>CM061349.1:284428718-285796218 GCA_030867105.1 Liasis olivaceus
ATGCTTTTTGCTCCAAGTGAGTCTTTCTACCTCACAGGATCCATCTATTTATTTGATATTTTTCCAGCAAGTTGTGCTTTCCCTTCCAAATGAGATACTTGCCAGGACCCAGTTAAGTTACCTTCAGTAGTTGTACTGGTTCCATCAACTCTCATCAACTCTGACAGAAAGTTGTCTCTAATATAAAAGTGCAAAGGAAAGCTTCCCACTGTTACCTGATTTGTACTTGTGTCCCTACCCAGCATTTCCTGTGCTACCTTGGGGTTCCCCAATCATCAAGTACAATAGGGTGTGTGGACCTGCACTAAGTAGGAAAATCGGTAGAAATTGGAGCTTTTTTTTTTAACAAGTATTTTCCACTCCTTAAGAGGTTGTGGGCTTTGTGGCTTTTGATTTGTGTGCCAGAAACTGTGCTTCCACCCCCCCAAAAAAGAACAGGACCAGATGAGAATAAAATGAAATTTGATTAAATTAATTTATCATAAACTTGCAGTTGGTACAGTGGCTTGTGTACTATTGCCACAGGATACTGTGAACATATTATATCTGTACTACAGGCCCTGTTTTGGTTACTATTAGGTTTCTGGATGCAATTTAAAGCGCTGTTTTTAAGTAATAAAGCCCTACATGGCTGAACATCGAGTTATCTCCAGGACCTTCCACTTCACCTGGAACTGAACTGTCCAATATGAACATCATGAGAAACATTATTCCTCACTACCATGAAAATGGGGGTGGGGGGGTGGGGGGTGGGCAAAGCCCAGGAGCAGGTGCTTTTCTTTCATTTTTTTTTTTTTTAATTCATTCAGTCATGCCTGATTCTGGGAGACTGCCTGGACAAGTCCCTGCAGTTTCCTTGGCAAGGTTTTTCAAAAATGGTTTGCCCTTGCCTCCTTCCTAGGGCTGAGAGAAAGTGGTCACCCAGCTGGCTTTGTGCCTAGGTGGCACTAGAACTCACAGTCTCCTCGTTTCTAGTCTGGTGTTTTAACCACTACACCAGACTGGCTCTCTTTCTGTCATAGCTTCTGCATTTAGAACACAGCCTTCCCCTGAATGTAAGATTTTACATAACTCTGTTGACCTTCCAGAAAAAGCTGAATCCTTCCAGAGGTCTACTAGTTAGGTAATGCCATAGAAAGCTATATGCTTCTTTGTTTCTTTGTGTTTATATTTATTGATTTTTATTATTGCATGTTTTGTATTTAGCATGGATGTTTTATCTGTGGTACACTCCAGAGAATCATAAAATTGTGGTGGTATAAACATCTCATTTAGAATGTCCATTTTGGTCACAAGAAAAATTACCATTCTGAGTCTACTTTTGGTGCACTGAGGCCTCCAAGGCTTTGGAGAAAGTGCATACGGTCCTGGGTCAGAAGTTATACTGTCCTCTGCTAGCGAAAAGCCTTAGAGAAGGTTGACTTAGCAACAGAATTATTTTAGAAGCACCCTTTAGAGTTCATTCACAGTTCAACAGAAATAGCGCTTTGCTCATTTGACTGAAATGTATAACTTAGTGAAAAAGTAAATGATGCTCATTAAAAAGTTATTTTTATTTGTGCGAATGGATATCATCAGAAAGTTAATGCACTAAAATCCAAATCCTGTTAGCTGCAAGACTATAGCTTGGTTCAGGAAGAAAGAATTCCAAAATTAAGAGCTAATGCTTGCTAGAAAGAGATCCTTCAATTATATCTAAATTACCTAAGTAGTTAGACAAGATCCATATCATTTGCAATGACCTTGATCTTAGGACTCATTGATATTTTAGGTGATGTTCTTTTAATTTTTGCAAATTTGTAACATTAGTTATGGTTCAGTACCAGTATCAAGATCATTAGTATTAAGTCAAATGGATTCATAGGACAGCAATATCAGTGGAGTTTCCAACTATTTATCTATGAATTTCAGCTGTAGCTTGCATTGCCTCAGAATCCTGGATAATCTTCTGCTCTTGGTAGACTCCCTCTAGAGAGAAGGCATAAACTTGTAGGTCTGGAAGCATTATGAAAATAATCATATTCAAATGGCTGAATGGGCCCAACATTTAGGATGCCAGATTAGTGGACAGGCCTTTGGTCTGATCTAATATGATGCTTTTAATATTCATAGGATGGAACACATTGTAACCCAATGGTAAAAGGACAGTGCAAAGAGAAATAGAAAATATGAATCTAAATTCCATCATGGAAAAGTGAAATGTCACTACCACTGGACAGACTATACTTTTGAGGGGTTCTGATAGCAAAAGGTGCAGTGGAAAAGGGATTAGCCCATGAAGCCAGCTTCCTGCTTCACAGAGCAATTGTTGGCCTAGATTCAGGGAGCATTTACACAATATACCTTTTCCTCCTCCAGTCTACAATTAGCTGCTCTATTTTATTGCAGGTCATGTTCTTTGTGCTCACTCCCATTGCTTGTTGGCAATCTCCTTTTTGAAGAGTGAAGCAAAGCATATGTACAGATGGCATTGATTGGTGAGAAGAGCAGCTATAGGGTTGGATTCATCAGTGAACTTACTGTAATAGTATGAACCTCTAATATCAGTCCTAGAACAATGCAACATAGAAACTGCTGGAAAGAGGCTCATAATGAAGACTCCTATTTTGAGGAGTTGCTCAAAATAACAACCTGAAAAAGCTGGTTTGGACTAAAAAGTCTGCCAGGCTGGCTCAGCACAGGATATAAAAATGGAAATATTTCTGTACTAAAATGGCCATACCTCTTCTCTTCTCTTCTCTTCTCTTCTCTTCTCTTCTCTTCTCTTCTCTTCTCTTCTCTTCTCTTCTCTTCTCTTCTCTTCTCTTCTCTTCTCTTCTCTCCTCTCCTCTCCTCTCCTCTCCTCTCCTCTCCTCTCCTCTCCTCTCCCCTTTCCCCTTTCCCCTTTCCCCTTTCCCCTTTCCCCTTTCTTTCTTTCTTTCTTTCTTTCTTTCTTTCTTTCTTTCTTTCTTTCTTTCTTTCTTTCCTTCCTTCCTTCCTTCCTTCCTTCCTTCCTTCCTTCCTTCCTTCCTTCCTTCCTTCCCTCTCCCTCTCCCTCTCCCTCTCCCTCTCCCTCTCCCTCTCCCTCTCCCTCTCTTTTTCTCCCCATTCTTCCTATAAATGCATAAGTTTTTCTGCCCAACTGATCAGTCTAGAAATACCTCCCTTCTGATGGAATACAACCCAAAAATTCCCTCTGCACACGAGGGCTTGGACCAGCTATGATGGAGGAACAGAGGAAACAGTTTTATAACACCAGGTCAGAGTATTTGTCCATCCAGTATAGTCTCCTCTGGCTTGCAACAGGATATGACTGAATGTGGGATTTTCTATCTGCTATCTAAGAGTTCCAATGTGCTTTACATCTTGAGTTAGTTAATCAGTTTGTTATTTAGATTTATGTGCCACTCCAAGTCCTGAGTGTAAAAGGCTTTAAAGGTGAAAAGCGATACCCTGAATTACATCCAGAAACTTACTGGAAGCCAATGCAATTTCCATAGTAGAGTGTAACAGGGGCAACCTGAGTGAAGCTCCATTACTACTCAGGCTTCTCCATTCTGGGTCAGCTGCCACTACCAAATGGTCTTCAAGGACAGCCCCATGTAAACCTCCATGTACTGCTCCCCCCCCTCCCCAATGAAGTGACAAAGGCATGAGTGACTATCAACAAAGCCTCCCAGTCTAGGAATGCAACTGGCACATGAAATGGAACTGTGCAAGGGCTTTACGGCTGGCAGACTCTGTCTGCTCTTCCAGAGAACCTTCAGGTTGCAGACCTACTCTGCTGAATCCTAACAGAACCAAAAATGAAATTTTACTGGAACTGGTGGGTATCCGAGCCTGAGTCACTTTTTTCTTGCTGGGTTTAAGTTTAAGTCTGTTTCTCCCCATTCAGACCCTAATAGCCTTCAGTCAATGAGAGATAACTTCAGTGGCATTACTTGTTTGGTCCAGAGTGGACATATATATAATGGGGTATTATCATCAGCATGGTGGTGACCTGGCAGATGACCCCTGCCCCCATGATTTCATGTAGATATGAAACCATGGAAAGGGGAAGGTTGAATCCTGCACTACCCCCCAAAATGGAGAGCCAGAGAGCTCTACCTCTTTCCAATTACCACACATGCTTACTGAGTTCACATGGTACATTTAGACATATACTGGACTTCTGCACTATATCCTTCCAATGCACATTAGGTTTGTACCTCTTGCTTGATTGGGCAATTTTAATTACAGAAGGCTAAGAGAATTGAGTGTAGAAAGAGTACATGAAGAAATAGAATACATGACTTCAAGTCAAGTTTATAGTAAGCAAGAAAGATGGCTAGGGTTAACTCAATATAATATAGTAGCTTTCAATCAGAGTTAAAATATGTCTTTTAAATGCAAATAAAGAAAAATGATGGGCATTCATGTGATTGACAGCCTCTCCAAATAGAAGTGTTGCTATAATTAAGCAATAACGTATGAGCAAGTATGCATTATGACAAATTGGAAGCCTGGCTGATTAGATTGAGCATATAAACTGTCAGTATAATTATCACATTTTAATAATTTTTCTCCATTTTTTTAATAACAGCATTGTCTTCAGCCTCATTTGGTGCTTATTAGATTGATATTCTAAGAGGAACCTTACAACATAAAATATGTCCTTTAACAGGATGAACTTTAGATAAGACTTCAGGTATGTCTATAAACATTTATAATGATGGCTGTTGTGGCTTCACATCCTTCCTCATCTCCTGTCTCATTTAATGTCATGTGGGTGTTTCTTTGATCATGATAAAATATGTTTAATTGAAAATGCCCTAGCAAAGTGCTGTGCTGAACTATGATGAATTGCAACACATAAAATGTTTTTGCACTGAAACAATAAGGATCTCTTTACCTTTGGTCCTTGTTCAGCAACAATTTCAGGTTCAGAAGATGGGAATTAGTCAAAGGCTCCGTGGAGCCCTACGTAAGAGAACTCTGGTCAGTTTAGATGTTCCCATCATACAAAAAACTAAATAGGATGATTTTTTAAAATGTCATTAGGACTTTTCTCTCCAACCTTAGTTCTAAGAAAAATCCTACTCTTCAAAGGGGCTATTCACCCATTTGTCCCTATTGAAATTCCCTTCAGGAACAAATAGACACTTTGGGAAAAGGTAGAAATAATTGGAACCTTGGTTGGGGGTATGCATTGTATGTGTGTGCCTTCAAGTCAGTATTGACTCCTGGCAACTGCCTGGACACATCGCTGCAGTTTTCTTGGCAAGATTTCAGAAGTGGTTTGTCATTGCCTGTTTCTTAGGGCTGGGAGAGAGTGACTGGCCCAAGGTCACCCAACTGGTTTTGTGCCTAGGGCAGGACTAGAACTCAGTCTCCCAGTTTCTACCCTGGGTGCCTTAACCACTACACCAAACTGGCTCTCTTCATTGGGAGCGGAAAGGGTTAACTCTCTATGCCATGGTCCCTCCTCTAGAACAGCATGGTTCTAAACAAGAGCTACTATGTGAAATGAAGCATTTAGCATGTTATGTAGATGAGCCTTAGGATTGTGAGGAAGTGTAAGTGTTGGTAGTAAAATTTGGCAAATTTTATATATATTCTGTTCTAGTGATTGAGGTCTGAATGCTTGAAAATATCTAGAGCAGGTAATCAGGTAGTCAGGACGCATAGAGGAAAAGTCGAATAAACTTGCCCAAACTGGAGTGCACTAAGCCTGCCATGACAGGTTTGTAGAGAAAGAAATGGCATTGCATTAGTTGTATTAAAAACTGCCTTGTTCTCATGTCAAGAGAATTTGGGAATTTGGTTTTCACCTTCAGGTTTAAAATATATAAGTTTCCTTGCCAGAAGAGCAAAAACAAGGAATACAGGCCTATGCTATACTTCAGGTTCCATGGCACTGGTTGCTATGTTAAATTATCTAGACAATAAAGTGAAGTAATATATAACATAGTGTCTAGATTCTAAACTGCAATGTGCAAAGAAGTTTTGTGAAAGTTGCTTGAAGAGTTTGACAGTAGTTAGCAGAATTCCTCTTCTGCCACAGAGTGGCAAGGCAGATGGAAAAGTATGATTGGTCAAATTATTTAGATCCAAAGACTAGCAGAGAAGGGAAAAGATCTAAAGAAAAACAGAAGAGAAACAGAATGTAGGAAAAGAAAAATAACAGAATTATAGACAAAGAGAAAATCTTATTAGTTAGATAATACTGCTATGATGAACCAAGTTCTTTGAAGGGAATTAATGGTTAAAGTTCTTAATGTTTTGTTAAATTATATCCACCATATGTGAAATCTTTCCATTGAAGAAGATCTTGGCTATCAAACTTGGATTGTGGGAAAAAGGGTGATGAAGTACTCCCAGAAGACTGCCCGTATCTCAGGCTCTAAACACTGACTTAACTGAAATTTGTCTACTCTCAGTCTTTGAATCAGCTTTGTACTTATGGAGAGGAAGATCAGACAATATGCTTCTGAATGGTTAGGTTCAATTTATAGTTTAAAAATTGAAATAGAACAAAACAAAGTTAATTACAGTTACATTTTTGTTCAACCAACAGAAAGCAAGATTATATGTTTGGCTAAAATGATTAAAACATAGAGCAATGGAGGAAGGGCAATGAAAGTCAGTGCTTTAATACTGCAGAGTTCCTCTCTGCATTTTGCATCCACCAAAATTCCTTTCAAAAATTCAAAAAAGGAAAAAAACAAAATCCTTTTAAATTCTTTTGTACACATTTCAACTTTCTCAAACATTAATTCCACAACCTTTCTTTTAAGATTGTTTAAGATTGGGCCTAGGTTTGAGGAAGCCTTCAGCAAAGTACTCTGTGATGAGTTCTCTCCTATATCTCCTATATCTCCTAGTCCTTCCAGGCACATCTGGTGATGATCGTGGCAATTGCAGCTCACTGAAAGGGCATATGTTGTGTGGAACTGCCGCTCTATTTTTTGTAAAGCCTACTGATTTCAGTAGAGCGGCAGAAAAAAACAAAACAAAAGTAACCCCTTTTTTAAAGAAAAGTAGAGCAGGCACCAGCCTTTCCAGGCAAGAGTCTGTGCTGCATAGGTTAATTCAGAGACTGAAATCAAGCAGCCGTTGGTGCCGAATTGTCTGTACCATCCCAAGCCCACACTCACAAATCTCAATATTAATAAGATTTTGGCATTCTTGAGTTAGATTTTTTGTGAGAATGCCAACATTTTGTGAGGTTTTAACCTACTCATACTGGATCTTGTGAGATTTCACTTCTTTTCTTTTTTTAAATTTGGGGCAGAGAGTAAGTGTGATAGTGCCAAGCATCTGAAAAGATTATTGTTCTCTGTATTAATCCATCAAATGTACATACTTCTACCATATGACTTTTCTTGTATTTCTTTTCCCAGAATTGAAATTTGGGAGTTGAAGTCCACATACCTTAAAGTCAACAAGGTTGACAAACACTGGTTTATGAGCATGCGTTATAAAACTATGTAGCATACAGTTTAAAATATTAAATTTGGACTAGCTTCAGCACCTGTGCAGATTAAAAGCATTCTAGGAAAAAAAATGATTGCATAATTTTTACTGCAGATAACGGTTCTCCCTTTGGAATGAAAACCATACTAGATGGACAATAAGAGGCCATCGTTTGGACAGAAGAGATCCATCCAAGAGAGCAAAAGGCCATGACCTATCATTTTGATCTAGAGAAGAGCATGAAGGCTGTATGTGCAGATAACACATGAACAGTAATTTTCTCATAATCTATTAAAAGCCATTTCTGAACTTCATTCTTGTTCTACTTCAGCAGAATTTCACAATTCTCTGGATTGGGACCAGCATACAGAGATTTAGTTATTTTGGCAGAATTAACTTTTCCAAATTAAAGTGTTCAAATTCTCTGTCCAAAGCAGTTTATGAGAGCAGCCTCCTATGTACCCATTCAACATTACTCCACTGATTTGCTGTTGAAATGAAATACTGCAGTGACCTTTTTAATTCCCCTGATTTTTTATAATCTTTGAAATTTAACACAACAGTAGGAGTTTAATCATATTCACTGATATAAAAGCCAAAATAAGGCACCTTTACATTCAATTAGAGGTATGACCTCTGTGATGCCAGACTTTTCAGAGAGTTTGCCATGAATATCCCCAAGGACAGTTATACCACTGAGGCCCAGGGCTTCCTATTGCCTAGTACTTTATCAAAAACCATCCATATCCATGTTTACTTAGAAAGTGTTCCCTGCTGTCCCGTGCATGTGTGCACATGTGTCTGCATAATTCACCAAAAGATAACTCCTCAGCCATTTTCTAAAACACCAGCTTGGTTGAGCAGCTGATTTTCATGGAAAGCAAGCTCACTCCTGTGGAGCTGATTGGAAAGGTGTGAAAACACAGCACACTGACATAAAGTCTAGGAACAACCGGGCTTAGATAATAACTGAAGCAGAGGTCACTGGGGTGTGTGGACTTACTTGGAAAGCCTCGCCAGGAGTTCAAGTGGCCTGTTCCAGGAAAACACTTTGAAGTTGCCCTCCTAGTTATCTCTGCTTGCAGATCTTGCAGGGAGAGCAGAAATTCCCTTTGAAACAAGTATAAAAAAGAGGGAAGGGGGGACACAAGGGAGGAGAGTATGTAATATCTATGACACTGTTCCCCCAGCTGTGCTCTAACATGGGGGTGGAATTAACGTGGACGTTAAGGCTTAGACTCTATTAACTGGTAGGTGGTATCAATGCTTCTTCCTGGCTACACTACGCATTATTTCATTATTTTACTTTCCTGCTGTGCTTATGTTTCTTATTTTCAAGTTTTCATTTAATAAGAAGTAAAAACTATTCCTGCTCTCAATTTAGCCTTGTATGTGTCTTAGCTACCCCATATCTCTAAAAAATAAATAAAGCCAAAAATGAAAGTCACACAAAAGCTTCTGGACTTGAAGCAATTGTCAGCTGTGGGGCTTTCCCACAGGATACCCTATTCCTTAATAATCACCAGAAAAAGGTGGTGATTAAGAAGAGGAGCATTGTCAATTTTAACCTGGCACATGAACAGCCACATCATTGGGAAAAATGATGTATAATCAGTTGTAGGCTGCCCAGAGTCATTTGGAAGTTGAGGGGCCTACAAATTAAATACATACATATATAAAATGAAGCGAAGCAGTTACTTGTGCACGTGCATGTGAAGACAGCAGGGAGCAAGTTCTGAAAGAATTGTACAGACTTGTAAAAAGATGCATCTGTTTTAATGATTTGAAAATGAGTATTTTGTACTTACTCCTGCAGATTTCAAAATGCTTCAAAGGATTTGGACAGTCTTATCAATATGTCTCATTTTTCACCTTTTCGTTTCCCATGGCTCTGTTTTACTACATTTTTCTGGTAATTTGCAAATTTAAAGATAAAATATTGAGGGGGGGGGGTTACTACTAATTATTCCATAGTTATAATTACTTGGAATATTGCATTTTCAATTTTATTTTATATAAGGATAGGATAGGATAGGTATCATTAGGACGTCTCCATGTTCCTTCCCTCTCCCTAATCCATGCATCACATGGATGCATGGATTTTTCCATTTCCCTGTGTTTTAAATGTTTTACAACTTCTTTGGCACTGAAAGAAACAGCAACTTGCATTTCAAAGTCCATGTTGCATTGAATTCTATTATTTTAATGGCAGGAATATTCACTTCCTTGACAAACTGCTTTGAACAGTTGAGATGAAATGTCTATGTATATTAGTGTCTAAAGCAGCAGCACTTAATACCAAGGGGGCTTGACTTTTTTCAGCTAAAGGAGACCTTTGGAAGGTTGAAAAACTATAACTGGCGAAGCACGTGATAATGGAAGCTCTTCCCTCCCTCCCTTCCTCCTTTCCTCCGTTCCTTAATTCAGTCTCTCTCTCTGGCTGTTTTCACTGGCAGTTCTCCAGCGTTCAGACACAATGTAATGAGATACTGTGCCCGGCATGAAATCTCCCCAAAACTCAATGTGGCTTTTTATTTGCTGAAAATTAAGGAAAAATGGGGAGAAAGATAACTAGGTGCCTTATGGGATCTTGGTATTTCTGGGGACCCCAAGACACCATCAAGCATTAGGGATTGCCATTGTATATACACATAGATTATTTGTATATATTTAAGGGGCCAGGCTATGTTACTGTGAAGGATGGGTGGAAATGTACATGTATGTAAGGACAAAATAGCATCCATTTTGTCTGCATGTAGCTGTGATTAACCTATTATTGAACCTTTGAAAGATCAGCCTGTTAGTGAACTCGTGAGCTTCAAGTAAAAAGACAAGTAGGCATTGAAGCCAGGTCTAGGAATGCAACTAAAGGTCAGTTGAAGTGAGAAGGGATGAAGGCAGTGGGCAAAGCGTATGAGATTAACAAAGTGATGGTATAGAACAGTGTTCCTCAACCTTGGCAGCTTGGAGATGTGTGGACTTCAACTTCCAGAATTCCTCAGCCAGCATGGCTGACTGGGGAATTCTGGGATTTGAAGACCACACATCTCCAAGCTGCCATGGTTGAGAAACACTGGTATAGAAAGAAGCAAGACTGTTGCCTATAGTATAAGCTGTAATGATTGACATATCCTGTTACTGAACAACTTGGATAATGTATAAATACACAGCTTTTGTAACTGTTTGGGGTCCCTACCCTTAAGGAAGAAGGTACGATTTTCTTATGCTAATAAAAATAATTTTTTTGCTATGTTAATTCTTGTCTGGTTGACTCTTCATGCTAAGAACTTAAGGACCCAGAAACCTGGGAGCAGACTAGCTGCTCTCACACCTTGGCTAGAGGAAACTCTGACTTAAGGAACATGAATAGCAAGGGGTCTGCTCATCAGGTGATCTGCATGTATCCACAAGATTACTGCTTTGGAGATAATTCCAGTGTCAGTATAAGTTGGGTTGGGCAGTTTTGATGTGGAATTCAGTTACTTTAAAAAAAAAACTAGTTCACTCAAGCCATCAAATAACTGAAATCTTTACTCAAATGAGAATAACACAAGCATGTTTTTCACTTTCGAGATCACAGCATCTCAAGTATGTTGTGATGCAGGAATTTCAGATTGTGAAACTCAGACTTTCAAATATAAACGGAACAAAGCAGACTCTTCACAGTCACTTGGTCTCATGACAAAAGTCTGGGCTAATGTTACTGGAGCACTATCAGGGTTTCTCTGAGGAACAAGCTATTAGCACAAGTGCTTCCACATATGAAAGGGACAAGACTTCCATTGTGATGCGACAACACTGCTTAGGTCATTCTGCCCCCCCCCCCCCCCCCCCCATATCCACTAGCTGCTCATTTATGTTACACTGTTGATTTCATTTTTAAAATAGATCTTCTGGGCAAGGCCTCAGCATGTGGCAGTACCTAGCTGATCTAGAAAGCTAAGCAAGGATCATCCCCGGTTTAATATATGGGCAAGAGATTGGACTTCCAAACTAAATAACAGCTTTGCTGTTCCAATTTTTCATCAGAATAAGATAGAAGAGAATGTTAAACCATAACCCACACTAAAGCTATTTCACCTTGTGGGTGATTAGATGGGGGGGGGGGGGAAAGAGAGATTTTTAGGGTAGCCTTTTCTCTCAGTCCTATACTGTTATGTTTTATACTATGAGCCTGGAAGCCAAATGTATCCAGTTTTACTTTATTTTATTTTTATTATATTTATTCATTTAAACAATTTATATAGAAACCCATCTCACAGCAGTGACTCTGGGTAGCACATGGAGGATTAAAACCAACCAAATATAATACAGCAATATGGCTTGTATTAATCTAGCTGCGTCAAGTATGAACCTGCTGGTAACCTATCCTATTAGACAGGATTAGGGTAGTCATCCAGACTTTTAGAGGCTGCCAGATATGGTAGGCCTAAGTAGCCTCTATAAAATTTTGAAATTTCTGCTTCCTTTTTCTATAAGAAATAACCTGATTCTTAAAACATTTAAAAGAAACATTTTAAAATGGGCAGCAAAAGCTTGTGCATATTATTTATCAGTATCTGTGGAGCTGAAAATGAAAGTTTAGTCACACAACTTTCTTATGATATTGATTGCAGTGAAAAATATAGATTCTCCTAATCTACAATATATTAGCATAGGAGTATGAATATAACTCAGTGTTTAGCAATTAGGATATACTTGATTCGCATATTTACAGTCTTATCATAGAGGCTAAATGAAGAAAAAACTCCCTTTCCATAACTTCATATGAAATATAGCTCCTAAAACATTAAACAGGACTGCCTGCCTGCCTGCCTGCCTGCCTTCCTTCCTTCCTTCCTTCCCTCCCTCCCTCCCTCCTTCTCTCTCTCTCTCTCTCTCTCTCTTTCTATTCCTTGTCATTATTTGCTGTCACTTTCTATTGCCTTACCTCCTCCATAGGGATATCCACTCTGACTAGCTATGTAATGATGAGATGTGTTTAACATTAAAAAAATGGGCCTCAGATTCCCTTTGTCATCCTAGAGCTACATATGATTTTCTATAGATGATTGTGACATCATCCCTATCATTATATGATTGCTGATTGGCTGGGATTACAAAACTAAGGAGAAACAAACAATAATTAGAGAAAAATGGCATTAAAGCAGCTGCAGCAGCCAGGAGAATTATTGGGATTAAAGAAGATAAACACAAGTCAAACATGCTCAGAATCTAAATCTTTAGTACAAGGAATTAGGACCCCATCAGAACAATAATTTCTGTTCTAATTATTTGATACAGCCTTCCCAAATTATCAGAAACTCTAGTTTAATATTTGAAAACAAAACGTTAGATTTTGATTCAGAATGGATTAAAAAATTGTTTCTGCTCACTCTATTTAATAGGAATCACAGCTTGTTGACTGATGTTTGGTTGACCAAAACAAAGAGGCTTTTGTGGTGTTTAATACAACTCATTGAAAGACTAACATGTTCATCCCTTGCCTTACAGGACATAGTTGATCATCCTTTTAAAATTCTTTGCTGATACATCTAGTAAGATAAGGGTGGTAGATGAAAAACCCATTGGCCCTGAGCTCTTTCCTAGTTAAGATACAAAAAGAAAACATGGGATATAAATGCAATAAATGAAAAATAACAAATACAGTAAAGGGCACAGGTGCAGAGCCCCCCAGCCCCCAGCCACCCCATTAAGTGTTTGTGTGTGTGTGTGTGTGTGTTTATATCTCTTGCAACTGCAACATTGTTTCAGTTTACCCAAATACTTTCATTATTAAAGAGAAAACAAAAGATCTAGTTATGTTGGTAGAGGAAGAAATACAGAAGGAGCCTGGTAATAACTTTTCCAACTAAAAAATTACTAATAGGCATAAGTTTTTGTGAGCTGCAGCTATGCTTTTCACTTCCTGTTGAATGTTTTGCCTAGAATGTTATTTTTGTTTCAGACAATACCTATTTTGACAACTGATGTACCAATTAAACAATGGCAGAAAGACATATCTAAATTTGTATGTCAAGGGAAAAAACCACGTCAAATATAAGGTGTTAGAAGATGCTAAAGAAAGAGGAGGTTTGGGTCTACCTGATTTGACACTATACTTTGCAGCTTGTTGTTTAGTTTGGATGAAAGAGTGGGTGATGCTGAGAAATAGAAGATTATTGGAGTTAGAAGAACACAATTTGAGGTTTGGGTGGCATGGTTATTTATGGTATGATGAAGCTAAAGTTAATGTAGATTTTAAAAATCATTTTGTCAGACATGCCATATTGAGAATATGGAAGAGATATAAATGCAAGTGGTGTCCAAAAATACCTTTGTGGTTTTCACCACAAGAAGCACATTATAGAAGAGAAATGATAACTAAACATAAATGGTTAAATTACGGTGATATATTAGAATTTTCTGAGAGAATTCAATTTAAAATCAAGAGAAGATTTGACATTAGAAGGATATACATGTCAATGGTTTTCCTATGTATAATTATCAGAAAGATTTAAAGTGGATAAAATTTTGCTTTTGAATACTGTTATGACTGAATTTGAAATAGAATTATGTACAAATGATGAACATGTTATTGCTAAAATGTATAAATGTTTATTGAAATTTGAAACAAAAGAAGAACAATTGAAAGAATGTATGATAAAATGGGCTAAAAAAATTGGTTATAACATACAAATGGAACAATATGTGGGTGAAAGGATTGAAATTTATAAAATGATGTACCTTTGGTATTTGTCACTGGAAAAATAGTCTAAAATGTATAAAGGTACTTCAAATTTATGCTGGAAATGTGAATAACAAGAGGGGACTTTTTATCATGCTTGATGGACATATAAAAAAAAAACTAAAAAAAATTGGATCCAAATACGTACATTAATTCAGAAGATTTTAAAGATTAATGTACAACTGAAGCCAGAAATGTTTCTTCTGGGACTGATTGATAAAAAGTTGGAAAAAACTCATGGAACTTTGTTTTTATATATGATAACAGCAGTGAGAATTTTATATGCACAATGGTGGAAAGATTTGACATTATTCACAATGGAAGAGTGTCTGGTAAAGATGATGAAGCTTGCTGAGATGGATAAATTGACAGCCCTGATTAGAGAAAAGACACTGATTAAGTTTCATGCTGACTGGAAACCTCTTCTGGACTTTTTGCGTGAAACAGAAAAAAAATGAAAGTATGATATATGGGTTTGACGATTAGAAAAAATAATACATGATAGAAAAAATGAAAGTTATGTTGTATCCATAGAGTAAGAGGTCAATTTAAATTTATACCTATAACTATTGTAAAAGAAAATTGGAAGTCATTTCTTTATATTTCCTTTGTCTTTCTTTTTTTCTGCACTTTTGGCTCCTTCTTTCCTTCTTTTTTCTCTTTTTCTCATCTTAAATATTAGTTTCTGTTAGTTTTTACCTTTCTTGCTTAAAATTTAATGAAGTTATTACAAATAAATAAATAAATAAATAGAGTGCCTAGACTGTGGGGGTGAGGGTGGGGCCTGGAAGAGAACACAGGTTGGTTATACAGATGAACGTTACATGTGAGACTGATTACAAGTGCCTTATCAATTAACAATTGTAATGGGTTAAAAACCCATTGTGTTTGTTGAGACATTCTGAGACAGAAGACAGAACTGGTGGAAAACACTGGAAAGGATGGGAAATAGCATCAGGAAGGAAGATCTGAGGAAGAACCTGGGAAGTGGGCAGAGAGCAATTTAGCAGGACCCTTTCAATTTTTGTAATGCCACTGCGGTAGGGTTGTGATGGTTTTATATTGTTAAGCACAGTTTGCTCTTGTTAGCCACCTTGAATTTTCAAAAAGAAAGGCAAGATACATGTTTAACATAAATAAACCTAACACTTAATCATCACCTCTTTTCCTTCATGAACAGGGGTTTAATGCTATGTCTGAAAATATCAAACATATAATCTAGGAGGGAAGCAAAATAATTATCTCTCTGTATATGTATTAAGCCTTTAATATTGAGCATGGTTAAGGCAGTTCACCTTCCTTTCCAGTATCTGTCTTTTCAAGATAATAAACGAGGCTCACTGGGTACAGATATTTTGGAGGAACGGTTCAGCAAGTTGCACTTTGGCTTCATTTGGTATCTTTGAGGCAGACATAGTTAAACTAACCACAGTTTATTAAGTGTCATGTACCAGAGAAGCTTTATTCACTAGAAAAAATATTTGTTACAAATTCTCTGTTCAGGTCAGTGTAATACTTTGCTGGAAATAAATTCAAGAGAGGCCACACTGCTAACTTGCTAAGGATTCATGGTCACTGAACCATGGGGTGACACATTTTCTGAGATAGGTACTGTGATAATCACATCATGAATGATATAGTACTTATGTTTACCATTAAGTCATTTGCCCATGCCTATATCTTCATGACATGTTTTGATAGGCTGCAAACTATTAGAAAAAATACATCAGAGTTGCAATAACTTCTGAAAGGTGGAACACTCACAAAGAGACCTTTAATAAACAGTATGTGGACATTCATTACAAAATTTACTGCAAGATACTTTATGTGCTTCTATATCCCACACATAAAAAACTGTACAGTAGTTCCAATAAAACTTGTGTGAAGTACTTTATGAGGCTTAATCTGGACAGTGAGATGCCAGCAGGAAGACCAAGTGTCAGCATATGAAACTTCAGTGTGTAAGGATTTTCCAGGTAAATGGCTAAATAATTATTTGGCTGAATGACAGCTTACTGTAACCAGTATGTTTCTTTTGGATATATCACTTTGGATCAATAGGCTTTCTGACTAACTCTGCTCTTGCTTACATTGTGTAGGATCTGGACTAAATGTTCTAAATGCAGTGAATGAAAAGTTCATAAATTAATTTTAAAAAACCCTCTCCATATGTCTTGTAAGCATTTGCATCTAAGAATATAATTCTAAGGCCAGTTTTAACACTGTTAGCAGTCTTTTAAAGGCCAAGTATACGTATCTATATAAGATTTTTTTTTCTCTGATATTCAGAAAAAAACTGACCTTTTCCTCATTCTACTGTACAGCATCAAACTCCAGATTTCTGACAACAGCTATAAAAGTGAGACAATGAAATACACGAAAGAGGGGCATTACCTGGATTGCGCATGGTGTTTGTGTGTGTGTGTGTGTTTTTAGCATTCATGAGTGGGGGTATTAATATAAATGTTGGAATCACATTACAGAGATTATTAGTAGGGGAAGCTAAATAAAAACTAGCGACAACTATTGCACATCAAAATATATTTGAATTTAAAGAAAAAAACGTAAAAGAGTTCATGTGATAAATAAATAAATGGGATTTATGTAGCAAACATGGAGAAAAATTAGAGTAGGAAATGAAAAAATATAGTTGATCAATAGGTTTTTGCTTAGCTTGCCTTTTCATTTCAAACAATCCAACCAGACTTAATGAAAATAAAATAAATAAATTACATTCATGCAATGTATCACATACACTGGCTACTGCAGTCTTTCAGCAGTTTACAATAAAAACAGACAAAAAACACAATAAAATTATGTTTAAAAACAGTCAACAAATAAGCATTAACCAGAACTACCGACAATTAAAAGCCCTTTGAGAAATATGATTTAAGACCTCTTTAAATGCCTATAAGAGGTCAGCTGTCTCAATTAAATAGATAGGAATACCTCTTGGAGATCAGGGATGGCTATGGAGAAAGCTTGATCCCAGGATGCTGCCCTGCAAAACCCCAATTAGAGTTCTTTGTCTGTGTGACATCTGGCACTGCTCCAGCAAGTCATACCCCTTCTTCCCTGTTCCATTTTCATTTGTCACATTAGGGCATTCTTTATTTGTATTTATTTATTATAGTTATATCCCATATTTCTTCTAGCAGCTCAAGGTTGTATACATGCTTCCCCCCACTTTGGGGGGTAACTAAGAGATGATGTATGGTCCAAAGTCACCCAGCAACTAGGACAGGACAGGACAGGACAGGACAGGACAGGACAGAATAGAACAAGAGTTGGGTGTACAACCGAGCTGCAGTGAGCTTACAAGCAATGGCCATCAGGCAGGGCCTTCTAAAGAGTTTGAGCAGTCCTGAAGCAACCTGTTACTCTGAACACCCCCCCCCCCCCACACACACACACATACTTTCTTCTAACTGAATCCTACTCCAGTTAATTTTTTTCCTACATAGACATGTATGGAAATACCTAAAACACCAAAATACATAATAATATTTAAACACAGTGTTTCCCAACCTTGGCAACTTTAAGGTATGTGGACTTCAACTCCCAGAATTCCCCAGTCAGCATGGAATCTCCTTTATTTTCATTGCAGCAATTGATCCTTGTCCTGCCCTCAGTTTCAGAGGAGAAAAGGGTTGTTCCCTCTTGTATGTGACAGGTTATTAGATATCTGTAGGCCACTATCATATCTCCTACAGTCTTTTCTTTTGCAGGATAATCTTGTCAGGCACCTTTAATAATCATCTATAAGGCTTGGTTTCGAGACAGGTAGCCCTCTTCTGACCTGATCCAACTTCTCTCTCTTCCTTTTAAAGCACATTGCCCAGAATTGAACACCCCTTCAAGTGAGGTCTAACTAGAGCAGGGTACAATGGACATATTACTTCCCTTGATTTGAATGTGCTTCTATTAATACAGCCCAAGACTGCATTGGGTTTTCTAGCTGCTGCATCAGAATATTTGCAATATTCAGCTGCTTTCTCATATGCACTGCCATGAAACCAGATCTCTCCTCTCCTATAACTACACATTTTATTTTTTTTTCTATCTAGATTCAGAAAATCACGTTTTTCATTAATTAACTTCATGTGGTTAGATTCAGCTCAATGTTCAATTCCATTGAGATAATTTTGAACTGGAATTTTGTCTACTGTATTATGATATTGGCCAATCCTTCTAGCTTGGTGTTATCTGCAAATTTAATAAACATTCCTTCCATTCCAGCCTCTAAGTCACTTACAAAGATGATGAATAGCATAGGGCCAAGGATGGAGCCCTGGGGGATCCTTGGTATTTCTTCCAGGGCTAGGGTTAGGAAATATGTTCAAAACACTTCAGGAAATATGTTCAAAACACTTCAGGAAATATGTTCAAAACACTTGCCACTTCCCCTGTGCTTGACACAATGAACAAGAAGGCTCCTTGCACTACTAATAACAATTATTGTGCAGCTTTTCTATTAATAGATTTTTAATGATAAAAAGATGAAAAGAACAGCTGGGAAATGCAGAAGGATTACAGATAAAAGACAAAGAATGACTGGACCCCAATAACAGTCTATGAAAGAGAGAGGTTGATTGCTCAGTAAAAGAAATGTACAGAAGCAATGCAAGACTAGTAAGCATTATATATACATCCAATAATTAGGAATGCTGGCTATTTATTGATGCATGAATTCAAGCATTTGTTTAATTGGTTTACTAAGGCAAGCATGGATAAGATGTCTAGTCTTATGCAAAATACCTTTGCATACAGAAAGCATCGCTAAAGTTCAGCTCCAAAACTTACTTTGATTGCAATAATTTTAATATTAATTATGTGAGAAGGTAATAAATAGGGCTGCACATCAACTCCAAGAAGGCCTGGGGACCAATTCTGCAGTCAGAAACAGAGCCCTCAAATCATAAACTATTGGTTTTGATCTAAGAATGATCCAGGTCTAAGTTCAAGCTTTGGTGATTAGCACAAGAAAAAACACAAGTAGCTGTAACTTTTTGTTTTGAGCAAAATTAAGATGAAATGTACAAGAGACATTTCTAAATGGATGGAAGATGCAATTTAAAAGAAAGTTTAAATCATGGAGTAGTTTTTTAATTAGGTTGCTTTAAGTTCTGCTTTTAGTTTATTTATTCATTTTTTAAAAAACTAATGTTTGTGTTTTGGGGGAAGAATTATAGCAAATCACCTCTGCAAATGTTAGGGCTATATATCTGGAATGCAAACATCCAGATGACCACTAAATGGCATCAGATGGTTTGAGTTTTCTTGCTCCCTTTGCTACCATCTTTGGCTTTCCAAATTTTTGCAGCCCAAATATGCTAACTGTAAAGATATTATTGCTGCTATCAAATTTCTGAAAGATAGTCCAATGTTTGGTGAAAATTAAGTATTTTACAAATTATGGGTAGTAAAATATATTATTTTGTGAAGAAATAAAACATAACCTGTCATTAGAAGGTACCTTTTGACTCTAGTACTCTCCTCTCATTCCATCTTTTCCTTTTCTGGCTAATATTTCAGGGACTCGGAAGCAATAACTAGGGACAATGTACCTGCCTTCTGCAATGTCCCAAAACAGAATCAGTAATGAATGCTTGTTCCTCACCATTCAATTTGGCACTGCTTGTATGAATTCTGCTTTCCTTCACAAACCCTTAGATTTAGTCTGAATCAGCTCATCCATGACCATTTGTAGTTCCTCTGAATCCAGCACACAAGCATAGGAGTGATGATGATGATGATGATGATGATGATGATAATAATAATAATAATAATAATAATGATTAATCTGTTTTTAAGCATGCATAGCAAGTCTTTCAGTTTCAAAGCAAGTTGCTGCAACTCCTCCTCAACAACATCTCAGGAACTTGTGTAGAATACATGTCCAGCTACTTATGGCTCAGAGGAAGAACTAGGATGCACCAAAGAGTCACTGGAGCTACAGAAACTGAAGAGTGGTGAAACAACCATGAACTAAGTTCCAGGAATAATATGGTAGCAAGATTCACTGGAGGAGACTTCTGAATTGCCTAATTTGTGATTTACCAGAATATTACATTATTTCAAAAGAAAATAACTATTGATGTGGATAAGAGTCACTGTAAATATCAGATGTAATTTCTGAGCATTGGAAAATAGAAGTACAGTCAATCGTCATTATTTGTGGATTCTGTATTTGCAAATTCACCTACTCACTATTTGTAACCCAAAAATCAGTACTCACAGTGCTTTTGCAGTCATTTGCAGATATGGGCAGAGTGGCAAAAAATTTGAGTCACCAGATGCTCATGTTCCCAGCTGAGGTTCAGTATTTGCTAATACAGTGTTTACAGTGACTTTATAGAGCATAACTACCACAAATAACGAGAATCAACGATATAATCAGTATTTCAAAAAACTGAATAAAACAGCAAAAATCTTGTTGATGGTTTCCATTCCACAAATCACTTTTGTGATATATGGATATTGTATATTGCCAAAATATTGTGATAACTGATATGGGATATATGGGATATATATATATGTATATGTATATATATATGTATACAGACAGACAGACAGACAGTCCGGCAGCAGATGGGTGTTGCACCAATAACAGAGAAAATGCGGGAAAAACGCCCACAGTAGTATGGCCGTGTTCTACGAGCAGCACCCCACACCATCACCTGCACTTCCTACCACTTTAACATTGATGGCAAACACCCACACAGAAGACCAAAGCAAAGGTGGCAGGACACAATTAAAGCAGACATGAAGATTATACAGTTGGACCCAGTTGCTGCGTTTGATTGCATGAAATGGAGTTCGTTGATCCGAAAAGCGGGCCCTGCACCTGTGGGAAAACACTAGGATGAAGAAGAAGATTGTGATATATACTGACTTTTTTTTTGTTTTCCCATTCTGGACACCACTGCATAAGCTGAAAAATCCTTTTTACCTCTTATAAAATCAGATTCCCTGGATCAATATTTTGCGAAAGCTGTACACAATGATAGCGCATATATAATTTCCATGTCAAAACTACAATTAACAGCAACGGCAATCAGTAAAAAATAGCTATAATTCAATTCTAGAACAAGAAACGTCTAAAAGTAGATACTTTAATGGATCTAAAGCATTTAAATTGTTTCAGCAATTTAAAGTTTACAACAAAGATGTATTTGTACTAAATAATCATAAGAGCAAAAATAAAATTAAAGAAAGAGAGAATATAACACTGAAGTTATAGTATGGTGAAATCTCAGTTTACTGGACCTCATACTAGGCCTTCACATGCAAGAGATGAAATTCCCCTGTGATTTAAATAATTTGCCTAGTTATTTCATTAGAAGTGACACCATTGCTCCAACTCTGGACTTTGGGTGCTGCTTATTCCTCCCCTCCCCTCCCCTCCCCTCCTCTCACCACCACCAACACCACCACCAACACCATTTCCTTCTTGTTTCCTCTATGGCCAGATATAGCCGTGGGTGATCCAGCTCATCTGAGGTGCCCGAGGTGGACATTTTTGTCAGCACGAGGGACCCTTCAAGCAGCGGGACTCCTGCTTGGTCGCCTGAGGTGTTGTTCTATGGAGAAAGAACAATGGTGGTAACTCCTGCATTCAGGACAGGGGACACCATGGCGATGGGCTTGTGGGGACGCAGCAGCCTTATCAGGCCTGGAGAGGCAGCATGGCAAATGTTTGTGGGGCTGGTTCAGAGGAGGGCAGAAGAAGGCAAAGAAGGGCAAGCAGCTATGGAGGTAAGCAAAAGGATTAGCTTCCTCCTCTTCCTCTTATACTCTTTCTTTTGCTATACTTTCTGAGGCCAGGAGTCTGAACTCCCAGCCAGGAAAGAGGTGCCAATCCTGTCCCCCGAAGACTGACTTTAATTTTTGTAATTTCCATAATGACTCCAATGAGGTAATCTGCATCAGTTATATGATGATATCATGCAAGCAACATAGATGTACTCTTTGATTTACTGGGCTTTCATGAATAATGGACACCTCTCCCTTGAATTTTTCTGGTGAAAATGAGGTCCACTGTATTGCTGAAGAACAGTGAAGGCTATGTAGTTCAATATCCCAGTACAGTAGCTAAGCATTTCCTAAATTAACCAGTGTATCTGGAATAGTCACAGAATCATAGGGGCAGAAGGGATCTTGGAAGTCAGGTCTTCTAGTCCTATTGAGATTACAGAAACTGAGAAACAAAGAATAACCAAGGGATGTTTAATGCGAAATAGATAATGAAATGGAGTAGACCTATCATAGTCTGCTCATGCTTGCTATTCTAGAACAAAATGACTTGAAGTTGAGCTTAACTCCTAACAACTGCATCTATACAATTGTTTGGCTGTGTTTCTAAGAAGCTTTGGCAGTGCTTCGACTCAGGATTCTGCACTACAAACCTTCCTTAACATTCCTGTGGTTCTGTTTTTGTTGTTGTTGTTGTTTGTTTGTTTCTCTGACACTTGTCAAAAACTTTTAGTTCTTTAAAAACAAAAGTGACTTTCCTTAGTTTCTCCCACTAGTTTTGAAAGAATAGAGAATGTCATTTGGTCTGGCACATATAAATATTTCAGACTGGAAAATGAAACCAGTACTACCGATGATAGGATCAGTGGCACTGTAGGAACTTCAGGAACTCAGAAAAATGATGATGATATAGAATTGTGATTTCTCACAAAACTGAGTTTCTAGGATAGGCTTTAAACATTCAGATTCTCTTTCTGGAATGACTGCCATTTTAACATCTCACCACCAGATGTCAGACTTCTACTGCAAATTTCTGTTCTATCAACAGAACTTGATTAAGATGGTCTTGAAGCATTAACATCCCATTCCAGTCAGGGCTACCACATCTGGGCTCCAAAAATCCAGGCAATCACTAAATACCAGCCCAGTGACACAGAAAACTATGTAACTCTGTGCTAGCGTTTGGTGGTCGTCAGGATTTCTGCAGGTCCAGTTCTGGTGGTCCTAATTTCAGCATAAGCATTTCCATTTTTGAGACAATGTGCTTGTTGTGTTATTAGTTGGCTGTAACAATCCTTGATTACCATCATATTATTTCTCTAAGTGGTTTCAGGTTTTGGAAGATAATATTAGCTGTTCTTCTTGCTTGTTGTACTTTGGTTAGTAGTTGAAGTTTCCTCTAAAAATCTTCCACCCCCAGCCAGTTACTAATGTTTAGTCTCCAGTCATGAATGTAATAGTGGCATCAACTTGTAAGATAATACAAAGAAAATTAAATCTTTAGCATGAAAAATAAAATGGAATAAATGAAATACAAAGACTATTTTTGATATATATGGAAAGTCTTTAGTTTTAAAAACATTCAATACAGTTCAGGAATTGGCTTTTACTTTTCTAAATGAAAAATATTTAATTTTTTTTTAAAATCATTTTCTCTGAATCTAGTATTCTTGTAATTTGTGCTTTAAAATGGAATAATACTATGTGCACTTAGTCTATGAAGCAATAAAGTACTTGTTATTGTTGTGATTACTGATATTAATTAATCAAGAGGCATTCATCCTACAATTTAAACTATAACATTTGAATAATTTGCATACATTTTTAAAAAGCTCATAAATAATTGCATTATAATTCATATTAAACAAGGACTCTAATCATGTATAAAAACTTGTATTTATTTGTATATATATAAAACCATGCTATTTTCAAAAAAAGAAACACTATAAATATTATATAAATTATTTTCTAGAGACATAACATTTTGTATTTTATTATTTAAAAATAAACATGCAATACTGTGTGTCAGAACAACATGGAAGTAAGGTATTTTGAAACCTCTTCCAGTTAATAAAAAGGATCCCTAGAACAAAGGCATATTAATATATTTGTATAAAACACATTTTTGACAGAAAACCCAGTGTACTAGGATTACACACACACTCATTCTATGCACTGGTTAGGGGACACTTCTATAAGTACCTAAGTCAGATATTAATTTAAAAAATTGATACATAATACATAGGTTGTAATTAACAATTAAATTATACAGAATGATACCATAAAATATTTTCATCCTTATCAGCCATCTTCCTGGAGATAACTGACTGTACTTAGTATAACAGTAAACAAGAAAAGTTGTTTGCTAGCTTTGAAAAAGAGATAAAATATGAGATTTATTGTAATCAGCACTGTAATCAGCATTTTTCTGTTTTTGAACGCATTAACATATAGTTGTTGTTTTTTTTAATATGTTATTTCATCACAGTTTAGAATTGTACCCTCAGTTTTCATTTTCATGTCTATGTGTGAAAAATTCAAGGAATTCCAATGAATAGATTAATTCAAAGCCTTTTACTTAATCCCTCTGTGTAGAATCAGGATTTATTTGGGATTGGCTCAATTGACCTTGGAATTCAGAAATTTTTGCTTATACTTGGTTTAAAAAAGAATATTTTCTTGACACAAAAAGAAACTTTAAAAGATGAAGTTTTATAATACTTTATGATATTATAATTCCCATCATTCTGAAAAATATAGCATCAAGCGACTTCATTGCCTTATTGTTTCTTAATCTTCTCTTTTTATTACAAAAAGAATTTGCATATTTATCACTAATTTTTCAGCAGATGCTGTACTGGTTTTTTTTTTTTGCAAATGTTATAGTTAATCTGACCTTTTAAGGATTACACACTTATTTCTTAGGAACTGAATAAAAGTTTTCTTTCTCAAGATATGACTGGGAATATGCTGAAAGCTTTTATACCTGTGAAAGATTCATTGTATAATCCTGAGGTTGGTTTGCCTTTAGTGATTTACATAAGGGCTGTGATTAGAATAATTGATTTATCCAGTATTTGAATCTACTTGTGACATTAAAATGATATTATCTAATTTTTATTCCTGGAGTTTAGATTTACTTTATAAAGAAATAAGGTTTTTTTTTAACCATCTATGACTAAATGGAATCCTAAATAGACTAAAAAAAGCTAGTGCAAATATAATAGAAAGAGGGAAGTCTATTGAATAAAAACAGCACATGAAAACTCAGATACTATAATGATTTATTCTTCAAAAGTGGGAGAGCAATCTTTCATTTAAAAAGATTTAGGTTTCATGTGTAGTATAAAAAACTTAAATGTGTAAACATTCCTATTTATATATACAATTATGTTCTTAGTGTAATATATAATCTACATTAATTCTTAATTAGATATCTTCTCATGCAAGCAAAAGAAAAAAAAATGCCAGTTGTTCAGAATAATTCCTCACACTAACATGTAGCTTCCGTTTTCTTGAGTGCATTTCTTGAGTGTGTTTGAATAAAGGATCAGCTAAAGGTCCCTCCAAAGGAGGCTATGGCGTTTTCTCCTTTACGTCTTGCTTTTTGGATGCTGTTAGGGAAAGAGTTTTCAATGATGCAATAATTATTGCACATAAAACCAACTGGTTATAATTTCTAATTTAAAAACATTATAAAAATGGTACACTTTTTCCATGTTCCCAACAGGGTTTGTTTCAGTGAGTTCAATAACATTATGGTTTTAGCAATAGGCAAAAAGAATGCTGTAAAAGGTTACCAAGGAGAAAAGAATAAGTATATAGTTCAGCATTCTTTGGAAATTGTTAGAATCCAAGGCAGACCTTAAGAACTCTTTTAGACATTTTTCTACCATTTCTCATTCAATTTGATGAAAGAGAATTGCACTGACATTCTCATGGATACTTATGTTTCTGCACATTTAGATAAAACAGTGTGTGCTTGAATGTCCAATTTTCACTGTACATTCAACTTGGTGTTCTGTACCTTCCAGGCTTTAGTTAAATCTTAAGACATCATGAGGGAATTCCTTCTACTGGGCCTATCTATAATGGTACTACTGCTACCACCATAGGAGAGCCCAGCCCTTGAGAAATAGTTGAAGGATACAGTTCTTCTAGAAAAAATAGAAAATTGTTTATCCAATTTTTTTGCCCACAAATTTAGTAAAGACTTTTAAAAGCCATTTATGTCCACTAGTTATCGCAGCTTTATTTTCCTTACTGGAAAGTTCATATGGCAATATACTCTATGATGTATACAGAACAGTAACTGTGCATTTAGGTAATGTTGCATATGCTGTCTGTTCTAGAAACTAATGTACTTTGATTCCATGTCAATTACAGTTACTTCAGCTTTCACTTGTTATTGGGACATGCATGATTTCAATGCTGTCAGGTGACTACATCATTTGGATTAGCTGGTACTAAATCTTAGATGAACATTTTACCATTTTTCTATAATGTCAAATGCAGAGCTCAGTGTAAGTCAAAAGCTTGCACAATCTCATTTCAAATTAATCCAATTAAGAATTCATTTCAAGTTTTTTATATTAGCCATATTTGAAAATTGTTATATCACTTTAAACAGCTATGTAGATGCTAGCTATCCTATTAAAAGGAATTCTGCACAATAAAACAACAACAACAATGAAGCCTGAGCAAACTTGCAAATCTAATTTCACGTTCCTATTGAAATGCATTTCCCTTACAACCCACTGAATCAGGCAAACATTATACAGTGGAGAAACTGTTTAAAAGGCTTAATCAAATAAGTGCAACAAATAATTAGATTTCTAGTCAGAAGATATCTATGTATGAGATATACTACAATCTTTCTTTTTCTCCTGTTTGTTCTCTATTTCAGTGAAGCCAATAACTTTTAAAGTAGTGTCTCCAAACCGATCTTCCCAATTTGGTGCTCTCCAAATGTGTTAAACAGCATTTCGTTTAATTTTCATCCATCATCTGAAGGGTGCCAGGTTAAAGAAGGCATTAAAAATGTTCTGTTGAAACTACTTTCCCTTGTTTTTTCCTTGATTCCTTCTCTCAAGATTTATATTTAGGAAAAGTGTGCCTAAGATCTCTTCCTCATTACTGAATTAAAGTGCTATCTACCCATTCTTGAGTCGACAAAAAACTGAATAACTGAAATTTGCTGCCCCCAATGCTGGTCAATATCCTGCCTCTGTTGTGTGTCTGTTCTGATTCACTGCCAAACAATGTTGTCCTGATTTGGCATGTGCAGCACAGGATAAGCAAAGCAATTAGTTGCTAATTTTGCTGCCCTCCCCCTTCAGTATGCCATCAACTAGTGGGGAAAACATTGGTCAGCCATGGCCTTGAAGAAGGAATGTGGTAAGCCTGGCTGCAGGATTCTGTCCATCTCTTGGTGTCTTCATCTCTTTTGCCCATCTTATGTGCCATTCTGT
The DNA here is from genome assembly GCA_030867105.1 of Liasis olivaceus. Classification (NCBI taxonomy): domain Eukaryota; kingdom Metazoa; phylum Chordata; class Lepidosauria; order Squamata; family Pythonidae; genus Liasis; species Liasis olivaceus. The sequence goes on from CM061349.1 coordinate 284,456,106, forward strand.
CATAAGCTGACTTTCTTTTAACTTTTCTTTAAAATATTTTTAATACCGGAACACAAGCAACTATAACACCAACAGGGGGGGAAAAAGTAGTGGTTATATAGTGAGAAAAGAATCAACATATACTGGTTGTGATTAAAATCAACTAAGCATAACAACTCCAGTTAAAGAAAAGAAGAAAAAGATCCATGTATATTGCATGTATAGTACTTAGACTGATACATATAGAATCAATTAATTAATCTAGAATTAATTCAATCCTATGATTTGAAACCAAAACTATAGCTGGATAAGATCAAAGCGCATGAGTTAAAAACCCCTCAAATTTCTTACAACACTAACACAAAAAAATGTCCAATCCTTTTTAAACATTCTTTGAGAGGTCCAATAGACACAAAAGAATATTTTCTGATGAATTAATTTCATTCTTAACCCATAGGAAGTATGTTTTACATTTCTTAAAACCTTCAATTCCATATCTTGAATTGAATAAAACAAAAACAAAAATAGATTGGAGTCATGAAGTGAGCTGAGTCACAAGCATCACTTACATTTTTATTTAGAACTTGCCTCCCCTTCATTTCCATTATTTATATAGGCAAAAATGCTGATATCTACTTTTCTCCATGTTCTGTTCAAAACGCAATAGAAGGATGTTAGTCCTGTCATCTCACTCTGATGCCACTTCATTGTTATGCCATTGCACATATAACAAAGTAATTTTCTTTATATTTCATGCATTGTTGTATCCAACTCCTTAGGAACAAAGATGATCAGGGACAGGTAAAGAAGAGACATGCTCACATTACCCTGAAATGGCCAATGGGCCTCTCTTATCCCACATACTACTGGCCACCAGGCTTTGCCTCTGATGTAAGGGATATGAAGCAAAACAGATTTTACATACCTTGCATCAAGACAGGTGTTGTCATTTTAAAGGGAAAACACTATTTTAACACTAATAGAGCTAAGGATTAGTGAGCTGGGGATGAGACAAATATCACAGGGACATAGCAAAAAATAAACAAAAATGTGGCAGGTCATATTTGTTCCATCCTTAGATACAGGTGGCGAAAGGTCCAATAAGACAAGCCAACTAATTTAGACTTACCCCTTTACCTTGTCTGTAACTACCAGGAATCTCAGGATAAATATCCTCCCTCCTTCTACTCATTATATCAACTTGCTCTCAGGCCACAGTTAGGGAACCTCTGTTCACCCCTTTCCCTGCTATCTGAAGTGTGAAATAACAATCGTGTTAATGATTATAGCAATTGCTATAAGAAAGCAATGTGGGAATCCTTGGGTGCCAGAGATGGTCCTCTTTAATTTTTCTAAGTTTACATCTTTATTGGGCCAATGTGTATTTGCCTATTAATTACTCTCAATATTCTGAGTTCTTTTTGCTGTACAAGAGTAGGGATTCTGTTTCGATGTTCACCTTGAAATGCTCTTTCGTATGCCTAAGGCAATTCTGAGTTTTGAGAATGGTGGAAATTAATGCAAGAGCCTCTATGTTTATAAAGTCATAGCTTCAAAGATGATGCATAGTAAATCAAATACTTGTGACTGTCATGAGGCTCTGCCCTTTACATCAGTTTGTTTTACTTTTTAACTCTTATGAGTACTGAGGTCATCAGATTTTTTAGATATTGCATAGCAAGTGATGGTATGACTGCCATTATCTCCGACAACTAGCCATAACCACTTGGGCAAATGAGAACTGGGGTCCAGAAGCACCTGGAGGATGACAAGTTCCCACTCCTTTGATTGATTGATTGATTGATTGATTGACAGATAATAAGCCATCAAGTCAGTGATTAAGAATAGTTTATTGGTTCCAGTTCTTTTTTAAGAAGATAGAACAACAAAAGTAAATTAGTACAGGTATGCTAGCAACTACTATATGTCTTGTTTAAATTTAAGTTTGTTCTGAGTTTTGCTTTTGGTCCAAAATTCTAGCTATTGGAATAAGGATCAAGTTCCTAGCTGAGAGATGTGTCCTAGCTGAGAATGTCTCAGAGTTTACAGTGGTAAGGTAGTAGCCTTGCCTAAGATTCTTGGGTAGCATTAAATTAGGCCTAATCAATACTCCTAGGGATTTCATTTTTCTCTATTATAGGACTGATGATGAAGAGTAGGGCATGCAAAATAGGACCAGCCCTTCCATTAGGCAAAATGGAGCAGCTATATCAATTTGAAGACGCAGGGGGAAGGAGTCAGTTAAGAAAATCATTCCTCCTCAACCCTTTACTTTCTTCCTCTGATGATGTACAGAGTTAACTGTACCATTTTTCCTGTTCTGCAATCCCCAATCCAGCTTGTTGCTGTCAAATAGACAGAGGTACAGTTGAAGCTGATGTCAAATCACTAGCTTTGAAAAAAGATTAAATGCCAATCTTGTTAAACCGGGGGGGCGGGGGGGGGCAGGGATGGCGGTATGCCATCTTTTCCTTTGCCTCAGGCAGTACATGTCTTGTGCCAGGCTAATACAGAAGATTCCAAGTTTATTTCCAAGTATGTCCTGATAAAGTTGATTAAAAAAATTTCCAAGCATATGTAGAAAAAAACTACAAAGCCACATCAACTCAAAGCAGACAGTGTTAGGTTAAAGGAACCAATGATCTGGCTTTGTATGTAAGAAAGCTTCTTAAGATACCCTACACGATTGAAAATAATTTCCAAGTTCTTGTTTAATTTTTGGTTCTGATTATGCACAAGAAGAACACAAAATTGAAAACTGCTATCTGACTGGTAATTATGTTACATTCTAAAAAGCTTTCATGTAAAGGGAAAACCACAAGCAAAGTTGTGGAATATGGTCTCTACCTTCTTTGGAGGCCTTCAAGAAAGCCTTAGAGTTCCATCTTTTCAGCTTGGCTTTTAATATTTTAAATAGTTTTAAATAGATGAATATAAGTTTTATGCTGATTTGAATTTCTTATTTTGTTTTGATGTGTTTAAGGTTCATGTAACCCCCTTAAGAAGAGCAATATGGAAATGAGTTCAAAAGATGATTTTCCCTAGCCTGATGGTTCCCTTTGGCCCTGACCCTGGAAGACTCTCAATCTGCCAAACTGCATCTTCACCTTCATTGTTATCACTCAAACATAAGCAAAGTGTTTGGTAGGACAGCAATAGCTGTCCAAGGCCCTGCAAAGGAGCGTCTGCTATGGGATCGCTGGCTCCAGTGGGGGGCAGAAGGAAAAACCAGCCAGGAGAATAAAACTCATCTATCCCTTCCTGCCTCCCACCCAACCCCCCATTCCCCTCGTCCCTCCTGTAACCTCTAAAAAGCCGCCGCTTTGGAGTCTCCCCTCATTTGCATGGGGAGATTTAATTTCCATCCCTTAAATATGACGAATTGCTGAGATTTCCTTCAGTTAATGCTTTTAACAGCTCCCAATAAACTTCATTAATCAGGCCGGCTCTAGGCCCAACGTGCAGCCTGGAAGCAGCTAATTTGCCTGATGAGCCTGAGACTTTAGTGAATAAACAGGTGGATAAGCTGAGGGTTTTATGGCCTTAATTACACTCTAATCAGTTCAACGCTTGGCGGGCAAAAAGGAAAGAGAGAAGAAGGAGGCAGCATGATCAGCCATCTATTATTATTATTATTATTATTATTATTATTATTATTATTATTATTATTTCAACGGGTACCTCATTTCTTTTCAGGCTTCATCTGCCCCTGCTTTTCTGAGGGCAGAATTGTGGGCAAGGAAAGGGGAGTGAAGTGAAAGACAGTGAGGAGTTTCTCTCCGATTTTTGGATAACTAATAGAAAGTATTGAAAGTATTGAGCAACAACCACCAATTCTCTAATGCAAGCCTGTTTCTCTTTGTCTCTCTCATAGTCCCTTTTCCTTTACCAGCTGTTTTTCTTTGGCAGCAGTTTTGTGCAAACTTCCTCTTTTTCAAGACCAAGTTATTGCAAGTTATTTATTTCAGATCAAGGCAGGATCTGGATGATAGGTGACTCAACTATCTTGAGGTCTCTTGTACTTGGAAATTTCCATTAAAAGGGAGTTGTGTATTCGGGGTCCCGATCATGTGTGATTATAGCTATATTTTGGAAGAGCTGTATTTTGCAAGAAATTTGCCCTAGTCCAACATGATATTTAGAGGTGACTTCCAGCCCTTAAATGGGTTTAGAAACAAAGCATCCTGCATAAGCTCAAAACCACATTATTTCTCTACTTAATTTTGTGTTGAACCTGATCTTAAAACCCAGGGGCCAATAAAGTCCTGCACTGATAGCTGGGGAATTTAATTTGAAAAAATGTGACGTTTTTCTATGTACAGTCTCCATCTTGACATTCTTTACTACTGAGGGTGTTTTTTTATATAAGAAAGATTAACAAGGATTTTTGAGCTTCTTCCAATATGCATTTCTTAGCCACAATGATACTTTTGAAGACAGGGATGTAAATAAAAATGTGCGTTTTGTGTGTAGGGTGGAATTCCAAAATTGATTTGATTTGATTGCAACCCATGTATGTATGTGTGTGTGGTGGACTTCCTAAATTGATTTGATTGCAGTCTACAAGGCATTTTTAAAAAATGAATATATATTCTATTTAGGTCAACAGAAGAATTACTTGGCTTTTTTAAAAGTATGTCCTGAAAATGCCTTGAAGTAAGGAAAAGCCCCAGAGGTCGTATGTGCATTTTTGTTAAGTCAAGGAGCCCCCTTTCCAGGGATGGGCCATGCCATGTCCAACCTAGACTCTTCCCAACTGTCACGTTGCCCCCCCCCCCCGTCCACCAGCTGGGCCTTGGAGTCCTTCCCCAGTGCTTCTCTGCGCTGCTGCACCCCCTTTTTCGACCTTGGCTTCCAGGTCTCACGGCTTCTCCTGCCACATCTTCCCCGTCACGGCGAGGCCGCCTGACAAATCACTTCAAGGGCAGCCTAACTTCGAAGGACAAGACAAAGCTTTAGCATATGGTCCAATCCCCAGATGTTTGCCTTTCACGCGCTCTCCTCCTTCCCCGCCTCCCCGCTTCCCTGGAAGAAGGGCTACGTGGGAAGCAGAGGCTTTCTTCCTACCCCCTCCCTCCTCTTCCCCTCCAGGTTTTGTCGAGGGGCGGCTAACTAGCAGCCTGAGCTTCGGGTCTCTTTATAGCCTGCGAGTGAGGGAGGAAAGAAAGACTGGGGAAGGGGGGGGGGCGAATCGTTGTTGCTTTTTGTTGAGTTTAATGATATCCTTTTATAGCCCTGGCTGAGGAGAAGTCTCAGTACTTTTAACACAGGTGCTTTGGGAGGTCTCCTGGCCACATCCTAGGCTAGGAATGGCAGGAAAGGGGAGAGACACCTGCGCGCTCTTTTGGCACAGACAGCAACGCCTCTGGCTGAAACTTTAAGCCATGAGGCCAAGTTCCGTGGGCTCGGCTAAGGGCGCTAAGCATGGGGCGAAAGGAGGTTAGGACCGGGATTGTTTTTGTGGCCTCAGAAAGACAAGCCCACTGTGCGTCTGCTTCCTCAGCTTTCAGCTGCAGACCGCGGGCAAATAAATATGCTTGAGGCAGACAAGGGAATGAATTCTGCTAGAGAGAAAGGAAAATATTGCAAGCTTCAGTTGGCAGCTGCTTGCAGAATAAAGGAGCAAGAGCAGAGGCCTCCAGCCGGCACCTTCTGCTTTATTCACAGACCCTCCCATGCTTGTAGAAGATGCGCCCGTGCAAAGCTAGTTTAATTCTGGATGATGATGATGATGATTAATTAGGAAGATGTTCTTGGTGAGAATGTAAAGGAAATACATATAAGTGCACAACAGCTGGTTCGGAGAGGATCTCCTCAGATATGTTTCAGACTAATGGTGCAATAGTTGTGTTTGAAAACAAAAGTCATGTGACACATTATTGCAATATTTTAAACTCAGATATTCATCTCCTTCTTTACATTTTAGTCACAATTTTGTAGTCAAATGCATTTATGATTTGCAGTTCACTAAATACCAACTGATCAATGAATCTGAAAAGAAAAATCGGCTTCTTCAAGCCACTCAGCAGTTAACAAAAGGAAGGACTGGGTGATTCATGAAACAATTTGACAAGCATTTTTAACAATGAAGGAGTATAGTCTTTCAAGATCCCTGAAAAATGGACAGAGCTTCCTAGAAGTTCGCTGTTTTTGATTTTGAATGAGCTATTTTTATAAGCTATTAAGAATGAGATATTATTTATTAAAAATATTTTCTTGACCTTATTTGAGAGATAATATATAGGTCACATATATCTTAAATAGAAAATATTGTTAGCAGTACTTATAAAATGGGTTGTTAACATAAAGAAATTAATAAGTAGTTGAATCTAAAATATATTTACCATATTTTAGCTTTGAAATTTGTCTAATGTTTCTCATATTTTTCCAAGGATATCAGGTAATTTAATTTTTTGTTAAGATCATCTACTTAAGTGATGATCACCTTAAATTTGTATAGTTAAAATCTACTACCTGATGAATTTTCAGAATTTGATTTATTTACAGACAGCAATACAATTTATATATGGTATTAAATTTACTATTTTACTCGAATAAAAGCAGCATAGTATTAAGCACAATTACAGGTCCAGTGCTGTTTTATTTCCTATATTGTGTATTTTTTCTTATATATTTTAAAAAGAAATATAGACTTAATAAGCAGCTGTGAAATTGCAGCTGGCTTTCAAGATACTCACTTCCAAAAATTGGGAACGTTAAGCACTGATAGGAAATTAGCCATATTAATAAGCAGAAAAAAATATTTTCTGTATGCTATTTTGTTGCTGGTTTTATTTTATTTTATTTTTTTACAGAGTTGACTAATGACTTTGTATTTTACATATTTTATCTCTATCCAGAGTGGCCCATTGATGATTTCTATGTCTCTACTCAATAGAAATTTCTCATTTTGGTAAGATAAATAAAATGGAGTGGTAGCAACCTGCATTTTTCATTTGCTACACCCCTACTAAATTGCTTGCGCTTTAATACAATTACATCATGAAGCATGGCAATACTTTAACCAAGTCTCAGTCTTGTTAGTGCAAGTCCTTCCCTAGCAAAGCTGTCGACTAATCAAATGAAATTTAAATAAAATGCACTGAATTTGTGGTTTCTTCCTCCACCCTGCTCTAAATTCTGAACATTCTCAAAGTGGCCCTGGAGAAATACAAAAGCACAAAGTGAGAGGCGAGGCAGGCCCTGTGTTCAACACTCAATCATTTCCTGTCACAGGTGCAGCCTGTATGCATTATCCTGCCATGATTGATAGAGTGGGGTTGTGCGGGCTGGGGAGCTGGGCATGGTTCAGATGGGGCCCTGTCATTCCAGCACTATGTCATACTACCTGTAGGGAACAGAAAAAAGATAGAAACTTGCTAAGACTGTCTATTCAGTGATGCTTAGAAGTTTTTGTTCTCCATGTGCAACCAAAGGTCATATTTCCTAAAAGTTAAATATAGCTTCTGGGTCTAGCTTGCTTGTAATAATCCAACCATCAAAGAGCTAATTAAATCAGGCGTGTTAGAATGGTTACTTACAGGCAAAGTTAGTTTTATTTAATTAATTGGATATTTTGTTTTACCTCTTTGGTTTTGTATTTTAAGAAAATGTTACATACTGTACAGCAAATCCAACGGGAACTGGAAAAAGAAGTCAGCTATTATCTCTCAATTTGCTTCCCTTTTTGGATGTTTAAGGTACTTAAGAAAAGGATGATTTTGGGTTATTCTGACACAGTTCATGTTTTCGTTGGAGCCTGTCTACATTCTAATCTTTGCTGTCTTGCTGCTCTGTTTTATTTGTGAGGAACATTTTGTGGCTTATTACAGTTTAAATTGTTAAATCAGATTTAACACTGTATTAGGAAGCTATTTTGCTGAGAGGGGGAAAATGAGAATAACTTATGAAAATAGGCTATTGCAGGATGTTGTGGAAAATGAAAACACCTACACAGGTACATACATATGTCAGATGACCATTGTTCTTTAGGTGCAAATGGGAAATATGTTGAAAATCTATTCCCGTTGATCACTAAATCTATGTCAAGAACTGTTATTGCTTTAGGATATATGGTAATTTATGCAGCAGGAATCTTTAACAGAGTTTTATCCAGCTGAGCATGGAATTTTAGGTTTTATTATCTATGATAATTCAGAACCCTAATTGATGTAAGATCAAAGTTGACAACTACTCACCAGTGTTCAGCACAACTATAGTTTCTTTTCATTTCTTCATTTCCTTTTGAAGTGGTCAAAGGCAATGTAATTTATGTAAAGGGTTTCTTATTTTTAAAGTTCACAATTTCATTTAATGGGAGCATTGGGGGTCTTCAGTGAATTATATCAGAAAGTTGAAAATATATTGGCAGAGATAAATAAATAATATGTAATAACTTGCTAAAAATTAGCAAGACATTGATACATAGAGATGGAGATAAATCAATACAGATTTATTTATATTAAATGGAGGCAATTTCTATGTGGGAAGGGGACTTCCTTAAAGGATAAATTTATATTATTTTTTTTAAAAATATGTTTCTTCAAACTGTATTTTGCTTCTCGTACCCTCACTCCATGCTTATTACAGACAAATACATTCTTAAGCATAAAAATGCTGTAGCCATAGCAAGAGTTTTAAAATAAATCTGTGAACATAGAAAAAAATAATCCAAATGTTTATCAGAATGAAAACTGTTGTTATTTTAAATTCTAGAGAATGATTAAACATAGCATTCTCATGCTCAGAGGAATTTTGAAAGCTTTCTCTTTGAAATTGCAGCAAGTACATTTTGCACAGTGTGGGTGTTTAAATTGGCAGTAGCCTTCCACAGCTGGTGCCCCACTCAGTGGACACACTGACTGGGAACTGTGAGAACTGGAATCACAGCACTTTTAGAAGGTGTCAGATTGGGGAAGCATCCATTTCAAAAGAGGTTTGTTGTGGGATCTTTTTTCCCTGATATCAAAGTTCCAAAAGCAGGAGGGAGAAGGGGAGGATCATGAATTGAAGCACGAATGAATTAGAATAGATATTGGATCTCCAGAATCCCAGTCCTTTCCTTCCAATTATTACTTGCCTAAGGTAGAGAAAAAGACCAGCCCTGTCACTGGTCTGAAGTAATCCTACTACATTGCTTAGGATAGAAGGTGGGGGAAGGGTGGTTAAAAAAAGCACTTCCTCCCCCCCATGGGGGGAGATGGGCAGCATACAAATTTAATAATAAATAAAAAAATAAAAATAAAAAATTCCTGCCCACCTGGCCTGTCATTGCCAGGGTTTGGGAACTGTCAGCACTTTCAAGACACAACATTTAATTAATGTGGTAGGTAGCACTGTTTTCCTAAAAAAAAACCAACCTATTTTCTTCTTGATATGCAACTTTTTTGAATGAGTCCATGTCAAGAAATTCCTTCTTAAACAACTGACTTCATTGCATTTAAATAATGTTAAGTGGGAACAAAAAACAGGCTTCATAATTCACCAGGAAGCTTTCTAATGCTAATCCCATGATGGAGAAAACTATTCTGCAGTTGTACAAACCCAGTTCATTTCTATGGTCTTGTTCAGGAGAACTTTCTGGTGTGTTTTTTTTTATTAATATACTTTTATATTCATTCTAAACAGTTACAACCATAACATTTCAATGAATCTTCTTTTGTATTTCTAGAACACAAAGGAAGCAGAAATTATCAAATATACACATATAAAATAATTTACTTTAACACATCATTTAAGATTACATGATGAAAAATTCCATCTTTATTATATTATTGGATTAAATGCTTTACAATGAATGAATGAAATAGAGACATGTTTATTGTGTGGTAAAGAAAGTGGTTTCTGCAGTCTTATGCATAAACAAAATACTCTTTTTTTTTTTTTACTAGTTTTTATACACACAATATAAATATCATCTAAGAGGAAATATGAAACCAGCGGGAATTTAGAGTCGCAGCCTATTGCCTTCATAAACACAGAGGCAACCCAAAGCTGCCAATACAGCCACTGAGTGAATCTGCCAAGCAGCCAGATGCTACAGCTGCAAAAATATTGTCATTGTCTAAACAGCTGCATGCTACTAAAACAATGCAAAATGGAGTATATTCAATAATACCCAATCACATTCACTGCATATACACACAAGTTTGCTTTCACAGTGGTATAAAATACTGATGTATATGCACTCATACAATGCATTTTAGAAATGTAATTTGAAATAGAGAAAGACGTATCCAGGGATGCAGAGGAAACTTTCATGCTCACATTTCCACACATACAGTATGTAAGTTAGCATCTTTCTCAGAGGTGTAACATTCAGGCAGCAAATATATGCACTACACTACAATAAATGGGGAGAACCACTGTTTCAAAAGTGGGTAAATAGATAGACAGACAGACACACTTTTGGGATAAGCAACGTTATGCAGAGCACAGGAAGGAGAAATAGCAAGTCAAATACATTAAAGGCATGATGTAAGAAAAAGAAAAGTAAATATGATTTTAAAATTAGTTTATAGCAGCTTCATTCACTATGGCTCTCCATATCTTTCTATCCTTCCAAACCATCCTTGCTTCCACAATGTCCATACACAGCTGAATGTATTTGTTTCATGTTCTTTAGCTGTCTCACCTTTTTTTTCCAAGGTATCATTAACTCTACCCAACCACAACTTTTTTGCTCTTCCCGTTCATCTCAACCCAGTCATTCTTTCTTCATGTATTTGTTTTGCAATTTGATCCTCATTCATTTGCTTTATATGATCAGACCAACTCAATATACTTCTTTCATACTAGTCATTCATTCAATCCATATTCAATCAGTACCCATTCATTCCTTGTTTTACCGTACATGCTGCTTAGTATCCCATTCCCATTGCATTCACTTACATTTATGTTTCTTGTCACATACTCTCACTTTCAGTACGGACAGATGCACATTCTTACACACTGACTGGGGCAACTATATAATTATAGTGTATGTTTTCCCAAAGCAACATATAGGTACACCTCTGAAAAATCCCACAATAAAGAAGCCTAGGTTTACAGTTTTATCACCTATTTATCTAAGTAGATCTCATCTCTTCAATGGTGTATGTTGTTTTTCCCAAGCCAGACCTATTTTGCTGGGAAAAGAAAGTTGAAGCCATTTGTTTTATTCTCGCATTACACAGTGGGTGCCCTGGAGCTTCCCTAGGCTTGAGCCCCGAGTCAAAGCAAGCAGACTCTGATTCGGTCTAAACTGAAGCAAGCTATTTTCCAAAGCACCAATTATGGCAGAAACAACATTTTTCAGCCAGGGTTATTCCTAATTATTATACCCTAGATTCATTTGATGTCACACATCACTGAGAATTTAGTATTATGCATGTAAGATTAGTTGCCTGTCCTAATTGTTTTCAAATTTATTACAAACATTGTTTGTAGTGCTCCTGATGGCATATTTTTTGAAATACATTTTGCCTTTGAGATGTATCTCTTCTATTTCTATATATACTGTACTATAGAAAGCAAATGAAATTTATATAACTACACAGGATTTGCAATGATGTTTTTGTAAAAAACTGCCTCTCTATTTTTGGGTATATATCCATACATCTTTCCCTCTATGAATTTGTTATCATTTTTTAAGATTGCTGAATTGCAGACAGCATCTGGGCTAATGAAATAATTGCCTCTAATAAACTAATGCAAAAGGAAACGTCCTCCAAAAAAGAGTTCTGAGATACATAAAAGAACTTCCATGTGTTACTTGGTGGACTGGCTGCATATCCCAATAGGCTGATCAGGCCAGCTGATATATCCAGAGGGGATGGGTGTCAGACTGGTGCAGGTGTCGGTGGCCACCAGTGAGTGATTGCACCATCAGCCTCCTACCGTGATCCATCATGCAGGCCCAGCCAGTGAAGAATCACAGCCTCAGCAAGGTGCTGAGCCCAGCAACATATCATTAAACAAGGTTACTACTGGCAGATTTGTTCCCATGATCAATCTGGTCAATAACCGTTCCACCTCACTGTTCTTCCCTCCTCCCATTCTTTAAACATAAACAAGCGTTATGAAAGTGCAGGAAAAACATGGCTTTAACAGGACCTCATTTCTCCTGTGGCATTTTGCAAGCTTTATAAAAAAGATTTTTAAACAACAACATATGAGTTATGAAAAATAACCTTTTATACAAACTATATCCTTAGGCTAGTAGTTTGCCCTAATTCCATATTTTATCGCTTGATAGCTTCCCCCTCCTTAGTAATTACAGAATGGCATTTCATTATATTTCTACAGGTGACAAAAGGTGTGAAATTATAATCCATCTTTCAATTTTACCTGCATCAGTATGAATTGATCCTTCAAAAATCTCTCCTAAGAGAGAAGAAAAATATGTTATATATTTTTTACCATAATTATGGGTCAACTCCCTGCTCCCAAAAAGCCTCCTATTGTCTTGATTCACATAATTAAGCTGGTTTATTTATGTATTTAAATGCATATTCTGTTTTATTCTAACATTAAACCATAGATGAATATCTAAAACAGGGTAAGCCTTCCTCTAATTCATTTAAAAAAACCATATTTTTCTCAACTCTTTGGACTCTAAAAATCAGTCCAAATTATAAACTTAAAAAAAAAAAATAGTAAAGTTGCCATCTTTGAATTTTAGGCTGAGAAGGAATTAAGTACATAACAAGTAGTTTCCTGGATCAGACCAAACATCTACTTAATTCAAAATTTGTAATCAAAAGTACAAGCATTTGAAAAAAAATAATAATAGGAGCATGCAAAACTAGATATATTTTTTGTTTTCAAGTAATACTTTATGCATTAACTGGGTTCACAAATCACGGTAAACTATGATGTTGCTTGCTTGATTTTGGCTTAGCATGTTGGGAGAGGGAGTCTTGGGATCACAAGAGAAATGTTATGGGTTTGGTTTTTTTGCATTCTCATTGTAAACCATGATTGAAGGCTTAGTGAGATGGGTCAAGCCATTGTGGCTTATTCTAGAAATTATACTTAAAACAAGTTATAACATGGCAGGATAAGTAAACTTATTTGTTGAGTTAAAGTTATAGAATTATTTATGAGCTGAGCTCAATCTATTTCCTTACCTCCCCCCTCTTGCTCTCTCTCTCTCTCTCACACACACACACACACACGAGACATTGGAAGACATTGGAATTCTAGATAGTCTAGTTTTAGGATGCACAGTTCATTCACACTGTGCTCCCAGGCAAGCCTCCTGAGTCTTGTTATCATACCATGTGAATTGAGAGATGCTTCTCTACACCTGTATATTCATTGCAGAGTAAGATGCATAGGAGTTGGCAAGCACTCTTAGAGGGCAAACTGTATGCCATTTTTACTGTTGTCATAGACCCTGAAGAATCTATGATGCACTTTAATAGTGTTAAGATTCTCTAGAAAACAATTTTATAATTATACAGATAATGATTCAGTGGATGACATGTAGGGATTGGAAAAGATCAGGATGTGTTTCTGCACTCCCAATTGGATTATTAATCACTATTTTACCACATTACACATTTTCTAAACTTGGATTGGGCTTAACCTCCTTCTACTCTTTAGTTAAACAGTAAGATTGTTCAGACTGATGTATACCAGTGGCAATGCCTTTCCAGTGATGGCACATGCCTGTGCAATTTCATTCTTAAAGAAGTATATTTAATTTTTTAAAATTCTTGCTGACTCCATATGCAGTTCTTTTGTTTATTTTGTGCTTTAACATTTTCAGGGTTTACTGGCTTACGATGGCTTGTTCTAAAAACTGAAAGAAGTAAAAGGGCCAGATTTTAATGATGACGTGATGATGATCACTTTCATCATCACTTCATCATTAAAAGGGATTCTGGGTAAGCATAATCAAGAATTAGAGTTTCTTTGAAAATTCTGCTAGACCACTACGAGAAAAGAAGCTTAACTACAGGTGAAACTCGAAAAATTAGAATATCGTGCAAATGTTCATTTATGTCAGTATGGCAACTCAAAAGGTGAAACCAATATATGAGACAGACATATTACATGCAAAGCGAGATATGTCAAGCCTGACTTTGGTATAATTGTGATGATTACGGCATACAGCTTATGAAAACCCCAAATTCACAATCTCAGAAAATTAGAATAGTGTGAAAAGGTTCAATATTCTAGGCTCAGAGTGTCCCACTCTAATCAGCTAATGAATCCATAACACCTGCAAAGGGTTCCTGAGCCTTTCAATGGTCTCTCAGGCTGGTTCAGTAGGAATCACAAGCATGGGAAAGACTGCTGACCTGACAGTTGTGCAGAAAACCATCATTGACACCCTCCATAAGGAGGGAAAGCCCCAAAAGGTAATTACAAAAGAAGTTGGATGTTCCCAAAGTGCTGTATCAAAGCACATCAATAGAAGGTTATGTGGAAGGAAAAAGTGTGGTAGAAAAAGGTGCACAAGCAGCAGGGATGACCGCAGCCTGGAGAGGATTGTCAGGAAAAGGCCATTCAAAAGCATTGGGGACTTTCACAAGGAGTGGACTGAGGCTGGAGTTAGTGCATCAAGAGCCACCACACACAGACGGGTCCTGGACATGGGCTTCAAATGTCGTATTCCTCTTGTCAAGCCGCTCCTGAACAACCAACAACGTCAGAAGCGTCTTACCTGGGCTACAGAAAAAAAGAACTGGTCTGTTGCCCAGTGGTCCAAAGTCCTCTTTTCTGATGAGAGCAACTTTTGCATCTCATTTGGGAACCAAGGACCCGATTTGGGGAGCCATGTCATCTGCTGGTGTTGGTCCACTGTGCTTCATTAAGTCCAGGGTCAACGCAGCCGTCTACCAGGAGATTTTGGAGCACTTCATGCTTCCTTCCGCAGACGAGCTTTATGGGGATTTTTTTTTTTTTTTTGGTCTGCTCTCAGTCATTACTGACCCTGCAGTGACCGCCCCCTAGCGGTTTTCAAGGCAATTGTATCTTTTTGTTTTTCGGAAGTAGTCTTTGCCAGAGCCTACTTCCTAGAGCATAGCCCAGCTGGCAAGCGCGGGAGGCGGGATTTCCGTTGCTTCGCGCCCCGTTTTTCGGGCGAGTACGGTTTCGCGCTTTACCGGCCACTGGTCCCGTCTCTCTGTGCAAGGCGCTGCCAGCATTTTTCCTCCCACCGGAGTGAGAGTACCTATTTATCTACTCACGTAAGTTTTCGATCTGGACCTGGCACCTGCCCACACTGCCAAAAGTACCAAAACCTGGTTCAATGACCATGGGATTACTGTGCTTGATTGTCCAGCAAACTCACCTGACCTGAACCCCATAGAGAATCTATGGGGCATTGCCAAGAGAAAGATGAGGGACATGAGACCGAACAACGCAGCGGAGCTGAAGGCCACTATTGAAGCATCCTGGTCTTCCATAACACCTCAGCAGTGCCACAGGCTGATAGCATCCATGCCACGCCGCATTGCGGCAGTCATTGCCGCAAAAGGGGCCCAAACCAAGTACTGAGTACATATGCATGCTTATACTTTGCAGAGGTCCGATATTGTTCTATTTCCAATCCTTGTGTTATTGATGTCACGTAATATTCTAATTTTCTGAGATTGTGAATTTGGGGTTTTCATAAGCTGTACGCCATAATCATCACAATTATACCAAAGTAAGGCTTGACATATCTCGCTTTGCATGTAATGCGTCTATCTCATATATTGGTTTCACCTTTTGAGTTGCCATACTGACATAAATGAACATTTGCACGATATTCTAATTTTTCGAGTTTCACCTGTAAATGGGCTCATGCCCTCATCCCTAAACTTCCTAACAGAAGGCTTTTCCCCCCTAATATAAAGTTATATCATTGAGACTGATATTGGTTGTTGTTGTTCAGTCATTAAGTCGTGTCCGACTCTTCGTGACCCCATGAACCATATTGCGCCAGGCCTTCCTATCTTAATGTCTAAATAAAATCTAAGATATCAATATAATTATATTTTCCATTAACTATTTTTCCTTTGCACTTTTGAGTAACTGGGGTTGTGGCAGTAGTCAGTCCAGTCTAATGCATTTTGTTTCTGCCCTCTATAAATTCTACTTTAGTGATCATTTCAAATAGAGGTAGTATCAAGACTTCACCTACCTGATCTGCCAATAACAGATCTCCAGCTTCTATTGATATATGCACTGCAAAATTGATTGCCTGCCTGTGTAGATAAGAACATGTATTGTTCTTTCAGTGGATACAGTGCATTTCAAGCTAATGTGATTTTGGAGTCTTTCTCAATAACATAATTTCACCAATCAAATTGGATGACAAAATATAAATTTCATGGAGTTGTACTCCTCAATTCATAATCGTTTGAGAAAGACAAATACAGATGAATGGAGTTTTCCTGTAATAATGAAAACGGCATAGATTTCTTCAACAGCTAAGGATTGTCAGATGTTCCAAACTGCTAGAGAGTGCTGTATTACTTAGGGTATAACATGACTGCCTAACTTGGATCAGGAGCATTAAAGTTTCATGTAGATGGCCTGAGTAGATGGCCTGAGCCAAGGCTTGGTTGCTTATTTCACAAGAATGTAATAAAGATTGGTGAAATAACCATCAATCTATGAGTTCTAGTCCTCCCTTAGGCACAGAAGCTGGCTGGATGACTTTCAGCCAGTTATCCTCTCTCAGCCCAACACACAGGGCTGTTAAGAGGAAAATAGGAGGAAGGATCATTATGTATGCTACCTAGAGGTATATCAAATAGGAAAGATATAAGAGTAAATGAATAAACATAAAAAGCATTTTGTCTGCCTGCGTCCCTGTTTGGTAACAACCCACTGCTGTGGTGTGCAAGAAGCTGCAATGTATGTGATATCTTTCTAAGGTTGCAGAACTGCCATCTGCTCACTGAAAAAGTAAAACAGGGAGGCCCTGCAATCTAGTCCTGGAGAGGAATACATGTAGGAGCCAACATGTTAAAATGGAATACAATAGAGAAGTAGAAAGTGTTAGAGCAAGTTCTTAGCCCACCTGAAGTTTGAAAAGGTTTCATTTTTCCCAACCTATTTTAAAAGATACAAGGCTGGTCCTTCTGCAGTTCATCACAGCAACCTGCATTTATTTAAAAGCATTTTTTTCAAATATTTGGAATATTGATTCTAAAGGTATTATGGCAAGGAGAGGGAAGACGTATGTAAAGCTTGTTGCCAACAGTAACACAAGCAGCAGCTAAATATTTATCATTGACAATGTAGGACAACCACCCCGAACCTGGCATTTACTAGGCTTTGTCATCTATGATTTATTTATTTATTTATTTCAATTTATATAGCCACTCATTTCACTTGCATGACTCTGAGTGGCTCACAAGTTAAACAGTGAAGTCAAACTCATATAAATAGATTAAAACAATTAACCAAAACCTTAAAACCATGGAAAAGTGCTAGCTTATAGCTCACAGACAAATGACAGTAGTTTCATATGAATAACCAATCAATAGTTATATAGTGATAGAAAATACTATAGATGAATCAGCCCTAAGTCAGAAAAAATGTCAATGATTGGGAGATATATATATATATATATATATATTGCACTGTGTTTGATTTAATTTTTTTCTTGTATTTTTGTGGATTATATTTTTGTGGGAGCAATAATTGAGAGAGTGATGTATAAAGCTGTGTGGTGAACAGTTGGAAATTCTAAAACTTGTGATGTTGGTGCTTCAGTGAGATTGGTAGAAATTACATTTTGACAAATGATATCACAAGCAGAGATAGCAACAGTAGAAAACTTGTCTTGTTTAAAAAATATGGGGGAATCTGCAACTATTTTTATAAAGATGCAAGAGATCCAGTAATGGCCCTCTCTTTTCTGTAATTAGGATCTCAGATTGCAATCCTATACATCTTTATCTAGCAGTAAATCCCTGTGAGTTAAATGAGCTACCCAAGAACTAAGTTATTTCTGATATTTGGTTCTATATAATAACACAAACACAGAGTAAATTCTAAGTTGGCTATAGCTACCCTCTAAAATGTCAATAGAGTTTTTGCACATCCAGAACAGGAATGTTTATCCAATCTACTCCATGCATTGCAAGGTCATTATGTACATGATTTTGAGTCTATTTATTCAAAATAGAATGGCTGTGTTCTCATCTCCCTGCTGAAAACTTTAGTTGAATGCTGTCCACAAATTAGAAAATGAGCCAAAACCAGCCTGTCAACATCTCAGATAAAAATGTATTCTCAGTGGAAATGTTTGCATCAAAAACCAATCAAAAAATTTATACAAATGTTGCAGACATCAAAAGAATATGACAAATTTAACCCTTCTTGTAATAGGGAATTTAAAAGGATGGTTATCTACTGAGTGTAAATGCCTGCATCAGTAATGAGGAAAATTAACCACTTGCCTTTTAATTTTTTCCTGCTTAGCTCTTTTAAGGCAATAATTAGTAACATTAGTAACACACTGACCAATATGTGACATTTTTCCCCTTTCAAAGCCAGGTTCTCTGTTAAAATAGGATGGTGTCTCCCCTGGTCCCATTATCACATTAATATTGATCTTGTGCCATCAAGTGGTATCAACTCTTAGCAACCACCTAGATAGAACTTCTTGTCAGTATTCTGTCCATCCTGCTTCTTTATGGTCCAACATAGAGTGCCACAGAGAAAATCGTTGCCAGCACGATTCTGATCTTTGTATATATAGATATATCACAGCATCTGAATATCTTTTCCAAGGGATTCATTGCCACCCTGCTGAGGTCTGGTCTGTGACATATTTCTTGACTGCTGGTTCCTTTAGTTTCTAGTTGATCCTAAAAGACAGGCCACTTCAGTATGTTCATTACCAGTTCTAAGGCTGATTGCTACACCTGTTGTCATCCATTTTTCACTGTGCTCCTTGACTTTCATTACCAAAGCTTGAGATCATTTGTATTTTCAGCTATCAGAGTGGTATCATCAGCACAATACAGATTATTGATATTTCTTTCTCTAATTTTAAAAACCACACTCATTTTCTTCCAGTCCAGCTTCACTCAACACGTATTCAGCATTATATACCGACCATTTGGAATTTAACATGTTCAAACAAAGATGGGTTTTTCATGCTCTAATAATAGCAAAAAGAAGAATCCTTAGGAGATGGAAATATGCTATAATTCCAGATATAAAGGATTGGATTTCAGTGATATGTGACTTAGCAATTTTTGAGAAAATTGTATATTTGATTAATCAGAAGATGTCACATTATCTTTCCCTTTGGAAAAAAGATTCTTGGACAGGCTTGGTCAACATTGAAAGCTTAGTTTTTTGTTTTTATTTTTAAAGACTTACAAGATCAGATGAACTTGGGATATAGTTGTAATTACAGTTTTTTCTTGTTTGTTTACTTTTTTATGTATTTTCTTGTGTAATGTTTTTCTTTTCTTTTTGTGTATGGTAAATTTCATTTTATTTTGTTTTACATTATTTTATGTTTGTTTGAAAATGGATTAATAACATTTATCTGGGAAAAAAACATGTATTCAGCATATGGGTTGAATAAAAGGGGAGAATATTCAGTCTTGTTTCACTTTTGCTGACCTGGAGCCAATTTGTTTCACCATGTTCTATCAGGACTGTGGTTTCCTGTCCTGTGTATAAGTTTTACATGAAGAGATTGTTCTCTGATTCCCATTTTCCTAAGTACATTCCATGTCTTGACATAGATGACACAATTGAAGGCCTTTCTATAGTCAATAAACACGTATTGATTACTTTTTGGTATTTCCCAATTATTCAGCATGCATTAACAATAATCTTTCTTGTTCCTTGGCCTTTTCTAAAACCAGCTTGAATATCTGACATCTTCTTTTTCATGTACAGCTCTAATCTTAATTGAATTGTCCAAAGCATTATTTTGCTAGCAAGTGAAATTAAAGATGTTGTGCCATAGTTTGTACACTCTGTTATGTCTCCTTTTTTGGTATTGGTATGTAGACTGATCTCTTTCAATTTGTTGGTCACAGTGTTCTCCAGATTTGCTGGTACAGTTTGGTTAGAATCTTTACTTATTCTTTTTCTGTTGCTTGCCATAGTTCTGTCAGTATTCCATCAGTCCCTGTAGCCTTCCAACTTGGTTATGATCAGAGGACTGATCTAACTTCATATTCTAGTGTTGGAGGTTTTTGTCAAAAGGGAATATCTTCTAAAGTATCTTGGATGCTGACATCCCTACTTATAGAATTTCAGTATACTCCTTCCATCTTTGTTTATCTTCTTTGAGTCAATAATCTTTTGGAGAACTTTCCTTGTTTTTCCATGTCTCTTTCCATCTTTGATATCTTTACAGATGTTATAATACTGCTTTTTATCTCTTCTAACAGCTCTCTGAAATTCTTTGCTAAGTTCTTTCCTAAGATCATTGCATTTCTTGCCTTTTTCTTCTCTTCTTGGCTGTTTATATTGTTCTGACATCTATTTTGGTTTCTTCTGTTTCTTGGTCTTTGGCAGTATTTTCTCACATTCATCCTTAATAGTGTCTTTGATTTAATTCCACAGTTCCTCTGGCTTTCTATTAATGAGTTTCAGGACTTCAAATCAATGGCTGATATTCTCCCTGAAACTGGTGGGTTTCAAGAAATCAGTTGGATTTGTTCTTCCACTTTAGCTTGACTTAGAACTTGCATATAAGTAGTTTGTGATCTGTTCCAAACTCAGACCCTGACCACATCTTCCACCTTCTTGTACCAACACTATAGTAAATTTGATCTCTGTACCCTCCATCAGGTAATGTCTATGTATATAGGTATTATTTTGGTTGTTTGAATAATGTGTTAGCAATAAAAAAATCATTGGATTGTCAGAAAGCAATAAGTCATTCTCCTGCTTCATTTGTATTTCGAGACGAAACAGTTCAATTACATTTTCCTCTTTACTATTTCTAACTTTTATATTCCAATCTGCAAACACAAGCAGGTGTTTGCATGTTCTGTCAGTTTCAGGTTAAACTTAATATAAAACATACCAACCTCCTCTTCTTCTCTGTCAGTGGTTGGAACATAAACTTGGATAACTGTCATGTTAAATAATTGTCCTCAAAATTTAATTAGTGCTATTCAGTCAGTGATTACATTGTACTTAAGTACTCTTTTTGCTTTATGCTATCTGTGAAAATCATATTTGTATAAATAGCCAACTGATATACAAAAAGATTTCTAATCTGTCTACCCTTCCTTTACTGTAGTAATCCTCACAAAAATCTCTCAACTAAAATTGCTTTTTGAGAAGGACCTCCTATTTATCATGTCCCCTTCTCAGGCCAAGCATCTCCCCAAAATGATTCTGTTTCAGATAAATCACAGGTCACCCTCCAGAACAGCAAACAATCACTGCCTCTTTCTATAATGTACCTAGCTCTGGTTCTTCAGAATAAATGCCCACCAGGATTAGCTTGGAGTCAGATCACTTTAAAAAATCACACTAAAAATGTTTCTTTTCCAAGAGAAGTTGCTTTAAAATAAATACATAAATACATTTATTCTTATCTATTATCATGGTGCGCATGCTTTATTTTCTTGATTCTTTAGTTTTCTGTTTTGAAGTTCTTAACTCTCTTGTAAGCCTCCAAAGTTGGTTGGTGAGTGGACAGCCTTAGAAATTGAATTAGTAAATAAAAATAATAAAGCTTGATTGTACAGAGGTTAATATTGTTATATGGCATGGAGCTTTTAGTTTAAAGCCTCCTTATTTTATATTATTGGATATAATTGATTGTAATATGTCATTGTATCAATTGTGGTTTTATTCTATGTACTGCATCTAGTTATAAATACATAGCAAGTCGATCTACTAATATTACTACTACTTGTATGAATCGCTGACTGTGGATGACTTCCCTGTGACTTTTCCTTTCTTTCAGCCACACAGAATTATTAAGCTGCAGAATTAGCTTCAGCCCCTTCAGTGATTACAGAAAGGATCTAGCAGAAGTAACAGTAACAGGTTATTATTGATTAGTCATTAGGCCATATCAGAATACAGAATATAAAACATAAACCATTAATAAGACCATATATTAAAAATAGGATAAGAGAAACAAATTAAAATTAAAAAAGAAAAAAAGATGCAAATCATATTTTTGTATCACCCCTACAATTTACCCCGATCAGATCCACATATGCAGATCTCAACTATACTGTTTTGTTCAAGTAAAGGGCGATCTACTAGAAGTGAAACCACTGAATTATGAGACATGCCAGCCTTTTAAGAGGACAACCAACACATCTGGAATGCTGAGGGTGCTCTCCCAAAATATCTGCAGTGCTGGATATGGCCAATCACAAAACAGTCATTTACAAAAAAGGAAGCTGGAGAGACTTCTCCCACTCCCACTCAATTCCTCTAGTTCTCCAGTATGTGCATTGTTATCTCAGTTTATCTCTTTTTTTTTTTCATGGCAAACGGGTGCACATTGAAACCACTTACTTTTTATTATTTTCTTTGAGGCATATGCAATGTCCTGAGGCAGGCTTGAAAATAAGTTGATGTTCCTCTTTGTAATGTGCTAGCTTCCAATTTTAAAAATTAAAATAATACTTAAATATTAACTTTAGTTAAAATTAAAATTAAAGGCAGATAGGCAGTTGGCAGGCATCAGAGGAGATTTCCACAGGCACTTTGGTGCCCCCAGTTTCCTATTCCTAGTTTGGTCCTTTAGCGAAGCAACATGCTTCTTCTTTTCTATTAATAAAAGAAATTGAGAGCTATCCATTTAGAGTCAGTTGCCTGTGTCTGCCCTAACCAAACAGAAATGAACTGTTTGGCTTTGACCTCCAAATTAAAATCATCTTGACTGGATCTGACTTGCAGTGAGCTGACAGACTAAACTTTGATTTATTATGACCTGACTTACTCAATGTAAGTTTGTTCTGTTAGTTTTCTTTTCTCTATATAGCCTAACCTTACTCTTCCTTTGCTGTTCCTGAATGTACTTTTAAAAGATCCAACAACCACATGCATCTTCTTATTTACTGACATCATGCTAATCATTAAACCATGGATTAAAAGCCACATTATGACATAGGGCATTGTATGAACCCAGCCTTTGCTCAAGAATGGAGTCATCATAAGATCAGGGATAGGTTATGCTAAGTAAGGAGGACAAAGACTAGTTGCAACCACACAACTAAGATCCCAGAGGACTGGGGGTAGCAATAATTGTTCCCCTATATAAAAAAGGGCAACAGGGGCATGGCACGGGACATGGGTTATTTGAAGGATTGCCTCTACAATCACCTCTACGCATCCCATCAGGTCTGACAGGAAGGGCATGTTGCAGGTCCCATCCATGAAAGAATGTCATCTGATGCAGCACCCGCCCTTTGGAACATCATTCCCCCTTGAGGTCAAATTATCCCCATCCTTGCTGGCCTTCTGGAAGGGCCTGAAGACATGACTTTGCCATCTGGCCTGGGGATCTGGCAACATAGGTATGGAGCCTGCAAAGTGGCTATATTGCTAGGGAATTTGAGTCTGCTGTTCCACAGATTTAAATATATATATATATATATATATATATATATATATATATATATATATTATTGTTTTTAAATTATTTTTGTTATGTTTTTGGTTATTTTGTATTGTATTTTGTGTTTTTAACTTTGTATGCTGCTCAGAGTCATGTATGTGAGATGGGCGGTCACATAAATTTACCAGATAAATAAATAGGAAAGATACAGCTTATTATAAGCCAATTAGCCTACTGAACATCACTAACAAATTATATGGCAGGTATTGATTTACCAAATTCCATACCTGGGTGGAAGATGAAGGAAGAATTGATCCCAAGCAAGCAGAGTTCCAACCAAGACAATCTACTATAGACTATTGCTTACTGCTACAACATCAATAACATCACATAACATCATAACAGGATAAGGGTCTGGGACATTTTGAATAGATCTTCTATAGATAAACCATTCCTATTGCTAATTCATAAGTTATATGAAAAAAAAAAAAAAAGCTTCAGAGTAAGATGCAGGGGAGGTGATCTTTCTGATTTCATCCAGATATCCAAGGGGTGAAACAAGGATGCATTTTAGCTCCATTGCTTTTTTAATATATTCATTAACTCTCTAATTAAAACTCTCCAAAGAGTTGACACCCATGCACTCAAACTAGCTTACAATCCTACTTTATCAGATTATGCAGTTCTCTCCTTGTCTTATATAGGTATGAAGCAGGTCCTAAGAATGTTGGTATCCTACTGTAAAGAAGAACAATTGGTCATTAATTACAATATATCCAAACTTTTAGTTTTTCCATAAAAGACCAAGTATATAATTGATGAAGTAGAGGAAGTTAAATGTTTTCAATATTTGGGCATAGTCTTTCAGACTTCCAGGAAAATAATAGTTCAGTTTAATTCTGTCACTCCTACTGCCCAAAGGAGTGCATTAGCTATAACCAAATTTTATAGACAGCAAGGGGCAGATTACATTCTAGCAGCAATTAAATTGTTTATGACTAAAACACTTGCTTAACTATTGTATGGTATACAGCTTGGTGCATTTACAAACCTAATGGCATATGAAACCATTCAATCAAGCTTCCTTAGGACTTCGTTTGGTTCTCCAAATTATGCCCCGATGCAGTTCTGAGGCTTGAAGCTAATGTTCCAAGCATTAAGGTTTGGGACTGGACCAGGATTTTAACTTCATGGCTCAGAATCATGTTTGATCCTACAGTGCTGTTACCTGTGCTGTTGATAGACGGCTACCAAGCTCATTGGTATCAAACTTGTATGAAGGAATTATATATGCCTTTCTCCTGAATATATAAGCGAATTAGCCCTTCTGGAGGCCAGATTAATGGTAAAGCAACAAATTAGGGACACTGATCATCAGGATGGTCTCACCACTGTTCCTGAATTTTATTGCCAAATGCTAGACTGCTGCAAGCCCTCCATTGGAGGTATTTGCCCTCCCTCCAAAATTTCAAACTAATTTCTTCTAGGAGTCAGTCAAAAGTTCCATGATGATATTTAAAGGCAAAGACCTTCATGCAAATTGTATCTACCACATACAGGTAGTCCTCACTTAACAACCATTCATTCAGCAACCGTTCGAAGTTACGATGACACTGAATGAAGGGACTTACAGCCTATACCCAAAGTTATGGCGATCTGGGCCCTTGGCAATTGCTTCGCCCTTACGGTCAGTTGCCAAGTGCCCTGCGATCATTTGATTGCCATTTGCAATCTTCCCTGCTGCCTGCTGGGAAAGTCAATGGGGAAGCCAGAAAGGAAGGTTGCAAGCCACTGCTGCCTGCAGAGAGGACTCCTTCTCGTCTCTGAGGGCTGGCTGAAAATGCTCCATGCCAAAATCCAAGCAGGATTTTGGCATGGGCCATTTTCAGCCAGCCCCCAAAGCTATGTGCACTAAATGCCCCATGCCAAAATACTGCTTGTATTTTCAGCACAAAGCTTTTTCAGCCAGCCCCCAAAGCTCTGTGCGAAGTCCAAGCAGGATTATCAGCCACAGAGGATTTTCAGCCCCAGAGTGGAGAGGCTTCAGAAGCCTCTCCACTCTGGGGCTGAAAATCCAAGCCATTCTGAGGCCCTCGCACACACAACCCACACCATACCCTCACACACCTGACCCTATCCTCCCACGCATCCCCATGCACCCCCCTCACTCCCTCCCCTACCCAGCAGCGCCTGGGGCTTGCAACTTCCTGCTGGCTTCCCCACTGACATGATTGTGGGAAGCTGGCAGGAAATTGCCTTGCCTAACGACCAGGGGATTCATTTAACGACGGCAACCAGGACTGTGATGTTTTGCCTAATGAGCACATTGCTTGGCAACAGAAGTTCCAGTTCCAATTGTGGTTGTTAGGCGAGGACTACCTGTATGTGTAATAGGAAAAGATTTCTTTCTCTCTAACATTAAATTTATTGTATACATTTTCAAGGGCAAGTTAGCATTTTTTATTCATGTGTTCCTTTAGGTTGAAGAATAATAATAATAATAATAATAATAATAATAATAATAATAATAATACCTATGGTCAGAATGCAAAATAATCTACTTGCAAATTTCTTTGAACAGGACAGTCTTTTGCTTTTAAGAATAGGGACTCTTTTATAATATAGTTCATGGTACATTAGGCAACCAAAAATAATGTTCTTATTTTTGTTGGTTAAGAACTAAAAGACGCAAAGCCCTAATTCCAGCTCCGTCAAACATTTATTTATTTATTTATTTATTTATTTATTTATTATTTATTTGATTGATTTACGTATATGGCCATTCATCTTGCAAATGCGACTCTAGACGGCTCATAACACATTAAAAACAATAAAAAGAGTATCGGTAAAACATAAAATCCTGCAATGGACTCCATGAATAAACCCAAAACAATCAGCAAGACAACAATTCATGGGCTACCTAATCTTCTGACCTCCAAGCTCTGAAGCATATCCAGGTCTTCAATGCTTTGGGAATGACAAACAGAATCAGGACCAATGTAATCTTGGCATGTTTTCAGTTCTTGGATACTACTTTTGAGAATAAACACTACACTTCAATGATTGCCAATTATAATTTACCAAGATATGATGAGACTTTGATCCAATTTGGGGACTGGAAATAATTCAAACTATGAGGTTGTATCCAATGGAGACTTTGTCTTAATGGAATCACCCTACGTTCTGCAACAGGCTATGCTATATTGGATATAGAAGGAGAAGGTTTCCTAACCACAGGAGAAACTTTAAGGAAGAGGAGACTGATATCTTGTGTGTGTAATTACCGCCATGAGTCCTTGGGAAATATGGCAATATAGAAACATAGTAAATACATAATAAATAAATTATAAAAATTAGATACTTTGCCTTGAATAATTGCTGGGGGGGGCGGTTAATGGTGCAGAAAAATTATTCTTAGACACATACAACTCATGTTAAACCTCTGATTTGGAATCTAATTCTGGATGGAGCAACACACAGTTTTCTAATGTAGATTCATGGGGAATTGGTTTGACAGAAACTAAGAAGTCAGACTGATAATGAAGCTCAAGCTCAGATACTTGGTCACCTAATGCAAAGAGAGGACTCTTTGGAAAAGACCCTGATGCTGGGAAAGATTGAAGGCAAAAGGAGAAGAGGACGGCAGAGGATGAGATGGTTAGATAGCATCACTGAAGCAATGAGCATGAAACTGAGCAAACTCAGGGAGGCAGTGAAGGACAGGAAGGCCTGGCGCGATATGGTTCATGGGGTCACGAAGAGTCGGACACGACTTAATGACTGAACAACAACAAAGAAGTCAGAAAAAGAATGTTATAAACTGACCCCTTGTTCTCCCCCATCTCCCCAATTTAAATTGGCAATAAGGTTCCCTTTTCTTCTGCTGGTGTGACTTACGTTCATTAATCTCATTTCATAATATGCTTCTGATATTAATTTAACTATAACATGTTTATAGAAATATGAAATTCTTGTTCTAGTTTTAAAAATCATGAATGATTTCGAGAGGACTTAGAATAATAGTAAAATAGTACAATCCAGTTCAAACAGAATACAAACATTAAAGCAGCAGTTGGGATTTAAAACCCCAAGGGGAAGTAAGTAAGTAAGTAAATAAATAAATAAATCAGGAACTTTGAAATTGTGAGCTAACCAAATTACTTTCATCTTTGTTTAAAAAAATACCAGCAATTATGTCTATGGAGAGAGCTTCATAATTTCAAAAGTAGTGTTGGAAAGAGGATGCCTGCAGAGAAGGGTCTCTAAAGAAAATGTTAATTAACTAGTTGGGTTTGTTTGCAGCAAGCCTTCCATTAGCTACCTTGTCCATTTAAAGCATTTCAAATCACATCACTCAATTAACCTCAGCTATTAATAGCCAGACCAGAATGTTGATGAAGGTGTTTGTGAGCTAGCAAAGACAGTTAGCAGACTCTATTTAGCTATTGTAGGTATGCATAATGGTCCATCTACCTTAACAATGGATTGGTGTTAATGGTTGTGGAGGAAAGGAAAAATAGCATAGGAGCTATTTAAAGCTGAGCAGGGTGAGCACGCTTTTCTAGAGTGTGCAGTCTTTTACATCACCCCCTCCTCCCCCCAAATCTGAACTGTTGGGAGATTACCAAACATCAAAATCACCTTGTGATCTGATGTAATAGTAATGAAATCTCCTGTGGTTTGGTGAACCTCCATGATTTTGACCACTTTTTAAAGCTCCCCCTTTATATTTTAATTAATTGGGGAGTTGACACATGCACTGTTTAGGATTATGGAAAAACCCTGACATGAGGTGGTACTATGTTGGTGACTCCCAAATTCAACTTTTAATTCTAATATTCCAGCAAATTGGAGCTAGATATCTTGTGTTATGTCACTTACAAGATTTTAGTCATATAGTACCTTAGATTTAATACTAATTTGGTAAGAGAAAAATATATGGTGTTTTTGTTCATTTCTATGCAAGGTTAATAGTTTCCAGTTTTTAATATTTCGACATTTTGTCCTCACTGATTTCTAATCCCATCCAACTTCAAAGAGTAGAGGAACATGGGACCATTGTCTGAAGATGAGCTTCATGCAGGGTAAATACCTACACAGTTATAGGAGGAAGAAAGAGTTATATGCAACAATTCCATCATAACTAGCACAATAACAGAATCTCTTTTGATCAGACCTATGAGCAGGAATGACACAAAAGTTATTATAAGGACTGAGCAGTACCACATGCCATTCTGACCAAGTGATCTGCTGGTTTTTAGCAAATTCTGTCCCATGACCCAAAACAACTTCTGGTGTCCTCCCTATTGGACATCCAGTCTCAGAAATTAGTTTAAGCTTGAAACACTTATTGAACTTCCACATCATCCTAAACCACTAAACCTTTGGCAGAAGGACTCTGGCAGTCTCATTGTCCTTTAAACCTGATTCATGATTGCATATGAATTGAAGATTAAACGAACTAGTTTCATTACCCATGGCTTGAAGGTGACTTGTCCAAAGTTAGAGATAAAGCATCTCCTATTCATTCAAAATGAAACTTGGATTTAAGGGAAATGAAAGGTAAATGCTTCTCAGGCTGTATGACTCAAAAAGGGGAGAGAATGAAATCTTGGGTTTATTCCAACGCATGCATGTCATGCTAAGCCACATTTAGTGTGATCTGCAAACCTGGCCTTTATATGCATACGCGCACTTGTTGACATAGATTAGTCATTTAATCTCATCCAACTGTCATTTATTATTTTTCTGATCTATATACACATAAGGTTTTGAGTAAATGAGCCAGCACACTATGACACATGCACACGTACACATTCCAGAAAGATCAGTTCATAAAATCTGACTTTTTTTCTATGCTATTAATAGACATTGGCTCTTAACTGCAAGTGGCTTACTTTTCTTTCCTTTTTTCTTTTTGGTTTTCATAATTGCAATATATCATAAAAGCACATTTGCTATAAATGTATCAGCAGAAATCTTTAATTAATAACAACATTCATTCATACCTGGTGGATGCCTGCATTTACATGAGGTAAAAGGCAGCCATTAAATTGAAGTAGGGAGCTCATTAGGGAAAACAGCTTTATTTCTGTAGGCTGAATATACTGATGTGAGGTGCACATTTACTTTCTCAATTTAGTTCCTAGAAGTATCACCAAAACATGCTGCCCCAGTACCCATTCCTTTCCAGTAATATTATATCCAAAACTGTGTATATATGCACAGGTAGTACTTGTTTAGTGACCACAACTGGGACTGGCAACTTAGTTGTTAAGGGAAGTGGTCACTAAGTGAAACTGTGACTGTGCTTATGATCTCACTTCAGCTTTCCTTTGCTCTACAGACCTGGATTGATTGTAAGGTTACTTTTTCAACACCATTGTAATTGCAAATGGTTGCTTCATGAGGCAGTTGCTAAGCAGGGACTATATGTATATTCTTCCTTGTGCCTGCTTAATTTTCTCTCCATACTGATTTTAAGGGTTAGGTGCAAGATACTGACTTATTTTATACAGTTTGTTGCCATTTTATAATAATAGCCCACCTGGATAGCATTCCCTAGTTGGCTGATATCAAAAAGCCAGGCAGGGTCAGACTTGATTAGAACTTGGATGGAAGACTACCAGGAAACTTAGCTGTAGGCTTCACAAGAAGATTCACAAGTTAAAAAAAATTCCCTAAAGAGGGTAATGGTAACTCATATCAGGATTATCACAAACAGAAAGAAAAACCCTACATGAGCATGTCTATGAAGATATGTAAAAAGTCGAAACATGGAAAGCAGAGGTAAATCAACTTAAATCGAATCCTTTGCATCATCACAGTTTTTTATTTAACCATCATGGCTACTTCTATAAAACTGCTAGAACATCTGCATGGTCTCTCATTTCCCAACTGTCCCTAATATACAGAATTTAATAATTCTAGCTGGCTGGGGAATTCTGGGAGTTGAAGTCCAGACATCTTAAAGTTGCCACGGTTGAGAAACACTGTTTTAAGCAGTCATAGGGCTCCCTGCAACCAAGGAACTAGGAGCCCCTGTAAGGGACACAGGAGGGGCAGGCTAATTCCCCCTCCCAAATAGCAGCTCACACTGAAATAGAGCACCCAGATCCTGCCACCCCAGAAGTTCCCCAATGTGCAGTTGTAATAAGTCTTGAGAAGGCAAGTGGGTTGGACAAAAAACAAAGTCAAATTTATTTTTAAAGCTGTAACCAATAAAGTTGTAGCCTCCATGTTCCATCAGTCCTGCCATCGTCCCTCGCCACTTTGTGCTGTGTTCATCACTGCTGGCACAGTCTTTTTCATCCCTTGTTAAAAACATTCTTTCCAGATGGCTGTGGAAGAACAAAGCTACAGCAATAGGAAAGGACATTAGTACCATGCACTGTAATGCCAACCTCTCTTCCAACATCTGGGAGTCAGCAACTGTTGAGGCAGCTCCACACAGTCTAGCACGCATATTTTCCAATTTATAGAACAGAAAGCCTGTTTAATTAATTAACTGGCATGCTCCTCCCAACTGGATTCTTCTTATCTGAAAGGGTCAGAAGTAGGCCTTGCTCATATCCATATTTGCATCTGGTGAAATAGGATTCATGATCGATGTTGCCCTTCCCAGCACTCCAAAAGGGTGGATGGGACAAGGGGACAGGCCTTTCCAATGGCCAGAGAGGCTCTGGATCTCCCTGCTTTGGAAGGCTAAGCTGACATCCTCTGTTGATGTTCTGCCAACAGCCAAGATCTTTCTTTTTAGGAATGCATTCCTTCCTCAGGCATTGCAAATGGTAGATGATGCTATCTCTTGCCTCAGCCTTTCTTATAATTACTAGGTACTTTTGTCATTCCCCTTCATGGATTATTGCCTTGTCGTGGCGAAGGGGCTTGCGTAACTCAGTGAAGCCATGAGCTATACCATGCAGGGCCACCCAAGACGGACAGGTCATGACAGAGAGTTCTGACAAAATGTGGTCCACTGGAGAAGGAAATGGCAACCCACTCCAGTACCCTTGCCAAGAAAACCCCATGGACAATGTTAAAAGGCTAAAAGATATGATGCCAGAAGATGAGCCCCTCAGGTTGGAAGGTGTCCAATATGCTACTGGGGAAGAGTGGAGGGCAATTACAAGTAGCTCCAGAAAGAGTGAAGCGGCTGGGCCAAAGCCGAAAGGACGTTCAGCTGTGGATGTATCTGGAAGCGAAAAGAAGGTCCGATGCTGTAAAGAACAATATTGTATAGGTACCTGGAATGTAAGATCCATGAAACAAGGCAAGCTGGATGTGGTCAAACATGAGATGACAAAATTGAACATCGACATCTTGGGAATCAGTGAATCGAAATGGACGGGAATGGGTGAATTTAATTCAGGTGACCATTATATCTACTACTGTGGGCAAGAAACCCTTATAAGCAATGGAGTTGCACTCATACTCAATAAGAGAGTGGGAAAGGCAGTAATGGGGTACAACCTCAAAAATGACAGAATGATCTCAGTGCGTATCCAAGGCAAACCATTCAGCATCACAGTAATCCAAGTCTATGCCCCAATCACTGATGCTGAAGAAGCTGAAGTTGACCGGTTCTATCAAGACCTACAACACCTTCTAGAACTAGCACCAAAAAAAGATGTCCTTTTCATCATAGGGGATTGGAATGCTAAAGTAGGAAGTCAAGGAGTAATCGGAATAACAGGCAAGTTTGGCCTTGGAGTACAAAATGAAGCAGGGCAAAGGCTAATAGAGTTCTGTCAAGAGAACAAGCTAGTCATAGCAAACACTCTTTTCCAACAACACAAGAGATGACTTTACACATGGACATCACCAGATGGTCAATACCAAAACCAGATTGATTACATACTTTGCAGCCAAAGATGGAGAAGCTCTATACAGACAGCAAAAACAAGACCAGGAGCTGACTGTGGCTCAGATCATGAGCTTCTTACTGCAAAATCTAGGCTTAAATTGAAGAACGTAGGGAAAACCACTAGACCGCTCAGGTATGACTTAGATCATATTCCATGTGAGTACACAGTGAAGGTGATGAATAGATTTAGAGGATTAGATTTGGTAGACAGAGTGCCTGAAGAACTATGGACGGAGGTCTGTAACATTGTACAGGAGGCAGCAACTAAAACCATCCCAAAGAAAAAGAAATGCAAGAAAGCAAAATGGCTGTCTGATGAGGCTTTACAAATAGCTGTGGAAAGAAGGAATGCGAAAAGCAAGGGTGAAAGGGAAAGATATAAGTAACTGAATGCAGATTTCCAGAGAATAGCAAGGAGAGATAAGAAGGCCTTCTTAAATGAACAATGCAAAGAAATTGAGGAAAACAATAGAATGGGGAAGACTAGAGATCTCTTCAAGAAAATTGGAGATATCAAAGGAACGTTTAGTGCAAAGATGGGCATGATAAAGGACAAAAAAGGCAGGGACCTAACAGAAGCAAAAGAGATTAAGAAAAGGTGGCAAGAATACACAGAAGAACTCTACAAGAAAGATCTTAATGTCCCTGATGTCCATGCTGGTGTGGTCACTGACCCTGAGCCAGACATCCTAGAGAGTGAAGTCAAGTGGGCCTTAGGAAGCATTGCTAACAACAAAGCTAGTAGAGATGACAGTATTCCAGCTGAGTTATTTAAAATACTAGAAGATGATGCTGTTAAAGTGCTGCACTCAATATGCCAGCAAGTTTGGAAAACGCAACAGTGGCCACGGGATTGGAAAAGGTCAGTTTACGTTCCAATTCCAAAGAAGGGCAATGCCAAAGAATGCTCAAACTATCGCACAATTGCACTCATTTCACATGCTAGCAAGGTTATGCTCAAAATCCTACAAGCTAGGCTTCAGCACTATGTGAACCGAGAACTACCAGATGTACAAGCTGGGTTTCGAAGAGGCAGAGGAACTAGAGAACGAATTGCCAACATTCGCGGGATCATGGAGAAAGCACAAGAGTTCCAGAAAAACATCTACTTCTGCTTCATTGACTATGCAAAAGCCTTCAGTTGTGTGGAACACAACAAACTGTGGCTAATTCTTAAAGAGATGGGGGTACCAGACCATCTTACCTGTCTCCTGAGAAATCTGTATGCGGGCCAAGAAGCAACAGTTAGAACTGGTCACGGAACAACCGATTGGTTCAAAATAGGGAAAGGAGTACGACAAGGCTGTATAGTGTCACCCTGCTTATTTAACCTATATGCAGAGTACATCATGAGAAATGCCAGGCTGGAAGAATCACAAGCCGGAATTAAGATTGCAGGGAGAAACATCAATAACCTCAGATATGCAGACGATACCACCCTAATGGCAGAAAGTGAAGAAGAACTAAAGAGCCTCTTGATGAGGGTGAAAG
Organism: Liasis olivaceus; assembly: GCA_030867105.1. Classification (NCBI taxonomy): domain Eukaryota; kingdom Metazoa; phylum Chordata; class Lepidosauria; order Squamata; family Pythonidae; genus Liasis; species Liasis olivaceus. Next base: position 284,489,939 of record CM061349.1, read on the forward strand.
AGGAGAGTGCGAAAGCTGGCTTGAAACTCAACATTAAAAAAACTAAGATCATGGCATCTGGACCCATCAATTCCTGGCAAATAGAAGGGGTAGAAATGGAAGCAGTAACAGACTTCATTTATTTGGGCTCCAAGATCACCGCAAATGGAGACTGCAGCCATGAAATTAAAAGATGCTTGCTCCTTGGGAGGAAAGCTATGGCAAACCTAGATAGCATATTAAAAAGCAGAGACATCACCTTGCCGACAAAGATCCGCATAGTCCAAGCTATGGTTTATCCAGTAGTAATGTATGGCTGTGAGAGCTGGACCATAAAGAAGGCTGAACGCCGAAGAATTGATGCCTTTGAACTGTGGTGCTGGAGAAGACTCTTAAGAGTCCCCTGGACTGCTAGGAGGTCAAACCAATCAATCTTAAAGGAAATCAACCCTGATTGCTCATTGGAAGGATTGATAATGAAGCTCAAGCTCAGATACTTTGGTCACCTAATGCGAAGAGAGGACTTTTTGGAAAAGACCCTGATGCTGGGAAAGATTGAAGGCAAAAGGAGAAGAGGATGGCAGAGGATGAGATGGCTAGATAGCATCACTGAAGCAATGAGCATGAAACTGAGCAAACTCAGGGAGGCAGTGAAGGACAGGAAGGCCTGGCGCAATATGGTTCATGGGGTCATGAACAGTCGGACACGACTTAATGACTGAACAACAACAACAACTTTTGTCATTGTTTTCTTTAAGCAGTTTTAGCATTCTCTTTGCTTTTTGTTCTGTAAGCATTTTGAAGTGTGTCCTACTTTAAATGTTGCTAACCGCTCTGCATAACACGCATGCATTCAAGAGGCAGGACAAAAATCTTTATAAAAATATGTAAACGTAAATAATGGTTTGATTCTCTTTAGTCTATTATCACTTGGCCAGGATCCTGGTCAAACAAAGGTCTCCTTCCCTTCTTAAAGTGTCCTCTGATTATTCTGAGCAACTTCTAAACATGCCCATCAGCCTTTGCTTGTTGTAATATTATGTTCCATAATTAATGGTTCGTTTTCATTTTGAGACTCAGATTTTGGGATGGGCTTTTGACAAGCCCAAAGGGAGAATTCATTTCCACCACCTGGTGAGTTCACTTGAGGCACATCATTAGTCTTTAAGCCACAGGAAATAAAGAGGAAGAGGATTTGATTAGCTGGAAATTGAGAGCCAGGGTTAGCAATACCCCTGGCTTCTGAGTAATTATATTGTATCAGCAGAAGTACATTCACTTTTGACTTAGGGCTTAACTGTACTTCCTGGTTGCCCCATTTCCAGAACAGGATACTAACCATTTGGAGGGCAAAAACAAACAATTTACCTTTATTCCATTTTCCCCATCACAAGTCCAGCCCTCCTTTTCATGCTGTGGTTTGAAAATAGTCTTATCCTTTTATGTCATCTCCAGTGCTAGCTCCAGCAGTTCATTGGCTACTATGCAGATGAAGGAATGCCCCTTCAGCCGAGCCACATGAATGAGCATATTTAGATATTTAAGGGATATTTATTTAGATATTTAGATATTTAGATATAAATATTTAGATATTTATTTATATATTAAGATATATAAGGGATATTTAGATATCCCTTACCCTGATTGTTACAATAGCATAGTCAGTATAACTAGTCTTGTAACTGACACATTGCTGATTGGAAAATCAGCAGAAACTTATTTTAAATTATGTTTCTTTCCAAATTTCCTACCTCTTCCTGTGTGTGTGTGTGTTTTAATAAGTGCTGTTTACCATTTCACTGTTTTTCCAGTCACCTGAGATAGAAGGGTATTACCTTTGGCTCTGAGAAAGCACAGCAAAAAAGAATTGTCCATTGAGAGGACATGGTAGCCTGCAGTCCAGGCCAGTGTTTCTCAACCTTGACAAGTTTAGATGTGTGGATTTCAATTCCCAGAATTCCCCAGCATGCTGGCTGAGTAATTCTGGGAATTGAAGTCCACACATCTTACAGTTGCTGAGGTTGAGAAACACTGGTCTAGACCAGTGATGGTGAACCTATGACACGCATGTCAAAGGTAACACACCATGACATTTTGGGTGACACACCAGCATTCACCAACACCTGATAACAACTATTCTCCCTGTTTGAATTACCAAAGAAACTGAGTTTGTCTCACTCATATTTCATTTTTGTAATTATCTGACATTTCTTTATATAATACATAGCACGACACAAGATTGGACTATATTTTTTTAAATAAATGAATATGTAAAGAATTGTTTCTCTTCTGTTTTGGGGTGGGGGGGAGTGTGACATGCCAGCAGAGTCAAGTTAGGCATTTTCCGAATTTTTGACACACTGAGCCCAAAAGGTTTGCCATCACTGGTCTAGACTGAATACCTTACAAGCTGTTGTCAAAATGACTCTACCCAGATTTTTAAAGCTGATTTAGAGTCAAGACAGCATGAGCACAGGACAGATGTGTGGATATGTTTTTAGATTGACAAAGACTGTGTAGTGGCAGCTTAAATAAATTAAAAAAAAAACAGAACAAAACACCAAAGATTTGCATTAATGGGCTTGGTAGGAATAGGCATTGTTTTTCATCAAAGCAGTCACTCACTTCAGTGGGATTTACTCAGAAGTAAATGTGTACAGATACCTCTAATATAATTAGTTTTTTATGGAAGGAAGATCATATGTTGCTGCTCTTTGTAAATGAAATGTTTTTGTCAAATAATTAATACTTATATTAAAGCTTACAAACATAAAGGAGAAACATCTAGATAATAAAAATAATATTCAAAATATTAAATGCTACCTTGGCTCAGTCCTTCACAAATGATTTGTGTTTTAGGCAGCATCCCTAATGGTTAGATGTCAGAAAAACCTAACTCAGAATCATTGAGAGGTGGGCAGCGTACAAGTTTAATAAATTATTATTATTGTTGGTTGCATAGTCAGCCAGTTGTTTAGACAGGATCTGGCATTTTTATCCACGTATCGAGTCCTCCCAAGGACCTGGGATAGGCAGATATTGTTGTTTGATGGTGTTAAAGGTATTGTTGCAGGATGTAAGCTGTTCCAAGTAAAGCTGCCTTTTGCAATTGACTGATGGTGATTTTGTCAATACCAATGGTCTTCAAGTGGTGCTCCAGATGTTTTGGGATTGCACTCAGGGTGCCTATTACTATTGGTACTACTTTTGCTTTCTTTTGCCACAGTTGTTCTATTTCTATTTGCAAGTCTTTGTATTATTATTGTTGTTGTTGTTGTTATTTGACTCTTAGATTGTCATTGTCATCAATCTTCTTGGAGAAGATGGAGTATATTAGAGTTGGGTATAGAACACCCAACTCTAATACACTAGTGATGGCAGAAAGGGAAACTGGCTTTTAATTTGCCCTCATGCTGAATGCCACTTCTAATGTCATCGACCCCAAATTCTCTCTAAAGGACTTCAGTAACCTAGCCTACTTCCATTTTAAATGTAATATTTTTCATTTTTTCAAAAAAGACCCTTAGAATCACATTGCAGGATTAAAGGGTATATTGTAATTATTAATATCAATAGCAATAAAAGTTTATTAAAGGTCATTAAAATGAAAGGGGATGGCTATAGATCCCATCAATCTGAACTGACTCCCTCCTCTGGTGTTAATTAGAAATCTCAGATAATGGTTATATGGGGGAGTAGTGGGGAAATTTAATTACGAAAGTTTAATGGGCCACTATCTACTTCCTGCCAGATTAAAAACTGATGATTTATGCGATTTTTGATTCTATTCTGGGATTTTAAAAAAAACATGTTGCAGAATGCAAAAGAACACAAATATTTAGCTAAAATGTGTTGTTTCTAAGATAAAAGCAAACGCAGGGACATACAGAACAGAAACCAAATTCATGATCAGAGGCAGAAGAAACTCCTGGCAGTCAGCAATAAGCTTTGAGCTTTTGTGCTCCCAAGCAAAGACTATGGGGCAGAAGTCCAGGCCATGAGCAGGACACAACCTGGATCAATTACCATTTAAAGTGGGCAGATCCCCCTAAAGACCACAACTTCCAGATGCTAAAATTCCCCCACTGCCCAAAGGTCTGTTTTTTGCACATCCCCATTGACTGTGAAATCAACAATCGCTGAAGGGAGGCCTGTCCCTTCTTTTATTTCATTGCTTCTTAGAAATTTTAAAAGTACTTGATATTGGTGCTTACAGAACCAGCAGCAGCACAAGGGCAATTTCAGGAGACTGCTGCATATAATTTTGCAAATACATACACAAATTTGTATCTGTCTCAGTTTCTACCTGCACACCTAAAAAGGTGCTTCTTAAGTTTAAGGAGGTTCTTTGAATGATGTTGCCAGATGGGGTTGGTATTAGACAATATACCTCTTTTTTATTTATTTTGTCCATAATGTAAAAAATAAGTTTGTTAGGAAAATGTATTTTAACTCAATGCAGTCTGATATTATCTGCAACATGTATGTTATATATTTCTCCTCTATCTATCTTCCTATCTATTAATATATAGACCCCAAATATGGCAATATGTTGCTTACAGAGGAAAACACTGAGTTCACTGAAAGCAAAAATTAATTTGTTTATATATCTGAATTAGCTGTTCTTTTTTTAAAATTCAGACTGTGCTACCCATCAGAATTGTCTATAAGGAAAGCCTGAACATTGCAGAAAGTCTGGATACTTCAGACTGTGTTAACATTTCTGAAAGTTTCAATAGATATGAAAAGTCAAAAGATAGCTATTCACATTTTCAAGACATTACAGAAGAGAGGAATGGTGTTGTTCCCATTCCCCCTCTCAAAACAACAAAGTTTGGCTACAATCTCTGTATTAAAACAATCGTCTAGGGAGGATTTTATTACAATTCTCTTCATTAACCATTCTCATTTAACAATAGTATTTCAATAATTAAGTGCTTTGCAGAATATGTAAGTAGCTAAGAAACACTCATTTGATTTCATATTTACTATAAAGGTAAATATATGTAGCTAATATATGTAGCTCAGGGTTGAACTGTGGAGTCCTTGGTGCTCTCCAAGCTTGGTTGTTTGCTTGCAGTCATTTCATTACTCAACTAGGTAACGTCATCAGTGCTAGTGAGTGCTTTCCTCCCTATTTATATACAGTAGCTTGCCCTGCCAGTGTTGATGGGAATGTGTTTTTTTCCTTGGTAGTTCCTTGATTAGGGTATTGTATACCCTGTATACTGTACCCTATATAAAACACACACACATGCATTTATACCCTATATAAAATGCCAAAATAGTATACCCTATATAAAATACCAATACCCTAAACAAGGAACTATCAAGGAGAAAACCACATCCCCACCAACACTGGTAAGGCAAGCTACTGTATATAAACAGGGAGCAAACCTCACACTCACTAGCACTGATGATGTTACCTAGTCAGGTAATGAAATGTCTGCAGTCAAACAACCAAGCTCAGCACCAAGGACTCCACAATTTCATTTTAGATGGTACACAATAGGTTCATTTGTAAATAATGGGCACATTTTATAGGAAGCAAAAAAGAATTCTAAAGGTTTAGAAGTCCATTTGATTACATCAACAAAGATTTAAAAACCCATGCTTTAATAAACCAGTAAATATCTGTAGTGTCACAGCATCTATATACTGCCAAAACTCTAATTGTGTTTATCTGTTCGTCTGTTTGTATCCTTAAGTTAGCCCAAACAGTACATTATACCACAACTATTTTTGAATCAAGGTACTAAAATCCACTAACTTAAAAAATACATAAAAAATCCAGGACCTGTTACTTCTGTGGAATTGAAATTTCACACCAATTTTATTCGCAAAGTTGTGGCCATTGCAGCATTCCCATGGTCTCATGATCATGATTTCTGATGCTTCCTGCCAGCTTCCCACAAGCAAAGTCAATGTGGAAGCCATTAGGAAATTGGAAGTTGCTCCCACTCCCACAGCTTTTTTGCCCACCCGTGGTCATTCTGTTTAGGTAAGTAAATACTGACTTATTATTGAAATTTGTTTGCCACTACAATTATTTTTCTGTTTATGATATATACTCTTCTTAGATGATCACAGGACGGTCCAGCATTGGGGTAAAAAAAATATGGTCAGCCTAAAATTTAATGTTCATTCTGGTCACATCAGACTCCACTACCTTTCTCTTAAAGGATGGCCCAACAGGTCACAGGGTTGTCTAGTTCTTTATCTTCTTGTCCCATTATAATTACAGGGAAAATAGAGTAACATGTTTCTATTCTCATTGACTCTATTTAATGCATGCATCCAAAGAAAACATACAGCTGAAACTGCAACTCAATGAAGCCCAAGAATTCACATTTGTGTTTATTTAGTTTCCTGACTGCAAAATTAATTACATTGTAGCTCAAACTCACATATATTAGTGTTTATTAAGTAATGAAGGATTAAACATTTTATCCTAATTTAGGAAATCCAATACAAAGAGGACAATGTAAAGTAACATGAAGCAAATCTACCATCATAATCCATAGGACTGGATTAGATGTGCAGAGGAATTTGGTATGAGTCTAACGACTATGCCAGATTTTAGATCTCAAGAGAGGAATCTCCTTTGTCTTCTCTGTTCCTCTAAGGTGACCATTGATAAGAACATGGGAGTCTCTTTCCTATCTCTTGCTGCTCAGCTGGGACAGTCATTTGCCACCCACCAATTAACATGTATCTTCTTTTTGGGAACCCTGATTACCATTGCTTTAGAGAGCTTAACCCCAATTTATTCATTCCAATCAGGATTGTCAGTGACTGGTTGTAGTGAAACCTCTGCATCGACATGTCTGCTGAGTCTTAACCCTATGTCCATTCACAGGCATAGATCAACAGACCAATATCTTCTGATGAAGTTGCCTCCATTTGCCAGCCATTCCCAATTTCATTTTGCTAGGAATTTTCTGCAAAAGACTGTCGTTGGATTGCTTTGGGGGCTACTTCCATTCATTTAGTTCAGATGTAGAAAACCTCTGCTCCTACTCTTGCATCAGTTTTAGCCTCCATCTTATGCTTGTTTCTCTCCCTGCTCTTCACCTTCTCCCCACTGCTGAAAAAGCTACTTGAAAGAGTCCTTGACTTGGCCTTGATATTCTCTGGTTGGTAGCATCCAGCCAACTAATGGGGTGCTCACATCATGCATTTTTCTTTTTTGATTGCTTGGAAAGGGCTACAAAGCATCGCTAGGATACTGGTATTTTGGAGAAAGAGACCTTTCCAATTCCCAGTCTTAAGAGGTTTATTTTATTTAAATTACCCCAAATCTCAACAAAGGAAATGAAAGGGCCCCAGATTCCATGCTGCCATCAAGCTATGTGAATCCCTAATCCTCAGCTGCTGAAAAAAGGGGAAAGGAGGAAATGCAGTTTCCAGCCATGGAAAAGTTGACTGTATTGCCTTAAATACTACAAGCAAATTAAGGCACAAGAATATGTATCAGTCCACTATCCCTTTGACTGTTAGTATGATAATGTGCTTGCACAACTTAGTGATTTATAAACATGTTTCACCACAATGCCCATTGCTTTCATCCAGCATGTGATTTGGAGATCTGGAAAGGGAGTGACTTGAACTCCAAGCTCTGAGTCTGAGTCTAATCAAGATATATACATCTGTTAATCAGGATAAACTTCAGAGCTTTAGAGCAAGGATAGGAAAGTCAATCAAGCCTAAGGACCAGATTTAACTTCCCACATATCTTGGAGAGCAGTTGACTTTGGGGGTGGGATATTATGTGCTTTCTTTGTGCAAGAGGAAACAGGAAGTAATATTTAGGGAGAAAGATGAACAGTTTTAGCCTACCTAAAATCATTCCTATATTTGTCTATAGATATAAATAATTAAATTGTGATGTGATTTTAGAATTAGTTACACAAATGATTTTTTAAATTCTTTGAATTAAGATGCCATAAATTTAGGTATTGAACCATTGGATCTCTCAGTAAAAAATTGATTTGAATCCTGGATATGAGGTAACTCTGAATTTTTTCCCCCAAGAAGCCTCTGATGTTTGACACTTGAAAATTAATGAATGTGTTGAAAAGAGTTAGACCCAAATGACTTGTTCAAGGTCATGTTCCAGCATGTGGCAGAGCAGATAAGAAGATACAGTAGGTATGCCTCCTGGTCTTGCAGAACAGACAACTACTTTCTTTAAGCAGCATAATGAATGATTAAATGTTCAAGAATGTAACAGCCCTGAATAGGGATATTTCTCTGTGTTCTATGTTTTTAGTATATTACATTTTAATGAGTGTGTGTTCAGAATAAAAGATTTCAGGTCCTAGGATTTGCTTTATTGAAGAGTGAGCTAAAATAGTGAATATTACACATGATGAATAATAAAGAATTTTTAAAAAATCCCTCAAAGCATTTTTTTTTAATCTAACCTGCTGTGTTTCCTTTTCTGGATAGTTTTGTAATCCAAAAGTTGAGAACTCAGCATTATAAACCAGGACTTGTTGTCAGTTCTAATTTAGGAAGATGTAGACAGTTTTATATAGCAGTTCCATGGCCTGAAGCTGTCTGTCTTGCTGTTGAAGCCTCATTGTGTCAATTGCATGTCCTTGAACATTTCAGGTAGACTCATAGCACTGGGATTTACCCTCCTTGTGGATTTCAGGTGGGTAAACAACACCTTTCTGTTTTCCTAATTTATTATAAGATAATGAGGTAGTGAGGCATTCAGACATTATGTTCTTCATATTCTTCAAGGTTCACTTCAAGGTTCAAGGGCTTTCCATTTCTCAAAAAAAAAAAAAGGGAATTCAGTCCACAGTCCTTTTTCATGGAACAAAACTTGCTTCCCTTGTTTCACACTGTTGTATAGCTTAGCCATCTGAAGCCATACAAGTGCTTCAGATAAATGATAGAACTGCTGTAACAGAAAAGCTTCAGAATCATCTGGTCATATCTAAGAGATGTTCTGCAGTTACAGGATACCCCAATAAGGTTTGTATCTTTGTCAAGCTATGTTTTCATGTGGCTTAATATTATTTCTCTCTTACATGCTTTAGCCACTCTTTCAAATGTTCTGCCAGGTCAAGTGAACAAAAGAAATGTTCCACATTTTCCATAGCTACATATGAAATAAATATCTCTTTAACCAATTTATAGCCAGATGATACTTAACATTTATGGGTGCAAGTGTATGCTCATTACTTATTTGTTAAATTTATATCCTCCATGTAGGAGTTCAAGAGTTCATAACACTTCCTTCTCCTAATTCTCCCTGTGGTAACATCTAAGGCAGGTAGATTGGGTGGAGAGAGAGTAAGTGGTCCAACATCACCCAGTGAACTTCTGTGACTGAAGGTAGTATAGAAGCTGGGTCTTGTCCATGTTGCTTGGAAGTATTTGTTGAGGAAAAAGGCTAGATGTCCACTTCACTAGTATCTATGTCTCTCCCCTTGCCACATACAAATCGTTTGAGAGAATAAAGATATAGAAGAATATCACCACAGATCTACAATTCAATGTAATTCCAAACTGAGGTGAACATGAATTCAGGTGCTTCTGCTTGGTTGAAATATGACTGGGGTATTTACTTCAGCATGGCATAATCCAGGCAAGAAAAGAACTGAAAATTTTTATGCAATGATACTGGATTATCCCGTTATTCCCTTCTTAAACAAAAAGCAGTTAAAAGTAGCAAAGGGAAGGAAATAGATGTAAATGAGCCCACTCAGTGATGCTACACAATAGCATTGATAATGCAGCTATGTTAAAACGGCTGGCCCAGAGCAGGCAGGGGAGAGAGAGGATCCTTTAATGCAGTGTTTCTCAGCCTCAGCAACTTTAAGATCTGTGGACTTCAACTGGCGGAGGGAATTCTGGGAGTTGAAGTCCACACATCTTAATGTTGCTGAGGTTGAGCAACACTGCTTTAACTCTCTGGAAAGCAAAAGTTTAGAAATGGAACTATGGGCAAGTCACTGGCTGGTTTAATGTTACCCTCCCCCTCAAATTGCTTCCAAATGACTGGAGATTTCAGTGACCTCACAAAGAGGTACTATACAGGTGGGAAACCAGGGTTTTGGGGTGGATTTAAAACTTGATGGAGAAGTCTTAATTATAGTTTAAGCATGGTTTCAGGAGCTATGTCATATCTATGGTTTGCAAAATTGTGTTTAATAAATAATTCTGCTGCAAACTACTTGCAAATAAAGACACTGAATGTGTCTTCAAAATTATCAAACTTATTTTTAAAGTTTTCTCCCACTTTCATTTTTGACTGGGGGCAGGGAAAAACAAGTGCAGGCTATACATATAGCATATATATATATATATATATATATAGAGAGAGAGAGAGAGAGAGAGAGAGAGAGAGAGTCACCTATAGATATAGGTATATAGATATAGTCACCGCCACCTCTTTAATTAGAGTACTTTTGAATTTGTATTTCTCATTGCATGGTTGGGAATGCTCAACCCACAAACCCACATTTCTTCATATTTCTCCAATAATTACAGTGCTAAACCTATAGCTGGTTTCATATATTTCTAGTATAAATACAAATGAAAAATACACAGAGCCTTTTCATTACTCATAACTCCCCCCACAGCAAGAACAGTATGCATTATTCAAAGAGTGGCTGTTGCACCTTGTTTGTTAAAATATATTCTGACCTTGTGCGAATATAAATCTGAAATCTAGAATCTCACTCTTCAGACAGCATTAACCTATTAGTCCAGTGTTTTCTGACAATCCAAAATAAGTTTATCATTTACAGCAAGTTCAAGCTGAAAGTGGTCAATGTACAGGGACAGTTGACATATAAATGAAGATCCTGTTGATTTGAAGCAATTGCTGGTTGCAAAAAGAGAGCTAATAGAATGATGAGGTAAAAAGAATTTGTGGCAACAGTTGTGCAAACAGCTGTTGATCCCTGTGATCATATCTTGATAATGGAGAATCCCGAGATTTCTGGTACAAGCAGGACACTTTAAGATCTCTGTGAAACATGTTGTATCCAGCTTTGGCTAATGGCCATAGCATTTTAAGATCTAAGTAGCTGTGATGTGAATTAGTTACAGCCATAACTACACCTGGGGAATTTATGCTATGTAGGATAGATAGAGGTCTGAATGGCATGCATGCTAATATGCTAATATCTGCATAGCTATGCCTCAAAATCAATACTGACTCCAGAGTAGATGTTACCCAGTTCTGGTATCCTGTTCAACTTACTATACATTTGAAAAATATTGTGTTAGAATCCTTGCTTTTTAGTGACTCCTTTATTGATTTTGTATGGCTTATAGGATGTAGCAGTTAATTAATTTACTGCCCATCTCATCCACTTTTTGCACTAGGCTTTGATTAATTATTCTCTGGATTTTTATTTATTATTTTATTACAGGTTGCATTTCTCTAGAATGTGTATTACATAACACATGTAGGAGCTTGTTTGCCTGGGATAAAGCCTTACTATCATATCTCTTTGTTTTGACAGCTGTCTTTTCACCTATCTATCCATTCACCCATTCATCTATTCATCCATCCAAAGAGGGCTTTTCAAACATTGAGAAGTTTTATAAAAGATTGTTTCCAAAGCTTAATTTAAGAAAGTGAAGTTTCTTCTGCAAGAAGAAGAGGACCTTATAAAATTGGATTCTTAAGAATTGGCATTTAAGGATTCCCAGAGGAAAGCTAGGTGGAAAAAAAAATCTATCAGCTATTGTGAGAAGTGCATTACAGGTGAAGGAGCTTAACACAAAACACATGCGATCAATGATGGCCCACTTGAACTTTACTTGTACAGTTATCTCTGGGGGAAGAGAGATTCTGTATGCGTTAAAATGACTGCCTTTACCAAGATGAGGATACCACAAAAATTATATAAAAGTAACAAGAAAAAACACAGTGTTCAGGGAGGTTAACAGAATAACTGAAATGCAACAAAGGGACTGCCATTATGAATGCTGGAAATGTTTTGGTGATGGATTATATATAGATTTCAATCCTTAGAGCTTATCAAGGGAATTTTAGAGATCAATCAACCAATCAACCAATCAATGTGTTTATTGTTTTGACTGTCAGTCATAACAAAACGTGCATAAAAGTGACCAAACATTAATAAAATACATTAAGATGTGCAAAAATCAGTAAGGATATTAAACCACTGTTATTACAGCAGATAAAATAATGGGAAAACATTAGGAGCATTTGATAAAACTATGTCTCTGTTTAGCAGCAGCCCATGCAAAGCCTCCTAATCCTCATAGTGGTGTCTCCTTGCCTAAATTCATTAAATATTCAATTTTATGTGAATCAGGCCAAAATGATTTTCCAAGGGCTCCAAAAATTTTCCACGGGCTGAAGTGCAAATATGGCAGTACAATGCATAAGGTGTAAAATCTTCTATAAATTCCTTGGAACATGGGCAGAAGTGCATATTATATGACATATTAAGAAATCGGCCCTCTCTAGTTGCTGAAACTGTAGTCTCATGAGGCCTCTTGGAGGGATGGCACTGTAACACACCTCAGATAATATTTGCATTCAATTTTGGTTTTATTAAGTGCATACCAAGGAGAAATTTTATTTTGTGATAGTTTAAACAAATTTCTTTGAGCAAAGACATCCAAGACCCTGTTTTTAATTAGTAGATTATTGTTTGCACTATTTAACTTTAAAAAGAATTCTGGAGACAAACCAAAGGTATGCATAAGATTGAATAAAAATATAAACCAACTGGTGCAAGAAGGAGTGGAGAAATTCATTTGCTCCAGGAGGCACCGCTTGGCAAGTCAGAGATCAGGTTGTAAGAGAGGTCTAACCCAATAATTAAATGCCCTAAAAATTATTTTAGCTTTAATTGGTATGTACCAGTTTTTGCCTAGAGAAAGGGAATAGGCGTACTATTTGGTACACTTAGAATAGTTCTGAGGAGCTTAGTTTGAAAGAATTCCATATTTTAAGGGGTTGAAATTCCATATAACTCTACTGTGTACAAAAAGTAAGAACTTACTTGGTTTTTAGGAGAGTTAGGATTGGTGGAATTTGTCGGCCTCTACTTGTACACCTCAAAAACGACAGAATGATCTCAGTGCGTATCCAGGGCAAACCATTCAACATCACAGTAATCCAAGTCTATGCCCCAACCACTGATGCCAAAGAAGCTGAAGTTGACCAGTTCTATGAAGACCTACAACACCTTCTAGAACTAGCACCAAAAAAAGATGTCCTTTTCATCATAGGGGATTGGAATGCTAAAGTAGGAAGTCAAGGAGTAATCGGAATAACAGGCAAGTTTGGCCTTGGAGTACAAAATGAAGCAGGGCAAAGGCTAATAGAGTTCTGTCAAGAGAACAAACTAGTCATAGCAAACACTCTTTTCCAACAACACAAGAGACGACTCTACACATGGACATCACCAGACGGTCAATACCGAAACCAGATTGATTATATACTTTGCAGTCAAAGATGGAGAAGCTCTATACAGACAGCAAAAACAAGACCAGGAGCTGACTGTGGCTCAGATCATGAGCTTCTTACTGCAAAATTTAGGCTTAAATTGAAGAACGTAGGGAAAACCACTAGACCACTCAGGTATGACTTAGATCATGTTCCTTATGAGTATACAGTGAAGGTGATGAATAGATTTAGAGGATTAGATTTGGTAGACAGAGTGCCTGAAGAACTATGGACGGAGGTCCGTAACATTGTACAGGAGGCAGCAACTAAAACCATCCCAAAGAAAAAGAAATGCAAGAAAGCAAAATGGCTATCTGATGAGGCTTTACAAATAGCTGTGGAAAGAAGGAATGCGAAAAGCAAGGGTGAAAGGGAAAGATATAAGCAACTGAATGCAGATTTCCAGAGAACAGCAAGAAGAGATAAAAAGGCCTTCTTAAATGAACAATGCAAAGAAATCGAGGAAAACAATAGAATGGGAAAGACTAGAGATCTCTTCAAGAAAATTGGAGATATCAAAGGAACGTTTAGTGCAAAGATGGGCATGATAAAGGACAAAAAAGGCAGGGACCTAACAGAAGCAGAAGAGATTAAAAAGAGGTGGCAAGAATACACAGAAGAACTATACAAGAAAGATCTTAATGTCCCTGATGTCCATACTGGTGTGGTCACTGACCTTGAGCCGGACATCCTAGAGAGTGAAGTCAAGTGGGCCTTAGGAAGCATTGCTAACAACAAAGCTAGTGGAGATGACAGTATTCCAGCTGAGTTATTTAAAATACTAAAAGACGATGCTGTTAAAGTGCTGCACTCAATATGCCAGCAAGTTTGGAAAACGCAACAGTGGCCACAGGATTGGAAAAGGTCAGTTTATGTTCCAATTCCAAAGAAGGGCAATGCCAAAGAATGCTCAAACTATCGCACAATTGCACTCATTTCACATGCTAGCAAGGTTATGCTCAAAATCCTACAAGCTAGGCTTCAGCAGTACGTGAACCAAGAACTACCGGATGTACAAGCTGGGTTTCGAAGAGGCAGAGGAACTAGAGATCAAATTGCCAACATTCGCTGGATCATGGAGAAAGCACGAGAGTTCCAGAAAAACATCTACTTCTGCTTCATTGACTATGCAAAAGCCTTTGATTGTGTGGATCACAACAAACTGTGGCAAATTCTTAAAGAGATGGGGGTACCAGACCACCTTACCTGTCTCCTGAGAAATCTGTACGCGGGCCAAGAAGCAACAGTTAGAACCGGTCATGGAACAACCGATTGGTTCAAAATAGGGAAAGGAGTACGACAAGGCTGTATACTGTCACCCTGCTTATTTAACCTATATGCAGAGTACGTCATGAGAAATGCCAGGCTGGAAGAATCAAAAGCTGGAATAAAGATTGCAGGGAGAAATATCAACAACCTCAGATATGCAGATGATACCACCCTAATGGCAGAAAGTGAAGAAGAACTAAAGAGCCTCTTGATGAGGGTGAAAGAGGAGAGTGCAAAAGCTGGCTTGAAACTCAACATTAAAAAAACTAAGATCATGGCATCTGGGCCCATCAATTCCTGGCAAATAGAAGGGGTAGAAATGGGAGCAGTAACAGACTTCATTTATTTGGGCTCGAAGATCACCGCAGATGGAGACTGCAGCCATGAAATTAAGAGACGCTTGCTCCTTGGGAGGAAAGCTATGGCAAACCTAGATAGCATATTAAAAAGCAGAGATGTCACCTTGCCGACAAAGATCCGCATAGTCAAAGCTATGGTTTTTCCAGTAGTAATGTATGGCTGTGAGAGCTGGACCATAAAGAAGGCTGAGCGCCGAAGAATTGATGCCTTTGAACTGTGGTGCTGGAGAAGACTCTTAAGAGTCCCCTGGACTGCTAGGAGGTCAAACCAGTCAATCTTAAAGGAAATCAACCCTGATTGCTCATTGGAAGGATTGATAATGAAGCTCAAGCTCAGATACTTTGGTCACCTAATGCGAAGAGAGGACTCTTTGGAAAAGACTCTGATGCTGGGAAAGATTGAAGGCAAAAGGAGAAGAGGACGGCAGAGGATGAGATGGTTAGATAGCATCACTGAAGCAATGAGCATGAAATTGAGCAAACTCAGGGAGGCAGTGAAGGACAGGAAGGCCTGGCGCAATATGGTTCATGGGGTCACGAAGAGTCGGACACGACTTAACGACTGAACAACAACAACTTGTACACCAGAACTTTGTTATTCTTGCCAAAGCTTTCTCGGGTTTTATTTTTTGGGCCTGATAATAAGAATACCAACTACCTGAAGTGGTAAAAAGGATGCCCAAGTATCTGTAAGAGAGAACTTACTTTATATTATGTTACTCAATTCTCCATTTGTGCCTTTTCCATTTCTCCCCAAAAACCACCACCTTTGGTTTTTCAGCATTCCCAGTTAGACAATTTGAGGAGCAATAGCTATCCAATGCTCTTAACTGTCTGCACAAGCCTATCTGAGAATGGGGTATAAGCAGTAAATCATCTGCATAAAGTATTATGGACAAGTTCCTATTTTTCCACCTTTACTGGGAAAAAAAATATCCACTCAGGACTGGAATGATATCATTAATAAATAAATTAAATAGTAGAGGTACAAACACACATCCTTGTTTTACCTCTTTAAAAATCTTGATGTTATCTGTCAGGTGTCCTACTGGAGTGAACCTAACTTGAATCTGAGTATTTGTATATAAAGCCACGATTAAAACCAATAACCTTCTATCCAACTTCAACTGATCCAACTTAATCCATAGCTTGTTTCTATCAATAGAATCAAAAGCTGCACGGAAATCCACAAAGGCAACAAACAGTTTCCTGTTGGCATGTTTTACATACAGTACTTATTTATTAGATGATCCAATACAAAACCACAATCAATTGTTGAATATCCTGCTCTAAATCCTGCCTGTTCCTCTGCAAGCACATTGTCATCAATGACCCAGTCCTCTAATTTATTAGCTAGATGCTTTGCATAAATTTTAGCTGTGATGTCAATCAGGCTAATCAGTCAATAGTTCTCTGGGTGTCTGTGACCTTTTTTGTATATTCGGATCACTATGCTTGTATTCCAGCCTTGGGGAAGTTGGCCAGAGGAATTAATGTTATTAAAGAATTTAACCAAAATAGGCTTCCACCAAAAGATATTAGCTTTTAATAAATTACCAGGGATATAGTCTTCTCTGGGGCTTTGCCTGATGGCAATGCCAGGATCAGAGATTTAATTTTTTTTAGAGAAACAGAGGGCCAGGGTGAAGCATCACCAAGATTTAGATTAATTGGAGAATTAACAGGAGTGGGATAGGGAGCAAACAGTCTAGTATAATGGTGCTCCCATTCTTCTGTACACTGTAGCCTCTAGGATGTTCTTATCCTCACCCAAATTGGCATTTACCAGTTTCCAGAATAATGCTGGGCCTTTAGAATCTATGGCAGTTAGGAGTGAGTGCCAAAGAGACCTTTGATATAATGTCTTCTTGTGCTTTTGAAGAAGTTTATATTCCCTTTTCTTCCTAAGCAGTTCCATGGTTACCTGTGGGGAACAACTATCTTTTACTCTCCTTGCCAAATTCCTAACGATACAACATGCTGTCCTACATTCTACATCCAACCATTGGCTATGTTGTTGAAATTATCTTAATTTAGAGTTTTAAATGTTGCCTTAATTCTGGTTTTAAATGTTCAACTATTTGTTGATAATAGCTCAGGATAACTGGAGAAGCTGGGTCAGCATTAATCAATTTAAGCTGAATATCTGCCAGATGGCTTGAATGAAGTTTGCAGTTATTTTATCAGCTAAATTAACAGACCATTTAATTCTTTTTGGGCCTGAAAGTTTTAGTGCAGGTATGTGATCATTATATATTTTCAGCATTCCACTGTCTGCCAAGCCAATATATTGGAATGTGATAGGCGGTGATAGGATAACTTCCATATTTTGAAATGTTCCTATTTTGGCAGAGGGAATACATACATACAGTAGTCAAATATTGTTGTTTGATTTGTTGATAAGTATGTAAAATTACCAGAAGAATCTCTGGGGAAAGAGGCATTCAAAATCTGAAAATTCAATTTGTAAAGTAGATTTAGAAGTTTAAGTCCTGCCAGGTACACTTTGGAGTCCTTCAAAGTATGTGGGAAAGTAAGGTAGAGTTCATCAATATCAAGTTTCAACCATTTTGCTATTTTGTGCTTATCAACCCCTGTTCCTGCATTAAAATCACCCACTAAGATAATAGTACCTAGTGGGAATTTGTCCTCTAGGGCATCAGTTGTGTTTTCAAGTGTATGTCAGTGCTCCTGATTTTGAGATTTAGCATCTCTGGGAGGCATATACACATTTAATATTATTAGGGCAATCTTATTTGTTATCATAAATCTCAGTATGAGCAAAGAGGGATTACAGCCCAGATTTATTTGCACTGCCTCCAGATTCAACTTCCTATTTAACAAGATAGCCAAACCCCCAAAAGGGTGGCCCATAGAATGTAATTTCCTTGCTATTCCTTTAGTTATGATACGATTTTGTTCCACGGGGCCAATTCATTAAAAGTATTTATAAGCTCTATTTCTTCAGGTAAGAATTTCCTGTCTACTATTGGATTATGTAAATTAGGTTTACCTATCGGGGTTACAAAAACATTCTTAAAACATCTAGTTCCAAGCCCACTTGCCTGAAGAAGGCATTTCAATTGATAAACTATTTGTGTTTATTAACAGAGTCAAAATTACCAATGCTCTTGCTGTCACACCACTGCAATACAAGTCTTCCACCTTTAAAATGTCATCTGAAACAAGTTGTGGGGGGGTGTGTGTGTGAAAGTTAGAAGTAGATGCACCAAATGCAATCTTCGTTCCATCTGTGAGAGAAAGCCTCTAGGTTTTGGGAAGCTGATGACTGCCAGTTTAGCTTTCATTAGTTGCAAGGACCACCTCCTACCTGGAACTTCTCTGTTAGAAGTTCAGAGAAGAACTCAGAAGAACAGAGTTTATTGAGCTATTTGCTAGATGATTTTGTTCATTTACAGAGGTCCCTGCAGTGATTGGACATTGCTGGATTAGAAGACCCGTACTGATAATTTTAACCTTATTAGAGACCTTATTTCCTTCACTGGGTACTTTATTTGCTTCCATCTTCTTGCTGGATGGCTTTTTGGTTGGTCTGTTGTTTCTTTTGTCAGCTGTTCTCAAACATTTTAAAATGTTATTAAACAGAAGCATGCTGGCTGGGGGATTCTGGGAGCTGAAGTCTGCACATCTTAAAGTGCTGAGATTAAGAAACACTGATGTAGATGAACCTGCTTGTACAAATAGTAAGGTTTATCAGGTTGGTGGCACAAGAGATAAGGTCTTTTTAGTCATGGACTCAGCATTGTGGAAGTTCCTTCCATGGGATGTACATGTAACTCATGATTGATTGCTTTTAAAAAAGCAAATATATTTTCCTTTGCATTTAATAATATAACTAATCTTTATTTTTAAATTGTAACATAAATTGTTGCTGTTATTTGTTGGAGTTTGGAGTGAATTTTTATGACACTGAAATCATGTTATATTTTAAACTGTTCTATGTATCTGCTTTGTGAATCACTTAAAGGGATTGCTTGGGAAGCCAATATAAAATACCGAGTGAATAAATAATGAATGACAGAGACCCTTCATTTTATAGTAGATTCTTTGTTTCTTTAAATAGAAAAACATGACTGTGAACACTTAATCTAAAAGGCTATTGCTTATACCCATTTTGCTGTGTACCATAAAAATGTATTTGCAGTAATAGTTAAAATAAAGAATCTTGATTTTTTTTTTTTCAGTAGTAGACTCTGAAAGTATTATTTCCATGGTGTTCTTTTCAAACAGACTGTTTTTTATAATAAACCAGCAACCCAGGGGCAATGAGAAAAGGATATAGATGGTTTTGTCTTGTTGGAGAGTAAAATTTACTTAAACTGGTCACAATAAATATATTGGTTCAGGAGAAACTAAAAGAAGTTTAAGCTGACATGCCTGTATTTGTGGAAAAACTTGTTTGTGTCTAATATAACATAAAAAAATATTCAAGTACAGCTTGTCCTTGTGTTAGGATTGCCCTGTAGAAGTGCTAACATCCTTAGGTTGAGACCTTAGGTTGTATAGTACAGATTTGCTGATCATGCAAAATAAATCTGACTCCCCGCCCCAGGTCTTTATGCTTTTTTTTTTTAATCATTCCAGCTTGTGTCTTTTTGTTAGATTTGCCTTTTCTCCCAGCTACCATGCTTCTTTGAAAAAAAGAAACACACACACACCCCACCCCTCAAAGCTAACTTCTTCAATGGAGATATAATACTCTGACTCTGAATAATAGGTTATGCCATTGCATTACACAGAAAAGCATGGCAGCTGAACTATCAGGGGCCAGACTGTTGATTTCTTACTGATTTAAAATTTTCCTCTGATTTAAAATTCCATCCACTTTTCAGCCTACTCTCTGGTCTGTCTAGATCTTTTTAAAACTTCTCTCTTTCTTCCAAAGTATCAGTCACTCCTCCCAGCTTAATGTCATCTGCAAAGTGCCCCTCGGCTCCCTCATCCAAGCCACTGATAACAGTGGAAAAGTACAGGACCCAAGAGCTCTGTGGCACTCTAGTTAATTCTTTACTTCAAGCTGAAATTGAGCAGTTAATGAGTATTCTTTTGGTAAGATCATTCAGCCAGCCATGAGTTCATCTATCCTCTAGCCCATATTTTATTATTTAATATCATAGGACAGTCTATCAAAAATTTTGCTGAGGTCCAGGTACATCATGACTATGACACTCCCCTGATTGATTGATTTCAGTTCATAAGCTAGAAACTCTATCAAAGAAGGAGATAAGGTAACTCTGACATGATTTGTTTGTGAAAAAAACTATGCTAACTCCTGTTAATTTTAACATGCCTACTCAAATGCTCAGAAACACACTGCTTCATAATTTGTTAAAAGAACTTGTAGAATAGACATCAAGCCAACAAGTCTGTAGTATCCTGGGTCTTCCTTCTTCCCCTTTTTAAAGATGGGGATCACATTTGCTGTCCTCCAGAATTCTGGGTGGAGTCTGTCATCCCAGGAGTTTCCCACAGATTACCAAGAGTTGTTCTGTAATTACCTTTGCTAGTTGCTTAAGTACTCTATGATGTAATCCATTGGCCCTGGAGACCTGAGTTTGTTTAAATTTGCTAAGCTTTCTCTTACCCTCTCCTTCTGTATCCTAAACTGGAGAACCTTGTTCACTCAAAGACATAACAATGATCAGTTTCTCTTCTGACAGAAAGCAGACACAAAATAGGAGTTAAGAAGTTCTGCCTTCTGAACATCACTCATTACCAATTCACCACTTTCTCCTTGCAATAGACCTACACCCTCTTTGTCCTTCTATTTCTCATGTCTTGTGGCAGAGACCCTTATAGATAGAGAGGTGGTAAGCTGACTAGTGAAACACAGAAATCAAACACTGGACTCTCCAAGATGTAGAGAACCTGCTGAAGTTCATTCTATCCAGTCCCTTGAGCATTCAGGGACAGGGGTTGATAACAAAAACAGATTCTTTGGAACCACAGCAGTCCAAACCAAGAACTCAACATAACTATTAAAATAAAATATCTAATCAAGGAACTAAATGGATCTGGCAGTGGTGATTTGAAGCTTCTTGTCCTGCTTTCTCACAAACAGTCTCAATAAGCCTTCTAGCCTCAGTGGTGCGGATACAAGCAACTCCTTACTTGAGTGATCTCTAGACTCTTCCTTTCCCTCTGAGTAAGGCTTTTACTGTAACTATTCCAGTACTGGTATCTGCTCCTGCAAGACAAGTCAAATTATCACTACTGTGATTTTTTTCTTTTCTTTTTATCTATTGACTTTCTCTACTCATTGGGTGTGGAACTGTTATATGACAACAACACCTTTCTTTGGAGTACTCAAAATCCATTCTTCTGAAGTCCAGCAAACCGGTCTGTCTCAATTCTGGATATCACAAATTCAAGGATAAACTCAATAGCTCTCCTATGGTGCCTTTTCCTTCATTTTTTTCAACCGGTTTCTCTGCATTGGTAAAGATTGGTTCAGGATAGCAAACCCCCTTGTTCCTTCTTCCATCTTGTCACAAATGAAGTGATCAGTAAGAAAGAACAAGAAATTGTTGGACTTTGACTTGGCAGAGTGAGATTTTCAGCAGATGTCAGGATGATTGAAATCCCCCATTATCCCTACCACATGTATGGTTTTAACATACGGCCTCTCAATAGGTGCTTATATGTAATTGTGCACATGCGTTGATAAACTATCTTTTCCCTCTGTCAGAGAGAAAAAAAGCTGCTACATATTTTCATTACAATGTACGTTCATGTTTAGTTTATTTTTCTATTGCTCTGAGCTACCCAGAGCACATATATTCGTAAATAAAGAGCAAATGAATAAGCTTAATGAATATGACACAAGGTTTTTGAACTCATGCTTGGAAAAGAAGAAAATATATTCAACTAGAAATTCTTAATCTGTATCAGCCTTTCTCAACTGGGTTGATTGCCAGGAGTTCTGTGAGAAATCATGATTAAAAAAAAACATTGGTTTTTGAACTTTGCATGTCATGTAATGCTTGTCCTCAGTGGTGGGGATTTTTACACTTCATGATTCAACTGCTGGTCTGCTACTTTGCTGTTGCTGTAAATGTTACAAAAGATGGATTGTGTAGGCTAGAAATGAATTGTATTGCAAAGTTTTTGTTTTTGTTTTTTTGCAGGGGCTCCCTGAGATCTGAAAATTATTTCAAAGGTTCCTGGTTAAAAGGGTTGAGAAAAGCTGATCTATACTGTTTGCAGTAAACCAGGGCCAGGCAGTTTTTGCTGCAGCCATTGCTGCTGCTGCTGTTGTTAACCAATGAGTCTACAAAGAGTATGTTCTAAATTGTGGTACTTGAAGAATGTTCTGGATGTTGCAAAATGAGTCGTGAGGACCACATTCAGCCATAGGTTTCTAGTATTATTTTTTAAAGTTACAATACAGTAACCTGTAATGTTTATTTTAAAAAATGCAGTTTACCCACATTTATTTATTAAAAAAAATTAAACTGCCCAATAGCTGAAGCCATCTGGGCAGTTTATAATAAACACACTAAAGAAATACAATTTGAATACAAACATATACAATCAAATCAAATCAAATCAAATGCAAAATGAAGCACCATACAAACTAGGCAGCAGCAAATGTGGCCATTCAAATTCTAAAACAATACAAATTAAAATCCAATTAAAATCCAATTAAAAAGCCTGAGAAAACAGAATAATTTTCACCAGGTGCCAGAATGATGCTAATGTGAGTGTCAGTTGAGCTTCTCTGGGGAGGGAATTCCATAAATAGGGTACCAACACAGAAGAAACTGTGAAATTTAGAAGAATTTTTCTAAATTCCTAGAGGATGGGTTGATTGATTGATTGATGTGCCATCAAGTCAGTGTCAATTCTTAGTGACCACATAGGATGATTTCACCAGTCTGGTCCTTCAGGTCTTCCAACATCTATCACCACTATAATTGAGTCCAACCCTCTTCTTGTTGGTTGCCCTCTTCTCCTTCTTTCTATTTTTCCCAATACTATAGACTTATCCAAAGAGCTAGATCTTCACCTAATTTGTCTGCAATGTAATAATTTGAACCTGGTCATTTGTGCCTTGAGTGAGAACTCTGAGTTAATTTGTTTGATGATTCATTTGTTTGTTTTCTTGGCTATCCATGGTATTCTTAGGAGTCTTCTCCAACACAAAAGTTCTAAAGCATCAATATTCTTTGTATCCTGCTTCTTTACAGTCCAACTTTCATTTCCATAGAATGTCACAGGGAAAATCATTGCCTACACCATCTTTGTAGGTATAGTCATATCCTAGCAACTGAATATCTTTTGCAAGACTTTCATTGCTACTTTACCAAGTGCTAGTGTGCAGCTTATCTCTTGACTGCTGGTTCCTTTATTGTTGTCCTAGAGGAGTATTTAAATAGAAATCAACATGTCAGATGTTAAGTAGGCTTCATAGACTTAAATAATGAGTGAAATGTCACTTACCCAATATGTTAGCCCTAACTAGGAAACATGGCAATGTATTTCTGGAACTCCTTTTCAAACTTAATGTTATTTCACAGGTGCATTACAATCTGGCAAGTACTAGCTCAGGGAATTACATCCTGAACGAGCTATGAAAGTATTCTTATTCTGAAAGAGTAATCTAGGGTCAAATCGTAAGAGGTCTTTCAGTAATAATCTCTCTTAGAGACCTGAAACCTAACCTATCTGATATCAACATGAACCACTGTAGTTCAATATTGGCACTTTTTAAATCAGGTTTCTAGTTAGATTTGGTGCCTCTAGGCCCTTTTGTTTGGGGGAATGGTAAATAAAAGGATGAGGGAAGAGAAGGAGCGGGGTCTCAGTAAAGTGTTGGAACTGGGCTTTTTCGTCCTTCTTTCTTTTCCTTCCTTTCCCTTCTTCAGAAAATGTTAATTTAATTGTGATACTATCACTTTGATGACAATATGACAAGACAGACAAATTTGATTGTATTCTCCACAGAGCAAAGCATATGCTACTTGGGAGACGTTGACAGAGAGGAGGACATAAAACAAATGGAGTTCATGAATATACAATTTTTATTGTACACAGTAGTGACATCCAAACTTCAGAGAATAGGTGGGTGACACTTATGCTTTCCTATTGAGATTAATTTGTGCATTTTTAAAGTGCCAACTGAGAATATTACAGTTGATGTTAAAATGTTGGCATGAGTAAGAATTTTTTTTTATTCTCAAGATGAATAATGCATTTAATAGTCACAAGAAGTTCATGTCTGGTAGCACTTCTTAAAAGTGTTTTTGCTGTTGTTGTTATGTTACAAATTATATAAACTTAATTGCAATTATAGACCTGTTTAGGTAAAGGTCAAGTTAGTAGACTGATTGGTTGTAAACTAAAAGGGAAATTGATAAATGAATTCCCTTGGCAATAGGGTATGAATTGAGTTTAGGTGAGATAATGGGGGGGGGGGGGACATAATTCTATTTCTACTTTAATATAATATTGCAGGTAAAAACAGCAGACATTAACAAGTGATAAATTAGATTTGTCTAAGTAAACATGCCTGTACAATAGTAGTAGTGTTGCTGGGATAAGGACAATCTGAAAGTTAGGAACTGCATGTAAACAGTACCAATTCATTTTCATAGAAAGGAAGAGGTGGGAGATATCCCTCTGAACAATTACCTCTGAGGGATGTAGTCTGTTCTTTGTTGAAATGCACATTAAAGAAAGAAGATACGAAATTTCATCTATCTGTTAATCTATTTTGCTCTAAGAAGTTAGCATGGATTCTTCAATCTGAATTCCCCAGATGAGTTGAAATTCTCTGTTCCGACCCCCAACCATTATAATTAGCCAGCACAGCCAGGTCCAATAATTCCTAGCTAGTATTCCCTTCATTCTCAGGAAGTATAGCCAATAGTTATGATAGCTGAGAATGATGGGAGTTGTATGACACTTGATCTTAGCTAAAATTAAGAGCACACTTAAACTATCATGCATGTGTATGTAGGAATGAGTGTATATTTCGGTATATCTCTGTGTGTGTGTGTGTGTGTGTCCTTTAAAGAAAGGAACTTCACTGCAGGTTTTGATTGGCTCCCCTTAAAAGGCTCATTCAGATATGCATGATTATCTTTCATTGACTTCAACTATGAGAGATGATGAGCAGATTTGATTAAGCTGTCACAGATGAATGAAATCTTTTTCAATAGAGAAAGTTAACATACTTTGTGGAATGTCATCAACTGTGGAGAAATCAAATGCAGTCATCTAATCATTGAGTGATGTACATACATGTTTAATCAATTATTAAGAGGTATATCAGTCAAAAGGCTTGGAAGTGATCCACATAGAACAAGAACAGAATCAATGCTTTTGTTAGTACAGATCCTTTAACATACAGTTTAAACAGAATTTTTGCATGCCTACAAATAGGGCTACTTTTTATATCTGCTTAGGTTACATGTTATGTGGAACATCTGCTAGTGGCCTTTTTAAGGCCCTTAAGCAAGAATACTGAGCTTTACCTAAGGCTACCAGATCTGGGTTGGAAAAATTTAAATAATCTCTAGATGGCAGGAAAGAAATATTAAAACATCTAACTCTTTACTGTCATCTAGTGTTGTCTGGATTTTGGCAGCCCAGACCTAGTAGTCCTATTTTACTTGTTTCCATGTAAATCAAGAATCATGAGTGTTTTCTTCCTAGCCTAAATTAGGCAAGTTCTTAGGAAATGTAACTGCACCAAAAGCCACTGCTTTCATTTGAAGTTTTTATGAAATATAAATTCTTGAGAAGATTGTTGAAGGATTTCCAGACTGACTCTTAAGGCTAAAAAAACTGTTATGTTTTATTCAGTCACCCTAAGTACAACCTTGTTTCCAGACTTCACCGATTATTTCTTTCTTGATCCAGAAGAAACCCCCCTGCAAGCCCATTCTCCAGACTTCCATTAGAAAGCTTTCAAGGATCAAGATTTTTGTTTTAATCGAGTCTACACCACTTTGGAGAAATGGCCACAATATTTTCAATAAAGTCAGAATTTGGGGTTAGGTGACTCCACAAAGCTGCCTTATATACTTGATCAGACTGCCCATCTTGATCAGTGCTGCCCACTGATCAAGACGGGCACTAACTTTTTCCCAGCTCTCCTTGTTACCTGAAATGCTTTTTAGGAGGAGATTGCTCATTGGTCTATGTGTGTTCCATCACTGACCTATGGCCAGTCATCACTTGCTTATCAGCATCTTTTGGGAAAGGACAGAAGAAGAAAGGACTGGAAGCCAGCAGTTTTAAGAAACACGTGCTAGAAACATGCAATATATTCATAAAAATGCTCATATAAATATCTGTATTTTATTGGTTAGTTAATGCCTTGCAGGGTAGGAGAAACAAAAAGTTAAGTCCCTGCAGTGAAGTAAACAGAAGCAAAGACATGAAAAGAGCAACAGGAACATAAGATACTCACAGGCATTTATACCTGCTTATTTTCTGGTTCGTGGGTTAACAAGACCTATTAAGGTGACAATACCTCACTATAAGAGTGATATCTGTGGGGGATAGCTTTCATTTTTGGGATTGATGCTTCCATTGGATTTTACTGGATGCTGTATTAATAAAAGTAGCCAAGAAAGACCCTAAATACTGACAATAAAAATGTAAATGTACGCTCTGAAATACGCTGAACATTCTTAAAGCAATGTCATTTACCAAGAGATCCTGTTTCTGGTCACTTGGATTTTTGGAGGGCTTGCTAAAATAGAGAACCTGCTCCATTTGCTTTGTAAACTAATAACCCCCCTCCCAAGCCCCATCAATATCCCTTCCCATTCCCAAGTGGGCCGTAGTAACACTTCTGTGGGAAAATTTGCAGAATGCCCATATAATTCATTGTTTAACTTGCCTAGCAATTAAGGGTGCCTCAGGCAGCTTCCTATTCCACTTGGCTGACTGTTAAGCATGACCTCTCTTCCCCTTTCCCCCCCAGTTCAGAACTCTTCTCATCTTCCAAAATTATATGAGAAATGATTTTTCATGCTATTTGCATGTTTTAGCACATCCATCATTATCATGTGCACTGACAGCTTTATACTTCAGCTGTGACAGAGCTTGAAAAATAGTAGGCCTATCAATCACTACATTGTAGGTTTCCAAAATGAGAGCTTTGCAGCTGACATTTTCCCTGTGCCTTCCCTTTTGTCTGCTTTGCTTTTCTTCATCCACAATCAGTGGCTTTTTGTCATTGTTGTTTAATTACACAAAAGATGATTTGGGGTGATAGCCAAATGTTGGAAGACATCTATTCCCAACCTTTCTCCTATCTTTCAATTGTATTTTTTGCCAGTCTCACTTTGCATGTTTTTATGGGGGGGGGAGGGGGGGGAGGACACTATCAAAAAGGATTACAGATTTTGCCTAAACTTGCTTCTCCCAAACATTACATTGTAAAAATAACTTGAATTTGGCTATTCTACTTATATGAATGCACCATAATTCTCTTATGGCTAGTTTTGTTCTCCAAATGCAGACTTTTCTCTAGACAAAAGGTAAAATTCACCATGAGAGTGAGGAAGACAAACATCAAGGTTTGTCCAGCTAATTATTTTTGAGAAGGAAAACCACCCTCAGGGTGCAAATATATTTAAAAACAAATCATCCCAAATGGTCTGGGCATGCTGAGGGCCACAGACTGCTACTAACTGTAGCAGAAAAGAAGAACATGAAGTGGAAAACCTGAGGAAGGGGAATGTAATAGAATATCCTAAAAGATGGAATGGACATCTAAACAAGAACCATCTGTAGTGCAAGGTCCAAAATGCCCTCTATTATTTCCACATCTTTACAACATAATTACCCAATTCAGTTCTGCTCATGTGTGTTAGAAAATTAAGGTTGCCAAATAACAGCAAAATTTAATTGAGAATAATTAGATGTCAATTAGATGATTTTGTACCTTTAGAACAGCCCTTTGCGTGTTATTGAGTCTGACTGACATTGAGCAGCCTGTTTGTAAACAGAGAAACGTTGTTCACATACACTCAGTGATTGGAAAGGATGGGAGCGCTGCAGGTGTAATGAGCTGTCTTCAAGTTACACTTTGAGTGCAGAGCCATGAGATTTTATTGCTCATGAGCTGCTTACAATTAGTCTTTTAGGGCAAGGCTTTACTGAAAAAGGGAATCAGGTCAAAGATTGCAATCATGTGGATCCCAAGGTTAATTTGTCTCATTTTTTAAAAATCTGCATCAAAGTCTTTCATTTGGCACCGCTGATGAGCCAACTCATTTCATCTCACATGGGCACTTAATTGTCTGGCAAAAATGTGTTATTGTGGTCTTGTTACCCTCAGGTTTGCATATCAATTTAGGATACAGCCTACAAGCTGGAAAAAAACAATCATTTTTCCCAAGTGAAACAATCCACTTGTGAGATTCTTCAAAGGTCAGAGATCCCCCACCAATTCTTCCTTCCTAGCTGCCTCCCTTCTTTGGTCAGGTGAGGATTAATCAGTTCAAATTTTCCTGCACCTTTCAACTTTTTTCACAGCTTTGCCATTTCTTGGCTTCATTACTAAGTTCAGAAAAGTTAATTCACTATGTTGGGCAGCAAATTTCTATTCTAGGTTTCTAGAATAGCAAGTTTTCTCCCCCTGTCCATCACAACACATGCATCTTTCAAAGATCTGCTGTACGACAGTGAGACAGGTTCCAAAGGCTATGTAACTTCCTCTCCCACCCCACCTCTAATTGCTGTGATAACCAAGAGACTTTCATTGTTTGCAACAGATGACTTATGGGTAGGGGATGAAGGCTTGCTTTAAAAGGATAACACCCTAGAAAATAAGCACCAAGATCACAACAGACAAGTATGCTAGTAAAAATGGAACAAAAGCAATGGGGAGAAGGGAGAGAAAGAATGGCTATTTCTTTCACTGGATCTTATAATCAGAGGGCACTGAAAGGTGAATGAACTAAGGAAGAACCATCAAATTGGCCTTCTGTCTGTACTTTAGAAAGGTTTCATAGAAAAGACCAAAGAATTGATTCACTGTGATGTTGGATTTTAATCAAAGCAGAGGATAAGTCAACTTTTTAATCAAGATTTTGTGTAATGGATTATTTTCCTAATTGGATGGGTATAGGAGACAAACACATAGAACCTAGCGCTCTTTGGCATTCTTTAAATATTGGTAAACTTTCAATCTCAGTTGATTGTGAGATAAAATCTCTACTGGAATAGGGCACTCTTGGAGGTCACACATTCAACTCGTAAAGCTATACAGTGAACAAGAGCCAGGCAAGTATTATCTTAATTCGGTGCTGTAATTAAGAGAGTTCTCCTTGCTTAGACAGTTCATTGATGGGTTAAACTCTGAAGGACACCCCACAGGTTACAAAGTTTTAGTCAGAAGCAAAATGCATGGTAAAAGCCAATCAAGATTAGTCATTTTCTGCCTTGTCCCATCAAATCAGTGGGACAGATTAGGTACACCAAATCTTATTTAATTTCCTAGAATGGAATTAAATTATTCTCACAACCAAGAGTGTTATAAAATGCAAAACCTGCAGAATATTTTGGTAGTATGCCCGGTATGGTGCAAGAAAGAGCAGCAGTTTTATCATCATCATACAGAGTAAAATATTCTGGGGCTCTGGATTGGCCCTGCTTACCCAGGTTAGTCACTGAGCTCTCTTCAGATAGAAATAACTTTTTATTTTAACAGAAACTTTGCCTGAATAATAAGAGATTCCTGGCTTTTGTATATTTCTGTTTTTCTTGCTCCAGCTCCTGGCTATCTCATAGCTATCTCTTATTGAGTCCAGCTAGTATAGCCTATCTTTTGCTGGATTATACATGTACTTGCTTACTATTTAGCACTGTACGTACTGTGATCCAATAGTATAGAGCAGTGTCTCTCAACCTTGGCAACTTGAAGATGCATGGACTTCAACCCCCAGAATTTTCTGGCCAGCATGGGCTGGCTGGAGAATTCTGGGAGTTGAAGTCCATGCATCTTCAAACTGCCAAGGTTGAGAAACCCTGGTATAAAGACATATTTGAAATCCTAAGGTGTAGCAAGGAGGTAATTGCATGAAGAAAGATCCCCCAAAGTGGTTCGTTTTTTTCTGTAAAGCATATAAGTGTGGTAGAGAAGGCTACAGAGGGGGGAAAAAGAGCATCTTTTCTATGAAACAGGAGAAGTTTTGGTCAGAAGGAACATTTAGATCTACAGAAAATACCTCAAGATCCTGTCAGGTTTTGCCAAGTTTTTATCAGTAACAATTTCATGGTTTGAGGTGGTCGGCATTTTCACAACTTTACCTACCAGGTTTACATAGTTGTACATTGTTTACATAGTAACCCTCCTAGCTGAAGGCTTCTCCTACAAATATTCACCCTCAAAGTCTTTAGAAGAGCCAAAATCATGTGAACAATGTCAGCAATGAATGGAGAAGGCATATCCTCAATGGTCACTTAGTAATCCCTCTGGAACAGTAGCACTTGAATTGTTGTTCAGTTGTTAAGTCGTGTCCGACTCTTCATGACCCCATGAACAATATTGTGCCAGGCCTTCCTGTCTTTCATTGCCTCCCTGAGTTTGCTCAGTTTCATGCTCATTGCTTCAGTGATGCTATCTAACCATCTCATCCTCTGCCATCCTCTTCTCCTTTTGCCTTCAATCTTTCCCAGCATCAGGGTCTTTTCCAAAGAGCCCTCTCTTCGCATTAGGTGACCAAAGTATCTGAGCTTGAGCTTCATTATCAATCCTTCCAATGAGCAGTCAGGGTTGATTTCCTTTAAGATTGACTGGTTTGACCTCCTAGCAGTCCAGGGGACTCTTAAGAGTCTTCTCCAGCACCACAGTTCAAAGGCATCAATTCTTCGGCGCTCAGCCTTCTTTATGGTCCAGCTCTCACAGCCATACATTACTACTGGAAAAACCATAGCTTTGACTATGTGGATCTTTGTCGGCAAGGTGATGTCTCTGCTTTTTAATATGCTATCTAGGTTTGCCATAGCTTTCCTCCCAAGGAGCAAGCGTCTCTTAATTTCATGGCTGCAGTCTCCGTCTGCGGTGATCTTGGAGCCCAAATAAATGAAGTCTGTTACTGCTTCCATTTCTACCCCTTCTATTTGCCAGGAATTGATGGGTCCAGATGCCATGATCTTAGTTTTTTTAATGTTGAGTTTCAAGCCAGCTTTCGCACTCTCCTCTTTCACCCTCATCAAGAGGCTCTTTAGTTCTTCTTCACTTTCTGCCATTAGGGTGGTATCATCTGCATATCTGAGGTTGTTGATGTTTCTCCCTGAAATCTTAATTCCGGCTTGTGATTCTTCCAGCCTGGCATTTCTCATGATGTACTCTGCATATAGGTTAAATAAGCAGGGTAACAGTATACAGCCTTGTCGTACTCCTTTCCCTATTTTGAACCAATCGGTTGTTCCGTGACCAGTTCTAACTGTTGCTTCTTGGCCCGCATACAGATTTCTCAGGAGACAGGTAAGATGGTCTGGTACCCCCATCGCTTTAAGAATTTGCCACAGTTTGTTGTGTTCCACACAACTGAAGGCTTTTGCATAGTCAATGAAGCAGAAGTAGATGTTTTTCTGGAACTCTTGTGCTTTCTCTATGATCCAGTGAATGTTGGCAATTTGTTCTCTAGTTCCTCTGCCTCTTCGAAACCCAGCTTGTGCATCCGGTAGTTCTCGGTTCACATACTGCTGAAGCCTAGCTTGTAGGATTTTGAGCATAACCTTGCTAGCATGTGAAATGAGTGCAATTGTGCGATAGTTTGAGCATTCTTTGGCATTGCCCTTCTTTTGAATTGGAACGTAAACTGACCTTTTCCAATCCCGTGGCCACTGTTGCGTTTTCCAAACTTGCTGGCATATTGAGTGCAGCACTTTAACAGCATCATCTTCTAGTATTTTAAATAACTCAGCTGGAATACTGTCATCTCTACTAGCTTTGTTGTTAGCAATGCTTCCTAAGGCCCACTTGACTTCACTCTCTAGGATGTCTGGCTCAGGGTCAGTGACCATACCAGCATGGACATCAGGGACATTAAGATCTTTCTTGTATAGTTCTTCTGTGTATTCTTGCCACCTCTTCTTAATCTCTTCTGCTTCTGTTAGGTCCCTGCCTTTTTTGTCCTTTATCATGCCCATCTTTGCACTAAACGTTCCTTTGATATCTCCAATTTTCTTGAAGAGATCTCTAGTCTTCCCCATTCTATTGTTTTCCTCAATTTCTTTGCATTGTTCATTTAAGAAGGCCTTCTTATCTCTCCTTGCTATTCTCTGGAAATCTGCATTCAGTTGCTTATATCTTTCCCTTTCACCCTTGCTTTTCGCATTCCTTCTTTCCACAGCTATTTGTAAAGCCTCATCAGACAGCCATTTTGCTTTCTTGCATTTCTTTTTCTTTGGGATGGTTTTAGTTGCTGCCTCCTGTACAAGGTTACAGACCTCCATCCACAGTTCTTTAGGCACTCTGTCTACCAAATCTAATCCCCTAAATCTATTCACCACCTTCACTGTGTACTCACAAGGAATATGATCTAAATCATACCTGAGCGGTCTAGTGGTTTTCCCTACGTTCTTCAATTTAAGCCTAGATTTTGCAGTAAGAAGCTCATGATCTGAGCCACAGTCAGCTCCTGGTCTTGTTTTTGCTGTCTGTATAGAGCTTCTCCATCTTTGGCTGCAAAGTATATAATGAATCTGGTTTCGGTATTGACCATCTGGTGATGTCCATGTGTAGAGTCGTCTCTTGTGTTGTTGAAAAGAGTGTTTGCTATGACTAGCTTGTTGTCTTGACAGAATTCTATTAGCCTTTGCCCTGCTTCATTTTGTACTCCAAGGCCAAACTTGCCTGTTATTCCGATTACTCCAACTTCCTACTTTAGCATTCCAATCCCCTATGATGAAAAGGACATCTTTTTTTGGTGCTAGTTCTAGAAGGTGTTGTAGGTCTTGATAGAACCAGTCAACTTCAGCTTCTTCGGCATCAGTGGTTGGGGCATAGACTTGGATTACTGTGATGTTGAATGGTTTGCCTTGGATTTGCACTGAAATCATTCTGTCGTTTTTGAGGTTGTACCCCATTACTGCCTTTCCCACTCTCTTATTGACAATGAGTGCAACTCCATTTCTTCTAAGGGTTTCTTGCCCACAGTAGTAGATATATTGGCCACCTGAATTAAATTCACCCATTCCCGTCCATTTCAATTTGCTGATTCCCAAGATGTCGATGTTCAATCTTGTCATCCCATGTTTGACCACATCCAGCTTGCCTTGTTTCATAGATCTTACATTCCAGGTTCCTATACAATACTGTTCTTTACAGCATCACACCTTCTTTTCACTTCCAGATATATCCACAGCTGAACATCCTTTCGGCTTTGGCCCAGCCACTTCACTTTTTCTGGAGCTACTTGGAATTGCCCTCCGCTCTTCCCCAGTACCATGTTGGACACCTTCTGACCTGAGGGGCTCATCTTCCGGCATCATATCTTTTAGCCTTTTGACACTGTCCATGGGGTTTTCTTGGCAAGGATACTGGAGTGGGTTGCCATTTCCTTCTTCAGCACTTGAATAGGCTGTTGTAAATAGGTCTTCTCTCTCTCTCTCTCTCTCTCTCCCTCCCTCCCTCCCTCCCTCCCTCCCTCTCTCTCTCTCCAACTCTGATATCATTTTTTTTAAATGAAAGATTTTTTTCAGGAACTCCTGATCAATACAGGTAATAGATGATATAGATAATGTCACAAATTTGATGTCACAAGCAGATTTGAATGCATAGATTATGCCATAAAGCCAAATTAGAATCTGGTCATGTATAGACTTCCTGATGGACAGCAGGCAGACAAACAGATTTGACTGTGTGGCTATTTCTCAAACTCAAATCAACAAATCCTTTTTGCCTTTACTTCACTGATCTACTGCAAAACTACTAAAGAAGAAAATATATTACCCAAAGCATTATTTTTTTATGAAACACATCTCTCCAGTTCATCTTAGTCAACCTTTGTCCTCAGGTTTACTTTATCCCTACTTATTTTTGTTTCTGCTTTCTAGACACCTCCCTCTGATTACTTCTCTAGCTTTGCCTCTTGGCCTCTTTTTGACCACACGGTTTATATCTCTTTCCCAACAAATCACATTATCTTTCTCCACAACAGCTCTACGGTTAGTCACTGCATTCTTTCATCCTATGTCAAGGTGCTGCCATAATGTGGTTTTTACCAGGGCCCTTTTAAAAAATTGTATAGAAATATTCCCTAATGGGATCAGGTTCACAGTTCTCATCAAACCCTAATGAAGTTAGTGAGAACAGCAGTGGTGAGATTAAGGCCATTCTCCCCCAACCTTGTCTTTATTTTATTTTGTTCTGAATAACCAAAATCTGCCAGATTGGATTTTGAACAGAAACATCATCTACTTGCTACAGGAGTATTTAATGTATGAGTGATGGTGTTATTCCTTGATTAAAAGTAGACCTTTCTTCAGGCAAAATCAAAGCTTCATTGAACCTTCACTGAATAATACTGGTACTAGTAGCCAATGTGATATACTGCCATACCATCAAGTCTACGCATGTACAAAATGGTGGGGTTTGGATTGTGACACCATGCTGGCCATCTTGCCACTGGTTGGATTAAAACTGAGGAGAGCATGTTCAAGTCCACCCTTGGCAATGGAAGCTCACTGGATGACTTTAAGCCAGTTTCTTTCAGCCAATCTAACCCACAGTTCCTTCTTGTGGGAAAAAATGGAAGAAAATGATATGTATACCATCTTGAGCTCCTACAGGGAAAGGTGAGATATAAATCTAACGAAGAATATGGTTCTACAAATACACTTCTAGAGACAAAATGGCTCTTATTTCTCCTCTCTTATTTACAGTGATCTCAAATATAATTGACTTACACTTTTCAATGTTTGTGTCTAATTTTGTTATAGAATTTCTGTTCAATTTAATGGCTGAGTTTTAGAACTGGATGTTTTTTTAAAAAAAATTGGTTGAGAAACATTCAAAAATATTGTTTAGGATACTTTCAAAAAAAAAACTTTGCAGCCTCTTATAAAGAACAGTCTAATCTTTTACTGCAAAAACAAATGCCACCAGTTTAACATTGTACCTGTGGCATTACCTCTTAAAATGATACTTTTAAACCTCTAAGTAAATAAAATAATAGTATCCTAAATCTAATAAAACATGACAACAGATATCAGAAAATATTATTTTTTTTGCCAACCCAACTGGTAAGCTACTTTATGTGACACTTTTAAAAAAGGAAGCGTTCATCCCACGTCTCTCAACATTGTGTCTGAAGGGGGCAAACGGTTGGTTAGGGAACATCGATGAGGATAAAAAGGCCCTCTGTGTAGGTGACATGTTGTCTGCTCATCTAGGGCTGCATGTCGTCTTATTTCTGTTGTCACAGAACCTGAGGCTAGTACTTGATGCAATACTAGATTTGTCCCCCATTTCCCCACACACACCTTTCCTGTCTCATTCAATACTTCTTTTCTCTTATTGCACTGTACAAGTGGGTGAGGGAATCCTGTAGAACTAAAGATCATTGAGCATTCTGATACCATTTCATAGAAACTGTGTATTCAGTCCAAATTCTACCAACGGCAATTTTTTTAAAGAAAAATGCAAATGGCTGGAATCTGGATTAGGACATAAATACGCAAAGATGCAGAATGATAACACTCTAAACTTAGTGATATTTTGTAGTTAGACATGTCATAGGACACTATTAATTTCCCAGGTTAGGATTAAGATTTCCGCTTTTCAATCTTGATCAAAGAAACGTTCAAACTTTACAAAGAACAATCTAATTTTGCCATCATGGTTGTTTTTATTATTGTTTTTGATTCCATTTTATTTTTTGTATTTTATGTTTATGCAATCTATTTGTATTATGTTATCTGGGAGTTTTTTTCTGGTTAATTGTTTGCTTTCTGTTATATGCTACCCAGAGTCACATTGTTTGAACTGGGCAGCCTTATAAACCAAGTAAGTGCACACATACAGTACATGCATACATACGTACATACATACATACATGTATCTATGCATACTATGGTGAGAAAAAGAAGGCAAAACATAGATTTCCAGATTAAGAAATACATAAAGTTTTGAAAGCATTTGTAATCAGAAAACCCTTTTCTCCTTCATTAAGCAAATCCACCTGTACATAGAAATTCTCCACACTCACCTAAGAAAGGGCAAATATCTCCTAACCACTGTCCCTTAATTCTAAAATATAATAGTTTCCATTTATATTTCTGACAGTCATATTATACTGCATACTAAGTATTATCAGCTGTATATTGAGAAACCTGAAGTTGTACCTTGGCTCCATTTTATCTCATATTGAGGTTAAAAAAAACCCCAATTTTCCCCCACTGTTCTTCATCTCTTGAATGCCATGTTGGGATGGTGAGTGCTAGTTTGCGTGTAAGCTGAAAATGCTTTGTAAACCACCAAACCATGTTTGGGTGTTGCATATATTTCAGTATACTCTACTAAATGTAGATTCATGAATGTTAATATTGATTCTTATTTCTTCTTTTCTCTTACACTAATTTAAATATTTTTTTTTTCTTAATTCAAGCCTGGGGGTTGATTAAATGGCTAATCTTATGCTCTTTTCTCTTCTCATTTACCTCTCCTCCAGATTTAGGCATAGTGAATGGGAATAAAAGGTCTGGATGTCTTGTGAATATTGGCAGACCTGAAAAGCCTTTTCATAAGCAGTAAACAACTGGATGTCCTCCAAAAATTTTAGACTTACATTCCAATCAGCTCTAACTAGCACTGCTAATGATAAGGGATCATGATAAGTGTAGTCTAAAACTTCTAGAGTACACCAGGTTGTCCACTCCTGAGTTATATTCTGGTTCTCAAGATGCTCCATAGATTTGAAATGTCACAATTTTCAGTGCTAGGACATTAATGTAAAAGCAGATACTGATTACAAAATGATACCTTACTCCTAAACCTGTTTCCTGTTTGTTTCATGTTATAACATAATTTTAAAGAGTGATTGTTCTGTACATGCAAGAATCTAATGGGGTAAGAATTAGTCATAATAAATGAATAGACACTTTCTTTTCTGGCCTGCTCAAAAAGCAAATAAATATTTCCCCTTCTGGCTTGAACTGGCTATTTTAAATATTGGTATAAGCATGCATCATGCTTTAGTGTGGTGGATAAGATGGTACTTTCAAACATATCTTTGTTTCTCTTTGACTGTTTTAACTTTAGGAGGTTTGGGACAAAAGCCAAAATGAAGAGGTAATTAGATGCCATTTGGGCCTGACTCCTCATAATTTTCTGGACTAATGTCTTATATCTATTCCCAGGGAAAACCTACAACTTTTCAGTTGAGTGATATAGTGATATTCCTAATCCTGTCCATCCACCTTATCTATGGTCTTCCCTTTCTTCTATTTCTAACAGCCATGCCAGGCAGATTCTTCACTCTTTCTGGTGAGGTCTATAAGAGAGGTGTAAAGATAAGAGTAATCCATAACAAGGGTGAGGGCAAGGGAGGCTCCACAGGCACAGGGAGCCAGCCACCTAGGAGAAGGATCTCCAAAATGCCTAGAACAAAGCCAATGGCAAATCGCTTCTGTATTTGTGCCAAGAAAACTGAAGATGAAGACAAATTCCATAATCTGACAATCACACACACACACACACACACACACACACGCACACACAGGCACATGCAATATGTGGGTAGGCAGATGGGTAGAGAGAAAGACAGACAGATACTGTTTTGAATGAATTAACTGCCCTCTATAAATGGTTTGAAAAAATAGTTTTTGGTCTGCTGTTTCATAATTTAAAAAATATATCCTTTTAAAAATAAATCTTACATCTACTGCCATGCCTCCCAAAATGAGTCAGTGTGTATGCTTGTGTATAGTCTCTGCCAATTTCTTTTTAATGGCCTTTATTCCTTAAGGTGATGATCCTATTGACTTACCAGCTTGAGTTGTTTTGCATTATCTATGTTAGGCATTTGCATTTCTCCCTTTATGACCATTTTAATTAGCGCTTCCCAATTTCAGCTCTTACTAAATATGAATGAAGCAGAAAAAGTGTAACCTAGCTGGGGCATATTGCTGTTTAGCGATGGTTACGATCTTTAGCCGAGAAGCTGGGATTCATTCTCATCTCATTTGCTGAGCGCTCTATCATTAAAGTGTCATTGAAAACTGACACCACTTAATTTTAGCAGCTTTCAATTCTCGTTTGCAGCAAGAATAGCTTTAAATGGAGAGGAGTGCAAATTACAGAGGGAAAGGATATTTTTACACTGCACTCAGCATTTCATCAAACAAAGCTGCCTCACAGAGAACAATACATTTATAAAACCAAATTCTCATCGGAGGGTGATAAATGAGGCTTTGTTCTTCCTCTTGCAAGCTTCTGGTTGTGGGGAACTTATGGTAGCTATAGGCATGGCTATTTAGTATCAGATAGAGATAGATAGATAGATAGATAGATAGATAGATAGATAGATAGATAGATAGATAGATAGATCTATGATAATCGCCTCTCAGCATAGTGATTTTCACATCTCCAAGAAAGAATTGGAGCATCTTTGTCAGACAAAAGACATATGGGAAATCCTCCTTTCCTTAGCCTGTTAATTGCTTTCTTCCCTTTTGTATTTTGAACCCTGGAGGAATTAAGCAGAAGAACTCACCCAGGATACCCACAATTTTTAAACCTTTCAATCTGGTTTTATTCCCTAATTGAATATACAGTTTCTCCCCCTACACACCCTGCATTTGGAGGCCGATGTGCTCTTAATATATCCTGCAGATCATTTGTTAAAGGCAGATTGTGTTTGCTTTCATGACCCACTTCCTATTATAAGCATCCATTCATCCATAAGGAATTTGACTATAATCTCTCTCTTTCCAAATTAAATCAGTTTAAGGGAGGAATTCACATGGAAGCAAATAGATTGAACTAGGAAAAAAAGACAAACATATATTAAAAAAAAATGAAACTACATTCTTTTCAACAGAACATTCTGTCTATATGTATTCAGATTAATTGCAATCCTCAAATGTAGTTCTTTCTCAAACAGTTAACTCTCAGATAGGAAATGTATCAATTTAAGGTTTTTTTTTTTTAAGGGCAAAGCCAAAACTGGAGTTTATCCTAGTTCTAACTTTACTTATATTATGTTATATTCTTAATGTTATATGTTATTTATTGCCTAAAAATTCTGAGTATGATTGCGTCTAAGTTCAATGCTTCCATTTAAATGGAACCTGTGGTTTTGCTATGATTTTTTGAACATTAAGTAAGAACTTAGTCCCTCTGAAGACCAGTGTGTGTACTTTTGAGTAAAGATGTATACTATGCCATATATGCAAGGATTGAATTTATGCAATTGATTATACGTAGATTATCCTGGGATTTTCATGTCACAGGCTTCTTTTGAGTAGAGCAAAGAAAGAGGAAATTTTCAAGTGGGGACCATGAATTGGAATACATTTTGATTATTTATATCTTTGTTAATCTGATGGGAAGGCAAGTATAGAAAAAATGTAATAACAGTGTCTTGCAATTTGTATCCATTTATTCTGTTTATTTAAAAAGATATTTATTTACAATTCTTTTGATACAATACTCTAAAAAGTTGAGTTTAAAAGTTTGATTTGTTAGTGCTAAGATTAATTGTAATTACTAAACTAATGACAACTATTCAGCAGAGCAATTTATATTTGTACCAGTTTTGCATTCTATTTCATTTTTAATTTAGAATGCAAACTGTACTTGACCATAAGCAACTGGCTGAGAAAAACTGATTCTGGATTTATAATATTATTTTACACGTTTTTTTCTTTAATTTTTAAAGACAACTTTTATACTATTAATATTCAATTGCTGGTATTCACCTGTTGATATTTCATCTGGTTTGTTTGTTGTTTATGATATAGTTAATTGCAGTAAACTTGTATCTGTATATACAAGACTAATACTATAATGTATTCGTCTTTGCATTATTAGTAATATATTTTTCATATGTAGTTAACACATATAAAACCCAAAATCAATGAACTGATGAAATATTGAAAATATATTTTAGATGCTGTGTGGTGTAAATAAAATTAAAAAGGGCAATATGTTATAGTACCATCTGAATTTCTGAATTAAGTCTGAAAAAAAAACACATTAAAAATCAAAAGAACATTTTTGTAACTCATAAAATTAACACATTTTTATATAAGAAAGTTTTAAAAATTCAACTCAGATTATTCACTATATCCATGAATTCATATTCCCACTGCATCAAATTTCTAATCTAAATTATATTCAGGACAGGCAAAAATTGAACATCCTTAGTTCCAAACTCTTTCACCAGATTAACAATTTTGGATGGCAAACTGAGGTCAAGCAAGAAGTCCAAATCCAACGAAGGAAACAGGAAAGGAAGGACGCGTGCTTTCTAGAAATTCTTTAGCCAGTTGCCAAAAATGGCACTTTTGTGAAGTTTTGACAAGGTATCTTTGCTCGTTTATATGAGATGAGCTATAAACATTACAAATACCAGCCCTGTTAGAAAGGGGCATAGGTGGAGCTACTCATGCTGTGGATTGATAGGATAACTTAGGCCGCTCCAAACAGAGGGAGGACAATTTTCCGGATGTTTCCTTCATCTCAAAAATCGGTGTTTTGTTCTAGTTAAATTGTTAAAATAGGAGAAAATTTTGAAAGAAGAGGGAATTACTTCAGAACAGGGCTTTTTGAGGAGTAATTGCCATCTATTCCTGATGGCAATTACTCCTCAAAAAGCCCTCTTCTGAAGTAATTTTCCAATTTAGGGACTTCAGACTGACTGCCACTATTTTAAAATATATTTGTTTCCTTCAGCATTCATGATGAGGAAGGTATTTCGGTGGAAAGCAATCAAGTATCTACAGATAAAGATGGTAGAGCAGAAAAAACAAAGTTACATGACATTATAAGTCTAACAAATTTAATATAACTCATTTTATTTGTGGGGTGCCATACCGAGCACCGTTCCTAATAAATGGAAATAAAGGAAAAGAGAGATAGAAAAATTTCACAGTGTGCTGTTCCATTAGAATGGAAAACTCGGAGGAAAGTCTTTATTTACAGCAGGATTAAAAAATATATGAATGTTCTGAAAAATGTACATTTCTTTCAAAAGCAGATCCAAAGTTTTAAAAGGAAGTTCATACTCTATTTCCTGGGGTAAGGGAATCCAAAGAGGAGAAAATCACTATGGACTCGTGCATGTTGAGTCAGAAATAATCAGATTTACCCTCACCCAAATATTCTAATGAATCAGTGGAATCATTCTGTAAAACAAAGTTGAGGGACACAATTTCACAGAATTGTTTCTTCTCAGATGACTGAGTCAACTGCACACATGTTTAAAAAGTCACTCCATCACGCCAGCTTAAATGGTGAGGATCAGTTTTTGGAACATTAGATGAGGGATGCCAATTTTCAAGGCTTCTGTTAGAAATCTTCTGCACTTAGAGAAAGACTGGAGTAGATACAGCAAGGAAAAGGGTTCTAGGCTGAGTCTTTGCTGACTGTACATTCATATCCAAAAGCATAATCATACATACCTGCCCTATTTGCATTCTATTTGCATTTATATTCAGAAATTTAATCATACACACTTGCTCAAACACAGCTGGCCTGCAGTCTGATGTGAACAGTCTATTTCAGGATTCATTTTGCAGCAGATTGGTTAGGTTTTCTCTTAGCCAATTGGGAAATGAGAAGCAAATATCCCTATCCCTAACCCTAACCAGAATCAGAGCTATAATGAAAAAGGTATTATGAAAGAGTCCTAACACTAGTTGGACCAAATTTCCTTCAGGTTCCATTTGGATAAAGAACTTCTAAAGAGACTGATTTAGTTTAAGCATTTTAGAATTGCATTTCACGTAATGAGCATCCCAAGTATATATCAGTACATTGCATATACCTGTGAATTTGTGCCATGTGGTAATGATATGTTGCTTCCCTAAGTAGTCTCTAGAGACACTGGCTTATATAGAGTATGTTAGCATGCTTGCTGTAAAACAAGGCTTTGGTTGTGCTTATAGCAAACTGGTCAAAATCTACCCAAGTTAACCAATACTGTCCATGCCACTAGCAAGAATAGCCACATGTGACTTGGGTACAACCATTGCTAGTAACCTTGTCTAGGCCTTCTTTACATTACTTAAAAGCTTTTGTGAAAGCTTGAATCGATCAAGCCATGATGAATGGTGGAGGTCATTATCTATGGGGTCACCTGGTGACATCCACAGAATATGGAAGATTGTGAGTTGGAATGAGAGGAGTATATAGTAAAGAGCATGAATTAGTAAATGAAGTGAAAGAAAGAAAACAGACTTTTGTATGTCTGTGAATCTAAGAGAAAGGAGAAGGATGCAATAGATCTGAACCCAGGTAGAATTAAGTTGATGAATACATGCAGGGAAATGTGAGTGTAAGTTTAATTATGAGTGAAAGCACAAAAATATATGTCAGAAATTACCAATTGGTATTATCTAGGTTGTTGTGGGTGTGTATGAAAGTAGACATTCATAGATTGGTGATAGTTGCACGTTACATTATAATTAATATAACATTTTGAATGAGAAGGAAAATATTTTTTTGGCAGGGGTAAGCAGAACTATTCTGCTTAGTGACATAAATGGATGGGGTGAGAACAAAATGAAAGTGTACATAAAAATAGCTGGATATGATTGGGGTGTTCAAAGACCCAAAAATGAATGAGAATGGTGACTGGTGAGCCACTGCTTAGAAAAAGGTCAAGTTGTTTAAAACACACGTTTTAAGTCTATTCCTATAGATCCATGACATACATCTAACCACATGATTGATTTGTTTGTTTATGATGAAAGACTGAGAGAAATGGTGAAAAATACAAATGTGATAAAGAAGTCTGAATGTGGACTAGACCATTTTTGGTGGTGTCAATAGTAGATTTTGAGGGGAAATGACCATGAAAGAAATAATAACAACAACAACAACA
Source organism: Liasis olivaceus (assembly GCA_030867105.1). Classification (NCBI taxonomy): domain Eukaryota; kingdom Metazoa; phylum Chordata; class Lepidosauria; order Squamata; family Pythonidae; genus Liasis; species Liasis olivaceus. The sequence goes on from CM061349.1 coordinate 284,533,045, forward strand.
AAAACTAAAAGTGAAGGCAAAACAAGTATTAGGAGAGAAAGAATGAGTTCATTATGAAAAAGTACTGGAAGATAGATCAATCTGATTACAGAAGTAATAGAAAGTGAACTTAAAGAAAGAGGATCTGAAAATAACTTGGAATAGATTGAAAATAATTATGTTACAGAGTCTAAAGAAATGGGTAAAGTTACATTAATGGGAAATATGAAAAAGGATGCTTGTGGAATGATGAAGGGAAGGGGGCTATGGATGAGAAAACCTGCATATGAGAAAATGCTGCAAAAATGAAGATGAGAGACCAATAATATATTGTGTATATATAGAGAAAACGTTTACTGCTAGAACATATCAAAAAAAAAAAAAAGCAAGAGATGATTAAGAGGCAGAGAAAAAATAGCTGTTCTGAGACAAAACATTTTGGGAATGGTTGAAAGATAACAGAGTGAATGGAACCAAAATATACTGATGAAATAATTCGGGATAAAACTGAAGCAAGGGAGTGCTGGAAGAGTATTTTAGAGATCTGAATGGGAACAATAGTGATAAGTTGAAGAGTGGAACTGATACTAATGCCATAAATGTTAGTGTCCAAGAAAAAATTTGATGACAAATATGTAATAAATGCTGTGAGAATTTTTTAAAAATCGTAAGGCTATGGCAGGAGCTGGTATAACTGGGGAGATAATAATTATGGACGTGAGAAAGAATGTTTCTTGTAGCTTTGTTGATTTAAGGAAAGAATATGACAGCGAGTAGGGTTGAATGTTAGGGAATGCTTTGCATGAATATAAAATGGAAGGTTGGTTGTGAAATGTGGTAAAAGCAATATGTGATAGAAGTAAAGCATGAATGAAAATAAATAGAATGCTTGGTGTATGGTTGAACATTGAACAAGGAGCAAGACAAAGATGGGAAATGTGTCCTTAGCTGTTTAATGTATTTATTAACAAGTGCCTATGATGATGGTGGAGGTGTGTTGGTTGCAGATATCTTCTCCCCCCGGAAGTGAGATTAACTCCATCCCTCTTAACATTCCACAAGTCCCTCAAGACCTGGCTAGGTGATCGGGCCCAGGGCTCCCAGAGGACCAGGGAGATTTTATAATGGCTCCCTTATTAATTTTATCCCCTTCTGTTTTGTGTGTTTGTACAGTTTTTTATATGTAGTTGTTTTTATGTATTTATTTTTTCAATTGTTGTACACCGCCCAGAGTCACCTTGTGTGAGATGGGCGGCTATATAAATATGAGAAATAAATAAATAAATAAATATGAATATGCATATACTTTTTTATGCAAGCAAGACCATGCTGTTGGCTGAGAACTTGTATGATCTGCAGTGAATGTTAGATAGATTGTATGATGGATTGAAAAATTAATGTATGAAAGACCTAGAAAATTGTCCTTGATAGGAGAAACAGAATTAATGATTGCAAGTTATGTGTAAATGGCAAAAAGGTAAATTTTGATAGAATGTTTACTAAATGGAGATGTTTAAAGATGTGCAAATACTGACATAAAGTTGGGGGTGGGGTCACCCATGCTCTGTTGCAAGGATTGAATCTAATTGGCTACATATAAGAATGAAGTGAAAATGGCGGCGTATAAAAACCTGTTTCTGCCTATGTGAAGAGACCTATAAAAATGCATGCCTGTAATACATTTTCTGAAAGAATCATGCATGCACACATATTAAATTTTTTTTAAAAAACTAGGATGAGTCATCCAGAATAGAAAAACACCTAGGTAACATGAACTTTCCCCAGTTACTTGGCCAACACTTCCTAACAGTTACTGACTCATTCTTTGTTGTATGTGCTACCCTTTGCTAGTCAGCACCATCCATGCCATGTTCATAGAGGCAACCACAGGGCTGAGACTCATCAAAATGACAAAAGTAGCATCATGCCAACATATTGCGAGCTCCACCCTTTTCATATATGTGTGCAACCCCACGACATACCTACAAAAGAGGTGGAGCATGCATCACAATGACCCAACATGGCTTTCATAATTTGCTTCCTGTTGTGGGCATTTCTCCATATTTCTCATTACCTACATCAGTACAATGCAGGAGATACAAGATATATTTGTCACCTTCACCCTCTTGCTAGATCACCAGTATATGTTCCAGCAACAGTGACCAATGAGAAACCAGCTATTCTTAGCTGGATATTTGTTTTAATAGTTGTTGTTCTGGTGGGGCTCCTATGCCTGTGAATGCTGCCTGGAAAAGAGTAATCTAACAGTTGCAGCCATGCACAGCATAGGAATGTAGGTAATGGGGGAAGCCGCATCTGTTGCCAATCTTTTCAAAGGCATGGGAGAACAGACAGGCTGCCAACCCTATGTCTCAATAATGCTTTTAGAACTTTCCCCGGTGAGTGTGGTTTCAGCTCTGTTGATGCAGTAGCAATAAATAAGCATTCTTCTAGTAGTACCTGTTATTAAGGTGACTCAAGATCAAGAGAGTTATCTCTGCTTCTTCTTGCATCATATCACATTGCTCTGACCCAGCATCAGAGGCTTTCCTGCTAAAGTGCCTCTGCTTCTGTGTGGCACGGAGTGTATCGTAATGCATTTACCTCTATATTTTTCTCATTTTCTTTTTATTCTTTTTATGAATTGCACTGGAATCTTGGTTGACATAAGGCACGTAAGTCTTCAAAAGATCAAACATCTATCCACACTAAAGATATAGTACTGGCTGAAATGCACAATGCTTCATTTTTTCCATATCTAGTTCATCAAACAATAAAGGTTATAAGAGCAAATTTTCTGGATCATATTCAGGGATCCAGGGAGGGATCCAGGGTATATTTTTACCTGACCTCCATAGAATCATAATGGAACCCTGAAAATATTTAGAGCATAAATAAAAGCTACTTGCACTGATTATAGAATTGCATACTAAGTTAATTCTGTCAACTATCTTTTCTGTACTATGTTTCAGTATTTCTATTCTTTTCTTCCTAAAGTTCATTCATACCAGATTTTTACTAAAAGATCTCATATATTTTGAAAATCCCATTGTTAAGAACTTATGAAGCCAGAGTTTTCATAAGAATACATCCTTTCCCATCCATTTTATACAGTGCTTTATTCCTTGTCACTATTTTTATTCTTGTTAATTCCATTTTTCTCTGGTCACATTTTACTTGCAGATTCCTAAATATTTTTTTATCTAAACTCAGATCAGCTTCCTAGACTGCTGGTTTCTGTCTCTCTTTGTTTTGCTCCTATGTTTATCAAGACCAGAAATGTATTCCACTTCTATACCTATTGAAAAGCTTTTTTTTTTTTAAATAAAGACTTTAGATCCAATTTACTTTCAGCATCTTATCTTATTCTGTAAATATGTCTCATACACTGGCCACCTCTATTTGGAAGATCCTGGTAGATACAATAAGGAAAAAGAGGGAGCAAAAAGACCCCAAACTGTACTTTTCAAGATCAGTGCTTAACATAAAAATTTCATCACAATCTTTATCATCTTGCAACGGTTGCAGAAAGGGCCGAAGCATTTGCCACCTTTAACTTCCTTAAAGTCGCCTATTTTACCTTCAGATCTGATGAAGTGTCAAAGTCATTTACCAGTAATGAGTTCTGCTGCAAATTTTATTTTGCTTGGAATTTAATTAATGGGCCAAAGACTTTCCATTGTGATTTGAGCAAATGAATAATAAATCAAGAAAGGAGATTTGTCAGGGAAGGAACATCTGTTTCTTACAAGCGTTACAACATGACTACAGCTTGGCTGTGCATTACCAGCGCAGAGACAGTAGGAGTCCTCTCCTCTCTGGCTCTCTTCATTTATTGCTCCACTGAAGGTGAACCGCAAGCCCTCTAATGGGCCTCGGGTGCTAATAAAACGTTGCGCTTCTCCAGTTTTGCCATAGCCCCTTCCTTTTGGGTGCGACTGTCCTTAGTACATGGTTTGTTGGTCAACGTCAGGATTCTGCAGCGTCAGTACTTTATGGGATGATTAATAATGGAAAGACAAATTCAGAAGCAGAAACAATATGAAATTACCATCATATTAGTGTTAACTGTCATGCTTTTTATTTTTGGAGGGAGGGGGTTGTAAATGAGATAGTGATTGAAGTTAAGTACTTTGACTTGCACTGTCAAAAACAAAAGTAGGTCACCGAACCTGTTGTGCTCTGTCTAGTTAACCAGTAAAAGGGCTCACATGTTCAGATTAGCACACATCACAGGTACTGTCAGAATTAAAGACAAAATTAAAGTTCAGTGCACTGAAGCTTTTGCACGTCTAAAAGGAGAACAGTAGCGGGGGGGGGTGCATATCAGTTTATTTTGTAGTGGTTCGATTCAGAGCATCACTCCTTTTTTCCCCTCTCTTTTCTTTTTTCCTTCTTTTCCCCAAGAAAAGTTTACTAGATAGGAATACATTAACTTATGAAAATATGTATGGTAGGATTAACGGTGGTTCCTGTGTAATGGTGGTCAGAAATGCAGTAGACTAATGAATGCACACGTTGGTCATTAGAAACATAGCACATGGTGCAACGTGCAGTACTTTTCAGTGTGTAAAGTTAAGCCTTGCATGGCACAGCACATTCAATGTTAGTGGCACACTTGAACACATATTTTCAAAACTTATCTTTAGCCGTGAGTACCTCCTATAGTAACACTATAAAAATTGTCCTTCTAAAATGTAACTAGGGATAACAAGAATGATTCAGTGCAAGAAGCTTGAACTCCTGGGCATGCCCCTCCCCCCACAATCCCAAATATCACTAGCCTCCCCATCAACCTGCATATACAATTGAATTGTCTTCAGAGGCCCTCCTCTGGTACCATCACCATCTCTGAAGCAGCAAGAGGCTATTAAAATGACTTTATTGTGGCTGGTACCTCAGTTTTGGAATGCTTTCCTTGTGGAGTTTCCCCTAAAGTAAGGCAAAATCCTTTTCATTTCCCCAGGCCTATCAGCATACTTATTTTTATAGTGCTGCACTGTATTACACCTAAGAAGAACATTTGGTGTTTAGATACTTTCCCAGTTGTCAGTATTAGCATGACTATCTTTAAAATGTTTCATGCTTAATGAGCACTGAGTTAGAATGAACAGGAAGCCTTGTCTTCCTTATAGAGATGTTTTTCTCTGGGAAGCAGTGGACACCCTCCGTTGATTTATATGGGAAGCCCAGTTCCATTCCTGGAGACGTTTTAAAATAGCTGGACAGTGCAATGGAGCAAGGAATATGAGTTGAAGCAATATAGACATACAGCTTCCCACTTCCATTCTCTTTCATGAGTTCCTTGCCTTTCCTCTAAGCTAGCTCTCTAAACTTGGTAGTATTGGAAGCCTTCAGCAGTGATCCCTTCATCTTCATCAGCTGTTTTGGACCCCTTCTATCCAATTAGCCCATGCCATTCCCACTTTCCTGAATTTTCTTTCCCAGGTGTTTCTAATACGTGGATTACTGTCCATGCTCAGGACTCATTGGACTATTTGGGCAGGGATCCCTTGGGTGGGGAGTGGGGTGAGATGGGAATTGGAATACTAGCAATGCACTAACTATCCTTCACCAAGTGGTCTGCCTTTTATTCTCCTTTTCCTATCAGCAAGAAGCAATAATAATACTGTCCTGCCTTACTACAATTGTGGTAAAGATGATGTCATTCATTATTTAGATACAGTATATGAACAAAAGACTGTCAGAAATGTGGGGGGGGGGGCACTATTGAAAAGCCTTTTCCACACCTTTGATGGAGGGATTCTGCCAGCCTCTATATTGGAGGAAGCAAAACAATGTATTTATTACAAAGTGTTTATTCATTGATTATACGTATTATTATTTCAACCAGGACCTCTAAAGTGGCATATATAACATTCTGACAGCCTTGCTAGGTACTCCAGACAGAAGCATGCCCAGATGAACTATTTCTACTTTATTGTAAGGTTTCATTAATAGAATCTTGCAAGTCTGAAAGTATATTTCTCCCCCATCACCTTTACAACCCAAGAAACTAGGGAGGGTCCCTTCTGAGATGTTTGCCATGCCCACATTCTTTCTGAGGGCTAAGCTGCCTCTCATCCAACTGTTTCCTAGCTGTGGCTCTTCCTCCTGTCTCTCAAGGTCATTTCCGTATACCATTACACATTCCCTTTTCCTTCTCTTCTTCCTGACAACTAGTAGGTTGAGCTGAAAGATAGTCACCAGCCCAGTTACTTAATGAGCTTCCATGGCTGAGGATAGTCTTGAAACTTGGTCTCTCTGGTCCTAGTTCAATTCTTTAATAATTATAGGGCACTAGGTCTCTTGTCTGAAGATAAAGCTGGATAGTATGATGACAAGTATTCTTTGGGCTTACTTATAGTAACTTGAGATAACACTAGGAAATCCTCAGGCCATAGACTAGACTAGAGGTCAAAAATGTCTTGGAAGATGGCAGTAATAAACCATTTCCAAGAAAAATATATGGGCACGTTTCCATGGTCACCATATTTATACAATTTATACATTAATTGCAACATTTTAAATATGTCACATTTGCATCATTCCAGGTGCTTGTGAATGTGTAGCCTATAGTAGGAGCAAAGCCTTTGGGGCTGGTTTGCATGGAGGAGACAGGTCTCACTGCAGCAGAGATAGGAATGTTAGAAGAATACTATTCACAGTATTCATGTATGGCAAGAGGGTGAACAACAGTACAGCAATTGTAGTTAAAACATATGTTTCTTCTTCCCTTGCTTACCACATGGAGTACTTGCTAGAATGGAAATGGAAATGGATGTTAGTTAGTTGAATAGGCATCCACTGGATCTACCACTGTCACAATGCTTCTTTCATACATGCATGCAATGTCATAATGCATGTATAAAAGGGGAGGAGCTTATGTTCTGTTGGCACAATGCTACTTTTATCATTTCCCCCCTTGTTCCCCCATGGATGCAACAGGTAAGTTGTTTGTGTCTGAAATCCCCTAAATAACTGTCAGACTTCTAGAGAGGGCAGTTTAGCGGTATGTTCAAGTTCCTCTATGTGTTCTGTTTTATACAATTTCTTTCTTTCAAACTGCCTTCTCACATAAATGCCCCTTATGTGGGACAGGGATCAGCCCATATCCTATGCCCTATGATGTGAATCATAGCCTCCCTAGGTAAAGTATATGTATGTATGCTCCTCACTCATTAAAGGCCATAGAAGATAAATTTCTTATGTGAGATCTTGGACCAATATAAAGTAAGTAGGAGCAGACTGGAAACATTTAGGACAGATAGGGCCCTTTGCACAAGGATTGCTGTTCCACTTCATATCCATTATTTCTTACTTATGTCTTCATCCTGTACTTGGAATGTATCTCAAGGCACTGTCCCCCTAGCATATGTGACACATGCTACCAGTATTTCTGATTTCTGCCATAGCATTGGGTTTGTGCGGGTATGTGCATGTGGATATATTTTAGCCCCAGATGAAACCTGCAGAGCAAATTGCACTGTGTGACCTTTCCCAATAGCTTCTTTGCCTTTTCCCAGGATATTCTGTTCATTGTCTCTTGCTTGTGTTACTTTTCTTCTAACAGTGAGTCAGTGTTCTATTTTGGTGGACCATGCATATTTTTTATTGCAGGTTCCTCCCTTTTAGGGGACAGAATTGTTGTCTCGCACACTTGCTGATTTCTCTCTTTTGAGTGGGCATGGTGCATTCAGAAATTCGAATGAGGAATTGGTATATGATGGTAGATATAATGTTTCTGTGATAGTATTTTTCTTAATGAACTATACTGCTTGCTGAGCATAATTCACTGGACCCATTTTATGATTCTACAGGAGGGGAAATTACATGGTGATGAAAAGCTTGAAACATTAATTAAGTGTATCATGAAGGTTCAGAAAGGACAAATATGTAGATTCCCCAAACTGTCATTTTTAATAATCTCCTATTTTAATGATTTCTTTGGAGCCATCGTTTTGAAAAACCTGGCACTAACAAAACTGATACCATTTTCTTGCCCCTCCATTGTGGTACAGTCTGTCTGTTCTTCTGCGGAAGCATAGCAACATCTGCGGGTAAAAGCCAGACATATGTCTGGCTACTACAGTGAACTCTCAGCCTGGCAGGGATAAAGCAATGCTTATTCCAGGCCCAGATTTTTCATTCTGTTCTTAACTGTTACAAACATTCTCCCAGTGCAGAAGAACAAAAGGGCTAAACACAGATTTATGTGTCAATTAAGGAGTGTTCTTCTGTCCAAGACTTACACATTCCATGATTATTACCTTATGGGCTGCTGATTAGCTTTGTAGGGGACACAACAATGTATAACTTTCTAACAAAAAGAGGCTAAGGGAAGAGCAATAGATAAACCTCTTAAACATAGATCAATAGGCATTTACCGATTGAAGCAAACAGAGACAGTGTGAGAAAGAACACCTGTTGTAGAGGCTTGTCTGAATAGTGGAAATAGAAGAAAAGACTGTGTATGATTCACAGTTACCTTATACGGCATCCAGTGAGTTTAAATTTATGAATGAAATAGTTAATAATGTAGTGTCAATTTAATATATAGATGCAGCCTATTATATTGATTTATGCACTGGTGCTGTGATATAAAAATTGGAAAAAAATCTGCTTCACATATATATTTACTTGGATGTGTAGATATATACTACAACTTTATACCATCATGAAAAAAAGGTCATTCATATCACCTTGTGCAATGTTCATATGAAGATTGCCAATGTTTCTGCTAAGCCAAAATGAAGAGGAAGCAAAGCGTGATACTTGGAAACATTCATTAGAACAGTGTTTCCAAACACTGGTAACTTCTAGATGTATAGGCTTCAACTCCCAGAATTTCCCAGCCAGCATGGCCATTGCTGAGAATTTTGGGAGTTCACACATCTGGGAGTTGCCCAGATTGGGAAACATTGAATTAAAATATGTGAATCAATTAAAGCATTCTGGAATTTAATCCATGGAGGATCTGCGAGGATATATGTACCCACTTCACTCCCTCCACTGAATTTTCCATGTTATTTAGGGAAATGATAAGTGAATTCATTGAACCAATCTTCCCTAGCTGTAAGCAAGGTTGTTTGGAGTGGAAAAAACTCATTCTTTCCTTCTTTCCAACAACTCTATTTCAGCTTATTGGTTTTCTGAAGCTTCCTCTGTGCCTCCCAGTGACAGTGTTCAAGGTTGTGGCTTCTCCCTTTTCATTAGCAGAGGAATAGTGACCTTCAAGAGGATCATTGGGTTGGTGGGGGATGAGGCTTTACCCCTGTAAGCAACCACCATTAAAATTGCTGGTTCTTCACTGGTGTTGGCAGCAGAGAAATTGAAATTTCTGCTTGCCTCCTCTTGGAAATCTTCTTGAAGACCCTGAGGTGTGTGTGTGTATTTGTGTGTGCATGTGTGTGTGCATGTGTCTGTGTATCCCGTAATGCTGTAAACCATTCTGTATTTCTGTAGGAACTGCAGTATATAAATGATGATAATGATGGTATAAAGAGCCAATTTGATGTAGTGGTTAAGGCATCAGGATAGAAATTGGGAGACTGTGAGTTCTAGTCCTGCTTGAAGCACAAAACCAGCCGGGTGACCTTGGGCCAGTCACTCTCTCTCAGCCCTAGGAAGCAGGCAATGGCAACCCACTTCTGAAAAATCTTGTCAAGAAAACTGCAGGGACTTGTCCAGGCAGTTGCCAGGAGTCAACACTGACTCAAAGGGTTGAAAAAAGAAAATGATGGTATAATCATTTTGCTAAACTTCTCATCCTCCACTGTATATGTCTGCTGTCCCTCTCAGCTTCTCTGTGACAGAAGCTTGTCATGGCTTTATGCATGCAATCTTGTTCCTTGAAGACCAAAGGTTCATTGCACTGAAATATACTGCTGTGTGTGCAGCAGAAAGATAATCCTTCATGCGGCAGTCAGTAATACACTGGATAGCCCCCACACCCTAGCTAAATTATTTTCTAACAATCCTCTCTTTTTTTGGATGGCCAGCAGAGTGTTTATTTAGTAGACGGCTTAACTTCTTTTTAGCATGGTCCTTTGTTATTGAGACTAAGGTGCTCCATCAAAGAGATCTTTCATCACACTCAGAGAGTACCAGTGGTTTGCAAAGGAACTCTAAGCAGACATAAAGCAAGTCCTTGAACTCCCCAGCTGGTTGAGCTCCTTGACATTTGTGACAAGTCCGTGTGCAAACTCCCCAGCCCTGTTGCAGCCTTAGGCATTTCAGGCCTGAGAAGAGCTACCAAGTGAATACTCTGCTTTCGCTCTCCTTCTGCCTCAGTGCCTTTCATAGCACCTCCTGTGCTGCCACTTCAACTCTTTCTTATCCTCCTCTTCTTCTTGACTAAATGTAACAGTAGAATGACCATAATTATAAAAGCTAAAAAAAAATGTGTTTATGGTTTGTCTTATGGTGGGACCCAGGTTCTTTGACAGAGTGATTGGTGGGAAGTAATTTGTAAAATGTGGTCTTTAGAACTGGACTAAATCTGAATTCTTAAACTGGACTGAAGTCTTGCTTTTTCCGACTGAGGTCCACCTATTTTCTGGAGTAAATTGTTGGGGGCCACATGTTGAGTTTGACCAAAGCCAAAAATGGATGACAGCAGCATACATTTTACAAACACCCCATTCTCCTCCTCCTTTTCTCTCTCTCCATCTTTTTCTAACACCCGCTTTTTCTAAGCCGGAGGCAGTAGGGAAGGACATATATCTCTTACCAAAGGTTTGAAATCACTTGATTTTTTTTTTAATTAGGCAAGGGCTACACACAGTCCCTATCTCTGATCTAAACCCTAGTTGATGAGCCATTGCATATAGAGAAATAAAAGTGAACATACACTTGAACTGAAAACAACACTTTTTGTTCATAATCAGACCTCTGTACTAACCAAGTCGGCACCATATCCCTTGTCAATGCAGAGCTATTTCTTAATATTATAGCACATTTTCAATAGTGGGTTAAATAGCAATATCTGGTTCAGGGCTTCTGCAACTACTCAGGCTTTTCAAAAATGTTGCAATCAGTTTGCCTATTATCTTCTCCCCCTCCCCTATTCCCCCTCCCACCAGATTTAGCTTCGGCATGATATGACCTTCCAGCAGTCTAGCTTCCATTGTTGTACCCTTGTTTTGGCTTCAGGTGAGGAATAATAAGTTAAATGCTAGCCTTAATGAACTAAATAAACATGAAGCACTTCCTTTCTTCCTATGCAAACTGACTTCTTTTTACCTTGACACCGTTTCACTGAGACTTCTCCTTTCAATGATACTTTGTATTCTTGGATTTTAGTGAGGACTTCCATTGAAGTTTGGTTATTTTTTTTCTCCAAGTTTGGCCTAATACCAATCTCAAAAGAGAGTTTTCATTTTTGCTAAAGGGACTTCTGTGTATCATCTACCACAAGTTTTAAGCACCTCACAAAATTTTATATATGTATGTTTAGAATGCTTTCTGTTGATTAAGTTGATTGGTTTCTAAGTTGGAAAGACATCTCCTAGGGTTCCCTGCCCCCCCCTTCACTGGATGTCTTGTTGGAGAGAGATAATCATGCCCAGCCAATCTTGTTTATAACGCTTCTTATATATCACAAAATACTGTAAGTTAACAGCTTGCTCAGGGAACAAGAATTTGTTCCAGTTCCTGATTTAAATGTTTATGCTAATTGCTATTTATTGGCTCAGATGCAAATGATAGGTTGGCCAAAGTGAAATTTTATGACGAGCAAACTCCCCCCTTTTGTGCAAATTGAAAAAGTGAAACAAGAAGAGGATGAAATGAGCCGAAGATGGTCTTAATGGCTGCTTTTTAATGGGGAAGATAAAATTAAGACTGATTTACGTGGCCAACTCCCCTGTTTTCTCTTATCAGCTCATTTGGCAGGAAAAATGGAAAAGTAATTGTTCCTCTTCCAGTGTGGACCTCAAACCATTATTTATTGGCTGAAATTAATCGCTGTTTATCCTTCATTCACGTAGAAACCGCTCCATCAGCATTATGAACCCCAGCAAAACTCAACTAGTCCCTTGCAATTTAGAAGATAGTAAGCACAGATCCTGATGAGCCGTGCCTTAATTTTCTGGGCTGTGGGAGTTAATGAAGACTCCTTTTCTTAGGTGGACATATTTGTATTTCTACAACATTAATAACAAAAGCCCACATTTTCTCTTCTGCAGTGTGTAAACTTTTTTTCTTTCTTTCTTTCTTTCTTTCTTTCTTTCTTTCTTTCTTTCTTTCTTTCTTTCTTTCTTTCTTTCTTTCCTTCCTTCCTTCCTTCCTTCCTTCCTTCCTTCCTTCCTTCCTTCCTTCCTTCCTTCTCTCTCAGGGGCAAAATTCAAGACAGCCTTTAAGTTGAGGGAAGAGAGAAAGGAGAAAAAGAAATGAGAGCTAGCATTTGTTCTGTTTTTGTTATTATCTTTTAAAAAAATAATATGGATCATAGTGTTTATTGATCATACCAATTCCCAGTGCTATAAAATACTCCACCCACCAAAAGATTTTGGGCTAAATGGCAGTTTTGTCTCTTTTCCTCCTCATGTTTTACCTCCATTCCATCCACCTTCCAGCCTGGTAGGTTTATTGCGCTGGCTGCCTGTGCGGTTTTATGCCTAAAGGAAGCTAGGCAACTGAGACAGCAATAGCTCCATCTTATCTAAATCCGCCTGGGGGGAACCAATTGGAGCTGGCATCCTAAACCTGAATCCTAGACAGGAGTCTTTCTGTGCTTGCATCCTCCTTGCTAGGCATAATAGAAACCATTAGCACAGCTCACCTTACCTGACTAAAAGGATACTTTGATGCCTGCATTTCCTCCATCTGAGAGTGTCCTTGAGAATTATAGAATGTGCTCTCTCTCTCTCTCTGTCTCTCTCATAATAGGATTTACTAGATTAGAAATATAAGAAATAAATCAATAGATTTTACACAATAATGTGAGGAAGGAATAGTCAAGAAATTGGTGGAAAATAAATGTCGGTAGCAAAATATTGGCTGGCAATAAACTATGGTTCACATGAATGCTTAAGCCTATGCTTTCAGTCTTTCCTCAATTCGAGGACTGCTTTGGTGACATTTAATCTTGCATTTAATCACACTAGCATAGGTGTAAATGCTTTCCTGTTTAAAGCATGCGTTACTAAATTGAAGCCCAAGACTGAAATTTGTCAGTTCAGTCCTATGTCCCCTTAGGAGGATAATTGGGTCTTTCCACCAAAATTAAGAGGACAAGTGTATGCCAGATAAATGCAGGCTCATAGGAAGGAAGAAAAAACACTGATTTCTCATCAAGTCATTAAACATTAGCTCTCAAATCAGACTCACGCAATTTATGTAATTCCTCTATGGTTTACAGATTGCAGTCCAGCTATAATTTCCTTTTGCTAAATCAACCTTTTCAACTTCATCCTTTCTTGGACAGAAATAGTGTGGTTATGGTTATCCATGCACTAGCACATCGAGGCACATGAAACATAAGAGAAGCTGTGCTGGATCAGCTCATACAATGCAGCTGGATCAGCTCATACAGTCCAATAGCCAATCCAATGCGATTAAGAAGCTCACAAACTTGGAGAAGATACTGATAGCTAAATAGCTTGTAATTCCAAAGGTTGTAAACAGCCATCAAGATGAATAACCATTGAAAGCACAATCGTCTATTATTTTATCCAGACCCCTCTTACAACCATAGCCATGAATTCCACAGCTTAACTGCTGTGTAAAAAACCTACTTCATCAATCCTGAATCTCACCCCCTTAGTCTTTACAGGTGGCCTCCATATATGTATGCCTTTGCACACCTTTACCTTGTCTCCCTTTACCCGCCTGTGCTCCAGGCTAAAAACTCTTAAACTCTCTAGCTTTTTCTCATAAGGAGCTGCTTTAGCTCCTGAAACAGTTTATTCCTCCCACTTTTTTTGCAGCTTTTCTAGCTCTATATATTCAGGTTCAGGTGTGGTAACCAGAACTATGCAGAGTTTGGTGTATAAATCTGCCTTTGAAGGTACATAGAAGCTACAGAATGGAAGGGTACAACCGTAATATGTCATAAATGTAATAGTGCCAGTTCCTTTGGAAGCTCACTTCACGTTCAGAATACCTAAATGATGCTTTAGCTGTGGAAGGCCAATATGATATCTCATATATTTCTTTTCTCTTATAAACCTGCTCTTCAGGTAAGAATTTATGGGAGCCTTGCATTCCAAGATGACAAGGTAGCCATAAAGGGGGCCTTCTTAGTAGTGGTGTATCTTGAAGTTTAGGCATGTTCAAGCTGACAATTTCAAACTTTCAAGAGAAATCTGTCCTGCCTACATCAGTGCTATATGATGGAGGGGAGTTAAAAATGTTCTCTAGACCTTCTTTTAAATGTGTTAAGTGTTTTAATTTATTGCTCTTGTGAGCCACCCAGAGTTGTTTAAGATGGGCAGCCATACAAATCGTATAAATAAATAAATAAATAAATAAATAAATTTTAAAATTCACTGGCTCACTAGTGTTATTTTGGTTTTTAATCTCTTTCCTTTCTCCTCCCGATGATGATGATGATACTATTATTTTAACTATATTTATAAGCCATCTTAAGGTATTTCTGAAAAAGTGAGATATACATCCTTAAAAACTGTTAAGCCTCAACTCAGCCTCATGTTTCCTTATACTTCTGTTCATCCACACATCTGTGAATCTGACGTTTGTGCTTTAATGTCCAGCACTAGAAACAAACAGTGACAGAATGAGACCCAAAATGGTTAGAAGTGCTGTAGCTGTCAGTGCTCATGAGATAGCTACTGTTGACATATAATAGAACTTAACCTAATTACAACAAGAGGTCTATAAATTAAGGCAGTAAAACTCTTTATTAGAGTGGCTGAAAATAAAACATTTGGGCTGAATCTGGGCAGACATGGATCAGAGCCTATGTTTGGACCTAGGCTGTGAAGTCAACAACAAAAAAATTGTTCTTCTCTGCCTCCGTTTTATCATCACAGTAAGATCCCACTGAATGGCTTCAGTGGTTGAGAAGTTATTGTACTCCTAAGAGTAAGAAGGTCTCCAAAATTTGCTGCTTACAAGACTATTTGATGATAACGTTGCTTGTATCAACTCTTATTCCAGACTATATATGAGAAATACATATTGCTGAAGTGATTGTAAACAGTTGTTGTTAACAACTGTTAACAGTATTGAGGATACCAGCTAGCTTTCTTCTAGAGGCAGTAACTAGTTCAAAATCTCCAAGGATGTGAGATTCTCATCTTCCTGACTCTGCCTTTAGTGAGAAATAGGAGCTGTCTTGTACCATAAGGATTTTAATGCAATGATGATCTCCGAGGATGATAGCTGACTTTATTGCATTTTTGTTGGTTTTGTGATATGATTTAGCTCAGAACAGGCAGAGTATTCACTGAATACATCAAACAAATAATCTTTCAAGAAAAGCAAAGAGAAGGAGACAGAGTAAGATAAGATGCCTAAAAATTTAGGCAGACATTCTATTCAGCTGGATCTCCCCTAACATTTGCAACTAAATCTAGAAAAGTTGAATTCAACCTATGTGCTGGAATAATTCCTTTTCAAAACTTAACAGCCCTTTAATAATACTCTGTATGACAAAAATGTTAAAGTGATATAGGACTTTTCCCAGCCATATATGATTACTTTTATAAGTTTTCATAATTATTAGATCCAATTATATCAGTTATTGGAGGTCCTTTAATGAGGCTATGCTAGAAATTGAATCCTCTGAAGCCATTTGCTTTTCACTGTATTTCCATAAGTGGCACCAAAACCACTAATAAATGGTAGCTCCATGAAAGAGCACATGGTTTGAATCACACTAGTCCAGCCCACTGCTTGATACAGGAAAGACAGAGTTAAACTTTCCTCTAAAAAATGGCTGTGCAACTTTTGTTTGAATGCTTCCAGCAG
The DNA here is from genome assembly GCA_030867105.1 of Liasis olivaceus. Taxonomy (NCBI): domain Eukaryota; kingdom Metazoa; phylum Chordata; class Lepidosauria; order Squamata; family Pythonidae; genus Liasis; species Liasis olivaceus. The sequence goes on from CM061349.1 coordinate 284,548,960, forward strand.
GAAAGATACCATCACATCTTTAAGTGATAAGTTCCATCAACTAACTGCTCTTCCAGCCAGCAAGTTTAAACTCCTTAAGATATAATCATGCACTCTAGGACAGCAGAGAAAAAAGTACATTTTTACATATTTTAAAGAATGTCATCATATCCTGCATCAAACAAACAAGCCATCCCTTTCTCTAGTTCAGGCTGAATGCCCAGTTCTTTCAAACTTTCCTGATAGAGTTTGTTTGCCATAAGTCTAATAATCTATGCTGCTGCTCTTTGAATCTGTTCCAATTTCTCTAGTTCCTTATATTCCTGATGCTGGCTAGATTTAGACCCAACATATAGAGAAGAAAGCAGGAAAGCTGATGCGTTACATGTAAATGTTTTGTGTATGCATAAACTTTGGCAGTAGTTCAGGATGTTCTGATATTACATATTCTACTTTAATCAGATACATAGTAAACTCAAACTGGGGATTGCCTTAGCATTGCAACTCCATGAAAATGGAATCCATTGAAGCTATGAAAGTGAACAATTTTTTCCTACCCCATAATCCTCGTGCTACACTGAACCAAAAAGTGTGATGGAAAGGAAATTTCAATTATATAAGAGGCTTTTCTATCAGAAAGAATCAAAGATCAGCAGCAATGAAATACAGTCATGGAGTCCCATTAGGCTGGGTCAACCTAAGCAGCAGAACTAAGATGCAAAGAACTGATGGGACCTCATCAATCCTTTTCCACTTTTTCTTGCAGATAGAAATCTGGTAGAGCAAGAAGAATGTAAGCTATCACTCTTCCTTCTGATGTGCTTCTTTAATTGCAGTTATTATTACAGCGAGAGCCAGTTTGGTGTAGTGGTTAAGACATCAGGCTAGAAACCGGGAGCATGAGTTCTAGCCCCACCTTAGGCACAAAGCCAGCTGGGTGACCTTGGGCCAGTCACACTCTCTCAGCCCTTGGAAGGAGGCAATGGCAAACCACTTCTGAAAACCTTTGCCAAGAAAACTGCAGGGACTAGTTAGAGAGGGAAGGGCAGATTCCTTGATTCAGTTATTGATCCAATTTTGATCCCAATATAAGGAATTATTAAAGACTAAGAAGTTATCCTACTATAGGGATCAATGGAGGAACCTGGCCTCACCTTAATTCAAAAAAATGAGATGAAATTTTGGGAATTGGTGTCTAACAGTATTTCTACCCATAGCACTATGCCCCATGCATGTATCTCAGCACAAAGCTGGACCCAATATTTTTCCTCCATTTATAGCTGCCCATATACTGAGCCAACAACAGTCTCTGCTGAACTAAGCATACTACCAGAGTGGCCACTTTTTCTCAAAATCTGAGTGTAAGCAGCTGATTTCAGCCTTGGCCCCTGGAAAAGCTCCTGGAGAGGATATGATTCCTCCAGAGGTATATAAGATGAATGATTCCTTGTGGGTCCCCATCCTGACTAGACTCTTCTCAGAAATAGATAAAACATGTGTTGTACTTCCCCCCTGGAAACAAAGTATAATAGACCCAATCTTTTAAAAAGGCAACCTGTAGGAACCTGCCAATTATCACCCAAATAGTCTGCTAGATATTTTTTCAAAGCTCTATGCCAGACATTTTCTGAATAAATTAGAAGATTGGGAGGAAAGAACCAAAACTCTCATCCAGAACAGGCAGGGTTTCAAAAAGGACATAGCTTTGAAGGCCCTTATTCAGAAATATACTAATGGACATACAAAAGAACTCCATGTCACTTTTATTGACCTTACCTCTGCCTTTGATTCCATTGACAGGTCTCAACTGTGGGAGAAACTAGCTAGGATAGATATTGATAAGCTCCTTCTTAAACTAATTATTGAACTACATACTGACATTACAGCTAGAGTAAGAATGGGCCCACAAGGGTTCTTGTCAGACCTTATCTTAACAGCAGGGCTGTTTACTTGTTCCGTTTTTATTTAACTTCTATATTAATGATATTGTAGTGGTCATGAAGTCACAAAGTTTTTTCTCCCCCTCTGTCAGGATTAGCCCAGGAAACTCCAGGAGACAGTGCAGATTCAATTCAGCAGGGTTTATTGGCTTCAGTCCCGTTACAGAAATCTTCTCAGAGTGAGAGCAAATTCCAGGGTCACCCTCCCAACCTCCCTTACATTCTTTAGGGAGGGTTCAGTCTCATCCTCTTATCAGTACCTCGTTGCTCGGGTGACGAGAGTAAATTCTTGACCCCCCTGTTCCTGACTCTCACATCCTCACTCAATGGACAGAAAATTTCAATGTTAATGTATGCTGATGACATGGCCCTTATTTCCTATGCTGAGATTGGCTTTAGAAGATTACTGGCCAGACTACCTGCTTACTGTGAAAGGGAAAAGCTGAAGATAAATTATAATAAAACAAAGGTAGTAGCTTTTGGCAGAAGTAATAATAAACACAGATGGACAATGCCCAACAAACAGAGCAACATCCCTCTTTTAAATACCTGGGCTTCACCTTTCATAGGTCCCTTTTATGGGAAGCACACTTATTACTGTCTTGGCAACTGCCCAGCACACAGTAGGTGCTATTCTGACATTTTTTTTTAATTCTAAAGGAGGGCAGTTGGTAGCCCCTACACTTAAAATATTCCAAGGCAAGATGATGGCACAGATGCTGTATGGGGCTGAGATTTGGGGTTGGGATGAGAAGGTCATTGCCAATTGGAAGTGGTCCAAAACAACTTCATAAGGAATATCTTAGGCCTCCCCCAGGGCACTATTTAAGGATGGATATAGGGCTGCCTTCCATTGCTGTTAGAATATATCTTATAAGAAGTTAGAAAGCCTTCAAGAATCCCATCACGCCAAACTCTGTTTTCTCCATTACACAGCTGGGAATCAATGGACTAAACTTTTGTCACCCATTCTACAAAGGTATTCCCTACCGCCTTCAGGAGAACCTAGATCCTGGAATAGAGGAAATATTAGAGATTGGCTTTTTGAAAGGGATGCTATTAAAGATGCCACTGTAGTACAATCATCTAAATTCTCATCTTGGTATCATCATTATAAAAACCATAGAAACCTCTCCCAGTACCTGGTTAACATAATCAGTGCTTCACTGAGAAGGGCTTCGCCTGCAGACCGTGCCCTCCGCATATCTCGAAAGGAGATTTTGTAAGCTCCCCGTTGAACGTCTCTGTCCTTGTGGTGTTGGTCAAGTGGAGGACGTTATCCATTATGTCCTCCACTACCCCATTTACAATGAGATCAGGGCCAAATTATTAATGGCAGATGAATTCAAGGGCTCCGACCTTGAAAAATTGAACTATCTTCTTGCAGATGTGTTTCCAACTGTCAGCAACCAAGTTGCTACTTTTGTTCTGCTTCCATTTAAACTTAGAAAGAAATACTTAAGTTCCTAGTTATAGCTTTGGCTTTATTCTGTTGTAACATTTTTACGTCTAATACTTCTTCTATTACTCTATTTATAATTTCACTATTTTATTGTTGTATTGTTATTTTATTGCATTTTATGTCATTCTTATGTTATGACCTGTGGTTACAACAATAAACTTATTTACTTACTTACTAGTCCAAGCAGTCGCCAGGAGTCAACACTGACTCAAAGGCACCTAAAATAAATAAATAAATATTATAGCACCCGGGGAGGAGAGGAACTCTCCCCTCTTCAGAGTACATATCCATATCTTAGCTTTTGGGGAAGTGGGGGGGGAGCTCTACTTGGAGCAAATGGGAAAAGTCAGAGACAAGGTACACCTCAAAGTTAGCTGGAACTGTGGAACACCCTGTAAAATAGAAGCAGGCAGATTTGCCAGAGCAGCTACTGCATTTCATGGCCAAGTGCAGTTTAATTTCAGCAATATTTTAAAACTCAATTGGGCATTAGCAAAGTCTTCTAACATTTTCTTTATAATTGGAAGAGGGAAAATGTGTAGAATCCATATGCAAAGACACAGATTTGTATTTCTATTCTCTTTGGCTATCTCAGGAAATGAAGCTTTAATATCTCCCAAGAGGCTTGGAGTTGTCCTTGACTACCATGAGGTGAATGCAGGGGAACTCCAGGTTTGCAAAGCTTTCCCTTTCTTAATTGTCTTCCAATATATGAAAAATGCCTTTGCATATTAAAAATCCATCATCTATTGGGAACTTAATGGGAGCAAGACCCACGGTGGTAAAGCTTCCATCACTAGTGTTCTTGGGGGTTGATCCAAGGTTGCAAGTGACTTATGAAAATAAATGTGCCACATGTGGAAATGAAACTATATTTTAAGAACTAAGATATATAAACTTGAGAAAGAACAATTAAATAGGGACAGCGTTCACTGATTATTTTTCCCCCTTGGATGATAAATCTATTTCTTTCTCTTGCATAGGTTTAAATTTTATGAAATCTGTGTTGGCTTCACATTTTATTTTCTTTGTACCTTGTGCTGAATCTGTGCCAGTTGTGGAAATCTAATACTTGTATCTGTAGGATACACAGACCTATATCTGTCTCCAGGCATTCTGTGTTATTGGTTATTAGAAGATCATGAGAGCAGTGTAGTGATATGCCTGATTCCCCTGCCTCCTTTCTCAGATCTCCAACATTTAGTCCTGCCAGGTTCACATAAGATCGGCAGCAAAAATATTGTTCTATGTCTATTTTGTGGCATGCAGAACCTTTGACCTCTAGTGTGCCAAGCCCAGTTGATGAAGCTACGATGCACACATGTAGTCACTCCCCACTCATTACATCACCTCTGGAATACAAAGTATGTCTTTTAAGTAGTTCCCCCATATTCTCTGACACACTCATTTCATTCCAGCAGGGCAGAATTACATATTACAAGAACTAAGACTGCTTCTGGAAACTGATAGCGCAGTGTCAATTTTTTTCAACAGTAATGTATGATATAATTTACTTCAGGCTTTACTTCAGATACGTTGGCCTAAAATTCTTGTAATGCCCAATCAACATGGCCAAAACATGAGACCTCAATGTCACAAAGGAAAAAAAAAAAATAGTGCTTTTTTCCCCACTCTCATTTTTCCTCCCTTCATGTTTCTAATCAAAGTACCCCTGCTGAGTGGATTATGGGAGTTGAACAGCAACACAACTGGAGAGTGTCAGATTTGGGTAGGTAGACAAGTACTACTTTCTGGTGTTGACAGGGGTGGTGTCCATGGGGAAGGATCAAAAAGTCAACCACAGTTTGGGGCCCAACTTTGATCACCATCTTGATTTTTTTTTATGCACCTCTCTTTCTGTGGACACTCTTGGGCACTGAACACATTTTTTGTTGATGTATTTGTTAATGCAACTTTGCAAAATTTGAAGTGCCACTATCCGGTTGTTTTGCAGTTTTAGTGTATTGACTAGTTATTTTCAATTATAATTTTAATTGTTAGGTGCTCTGGAAACCGTGTAAAGGGTGATGATGATTAGAATGTAAATACCAGCCAATCAATCAATCAATACAGGATGCTCTTATATTTCTCATAACAGATAACTTTATACTAGATATCTTCTGTTCAAAAGTACTAATCACTGGCATCCGCTAATAGAATCATCAGGTAGGGAAGATACCCAAGAATTACCTAGACTAACCCTCTGCTTAGTACAGGATATACTAAAGTATTTCAGACAGATGGCTGTCCAGTCTTTGTTTGATGACTTCCCGTGAAAGGGAACATGTTACCTAATGAGGCAATCTATTCCACCAATTAACATCAACAATTCCTTGTAATATCTAGTTTGAACCCACTTGATCTGGTCCTGCTCTTCAGGGCAACTAAGAGCCTCTACATGAGACTACTATTACACCTCTCCTCAGTCTTCTTTTCTGCAAGCTAAACATACTCATTTCTTTAACTATTCTTCTTGTGTCTTGGCTTCCAATCCTTTCACCATCTTGGTAGTCCTCCTCTGAACTCACTGCAGTTTGCCAATCTCTTTTTTAAAATGTGGCGTCCAGAATGGGACACTGTATTCCAAGTAAGGCCTGGCTAAGACAAAATAGAGTGGGACAGTTATTTCCCATGATCTGAATTGTATGGTTTGTTAATACAACCCCAAAGAGCATTTGCCTTTTTAGGAGCTACATCACACTGTTGGCTCATATTCAGCTTGTAATCTATGACCATCACCACTGCAGATCCTTTTCACATGTTTACTTCCAAGCTATATCTCTCCCATCACATGTTTGCACCTTTCATTTCCCACACATGGCCCTTTTTCTTTTAAGCATTTTAGAAACTTCTGTGTGTAACCATATGAGTCCCTTTTGATATCTCCTATCTTTTCTTCCAATATAAATTGTGACTGTGCCTTCACTAATTTGTTTTGCAGGATTTCCCATCCCTCCCAGACACTGTTCTCTTTCAGGATTCCAAGCCATTGGATCTGACCTACTTTCATCTGAGTTCATCAAAACCCACTCTTCTGAAACCAAGTATACAGATCTCATTTTTAAAGTCTATTCCCCCTTCCCTTGAAGCCATGCACTCAGATAGCATGTCACTTTCTCCCAAGATTCCAATCAACTTCATTTCTTCAGCCAGTTCCTCATTATTAGTAAAGATTAGGTCCAAGATAGCAGAGCCCCTTGTTTCTTTTTCCACCTTCTGACAAAAGAGGTTATTCTAGTTCAGCACCTTCCTGATGAGTTAGGCTAGGTGCCTGCCGGGCACTTCCTTCCCAGTTTTTATGAGCTGCCAATAGTTTGATGGGTTTACTAATCGCATGTAAGCCTCAATAATAGTTCATCCATAATATAGCAATCTCCATGTTTTTAATTTAAGTACTCATTTTGTAAACCAGACTAGCATGTATTTTAGATATCAATCTCTTTGCAGTAACTTTTGAGGCAGTGGAGTCTGGGGGTGGGGGGTGAAAAAGCAGCATCACACCATTGCAACATAAGTTCTTCCACTTTTGTACATGTGTCGTGATGTCACACATATGTAAGAAAGGGGTGGAGCTTAGAATGTGGACACTTCTATTTTGAGGGGAAAGTAATCAGAAATAAATGTTGTGCGCTCACTCAGAAGTGGGCCTCAGACGTTCTTCCAGTGGTCAGTGAAATTTATGAGTGATTAGTATCTCTCAGTGTCAGGCTGTAAGCCAGGAAAAAGTTGACATTCCACAGCTGCTAAAGACATAGAAGAAAGATGTAGCACACAAATGGCACAACTTGCTACATCCCAAGCTGTGACAAACGTTGAAAATCAAAGAAATGAGACGCTGTACTATCGGCTGAAATGTCAAATAGATTAAATGAAAGCAGGATGATCTTTAGCCATGAGAGGGACCCCAGATCTGATGTGTAGGGGGCATCAGAGAGGGAGAGGGAAAGAAAAAGTGTTTCAAATATAAATCTAGAAATAGAGAACAATGCTGTCAAAAACTACTCACATGAATCAGTTGGGGTCTGAAACACATCTAACTGATGTTTGGAACTGAATGAACTGGTAGGGAAGAGAATTCACCTTTGGACATAGGTGTCTTAAGGACTACATTTTTTTTCTTTATTGGAAGTAATTTATGGTAATATTTCAGTTTCAGGTTGGAAACAACATATTTTTCATATGAAATGACAACAAAAACAAAGGACTTTATTCCAACAAAATAATTATTTAAATAATAATTTCCATGGCCAGAATTTACTTCCATCAGTTTTGGATGGCTGCCTTGGTTTCTGTGAATGGATTGGGTCAAGTGTCCGTTAACTGGCCATTGACAAGCTATTCCTTTGATAAGCAATGCTTTTTTTTGTTCTGGGACCAAGTAGAAGGAAATATTTGTGTAGCAATTCTGTCTCTTTGGCAAAGGAGGGAACGTTCACATTCATCACATATGTCTGTTCCAATAATTATTTGGATCAGCCATTGGTTGAGGTTGGACTGTTCCTCGTTTCAAGGCTGAGCACCCTTCCCTTTTTCTTCCCCATTCCTTTCAAGCATAATTGTGATGCTTCATTTTGTGATTTAGTATCTTGCTGTATTGACTGACAATGAGAAAGAATTTTCCAAGTTGGATGTAATGAGGAACTTTGGATTAATGGAAGGGAGCGACAGATGTTCTGATATTAACACTCAGCTTTAGGGAACCGGGATCACACATCCAAACAAACAATGTGTGAACTGGGTCAACATTGACTCTTCTGGTTAAACATAAGGCAGTTAGGATGGAGTTAGATAAGCAAAAGGATGGCAAAGGACAAGTAAGAAAACAGGGGCAATAAATGTGTGAACAAGCAGGTGGGCACCTTAGAAGTCTGTATTTTTCACCTTACTATTTCCTGCCCATCACTACCCTGATGAATGGAGTATATTGTCTTTTGTCTCCTGCTGAATAAAACATGACTTGTCCTGATTGGTATAATGAACAACTTCTATCAGTAATGAAGGATCGTTACAAATCCTTCATTTTCAACATGCATCCTGCATCATCTTTGATGAATTGAACTTTAAGACGGGGGGGGGGGGGGGAGGAAAAAAATGGAGGAAGAGGAACCATGGGTGGAATGCTTGTGAAGAATTCATGAGTGAATTTCTCAACCATTTGGAAATTATAACAATAATATAAACACAATAGTGATTGCTTCTTAGTGCATCCTTCTAAGGGCTAATTTCTGAAGTCATGCTAACTTCTAATCTTAGTGAATCTCTAAACTACATCAGAAGCTATCTCATCTGTTGGTTATTTAATTCTATGTTCACCACCCAGATTTGGCAAGATGGGTGGCTATATAAATCAATATAATATCTATCTATCTATCTATCTATCTATCTATCTATCTATCTATCTATCTATCTCTGTCTATCATTTCTTAGAGACCCTAGTCAAGCTTTTACCTCTACTTTTTTTCCTTGAGTCTTTTTGTCCATCTCCTAATCTATCTCTTAGTCATAAATTCATTGGAATTAAGAGCTGGGTTTTTTTCCTTCTGTTATTCTCTGTGGTGCACTGTTACATTCATCTTTTAATTGTATACATACAAACCTGATAGTAAGTGAAGTCAATTACTTCTGAATAGACCTACATACGTACATAACTATCATGCCATTCCCTTTCAGGGTAAGCAATGCTGTCAAAGTGCAGAAACAGAGTAAGCAATAGCAAGCAAAGTAAATCAGTAACAAAAGTAAGAAAAAGAAAAGGAAATATAGCTAAATCTAGTGAACACCAAGTCAATTCACTGTAATTCCCCCTATCTTTCTATCCTTGAACAATCTTTGCTCCTACCACATCTACACTACTTTGTACTTTGCCTTTTGTCCTGATTTTCTTGTCTTTTCCTTCCTTGCAAGCTGTTCACTCTTCCTTCATCTATTTATTTTGTAATTTCTGAGTAACCTGCTGAAGAGGAAAAATCTGGTCTGCCCATTCCTTGCTCACCATCAAACTGCACTCCAAATTTTACTCATTGTCACTTTTTGTATACTTTCAGTCAGAATTCTGCCAGATATTTCTTGGGCACACTTAACAAATTCCTGTGTAATTTTTGCATCGACTTTTGCTACTTTCTCTGTATAGGAGAATAATAGCATTCTTCCGACATCAGTCATAGATGCCTCTTTCACAAAGACATTGAACAATCATGCAGCCACTTTATTAATGAACCACATCCATATTTTAACATTTCTTCAGTTATACCATCTATACAAGAACCTTCCCATTTTTTAATATCTCACACTACTTCCTTTTCATCAGTTTCCTCCCTTTGCACATTATTGTTTATAGCATTCCTTTCTCTTCCACTCTTCACCATATCACTATCATTCCAATACAAATTTCTATCATGCATTTTCCAACATCCTCTCGCTACAGTTTCATCCCAAATCATTTCACCTCTTTTATTTTTAATTCCATTCACTGTTTAGCATTCTTCATCCACTTCCAAAAGGGCTTTTTACAGTATTTCCATCAAATTGCTTTGTACTTTTTCTACTTCTTCAGCACTCCTTGCTCTTTTTGATTACATGCCATGCAAATATTTTTCCTGATGCATTCATCTCTCATCCTTATTGTTTTATATGAATTGTTCTCTACATGTGTATTTTCCTCATCCACAGCCTCTTTTTCTTCATCATTTTACCAACTTCCTTTTCCTTATTTCACACTGGTATAACTCTACGTACCTCTGTGGTACTGTGTAATGGGATTTTTTAAAATCCTGTTCCAAGCAGCTATCACACCTTGTTTCCCAACTTCCACTTTCTGAATAAAGGGATACAGAATAATAATTAGGCCCAACTGAAAATATTTGGCTGCCTCCTTCCCACAAATGCTAAGATACTATGGGATGAAATGTGAGACAACATTGGACATAGCAATATGTAAGTGTTGCCACTGCTCTGGCACCAAGGGGGAAAAAACTCTTGTTAAAGCACTTTCTCCACTTTCATGAAGGGAAGGCATTTTTCTTAAATCTTGTTCCAAGAGTTCAGATTGCTGCCACCATTCTGAAGTAGTGGGAAACTGCCACTGTTAAGTAATAGTTGCGGCATTCTTAGAAGATGGTGGTGACAGGCTGAGAAGTAAGCAAGTGGTGATGGCAGAAGCCTGAGACAGAAGACTCACCTTGGCTCATGATAAATTTGGCCTTGATATAATAATTGCCAATGAGTTTGAAATTATGTGTGGAGAAAGTTACCATGTTGTATATCTTGATAAAACCAGCAAGCTAATAATATCAGAGTAATCAAAGAGATATAAGAATCTTAATTTTACAAGCATCCTTGTGACATAACAGCTTAAGTGAACTGCAGAAGACAACCTATTCGTATTTCAGTAAATGGAAATTGATTGAATTGCCGTAGCTTCTTTCCTAATACACATTTATAAGTACTATGAATCTAGAGCTGATAAATCATTGTTTTAAAATTAAGGGTGCTAGTACAGATATCAGCTGCTCATTGTATGAATGGACTAACAGTGAAACTTTTATGTGATGAGAAATAAATGAAAGATGGATGGATAGATGGATGGATGGATGGATGGATGGATGGATAGATGGATGGATGGATGGACAGATAGATAATTAGTGCAATTCATATTACTAACAATAACAAAACTCCCTCCTGGTGAGTAACAATGATCAGCTCTGCTGCCTTCTCTGCCATGAGTGACAGCTTAAGGGCAGGCAATCATGTGTAGACTGTAATTGGACCTACTTCTCCAACCCCAGATTAGCAAGAGCAAGAAATGGAGCCTAGAGCAGTGGTATTTGAATGAAAATGCAGTTAGGATAACTTAAATTTTGTGTCTTTGGGAATTTCTAGGAAGAAATACTGCTTGATTGTTTTTTATTCACTAGATTAATATATCAGTTTTCTTCCAAAGTGCTCAAAGTGATGTATATGGTTTCTTCACCTCATCTTTATGCCTATTTATCTCCCTAGTGAGGTAAATTGAGAGAGAGTGACAATCTCAAGATTACCAAGTGAGTTGTGTGGGTGAGTAAGAATTTGAATCTGATAATCTAACCATTACGCCACAGCGACTCACAATATACAGATTGCAAATTGAAACATGAGGGGGAGACAAAATCCATCCTTCCAGCTATTGGGATCAGCAGAGGGAAAGATTAATCTAATTGTTTTTTCAATACTGATCCAGAGTGCAGCCATTAATGGTCAAGAAATAGAACCAAGAGATGTATATGATTGCTATTCACTTTTATGGGAAATAATAGTGGTGCAATTGGGAAAGCTTTGTGACAGATACCCATCTTTCACCTTGAGTATCTTGAATTCCACAGTCACACAGTTTGTATTTGTGTATACAGCTTATAGAGATGGACAATTTGTGCCCCTTCCCCATCATATATGGGTCTTCCTGCTTACATGCCATAACAACAGATATTTTTCTATTGCTGTAAAAGGATTATTTTTTTTAAAAAAAGAATCTTAACATTTGTATATTAGTAAAATATATAATGGTGGATAAAAAAGTTTCTATGAATACTATTGAAGGATTTATGACACGCAATTGAAAACAACTTCCAAAGCACCACCCCTTTTACTCTTTAGTCCTTCGAGAGCAGTTTAAAGATGATCCACAATACTCTTTAAATCTCCTGGCCTCAAAATGTTGGAAGAAGGAGCACATTCATTACCCAACTTTAACTGCCACAGGTCCTATAGTAACAAAAATCCCCTCATCTTAATTACAGCAAAAGGTAAATAAAATTAATTATTAGTACCTGCTCCCTCCATCTATATCTTTACTTCATACTGGGCACATTTGTCTGGTTGTATGCAAAAAATTCTGACTGGTTCCTGTAAGGAGCAGATGAAAAGGCATCAAGCCATATTTCCACATTTTTACCAAACATATGGAGACACGGGCCTTGTTTAGGGAGATGTTTATGGCTTCACTAAGGGAAGGACCTATCAGATTAATCTACTAGAGTTTTTTAAGGGTATTGATAAACATGTGGATAAGGGTGAGCCAGTAGACATAATCTACTTAGATCTTCAAAAAGCCTTTGATAAAGTCCCTCATCAAAGTTAGTTTAACAGCCATGGAATAAAAAGACAGGTCTTCTCATGGATAAACAACTAGCTAAAGAGTAGAAAACAAAGAGGAGGAATACAATGTATATTTCTCACAATGGAGACATGTAACTAGTGGGATTCTGTCCTACATATTTATAAATTATCTGGAATTGGGTATGTCTACTGGAATAACCAAGTTTGCTGGTGACACTAAATTGGTCAGATTGGTGAAAGCAATAAGGGACTGTGAAGGGATCACATTAGAGGAGTGGGCATCAAACGACAGATGTCATTCAACATGAGCAAGTATAAAGTGATACATATTGGCGCCCAAAAGCCTAACTACTCATACAAACTAAAGGGATCAGAGCTAACAGTGACTGATGAGGAAAGAGATCTTAAAATAATGGTAAACACTTTGACGAAGGTGTTGACACAGCGTGCATTCGCTGTAAAGAAGGAGGGCAACTAAGATGATCAAGGGGCTGAGCAGCTTCCCTATAAAAAAAGGTTGCAACATTTAGGACTTTTTAGTCTAGAAAGAGGGTGAGTAAAAAGGGACATGATTTGGTGTGCAAAATTATGCATGGTGTAGACAAGGAGAAGCTATTTTCCCCATCCCAAAATACTAGAAGCAGAAGTCACTCAAAGAAATTGCATTCCTGGAATAATCAGGACAGACAAAAGGATTTTCTTTTCTTTCTTTCTTTTTTTTACACAACACATAATTAAACTTTGGAATTTACTACCACAGGATGTGGTGCTGGCTCCAGCTTGGTTGGCTACAAAAAATGGTTGGACCAATTCATGGAAGTGTGACTGCCTCTGAAGGCCATCTGCTGAGAAAATAGTGGGCTTCTTTGTGTGGTTATATGGTCATTGTGAAAACAAACTGCTGGCCTAGATGGGCTAATAGGGCACTGCTTGTCTTCTTATGTCTTTTTGGAGGACCAAAAGCCCAAGAATCAGAAGATGATTTAAAAAAAAATATCCTACATATTCCTTACAGGAAAGCTTTTACTCTGACATGAATTGGGTGCTATCCATTAGGACAACAACTGGCAAATACACTAATCTTCCATATGAAAGCTGCAGTTTCCTATGCTCAGATACAAAGATTGAATCTGCATCACGTGTGCTAATAAAATGCCCATTATATGCGGAATGGCGATTGAAACTCATAGCCCCTGTTGTCAGTAATGTTAATTGATTATGAGATTACTGCTCTGTTTGTAGACAAGTGTTTTTTCCAAACTTGGTAACCAGTAGCATCCACCAGGGTCAGTCACAATTCACAAGATGGTTGATGGGGCATCACAGTGCAAGTCCTGCTCCTTTGGTACATGCATCAATGTTACATGCATCTTCAAAAGGGGCAGGCTTGCATCATTGTGCTCTGTCTGCCATCCTGCCAATATTGACCCCCCCCCCCCGCCCCACAGAAGCCACTTTTGGCTACTTCCAGACAATAGTCACATTGGTTGGGAAATTCAGAGTTAAAACCTCTAATCTGGATATTGCCATGGACTTGTGTGCATGTGTTTGTGTGTGTGCACACGCACGCATGCCTTTGAGTCAGTGTTTTTACTCCTGGTGACTGCCTGGACTAGTCCCTGCAGTTTTCTTGGCAAGGTTTTTCAGAAGTGGTTTGCCATTGCCTGCTTCCTAGGGCTGAGAGAAAGTGACTGGCCCAAGGTCACCCAGCTGGCTCCATGCGTAAGGAGGGACTAGAACTCACGGAGTTCCAGTTTCTAGCCTGGCACCTTAACCACTACACCAAACTGGGAAAATCAGAGAGCTAAAACCCCTCATTTGGAAATTGCCATAGATAGATAACACTAATTATCTAAGAGCTATTTTCAAACTGGCACAAGGTCCTCATCTGGAAGAGAAAGCCCAAGGTACATGCAGCCTATGACACAATGCAGTTTTCATAGGTCAGTTGTGGCAGATCAGAATACACATCTACGCTACCATCTATGCATATCTTGACAACCAGTTCTATGCATAGAAGTCTCAGTGAGTTCCATGGCACTTAATCCTAAATATATTTGCCTAAAATGGAATACTAATATTGTAATATTATTCACACTCTCATGGAAGTAACTCTCACAGAACTTATTTCTAAATAGATCACACTTTTATTTATGTACATTGCAACCACATCTAATTTAAATTCTGAAATAAGCTTGAAATACATAATTGCAGTATAGCTTGTGGTAGCCAATAGTGAAGATTTCAAGTTCAAAATATTATGGAGAAAACAAGCTATCACATTTATCTGGGATTTTTTTTCTTGACTACCAACATTCTCAGTCCTTTTTTTTTTTTTTTCAATGTACCTTCTACCAATTACTAACAACATACTTGATTTGGGCACTTACCCAACTATGTTCTTTTATAGATTTTTATACCGAAAGAAGAAGAAAAAAGTCACCTTACATCTCTGTTAATGACTTTAGGCTTTAAAAGCAGGAACAGTTAAAATCTGCAGAGTTTTTAACAGGTTTGAAATCTATGATCTTAAGTTTACCTTTGTACTGGATGCAGAAGACACTCCAGTTAATCTTCTTTAAAGTCCTATTCACTTAATGGAAATGCTCAGCTGTATAATTACATTGAGCAGTGATTCCTATTCCAAAAAGGAAAAAAAAAATAATAATCTAATGGTATTGTCTCTATAAGCGAATGAGAATTTCAGGAGTGCATGCTGGTGCCACCCATGTGATTCAGAGAGGTTAATGCAGTTAAAGTTATTTCACAGTCCATTAAGGAGCTTACGGTGACCTCGTGACCTTTGAGCCAACAACACGGAATCCATTATCATCACAATGGACAAGCCTGTGGGTTTGGCTGACTTGACAATGGGTCCAGGAAATCCCAAGTTAATACTTAGGATTTTTTTTCCTTCTGTCTCTCTCTCTTTAAAAAAAAACATGCTCTTTCCTTTCTGCTCCTTTGATATGGCTATTAATACACCCTCCTATAATTTGTAACATTAACATTGCTGAAGGAACAGAAAAGGACACTGAAATGAAGATGTCAGAATTGCTGACTTAGTTCCGCGTATAATACAGGCTACATATGGAAATGGTAGAGAGCTAACTAGAAAGATCAAGAGGAAAACAATAAAAAACCTCAGTAGAATTATGATAAATTACTGAAGCTGGCTGAATGTCTTTGAGCACATTTTCTTTCCCTTTATTTCTTCAGGCCATGCATATTTTGCTGTTGTTCAACGAATGTCTATTTTACTATTGCAAAAATATCTATCGCTGCATTTTTTCAATTAGAATACTTAGGAAAAAATTACAGGTAGCTTATCTGTACAAGCTTCCTGTTAAATGTTGTTCATCTTTCCTGATGCAGAATTTTCTGAAAAATGTTGAAAAACTGAAATTTGTAATTTGGGGGACAACATTTTAATTTAAAAGGTATCCTAACATTTGCTTTACGAGGTAAATAAATTTGGTATTCAGGTTGATCTAGACATAAAATAAAATATTTACTTAGGCTTTATGGCATACTCTGTTGGTACAACAGACCTTTTTGTTAATGATAGTAGTGGTAATAACAGTAATTTTTAGAATATAATTTAGTTACTAAGGATCACAAAATGAAATGTTTTATGGAAATTGAACATCAACTACTTAAGTAAGAGTAAACATGGAGATTGCTAGTGAACAGAAATTACAGGCAGGGGTATTAATCTATGGAGCAAAATGTTAATTACAATTTACAATCATATTTAAAATAGGCTATCTCTATCATGCAATAACACATTTATAAGGCAAGCTTGATTTGCCTTAAAAAAAAAAAAAGCCCACTCTATTTAAGAGAATTTACTTCCAGGAAAGTATCATCAGATTGCTGTCTGAGCTAACTTTCAGAGAAGATCTTTATTTGTTATTTTGCATAGCAACTTTATCAGAAAACAATGACAGAGGGGACTCTGGGATGACATGAATTACCTAATTTTCAGAAAAAAGTATTATTTCCCTTTCTGGAACTGAACATACTTTCTTTTTTAAAAAAGAAAGAAGTTACTGATTGGCATTTTAATGCTATGAGATGTAGCAGAAGCATCTCCAGTTAGCTACAATAATGACATGACAGAACATGCATCATGACGTTATGTTGCACACTCCATACTTTTGCACTTGCACTGTGATGCACAATAAGGGGTGGAGCTGGCATTGCATTGCAATGCACATTTTCATACTTGCCCTTCACTCCCCTTCCCATAGGCACTCATGGGCTGTATATTGTTTCCAATATTGCCTTTATGGTGGGAAAAAAACACACATTTCTGCCATTTTTTTTCCAATTATCTCCTTCTTGTTGTAGGACCACATGCATTCTTTCTAAATGTTGCTCCTGAGCACTCAGAGACTCTCCTGAATGATGTGGGATAGATGAGGTAATATTTCAGTTAGAGGGTAGTTAATGCAAATTGCTCTGGACTTCCAAATATATAGTGTGTGTGTGTGTGTGTGTGTGTGTGTGTGTGTTCAACCACCCAAGCATCTCCTACCTTCACTGTCTTCTAGCTCAAATGTCAGCTCTCCCCCTTGCTGACCTATAATATAGCTAATGCTCTGGAGCAGAAACTTTCTCTGACTGTTTTAAAAAAAAAAACCCTGAAGAGGGAGAGGTATCCTTGTACATATGCGACATTCCTGCTTGTTTAGGGGACATCAACCCCACCCCCCAACATTTGTCACCAGCCACTTGAAGCATTTCTAGCTTGGTTCTGAATAATTGTTCATTTCCATTCATTTTACTTGATATTGTTTCACTCCATGTAGTGCACAAAATACCATCTGCACTGCCTTCCCAACTGTTTTAGGTGCGAAATGTTGTCTCTTAATTGTTTTTTCCTTAAAAGAATGCTTACTAGCCGCCCCCCCCCCCCAATGCACACAAAATCCTTGAGTAGTCCATGTACAATAAATATAAAAAACCAAGAAACTTCCGAGATGCAAAATCATCTCACATATGCAATGTTGCCCAGTTAAAATCAGAATATAGACCAGAAAACCTTAAGGGAAGGACACAGCTCCAGACATAAGAATAACTCTACAGTAAGTCTCTGTTCTCCGTGGCCCAAAATAAACCTTTTCTTGGCTGAAAGACATAATTGCTATTGTGAAATTGATATCCCTTCTTGGCTTATTCCCGGACAATATGTTGCCTTTCTGGGAGCCGATCAATATGATTGATGTGATGTGTGAAATCCAGGAGGAGCTCCCCTTTAATCAAGCCCACTGTCCTCGAGAGATAGGCAGCTGCAGACTAACATGTTCTTCAGACTGTGTCCCCTGCTGCCCAAAACCTAAGAAAAAGAAAGAGCAAGCTATAGGATAGAACATGAGATGGCAGCAACTGAGCAGGGCATTTTTGAAGTCTCCCATCCTTCTCCAACCCTCTTCCCCCCTCCCCTTCCACTTCCAGAATCAAGGAAGGAATTATGGTCATTGCAAGCTATTTTGAAACAATGGTGATGAAACTGACTGCCACCCTTGTATTTTCCTTCTAATATCAATTTGTTACTAGTATTATTTAAAAAAAAAAGCTTGAGCAAAGATGAAATAAGTTGAGCTAAAGTATCTAAGGGAGGTTGCAACACTTTACTCTTTTAGACATGATGCAATTATATGTGGAAAGAATTTTAACTACCACTTTTCTCCCCATCTGATGAAAACATCACTGGGTCAGAAGTATACAGGTCCTCCAAGAACACATCCAGCTAGAAATGTGTCAAACAGCAGGGCTTTCAAAAGAAGAAGACTATAGTAGATCACTCTCCTTAAGTGTGTTGTTAAATTACTTGTAATTTGTCTTGATATAGTGTAATTAATTTAATCAATTTCATTAATGAGGTTAGGAGATGCTTTTATTTTCTTTTTTAAAAGGTTTTTTTTTTCCTTCACTGGAAAGATTTCAGAAGTACAAAGAAGTTAACTCTTTTCTACGTTTTACTGAGATTCTCAGGTCATTGCTTGATGCCACACTAGCAACTAATTATGTCATAAGTAATTCCCCTAATCACAGGGTAACTTTACTTGGAAAAGATGGAGAAATTGGCAAATAATATTTCATAAAGAAGCTTTTGGAGCATTCAACTGAAACAGGTACAGAGGATAACAAATATAGACAGATACTCAATTGTTAAACTCAAAATGTAACTACCTAGCAGAAACATTAATGTGATTCCTGGAACAAGGGCAAGATTCCCAGCACAAGGAAAGGATAGAGATTTCAAGAGTAGAGGACATATTTTCACTGTATAAGGTCCCAGATGCAACCCCTGGTATTTCAAGGTAAATCTGAATGGAAGAATGATTTTTATCTACAGAGTTGCTACCAATCTAATGTGATATTTGAGAACTTTCAATGGAATGGAACTAAGTGATGGGTGATTACAGAAGCTGGTTGGAGAGTGAGTAGGGATAAGAACCAATCCAGATACTCACAGAGCTAACAGAGTTAATTAAAGTGAAATTTATTTACAAAGGTTTATACTAAAGAACTGGTCCAGTTTGTTTGCATACACAATGTCCTGTTTATTTGATTGACTGATTGATTGATTGAAAACATTTATATAGTTCCCATCTTATATTGAACTCTGGGCAGTTCCTATACTATGTGAGTGGGCATGTGGATATCAAAGTCTAATTTAACAAAAATATCCAACATATATTTATCAAGCCCTGTCTCAATGTTCCTTAATGTTTTTTTCAAGGTCGAATGCACATTTTGCTTTCTCCCTCTTCTCACAGTTGCTTATCCAATTGCAGGCTTTGGAATGATTATGTCTCCCTAAGCTAGACATGCTTTGGTTCCAAGGGAGAAAAGCCTTGTACTACCCAAAAGGCAGGGAAGAAAGACAATATACTTACACTTCCCTTCTAACCCAAATTCCTTTGCCAGCACCTGAACTACTTTTATTTTCCCGTAATGGTATTCTGTCCAGGGCTATCTTGTTATGTGAGTTCCTTTCTCAGGGCTAATTTGGTTCTTTTTCAGACAGCCTCTCCTCCCAGACACTTTTCTTGGAATTCTTTTCAGTCCACTGTAGACATTCCCAATCCTCCTCCACTGCTTAAACATGGACCCTCTTGGTCCTCTGCACATCTGGTCACCATGTCTTATTGGTCATCTATTTCTCTGGCTACCTCTCTCACCACCAGCATCATCTGTAGATCCTGAAAGAAATCCCCTCTCTTCGCCTACCTACTGTAGCTCTTGTGTGCCTAGCCTCCAAAAAAGCCTATATGCTTTCTGCAGGTGCTCCAAGGAGGTGAAGGTGCTGCAAGAAGTTAGATTATTTTCCCCCTATGTGCCTACATGCCTTGAGCATTACATCAGACTGTCAGATCATCAAAGGGCAGGGGGGACTTTAACCTTGACATTTGCAATGATGAGAGGAAGACCATTGTTTTGTATCAGGTCAGCTCAACCTGCCACATATCCCTTTCCTTTAGTGAATGCTTGGGGGGCTAGCCTTTCTAAAGATCTTAGTTTTCTGAGCGTACAGCATTTTCACTGTCTTTCCCACTTCTAGACAGAAAATCTGCCACCTGATGATGTTTTCCAAATTGATGCTGTTCTTTAAACCTGTAAGGTTGAAGAATTAAATAACATAAAATTAATCTCCTATTGAGTATTTCATTTTCTCTAACTATCCAAGAGGCTGTTGATCAGTAATTACAGTAAATTCAGATCCCATCAGTGCACTTTTAAATACCCAATCACCCATTTAAATGCATAGGCTTCTTTTTCTATAGTCCTATTTTTTTTTATCCACACTCAATCATTAGAAATGCAGAATAAACCATCCACAGTATCTATTTAATACTTAGTTTTTCATAGTTGGAATTGGAGTGTATAGGATGGCTTGGATTTTCCTCTTAACTGTTTTAATCCCTTGACTAACTACAATATTGGATACTGATAATGGATTTTCTTAAATGTTCAAGATATTCTCCCACATAGAACTATAGATGACAATGTCATGAAGGTAGCCTTCACAAAATTGTCTTTTACCTGGCAAAATTCTGTCCATTAGATGCTGAAATGTTGCTGCAGCTTCATGTATTCCAAAAGGCATTTTTACAAAAGTCCTTGTGTTATTGCAAAAGATATTTTCTCTTTGGAAGATGTTCCTAAATAAATCTGTCAATATCCCACCCCCACCCCCAATACTCCAAGGGGGCCAGGTAACTGGCTTTTCCTAAGGTATCTAAAAGTTCATATATCTCTAGCATTGGATAGCTAATGAATTTGGTAACCGGGTTGTTTTCTCAAATCTACACAAACTATACAATTGGCAGTCCACTCACTATGTGATGACTCTACAAGTCCTAACTGGATCATTTTTATACTTTATTTTCTACTGTTCCCCTTAGTCTTTCTAGAATTCTATTGGGATGTTGGTATATGATATTAGCTTCCCCTGTATCAAACTTACGTTCAACTAATATATTAGCTCCTGGATGGCTAATAAATGTTGTCTCAAATTCTGCTATCAGTTTTTCTTAACTGTTCCTGGGGATATTTGAATTCTGCATCTACTGATACTTTACCTGCCTCTTTGGTTAAAGAGTTTGTACCTTGATTTGTGGGCATTGTAAATTCATTTGTGTTCTACCTAATGCAAGAAAACTTCCTTCTATTCCAGCCTACTTACTTTCTTAACAAATAAATGTGGTACAGTGCTGGTATTCCTTTCTCTAATCAATTTGTCAGTCCTTCAAGGTAGATAAGATCAGAAAACAGATTCATGTCAGACCCAGCCCAAGAACAACGATGAGGCAATCCAATACAGTTCAGTTCCTTTATTAGCTTGCACCTAATAGACAGAATCTCACCAGACTAAACCTATGCCAAAGCAACTAGTGGATATACCCCGTGAGACTCTAGGGAGGGCCAACCTCATCCTCCTCGTCTTCCCACACTCTTGTTGTGGGCTGAGGAGGCGCTTGCTCTGGAATGCCTCTGCCCCCTCCTGACAACCTTGAACTTCCATTCCAGTATCCTCCCCGCTCATGCCATCCATTACAATTCCACAGGAAGACTAGAACTATATTTTTTGAGATTGGCTAGTTACAGTATCTTGAAGATCCATCAATGTTTTCCCTTTCCTTTCTGTTATACCACAGAGAGTCAAGGGGAGGGGGCTAGCCTGAGTCTCTTTGTAACATTCCCCCACTGCTCTGGCTTAACACATGTTCTTTCTGCACCTGGTATTTCCCTAAAGGCTTCTGGATTCCTTCTCCAAGGTCATCTCCCTGATTCTATACACAATTATATGATTAACCTGCCTTGGTAACTATGTAATATGGCCTTTGCCATTTTGCTTGTCATTTGCAATAATGCAACTCCGTCTTCTTTGGTTCCTCTATCATATAGTAACTTTTGATTCTGATGAGATTTTTCTAGATTTTCATATTTCTTAGGCATTCTCATCTTTTTACTCTTTAATAATAAGAGTGAATAAAGTCACTCTTTATTCTTTGGGTTTTTCTCTAAGGGGCATTCTTCCCTGTCAGGCTCTCCTTCCTACTTCCTTACCTGTATATTAAAATTTTCTGCCTGGCAAACTGCTAAGTGATCTTCTGCTAGTTCCACCGCATGTATTTATCAACCCCTGTTTCAAAGTTCCTTAAAGTTTCTTCAGAGTCAAGTGCACACAGGTTTGCCTCCTCCCTTCTCCCACAGTTGCTTATCTAACTGCAGGCTTTAGGATGCTAATGCACTCTGGAGCTAGTGTTGATTTTGCTTCCAAGGGGGAAAAAAAGGCTTGTGTTGCTGAGGCTGGGGTGGGAGGGGGGTGAGGGAATAGACACACTTCCTTTCTAACCCAAATTCACCAGCACCTAAACCACTTTTTTTTTCTTCCTGCAATGGTATAGTCCAAGGCTGCCTTGTTATATGGCTTTCTTTTCCAGCACTAATTTGCTTCCTTTCCACGTAGACTGGAGAAAGATCAGCGGATGTCTGCAGCTGCTTTCCTTCAAATCCTTCTCTGTCCACTGCAGGCATCCACTGAATCTCCTCCACTCTGTACTCATGGATCCTCTTGATCCTCTGCTCATTTAGATGCCCTCCTTCTCAGGCCTTTCCTTGTCTGGTCACTCCTCTCACTGTCAGCATCTCCCATAGAACCTGAAAGAAACCCTTCTCTCCTTGCCTACCTATTCTAGTAGTTACACACTTAATCTCCAAACAGGATAGGTGTCAGGTTGCCTGTGCTCCAAGAAGTTCCTTTTTTTTTTTTAAACTAACTAGGTGCCTTGAACCTTGCGCCTGATTGTCAGAGCACCAAGAAAAAAAAGTTTTAAACTTGATATCTACAGTACATGGCAGCTCATCCTGCCACAGAGCTGCAAGTAAATGGTTGCATCCATCCTTTCCAGACAATAACAGAACAGCCACGTAGGCATCCACAAGCGAGGGCAGCAAATGACTAAAGTTGCGCAATGCAAACCATGTGACTTATGTAGTGTCCAACATCAGGGAGCAATTCCAAAAGGCCAGGGCTGCATCACAATGTTGTGATGCAGTTTGTCTTTTTTTAAAATCATGGTTTATACCAGATGACTAGGGCAGGCCATTTGAC
This sequence comes from Liasis olivaceus, assembly GCA_030867105.1. Taxonomy (NCBI): domain Eukaryota; kingdom Metazoa; phylum Chordata; class Lepidosauria; order Squamata; family Pythonidae; genus Liasis; species Liasis olivaceus. The sequence goes on from CM061349.1 coordinate 284,572,061, forward strand.
TGGCACTGCAGTTTGTCATACAAAAGGTCACAGACATAGCAACTTACAGGCTCCTGCAGAAACCTCATTGCTTTACTAGGTTGGCATTCCTCTGCAAAAATACTTGCTGTGTCAGTGGCGCTAACACTGAAATAAATAGCTTGTATCTTATGCAGTATCAAAAATAGAAGAAAATCTAAACAATCTTTATTGATGTTGTAAAACATTTGGAATATTTCACTGTTGGTCAACATTAGAGATGGATAAATCTGTTTTGCTTTCTATATATTCCAAGCTAAGTGTCTTTCGATGCATTTTGGTATGCAATTTTCTCTGAGCATTTTGGAAAGCAACGTCTTGGTATAATAATTCTTTTTGTCTGATTTTTTTTCCTATGAACCAACTTTTGGGAAAGCATATTTGAAAATTCAGAGAAGTAGGAAAACCAAAAGATAATTGTATTCATGTACAATATTTTAGATCAGGAAGTACAAATGAGTTTAATTTCTATTAAAATGTGAAACAAATTAGAATCTCCAGCAATTTTATCACTGTTACTATTAAACCAAAATGGGACACTATAGCTCAATGTCATTTAGCTCTGATTTAAGGATCTGATTTAAGTTCCTGGTTAGTAAAGTGCTATTTAGCTAAGCATGAGGAATCTCAAACTCATTGGCTTAATGACAACCTTTACATAGTCCAAACAGCAACTTCCATGGACAAAAGTGTGGTGTCAGCAAGCTTGAGCTGAAAGTTTGCAAAGGTATAAAAGCACTTTAGGAGAAACAAATGCAACAGGATCAAAGAGAGACCACCCCTCTCTTCCTTTTCCCTTGACTGGAATCTTTCCCATGGTGACTGCAAACATCTAATTACCCTTGGCTTTTTTTTTTTGGGGGGGGGGAGAAGTAAACTCTTTTTCTAGTCAACATTTTATTTATTTATTTACCTTATTTGATCAGGCCATCTGATTGCCAAACAACTGTGGTGGTTTACAGCTAAGAACCAATATATCTATAAAAGCATATAAAAGATACAACTCACTGGAAAAGCACAGTATTCAACATAAGACCAAAATAGAGCAAAGCAAAACAGGCAAAAGGACAATGGGGGCTCCACAATCACCTTGTCTCCAAGGCCAGGTCTTTAGTAGTTTCCTGAAGATTTAAGGGTGAGAGCTATACTAATATCTGGGGAGAGTCCCTCAGTTATAAGCCAGAGTTCCCCCATTGGGGGGAGATGGGTGGGTGAGAATATAAATAAATAAATAAATAAATAAATAAATAAATAAATAAATAAATAAATAAATAAATAGGCCGTATGCTTTCAAGGGCTTTACAGGTGATAATCAGCACCTTGAATTGCACCCAGATGCCAACTGCTAACCAGTGCAGCTCGCAAAGCAGAAGGGTGATATGTGCGTTACACAGTGTCCCCATCACGTCCACGCCAATGCAACCCTATTCTTGGTGATCTCATGGATACACCCATGCAGTTTCCTTGGCAACGGTGCAGATGCTGCTTGCCATTGCCTTCTTCCAGGACATTGTTCAACTTCCTAGTTTAGCCCAGAGCCCCAATTTTAGCCAGGCCTGATGTTGCTTAGCTTTGGAGCCTGGATAAGGTTAGCTACAATAAGTGTTCCTACCTGCTGAGACTTGGATGATTTCCTATTACCTCTCATTTTTATCTACTCACAAATCTATAGAAATGTCCATCCAGGAATGTCTGTAGGATATAAGTTTTCCAAAGTTTTTTCCAAGCCCAGGTCTTACTTTCCAGATTTGGCAGATAATCATGCTTATTATGAATAAAATATTTCTATGAAACAGATGAAAATAAATTTCACTATGGAAATAAGAATGAAACATTTCTATGAAACAGATGAAAATAAATTTCACTGCAATTGCACCAAAAAGTTGCATTTTTGTAGAAGTGAATTATAACCTGAGATTGTTTTAACCAAGATACTATGTAACCTAGCATTACATTAGAAAGCATTGCAAGGCAAAACATACAATAACTAAAAAATTAAACTACCTATGGTGCTGGTAGATATGTTAATGCACATTTTTTGTAAATGTTGAGTGACAGGTGTCCCAGCAAATAGTTTCAACAAGTCACGCACAAAGGATTTCACATGCTAATAGAAGCTGGACCACTTTGGCACATGCTGCAGATAATGTCTAAAGCACAAAGGCTGCCAAAATCTTATTTGTCCTTCAGATGAAATCCATATTGACTGCTTTAAAAAAAAACACTCAGCAATCCACCATTCTTTGAATGAGCCATTATTTTCAAATTGTTTCTCAACTTATACTGCAATTGAAAATTGGACAGTTCTTCAATGATGGCTGCATTTCAATTGATTATCAATACAGTTTTTCAGAATTAAGAATATTGTTCTATTCTTTTTCTTGGCATCCTGTTGACTTTGTGTTGTGGTCATTTCAATATTGCTGTACAGTTTGAAGTTGGACATTCTGGCATTAAGATAACACATAGGCGAATCAATTAGATTTATTATCTCCTCTTGAAGCGTACTGTAGGCGATAAGGCAAGCTTTATGCATAATGTAGGATTTATTTTCAAGGGCTTCTATGATTACATAGCTGTAGTTATCCAGGTGCAACTTGAATTTCACATGCAAAAGTTCAGAAATTTCATTTACAAAGATAATAAAACAATACTATACTCCAAAGATACATTGAAGGTGAATTTCCCTGGACCCTCTTTCACAGGAAAAAGTCACCAATAAATGAGAATTCCTTGTAATTCAGGAAGTTACTTTACAGCAAGAATTATTACTAGTCCATTTAGCACAGTACTATCTACATTGGCTAGAAGCAACTCTCTAGGGCTGCAAATATTTAAAAGTGTTTGTGTAAATGCTTCTAAATGCCAGTATTCTAAAAAATGTTGTCATTCATGCATGTATACATTAAATAGGTAGCACAGCCCAATACTCAAGGCCATTGTGTTAACTGGTGGTTTAAACCTACTGATGTTTATACAGTGTTTGTATACTCTATGTAAGGATTCATTTTATGCTAAAGTTTTCATCTTAGAGTCCTTTCCCACAGCTATCTACCCCTTCTTAAGTCAGCAGAAAACTATACCAGCATGAAATTTGCTGCCCACATTGTAAATCTCTGCCTCTGTTGTGACTGTTCACAACAGTCACTGCTGAGTGGTGATGTCCTGATTAGGCATGTGTAGCCCATGATAAGCAAAGCCATTGGTTGATTACTCCAGTTTCCTGCTTTTCTTCTTCAGCACATCACCAGCTGGTGGGAAAATCATTCAGCAGGTATGGGTCTACAACAGGAATGGGGCAGATCAGCCCATCATCTCTAGGCTCCTTCCTTTTCCCCTCCCCTTGTACCTCATTTACTGAGTTGAAAAAAAAATCAAGGTTACAAGAGAACTGAGTCAGAAGCAGCACTTTTACTTAGGATTTTTCTTCTTCTTTATTTCCTTTCTATAGACAACAACTTCTGATTTCAGCTGTGCTTCATGTTCAGGAGACCATGAGGAAACAGGGCTGGTCCTGTCATTTCTGCACATACCGGTCAGCCTGTTATGCTATTTAGCTGTTAGGTTATTTCAAGCACCAGAATTTATGTTTCACATACCACTGGGTTCAGCAATTTAAAGAGAAAAGAGCAGAACTGTGGTATACAAGGATGGCTGGGGATGAGAGGAGAGGATGAGGGACTGCCTCTCTGATCCCACCACTCCACTAGTCCCCTGGCTTTACTCCAACATAATGGGTAGGGAAATGTAACAGAGTTCAGACATCTAGTGACTATCATTGGATGCTGTCAGCTTAAGGAAAAATGCTACTTTAACACTGGTATTGCTAAGAATGAATTACAGCTGTCTCACTTATGAATTGGAAATGAGAGGAAGGTAAAATCATGGGGACATGGCAGAAAAAAAGATATTGTCAAGTTATGTTTGTGCTGTGGTTAGAAGCAGATGGGGAAAGAGCTTAAGTCTTATACTTTTTAGACATTTGTCTTAAAAGGTTTAGGATTAGTGAATTATGAACTTGCATGATTTTGCATCTCCTGCTCCTTTGCTGCCCACCTCCTGTGGACACCCATGCTTGGAAGATCCCAGAATGTCTTCTTTCCTCATGGCCAGTTCTCTTTTATGACCAAGGGAGCCATCTCAGACTATATGAAGCTCCTTAAAAATCCCAGTTATCTTCAACCATCCCTTTTTCTTGAAATCATCCATTTCTTCCTGTGTATATTTTATCCCACTTTAGAATCTTCTGAAGTAGAAAAGCAGGATAAAAATATTTTAGATAAAAAAATGCAATCAATAAATTCATACACAGAGGACTGGATATCCTAGCGAATAATAAATTTTAGTCAGAATAGTATAGTTCCTCAAACTGGGATTAAACATGAGACCATGGTTTGTTCTTAAGGGCAACATCCTCATTTCTTTCCTGGCAGAGTATAAAAGAGGGAGACAGCATAAGTATTGCGATTAAATATACCATGTGACCAGCTCAGAAACGTAGGAATTATTCAACAATATTTTTTAGACCTAACTGTCTTTTCACTAGCTTATGTAGGCATACAGTAAAGGCACATGGGAAAGCAATTTTCATGAAGTTGAACTCTGCAAATAAAGCATCTGATATAATGAAAAGCATGGCTGGAGACATGTTTGTCTGTTAATTGTTGTTATAGTTAATATTTCTTAGAAGCAAGGAAGCTTTTAAAGACAAATACCTTTAATGCATGTATTGATTTCCTTTATTTAAACTATTAATAAACTGACTCAGTCTTTTTTTTTTTCAAAGAGAAGAGAAGAAAATTGGACTCAGAGACTCACAAAATGTTTTCTGTATACTTCCAAATGGTTTATATATTAAAAGCAGAATTAAAACTGATTGGCTGATAATGACTGCTCAGGCTGACCTTTGGAGAGATTTATTAGTCCTGCAAACAATGAACTGGGCTTCTGCCCCCTGTGACCTTGGCAGAGAAATGTAGAAATAAACTATGGTATATTTAACCCCAGGTGGCAGCTAAAAGTAGGTCTTGAAGAAAGCATGCGCATGTTGCCGTTCGGTCAACATCAAAATATTTTATACAGTACTTTGTAAAATTGTATTGTGTAATCAGATGTTACAATCTGTAAATTATTCAGTACTAATTTGGAGTCTTGCAGATTTTATTTCTCTGCTATGGACAATAAACTGGGCACAATCCTCTTAGTGTGTGTGCACATTAGATCTTCCTATAACCCACTAGCCCAGATATAGTAAATCTGATATCCTCTAATTCTATTGGACTATATTAGCTGCTGAAACCTCTTTCCATTGGCCATGTTGACTGGGGCTGAAAGGATTGGAAATCCAAAAAGTTCTGAATGGAACCAGGTTACATATTCCTGATTTAGCCATTTTGATCATTCTAGTAATTTTAGTGGAGTTGAAAGTACTTTACTACATACTGTACTACATTTGCATTTCTTTCCCATCTCATGTTAAGGACTAAATCATTTCTATTCCCATTGTTATCAAAACTCCATAGAAAAGGTTCCCACTGACAATCTATCATATCCTATTACAAGGTTTTCCAATGATCACTGTGGAATATTTGACTATTACTTAATGAGAAATTCAACTTTTATTCAGGTCTCAGAACAAATATGAGGTTTACCAACATAGATTTTGGTGCATCATTTATGTCCAGAGATCTAGTGAGATACTTGCTTTCAAGAAATACATATATATAAAATGACATGCATGGCCTATGATTAAAAACCCTACTCTGGCCAATGGGGGAGGGGGGAACCTTTTAGGGGATGGCAAACCTTGAGATAGAATGTATAGTACTGAAATAGATAACTATTCATCCAAATAAAATCTAATAAAGTCTGTAATGTCAAGTTACATAAATCAGGAATGGTTCATGTGCTAAATAATTTGATCTGTGTGAGTGTGAACACTTTCAGATAGACTTCTATAAATCAGAGGTGGGCATGGCATGACAAGTAGATGCCATCTGAAGCCAGCAAAAGAGGGGAGGCACATCCATTGGTGCCATCCAATGATTGTTTTCGGATACCTCCTTTGGGTTTTGTTCACTCAGTAAAAGTCAAGTTGAAAAATCTAGGCCTTGGTAGGCCTTTGACTGGAGAAGAGGAGGAGCAGGGTAAGAATCAGAAGTGATTCCCCACTACTGGGGCATAGGTCTTGGTAGATTCCCAATCTCATCAGTGCCAGCCCTTGATGCCAGCCTTCAGATGCTGTCTCTAGTGAGATTTTAAAGATGTATAACTAATGCATTTAAGAATACCAGCTTACATCGAAATAAATGTTGATAGGATGAGGCTACGCATCTACTGGGGCTGTCTAGGAAGTAAGTGCACCTTGTTTCAGAGCAAAGCATGCAAGTTTTTCCATCTGGCTAAATATATTCTGTGAATGCAACAACTAGTTACCCGGGCATCTAGTAGATAAGAGTGGGATTGTTTTTGCTTTGCTTTGAATAGCTCTGTGATCAAGGTGGCAATCTGTTTTGTCTGTTGCCTCTGACAGTATCAGAGGGGACCTGGCTTGGCTAGATTGATTGGTACCTCCAGCTTAGCCATTTCCGTGCAGAACGGCTGAGTTTTTTGCCTAATGATGTTACATTTGTCCTGCAGATGATGTAGCGCATGCTACAGAGAATGAACAGCTCGGCTCTGATCGCTCCTTATTTGGCAAGCGTTCACATTTCACACCAATCCTTCTCAGGCCCATTAATATTATATATAGATACCCTTGTCACAGATTTACATTCGGTGATCTGAAATCAGGACGAAAGGGGTGAAATGTGTGAGGGGGGTAGGGGTGAGGAGGGGAGGTGATTTATTATAGGGAATGTTGAAGAATAAAAAGGAAGTGATCAAATTTATATTAATGCTCTGACCTACATTCTCAAGCATTACTCCCCTCCCCAATTCAGTCCTAAAGTCTCTTTCCTGTTGAAGGCTTCCAGAGCTGCATCACCACCTTAAAATTTTATTTAGAGCACAGTAGTAATTAGTTTCTTATTTTGATACATTTTTTAGGCTTTGAAAATTGTCTATAGATTAACAGAGTAGCATATGCATTCAGATGCATCTCAGTTTAGTTCAATGGCATTAATCTCCAGGTAATTTTTCTTTAGGACCGAAGCCAGAGTTCCTGAAATCAATTGTTCAGGATGGGAAAGAACTTCAATGTAGTCTGGATCCAACCCAAAGTTCCCACATAATTCATTTGTACTTTAAAATACTGCTTGAGGCTATTCCATTAATCATCTGTATTGTTCCTGAATTTGTCTATGTTGGCTGGGAATTATGGAGAGTGACAGATTGGGAAGACTGCCATAAAATGAACAGATTCCATCACTTCCTTGCATAATGCCATCCAAGAGCTATTGTACTTCTATAGCTATTATAACATTTGATTTAAATGTTTCTGCTCCTGCCCAGATATACAGCATATGATAGAGGTCAGTTTAGGGTTACCAGGCTGGGCTGAAAAAATCTGGATGACTCCTAGATCGCTACAAAGAGAAAACCCTTTGCTGCTATCTAGTGTCTATCTGGAGTTTTGCAGCCCTGTTCCGATAGCTGTATGAGAACCAGCATCATTTGTACCTTTTTTCTTGGTAAAACCATGGACAAGAATCATGTCTGTTCCTTGTTGTGCTTAATTGGTAGCTTTCTAACCAAATTGCAGAATGTGAAGCAAAATTAAAAGTAATTAAGCTCCAAATATGTTAGAGTAAGAACCCAAGTAAATTAATGCCTGTCTAGCTGTATATTGATAATAATCAAGTGTCATACTGAGCATGAATTAATATTACCATCAATGCAACTATCCATGAATGATCTCATAATGTCTTCTTGCAATTACAACATTTTCCTACAAAATGCCTTTAAATATACTGTATATACATTCATTTAGTTTCAAGACCCAAAATTAGGTTGGACAATATTAATTTCAACCTTCTGTATTCTCTTATTAGCCAATTGCATCACTTGATTTCTTATGCCTACTTTATAATTACCTTTAATTACCAATTTATAATAAGTTTATTCTGTTAATTCAAGGTTGTTCATGCCCTGAAGCATAAACCAATAACAGTATCACTTGAACCTGTGACTAATTAGAAATGTGTAATGCCATTAGGTAACTTGTTAATGGAAATTATTTCATCCTTTAAGTAACCCACCCACCACTTTTCATTCCTACTGACTGAGTTCTTAATGCAGGTTCAGAATAAATGCTATCTTTATGTTAGGGTATGTATCAATAAATATGTGAATAGTAATAAAATTAAAAAGAGGGGAAAATCCCACTTACATAAAATAAAACTAAGTCTGTTTTAAGGAGAAAACCATGAAAACAATTAATGGATTTCCAATTTTGTTGATAAAGGAATCATGCTAGAAACAGGAGCAGAAGTTCAGAGATGGGGCCAACAAAACCAATATTTTGGCTGGCACAAAGTTTGAGTTACTGCAGAGCAGGAAGCATGCACCTGTGTTAGCTTCTAAGCATCTTCTGTTAACTATCTCATGGATCAGGTGATGGGAAAAGGTCCCTTTTGAAAACTTAGAGAAGATCTTCATTAATGTTATATTCTATTACTGCGCTGACTGCCTCACTCCCGGAACAAGACACACACTGCAGTTCACTTCCTCATACTAGTTTTCCTCAAAAACCTTTCTTTTCTCTGAGAGCATTTGTGATGTACTACTGAATATGATGTGCTTAAGTTGCAGTTCTAACAGTTTCACCTGAGCAGTTCTGGAAAGGGAAGTGTTGGACTCTTCCAAAGATACTACGAAACTAACTAGAAAAATAGGGTAAGATTAGCTTCAACATAGCCTATTTAAAAAGGGCACTTATGCCACCCACATAGAAGAGTTTTGGAAAGTATAGTTTGGGGGGAAAAAAGTGTCTCCAGGCCTCTTAAAGTCGTACAGAAGCCCAGGGTTCATCATATGTGACATTGATAGGGTGTGGACAACACATCTATTGAAGGATGAGTGGAGGAGATGCCCCAATCTCTGCTTCCTCCAAGAGCTTTGTAGTTAAATGTCTTTCCTGCACATATCAAATATACAGGGGCAAATACCTTTAGAGATTAAAAAAATTGGATGATGCTCCTCCCCCAGTTTGCAGACACAGTGCTATTAGATGTCAAAACCATCTTCTTGTACCATCATGCCTTGTTTGCGTCATGCCTCCATTTTAAACAAAGCCGATATTACACAGCACTACCTGCTGGCTGAATAGCATTTTTCATTTTGGAAGGCACGTCAGTGTAAATCCTTCTCTAGAGAACTGCTGTCATTCTCTTCATCAATTTAGGCAACATTCCAGGTACCCACCCACATTTGTCCAAATCTGCACCACCACGTTTTAAGGAGAGTGATGGTGGTTGGGCTAGATGAGAAGGAAACAAAGGCTGGAGAATGCACTAATCGCTGCTCTTGAAATATCCCACATTAAAGCTGTAAGGACAGGACCACTCACAATCCTTGTTGCTAGGCAGATTAGAGCTTGGCCATCAGCGTAGCACAGCATATACAGCATATTTTTCTTCCAGCTCAGAACTGGATGAATGTATATTAAGGCAGCCATGAGGAAGAGCTCTTCAAGTATATGGTCTTTGATCAGATATGCAAATAATCTGACCTAATTAAAGGCAACTTTCTATTTTTGGCATTGACTTCCTGAAACAGTTATCAGCTCTGTCCATTTAATGGTAAATGAACTGATCTGATTTTTAGGACTTTGGAATAGATCACAGGAATGTTGACCTTACTGCAGACCCTGTTAATAGACACAGCTTTAGTTGTACTATTATATCTTTCCATTTTAAGAAGTAATAATACAAATAACTTTAAAAGTCTCTATCTTGGATGAAGTCCTCCATGAAAAAAAAGAAGAAATTATTGGGGAGAATGGAAGGTAGAATATGACAGAGGGGAAAGGAAGCAAAAATAGTTATATTTTGCAAATGTATGTTTAGATCTAAAAAAAAGTAAAGACCTATGTAAGTATGATATACATACTTGAGTCTAACAAGTGCCAATATCAATTGTTTTAGATGAAACAGCAAGAGGGAGAAAACTGAAGTGGAACAATTATGAGATAAATGATTCTGCCTGTGAGCCTAATTTGAGTGGGAAATTATACTTTATTTGCTAAATATTTCTTGCCTTTTTTTTAGCATTATTCCATACACATCTCCAATGTTTGATGTTGACTTTACAATTCTAGTCTCTCACAGCTGGCTACAAGCTGAGGTTCTGATTAGAGAGAATTGTTCTAATCATCTGTTGCTAGAAATAATACATCAGGGTAGATGAAGTCCATACATGCTCCTTCTTGAGCTAAGTACAATATAAGCTAAGGGTAGGAGAATTCAGGAGGTAGCTTCAAGAGGTAGCTTCCCACACAGATAAAATTAATTATGCCTAAATGTTGGTATTCAGCAGTATAACTCAGAGGGTGGAGAGTTCTTGCCAATCCATATAAAGTATCCAAACAACTATCATTCAGTTCTAATCTATCTTTTGCTCACTCCATTTTAGAGTATCTAATGAGATGCAAATCTCCTTGCAATTTCGCAAAAGATTCTCTGTGATTCTCTTGTTTCTCTGTGAAAGAGACTTCTGTTTTACACTTTATTTTCAACATGCTTGAGCATTTATTTCACATTTCTCTTCATAATATTTTTGAACTTTTTCATTAGAGATGTTGAATGATGCTACTGCTGGTGGAATTGTAATTTTTATGTGACATATCATTCCGTCTCTCTAAAGCTCCCTGGCATCCAACGTTTCTCACTTGCAAAGCTCACTGGAGAAGTTCCTTCATTATGTTTTCTCTTGGGATTCAGATGAAGTGTGAAAACCCAGGAATGCTATAGACCACTGAAGAGAGGTTAATACAGTGAAAGGCAGGGCATTCATGCACATCTTGGCTACTCATAACTAAGTAAGAATAAGAATAGAGCTCTCCAAAATTTCACCAAAATTCAGAGATTTTTTTTTTAATGAATTTCACTAAAATTTATCCACCACATAAATCTAATTGTGTGGCCTTAAATGTCTATTGTCTATTTTTTAAATGAGGGCAAAAATGAATAGAAAAATATCTCCCTTTTTGGTTGTTGTTTCATAAAATAATGAATGGATCTCAGTTTTTTTAACAGAAGAGAAGAGAAGAGAAGAGAAGAGAAGAGAAGAGAAGAGAAGAGAAGAGAAGAGAAGAGAAGAGAAGAGAAGAGAGTAGCAGTTTCAGAAACTATCATAATCGCTTGAGAGGGCCTAAGCTGCAAAGTATCCAGATCGCCTACTGTTCCAATATTCAGTGTATCACTGGGCACTGTCAGCTGTATCATTCAGATAAGTTGAATTTAAAAAGAAGTGCAAAGAGCTTTGGGGAAGATGCTTTTGGGAGCTTGGATGGGAATTATGTGGCCTAAATTTTAATCTGAAGCATAGGAAATTTGGTATTCCTCCTCAGAACAGTCATGTTGGATCAGACCAAGGCTCATCTTAATCTACCATTTTGTTTCTCAAAATAGCCAACCAGACACCCCTGGGATGTTTACAAACAGGAGACAGATATACCCTTCTCATCCTGTTGTTCCCCTACAACTAGTATTCGGAAGCATATTGTCTCCAACTAAGAGGCAATATTGAGTTTTACTATATGCTCACTTGAATATTTTTCTTCAATATAAGCATTACAAGCTTCTAAACCTTACATCCAAGCACTGGGAATTTCACCAGTCTCTTTAGGCAAGAATGTTGTTTCTGCTGATTACTATCCATTTCTGAAATGCGATCATCCTTTGATCAAGAGAGCCTGAAAGACCATCAAAACTGCAATCCACTAGTCCACTAGGATGCCTGGGTTGCAGATGACCCATAGTTAAGAACAGAGTCTATTGTAGCAAAATTTGAGTTAAATACACAATGATTCAAGTTAAATACACAATGGTTCAAGTTCATTACATAATACCACATTTACAGTATTATACAATAATACTGTTCCAGCTTACATGCAAATTCAACTTAAGGACAGACTTTGGGAACAGGACTCGTTCTTAAATGGGACCACCTGTACAACCTGCAACAATGTCATTGCTGGCTCAGTCATAAAGGTAGGCTAAGAATTTTATCACTGAAATTTCTTCTAAATTGTCTTTGATGCTTCTGTACTGATAGATGATAGATTATCTGCAGTTCTTAAAAATAAGCACGGGAAAAGAATAGAAAACTCATAAAGCAATGAGCTTTTGTGATATAAAATATATGGATACTAGCTGAAAAAATGCAACACTAGCTGGTGTTAAATATCAACTATCTTTTTTATTCAAAGAACAGTGTGTTTCCTGTGATGGGTCAGGCCTGTAAAAACAAAGACAGGAAATCAATAACTAGAGCCAGATATAAAATAAAAAGTAGCATGCTTTTTCTGCTCCATCACTGGTGTGACTGTCTTTGTGTATGTACCTATTTTCCTTCTGCTAAATCTCTTCATTTCTCCTGGATCACCTTTCACCCAGTACAGTGTAAATACTGGATGGAATTTTATTATCCAGTTGTTAATAAGTTGCAAGTTTGTTAAATAAGGTTTAATGAGTAGATTAATCAAATAAATGTTTGGCTGATTAACATTGGGAAATGCTGAGAATCTTTTTAGAAATATCAAAGTTCCTTATACTAGAGTTTGAAAATAGATACTACTTAAGATTAAAATGCAATTCTGGTACAAAAAAAAAAAAAAGGAAAAACTACACAGTAGCTCATTTTTATGGCCAAGGCTTGTAGAAATGTGGTAGGAAATGTGTGGCATTGTGCCAGCAAGCTCCCTGCCATATACATGTTCACTGGAATATATGAAAGAAGTTCTAGCCTAGCTATAAGATCCCTTTTTCTTCACATGTTAATGCATGTAGATCAATAGAGAAAGAGACAGTTCACCGCTGCAGTGTAATTCATAGAAGTTTTGGATTGCTAAATGGATTTTTTTTTTTCCTATTGGAATTTCAGCTAGTGTATGCAGTAACAGCATGGGCTGCTCCACTGGACAAATGGAAAGCTAATATTTCCTGCAGTCACTTGCTTACTTTGTACAAATGGGTATGGATACATCTATTATGGCTTCTTGTTTTTCCTTCTATCAGTGGCGTCTCCCATGCAAAGGAAATGGGCCCTGGCCAAAATCTAAACATGAATTTTACAGGTAGTCCTCCGGTTACGACCACTTGTTCAGCAACTGTTCAAAGTTGCAATGGTGCCAAACGAGTGGTACTTATGACCAGTCCTCAAAGTTCTGACCATTACAGAACCCCCGCTGTCACATGATCACAATTCGGGCACTTGGCAACTGGCTCACAGTTACAATGGTTGCAGCATTCAATAGTCATGTGATGGCTATTTGCAACTTTCCCTACCAGCTACCCACAATGGAAGTCAGCAAGGAAGATTGCAGAACATTCCTGTAAGTCATTCCCACTCCTGCTGCTTTTTCTCCCAAGAAGCTCTCCTACTAAGTATGAGATCCCAGGGATCTCATACTCTGTAGTGCATGCCCTCCCAGAGCACCCCTCACCCGCACCCCATAGCATATGCGTGTCCACCTGGCTGCGCTCATGTTGGGCTATAGCACCCCCACACCTGCCCACAGCACCCACCTGCGTGCCTGCTCACACTACGTAGTGCTCATCCCCCCACCTGGTCATGCTTAGCTGCAACACCCACCTGCGCAGTTGCCTGCACTCCGTAGCGCCCCCCCACCTGCCCACACTCATGCACCCACTCCCCACCTGCCCGCTCTTATGCCGCACTGCAGCATCCCCTGCACCTGCCAGCATTCCATAGCACTTGCAAGCTACCTAAGGAAAGGCTTGTTGTGACTGGGACTTGCAACTTCCTGCCGGCTTCCCCATTAACTTTGCTTGTTGGAAGCCGGCAGGAAGTCACAAGTCGTGGTCACGTGAGGTCCTCACTTAACAACCTGAGATCCTTGCTTAATGGCAGCAAACAGGACAGCTGGGATTGCTATTGCTATGCAGTGTGGTCATGTGATGTTGCACTTTGTGGTCGCATTGCTTAGTGATGGAAATTGCAGTCCTAATTACCATTGTTAAGCAAGGACTACCTGTACTCATCATTAAGGCACTTTGCATATAGTCTGATAAGAATAATTACAGATCACAATATTCCTCCCATTCTACAACTGGAATTTCAAATTCTCTACCATCCTGAGCCTCATGATCTTCATGTTTGGGACAAGACAAGAGTGGTGCATATCCCTGAGTTCTCAAATTTGGACATCTGAGTAACACTTACGAAACAATTTATGGTTCCCATTTTTGAAAACTTTACAGATTCTGATTCTTTTTCATGGGAAAAAATATTTTGAAGACATAAGGAACTGGTCAAAACAATACAGGTGTCAACTTCCTTTTAAGAACAAATGCATGCTTACATGACTTTTGCTCCTTCTTTGCATAAGTCAGTTTTAGGAGCTTCATAATTTCCATTATATTGTTGACATTTCTGGTTTAACATAGACATCATGTTTAGGGCATCTGCTTTTTTTTTTTAATGGAATAGTGGAAAGAAATTGTGTAAAGGGGCTCAGCACTTTCTCTGTCTCTGCATCCATCAGCAGGATAACTCTCCAAAAATTGAACAGAATGGGACCAAATCTGGTGTAAGAGGAGAAGTCAGCAAAAGAAATACCAGGTCTGAAAAGGGTCTCAGTCTGGGCATGGGTCTACAAAGAAAAAAAAAAATCCACAAACATATTTCCCAATTCATCACTATAAGAGAGGCTGTTGGGCAGTGTCTCAGAAGATTGCCTACTGCTCCATTCTGAGCCCCTCCCTCTTCTTTCCCTGTCATGTCACCCAGAGCAGAGTATATGCAGCTAAAACCATGCTTCCCAGTGCACACCTATACACCCCCCCCCAAAAAAAACCCCATCACACCAAGACAGCATAAGAGGAGAGCAGAAACACCCACAAACCAGGCCATCTATAGCAAGGGTGACCAAGGTTGCGGGCACAACTGTGCAATTGAAGCCCTGCCCTTGTTTATGTGCATGCAACATTAATTCACTTATGAAAGAGCATTTCCTTTTGCATCATGTCCCCATCTCTCTATCCGGATTCCATAGATCTTCATAGACACATGTACTGTATATAGATATACAGGTAGTCCTTGTTTAGCGACTGCCTCATTTAGTGACCATTTGCAGTTACAACAGTGATGAAAAAGGAACCTTGCATTTCCGATCTTAGCAGGTCTATAAAGCAAAGGAAAGCTGAAGTAAGATTGTAAGCACTCACTTAGCAACCTCTTTGCTTAACATCTGAGTTGCTGGTCCCAGTTGTGGTTGCTAAACAAGGACTACCTGTATAGGCAATACATATGCTATGCACACACATTGATTAATTCCTCGGAGAAAAGCATGTATGCACACACAGACACCACACACTATTTTGTTACATGGAAGAAAATATAGATTCCTCCTATGGCCACTGCTGGTAAAGGAGTGGAAATACTTCACAAAGCCATATTCTGTGTGGGTTTCTTACTTTGTTTTAATGCAATCTCAAGATCAACCTATTATCAGAAAGATATATGCAGAATCTGAGCCCAAAACTATTTTGTGCACCAGAAGAGAACAGAGCACACCAAAACACACCAAAAAATCCTCTCCTGATTGCCCCAAGTTTGCTAAATCTCAGCAGAGTAATTTGTCCTTGTGGGGGGGGGGGGGGGAAGGAGGGAATAATTTGAGGTGCTATTAACAAACAATTAAGAGTGAGACGCTTTTAATGATCTATTGCAAATCACTCAATGATCTACAAGTAAATTAAGCTATGTATAGCTTCTATGCACCCCTGATTTAAATAACCAAATGCACAATCAGACTTTCTGGGAAGTGTGGAAAGAAACCCAAGCTGCCTTAAAATAATCAGATTCTTATTGTCCCAAGGCTGAAGTGTCTCAAGAGTATGATCAAAACAGTCAAGGTTGTGGCCACAACAAAATGATTAAATCTCCACCTGTTTTTTTTTTTTTAATGTATGTCACCATCTTGCCATTTTTTACCACATCCTGTGAGCATCCCTAGAAAAGGATCTCAGCTCCTAGTTTATCTGTTTTACTTTACAACAGTGCAGCAGTGAAGACACAGAAAGAAGCATTGTGTGGTTTCTGACCATCCTGCTTTCTTATCTGGGTCGTGAACAGATGAATCAATTTCATCACTGATTTCTGCTTAAAATTCAATGGCACAATATGGTCCTCCAGCATTAACACATTGTGAATACTGACAGCAAAGGAAAACAGCCATTTTCCCTTCCAAAACATTTCCTCTTGAAACACTATAATATACTCTGTGGGCTCCAGCTGTTTCATAATGTGCAGCAAATTAAGTGAAAATGCTATTCAATACAGGTTAGCTGTAAGATTACATTTTTAAAAAGCTATATGAACAGTATCCAGCCTCTTAATCAAATAATTTCCTAATCACTCACTGTAGCATCACAATCAACTCCTCTCCCGTTCAACCCACATTTCGCCCTCCTTCTCTTCCTTGCCACTTTTGCTCAATGCTTTCCACCAGAAAATGCACGGGGCAGCCCATTAAGGAATGCTTTAATTCAAGAGAGGCTGGCTGATCAAGAAAAATTAAGTTCCTAATAACAGCAAAATCGAAAGAAATTTGGATAAAATGACTCTCCGCATCACGGATTTTGTTTACTAGTGGGTAATTAATTCTCCACATATGCTAGGAACATCTGTTGCCATGACCTGCCATCCTATCTGTGAAATGAGTGCTGTGCAGTTCCTCCGCAGGCCATTAGCAACCCTCAGATAGGAGGCTACTTCTTCTTGCCCCCAGTCTGGGCAATTTTTCCTTTTGCTCCACTATGTCACAATGCCAGATTGCCCTCGACTCCTTCCTTCTGTCTCCTCATTCAAAAGCCTGTTAGGGAAAAGCTGGCTATGCAAAGAAGGACAGAAAAGAATGGGTTTAATTCTCAGGTAATGCCACTGCTTTTCTTTAGCTCCAGGTGGCTACCTGGGCATGCAGGAGACCAAATTAATGGC
The DNA here is from genome assembly GCA_030867105.1 of Liasis olivaceus. Classification (NCBI taxonomy): domain Eukaryota; kingdom Metazoa; phylum Chordata; class Lepidosauria; order Squamata; family Pythonidae; genus Liasis; species Liasis olivaceus. The sequence goes on from CM061349.1 coordinate 284,589,203, forward strand.
ATATTAATGGAAGGGGCCTGAGTTATAAGATTTCTACTTAGATATAGCCAATGTTTCCCGTCATAAAGAGCCAAGAGAAGTTAAATGTTGGTAACCTTCTACTGACCACTTTTGCTGGATGGAAAATACTTTGCTCCTTGTTTTTAGATTGAGAAACCAAACTTAATTCTCAATTATATAAGGATATGTATCCCAGTTTGCTACAATAATGGGATGACGGGAGAAAGGGAAGGCGGGTGAGGCAGGGAGTGAGGGAAGAAGGAAGGCAAAGCAGGGAAAGCATTTCACATACATTAAATCCCAATACTAAGAGTAGATTGCCAAATGGTGAAGCTGAAGTTATCCGTCCATATGTCCACTGATGGAGCATCAATCAGCCTTTTGGATTTTTCTCCTATTTTCAAGATTATTTGCAATATTTGCAACCTTTTCCCCCCAGAAACTGTACTGTAAGTTCTGGACAGCTCTAAAGAACAAATCTGAATCACTGCAGGTGCTAAAAAGTTGCAGAAAAACTTGCTCCTATGATAAAGATTTTTTTTAATTAAAATGCTGAATTAGACATTTTGAATTTTAGATTTCAAACTGAATGTGATATATTTACTTCTAAGTTTCAGATCTATATATTTCAGACCTGCTAACTTTTTTGCTTGTTTCAATTTTGGTTGACTTCAAATGTCTCATGAACTGTCTACTGTTGAATGATAATATTGGGAATTTTATGTAAGCATAACATTCCATTGCAGAAGTCAACATTCAAAAGCAGTAAAATATCAGATGCTATTTCAGTTTGCTCTGGGACCCAAATTGTTCCACTTAGGTCCCTGCAAACTAGGCCATCCTACTGTATTTGCTTCTAATGTTATACCCTTAGTTGCCAGACACAGATACTCTTTCATTAACATTACATATGCTTCTAAATAAGGTTGTCATGAGCATTTGAAGAAAGGGGATAGGATGGAAAAGAATGAGTAAATTGTACAAAGCTTGCTTCTGATGGATTCAGAAATAATCTAAAATGTTCAAAAAAAAAAAAAAATCAGAGGACATCTAGTTATGTCTCTGAATTAATGCTAGAGCATGGGTAAAGGCCTAACAATGATCTTGGCTCTTGATAGCCATGAAAGCCTTCCAAGTTATCCCCCAACCTCAGCACTGAATACAGTTCATTGAGGGGTGAAATTACTGGCAGGGATGCATGCATAATGCTGGGTAGAGAAATTCTTGTGGATTGTTTTCTACACATTTTCATTTGTCGAAAGAGAATTTGCTTAAGACATTTTTTTTCAAAGAAGAGAATTTCAGGGGAATAGGAAGGGTGGAGTGTGGCGTTCTTGCATACATTTAGTTACCAGTTGGCCAAAGCAGATGTGTGAATGTCCTGTGGTCTCCAGCCTCCCTGTTTTTTTTTTTTTAATTGCCAAGAAGATTTCATAAGAGCTCCTCCATTGACATTTTTAGTAGTAGCACCACTTCACAGCAAACAGAGAAATTAAATTTGTAGGACATCCAGTGCAATTTCTCAACAAATTCCTGTTCTTGAGACATTAAAAGGTAGTTTTTCCTTTCTCCTAGAAAATTTCAGAGAAATTACCCACTCAATTTCTCTGCCCACAAACATAAAGGAGACTTTCAAATGGTTGTTTTTGACCAGCTCTTTGCATGGCCATCTCTCAGAAACAGTTTTTCCCCTTCCTTCCCTTCTTCTCCAGTCAACCATTATGGTGGCTACCAAATATACATAGTGCTAGGATTGTATCTTAGCTTCTCTTTTGATTGAGATCTAACGTGCCTGGGAAAAGCATTTCTTATCATTTACAGTATCAAAAGACTATCAAGGAAATTCAGATTATCTTTTTACGTTTTAAAAAATGAAAGTCCACTTCTTGTTGCTCTTAAAATCTAACATTCTCCTGGCAACATAAATGTTTCTCTAGAATGGAGATGAACTGGGGATCTGTGGCAACTTTGACATCCTAAGGAGAATTTTCTGGTATTATATACTTGACCCACAGTTTTTCAGCAAACCAAGTATGAAAGTCATTAACTGTAATTGCCATAGCAGATCTTTTCTATGGAGGCCTGCACAGCACTCATGTCTAAATAAATGGTTTCAAGGAACTGCTTAATTGCTCTGCTTCTGTGGCAAATTACTAAGCAGCCATTACTTGTTTTGTTTTGTTCAATTCAAGCTCATCCAGCATCCCAATGGTGAGAAATATTAATTTTATAATTGGCATTCTTAATTCAAGCTCTACACAGAAGCTCAGGTTTAGAACTTTAGATATCATCCTATGAGCTGTTATGCTCATTGAAACTGTAGGACATCCAGTGCAATTTTATGCATGTTGACTTGAACGATAAATCCCAATTCTATGCACACTTACTTGCATAACACCCCCCCAAAGATATACAGCAGAATGTATTTTCAAATAAGCATGCATAGATTTGCACTGATAATAATTCTTACACTGAGCTATACAATACTGCTTTAATATTTTGCTAATATTTTATGAATTCACAGTAACCCTTGCTTGAAATCAGCATTTAAGTGGCCAAACTCTGTTCAGATGCTAGTGCATAATTGGGCACTTCACAGTTTCAAGCACTGTCTTCAAGGACACATCGAAAATATTTTCTATGGAGAAGCAATTTTATTTATTCCCATAGGACTGGAGTATGCCAGAAACTGAGAGAACACCTGCATCGCTATCAGGACACCTGCTTATACAATGGATGCCACATCACTAGCACAGTCACAGTCTGTCAATGAACAGAGCGAAAGAGAGAGAGAAAAGTTGCAGACTGAGGAGAAAATTAATCTGAGAAATCACAACATATGAAGCAAAGCACAAATATCCACATGGACTCTAACTCTTCCTGCTAAAAAGCATTGCAGTACCAATCATTTTAATAAAAATCTTTTAGACTTAATTGCTACACATTTTGTATCTTAAAAAAAAATCCTTTAATTGCAGCAGAGGTTTTTTCCCATTAATCTCAGGTTTAGAACACTGGTTGTGTTGTCACCCTGCGGACTTTAGATGGTGTGACTAGGGGTTATAGGAAGTGAAGTGCAACAGTTCTGGAGAGCATCAAGTTGGGGAAGGTAATGCTAAACTATCCTAATTAATAAACGGCTGTTTTTGATAACCTTCTTTTCTTTTGCTGCTTAAGAATAGGCTGCCATGAACATATTACCCTAGCTTTCAAAAAGTTGTACAGCCCATCTCTATACAACCAAGCAAAGTTCAAGATACTTGTGCTGACATCTAAAGCCTCAGGCCACTTAATACCAGAATGTCCAATGGGTTGCCATATTTCTTAGGGAACTGCTCATCAGTTAAAAGAGAGAGGAGTGCCCTCTTCAGGTGTTGCAGACCCAGACATTTGCTGTTCAGCAACTGGAGAGAGGCCATTTCCAATCCAAGAGCCCTGTTGTTGAATTTCCTCCTCTCCTGTTATGGTTGGTGCCAAGTCTAAGTAGTTTTCAGCACCAATTAAAGAACCATTTCTTCTCTGTGCCATTTTGTGTATTTTCTGTCACTACTAACATGGTCTTTGTTATGGTTTTGATTTTCAAAACTGTCTGTGGTTTTAACTTTTTTGTTTGTGTGGTTCATATATTTTGTTTAATTGAACTTTCTAATCTCCTTAGGTATTAATTGATTGATTACATGCCATCAAGTTGTTGCCAACATTAAGCAACAACATAGATAGATTTTCTTCATGATGATGTCCCCAACCTGGTCCTTCAGTTCTTCCAATGATGCACTCATCACTACTGTAACTGAGTCTATCCACCTTGCTGCTGGTCATTTTCTTCTCTTTCCTTCCACTTTTCCCAGCATTAGAATCTTCTCCGGAGAGCTAGTCTTTGTGTAACAGGACCAAAGTAGGATAATTTGAGCCTGGTCATTTGTGTCTCGAATGAGGCCTCTGGGCTGATTTGTTTGATGATCCATTTGTTTGTTTTCTTGGCTGTCCATGGTATTCTCAAGAGTGTTCTCCAATACCAAAGTTCAACTCTTTAGCAAAGCAGGAGAGAAAAAGCTCAATGACTGAAACTGTCCAGACCCAAAAACTGTTTACTGTGATGCTTGAGTGCCACCTAGATTGTCCAGTGACATTTTATTTATTGATAACTTTGTTTTTAATAATGGTTAAAATATGGGATAATATTGGCTTTCTGAATGTCCTATGGTTAAACTGACATTGTAATTTTCCTGGGGAAGTGTTTCAGTAATGGGGTAGTTGCCCAATTTGACACCATATTGCTGAGCCTGTGCTTTGTTTTACCTGGGAAGATGTATTTGGGTTAGGGGCTTTAATTTGCCCCACAAAGTATCTTACAATTCCCTCCTCTGAAATAAAAAATAAAATAAAATATTTTAAGTTTCACAACTGTTTTCATTAAAATTGTTCCCTTAAACATTCCCAAAACTGTTTTGGGAAGTTTGTGTTTCTTTTGCATACACTTGGTGCAAAGCAGAGCTGTTACATCTTTTAATCACTATTAAAATTAGGAGAGAGAATAATTGACATCTGTTTTAAAACTTTACCCCATGCTTCTAAGTGGGAGGGGGAAAAAAGTAAGGCATGAAACATGCTATTTTAGTGGCATTTGCAGCTTCTTGAAAAGAAACCATATATTTAAAATCTGAACATTTTGTCCACATAAAACAACTTTTTCTTTGCAAAAGAATGTAAGCTTTTCCCTTGTCATAGTAAATCTAGGGCCATGTGTTTTTGTAATGCCACCTTTAAACAAAGAAACTAAGAATCAGAGATGCCATTAGAATCAGATTTCATATTAGCAAGATTTTATGCAAAGCCCATTTGATTTCTAAGACTTTAGACCAGGGGAAATTATTCTTTATACTTTGTGAATAAAATTTTTTAAATTAGGAACATGCTCAGAACTTAGCTCCTGGAGTAGGAACACACTAGGACACAGCCATCTAAATCCACAAGGTCCCTCCCATCCCAGAGTCTATTTAATGTGGCGGAGTTAAATAAATAAATAAATTGTATTATTTTAAGGGACTCTTACTTCTTCGTAATAAAGTTACCCCATGTTCTATCCTCCTTTATCCAATTGAAAGCATTCACATGTTATAATTTTCAATCCATCTGAGCCCATTAAAATAATACAGGTGGGAATGAAGAAAGGGAGTGTAGAGTTGCATTGCCTACAGTCAACTTACAAAGGTTAGGTTACCAATGTTTTGGAAATAGTTTTCAATAGACATCTCCATAGTTTCAAGTATAATCTAGCCCTATTGTAGATTAATTAGATAAATACAAAGCCAACACTACAAACAATGCAGAAACAGTATCATGGCAGGGCAAAGGCTTTTAGGGTGCCACTGTCCAAATTTTAAATAATTTAAGGATGACGATGATGGTGGTGATGATGATGGTGGTGATGATAATGATGAGGATTAACCAAACTATATTTCAGCTAGCCCTTCTTCACCATAGGATGTGGAAGGAATGTTGGTTAACTGCTTGCTTGTTCAAGTGGGGCAATACAGTGATTCTCAGCAGAGATGCCTTTCTGGCTCTATGATGCATGCATTCAGACAGGTCAACTCTCACAGTTTATAGCAGTGAGGCTTGTTAAGAAGGCAGTTGGGGGTTAGTAGCACCCAGTTGTAGCACTTGGCAGTTCACCAGCCAGTCATCAGGTCTCAAGTAAAAACCTGCAGCTGGGGCTGCAGATTGAATCATTACTTCAGTCTGTTGTAAAATGGGCTAAAACATTTTGGTTAAAGACAATATTCTACCCATCCAAACGGTATACTATACTAGACAGGCCACCAGTACTGAGCAGAAATAGGCAGGATTTTTTTTTTTTAAGATCTAAAACAACTTGACGGTCCTCTGTTGGAATGCAATGTGTTGGGATTTCACAGGGAATCTGCTGTGGCAGCGCTAAACTCAAAATCTATAATGAAATAAACTGAAACAACATATTTCTAATACAAATTACTCCTTATTGGAATAAGGAAAGAAAAATGTGCAAAGTTTTAGATAAGCAGCACAGTAGAGAGTCTATTATGGAATGACATGAACAAAAACAGATTTTCAAAGTTGACCATGTCATGGTTCCTGACTTGTATTTTTTAGTAACATCTGGATATGGTGGAGTCCAAAATACAACAAAGCTATAATAAAACTTTGTACATGTGCAGAAAACATGAAAACACTGACAATAAGTATACATTAACTTTTCAGGATTATTTAAGCATTAAACTAGTAGCACCAGGAAATAAACCATGCGTTCAAACACCAACTCCTTGAATTAAAAATCCTTTTTTAAACTTATTAAAAGTCCTGCTTTAAACTTGTGCTTTAACTTCTCTGGAACACACAGGCTTATAATTTGAAGTTTTATGGAATGGTACAGTCCCATTTTTCCAGCCTCTTTTCTATCCTTCTTATTCTCAGTTTCTTCAGCTAGGAGAGGCTTCACACGCACACACACACACACACACCCCAACCCTTCAAGAGAGAGAAAACAAGACAGGGAGGGGAAAGAGTTATGACAAGGAGAGCATCAGGGTTTTTACCCCAGAATAATATCATCAAAAGAAATTAGATTTAAAAAGTTTTGTTGCTGTGCTAATTCAAAGAAGAGGGAAAGTCAGGAAAACCTTGAGACGAGGAGCTAGTGGGCCCCCCCTTCTTCCACCCATCTAGGCTGGGGAAAGAGATAAATGAATTGCAAAGAGAAACAGTGAATACCAAGATTTCTTTGTGCCAGAAAGGGGAAGGACGAGAAGCGTCAAGAAGCAGAATTTTCCTGAGAGGAGACTTTTTTCTTGTTTTACCTCCCTGCTCCCCCTTTATTTGACACCTCACAGAGATCTCTGTGAAGGAGAGAGGGTCTCCCACAAAGAGGGGTGGGTTAGAAAGAACCCTCCATGTGGCTACCAGGAGAATCCCTTGCTTTTTTTCCCTGTAGCAACAGCGTGAAAAAACTAAAAATAAATTTCCCACAACAGTGCAATAAAATGAAAGCCAAGTTTTACACAATAAATCTCTCTCCAGATGTTTTATAGGAACTCACAGGTTTTGAAAGTTTCACAGTCCATGGGTTTAGAAAGAAAGCAATATAAAGGAAATCCCTATTATAAATAGTCTCTGGGCATGTGCAAATTCCCAGTTACCCAAGCTAAAATGCATAATTTAGCAAAACACAAGACCTAGATAACAGGCATAGAACATGCAGCTGCAAAAGCTCGTATTAATGTACAACATTTTAAATATCTATTAACCTAAAGGTACACTAGAGAAAATGAACACTTATTTATCTAAGAAATATTCCCACTCCCTTTTGCCAGTCAGGCAAACAAAAGCAGTTTAAATATTTGAAATACAATAGACACATTAATTTATTTGAAACCATAATATATTCACCCAGAAAGAAGATAGCTTAGCCAAGGTCAGGAAATAAATTCACATTCTGTCTCACACACACACTTCTTTGCTCCCTCTTCCTCCCCTCCCTTGACCATTCCCTCCTCCTATTCAAAGCAGGCAGTATACAAATAAATCATTTGGAGTTTTACTCAGCAATCCGATTTCTCAGGAAGGGAAGAAAAAGAATCAGAGGAGGAAAAGCGAGTTTCTGGAAGGTTTTCTCCCCGCAAGGTGAGGGATTCTGCAGAGGGCACTTTGCCTTTTCATTGCCTTGGTACAGGGCTGCGGCTAGTCACTTTCCAGTAACTTAAAATCTGGGGGAAACTTTCATGTAGTCAGGCTGATGGTATCAGGCAGGGAAAAGGAAGGCAGGCTTTTACAGGAGGGAAAAGTAATGGCTTAAAAGTTTCAGCTTAGCGCTGAGCGATGTTTTGAGGCTAGGTGTCATGTTCCAAGCAGTGGATTCAAGGGAGCGCATCTGTGCAGACAATAGGGTGGGGCAAGGAGACAAGAAGGCAAATCTCCCCAGGGAAAGGGGGAGAGAAAGCAACTTTCACACAGAATTGTTGGAGAAAAGAGCAGGGTTAGGCAGTTGCATACCAGTTGTCAAGAACCGTGGGAAAAATGAAAAGCCAAGTTGGGCCGTCCAGCTCAAATCAAAAGTCCCATCCAGGGGAAACTGAAACTCTTTGCTGGATCTCTGGTAGGCATGATAGTTGTGCAGATATTTATTGGTCCTGGGCCCATAATTATTTTCCATAACTTTGCATGATATTGCTGTCTCTTAACTTGAGATTCAGCACATCCCCTTTTCCTGTATTCGCCCTTCATCTACCTTTGACAGTAGGGCCATACACTTCCCATTGTTTATAATTTAACACAGGCACACATTAAACACCACAGAAAGACACAGATAATGGGCCCTCATCTTGTCCCATAAATGAAGGTACTTGCTCCCACTGAAGGCCAACTTGTAAGGTGGGACTCAGACTGGCCTATCCATCACCCAGACACCCAGCCAGAAACATAATAAACAAATAAGTAGTAAGTAAATAATTCTTCTGTTGGAGAACTTGGGTGCAATGTGGAATGTATTCTTCAAATTAGTTAATGGGTTCGATGAATTTTTGTTATGCAAAAAGGTAAAACATCAGTATTTTATTTATTTATTTGCTTAATGGCCAAACACCAGAAAGATTTTTTTTAAAAAAACCAAAAATATAAAATGATTTAGAAGAAAGACATGCAACCTAGTGAGCTTCATAGCTTCATAGCTGGCCTACATATCAGGGGGAGACATTTGCATATGAGTCAATCTCAACAGCAACTAGTAGGGAGTACCATGTCAAACACACTCTTGTACAGGGATTACCCCCAAGATCCAGACAGCCCCAACCCTGTTAGCTTTCCAGAAAGCCTTGAAGACCTGGCTTTTCCCTCAGTGCTGAGGCTAGGCTGTTAATGGAGCCAGATACCATAATGCTGTTATTATGATATCCTGTGATTTTTATGGTTTTTGTATTGTGAACCACTTAGAATCACAAGGTTGTGATGATCTGCAAAGGTGATCCTGATAAGAAATATTGTTATCACCACTGAGAGTAGGGTATCAGTTTATGCCAGTGCAAGACCATTCCATGTGGAGCATGAAATATGTAAAAATATCTAGATATAACCAAGGAAGCACCCACAATAATGAAGGTGTGAAATCTTTATGTTTTTGAACATCTAGGACCAAAACTCCAGGCTCTGCCATGGCTTTGCCTAGACCTGAAAAGTGTACAGCTGGAGGAGGGAAGGGTCCTGATTGGAACTCTTGCTAGTGGGTATGTGAATTTCTGGTCTAAAATACATTTGAACATCTGTTAAAAGTTTTCAGCATAATGAAGAGGATGGAACAAGTTTGGCAAATGAATTGGAGTTTACATACTTTTCATATTGCTAGTCCCAAAGACTAGAAATTGCTTAAAATTGCTTGGATTGTGCCCCAATTTATTAGTTAATAATGATAATTATTATTAATGTAATAGTTGCTATTCAAAATTAAGATTTCTAAGCTTTTCTGCAAATTAATTTGGACTGTTCTCATAAGAAATAAACTGCAGTGATAGTGGCCTAGGTATACACAATGAAAAGCCTGAAACACAATTATATAGTCATGAGAAATTGTGTCAAGGCCCTAGAGATTTGTATATAATTAACTGTCAGTTATATAGCAAATAATATGGCGCACACACACACAACACATGCTAAAAGTGGATCTGTTCTAGGGAGAACAGTGTTAAGTCCAATGAGATATATGAGCACATCTTTCACTTGAAAAACAAGTTAATTCTATGGATCAATGTGTGCATTGTTGGATCCTTAAACAACCTGATACAATTATTTCTGCATATAAATAGAAACACAAAGAAAGAAAAAGAGAAAGGGAGAGAGAGAGAGAGAGAAAAAGAGAGAGAGAGAGAGAATGGAAGGAAGGAAGGAAGGAAGGAAGGAAGGAAGGAAGGAAGGAAGGAAGGAAGGAAGGAAGGAAGGAAAGTATGATGGTTTGATTGTTATCTCAGTCTGATTCCTTGTTCATTACTGCACTGGCTTCTAAATATTTACATGGAGCAGCTATGCTTCATTTCAACAAGGCACTATACTAACCAGGTGCCCTGTTAACAGAACAAGCAGAGAATTGTTTCTGGAAGGTAGAAATAGACAATGTCACCCTCTATTAATCCCTCATTCACCTTCAAGTGACCTTAGGGTAAGCTTCCCTGCTCTACTTCTAAAGTACAATTTTCCCTGTTATGTTGCCTTGAATGTTCCTGTCTGTTTGGGCTAGTGTGTGTCAGCTTGTTGCAAGCTAACTTCCGAAGTTCCCTGGCTACCTTGCAGAAAAAGGACTGCAACTTCAATTGAGTTAATACTTATTGTGCATGTGATATTTTCTATTACCCCTCTTTACCAGCATTGATTGTTGAAATAGCATAGTGGTTAAGTTCTTTGCTTAGCAGCAAATGTTGCTGATCTGAAATCCAGCAGAAACATACTGTTAGTTTCTTTTTTTATTACTATTACAATTTTTTCTTGAGTGCTAGTTTTCTCTTTGGGCTTTTTGTTGCTGTTTTTTTTTTTTTTTTTTCAAATAAGTCCAAGGGTTTACCATTTTTTGAGTCACCTCAAAAGAGTTTCACCCCTAACACCCACACAGTCCATGGATTATTTAGGCTATTTGAGAGCTGTGGGTAAAATTCTTCTAGCTTGAGTAACTAGAAAAATTATAAACTCTTGGTCCTAAGCTTTTAAAAGAAACCAGAAAGAAAATTTTCTGTTTTTTTAAAAAAGATTAAATAAATAATAATGTTATTAAATATATATTTGTTTGTTTATTTCTGCCTGATTTTCAACCAGTAACCTGATTTAAAATCCAACAAGGAAAGATTTTAATCACTATGTTATTTCTGCAATACTAATAAAAGGAGATATAGGGATAATTAGAGTGCATTCTAGAAAGAAGGCGGTTTTCTTATTTAGCTTCTTGTGCCTTCATGTTGATGCTTTAATCTTATGTATATACATTTTAGAGCCATGGCAGTTTCCATGAATTGATTAATTTTCATGTCTTAGGCTTGCATGAAATTCAAAATCACCTTATCATTTGGATGCCTTTCTTCCAAGATTGCAGGTGAGCAATGCCTGTGTAATGTCACTTAGGGAGAGGAGGACTTTGCAACTTTATGTATTTCAGGCTTTCTATTTCTGCTTCAAACTCCTGGAGAATCCATTGTATTGATGATTATTCCTACAGAGAGTGCATAGAGTTGTCCCTCCACATTCAGAAGGGAACAGGTTGGTAAAGAGTTATGTGTTTAAAGCTGGGAAAGGCGGCTTTACTTTGGGGAAGGTTCATACAAAGCACCATTTGAATGCTTCACAAAGCAATATAAATGTGATAAGGCCTACCCTAATGTTGACAAATTTGGGACAGAAATCAAAATAATATGATTTGGAATGATTGCTGTTTTAAAGTTATATATACTTTCTCTTGGCTACATAGTTATATTTAGAATTTATCAAGACATTAAGAATCATGGACCTTATATAATAATCATTGTATAAGATAGCAAGGAGAAATTTACACTCAATTTGAGGCAATGAATATGTGCTGTTTGTCAACATTTGAACTATATGCCCTTGTTCCCAACGAAACAAACAAGAAGGCTTTCAAGCAATAGTCAGTTTTTTGACGTTCTTCTGCTCCTAACATAACTTCCCAAGTCTTTTTCCCTCCTTTGTTTTTTCTGTTGTTCTTATCATCATCATCATCATCATCATCATGATTAATTTTAAGTTACACTATATTGTTACTGTTGAATGTTTTCTTTCATTTATTAGTTTGATATGATAACGAAAAATAGAAAACAGAAATGCTTGTGATCATTGCCTGCACCCTGTTAAGGATCCAGATTTTAATAGAATGAGAGACCAGTTCAGTGAGTTGTTTTTACTTTATTTCTATGAATGTGTGTGTATGTGCATGTATTATTTACACTAGAGTCTAAGTAGATACCATTACCATGATAAATCACTTTTTAATCAGTAATAATTTTGCACTAAGTGCTGTGTTAAATGCCCCTTGTTTCACTACTTAAACTGTCAGTGGGACTATCAATAGGAAGTGCAGAGCAGTGTCTGTCATTGGCGGGGTGGGGGGTGGGGTAGGATGGGAGAAAGATCAATACAATTTTTAATTAAGGGTGCCTCATGACTAGAGCTCTTAAACAAGGAATTCTCCTTGTCAGAACATCTAGCCTTTAAACTCTGTTCCATGTTCTGTCAGCTCAGAAGTTAACAGGCAATAAAATGGAAAGGACTTGTAATACTCTCATTTTGCAAAAAGGAGGAGAGAAGGGAGGAAATTCCAACGTATCCATCCCGCCCAGCAAAAGCAGAATTGACAGAAACAGAAAAATATATGCAGATATTGATGTCCCTTAAAATTACTAAGTATATATCTTCTTTTAAAGAGTTTTTTGAAATGGTTTGATAGACTATAAAGCAGTTGTGCTTGTTGATAATATTACACAGTGTTACAGCTCCCTGGGTTGCAAAAACCCAGGTGACCACAAGATGACAGCAAAGAGAGACAGGAATCTCTAACTCTTGGCTGCCCTCTATTTTTCAGCCCAGATATGGGAGCCTTACACACTTTAGATTTTTGTAGGAACTGATGGAGAAGAATATATTGTTTTATTCTTCTGGAATTATTTCTACTTTGTCGTTTTGCTTCCTCCTGCATGACTTTTTGATTCTGGCTGACCGTTAGTCCATATAAAGAAAATAGTTACATGATTCCAAGAGCGTGTGTGTGCACACATCCATTCAACCCCTGGCCATAACTGATAATCAACAAATTTAAGCTACTCATTCAGGAGCAAAGGCACCAAAGGCAGATATCACTGGGGTTGGAAAATGCCAAGGTTTGCAAATGTGTCAAGGATAAACTGTAGGGGAGAAACTCTACAAGATGTGGCAGAGTCCAAAACAGCCCAGTCAGGCTGGGCATGCTAGTGGTTGCGGAATATTAATAGTCAGTTTGGATTTGTGCCTGTGTGGGAAGGGCAGGCTAGAAAACTGGAAGGGATGTTAACAGAATAAGAATTCTCATCAGGAGAATTCCATGCCACAGCTTTTTATTCCAGACTCATTTCTATAGTAAGGATTGGTTCTTCTCATGATTGTTCATGCTGGAGAATGTGTCCTTCATCCACATTAATGCTTTTCCCACTGCCACCCATAAGACAATAAAAAGCAGCATTTCTGGGACGATTTTACCTTTTGATCTCTCTCTCTGTTCTAATGTAATTGTCCACTGGCAGAAGCGCTGTGAGGTGCAAAATAAAGTAATGAAGCTAATCTGATTTTCTAACCCACAATCGCAGGATCTATGTGCCCTTTTTGTATTAGGTTCCTAATGAGATTCTCTGGCCTGCATTCCAGCAACCAGGCTGAGAGCATTGGAAGGCATTAAGCAGTTAACACTGGGGAATGCCTCCATTTGCATTCCATCCTTAATGGATGCAAACCTGCCTGCCTGCCCTTGAGTGGCAGCACCCTTTTCCACTTTGTAAAAGACGACCTTAGGAGAGGGGAAAACATCCTGGGTTTGTGCCCTGGATGGTGCTTCTAAGAAGGAAACAAATAAACAAACACAAGCCTTGTAGTAGAGAATTGGCCTGTTTTCTCACTGTGACGGACTTCAAAATGTAATGCCAGACCCAGCATTACATTTTGGGAAAATGTACATTTCCCAGCATTACATTCCTGGGAAACTGAATCCTTAAATGCAGATGATGATGATGATGATGATGATGATGATGATGATGATGATGATAATAATAATAATAATAAAAAAAATTCCTGGAAATTTAATTTTGTTTTACAATATTGCAGCATTAGATTCCATTCAAGTGGAGTCAAGTCCAGGAGCAAACCTGGGCTGATATATAGCAACCTGAGGATCTTTGGAACCACTGCCATAGGCAACGGTTATGAGTACTTTTGTGTCTCTCACCTTAATAAACCAACAGAAAGAAAGTCCAATGGGAATCAGATGCACTTTGGGTGAAATGATATCCTATGATACTAGATGGTCCAGAAACAAAGGAGATAATAGGGAGCATTGCGTTACTGTTCATGCACTTCCTGTACGGAGACACGGAACAAAACTTTGACCCAGCTAACTAAATGCTACCTTCCAGTCACATTAACATGGCCTTTCAATTCCAGGCAGAAAGCAGAATCAGTTGGTTTATCAGACTTCTGATGGGACTTCTGATGTGGCTGGTAGTTGCATTTGCCTTGATGGAACTGAAGAGGTTCAGTCTAGCTCAACAGACTGTACAGCACAACAGAAGACACTGAGGTCTGCTTCAGGAAGACTGATGTGTGTCCTTTACTCCTGTGGAAAGAAAAAAGTCAGCACTTTTAAACAACATTCTTTTGGGCATCTTGAGTTCAAATGGGACAAGCAATGGCTATAAAATAGGTTTGCTTTTTGTTTGTTTTTTAAGATGGCTGAATTGAAAATAAGGACTAAAGGGCATCAGTTATATTGCATTTAACTAAGCTCTCGAAGAGCAATTCAATAGCTTCAGCTAGATCCTCCATGGGCAGAGTTTCTGAATCATGGAAAGCACCCTACCCCATATTTAATTCACTCCACGAGATCCCTGAACTAAACAAATAGAGTAAATTACCCTATGGGCAGAAGGAATGCATTCCCTTTGAATCAAAGGTGAAATCTGTAGTAAACTAGCATGGGAAAAAGATCACCCCAGACTTGGTATAAATTATCCCCGCTATTAAAATCACAACATTATTTATAAGGCATATTTGCTTTCCAGTGAGTCATTCTCGACAGCTGTGCAAAGCAAATATTGGGAAGGGCATCCGTATTTCTCAAGCGACCCTTGAGTCTGTTCTGAATCGCCAAACCATACCGGTCTCATAGCAGCCATGTATTCTGTTCACAAGGATGTCCTGTCAGAGGTGTGAGCCATTAGAACTTAGGCTGAATACCAAAAGCATCTCATTACTTCACTGGACAGGAAAAGCTGCTAGTTATCAGTAGCAAGCGTGACTTCAGGAGTACAGTTCATAGAGAGTAGAAGCCATCTGGCTGTCATTAAGTGGCTGATTGGGCTTTTCTGTGATTGACTGGTGATTGATTGACAGGTATTCAGAAAGGGAAAGCTATGGACTCTCTGTGTCAGCCCGGCACCGAGCCTTTTGTTTAAGTCCTGCTGCAGGTATTGCTTCAGTCATAGAGAAACTGCATTTTCCATGAGATCTCTCTTAATCCATTTTTATTTTGGCTCCCAGGATGCTCTTTGATGTACAACAGAAGCACACGGGGAGGGGTGAGCTGAGAAAAGAAGGAAAAAGAAAATTGAAAGAAGAATTATAGCTCGAAAGTAGAAGCCAATTATGCTTGGCAAACAGCTCTTCAGATCAAGTCTTGAAAAAAAGAACTCTAAAAAGCAGCCTAATGTGATTATATCAACTATAGATAGATAGACAGACAGAGAGACAGACAGACAGTATAGTGTATTTGCAATGTCCTCTTGGTTTGATCACTATGGATTTCTTGGTACTTTTTCTCCAATAAGTTATGATGTGTGTGTGTAGAGATAGATAGATGATAGAGATCAGTATTAGTTCAGTGTTTCACATTGGTATATTTCTACAGTTTTAAACATGCAGAGTCAATAAGTCTACTCTTAAAAAAAGATGGTCTCCAAGCAGTTTATGAAGTGATAGATCATATATAAATAGGTTGTTTGTTCTCAGTACAGATGCCATCATTACTAAGTACTTTCAGGCTCTTTGAGAGCTAAATAATTCCGTAATGCATCATTGAACATTTAGTTGCTTCGATAGCAGATGGTTTCAGGGGTCCATCTGCTCAAAGCAATGTACTCAACAAGCCCCCTTCACCTTCACCAAAAGGTTTGGAGGCATTGGAATATTTATTCTTCATTGCAGGTGCCTTTTTCTGGAGCCCCCATGTGCAGAGAATGGAGGGGAAATAAAAACGTCTTCAAATCAAGCTTCAGTCCTGGTGTCTGCATCCACACAGTTTATTTGGCAGTGTTACAGAAGAGTTTTCCATTGTTTTCTTGCAGGGTTTTTATTTTTACTCCTCACCTAGTTAACCAGCCTTGGAATTCACAGGCAGTCCCTCACCCAAGAATTTGCTTACCTTCTAAGATCCGTCAAGGTCAGCTAAAGACTGCCTCCAATTGAGATGGTGCAGCTGGTCATCATTTCATAAATCCACCAGATTTAGCTACTGCTCCTGAGTCAAAGGCTGCAGAAAATGGTTAGCAGCTTTTAAGTAGGAAAAGTGCTTAAACTCAGTAGATTTAATCCTTCATTAGGTATGCTTGAGACTGAAAGATAGGCTGAAGATACAAGTGTATGATGCAGAGAAACAAGACTACTGACAAAAATAGCAACTCATAGACTATGCTTCTCCTATAAGACCTATAAAATCATTTGCCCCATTTCATGTCAACAGCATAGAACCAAGTGATGTTTTACCATCAGCAATTGATGAAGTAGTGAAGATAAGAAACTGGGATTGAGCAGAGCTTTGTTGGGACTGTTCCGTTTCCTATTGATAATTGTATGAAACATTACTTCCTTGCATATTTCCTGATACAGGAAAGTAATATCGGCTCAGTGAAAAAAGACAAGGACAATCAGCTAATTCTAAGGTTGTTAGAGGTTTTTTGCATGAAAAGTTGTATTTATTATTTGATTCTGTTGTTTTGGCCCCAGATCAAATTTCCAGGCAAGGAACACTTTCAGAATGTAAATTTATTCATTCAACTTCTGAATAACTTATTTTGATTATAGTAATTGCCCGTTTCACACACACATTTTCCTTGCCGTATAGGAGGATCACTTTGCAGACATAGTAGCTTTTACCTCCAAGTTGATTTTCCTGTATACAGCATGAGCAGGATCTTGTCTATTTTCTTACAAATACTATTAAAAAAAAAAAAATCACAATGGTCACACAGATGAATGTAGCCAGCTTTAGAAGTAAATATAATCTGTTTGAATTGCTTGTTTTAGCTATTGAATAAATTGTTTGGTTTACAACCCATGACAATGGGTACCCAGGCTTGACATTATAGACACTTGTCTCCAAATCCAGGCCTGCAATTATTAGAGTAAATAAGGGCTGGTAAATATGGTTTTTAAAAGCCTTGTAATTTAGCAGGCACAATAAATATTCAGATGTCATGTTTGCATATATTATTTTTACAACATTAGATAATTTCAGGAAACCAAATAATGAATTCATGGTCAGGGACATGACCAAACCAAAGAAACAAAAAATGATCCAACTAGGTTGCTGTATAAGACTCTGGCTAGACAACAGCATCTGCAGCAAGGCATAATTTTATCAAAATAATGTCAGGACACAAGTACAAAAGGGGCCAGGTTTGCACCACTACATTGCAACACACATTTCATGATCGGCTCTTCTTGACTTCCCTCTTTGATCCTGTAAAGCTGCCAATGCAATGAAAACCCTGCAAAAACAGGATCAAAGTTTACTTTGAAATGCAAAAGGAAGGCAAGTAAGATATAAAGGAGGAGCAACCATGATAGTTAATGAAAGCAGGTGAAACACAGACTGATATAAACATGTCTTCAGTACTGACTGATAGAAGATATGTCATTATAGCAGCCATTTGTTAGCCAGCTAATATTACGACACCAGCATTATCCTACTTCACAGCAAAGCAAGAGGAACTCCACAAAAGATGACTGTTCCGCCATCTAGGCAGAAATGCTGATTATGCACTCAAGGAAGGACATAGCAGTCACTCTCCTCTTTTAGTACAGTTCTTTATCTTCCTCTTAAGGAAGCCATGAAAAATTCTAAGAAAGGAGGACAATGACCCTATGAAAGGAGCATGTGACAAAAGAAAGGAGGACGGTGATGAGGAATGATTTTATTTTACAGCTAAATATAACTCCTAAAAATATTAGATGTTACAAAACTAGTTTTGATATTTATGCCCTTTTAAGAAACTATTTTCTAGCAAAATTTTGTACATGGCTTTGCACATTTCTGAAAGCCTGATGAAGTTTTGGAGTTTTCCTTTCATTGTGTCCATCTCAGCTGTTTCTCTCATTTTACCAAGCAGGGCTCATCACTGAAAAAACAAGTTCTGTGTGAACATTTCTCTGTGATAGAGAAGTCATTTAGATGCTGATCATCTGCATGTTTGTTAATGGAGACTGGGATACTTTTGTGAAAAGTTTAATATATTGCTTTTCATTTATCTGGAAATGTAGCACTTCAGGATAACTAACATTACTCTCCACAATGCCAAGTCCCTCATACAGTTCATCCAAATCATTTTCATTTAGACTATGTGAGAAGGAAATCAAACTCTTCCTCCATGAAAGCAGGAAGCCAAACCTTCCTGCTGGTCTCACCCTGCCATTCAAACTTTACACAGCAATCAAGGTAAAATTTACAATTAGAATGGGCTTACCCAAAAGATTAAAATGTGGCAGGAAGAGTCAAGATTCCTTGAACCTAGCCCCCAACTCCCCCTAACCAAATAACAAAAGATCTGGTAGGAAGAGCTAACATTCTTTGAACTTATCCAAAACTGTAATCAAATAACAAAAAATCTCTTCCCCGAAGAGATCTGCATACCAATCAGGCAGTGCTAGACAGGCAAATACCTCAGTTCAACACCAATCAGGCGATGCTAGATAGGAAAACGCAGAATGCCTGATTAGAGGAAACCAGTTCAGCAGAGTGCCTGACCTCAGAGTGCCCCCTCTTGGAACTCCAGTTCATTACACTTTCGAAGAACTAGAGGATGGGCTCTCTCTTCATTCACTTTTTCAAGGAACAAAGGCAAGATTTCCCTATATAAAGGACTCCTTGGGAATTCTTGCTCATGGCCACCTCCGAGAGCTGATTCTGTGTGCTGTGCTCTCGGAAATAAACTTTTGCCTCTGTTTCAAGCAACTGCCTGGGCATTTTATTCCTGGCTTGGAAACAAACTTGGTAAGATTTCCATCCAACAACTACAATGTTTTGAATAATGTAATAACATTCATAGCCTGAATACTGTAGCTAGAGAGAAAAATGTTAAACATCAGAGGAATAGGAATCCTGCCCTTTTTTATTTCCTGCTACCTTTTGGACACTTGTCATTCTACACTGTTCTATATTCTTACTGTCTATTTTTGGCAACATATGGATAGGCACATGTCAATATATTACACATAGAAGAAACAAGACACAACTCTCACTCATCTACCTGAACACATCTATTTTATGAACTCATTCTTCATTGAGTGTAATAGCTACTAAATATGATGTTCAGGGATGTTCTGTAGCTGTTGAGGAATAAGAGTTATCCTTTTCTTTCTGATATCCACACCTGCTTTTCCCTGCTTCTTATTGTACCAGATCTTATAAATCATGGCTGCAAACTGCATCCACAGTCAAATATTGTCATGTAAAAACACTCCATCAAAGGTTCTATTTGCATAGTTTTCAAAAGTTAATGTGTCAGTAAAATAATGTGGTTCCACACAAACCACTCCAAATAGGTAGATTTTGCTTTGCAAGCAGTATATCTAGACCCCACCCATTTACATCTATTCAAGCCTGGCAGTCCAATAAGATAAACTGACCAGTACAAATCCAGTTCAAATGGATGGATGCTGAGGAACAGCATTGAAAGGCCTTGGCCAAAATTCCTGCTGCGTTGCAGTTTGTCCTATAGAATGTTTTTCCATAATCTGGCATCCTTGGATGTGATGGGGCAGCATATCAATTGGCAAAATGGTAGGAATTGCAGTCCAACAAATCTGGCGGGTGCCTTGTGGGGGAAACAGGAATGGCTTTCTAATGTTTTGGATTCCAAATCCCAACATGCAATCTCTTGCTGGGTCAATGATTATGAAAGCTGTGGACAAACCATATTAGTCTCTCAATCTTTTCTATAAAGGCAAAGCTGGGAAGAGAGGTGTGGGAGTGATATATGCCCACAGTGCAACTTAAGATGTCTGAGAAACACAAGACTGAACTAACAATTTATAAATTATCATCATTTTATATATATATATATATATATATAGCTGATCTGGCTACTATGCTTTCTCTAATACACACACACACACACACACACACACACACACTCCTATACATATACATATACATATATACTCCTATACTCATACATATATATGAGTAGGGAAAGCATAGTAGCCAGATCAGCAGAAGAAAGCAATCTGCTGTTAGCATCACTCTCAGGAGAGGCTATAGGAAAGTAGTTCTGAAGGGAACAAGAAGTTTATTTGGAGTGTTGATCCTGTTGGGATGCAAATAAGTCCTGTTTGGATTCTGGGGTTCAGGAAGCAAATATTCAGAATCTTAAGATGGAAACTTGAAACCTGCTTTTCTTAAAGGCATCTATCAGCTCCCTCTTCATGTTATTTTAGGCATGTGCTAAAGAAAAGGAGACTGTAAGACTGTAATGTTTAACAATCTGCTGGTTTATATTGTCTTCTGCTTCTATTTTCTGTGCCATTTCTGTACTGTGACATTATTTTTTTCTGATTTGCAGTTTTATCTTGCTTTTTGTATAGGATTGATATTGTTTCATTTTTCTCCATAAGATATACTGTGAGTGACTCAACAGGGAATAACAATATTTCTGGCTGCAGTCTAGCTACAACTACTGATATGTCTAGGCGAGTTCCACCCCCCCCTCCCCCCAGCGTCTGTGGGTGTTTTCATTAATGTTTTCTTCTTCTCGCTGCCTCAGATCAATTTTGCCCTCTTTATGAATCTCACTGAGATCTCAATTCATCCAAGTACAAGAGGACCCACTTTACAGATGCCTTCCTGTTACTATAATATATTATGCTTCTCTTCTTAGTAGCATTGGGTCATGTTTGTGATTGCTTCCTAACACCATTAGCCCATACGTCCGTAATAATTTACCAAAAGCTCAATAAGACTTCAGCTTCTTTCCTAAAAAAAGGAATCAAATCAGCAGAAAACCACAAACATGATGCTCCGGTTGTCTCCCCATTTATGGCCACTGAAAGCAAAACTGAACGGATTGTTGTTATTGATGTATTTTTCAGAAGAGCTGCATTTGAGTATAAAATAAGGGTAAGGAGGCAAAGTTCAATTCTTGTCTCTCAAAATGGGTGGTTGGATAAGCATTTATGAGAACCCTCCATATCCATGATTGCCCCTGTGTTGTTGACTCAGGACATTCAATATACCCACAGTATATCAAATTTGGTCCAGTCCCTACCATATTGTCTAACAAAGGTGGTGATCCCTAGCTGATCTCAGAAAAGCTGTAAGGTTGGGCCTAGATAATCTAGGGCTTTGAAGAGATCCAGGTTCAAAGGGGAAAAGATGATTCAGAGCACATGGCACCTATTGGCAACTCCTTAGGCTTAATCATGCTGCACAACTCCTGAAAAAGACAACTTGGACTTAAGGAGTTGTCATCTCTTTAGCTCTTTATTTCTACCATACATGTTTCTACTCAATATATCTATTAAAGAATTTGAAGCACTAACATTTATGTTGATAGATTTCAAACAGTGATATACTTGAGAATTAACTAATAATTATCAGTGAGCATTCAGCCTTAAAATAGAAAGGAAAAAAAGGAAGTAAGAAGCACACAATTTCTAGGGGAAAAAAAAATTAGAATCAGGTTATGGTGGGGTACTGACATTCCAGGTTTACTGACAGATTTTTGAGGCAACACTCAAGCCAGAAAACCACCACTGGCAAGAGCAGTTGCCATTTTGAATTGTCTTTCTATTTTCAAAATAGTCCTTCATGAAAGGCAATCAAGCATTTAATTTCCATTTCCAAATGCAGGGAGACAGAACTCTGAAATGGGATCATACAAACTCTGTCATATTGTTTTATTGCATCAGCTGGCAAATATGTGCTTATCATATAAATAAAGAAGGCACTGAAAAGCTGCCACATGTAGGCTGCTCTTTAATGTAAGGAGAGGGGGAGAAATAGACTAGAACACAACGTTTACTCTTTTTCTGCATTTACATTTGATGAATTTAGAAAACAATCAGCAACCGGGGGGACAGGTTGAAATGGTTACTCAGCCTTTAAAACTTCCTGCAAAGTTCTGTATCAGTCGCAATCTCTCTGCCAGACTACTTTTGTAGGATTGGTGTCTGATCAGGTAGCCCAGCAGCATCAAAATGGCAGGCACTACTGGGCCATCAAAGTCCTGCCCTTTCTAGTATGTGTTGCACGTCATGCATGCATGTCAGAAGGGGCAGGGCTTCAACCACCTTGGTGATGCCTGCCATTTGGATCCCACTGACCATTCTAGTGTACAGACAGTATAAGAAAAGCCACTCATTTTAAGCATATCTTAAGAATCTTGAACTATATTAAGCTGAACGCTAACCTCAGGGCTTTTCCTGTTTAACCTACACACCACTGGGTTTTGTGTAGATTTGCATGTGTTGATTGTTGTCCAAAAACTCAATTTCAGCCTTATTTTGGGGGCGGGGGTGGAGAGGGAACAGGGGGAGGGAAGCAGCTAGAGAGAAGTCTGCTACTGCAGAGGTTCAGACTTGGCAACATTTTTCCAAAATGATCTCCAGCTGGATTTTGCTTTGTCATTTTCTGGAATTAATCTCTGTGCATTAATGACTAGAAGTTAACACTGACTAAATAGCACATAATACTAGATAGCACTCAATCAATCAATCAATGAGTCTCTAAAGCTTCGCAACTTTTTTCTGTGAAAGAAACCTTGACTGCATTCTGCAGGAGAAATCCTGCAGTCAATGCCTCTCTGTGTCTTTGTCTTGCTTTACGCTTCCTTTTTTAAACTATTAATTAGATAGCTGGAACCTTATTGTCATTGTCATTCCATCCCCACTTCCGAATTTGCAAAGCTTTTCTACTATTTTACCATTTTTTGTTGTTGATGATACTTTCCCTTCCACCAGAAGCTCATCTACTGGGGAATTCCTGAATTTTCAGACAAGAAAGAGCAAGTTTTCAAACAGACACTGTTTACTTCTTCATGGTGGAAACACATAATTGTTTATTATATTGATATCCTGCTTTCAGTAGCTCATGGCAGCATACCTAGAGCTCCCTGCTCCCATATTTCTATACAACAACTGGTGAAGTAGGTTGGGCTAAAAGAGTGACTGTCCCAAAGTCATCTAGGGAGTTTTGGGATCTGAGGCTGGACTTGAACCAGAATCTCTTTGGTGGCAGTCCAGCACCTTAATCATATGGTGGCAATTACAATAATTTCCACTTTTGGCAATCTGAGAATGATTTTTAAAAATGGAGCCCCAGCATGAAGGCTTCCTTCAATATCTAAGCATATATCCATTTGGTGATTCAGAATGTCAAGAAGACAGTGCATCAGAGGTTGAAACTTCAGAGGTATGTATCTTCCAGAGAACAAATAAATGTTATTAACAACATGTTTATACTTCCCACTGAATTTGAGTGGTTCATAGAGTAAAAAAAAAAAAAAATCAAACATAAAATTAAAGCATTCCCCAGACCACAAATTCAAAACCAAAACCCTAAATGCCTATCCAGCCACCACTGGAGTAGCCCTCAAATGCCCATTAAGAAGCCTCTTCAGTGCCTTTCCAAATGCCAGGAGTAGGGGGCCAGGCACAACTATGTGTCAAGCCCCTATAGCAGCTCACACTCAAGAAAGCTGGATCCTCACACAATCTCATTAATTAGGCGCATTGAGAAGGAAAAAAGGTTAGGTTATAGAATCTTGGAAACTGGCTATGCACGTTATAGCCCTTATTTATCAGTGAGTATATTACAGTGGGGGCCCCTTAAATGCCTTTGATCCTCTTTCTAATTGTCTCTTGATTTAGTGGGGAGTTTGCTACCTGTTTAGCAGCTACAAAAGGAATATCCATCTGTTCTTCTTCTGAAATATTTTGCAAACATCTATTTCCATTTTGAGACTCAGATAATTCCATTACACTCTGGGGAGGGGCACCATATTTAACAACAGCAGTCTCTCAAAGGGGTCTATGTCACCAAAAAATTAAGAACCCTGTTTTAAGAGGATGGAATCTTAAGCAGGTCCTCCCTTGGTGAACTCACAAGATGGGTAAAATGCATGATAAAGTTTCCAACCCATCCTCCTAATGTTGCCAGCTTCCAGACAACAGCGCTGTCCCAGCCCTAGGGCAAAGTGACACCCCCGACAATTGCACAACACTGTTACTGGAGCTTTGTGAATGTGATCTATCTGTGACAGTGCTGCTTTACCAATGGGTCAGTGCATATAATTTCAGCCCATCCTGCTGAATGCTGCTTCAGAAACACCACCCTGTTTTCCATCTTCTTGTCTCTATCATAGTAACATAGATAGCATAGATAGTACAGTAGAAGGTGCCTGAATGCAGAATTATTACACCAGCATTATAAACACAACAGGAGTGTGCAGCCCTAGACAATGGGAAAATTTCAAGGGTTTTCAGTGCTTTTGAGTATATTTTTTAACTACTAACCTCACTTTTCATTGCTTCCCTTCAAAAACCCTCTCTGGGGTTTTCCCCAAATTAATAGGTGTATGTTTACAAATGCATATACAGTACTATCAGTGTTACTTCCTAGATGCTTCTAGGCTATTTCTAAAAGCAGGGAAACTGCTGGGTTTTTTGATCTGCGTTATAAAACTGAGAAAGAGATTCTGAAATTAGCTAAATCAGCTGATTATGAAACTGACTGGAGAATAGACAAATGGCCAGGAGACTGTGGTAGGGGGAGGGGTGCGGGGAAGCCCTGACTTCCACTTTCCCCAAGAGATTAATCAGCAGGAAAGGATTGATTTCCTGATATATATAGAATTATAGTTTGATTCTGTCCATATTCCTACGCAGAAAATGGGACTAACACAAACTGGCAGCAACTTGTCCCTTGCCTTAGCAATGCTATTGACTGTGAAAGTCCTTGGGGTTTCTAGGGCCACCTTCCAGTCTTTCACATGTAGTTTGTACCTCATGTTTGTATTATAAGCTTAGATGGTGCATGATTAAGTCAAAGGAGACTCACGTTCAAGTCCACTCTCAGAACAGTAGGTCATGCACAACTCTGGACCAGGCGCTATCACTCAGCCTAACCTACCTCACAGAGTTGAAGCTAGGAGAAAAAACTGGAGGAAGAGGTCATCAGAGAAAGGCAAAATAGAGAATGAATGAATGAATGAATGAATGAATGAATGAATGAATGAAAGAACAAACAAACAAACAAACATGCACAGCTCTGCCTATTTCCCTGCAGAGACTGGCAGAAGCCATCTGAGTGGCTAATTCCACAGGTATGTTGGAATGAACATAGGAATTGTTTGCAACTTTAGCCATTAAGGAAAGGTATTGGGGGAAAAAGTATAAATGCTTTCAACTTCCAACTTCCACAATGCTCTGCTTCTTCTAAAGTGAATCTTACCCCCTGCTTTCCCACAGTCATATGCAAAATTTCATGGACAGACTGCACATCTACCCAAAAAAGAAAATAAGTAAGTTCCATTTAAACTAGAGTTAGGAAAAAGCACATCAGCTTCCAAAAAGTCACCTTATTCTTGGATGAATTATTTGTTCATATAGTCCAGTGATGTCAGTTGTATCTAGCCTTAAGTTGCTAATGCCTTGAAACAGAGATCCTTCACAGTATCTGTTCCTGGGTCTTGTAACAGGAAAGGCCAGGCAGGGTTGAAACTGAGATTTTCCACATGGAAAGCATCTGCTCTATCACTGGGCTATAATCCCTCCCACTGAATTACCTGTGCTTCCTATTCTGTCAATATCTCCCTCCTGCCAAGAATTACTCTATGAATACAGTCATCTTTGATTTTTTTTTAACTTGCTTAAATCTTAGTGTTTCATTTACTTTGAAAAATAATTCATTTCTCCACCCCCATTTGCTACTTATAAAGGTATCATGCTTCCTGTTTAACAGTTCGACAGCATTGGCAACCTTATCACCTCAACCTTTCAACTGTGCAGCTTTACTTTTTCAGTGGCTAATATTTTCACCTTTCATAGCTAAGTAAATTCCTGCTCAGAGGTCATAGAAAAGGCAGCCAGATTATGTTTTTTTCCAAAAAAAAAAAAGTTTTCTTTTCTTTTGCAAGACAACATAAAAATGAACTTGAATTTGCCACCCCTAGCATCCTGCTGAATTATTTCATCAAATCTTCTCTGTTCTTTAAAAAAAAAAAAAAAAACAGCATGGGCTCCCTGCACCCATATCTCCACCAATTTAATGAAGTTGTTAAAGTAACAAGACTGACAGGTTAATTATCCTTTATAAAAGGGGACAAATTGAACTGTGTCTTTCCATCATTTTTTGATATAGCAAGAAGCTCCTGAGGTGCTTAGATGCCACTCTGGTGAACAGAAGAATGAATCCACTCTGCCGTTGTTGCTTGACCCTGGTCTCCCCATCGGGGCCTTGTGGTATATTGCAGTGACTTTTTTGTTTTACATTCAACAGATCCAACTTTATTATGAATTCAGAAGATTTTTTTCCCTCCTCCTCCATATGTTAGCTGACAGCTTCCCTGAAATAACTGATGGCTAAATTTAAACTCTGATGAAAATTAACCCAAGTGTTAAATGCAAACAGGAGCTGCTTGGAAAGAAAAGAGTTATCATAGTAAATGCCAAGCAGTGGAAAATGTGTGTAAATTAATGGAGCCTCACTAGTGACAAGCTGTCAGGCAATTTGATGGCTCTCAATAGTGCTTTAGTCCCATTGAAGTTGGCCAGAGGGCAGCCTGGACAAGTCCTGCTTTTCAAAAAGACCACGGGATGCTTGACAGTAACGCTAACTAGACTGTCTAAAGTTCATGGTCAAATAAGAGGCCTCTTTAAAAAAGAGAGAAGGGGGAAGGAAAAGCTGTGTGCAAACAGGATTCAATGGCAACTGAGAGCTGAAGGGAGCATCGAGCATAAAACAATGTATCATGTTATTAATAATAATGCACACATATGCACACACAGACACACACAACCCTCAATTAAGTGGGAAATAATATTGGAATATAATTGTGGAGACAAAGTTTTCTTTTGACTATATAGTTCAGATACACAAACCTGGAAAACATTAGAAATGTGGCAGTCATCACATTTCCTCCATTAAAACAAAAATGTTTTGTTTTCAGATTTTGCATATCTATAGCCAAAACATCTGGTTCTGTTAATAAGACTATGTGAAGTACCAGTGTAAAAGCTGAGAAAGTGCACTTTAATTAATAAATGTCACTGTAATCCTGACTTGCAAATCCACTGATAGAGAAATGCTTTGCAGATTCTAGGCATGGATGGATGGATGGATGGATGGATGGATGGATGCATAGATAGATAGATAGATAGATAGATAGATTTAAATCCCCTGTCATCCCTATGGGTGGTATGCGTCTTCCTCAATCTTGGGTCCTGTACCAGAGGCCTGGGAGTTTGAGGGTTCTGTGCAGTATCTTAGCACTTCCTAGCACTGCACATTTGTGGACAGAGAGCTCTGATGTTGTACCTGGGATCTGTTGGAGCCACTCTCCCAGATTAGGAGTCACAGCCCCAAGTGCTCCTACCACAATTGGAATCACTTTGGCCTTAACTTTCCACATCCTCTCTAGTTCCTCCTTCAGGCCCTGGTACTTCTCCACCTTCTCATACTCCTTTTTTCTGATATTGCTGTCACTTGCCACCACTACATCTATCACCACCGCTGTCTTCTGATCCTTGTCTACTACCACAACGTCTGGTTGATTGGCCAGTACCTACCTGTCCATCTGGATCTGGAAGTCCCACAGGATCTTAGCCCTGTTATTCTCCACGACCTTCTGTGGAATCTCCCATCTGGACTTGGGAGGGTCTAGCCCATACACTGTGCAGATGTTCCTGTACCCAATGCCAGCTACTTGGTTGTGCTGTTCAGTGTATGCTGTTCCTGCCTGCATCTTATACCCTGCCATTATGTCTTGGTCTGTGTCTGAGGCTTCTCTACACATTCTGCACCTTGGGTCCTGTCTAATGTGGTAGACCCCTGTTTCTATGGATCTGGTGCTTAATGTCTATTCTTGTGCTGCTGTGATCAGTGCTTCAGTGGGGTCTTTTAATCCAGCCCTTTCCAGCCACTGGTAGGATTTCCCAATGTCACCACCTCAGCTATCTGGTGATGGTACATCCCATGCAGAGTCTTGTCTTGCCATTGCACTTCCTCTGCTTGAGCTTCCTCCCATGTCTGCTGCTGCCTCAGGCATTCTCTCAGCAGCTTATCTTTGGGTGCCATCTTCCTGATGTACTCCTGGATGCTCTGGGTTTTGTCCAGGACAGTGGCTTTGACACTTACCAGACCCTGCCCACCCTCTTTCCTGCTAGTGTACAGTCTCTGGATGTTGGACTTGGGGTGGAAACCTCCGTACATTGTGAGGAGCTTCTGGGTCTTTACATTGGAAGCCTCCGTGTCCTGCTTTGGCCAGCTCACTATACTGGCAGGGTATCTGATGAGTGGCAGGGCATACAACTTGAAGATATGGATGTTGTTCTTCCCATTGAGCTGGCTCTTCAGGACCTGTCTTATTCTTTGGTAGTACTTGGGTGTTGTTGTCTTCTTTGCCTCCTCATTGTGGTTCCCATGTGACTGTGGGATACCAAGGTACTTGTAGCTGGTCTGTATGTCTGCTATGTGGCTTGCTGGTAGTTCTACCCCATCAGTCTGAACTACCTTCCCTCTCTTTACTACCATCCAGTCACAATTCTCCAGTCCAAATGACATCCCAATGTCCTCACTGTAGATCTGTGTCAGGTGGATCAGTGAGTCAATGTCTCGTTCACTCTTAGTGTACAACTTGATGTCATCCATGTAGAGGAGGTGGCTGATGGTAATTCCACTCTTGAACTTGTATCCATATCCAGTCCTTGTGATTATCTGGCTGAGGGGGTTCAAGCCTATACAGAACAGCAGTGGGGACATCACCTTGATATATGCTGCACTTGAGGGCCACTTGTGTGAGCTGTCTCAAGTTGACTTCCAGTGTTGTCTTCCACAGTCCCATTGAGTTCTTGCGGAAGGTCCTTAGTGTCCTGTTGACTTTGTATAGCGCAAGGCATTCACAGATCCATGTGTGTGGCATTGAACTGTAGGCTTTCCTATAGTCAATCCAGGCTATGCTCAGATTGGTCTGTCTAGACCTTGAGTCTTGGGCGACTGCTTTATCTATGAACCTCTGGTGTTGTTCCCAACGTCCTTCTGAGCTGTGCTCATATACCGGCCCACATGGTCTTGTAGCTTGGCGGCTATGATGCCTGACTGGACTTTCCATGCTGTGGGGAGACAGGTTATTGGCTGGTAGTTGGACGGTGCTGAGATGGATAGATAGATAGATAGATAGATAGATAGATAGATAGATAGATCCCTTTCTACCACTGGTAATTCTTGAATACAGTATTCAACAGTCAGGGAAAAGACCATTTGACAGCCCCACAAAGTCCCAGGATTGGCTTCATCAAGGGGATGGTGGTAGAGGTGGCATAGTTCTCCCATTTATAAAGCAATGAAGTGGGAGCATGAACGATTGGCAAAAGGGAGAAAGGGTGATTGTGAAGGAGAGCCATAGAACTTTCAAGCAGATCTGCCCAATACTATGCAACACCAAAAGTCTGGCTTCAAGTGGTATCTATCATATTCATCTGCAATTGTCAACACTCACCAGCATTCAGGCATTTGTATAGATTCATCTTTGTGATTTTGGATTAAGTAGCCTGTAACTTTTTTTAACAGACTTTGTTTTCAATGATGAAGCAGAATAAATGTTTTAGTATTATTAAATCCCTGCTCAACTGCAATTGACAATTGTGTTGTCAACTTGGTCAAGTGGCTATTTTGTTCTTGGTGCAATGTGTTAACTGTACAATGGGAGTGCTGAGAATATACACACCCCACTCACATAACTATATCAGCAGGATAAGGCACATGAAAAGCTCTCCAAATGATCAAAATGTTTTGCAGCAATTTCCCTAGGTAAGTTTTGGAATACATTCTCTACGCAAAGTTTAGATGAAGCCAATAAAACTGCTCTAATTTTTTTTATAGCAACAGAATCTAAAAAGCACAGTCATTGTTTTGGGTCCCACCAAGCATTTCAAAAAGCTAAATGTTGAATGCTTACATTATTTAAAACAGCATGCCCAGGCCAACTTTTAGGAAAAGGACAGCTTACTCTTTTTTCGAAGGAATTGTTGTGGCACTGCCAAAAATGGAAGACCGTTGTGGAAATGGCTGCCATGGATCATAGAGGCTGGGCTAGATTAAAATAAATTAATTTACATTAATAAAATGCAGGTAAATAACTTAAAAATAATTATTTATCTATCTTTAAAATATTGATTTCCCATTCTAGCAGTAATAATGGTAGTAATAACATAACTTCCTCCATCTGTAAAATAAATTTATTTTCTATCTCACTGGTAAAAATAAATTGAATTTTCCCATAATAAATACATTAATTAAATGCATTATGGATTTCAAGCTATCCTGTCTGCTTTTAATTTAAATACATAGAAATAAATTGCTAACCTATCTTTAAAATACATTGAATTGATTTCCCAGCTTTAAAGAAAATTAAAAGCTTCCAATCCACACAGAATCCATGCACGCACCACTCTGATCTAAACAGTGCTCCTTTTGTATATTTCAAATTACTTTTACCAGTTTTAAAACAATATAAAAAGTTCCAATCTCTAACCAACCAATCAACCAACACACATATGGCTTTCGTGAGTCTTTTCATCTCTTCTCCTAGAAACCTCCATACGGTCTCCTTTTCTCTTCTTCTGCTTTTGATTCTGGACCTCACCCTTCTCTTTGGAAGTGTCACATGTGGTACAACAAAGCAATCGTGGCTGGTAGGTCTGGTTTCCTTGATGTCATTGCACAAACCCTCAACAGCAGGCAAGGGGAGGATCAGCCCCTAACTTAGCTTCTGCCACTCTCATTGGTGGGAAGTGCTGCAGCCCATTCTCCTGCCTGCCCTGGTTGGTCAGTGCACAGTGGTGGCAGTGATCCTACCTTGATTGCCATGCAAAGCAAGACCACATCAAGAAGCTTCAGCATTCCTTTTTCTCCAGACCACTAGGGCTGGCAGTAGCTCCATCCTGTTTTCCATCTACTGCTTCTTCTTCTCCTGCCTGCCTGCCAAAAATCAAGAGGAAGCTACACTGCTCTTATACCTTTGCTACTGTGAGGGTCAGACTATTATCAGCCTCTTTTGGCAATAAACTTCATGAGATAAGAGCATACCTGACTTGATAAAGAATATTTAGATCAGAGTTAGTTCTGTATCAAAAACTGTGGAGATCAAACTCTGGCTTTGACAGATCTTTTCCTATGTTTGTTTCTATGAAAAAGATACAGCAACTTGTTTTAAGTAGCAAATTTCAGGAGAATTATTTTTTCACCCTTACCTCCAACCACCATCTTTGTCTTTTTTTTTTTAATTTGTATTACACAGCAGGAGGTGTTAAGCTGACATTTTGCCTTAAAGTATCATTTACCTGCACCATGACTTGATATCTTGGCATCTTCAGGTATTCTTGTATCAAAAGTTTAGTGTAGATCAGGGAGCAGGGCAAATGCTGAAGTATAAAGAAAGAACTCAGCAAATAGCAAAGTGTTGTTTACCTTATCTGTTAATTTCAGAATTAGGGCAAGATTTGAAATAAGGGAAAGAAGACCTGCAGGCAAAAAAGGAGTAGAGGTTATTGTGAATCAATAGCCAGGCCTCTGAGAGTTTTAAAAGAAATGTTGGAGGAAAACCCTTTCTCCTAATCAGAGGAAGGGTCTCCTCTATTTCACACACAAAGGCCTTCCAGGGATGACATGCTGCCTGGGAACTCTTAAGACTGTAGCACCCATGTCTGAGGGGGCCAGTAGGCTGGCAAAGACAGAAATAAAGAAACACACAATTTCTTCCTCAGAAAACTCAGGCTAAAAAGGAAAACTGTATGAAGCCAAACAAGATTCTTCTATCTTCATTTACACCCTTGTTATACAATGTGGACTATCAAATGCTTTTCCAACTCTTCCCCAACCTTGTTCTTTGTATTACACTCTTCACATGGCACACTGCATTCAGTCAGATGTAACCTGGAGATCGATTGCTCACATGCCTCTTTGCCAACTCTCCTGATTCTCACTGTAATCTCAAGAACTCCCAAAAGCCTATCCTGCAGGACAAAAGGCTTGAAGAGCTTCATTCAAAAAAAGGAAAATTTAAAATCAGATGGAAGCCCTCAGTCCAAGAAGTAAAGTTTCAACTTTATTTTATTTCACCCACCCACTCTCATCTCTAATAATATTTCCTAGGTTTTTCTGAGGCCCCTACAACCTCAGGAAGGACTTGGGGAAAATGATGGGGCAGTGATTGAGTTCTGCTGTAGTAGGGAGCTCATTAGTATAGGGCAGTGTTTTTCAACCTTGGCAACTTGAAGATGTGTGGACTTCAACTCCCAGAATTCCGCAGCCAGCATGCTGGCTGGGGAATTCTGGGAGTTGAAGTGTACGCATCTTCAAGTTGCCAATGTTGAGAAACACTGGTTTAGGGAGACAAACTTGATCTCACTAGCTATGAAGTCTCTTTAGCTTCCAAAATATGAATAAAACATGTGTCCCAAACTAGAGAACACAGTATGCACTTGGTGATTACCTTTTGAACAGAGGTGTTTACTATATATGTAAAAGCAGAGAGTTCCTGGGTACTTATTAATATATCAAGCAAGCCTAAGTTTGCTTTCCACAATATTGGCTATAGGCCTACACTTGACTCAGCAAAATTAGTAGGTTTTCCTCAAACTGACCTAGCTTATTTGAGTAAATGAGATGGGACATATGTAGATGAAGACTTCCAGATTAGAAAATATGTAAGGAAAGGTTAGAAGGGACTCGGGAATTCAGAAAAGGAATTGCCAGCATCAGGGTAGGCAGACATATCAGAAACCTAACCTTTCTTAAATCAACCATAAAGCACGTGTTGTATCAATGGCCTGTGTCTCTTTCATTGCTTCAAATCTGTTAGATCTGCTATTTTCTTACCCTGTTTTCTGTATGGAGAATTTCATATGCTGCTATGAATACGTGAAAGTCCAAGAACTGTAACATAACCAAAAATTCTATAAAACAAAAGAATAAAAGAGAAAATGTTGGTAAATTTGTACTAATCTTATTAACTTTTGTTGTAATTGAATTCTTCAGCTGAGCAGCAATTTCGAAACTCCCCTTCAAATACCACTTTAGGTGACAATTCAGAAATGCTTGAAAATAAATTTACTAAAGGTATAATCATTAGTGATTAAGCTGGGATTAGTTACCTTTTTCTTGGTGTGTAATACATGAAATGACCTTTATGAAGCATCTTTGCTTTTAACAAAATTGTTGAAGCAAATTCAATGCAAATTTTTATTTTAAGAGAAATTAAATGAAAATCTGTAATTAAATGCCTCTAATTAGGAGATCCAAACAAAATAATAAAAAAACACATGGTAGAATCCACTGCTAAACCTCTCTTTCCCTCTTTTTAATTAAATACAGTTTTTCCTTGGAAGATATTTTATGCAGAAGATATGAAATTATGTTCTGTAATGTTACCTTTCTTTGAACTCTGTGTTTGTGTGTGTGTGTGTGTATCTTTGAAAATGTATATCCTTGAAAGACTGAGCTTTAATAGTCTTTATAAACTGATTGCTTATTTTCTTTGGTTTCTGTGTAGTTACAGAAAGTGCCTGGGCTTTCTTAAAGATAAGCAAGTTCCCATTTTGAATTGTTCATTTTAATTCAAATTTTATAGAATTTAAAGGCAACAAAACATCAGATTCAACTTTTCCCATGCTCCAGACATAATGGGCTACTATTTTTATCATTCTGAGCCCACATTGACCTAATGCACCCCTTTTTTAAAAATAATATGTTCTGTGATTCATCCCCAAACAAGACATTACAAAGGATATGTTGTAGTATAATATTATCCTCTCACTTATTGGAGCCCTTTCCAGATACTAATTTGCTGTCTAATTTGTCTAACCCATTTTGGGTAACATAGCAAAGTATACCATCATCAGTATCATTATAGGCTCTTGTTTATATTTCCTTTGACAAGAAGTGTCCCAGGACCACATCATATATTGTCCTTTTTTCAAACCTTGCAGGTATAGAAGCTTATTTCACAACCTCCGAATATCTCCTAATGTGAAAGGAAATTACCCACACCCTTAAATGAATGGCAGAATCCTTGGTTAGAATCCAGTCTTTAGCATCTAGTACGAAACTGAGCTGTTCACATGTAAAGGATTCCCTGCAATTGTCTGGACTTGTGGCAATTTGCCTGTACAAATTCAAGAAGTAAACGTGTGTGACTGGCTTAGCTGTTATTGGGCCAATTAGTCTTTATTTCCTTTGCAAGAATCACATTTTAAAAAAAGTTAACTTCAAATTATTAAATAGTGAATAAGGCAATGCACTTTTTCTTACAGATAATTAAGGGGCTTTTCCTTCTTGCTTGCTTGCTTGCTTCCTTCCAATTCTGACTGGGATTGGCCGGCGCCAAGGAAGCAGCATTTGAAAATGCAAAAACAAATCTGAAAAGCTGAACATTTCAAAAGCTGAACCACCAAGCAATAGAGGGCTGCCCAGATCACGGACACAACTTTTTTCCGAATAGCTAAAGCTCCCCTTGCTTCTCCATCTTTTTCCGTTCCTTGCCATCTGTTCATGCTGCTTGAGCAGACTCCCTCCTCTCTTCTCACCAGGGCCTGTCTAAGGAAAAGGGTATTAGAGCCCCTGATGGGGTAGGCCTCAGGCCTCTCCATCACTCCTAGCCACAAGGAAGGCACCAGCTGTCTGGCCTCATTTGCATTTTCTCTCCAAAATAATGAAATTAGCCATGAGTATCCTGAGGTGATGCAAGACACAAATTTAGGCTAGATGTGTCAGCATGTGATGGGAAAGGAGGGGGAAGGTCATGGAGGTTGGGAGCATGCTCATGGTATTAAAATCAACAGTAACATTTCTTTCATAGACTGTAAGAAGTGGGATGAAAAAAAAAATAACAAGGAGATGAATGCATCAGGACAAATGCAAAACTCACAACTTTGGCAGGCATATAAAGACCTGGCTACTGAAAGTCAGATTTTAGAAACATGAAACTACAGCAACTTGCAAAATAAAACACTTGAGCCTTTTGACCATCAGCAGATAATACTCAAGTACCAGCTGATACTGCCAGACTCATAATTCTATCCTGCAATTTACTATAATTTCTAGGTATCCAACTGCTACATTAGTCTCTAATTAGGTTTCCAAGCCAGATTCCAGTATTTCCCTCCTGTGGTACATAATGTTCACCATTTTTATTCCTAGTCAAGGGAAATAAACATTAACATATTTGTTATGCAGTGATACAGATCTGTGATTGCTCTGCTGTTTGTTGTATTTTCTCCATGTGGATAAATTAAAAGCACACTTACCTTCTTCTTTTTATTAGGATTCTTCCAGCTCTCGTCTCCCAGAAATAGGTTTTTCAACAACTACTGCAATCTGAAAGAATATGAATATATATATCGATATATAAAATCTGCTGTCACCCCTATGGGTGGTGTGTGTCTTCCTCGATCTCAGGTCCTCTACCAGGTTCTGTGCAATATCTTACCTGTTCCTAGCACTGCACTCTTTTGGACAGAGAGCTCTGATGTTGTACCTGGGATCTGTTGGAGCCGGTCTCCCAGATTAGGAGTCATAGTCCCAAGTGTGCCTACCACCACTGGGATCACTTTGGCCTTTACTTTCCACATCCTCTCTAGTTCCTCCTTCACGCCCTGGTACTTCTCCAGTTTCTCATACTTCTTCTTCCTAATGTTGCTGTCACTTGGCATTGCTACATCTATCACCACTGCTGTCTTCTGGTCTTTGTCTACCACCACAATGTCTGGTTGATTGGCCAGTACCTGCCTGTCCATCTGGATCTGGAGGCCCACAGAATCTTCGCCCTATTGTTGTCCACAATCTTCTCTGGAATCTCCCATCTGGACTTGGGAGGGTCTAGCCCATTCACTGTGCAGATCTTCCTGCACACAATGCCAGCTACTTGGTTGTGCTGTTCAGTGTATGCTGTTCCTGCCTGCATCTTAGAACCTGCCACTATGCGTTGAACTGTCTCTGAAGCCTCTCTGCACATTCTGCACCTTGGGTCTTGTCTAGTGTGAGAGACCCCTTTCTTTGGATCTGGTGCTTTGATGTCAGGCCTAGCCCAAGAACAACGATGAAACAGTCCAGTCCAGTCCAGTCCAGTCCAGTCCAGTTCCTTTATTAGCTTACACCTTATAGACAGAATCTTGCCAAACTAAATCTATACTACTGCAACTATTGGATATCCCCGTGAGATTCTATGGAGTGGCTATCCTGAATCTCTTTCTCTTCGCACTCTCCTCCTGCAGACTGTGTTGCCTCTTGCCACCTCCCCCCTCCTGGAGTGCATCCCCTCCTTTCTGATAGCCTTGATCTCCCACATCACTCTCCTCCTTGTAGACACATTCCATTACATTAGTGCCTGTTTTTATGCTGCTATGATCAGTGCCTCAGTGCTGTCCAGATCTTTCCAGCCACTGGTAGGAATACCCAGTATCAGGCACCTCAGCTATCTGGCGATGGTACATCCCATGCAGAGTCTTGTCTTGCCATGGCAGTTCCTCTGCTTGAGCTTCCTCCCATGTCTGCTGCTGCCTGAGGCATTCTCTCAGCAGCTCATCTTTGGGTGCCATCTTGCTGATGTACTCCTGGATGCTTTGGGTTTTGTCCAGGACAGTGACTTGACATTTACCAGACCCTGCCCACCCTCTTTCCTGCTAGTGTACAGTCTCTGGATGTTGGACTTGGGGTGGAAATCTCCATACATTATGAAGAGCTTCCAGGTCTTCACATAGGAAGCCTCCATGTCCTGCTTTGGCCAGCTCACTATACTGGCAGGGTATCTGATGAGTGGCAGGACATACAACTTGAAGATATGGATGTTGTTCTTCCCATTGATCTGGCTCTTCAGGACCTGTATTATCCTTTGGTGGTACTTGGGTGTTGTTGTCTTCCTTGCCTCCTCATTGTGGTTCCCATGTGACTGTGGGATACCAAGGTACTTGTAGCTGATTTGTATGTCTGCTATGTGGCCTGTTGGTAGTTCCGCTCCATCAGTCTTAACTACCTTCCCTCTCTTTACTACCATCCGGCCACACTTCTCCAGTCCGAAAGACATCCCAATGTCCTCACTGTAGATCTGTGGCAAGTGGATCAGCGAGTCAATATCTCGTTAACTCTTTGTATACAGCTTGATGTCATCCATGTAGAGGAGGTGGCTGATGGTTATTCCACTTGTATCTCTCTATATATTCCCATTTGCTCTTCTTGATGAATCTGATACTTGAGGGATAATGTGCCTAAAAAGTCAGAGACCAACTGAATGAATGGAAGTGGCACAAAATTAATGTTAATGTGATTCACAATTGCTCCTATTCTTTCCATGTTCAGGCTTTGCAAAAAATAGCATCCTGATGGATTACTCCTTTGTATTTTACTCCTATAGTATACTCCTATAGTATTTTATCTATACTATAACTTCAGAAAGAAGATTCAATTAAATTGCTGAAATACATAAATCTATAAAGCATTTGGAGAGGCTGGACAATACATTTCATTGCTTTACACGGTTGTGTGAGGGGAGGGTCACACTTTTTTTAAAAAAACATTTTTTTAATATTCACACATTTTTACATTTATTGTAGCTGTCTTTCAATGATCTTATCAGTCAATCTGATTTATCTGCTACCAGAACACATAATTTAGGGCAATCGAGTTATATTTTCAAGACACAATTATTTTGGAATGTTGTCTTATGAGGGCTACTGAGCTGAAAATAGGGGGTTGGGATACAACTCCCCCCCCCCCAAAAAAAAAATACTGGGGACGATGTTGAGCCAGTCTGGCTGAAATATCTTCCAAAAAATTCCATGTCACAGCAGTTTTAACATGTAACACAATTTGATGTGCAGGGCTATAAAGTTCATGGAAACTTTCAGACTGCTACTAAAAATATTATTGTGAAGATTTCTGGAGGCCACTGCTAATAGTACCTGGAACTGTAAGTCAGTAACATTTGGAAAGCCACAGGCTATCCATCCCAGG
This sequence comes from Liasis olivaceus, assembly GCA_030867105.1. Taxonomy (NCBI): domain Eukaryota; kingdom Metazoa; phylum Chordata; class Lepidosauria; order Squamata; family Pythonidae; genus Liasis; species Liasis olivaceus. Next base: position 284,627,457 of record CM061349.1, read on the forward strand.
TATGTGAAGGATTCATAAAGTGGGACTGTAATGCCAGCAGCATGGGGAAGCTATCAGTCTATTTCAACTGCCTTGCATTTGTCTAATGTAACATAAAAATTAGCACTAAATCTTCCAATCTGGGCTTGTTCACATCTACAAACTGATGCCTACATTCCTACAGTAGTTCAGAATTAGAACCAACCAGAATTACCTGCAATCAATGCAGGTAATTCTTGTCTATGGAAAAGCAAATACATTTCTCCCCGGCAGCCAGCCTGTAGATTGCTCAGCCCGTAGAGGCTCTGCATCTATACTAACTATGTAGATTTGGCATAAACAGAATGGCTTGCAGAGATTTTGGCCTCCATTTCCCATTATCCTTAGCAAAGATGGCTAATAATGAAGGAAGATTTGAACTGCTGTCCAACGATATCTGGAACGGCATATGCATTATTGCCCACCAACAATGGAGATGAATTTGGGACCACTGTAAATGGAAGCCTCCCACTTAGTGGGATATGAATGGATAATGCTTGGGAACTGGACTGTCCTTCCAGTACCTCCTCTGGCTTATCAAAGGCTGTCACATTCTTGAAAATACAGTCACTCCAGAGTTGGTTGCAAGGTCCTCTGCTTTACCATGGTGGCAGAACCTCTAGATAGGCAGACATTTTGCCTCAACAACTGTTTGCTGAGGCCAACAGTCTGGAGATTATATTTTCCCAGATTAACAGCAAGAACAGCTTTGAAGTGACTGAAGTTTTTGGGTTACAGGACACTCCCATGTTGTAAATATCGTGAAATAATTATTGTGAAAAGTTGGTTGTAAACCTTGTACTTAAGCATAACTAGTGGAGGTTTCTGCCACAATCTTTGGTGAAACCACGGTCTGTTATAGTAAGGCAATCTTAAATATGGTAGTATGTACACTGAACTCACTAAACCTTGTTCATGTCTTCCAGGACCAATAATGGCTGTGAAGGATCTCAGCTATAGCATTCCTACTAAAGCTTTCTTCACCTACCCTCAACACTTCTTTTATACTCAGCGATATTACAGACATTCATTGCAGTAAACCATGGCTTGTTTAATTATAACTTCTTGAATAACCACATTGGCTGGGTTCATACAACACAAAAATATAAGCCACTGACACACTACAGTGGCTTCACACATTCCATGACCCAAGCCAAAGAAAAGAAATAAAAATGACTTTTCCCCCCCTTGGCACCACCCAGAATTTTATGACATCAGTATCTGGTTTTTGTTTTCTTCGTCCTACTTACAGTATATCACAGAATTGGGAAAAGTCCTTCTCAGAGTTTATTGCAACACCATTAAGCCATGCTCTTTACACTCAGGTGCTCCCAAAGAAGTTGCTGTTTTTGAAGGCTGCAACTTGGTGGCTCAGCCCATAAGTCTTTAGTCTTTTGCTCATTTCCCATGAGGGTTTCAAACATCAGTGATAAAGAATTTCCTATATCCACTTTCAGACTGTTGATTAAATGGATTGATAGTGATAAAGTGACACCAGAAAAGCTTTATTGCATAAACATTTCATCTTCCAAATCCCAGAACCATTGAATTTCTTGGTCTTATTTTTTAAAAAAAATATTAACTTGGTTTCTCCCCAGGAATAATTGAAGTCTGTAATATCTCTCCCATTTATTTTTAACAAACAACCACAATGCTGTTTTCCATCAGTTGTAATGAAGAGACCTGCTTGGCAACATTTCATGTCAGTCAAAAGTCTAGGTCAGACACTTATCAATTGACCCTGTGTTAAAGGTAGACACTCATTTCAGCATCTGTCAATAGCATCTTTTGATCCATTTATAGTGGAGGCTGCATCACTAGAATGATTTATACGTGAGCGTGCATAGACTTTCAAGAAAGGGAAGCACTAACGAAAACTGGGTGGAGGAGAGCGGAGGAGGCACATGCCCCCTCCCCCGCCAATGGACAATCTTGTTTATTGAAATTTTAGCCCTTGATTGGAATGCGTCATTTGTGATGCTGTAATTTAGGATCTCTTTGACTTATCGTAAATTTGGCATCACTCCTTAACAATGAAAGTCCTTATAATAGCAGCACCCTTTTTGGAAATCAGTGCCTATTCATAAAGCGTTCTATTATCTGTTCTGTACTTATCATTATGAGCAGTGCTTCCTGCTATTTCATAACCTAGGCTTGGTCTCAAACCTTCCCTGTTGAGGTTTTAATTACAAATCTGCCAATTCCGAATCATTTTTAAACAAGACAGGAAAAGGAATGTAGACTTTTTTTTTAATGACCCATATACACCACGTCGCAGAGGGGCCTAGGAAATATTTTCTTGACACACACCTGCTGTGATACTACAGCAATGGAAGAAGCTGTCATTTGCCTGTCAACCTTTGACCTCACCCAGGCATATTATGAAATGATTTGAAAAGAAATATCAGCACTGTAGCATTGTCTTCTGCTAGCTTTGCATGCCTGTCCTTGATGTCAGTCAGGGGCACTTAACTAGCATCCAACCAATCTTTTTTTTAAGAAATTCCTCACAAAATATCAAAAATGTCTTTTGTTACCAAGACCAGCTATTGTCAAATAATGGCTTATGACATAAGGTATTGTTTACTTAGGCATTCTTCTCTTACTTGCATTTTAATGAGCCTAATTAATAATAAGTTAGAAGTCCTCTGCTACTTCTTCACAGCTGGACCATATGCACTAATTACACCAAGAGAGTAAATTTCAACTAATCCCTTTGATCAAAAAAAACACTTTAATTTCAGAAAACCCTCCATGCAGTTAAAAGCAACATAAAAATATCATAGTTTGTACAGAAATTGAAATTAATGTTGAAGGGATAACAGCTTATGCATTTAATATAGAATCATACAACCATAGAGTTGGAAAAGGCTATTTAGGCCATCAAGGTCTACCCCATGCTCAGTGCAGAAATCCAAATGAAAGCAGCCTAGCCAGATGGCTGTCTAGCCTCAGCATGAACACATTCACTGAAGGAAAGCCCACCACCTCTCCTCTGTAATTGGTTCCATTGTTCTTATTGTTACAAACTTTTTCTACCATTCCTTTGGAAATGGCCATCTTGTAATTTAATTCTATTATTCTATGTCCTATTGGAAATGGCCATCTTGTAATTTAATTCTATTATTCTATGTCCTACCGTCTGAGTGAAGAACAGGGCCTGGCCTTATTATGTTGCAACATCCTTTCCAGTATTTGAAGAGGGCTATCCATCTTCCCTCAGTCTTCTCTGCTCAGGATTTTTTTTTTTTTAATCCATTCAATCATGTCTGATTCTCGGAGACTGCCTGGACAAGTCCCTGCAGTTTTCTTGGCAAGGTTTTTCAGAAGTGGTTTGCCCTTGCCTTCTTTCTAGGGTTTAGAGAGAATGACTGGCTCAGCTGGCTCTGCATCTAAGGTGTGACAACAACTCCCGGTCTCTAGCCTGGTGCCTTAACCACTACACCAAACTGGCTCTTTCTCAGGGTTAAACCTTCCCAGTTCCTGCCACATCTTTTAATTGGACTTAGTTTTGAGTCTACTAATCATCCTTGTTGCTGCTCTTCAAATTGATTCCAGTTAGTCTGAATCATTCTAAAAGTGTGGTGCCCTGGTCTGATCAATGCAAAATAGAGTAGAAATAGTATACTATTTTTCTCAGTGTTGGCTTTATTCATTCAAGGCCCAGCCAAACAATGACTACCTCTTCATTGCCACCAGAAATAGCATTGCTTTCAAAAGCGTATTCACAGATTTTTTTTTCAAACAAACTCACTGGAAAAGCATACTGTACATCTAGAAAGTCTCTTTTTCAGTCCCTGCCATCTACAGTAGAAGTCCCACATGCAAATGCAGTGAGTCTTTTCACTGGCATCCTAGCTTGATTGAAAGCAATGGCCTGAACTATATTCTGCAGGGATATTCCCTGGTTGGTGCCAGCTATGTAGACCTGGATCCACACCAGCATAGCACATAATAATTCAGCTTTGAACACCTCCAGGAAAAGTGCTGAGTTCTGGTCTTTGGTGCTTCCTTCAGACTGTGTCCTGAAGCCGGACATTTTTATTTTACAAGAACAGTTTTAGAGGCAGACCTGTTTATTTACCAGCTGATTTTCAGTTTTTCCAGTACATTTCCAGTGGAAAGATGAGGAATTCTCAAAATCTCTCCAGAGGCACATGGCAGTGAAGAAGAGAGATGAAATCTCCCTTCACTACATGCAGAGTACCAATGAAAAGTCAACCTAAGTCTGTTATATGTTTAGAACATGCAACCACAAGGCCCTATTTGTTATGAACGATGCCCAAGTTTGCCCAAGCATTATGCCCAAGTTTGATCTGATATATCCATATTGGACTGTTGTCTAATTCTTTTTTTACTGATCCCATTATCTTTGAGTGCAATGCCCAAAGTATATTTATTGCTGAGCAAAGTACAGTCATAACTACTGCTGAGAAATGAACGGCGTGGGGTAAGGGTGAGCTTCTTATCCAGCTGAGTGCTTGGGAGATTGTCCTACCATGGGTTAAACTAATATTAACAATATCCATTCCTTCCCCAGAAAATATTTATTGTCCTTTAGGAAATGCTGCCTGATTCATCTGGCCTAAATTCCCTGTTGGGTGCGTTTCCCTTTATTCCATTAGCCCTTGTTAGATGATACTGGATGACCCTAAACAATTCTGCTAAACAATTAATGATTATCTTATCCATCCTTCATTGGATGTTTAGCTACAACTATATGCCTTTACTCCTTTTAATCTTCAGTTTAGTGAAGTGTAATTAATCAGGCTCGCAATGAAATATTGGATCTTGAAATTTCTCAATTCTTTCATAATAAGCTACTTCATGCATAAAAAGCTGACTTGGAAGAAGAATTATCACAGCTGCTTTCTCTCCCTTGTTTGGGTAAACAATCTCTGTCAAAATGGGAATATCTCTTAACAAACCCGTAACAAGTGTTATTATAGTTTGCAACAGAGAGAAACTTTCCAGAGACACAATTTAAACGAGCTTGAGGTTTCTGTTCTGCGGCGTTCACTTAGAAGGCTGAATGCTATTGATTACTTGTCTAATTTGTATTATTTTCCAAGCTTCCCAGACAACTTGACTGTTTTGTTATCCAATCTCCTCTCAGGCTTGCATTTGTGTTCAAATCCTTGCAGCCACATTCAATACTCAGAAGTCTTTTGGCCCATTTTGGTCATTTTCTTTAGATGGCAGGACTCTGAGGGGAAGAGGAAGAATTGACAACTCAACTAAAGAAAAAAGAACCCCTCCCTGCTGCACTCTTTGGTTTCTTATGCCAAGGAATGTTAGCCAAAGAAAACCCTCCATTTGTTGCACTGGGGAATTAGAGAGTGTCCCCGGGCCCTTTCGGATAGGTAGACAATCAGACAGTTATCTCAGCCCCCCTACATAGAAGGGGCCCCATCCAAAGAATAATTCAGTATTTGAAATGATCTGATGGATTAATGCTTTTCAGTTAAGGCTGTGAAACTGATCCCTTACTACAAGGGAGGTTGTGCTAGGAACGGTAGGTTATCATGGGCATCCGTGAGGCCAAAAAGCCAAGATGGCAGCTGCAGCTGTGCAACAGAAGTCCCCCTTTTTTATATGCTTTGCACCTGTGATAAAACACAATCTTTTAATCAGAGCATAAACTGTGTAATAAAAAATGGAACTTCAATTGCGGTTGTCTTCCTGCCTTTTTTTGATATTTTCCCCCAGTGTCACTGGTGGTTTTATTGTTTGGATACTGTAAGGTGGCTAGAGTCTGGTGGAACAGGCAGCATAAAAATCTTCGTAATGAATGAATAAAATTATGTCAAGCATTCTTTCAGGGTCTGAATTTCACCGCATGCTTGTTATTCATCTATTGACTTTAGAGGGGAAAAAATGGAGGCAAATGTATACTGACATTGCAGAAAGAAGGCAGGGTGTATCTGTGTATGAACATTTTGCCCAAGGGCTCCTGAGAGCCCTAAAATACACCAATAAGAGAACCCTCATTTTAGTAGGTTTCATTAGAAAGTTTTCAGATTTATACTGAATATATCCCATTTAATTATAAAAGCGTTCCTGGTTCTGAGTAAACATCCCTAAGCATGACCAATTTTTCACTCTGTTTGAATGCTATTATGCTGATTCTCCATTTTCCAGTGGCTGGCTTATATACACATAACATCCATTTCTCAGTATCTCTTCAATGTAGCATTTCAATAGATTCTTCAAAATCATGTCTTTCTATTCCTATACTGTTTTGGCAATATATACCATTTTTAAAAAAAATGTATTTAAAATGTTTTAAAAAGGGGTGGTGACTTCCCAGGACTTATCATGACTGATGATGATGATTACATACCATCAAGTCATTGTCAACTCAGTGATCACATCAATAGATTTTCTCCATGGTGATCTGTCCCTAACCTGGTCCCTTAGCCCTTCCAACTGTGCACTCGTCGCCACTGTAACTGAGCCCATCCACCTTGCTGCTGGTTCTTCTCTTCTTCTCCTTCCTTCCACCTTTACCAGCATTAGAGACTTTTCTAGAGAGCTAGGTCTTCACATAATGTGTCCAAAACAGGATAATTTTAACAGACAAAACAGCCTGGTCATTTGTGCCTCGAGTGAGAACTCTGAGTTGATTTATTCAGTGATCCATTTGTTTGATTTCTTGGCTGTCCCCAGATTCCTCAGGAGTCTTCTCCAACACCAAAGATCAAAGGCGTTAATCTGCTTTTTCAAAGTCCAACTTTCACTTCCATATTTCACAGGGAATACCTTGGCTTGCAGAATTCTGATCTTTGTAAGTATAGAGACATCATGGCATTTGAATATCTTTTCCAAGGCCTTCATGGCTGCTCTACAAAGTGCTAGTCTGCGGAGTTTTTCTGGAGTGCTTGTTCCTTTACTATTGATGGCTGATCCTAAAAGCCAGACGCTATTATCCACCACTTTGATATTTTCATTATCAATTCTAAGGCTGGTTATTTTACTTGTTGTCATTAGTTTGGTCTTCTTTAAATTTAATTTTCATCCCATTTTTTCTTTGTGCTCCTTGACTTTTATTACTAAGGCTTGCAGATCCTTTGAATCTTTGGCTGCCAGGGTAGTGACATCATCATAACGTAGGTTATTGATGTTTCTTCTTCCAATCCATCTTCCCTCAAAAGATTTACCATAGTTATGAGTTCTAGTCCTGCCTTAGGCATGAAAGCTGGCAGGGTGACTTTGGGCCAATCACTCTCTCTCAGCCCAACACACCTCACAGGGTTGTTGTTGTGGGGAAATAGGAGGAGGAAGGAGTAGTAGGTATGTTCGTTGCCTTGAGTTATCTATAAAAAAATAATAAAGGTGGGATAAAAAAATCTAAAATCTAAATCTAATCTAAAAATTATTTTATGCACGGTGGCAGTCGGATTTAAAAGTAGTGGAGATTCTTTGATGATGCTCGGATGTTCTCAATCTCAGGAGTCTCAATGGTGATAAAATAGTGAGCAGAGGCAGCCAAAATTGCCAGGTGGCTATTGCAATAGTTCACACTGAGGTCAAAAATATGTATGTAGGATAGGCAACTTCCTGAAAGCACTGGGATATGAGTGGTCCTCTAATGAAACTACCCAACTTTCTAAGATTGGGAACTTCTTGCAGCATTGTGATGGTTAAGATGTTAGGATTTGAAAACGGGAGAAATAAAACTTTTGTCCAAATCCAAAGGATGACAAATGTTAAGAAATTGGACCAATTTCTAAACTGTCCAAAGCTTTGGCTTCCTGACCTGAATGCTTTTAGAAAAAGGAATTTTAATGCATACTGACAGATATGTTGTTGAAAATATATATGAATTACCCTGATTGAAAGTGATATGAGGGCTATTAGAGCTGTGACCAAGGCTTGAGCCAGGATAATCTGCTCCATACATGCATACAATATGGTCAGCAATGGACCATCCATTCTGCCCTAGCACTGGTAGATACAAGGCTTTCATGTTGCAAATTAGCAGAGAAGTAGGACAAAAATCAAGCTGATTATTTTTTGATGAAAAAGCAGCTTCAGCGGTAACCCTATTTGGTAAGAGTGTTTGTGTTACTAATTACAAGTTAAGAGTTGCATTTCTGAGTTCAGCAGCTTATTCCCATCTATGCACAGGACTGTGAGATTCATATTATTTTGGTTTAACTGGACCACCAGTTCCTCTGAGCATAAATAACAGAAAATCTGTGCATGTACATGTGTGTATTTGTTTCAGTTATTTGTAATCAAAGGAATTAACACTATGGTTAAACTCTATAGCTGTGGGCTTCAACACACTTAACCCAAAATTAAATTAAACATGGTTTTTCTTTACCCAATTTTTAGGGTTCATATAATATACTGAGCCATAAATTAACTGCCCAGGCCAGGTCCAGGGTTCACACTAGGCTAGGGCCGCAAAAATCCAGATTACCATTGGATAGCATGTAATAAATGTTTTTTTCTTGTCTCTTTGCTGCCATCTAGTGCTTTTCTGAACCTTTGCATCCCAGGTCTGGGAGACCTTTTTTTTAAATTTTATCTGCGCTCAGTCATTACTGACCCTGCAGTGATTGCTTGGACGAGTCCTTGCAGTTTTCAAGGCAAGCGTTTCAGAAGTGGTTTGCCAGAGCCTCCTTCCTAGAGCAGAGCCCAGCTGGTGAGCGCAGGAGACGGGGTTTCCGTTGCTTCGCGCCTTTTTCAGGCGTGCGCAGCTTCTGCGTTACCGGCAACTGCTCCCGTCGCCTTTGCAAGGCGGTGCCAGCATTTTTCCTCCCACCGGGGTGAGAGTACCCATTTATCTACTTATGTAAGTTTTCGAGCTGCTGGGTTGGCAGGAGCTGGAGAGGAAGCAGGAGCTCGCTCTGCTGTGCGGAGCTAGGCTCGAACTGCTGAAGTGTTGACCATTTCTGGCTGGCAACTTTCAGCGTCATTAAGCTGCTGCGCCACTGCATCCCCATCTTATAGTTTATTGTTGATTGTATATACAGTCGTGTGAAAAAGAAAGTACACCCTCTTTGAGTTCTATGGTTTTGACTTTTTCCAAGGCACCGCCAGCATTTTTCCTCCCACCGGAGTGACAGTACCCATTTATCTACTCATGTGAGTTTTCGACCTGTGGGGTCAACAGGAACTGGGGAGGAAACAGGAGCTCACCCTGTTAACGCGAAGGCTGGACTCGAACCGCCAAAGCGTCAGCCATTTCTGGCCGGCAACTTTCAGCGTCATTAAGCCGCTGCGCCACCTTTTCTGAACCTTTGCATCCCAGGTCTGGGAGACCTACAGGAGGCCAAACTGCACTGGCTAGTTTTTTGTTGTGTGTATCCTGTGAAAGTCTATCTCTGTTTATTTTTTCCATCCAACAATGTGATCTGGTCACTGTCTTGAGCTCCTCAAGGAAAGATGAACTATAAATTAATCAATTAATGAACTAAATAACATTTCAAACAATTCTATCTTCTCTCCACTCTCGTGTGGACTGTGGATTCTCCTATGGAAGCAGCGATGGGGCCATCATAACAATCTTCTGCATTTAAAACTTTACAGCTGTACCCCCAAGGCCATATCCCTGACTAGAAATTCCTATAATAATTTAACACAATACAGGAAGCAGAGGCAGGGTTATGATTTAGTGATTTCATATATTTATACACCACTTTCTGTGCTGAAGAATCTCCAAGCTGTTCACAATAACAGCAGTAATGAAACACATAATAAATGAATATTTATTAAAAAGTTTGGCTTTTCTATCTAACCTTCATATCAGGAAGGCACAATGAACACCTAGAAGAAAAAAAAATCAGAAAAAATAGCACAACCAATGCATATTCCATTCAAGAGCTTCCACTGAGCTGTTCTGGCCCAATGTCTAAGGAGAAGAACTGGGTTTCCAGGGCCGTATGGAAGGCCAGTACGGTCAGAGCCATTCAAACCTCAGGGGGAATGTTATTCTACAGGGTAGGCACTGTGGCAGGGAAGACCAGCTTCCTGGGATTTGCTAAGTGACACTGTTTTGCAGAAGGGCCCTGAAGCATCCTCATCCTGCCAGATCTCATGGGAGAAGCAGAGAAAATTGGAGACAGACAATCCCACAAATAACCAAGCCCTGTGCCATGAAGGCCTTTAGAAGTGATAACCTGAACTGTGAATTGTCCTTAAAGCTTACAGGGAGCCAGTACAGCTCCCAAAAGAGTGGTTATTACATGGGCATACTGAGGTATACCCATAGCTACTCGTGTTTTTGCTTTCTGGACCAATTGCAGATTTGGGGTGATTTTTAAATTGGGTTAGGATGTTTCCACCCAGGAAAGAGCATAGCTGATATATGAACCAAAGCTGGAAATACACACTTCTAGCTGGAGAGGTCACTTGGGTCTTCAATGACAATGATGCTGGTTATTTCTGAGGGAGCACCACATGTTCTAAATGTTCCATATCTGGGAATCACCACCCAAAAAGTCTCTGTCTTGTTGGGAATCTCTCTCAGTTTATTGGCCATCTTTTACCCCATCACTGCATCAAGGGAATCATTTAGGACAAGCACAGCCTCTCCAGATTCTGATACTATAGAGCTGAGTGTTATAAAATATAAAATAAAATGCATTTATTTCTTGCCTCATCCTAATTCCAATGCAATGATTTGTTTTAGTCGGGGGGGGGGATGGAGTATAAAATTCATTTTAGGGGTAGCAATAGAGGTCATGTCATGTCAATTTAGGGATCATGTCAATGCAAATTTGAGAACCCTTGCCACAGGCCATTCAAGAATTCATCACATTCCTTATGTCTGTGGGACAGACTATCTTCATGATTCGTCACTCCTTGGAGGCAGGGATATGATGCCATCAGACCAACCAAACTTCACCAGATGGTAGTCTATGACAACTATATGGTTCCTCATTCACACTGGTAGCAGGGAATCACACATGCGAATTGAAAGATCTGCTCTGATTGCCAGCTCTTCAAGTACATTTTAAGAAAACTGGGGTTAAAACTTTAAAGAGTTCAGGGCTTGACTACCAAAGAATAAGACTTTCTTGTTCTGAATCTGTCTAGGAATGAAGATTTGCTAGAGGGCCATTCTGACAATACTCTTTCTCTCTGTGGCTTGTTTGTTAAGCAAACAGGAGAGGAATTTCATTGCCTTCCCCACCCCCACCCCCCATCATCCAGGCCTTTAAATGTCAATAGCTTTAGTACTGGGGTTCTAATTTGTTTTAATCCTTTGTAATTTTGGACTGTTAAAATGCAAGCCATTTTTGACATTCAATATGAACAAAAAAGATGACACCAATCATTCAACCTTTCTTCAAAACCCACCCTTCCCGTAATCCCAAGAGGCTGCATTTCCTGCATTTTTTCGTTATGTTTGGCACAATATAAGTTGAATATATCCTGCTCATTCATGATGCAGCCTCCAAAAAGAAGTAGCATTTTCCCCTTCAACCTTTCTTTTTAATAGTTTTCTTGGGAAATGATGATGTTTAAATACCAGCACACTGATGGTTGGGCTTTTCCCCAATGGAAGTCTTACTTAAGAAACCAAATGTTTGCCAGAGGAAGCTCATGACATGCTGTATGTTTAATTATGTTCAATTCATTAACACAATTAGAGTAGTGAACAGTTTATTGACACAGCCAGAAACACTTAGAAACAGCCAATAAGTCATAGATTATAGAAACTCATTCTTTTGCAATGTGAGCAATACTCTGGCAAACTCTTAAATCACTTCAGAACATCGCCTGAGTCATAGTTTAATTTTTCCAGTCTCTGATGCAAACCCTTACAATAATTAAACAATGTTTGGGAAGAAAGGGCTACATATATTGTGCCCTATTAAATTAAACCATTAATCACAGGCTATCACTTTAGCTCTGGTATAACTGGAGTTATTTGTTGGTTTATAATTTTCCTTTAAAAAAATATATGTACAAAGCAATTCTGAGGCAAACTGACATTCTCAATGGTTTGCTCTTACAGCTATAGGAGTCTGCCATTCACTTCTATATTAGATATAGGAGCATTGGGCCAAAACCAGAGAGAGCCAGTTCAAGTCCAGCTCCCTTGTTCACCTGCAGCTGGTCACTCCCTCTTTTAAATCGCTGGTGGTAAACAAAGGCAAAGGGATTTATCCAGCACCTCAAACTTCCTAAGGCACTGAAAAACATAATTATTGTGTTTGTAAATTACCATTGAGTTGCCACCTTTTTTTCTAGCCAAGCTCCTCTTCTTGCTTTATCTGTCTGTAAGAAGGGCTAAACTTCAATAGGGACACTTTCCCCATCACTGTCTGCCCACACTGGGGAAAGCAACATTTATTATATTTCTGTTCATCTTGACAAAATGGTTGTCAAAATCAACAGAAGTTCTGATTTACCATAGAATCTTAAAGTTGGAGGTGAACATAGAATGGGGAATTCTGGGAGTTGAAGTCCACACATCTTAAAGTTGATAAGGTTGAAAAATCCTGCACTAGAGTATCTCTAATAAATGACCATTCAGTCCTTGCTTGAAAACCTCTAGTGAAAAAATAAAATAAAAGACAAAATACAAGGTCTGTTTCGAGGATAAAATAAGTAAAAGAAAATACAATAATAAAATATATATGTCCTAAATATAAAGAATCAATGTTCAGATAAATATATCACTTTTACATGATACCTTGATCTGTTTAATATAACGAATTCTTAGCTGAACTGCTTTGTCTATAGACTTAGCAGTCCTGCTCACTATGTATATGTTAGAGCCCAGGAGAAAATAGGACAAAATTCAGTGCAGGTCCCAGTAGGCTGTCCTTTCAAGTAGGGATTTTAAACATCTAAGCCTAAAAGGGGCATAGAGTTGATAGTCAAACAAAAGATGAGCAGTATCTTCAATGGCTGGGGCACCGCATATACACATCCTCCATTGATATGGCAAGTGATGGAAGTGCCCATATTTGGCTATAGAATCCAACAACTCAAAACCTGTTCTAGAATAGGCCCTTCTTAGGAATTGCATCAAACTCATTGACAGGCATTTTTCGGTTTGGAAAGTGGTTTTGTTCTTAGCCAACCAATTTAAAGATCTATTTTTTGCCAATAACTGTTTGGGCACTGATATCTAAGACTCTCTGTTTAAAAATTTCCTTTGCCTGGGAGGCAGTTGAGAGTAAATATTGGCTGGAAAACCCATGCTGTAAAATAATGTCTTACCTAGGAGGTGGGCTGAGCCATACTTACTTGTTCAGCTAAATGTATTTTGGGTAGCCTATCAGGGTCCATTGAATAGATCCTCTGCCAATAAGTAAAAAAATTGATTATTGAGTGGCTATGTATGGAGTGGATACCTGTTTCTGCTCTGACCGCAGGGGCTGATGTGTTCTTGTCACTTCCCAGTATGCTTCTTAAAAACAGGTCTGAACTTGTTCAAGTGTGGTAGTTTTTGTAAGGCCGCACAGTTCCATGCCATAGGTCAGCATCGGGACTATTTTTGCCCTAAATACTTTCAATATGGAGGTCAAGGTAATTGTAATTAAACAATTTATATAATTTTGGGGTACTTTCCTCAGCCCTCATCAAGCTTCTTTTAAAATGATTTGCCCGTGACCCTGTGTTGGTAAAGGCCACTCCTAAATAGGTGAAAGAATTCACTTGTTCAGTAGGCTCCCCATCCAGCTGCCAGTTATATTTCACACTTTTTTTGCTAAATACCATCACTTTAGATCTGGTTTTATTGATGCTTAGAGAATTGAGAACGCAGTAGGTATTTAGCTTTCACAACAGTCTTCTCAGGCCTATTTGAGAATGTGCCATTAGAATCATCAGCATATAAAAGAATATTAATACATTTATCATGGCTGTTTGGCATATGAGGGTCTGAAGCATACAAGAATCCTGGAATATTGTTGACATAGAAGTTAAAAAGCTTTGGGGCTAGAATACAACTCTGTCTAACACCTTTATGAGTAGGTATACTCTGAATTAGAGAATCATTTACACCCATACACACTTTCAAGTGAGTGTTTGAGTAGAGGACCTTAACCAGGAGTAAGAGTCTGGGTTCCATGTTGAAGGTGGCCAATTTCTTCCACAGAATGTTTCTGTTTATGGAATCAAAAGCCACACTGAGAACTATGAAGGTGGTAAACAGTTTCTTCCCTTTAATTGCTTGTTTTGTTATGAGGTGGTATAAAACAAAACTATTGTGGAGCACTCTGGTCTAAATCCAGCTTGTTCCTCCACTAAGAGATTTTTTTCCCCATTACCCAGTCTTCTTTTTTACTTAAAAGGTGTTTTGCATACATCTTGGCCATGATTCCAGGTAAGGCTTATAGTCTATAATTTTTTGGATCACTCTTGTTTCTTTTTTTATATATGGGGACTGTAATCGTGACCTGTGTTATTTATATGAGAGAACAGCCCAGCTAACAATGGGGCCCACCAATCAATATGTGTTCTGAAGTGTTTCGGGGGTAGAAAATCTTCCCCAGGTGCCTTGTTGGATTTTGGAGAATAAATAATAGATTTGATTTCTGAATCACTGGAGGCTGGGGGGAAGGTTTTCAAAGGCTAATGGGTCAATGATTTGCTTAAAGATGCATAAAAATCCTCCAAAACTGAAGCTGGAATAGGGATATTGAGTTGGAATTTATGTTCCTTCAATAAACCAAGTACAGTATTCCAGAAAAAAAATGAGTTTGTTCCTTTAACTGAAATTTCCAGTTCTGGTCAGATTTTAGCTGTGTACCAAGCTTTTTTAGAGGCTATCAGTTTCTTATAATCACACCTAATTTTTAACGTTTTAGCGTTTTTTTTGGTAGGGTGTCCTGGGCCTGGCGCAATCGCTGCCCTCAGTGACTTTCTGGTACATAGACAGAATCAAACCAATTAGAACTTACTTGCTGTTGATTTCCGGTAGGGAGTTTATCTATTAAGAATTTTCTTAACAAAAGATACAGATCAGCGTTTTGAGTCAGGATTTTTATCTGGGCCTTGGGTAGGGGAGGAAATTGCATTTCTCCAAGTCTGGGCCTGTTCTGAATTCAGAAAGGTGGATATTGCTTTAGTATCTATCTTAGCCCAATTGAGCCTTCTATTTTGCCTCACTTTGAGATTAGCTAGTAGCCCTTTATTGTGAGGCACAGATAATCTAGCATCAGGTCTGCCTTGGAAATGTCCTGTGATTGGTAGGTAATTGCTGTCCTCCCTCACATGGGCTTGAATGTCTGAAAACAGCCCAATTTTATTTTGCGCAACACATATATAGTCTAAAACACTGCAGGAGTTTCTTGAATGACAGGTAAAAGGATATATAAAACCAGGTTCTTTACCTCCTAAAATGTGGAGGTTACATTTATACATCAAGGAGACCAATTGTGAACCTGCCATATTTCTTTTGGGGTCTCTAGAGTGTTGGGGTGGCTCATTTATAAGATCTTCAGGGCCAACACCCAGATGTACAAAATTGTGTAAGGAGGCCCCAAAATTGTGTAAGGGGACTGGCACTGAGGTCTCCCACTGGAATTACAGTAGCTTTAGGGTGATTTGAGTTTATCTTTAATACTGTTTTTTCTAGGTTCATCCAAGTATCAGGGAAAAAGTGGGGAGACAAGTCTGGGGGTAGATACATGTTCAGTAGCACCATTTCAGAGAATCTGTATGGAAATTTAACAGCTAAGTTATGGGGAGAGTCATCTCTGAGGACCAGTTCCTGTCCTTGCCCACCCAGCTGTGCTTTGGCAAGTGTAGTCAGTCCTTCTGATGCCCACTCTTTAGTCTTATATTTCCTTGCAGGAATAGTCCGGGAACTAAAGCCTGGTAAGTGAACCTTTTCATCATATGTGGTCAGCCATGTCTCTTGGAGTGCTATGAAGTCAAAGTCAGAAAGGAACTCCACCAGGTCCTCATCTGTTACTCTCTTCTTCCAACCAACGATATTCAGTGTCAGTAACTAGATAGAATCCTTGTGGTTAACATCAGTGGGGGTCATTGGGAAAATACTGTAATTTGAGGTTAAAGAACATGAGTCTTTCAGGAGTGATGTTGTCCAAAATTCCTTCATTGTTGAAAAAAATGCACTGGTTTGAAATTTGTCAACCTTCACTACTACCTTGCTGTTGTATGAGGTCTGACAGGTTTTGAGGTAAGCAGCAATTTGGGTGGGATGCTTTTGCAGGTTGGCAGCTCTGAATAGTATCAATGTCCAGAAGGAATGCCTTACCCCTAGGCGATGGTGATCTTCCTGCTAAAATTCTCTCCTTAACCCATTTTGGACTGCCTCATGAGCTATAGCCCTAACAGATGATTTGGGGCTTGTGTCTATTTTTAGAAGCATTGAGCTAAAGGTGTCCTCCTTGTAACTCTGTCCTACTCTACGGCCAGCCTGTTAGTAACTCACAAAGAGTTGAGCTGCATCTTGTTTCTTCTTGTCTACTGGCCTCAATTATGATTCCATTCCTTATGTTCTCTGCGTAGTATAGTATTTCATCAGGAAGCAGGGGGAGCATGGTAGAAACTACTCCCAAGGACTCTTTGTTGTTCTTTTTCGTGTCAATATGCTGTATTAAGATAGGAGGTGAACCAGCAGAAGGTTTTTTAAGATAGGTACTATTTTCTTGGGCAGCTAGGGTGATCTGTTCTATTAAAGGTTTAGCAACTTTATGTGTTATTGATAATAATTCCCTCAGATTGTCTTGCCTTTTTATAATATCCACTTGTTCAGTATCTGGCAAGGTTCTGAAAGAGTTAATCAAGTCTGTCTCTAAGGGTTCTTCAGTAGACTGACTTGCTGTGGGAGGTACAGATTGTTTACTTGGACTGTCTCTTCTCAAGGACAGCGGTGATAGAACGTCCTTGGAGCTACCTACTTTTATGTTGCTACAATTAAACTTTAAGCTAAAAGCACTCTTATTGCCAAGATGAGTTATTAATGGGCTAACTCCCTCTATGTGAAACACACATAATGGAAAGAATTCAAACTTGCTCAGAAAAGGCTTTATTTTAAACAACATGCTGGCAATAATAGAATGCTTAAATGTTAGAAGGATTCGTTTGGAGTCTCTCCTGGATGGAAGCCATTCAACCTTCTGCAAATCAGTCAACTGCCTTTCGCAGTGTAGAAGCTGACTGAGGGAGAGAATGGCTGCACTCCTGGATCCCCATTTTCCTCTGTTTCCTCTGTTATTTTGGATTTGTAGTGATCTGATTTGACTGAAAGTGACAGTTATGATTTATTTGCCTTTGGTCCAATACTTCCTGGGAGAGTGGTGCTTGCCTCACACACTCCTCTGGATGTAGGTTTAGATCTCTTAACTTATTCCTCACTTTCTTTTTAGGTTCCAAAGTAGAATCCACCTTTCCACCACTATTAGTGACGTTTGAGACGCAGTAGTTGCTGGATGTGCTTGTTTTGACTGTCTCAGCAGTAGTATTTGGATGACTGTGTTTAAGCTTAGTAAAGGTCTCTTTTAGAGTGTCCACTGTATTGTTAATTGTAGTTAGAAGCTCAAACGTTGGCAGTACTGTTTGTGCCATCAGTAGGCATTGCCTGGTTATAATTTCAGTAACATTTTTGTTTTTTAGGTCCTCATCCCTTTGTTGTATAAGCCTTGCAGCAGCTGGGCAAATGGCTGCAATCTGAGAGGGAGAAGCTTCCTCAGGCATAGAAGCAGAAAGATCTAAAAGTTGGGAGCTCTCTATCTCCGCCTGTCGATCCCATTCCAGGGGGTCATATCTATTAGAAAGGCTATCAGGAAGAGCGATGGGGGTTGGATATTTATGGCAAGTAGCTGTTTGCTTTTTAGATATCTGTTAACTTTCTGCTATTTGGTAGCCCTGAGTGAAGTCTGGGAAGCAGAATGTGAGCGCTGCCTCTTCTTCCTTTTCCCCATAGTAAAAATACAGATCTCCAGCAGAACAAGAATGAAAATGAAAATAAAATAAAATGGAATAAAAGCAAAAGAGTTACTGTATTTTTCCGACTATAAGACGATACTTTTTTCTAAAATCCTTACCCTAAAAATTGAAGGGCGTCTTATTTAAGGAAGTCAGTGAGGAGAGAACCATGCGGTGGCAAAACTGCCTATACTTTGTCTCTGGGGTTTCCTCCAATCACGAGCCTCCAATCATGAGTGAAATAGCTTGTCTCCCAAACAGACTTCCTCCAATCACGAGCCTTATGTAACTGGCGTCAGCTGATGCTGAACAAACCAATTAGAGGAAGGCTTTTGCAGAGAGAAGCTAGTTTCACTCGTGCTTGAATGGAATCAGTTATGCAAAAGAGCATGGAATAGAGCTGCAAAGAGACGGTTTGGACCTCCTCCCACCGAGTATATCAGGTCAATGTTAACTAATTACTAAATAAAAATGTGTTCTGCACTATCTTTAAAATATTGATTTCTTAACTTGGGGTTGGAAAAATGGGGGTCGTCTTGTATATGGGGGCGTCTTATTGTCGGAAAAATACGGTAATTAAAAATTGGCTTTAGAGGGAGCTCTTAACAACAGATGCTACCTCGACGCCATCTTTCTGGGCTCCCCTGGATATAGTAAAATCAGTTTCCCGCAATAGGACCCTGCTTTAATTTTCTTGAAAGGTTTTTTTTGTTTTGTTTTTGGCTCTCCTAAAATTGAAGATGCACATCCAACTAGGCTGAGGCCATTGCCATTGCAATTACACATTCCAGGAGAGCACTTGAACTTCATCAACCAATTGTCCCCAGTTACTCAGGGTTAGATCCAAGGAATACATTCCTCTCGTTCAGTTCTGCATGTTCTGAAAGATGAAACTCGCAGCAAAGCAAGTGCTCCATTTTTAACAGAGTCAGCCTTCCAGCAGATGTCAGGGTAATTGAAATCACTCATTATTACTATGGCAGGAATTCAGAGGCATTAAAATCTCATCCTTATCCTCATTCCAGAAGCCAGCTCTTGTTTCTTGAAATGTTGGCTCACTCATCTGTACTTGGCCTTCAGCTGACTGAAGTGTTGGAGAGTCAACATCTCTTGGTCTTGACATCCTTTCACTCAGCCTTCGATTTGCCTAACAGGAGAGGCAAGTGCCAGGGAAGCTAAGCCACCACATAAAAGGTTTAAGAGCCAGTTTTCTGGAAGGGCTTCAGCAGAGAACTGGTAGGCCAGAGAAGAACTCTAAAGGGCTGAATTGGACCTGCAGGCCAGAGGTTTTCCATCCCTGCAGGCATGCTACAAAATAAGCTCAATATGAAATTGTGCGTTTCCAATCATCTTGTAGACACAAGCAGCATGAACTTGATACTGTGCATGAAATTAAATTCTTGAACAGACCAATTCAGTAATCTCCAGCTAATCTGCCAATAACAACAAACCTCCTCTCCTCCTCTTTTTCAACAGAAAAAAATACTCACTTTGCCATGCCCTTTTTGTCGTTTTTCTGATGTTGGGAGAACTGGGTTCTAAGGCCAGTTGATGTCATATTAGCTTTTAAAGGCAAGTTTCTAGTCTTGCTCAGACAAGGATAAAGGGTGCATGGGAAAGAGAAGGGGGATCCAGTGACAGTCTTTATCCCAGTATGCATGCATTCATCAGATTTTCTTCACTCTTTCTAGCAGTATAATCATAGAATTGCACACTCAGATGCAATAACTGGGATTACATAAATTGCCAATCCATCATGTGCCTTTCAATTTTAGCTCAGTATGTTGTGTGAACTCAGCCACTGTGGTTTGTAAACCGTGATTTTGCGTAAATCATACATAAGTAAAGCACAACATAAACCTGCCTTATTCATTTCATGCTTTTTCTTAAATTCAGATCTTTCCTTGGTAGTGAAGTGTTATATTTCTAAATCTAAATATATTTGTTTATTCTAAGATGATCACATAGTTTACCAGAAATATGCAGCAAAGTGTTAGTTTCCACCATTCTTTCATGTTGTCTCTTCTCCTTTTCACTCTAAGATGAAATGTACAATTCTGCTTGCATATTAGTGTTTTCTTATCTGTTATGGAGGCTGCTGGATTTACAAGAAGCATATATGGGCAAAGCTGGAGAAAAAGTTGAAAAAAATTAACATCTTGAAATGGAAGGAAATGAAGATCTGCTTGAATTTCCCTTACCTGGGGTATCCACGGGGGAGGGGGGCAGGGTAAAAAAAAATCAAGATGGCATCTGTGACTGCATGATAGAAGCTCCACCCCTTTCTAGGTGCATTACATGCAAGACATATATACATATAAGGCAGGGCTTCAATTGCATGGTTGCAGCTGCAATTTTTTTGGTGCGTGTGTGCACACACACATGGACACACTTGTCCCTTAATGTTGTATCTTTTCCAGTGATCAAACAAAGGACTCTAGACACAGGAATAGGTATTTCTGGTGCGTGCTTTACTGAATCTTCCAGAATAAATAATTAATTTCAGTGAATCTGTAAGAATTAGAATACAGTATATATAGCCAGCCCAAAGTAACTGAGTAACAATATAAAATCACAGGCAAGCTTAATCAATCATAACTATAATCCAATACACTGTATTACCTTCCTGTGAATCTGTGGTTACTTGTCTGTATCTTTCTTAAAATGCAACTCAGTCATCCTGTACTTTAATCAATTGGCTCAATCTGAAATCAAACAAATTAGCGCCCTGCCATTTCATCCATAATATTCAGGTGCCTGGGTTGCTGAGGAAAGAAGCACCTGAAATTTAATTTCCAGCTGACTTTTTTTCACTAGGAATAAATACAGTGCATTCAGAAAGTATTCAGACCCCCTTCACTTTTTTCAATTTTGTTATGTTGCAGCCTGATACTACAATCGTTCAAATTCATTTTTTTTCTCATTAATCTACACTCAGTACCCCATAATGACAAAGTGAAAACAGAATTTTAGAAATGTTTGCAAATGTATGAAAAAGGAAAAACTGAAATATCACATTGGCATAAGTATTCAGATCCTTTGCAACAACACTTGAAATTTAACTCAGGTGCCTCCCATTTCTCTTGATTGTTGCTGAGCTGTTTCTACACCTTGGTTGGAGTCCACCTGTGGTAAATTAAATTGACATGATTTGGAAAGGCACACGCCTCTCTCTAGAAGGCCTCATAGCTGACAATGCATACTGTATCAGCGCAAAAGCCATGAGGTCAAAGGAACTGCCTGCAGAGCTCAGAGACAGGATTATTGCAAGGCACAGATTTGGGGAAGGCTACAAAAAAATTCCTGCTGCACTGAAGGTTCCCAAGAGCACAGTTGCCTCCATAATTCTCAAATGGAAGAAGTTTGGCACAACCAGGACTCTTCCAAGAGCTGGTCACCTGGCCAAACTGAGCAATCGGGGTAGAAGAGCCATAGTAAGAGAGGTGACCAAGAACCCAATGGTCACTCTGACTGAGCTCCAGAGATCCTGTGTGGAGATGGGACAAAGTTCCAGAAGGGCAACCATCACTCCAGCCCTCCACCAATCTGGGCTTTATGGGAGAGTGGCTAGGCGGAAGCCTCTCCTCAGTGCAAAACACATGAAATCCCGCTTGGAGTTTGCAAAAAAGCACCTGTAAGGAACAAGATTCTCTGGTCTGATGAAGCCAAGATTGAACTGTTTGGCCTCAATTCTAAACATTATGTCTGGAGGAAACCAGGCACTGCTCATCACCTGCCCAATACCATCCGAACAGTGAACCATGGTGGTGGCATCATGCTGTGGGGGTGTTTTTCAGCAGCAGGGACTGGGAGACTGGTCAGGGTTGAGGGAAAGCTGAATGGAGCAAAGGACAGAGATATCCTCAATGAAAACCTGTTCCACAGCGCTCAGCATCTCAGACTGGGCCAAAGGTTCACCTTCCAACATGACAACGATCCTAAGCACACAGCCAAGACAACACAGGAATGGCTTAGGGACAACTCTGTGAATGTCCTAGAGTGACCCAGCCAGAGCCCCGACTTGAACCCTATTGAACATCTCTGGAGAGACCTGAAAATGGCTGTCCACCAACAGTCCCCATCCAACCTGATTGAGCTTGAGAGGATTTGCAAAGAATGGCAGAAAATCGCCCAATCCAGGTGTGCAAAGCTTGTCATGTCATACCGAAAAAGACTTGAGGCTGTAATTGCTGCCAAAGGTGCTTCAACAAAGTACTGAGTAAAAGGTCTGAGTACTTAAGTACATGTGATATTTCAGTTTTTTCTTTTTAATAAATTTACAGACATTTCTAAAATTCTGTTTTCACTTTGTCATTATGGGGTACTGAGTGTAGATTAATGAGAAAAAAAATAAATTTGAACGATTATGGTATCAGGCTGCAACATAACAAAATTGAAAAAAGTGAAGGGGGTCTGAATACTTTCCGAATGCACTGTATATGTTTCTCATAGACTTACTTGGCATTTTATTTGATATTTATTGGTTTTGTTTTTTGATCACAAACTGGATAAAGAATGAGATTTCATAGAGACTGCTTTGGAAGGCGAAAAGGCAGAGGAATATAGACTGTGCCCAGGACAAGCTTATGTTTTCTTTTATAGCTATCAATCATCTTACTGAATGATTGTCTGCTCCTAGTGGTTTACAGCTACAGAAAGAACCATAGTCATATTTTAAACTCAACATTAATGTGAATTATCTAAATTAGATAACAACCAATTCAGATGTACCTCCCACTTCCCACAACTTCTGCCTTTCCCACCCCCATCTTCCTAGGTCCTCATGCTGCCCCACCATTCACCTCATCTTTCTGGCATCTTTTTCCTACTGCTGCCGCCCTCTCTACTGATCTGCCCCACATTTTAATTGCATGTTTTGTTCAATCTAGCACAGAACAACAAAATATGAGATGCAACTTAGAAAAAAAATTAGCAACTGGCTCATTAAATACAGTGGTACCTACTTCCCCAAAACTGATGTCCTTTTTCTGCAGTGCTGGAGGTGTAAAGCTGATGTAGTGATGGGCTGTTTCATATATAGAAGAACCTGAACATGTCATTTATTAAAAATGAGCCAATAGTGTGGAGCTTCAGCAGACATTTCAATATGAGGGGCACATTCCTGGATGGCTTATAAAATGGCACTAAAGCTGCAGTGTGGCAACAAGGGGATGTTTATGACATGGGATAAGTTACAGAATTAGTAGAAAGAATCTAAAGAAGGGGTGGAACAGGGAGAAGCTTAAGCAGACTAAAGAGATGAAAATGACAAAATAACCAAGAGAAACATTAGCACTACTCTCTTATCACAAGGAAGCAGCACTAGGTACCTTCCTCTGGGATTATCCCTTCTAGAAACTTAATTGCCTCAACTAAGGTTTAAACTCCTCCCATATGAGCAGTTGGAAAAAGAATTCCAACCTTTAACTTCTAAAAGCTGTATTAACCCTAATATGAAATATAGGCCTGGAAGAAAACACAAACATGGACTTCTGAAATAAATAATGCTCATATTCATTGCTTTAAGTACACCCTTTCCTACCAAATTCAATTAGTGCAAAAAGGGCAGAATGCTGTCCTCTTAGGTTGATCTCATAAAATCCACAGGCATATTTTGCCCAGGGAGTGGATTATTAAAATTGGCTGGGAAGGAAGGAAGGAAGGAAGATTAAATAGGGTCTGTGTGGTAGATGAATGAATGGATTAGAGTGAATGGGAAGTACTTTTCACCTGAATATATGCAGAGAACTATTAACAATTGAAACTGGTTTGTTTGGCATAGGTTATGTTTATAATGGGGTCAAATGTATTTAAAAGAAACCAAGAAAGAATATTAATCTGAGAAAGTATTGGCAGATCTAATTGGACTGATGGGAAAATGTAGTAGAAAGGTAAGTAACAACATAGGGTGAATTATCATGAAGACATAAACTACCAGAAAGCTGGAGCAATCAAAGAGATAGCCCTCACATCTGAAAATTACTGTGGCCTCCCTATTCATCAACACCTTTCTATGAATGCCTTCTGACCAGCCCCTGTTCCCCTCCTAGAACAAAAGCACTCAGATTTATTTGGTGAAATTAAATTTTTACAGGAGGGACTTGCCTTAGGTTGCCATTCTTCACTTACCAGAATTAAAGGACATTCATTTTCTGTTGCTGGTCATAAATACAAAACTTTCAAAACTTTGGATTTGATGATCCGCCTTACTCACAAAGAGACATCTAAATATGCTTTAAAATTTCTGTCAATTTTTATTTGTATTGTTGTCATTTTGAAAATGATCTCTGTTTTGCCCCTGCCCAAGAGCTTGGCTTTCTGTTCTTTCTATCTCATAGCATCAGATATTATGAAACAGGATGTAAAATGATACGGCTGAATCTACTCTAGCATTTAGCCACTTTTTACGTACAGAGAACTTTTGGAGGGCTCATCAACCAAATTCTATGAACAATGAATATCTAAGAAGCAGACCAATGAAGCAGGAAAATTCTCCAGTGATTCACTAATGGTCTCATAATCCCTCAGTGCCCTCTGTAACAGTGATAAAAAAGAGAAGGATCAGCTAAGTTGGGGGGTAAAAGAGAAAGGAAAAGAAAAACGGAGTAACATAAGGAATGGGAGACCATGTAAGTTGAATGAATGACATGATTATTTCCCATGGCAGGGCTGGCATATATAGTAAAAGTAAAATAATCCAATCTTAAGAAAGTATAGTTAGGATTGGGTTGTAATATTTGATTGCCCCCACAGAATCCTGTAGAGTTATGCATTGCTTTGGAGAGCATGGGGGGTACTCAAAAAGAAACTGAGAACAACTCCTTAAAGCAGAGGTGTCTTTTTCCCAAGACCATGCAGATGTGCCGTTACTGCAGGATGATCCTGGGAAAAGCCGTATTTGGTCTGAGCTGCAGATAGGTGCAATGTAAGCATTACACTCAATTAGCCATCACCAATACCACCAACCCTCTGGATGTGTTGGAGCTAAGACTCCAGTGTACCCAGGCAGCATGTTACTGGCCATGCTGGCAATGAATTCTAGGCATTGATTTTCCAAGATATTTGGAAGACACTAATGTAGGGAAGGGTGCAGTCAATTAACAGTTTTAACAATTTCATAAGGATGACATCACATCATTAATGTGTTTCATTTTATGTTTGTTTATTCTTCAATGGAAGAAACAGGCTACATTTCTGAAACAACTGTAAAAACAATGGAGAGTATCTGATCAAGAAAATGTACCAATTCTTGAAGTTATTGCCAAATACCACTGATTTTAAATTTTATTACTTTTTGGAGCTTCTGCATATTGAAAGGAAAAGTGGAGATCTGTTCCTGAGGTGGTTTTCAGACATCCTTCATGGAAATGATGACAGCAGTTGATAGATTGCTGTGGAACTCTTCTTTTAGTTCAAACTCCACAATTCGATTATACTAACAATGTCTGTATAAGAATCTTCAGCTAGAATGTGGTAACCATAAGCATCATTTTTGGCCTTAAAAAGATTAGCTTTTAAAATTTCTTATAAAACTGGTTGGAGAAGTAGTATTTAAACAAATTGCCCAGCTCTGGAATAGGCCTGGCCAAACTTTCCAAACAAAGGAATTGATGGTAGCATAGTTAAGAAATCCTAGAGGGGGAAAAAAGATGGAAAATGTGAGAAAATTTAAATCTGCTTCCAGTTTTAACTGAATGATACTTTTTTCCTATGTCTCTGTGTACAGAATAAATATATGACATAATCTCAGCCAAACCATCAACCCACGGGTATTCTGTCAGAACATGTTGCACACATAAATAACTCCTATATATTTATAGATCTGCAAACAACAATTGAGGCCCTCCAATAATTCAGTAAGACTGTCTGAATTGGGCCTAGAGAGGTAAGATTTATGTATAAGGTTCCTCCATGCTGACAGAAAAATCAGGCATGACAGCCACAAGTTCAGAGAAGTCCCTTGGAGAATCCCCAGGTCTCGGGGTGCACCCCTGTCCCCAACTTAGAATAGGTCCCAGCACTACAAGCAAGACAAGAAGACTGGGCACTGCTTCAGTAAGGAAAAGAACAACTCGTTCTTACTGTTGTCCAAACATTTTATTATAATAAAAAATTAATCTGGCAAGGTAGATATCCATATAAGCGAGATGGGAAGGAACAATCTTTTTCTCTAACTATATACAAGAAAAAAGTGGAAGGTACTTTTTTTTTTGTGCACATTAGCTGATCTTTCCACCCTGGTGCTGAAAATTAGTTTAGTTTTAGGCCAGAGAGCTATTGGGAACACTATTCATTCAGCTTTACTCTCCATGCTGAAGAGGATGGTTTCTCGTGTGGCAAAGGAAAACCCAAAGGTAATGATCACTTGGGACTTCGACTCCACCAAATTGTGAAGATGATGATCTGATATTGTCACCACTATGCTTGTTAGGGTTAGAACACTTTGGATTCCCTTCCTCCTATCTTTCAAGGTCTATGAGGCTGGCTGTTACTGAAATTGTGAATCCTCAATTTCAGAAAAAAATCCTCCAAAGGAATGGCAGAAGGTAGAACAGAAAGAACTGAGATTCTACTTGTATCTAAGCTCCTACTGCTCAGTGTCATATCCCAAATCATGTAAAATTTGGACTATCTCAAGAGCCAGTCTAAAGTTATTTCTTTTAGAATGCGTAACAGTGCAAAAATTGTTCCATAAAACCCAAAATAATGGATTTTAAAAACAGGCAAGAGAGGTAGCAAATACTTCTAATTCTTCCTTCTTCCCTGCCAGCCTCTGAGTGGATTACACTGTAAAACATTATAAAAATATTTACAATATTTAATATATTACACTTCTATTAACTTCTAAGTGAAAAGATGAAAGAAAAAGAGTTGAGTAATGTGACTGCCACAGGCTACTGAAGCTGATAAAGGTCTCTTTAGCTGATTCTTCAAAAAAATATTTCTGATGAATTTCTAGGTACCATGAGAACAAGAAACTTCTTTGAAAATACAAAAACTATAACGAAAATGTGTTTTGCCAGATTCCAAGAATATAACAGATCCAGAAAAACAAACAGTTTATATTCAAAGAAAGCGAAAACTGGGAACTGCTTCATGTTTGGATAGAGTTAATTAGATTTTATTGGGGAAAACAAAGGGGGAGGGAAACATCAAATCATAATAAACTTGTTAGGAAGTCAAAATCAGAATGTAATAAAAAAACAGCTGTCATTATTCTACTCTCAGTAAATCTCTGCTTCAGTCTCCCATCAGGTTAAAACAAGAACAGCCATTTCTGACCCCAGAAATAAGCAGTGATTTGAGAGAGCAGACGGCTTTGGCTATTAGGATGACTTGCCAGACAATAACAACAACTGACTGCCAGAATTAGTTCCTTGGGACAATTTAGGTTCCTTTGAAGTGAATGGCTTTTTGAGCTGGAACTGAGCCCACGTCCAGCTTCAAATCCAAGTCAAAATGACAAAGAGGAAGTCTACTGTGCCATTTTAGTCCCTTAGCATAAGATTACTTTATGTTGGCAGCTGTACTGTTTATCTTGTTGTTTAAAAGCTATTTCACTACATGGTCACAGCTGAATATTTAAACTAGTGGATCTGGTCATGGGTTGCCTCTGACTAGCAAGACAAGTCTTCACCAGCTCTTAAAACAATTATAGTTCACGTGGTTGTGTGATATTATGCCAATGAAAGAGTATATTAAAATATGATTCTCTTCCTATTTATCTCATTATTCAAGAAATATAGTAAATGCCCAAATTATTAACTAGATTTTGGGGGTTAGTTCATCCAAGCAAGCCAGATGCATTCCCCACTCACAAATTCAAATGAATGGTCTTAGATAAGACTTGCTGACATTATACAGGAGCAATTTGGAAATAGCTTGTTCCTATGTGTAAACTCACTTCTAAAATGTGTATTTAAATAAAATCTGAGTGTTCTATAGTTAAACAGTTACAGAATTACTTCTTTCCTGGGCCATCTTTTAAAACAGTAATGGGCCACCATTTTAAGGAAAGGGGCACTTAGGCTTTCTGTAAGGGGCAAGGGCTATATTGGGCAGGTGATGAAGTAAGGGGGTGTGACCATATTACACATTGTGTGGGGCCAGGAGTTTATTGTTTTCCCACGTTTTGCTGGAAGAGGTAGTTTGCTGAAAAATAAAATATAGTAAGCTAATGTGATGTAGTGATTAAGATGCTGGATTAGGCCTAGGGAGACCCAGATTCAAGTTCTCTATACAGTACACTCATTGGAAACTCACTGACTAACTTCAGGACAATTTCTCCTTCTCACTCAACCTATTTCAAGGCTAGTTGTTCTGGAGATAAAATGAAGGGAGATCCCATATAAGTTTCCTTGAGATTCTGGATTAAAGGCAGGATATAATTCTTATTTTTTTTCTTTCTAGTGTTTAGGATATAACTCTAATGAATAATAATAAATAATTTAGAAGATCTACCACAATGTTGTATGTTTCCTACCTTAAAAAGAATGCCACCAATTTGTGTTAATTATTGGAGAGAGCTCTCAGAGTCCCCCCACCCCACCCCAAACAAGACTCAAGGTTACTAATATCTATTTTAAAGTCTCAGTTTTCACACTTTGGGGAAGTAGAGCTTTCCTGAATAGAAATGGTTCTTTTTTTAGAAGACAATCTATTATATTATACAGCCAACCTTTTTTTCTATTCAGTTGCAATTAGTACTAAGAAATCTGCCAATATCTCTTACGACAAACCAGCATGGGAATGAAACCTTTCTACCTTACAGTTTTGAAGTAGTTGCAAATAATAAGCAAGGAATCAAATAAATTAACAACTTCGTAAACTTGTATTATGCTTTTCCAATCAGAATGTCAAAGAAACATTTTAAATCCATTATAGTTGATATAGTTCACAGGTAACCTGAAAGCTAGCAAAGTGAATATTCTCTGATATTCTAATCCTAATTCCCATTACTTATTTTACTAAGAGGATATCCAATTTCTTGGAAGTAAACCCCTATGGAACTTAATAGGAACTACTTCTTAGTTGATATATACACTATTGCACTGTAAATATCTTACATGCTCAATAATTTAACCCAGGCTCTCTGGTGCCCCATTTATGATGGATTATATTGACCATGCTGACTACATATAATAGAAGTATAGCCTAATATTTCTGGAAGGCAACCAGTTAAGGAAGACGTGACCAACCAACTTGAGAGTACTTTTACAAACAAATATATGAAATTTTGAAATATATTTGTAAACCTCCCATTTATATTTTGAAATGTGAATGTTTATTTCCATTCTTAAGCCTCTAAATGGTTCTCAAAGAATGATCCTTTAGGCAGCTCCTAAGTATGATTTGGGCTTATTATCACGGAAGGTGTTTCTATTGTTCAACTGATGTGTACTCATGTATAACAAAACAACACCATCCATACATAAAGAAGAAGTAACAGGAGGCTTGGAAATGTTCTACAGTACTTTGTAGAAATACTGGAAATCTTTAGAAAGGAACAGTGAATGGAAAGTGGGAATTATTGAAATTAGCCAGACGAGGATAAAATGGCCCCAAATTCTGATTGACTGACTGATTGACAGGAAGAAAACAAGTCAGATTATGGAAAAATGGAAAGGGATAGGGTAAGTCCAAATAAAGAAGATGCCACTCTGTAATACACTGCTGAAAGCTCCACTTATATTTACTGTTTGGATTAAAGCTAACAGTCTGCATCTACATAATAATATAAACACAGTTGTCATAGTTCTTAGTAGTGGGATTGACTATCATAAACTATTATTAATAATCAGAGTCTATCATTATTACAGAGAAAGGAGGCTGTAGCAACAGAAGCAGTAATGAAATCATACTAGATTTTGCAACTGCTACTTGGACCTTTATCAACTTCGTATTTTTGTAGTGATATTAAAGAGTATGCAGAGTTCGTTACTTTACATTAATCAACAATAACTTTTTTGCATAAAGTTATTCAATATCTACAAGCGTTATCTAAAAGGGGAAAAATAACACTTTGTAGCATATAATTCATATAGACAAAAATACTACTCTGAAACATTCCTTCATTCATGTCTTTACAAATACAATAATTCTTGAAATACGTCTTAAGTTTGGGGAAAAACTAAATACTATTCATGTATATAGCCACTTTGTAATATAATTAGAATTGCACTGGATTGTGTCTTCTAAACTATTATAACCAAAGGCTGATAATCCAAACCTGAATGCTAAAATTCCCATTAATTTTGTAAGAAAGCACATTCATTTTCTGATCCTATTATCTTTCAAGAGAATATAGTCTAAGATAGTCATACTGACTAGACCAATAGACTTAATGACCTTTTTAACGAATTGACAATTTGACTGTCATATAGGTTAATCAGCTTATGTACATAATTCAAAGGCAACAAATGACATTAACCAAGATCAGTATATTGAGGAGTATTTCTCCAATTCAGCTAAAGCAATCCAATGTCCCAGTCTACCCATATAGTCAGTGAACCCAGAAGCAGCTTCATGCATATATATCTCTAACCTAGATTGGCATGCCAACAAATGCAGTATGCAATTCCCCAACCTAATCCAAAAGCGAAAAAATATTTATCCAAATTTATCTAGTAAATTTTGGACACTATGTACAGTAGATACACTGAGCAACATGGGTCTCAGGGAACATAAGCAGCTCCTCAGTCGCATTAATACAGTCCCACTCCTCAATGTTTAGCATTTTTGAAAACAAAGCAAAGGTGCAAATAGATCTAAAAAACTTAATACAAAAACTCTAAAGGGCCAAGAAATCCATCCATGTCCACTGGATGGTGATATAGCTGCATCGCTCATTGGCTAAATCTTGGTTTAGTGATGCTACTACATGAACAAGCTGGACAATTATGACCAACATATGGAAGTATGCAGGAGATCCCGGATTGAAGAATGTCTAGATAAGAGGGGGAAAATCTCTGAACTTTCAGCAGTGTATTATAGTGTGGCCTCTTCTATTATGTTGAGATGGAAAAGATTATAGCTGTAATAGATATATCACTTAAGGAAAAATTCTCAGACGTATGTTTAAACTGAAATCCAGAACACAATTACATTGAAGCACAAATTGGTTTATTGACAGGATATTGGAGGTGGACTAGTGAAGCCTAAAGAGGGGTGAGGTTACAAGACCTCTTTATAGACTTATGCAAAATATCCTTTCATTTTATAGTTTACAATAAAAACTAAAGATAGTCATTAGTCATGTAATAGGACATAGCAGTCAATGTGATTGATAAGGTTAACCTTACTGATTGGGTGAATTCATAAGCATATTGAAATGTCTAATAAAGAGTGGGGAGGATGAAGCAATACATCCCTGTAAAATGGATTCTTTGGATTAAATAAAGGGGTCTAAGAATTGGTGTCTAAAGTTATTATTTTAGCCTAGCTGCTATTTAAAAATCTCAAATTCCCAATGCTAACTTTTAATTCTATGAGGCCAAGTCTACATTCCTGCAGTAAACACTTTCACTTATCTTGTTAGCACTTGTTACATTTGGAACGCCTAACAATTCCTAATGCCTGGTTGTTTTCTTACTTAACCTAGCAATATTGTTTATATAAAACATATTACTGAGTTGGACCCCTCCGATTTTCTCCTACATCATTTAGGGTAGATAATGGATCTGGATCTGTGAATGAAAATGGATAAGGTTCTTAGCTAGGAAGATTAGGAGATGAACATTTGAAAGCATCTCACTGGTTCACCTTGTTAAGCAATTTAATAATTTACTTATATTTGTTTGTTTATAAATTTTTAAATAAATACAGAATGTGAATGCTGTTTATTTTATTTTAAAAAGACGAGAGAGAGAGAGAGAGAGAGAGAGAGAGAGAGAGAGAGAGAGAGAGAGAGAGAGAGAGAGAGAATAAGCTGAGAGCAGCCTTTATTGAGGAGTTGCTTCTAGCAGTAGTTACCTAACTAGCCATTTTTTATTATTCCATAAAATAATAAAGGCTGCAATCCTATACTCACACCTTGGAGAAAGTCTACTAAATTAAGTCCTGCAATGTAATAACAACTTTTCAAAGTTGTATATACTAGATGGACTTTGTCTTGATATCAGCATACTAAAATCCTATTTATGAGAACAGTAGCTTTTTTTTTTTCTTCTATCCAGCAAAATAGCATTGAATTACAGGATAAGGCCATCTTGGTCTGAATGACTAAAATCATTTTCTTTCAAAATGTGCTTTTAGAAGGAAAAAAATATTCTCTTGTCACTTTGCTTCACAAACAGAGTTGACAATCCTACAGTTACCCACAGAAGATTTATAAATGAATTCTGTATTTTTCATTCTAACGTCTATATTTAAAACTAGAGTCTATACAATAT
This sequence comes from Liasis olivaceus, assembly GCA_030867105.1. Classification (NCBI taxonomy): domain Eukaryota; kingdom Metazoa; phylum Chordata; class Lepidosauria; order Squamata; family Pythonidae; genus Liasis; species Liasis olivaceus. The sequence continues at coordinate 284,659,733 of CM061349.1, forward strand.
CTAAAATGATTATTTCCTTGGGTACCAGTCATTTGTTTCGATGTTAAATAGAAAAGTATGTGTTGTTTTCAGATGCTATCCAGTGCAATTCTACTTCCATTTTATTTGGAATAAAGTATACAGGGGCGCTTAATAGCAAAGATATTTTACGAGGACTCAGTGGGAAGTTCTGCTTAAAAATCAATGGCAAAAAATATGGCTCCCTCCATTTAACTCTAGGGGTCCTCATCCAAGTCTTTCCTGAAATCCTAATGCCTGTAATGGCAAAATAAGAGCTTTGAACTGAGAAGCTGCAAGACACTTCACAAACTTTTAATGACTGTGCAGTGCTATTTAATAGGAAAATAAAAGGGGTGGGGAGGAAGAGTAAGAAAGATAAAGGAAAAAAGTGGGAATCTATTATTAAAATAAAATGTTAATCTAATGAATTGGGGCTTCCCTTTAATCGTATTAATACTGGTTAACACTTCCATCTAGTACAAAGGCTTTTGACATGACAAAATAAGTATAACAGGCCCTTTTGTCAATACAACACAAATGTCATTTAAACTGCTCAAAGCCACTAAGCTACCCTAAAAAAGATTGATTTATCTGCTCCAATGTTTCTTTGGGGCAAACTTTCCTCAAAACTGAAACCAATTAGTGGGCCTGGCACTTGTAGTGCAGAATGTAGGTCAGCATCAAGTAATAAAAAAGTATTGACTTTTCTCTGTCTGTAAGCAGCATGAAAGGGGTACCATGGCCTTGTCGTATATGAAAAGAGCTCCATTAATTTCACTTATTTCAACAAGGGCTGTCAAATACTAATGCTGCTATTGCACTTTTCACACAAAGTACATTGACACCAGTACTGGCCTCAGTGAAACAAGTTTAAAATATTTCAGCTAATGAAAGGGTCCTATACTATAATTTTCAATTCCCACTTGTACATTTAGACACCTTAAGTAGCACTGCTCACAAGGAGAGAGATGACATGGGATATTAACCATAACCAACAATTACCTCCCAGGGCCAAAGGAATCTGATTCTTATGTATAACCTGATCAAAATAATCATCCAGAATGTTCGGCATTATCTTTTTATAGAGCAGCCAGATTCATCAGTTGTAGATTTTATATCAATAAACATTAAAAAAAATCAATGACTGATCATTAGGGTTTTGCAAACCTTTAAAAAGGGTACTTCACAAACTTTCATTGTAGCATCTGAAGAAAGCTGGTGGACAACCAGAGGGTATAATTTAAATACCCCTGATGTAACTTAAGTTTTGTTATTAGCAAATGTTCTATACACATTACTTTTTGGCAAAGAAGATTCTATTAACTGATCAAAGAAGGGAACTTATTCTGGTCATTTTGTGAACAGCTAAGAAACTCAAAGTGAAGTGAGATCCATAAATGAAAAGGTGATTTTATTTAGTGTTTGTATGCTGAGAAAGAAGGCTTGCACCTTTTCAGTTACTTTATCACATCTTCTATCTATATTCAGCCTCCACATGCTTATGATACTATCCTCCAATTCATTTGAAGCCTGAGTACCTTCCTTAACTGCAATCTCAGACAAAGTGTTTTCCACATAAGGATTTAATGGTATTTTTCAATGAGCTGGAGGACTGCCTCTGAAAGCAGCATGTCTAACTCATTGGCTAATTACCTCCTCCAAATGAAAGTAAAGCTAACAACAACAAAGAACTCTCCACTTTAACAAGACTAACTGACAGAAATTGAGGCCAATTTTCAACTTTTTAATGACTTTATAAGACTGCTTGAATCAACCTGTCATTAATTTATAAAATAGAAAAACTAGAAATCATAAAAGTTTTTGTGTTCTTCTGCATGCTTTCATCATATTATTATATTCTGCTTCATAGTTTATTTGGCTAATGACAGCAAGTGAATGATAACACTTTACAAATATCAGGAAATTATTCTCACAGTGGGAAGTCTTTAGCAACATTAATATTTTTATCTTTCAAAGACAAAAATATATTAATTGCTATTTAATTTATGCAACAGACATTTCATTATAACACAAATGTTGACCAAACTTCTTCAAAACTCGAAGCTACATACTTGTCTCAGTGTTTTTTCAATTTTAATTGTTGGTCAATGGTTAAATATCAACTGATACCTCATAACAGCTGATTTATTTTCACAGTAAGTCATCTTTGATATTGTAGCAATCAAGGAATGTATATACATATACATATTTATACACAGACACACTGTGTGTGTGTGTGTGTGTAAGTAGATTTATAAATCTATTTCAGTAGCACTTGTAAATCAGAATGAGACGAGAGTTCAATTCAGTTGCAAGACAAATAGAAAAGTGAGAGGTAAAAAATATTACTAGGAAAAGGGTGAGCTGCTAGTTTTCCACAGAGACGTAATGGCTCATGCAAGATTCAAAACAGCCATGGAATGATAAGATATGATCATAACTGAACAGTTTTTGAATATGATCTATGTTACATGTGCAGCTAACACAATTTCTTCTTCATGTATCATTATTACAGCTAAAATCTGTTCAAGTTAAGACATTTTCATGACATCATCTTAATTATATATTTTCACTAGATTCAAGGATGCATATAAAGGTATCATGAAAGAAGTTGCTATCATTGGTGACTCTGCAAAATCTCTGCCTAAATAGAAACTTCCTTACATATGCTAGTTGGCTTTGTGAGGATAAACATTAAGACTTCAGAAAACAAAGAAAGGCTAATTTTAGTCTGCTGAATTGTGTTTAGCTTTGATATATTATAATATGTTATCATATGTGCTAATACATTTACTGTCAGTATTTCTGGGCCTGTAAGACTGAGTGGAATATATATTTCAATAAAGAAGTAAATTGCAAAAGAATACCTTTCTTTATTTTTCTTATATCATAGACTGTAAAAAGTAGTGTGGGCTATTATTTTGTCCTGGCACTTCCTAAACATGCCTAATATCTATATTTCAACCCAAATTGCCAGAGATAATATTCTATTTTTGGAACGAATGCACTCTTCATTACAACTAAATTAAATTAAGAGAGTGATGTGAATTTCCTCACAAGCTATTTCATACTTGGATACCCTTGAACTTTACTGAATCAGAGTTAAAAAACAAAAGTACAGATGAAATTGTTGGACTGGCATTTTAAACTTATTGACTGTTGTTACTGAAACAGTTTAAGTCTTACAGGATAACTCCCAAAATTATTTTTTTTCTAAAAAGAGGATAACAGATACTTTTCCTACATGTTTAATGAAATTTGTCAAATGTAAAATTTGCCACTGTATAATACATATTCTTATTAACACAGTAAGTTGACATGAAATAAGGATTATCCCTAATATTACTGTTTATACATAAATATATTAAAAGGTTTTGTGATAGTTCAGAAAAGAAATAATAATCTCTAAGATTTTATTCTTACATTTTCTCACTATCCCTTGACATAATAAAAAGAATAAAATTGATGCAGGATGTGTAAGAAGGCAATATATATTTTCAGCAATTAAACCCCCTCGTATATTTGAGGGTATTTTAGTAATAACTTCACTTTTCCCCCCCTCACTGGACTCTGGTATGTCTTAATAAGAGATGAAAGTGAAAAAAAAAAAAGTCCCATAATTTATACAAGGTAGTTCACAGTCTGAAGCGGCTCTGAAATACTTTTCAAATGAAAGGATGCTATGCAATTCTGAAACAAATGTTTTAATGGTTTCTTTCATATAAAAAAGGAGGCTATCTGTCAATGTATCAGACATTTTTGCTCAGAAGTATTCTTCTTTAGCTAGATTTCTTTTGTTTAGTCTTTAATCTCCAGGTTGTTTATTTTTGTGTGGAAAGACAAACAAACAAGGGGTACCTTTAGACTGATTAAATAAGCATTTTCTTTTTTTTTTCCCCCTAAAGAATTTGTGGAATTAGGACATTCTCATGGATTCAAGGCTGGATAGTCTTTGGAATGTAGTCTTCTGTGGCTCTCCCCATGTTGGCATGGTATCCTTCTTGGTAAGGTGCCAACAAGGCTGCTTTCCTTTGGCACAGCCTATCAGCTGTAGCTTTCCTTTGGAAACCTCTGAACTTTGGAAAGCAGAATCTTTTGTGTAACCCTTGTTGGCATTGGATCCCTATTTTTTAGAAAGTTCCACCATTGTTAAGAACACACAGCTACATTCAAATGTGCCTCCTCATGAGATCTAAATTCCTAAATAGTTGATCTCTATTAATTTTATTGCTCTAGATATTTAGATCTACCTGAAGAAAACTGAAGGCTATCAATAATTGTCATTTAACTGTGGAAATGGAGTCAATGCAGAGAATATAATCCATAATTGCTTTTAATTGCATTCATTTTTCAGATTTAAACATCAGTGCTTCCAGAAAACATGAACCTTTCTGAAACAGAATATAAATTCAGAAGGCTGTAAATGTTTGTACTGTAATACGCTATAATTTTATTTTTGATGTAAGCTATATTTATATTTTTACATATGGTATTTGTTTAAATTTTAGTTGGTAAGTACTTTGACCCAGTGAAAAATGAAGTGGAAATGTTATGCTGAATTGTATATAAGCATTTCTGAGAATTACTTATCTTGTTCCATATTTATTCATAATATGGTACACAAGTCAGGAGGTTATTCTAGATTTCATTATTTTGTTTTGTTCAACTTAATCAGTTTTATATATATTCTAGAATTTCATCCCAACCACTCATTTAATTTGAAACCTCTGATGACAGTTAGGCTACCCATTCTTTGCCCTGTGTCTCATGTGGTTATGCCAGAACACACTGAATCCCAAGAATAACCATTCATATGCATATATGTGAATATGTTCTATTGCTGTTGTGAGATGGATTAAAAACAGTATATCAAATGTTACTTTTATTAGTTTTCTACCAAGTGATCAGCTGATAGAAGTAATATATATAACATGCACCCACGCTGACCCACACACATACGTTTGAGTATTTTATCCTAAAAAGATAATATTTCAAAAAACAGCCTAAGCTTTGGGGAAAAACCAATTACAGAAACAGCTTTAAAAATGCCAAGCACCGGGCAGAGGCAATTCTAGATCAGTTTAAAAAAGTGATTGATGAAACTCTAATCTGAGCTGAAGGAACAGTTTCACGACAAGCTGTGACCATTCCCCACACTTCATTAGCTGCCATAATTAGCCTGGTGTTTCAATTTGTTAGAACTGGTGGGGACAATTTTACTCAGAATACAAACATCAAAAAGCAGGGTCTCTTCGACTTCAGAAGTGGCTGATGAAAGGCTTTCTAGTCCTTCTGTTAACTGAAAGATTAATTACAGCTGATGGGAGGCTGCACTTGGAATGTCACTCTGTCTCTGAACATTACTTTTAGCATTAGAAGAAAGACATGGTTGACACTGCACTGCTCAGTCAAGCAGCTTCACATCAGGGCACCAAGTCTGTTTTAATATGCATGGACTTATATTGTTTGATTGACTTGTTCTCTCCTTCCCAAGGACCCAAGCTCTGTCACCAACTAGACTGTATCAGCAGAACATAGAGCAGGTATAATACTAAGGACATTGTTAATTTACACCCACATGGAGCCAACTTCATTATTATCATGGCTATTTTTATGAAATTATTTCAGAACCTCATCATAGCTGTCCTGCTCTGAGTAGAATGACAAACAAATAATATACTCCTAGAAAATAGTATCTTTAGAGAGAAAAGCAACTTTATATTATTATAATCCTCATTCAATAAGCATAACACCATCAGCACAGATACAAACACTAAATGACCTGATTTCTTAGCTCACTGCATTCTCTAAAAATTAGAAAGTCTTGAAAGAAATATTGTGTGCATGTTTAATAGATCACTTGTCTGGCTCTTAGGATGTGTCAGCTAAAACTCAGCCGCCCAGAGTCCCCCATTGTAGGGGAGATGGGCGGGGACAAATCAAATAAATAAAATAAAAAAATAAAATAAAAATAAAAGCTGTTATCTCAGTTGGGGTTTGGGGCCATCCCTGTCTGCATTCTAGTATAGAAAACAAGAGTATAGCCAAACTACTTCATCAGAAATAGAAAGAGAAAAGCAGCCCAGATTCATAGGCCCTCTTTATTACTAGGACCAAATAAAATATCATAAAAAGTACTGTATGCTAGCTTTCAAATTCTCCAGAGCCCTTCATCAGGCTAGGTGGTACAAAAAAACAGAGATAGCAGGTGACACAGGCCTTAAGAACAAGGGATTGCAGAGTTAATGTATTATTCATCCATAAGTGTTTCTGGTTGTTCTCTTTGATGACCTCCTACAGAATGGAGAAATGGACTACAAAAAGCTCTTGGTCTCAGCTAGAATCGCTTCACTGTCTGGATGGATGCAATGATAAAGTGAAGTGAGATGTTTCTGATGCTAGTTTATATACCTAGAATCCTTGGGGGAAAAAGCAGTGGTTGACCAATCATTGTCAAAAGCATAAAGGGAGCTTTAACTCAGATAAGCTCCCATGTGCTGGCTAGGCAGACAGCAAAAGAAAAGTGAAATATGAGAGTATTTATATTAGCAAAAGCAGAGCTCAATTTTATGTTGCACTATGCCAAAAAATGAATGTCATTATGAACAGCATAACTTTTAGTATTATGAGCTTTCATGTTGCTATGGGTTTTCCTCTCTCCTGGCCTCAACTGTATAGCAGGATTCAGCATATGTTGGGACAACCCAGTATGCCCCCAGAACAAATCTGGATAACTTTGCAGAGAGATGAGGAAAACTGCACAAGATGCCTGCAGCCACTGCTTTATGAGGTCTCCAAAATGTGTGTGCTGTTTGCCAAGAGATTAGCAGTTGTTAACAAGATATCAAACTTTTCTACTCAATCATCTCAGTAAAAAGAATTGCTTGGAAAGCTTTTTGTATGCTAACTGAGCAGTTATCAGAATGCAGATTTTATTTCCATCCAGAACTAACTAGCTTTGTTATTAAACACTGAAGGTTGGCAATAGCTTACATTTGTCATATAATAGACAAATGACACTGGATTGCTGGTCAGATGGTATAATAAGTACCATATAATTTCTCTTTAGAATCTGTTTATTCTTTGAAATCCCACAGTATTATCAAAGCACAGCATTTTCCTGCTGAGAAATTACAGAACTGAAAATCAGGTTTTATAAAATATTCAACTGGTTGCTGACAAACCCTTTTCAAATATGTTAGAAAGTGCTGACAATGACTTTTCTCATGCAAATAATTTCACTGAATGGCTCAAATCCTCCTAATCACCACTTTATATTCTACCTTCCAAATTATTATTTTTTGATCCACCAGTAACCTTCAAGAGAATGCTCTTGGGGTGTGTGTATTTGTGTGCATTTAGCCTTCTACCTATGATTAGGGAACATGAATATAATTATGCCACTACAAACATGGTCTGTGTTTTTGTTTTGGAGACAGAATTTTTTTGCTGATTGACCTGTACAGCTACTATTTGCTTTGCCACAACCCTTGTCATCAATGAGATTCTCTCAATCACCAGGATTAAAGGTAGAGGGAAAAAGAGATGATCATGCTCTATAAATAGAAGTGCACTTATAAAAGTCAGAATGCCAAAAGTTTTATTAGATCTACAGCTGAATCCAGAACCTACTTAACTGTATACAAAAGGATATTTGGGAACTTTTCTTCAGTTATTTTTTGCAAATCGTGTATCCCATTGGAATTTGATTAAATGAAAAATTATTGTTAAATTTTTTAACTTTGCAGCTGATTAATATAACCTGTATTCTGAAGAATTGTTTTTGTCATTAATTATCTAATTAATTACCAATATTAATAACATGAAAATGTTTCTTTTTTAAAAAAAGGTTACCCTGCCTATTTTGCAGCAAGCCTGGATCATCAATTTACACATACATACTTTTTCCTAAGATTATTATAAGATGGACTGTTGAAAACATATTTTATCCCAATCAGTGTGCAAAAATAAAATTATCCATAACCATGCCATGTTCCTCTATCATACAGTTTAGCTGTAATGATCCCCACACACTGCACTCGCACATCAATTATGATAATCATAATCACGGTTGTTAAGCTGAATGTTCATTATTATCAGGATGCTGGTGACAGCAGATTCAATCATCGGGTGCAATGGGCAGGCAGTCACAGTCCCACCCAAGTTTCTGCAGACAGCGTTGTGCCACATTAAGCCTATGATGTGTTCCACATCCCACTTCATTTCAAAAGCTGCAGACAGTAAAGGTCAACTTTATGTTCTGTGCAATATGCTTAGGTTCTCTAAATTAATTCTTTGGAGTACTGTCTATTTTTATGCTTTATAGATAATAAAATTCTATTTAAAAACAAATATACAGGCGCAAATAAGAAAAAAGGCTTAGAGCTGGGTGGTAAGTCACCAATAATAAGGTGTATGACATAAAGTACTACCCACAGTAAGATCTTAAAATGCCATTTCCTCATTTGGGGAAAGAAAGAAAACCTCTACAATTGCTGCCATTAGAAGTCATTGGTCTAAAATCTTCATACAACTGGTTTCATTTTTTTTTTTTATTAAAGGCTGTGGACTATCATTTCACTTCAGTGGATATGAAAGTGTAAGCATTTTGACAAGTGGAAGATTATGTAATAGTTCTTATCCCTTAATTACTTCATCCCAAGGGACGAACCATTGTTGATTACACTTACGGTGCCTAGTGCATTCTTATTTCTAAAACTTCATACTTCCTGTAAATGTATTATTAATCATTTGGGACTTTGAACCTAGAAAACTACTTTCAAGTATAATATCAAACAAAAAAGTGTTTGAGCAGCATCTTTAAGCAAATTGACCTCATTTGTACTTCCTGGGCCAATATGCAGATTAGAATACAACTATCCTTCAGATTGTGCTTGTCTCTGAATTTTTAAATGCAGTTCTCAGTTCAAAATCACATCCAAAATTTGTATGTATTGTAAAATTTCAAACTAAAAGTGCACATCACAGAAAATTATATAAGAATGTATTGCTAGGGAAATTGTACATGAAAATAAATGTACATTTTTCTATTTTAAAAAAAGATTGCAAAATCATACTGAAGGTTTAATGAAGACATAACTGAACATGTCAGTTATATTTATTTAGAGATAAAGAGCTAAGACAGATTGATTAATGAAACTTTTCTTTAAACAATGCACTAAAATAAGCAAACATATTTGTAATGTTATAAATTTTAATCATGTATTTATTGTTTTAATTTGATGTAAAGCGCAGCGGCTTAATGACGCTGAAAGTTGCCGGCCAGAAATGGCTGACGCTTCGGCGGTTTGAGTCCAGCCTTCGCGTTAACAGGGTGAGCTCCTGTTCCCCCCCCCCAGCTCCTGTCAACCCAACAGGTCGAAAACTCACGTGAGTAGATAAATGGGTACTCTCACTCCGGTGGGAGGAAAAATGCTGGCAGTGCCTTGCACATAGAGACGGGACCAGTTGCTGGTAAGCACGAAACCGCGCTCGCCCGAAAAGGGTGCGAAGCAACGGAAATCCCGCCTCCTGCGCTCGCCAGCTGGGCTCTGCTCTAGGAAGGAGGCTCTGGCAAACCACTTCCAAAAAACAATTGCCTTGAAAACTGCAAGGATTCGTCCAGGCAGTCACTGCAGGGTCAGTAATGACTGAGTGCAGACAAAAAAAAAAAAAAAAAAACCGCCCAGAGTCCCCCATTGCAGGGAGATGAGCGGGGACAAGTCTATGTATAAATAAATAAAAAATAAATAATGTATCAATGACTTCTTCACATCACATTTTTTGTTATAGACTTGTACATCTGATAGCTTTTCAACAGTTTGTTCTTTTTACCTTTGCTACATGGGCTAGAGATTGGACCTTCAATCCCTTGAGCCGGGAAAAGTGAACCTGCAGCTGCTTGGCAGTACCCACTGCAGGGTAGGAGCAGGTATTTGGTGAATATTAATGTACTATTTGCTTAATAAGAGAGAGAGCTGTCATCTGGTTTGTACTGTGGCATTTATTGTAAAAAAACAATCCATTGAACTTAAATCCATTGATTTTGGTTCAATGGATAAACCAAACGCTATCTGTTGAACCAATGCTCATTTTTGGTCCAATGATAAAGATGGATCAGTAAATAGTAGTAAAGTTTTTCTCAAGTTGAGTTTGATCCCTGATGACAACTTGTCCATGTTGTTTTCCAGGCAAAAATACAGGGGTGCTTTGTTATTACTTTGTTCTGGAATGTGTTTAACTTCCAAGTTTAGTCATAGCTTTGGGATTTTCTGAGTGTTCCATTCAAAAACAAACCAGGTCAAACTCTGCTTAGTTTGTGGAGTCCTTGGTGCTCTCTGAGCTTGGTTGTTTGATTGCAGATGTTTCATTACCTGACTAGGTAATATCATCAGTGCTAGTGAGTGTGGGGTTTTCTCCCTGTTTATATACAGTAGTTTACCCTGCCAGTGTTGGTAGGGGTATGGTTTTCTTCTTGGTAGTTTCTTGACTAGGGCATAGTTTTCTGCTTGTTTGTTTGTCTGCTTGATTGTTTGTCTCCTTGGTAGTATATTGTTTCCTGCTCGATTGTTTGTCTGGTGCTAATCCCTGCTTATCTGGGTGTAGGCTGCTAGAGAGGAAGTGTGCTGGTCTTTTTGACGAAACTCCCTAGCTGACAGGATCCGCAACATGCCTCTCCTGATGCGATGGGCAGATGTTACGGGGGAGAGGTGGTCCTTCACATATCCTGGTCCCATGCCATGTAGTGCTTTAAAAGTCAAAAACAGTTCTTTGAATTGGACCCGGAAGCAAACTGATAACCAATGCAGCTTGTGAAGCAGAGCTGTAATGAGTGCAGTTCTTGAAGCACACATAACTGTATTTTGCACCAGCTGAAGCATCTGGATACTCTTCAAGGGCAGCCTCATGTAGAGTGCATTATAGTAGTCCATCCAGGAGGTGACTAGGGCATGAGTGACTGTGAGTAGAGCCTCCCAATCAAGGAATGGGTGCAACTGGCACATAACATGAAGCTGTGCAAAGGCCCTTCTGGCCACGACTGCCACCTGCTCTTCGATCAGGAGTTGCAAGTCCAGAAGAACTCCCAGATTGCACATTAGGTCTATTTGGGGTAGTGCAACCCTATCCAGGACCAAAGATGTTAAATCCCCAGATACAGAAGTCTCCAAAACCCAAAGCCACTCAGTCTTACTAGAGTTTAGTTGAAGCCTGTTGTTCCCCATCTGAACCCCAACAGCCACCAGGCACTGAGAAAGGACATCAACTACATCATTTAACTCACCAGGAGTGGAGATATACAACTGGGTGTCATCAGCATACTGATGATACCTCACCCTGATGTGACATCTCACACAGCAGCTTCATGTAGATGTTAAACAGGAGCAGTGAAAGTACCAAACCCTGCGCACCCCACATAGCAGGGGCTGAGAGTGGTACTTCTTGCTCCCAATGAACAACAACTGGAAATGGCCTTGGAAAAAGGAAGAGAACCAGCACAACACTGTGCCACCCACTCTCAACCCCAAAGTCAGTCTAGAAGGATACTGTGATGGAATGGTATGGCAAAGGCTGCGCTTGGGGAGATAAGCATTTCCTTAGCCCCCAGAATGAACGTGGGAAGGTGAAGAGGATGAGACTAGCACCACTCTAAGGAATTCGCAGTGTTTGCTTGCTGGCTTGGGAAGTTTAGATTCAGTCTGGCGAGATTCTGTCTTGTAGGTGGAAGCTAATAAATGCAATAGAACTGTAACTATACTGTCTCGTGGAGTTCTTTGGGCTGAACCTGACATCAATCTCACCAGACTGAATCTAAACTTCCCAAGCCAGTAAGCAAACACTGTGAATTCCTTAGGGCGGTGCCAGTCTCATCCTCTTCACCTTCCCACGCTCATTCTGGGGGCTAAAGAAATGCTTATCTCCCCAAGCGCAGCCTTCGCCATACCATTCCATCACAGATACCATAGTCAATGGTATTGAAAGCTGCTGAGAGGTCAATAAAGCAAGGATGGATGCACTACCCCCATCTTGCTCCCATCAGAGATCATCTAAAAGTACAACCAATGCCACTTCCATCCCATATCTGGGCTTGAATCTGGACTGAAAGGGGTCCAGATAATCCACTTCACCCAGGGTCCTCTGAAGCTGTTGCAAGACCACCTTTGCTAGAATCTTCCCTAGAAAAGGAAGATTGGACACTGGACAAAAGTTGCCCAGTATAGTGGGTCTAGCGATGGCTTCCTGAGGATGGGTAAACCAATTCATCATGAATTCAGCACTGCTAGAACCCATTCACATGTCACCTCCCCAGACAGCCTTAGTCAGCTAGGAGGGGCATGGGTCTAAAGAGGGTGTGGCCATGCTCACAGTCGTAAGGACACTGTCCACTTCCTCAAATCCAACAGGTTCAAACCATGCCCAGATGATAGGGCAAGACTGCACCCGAGGCATCTCCACAGGACCTGTACAAACGCTGGCATCCAACTGAGAGTGAATCTGAGTGATTTTATCTGACAGCTGCTAAGCAAATTCTCAGCACGACTCTGAAGATGAACCTCAGGATCCCCCTTACCCAGCAGGGTCTGGGTCATCCTAAATAGGGCTGCCAGTCAGCTATCTGCAGACACAATAAGGGTGGAGAAGGATTGATGCTTCGCCACCTTTATTGCCATGAGATAGTGGCTCTCACCCATGTTTGGTTGAGTTTGCTCCTCGTTGATCTCCAGTGGCACTTCAGACGTCTCTCAACCAGTTTTGTCTCCCTCAACTCCTCTGTAAAGCATGGAGGGTGTTGGGATCCATGGGGAGGGAGAGGTCGCATGGGTGTGATCCGATCCAAGCCCTCAGCCACCCTCTTGTTCTAAGTGACAACCATAGCCTCAGCTACATTGTGCAGCACACCATCAGGAATAACCCCCAGTTCCCTCTGGAACCCATCTGGGTCCATCAGTCGCCGGGGATGGACTGATCAAATAGGTCCTGCCTCCCTGCAGTGAGGGGCAATGCCAGAGAATCTCATGGCCACCAGGGAGTGATATGATTATGACAGGGGGGTCAAAGAAAACTTCCCCACTTCCAGATCACATTTCCACTGCTCTAACAGGAAGACTAGATCAGGTGTGTAACCACTGTCCCGTGTAAGGCCCTGGATGACTTGAGATAGACCCATGGCTGTCATGGTAGCCATGAACTCCTGAGCCACCCCAGACCCCACTCCCAGGGAGGCAGACTGAAGTCCCCCAAGACCATAAGTCTGGGGAACTCCATTGCCACCCCTGGGATAGAGTTGAGGAGCTCAGGCGGGGAGGTTGCTATACAATAGAAAGGCTGGTACAATAGCAACAATCTCAAGTTATCCCTAGAGCCCAATTTAAGGAATAGGGTCTCACATCTGGCAACCTGTGGAACAGTGCCCTGAAAGCCTTAAGAGACTCTCAGATAACAATCGCCACAGCCCCACCCATTCTTTTTAAAGAATATATGGTTTAGTAAAGTTTAATAAAAATATCTCAGAATAAAGGATATTTAACCTCTTATTAATTATGGTACAACTGTCACTACACTAGGTTGCAGGTTGTCACTATGCAAATAAGTTGTTTTCATTAGCTGCCTCATATCAGACCAAATCATAGTTAACAGTTACATTTCAACTGGCAACAATAGTTGTATGTATGAAGCAAATCATGATTTCAAACCATTATTTTTAATTTTGATTGAACAACTTTCCAGTCTGGATTTAACAGAAAACTACTGAATTTTACAAAAAGGTTCCCCCCCTCTCCGCTTGAATGAAGAATGTGAGAGGAGTCTGGAAAAGGAAAATATGAACAGGGCTTATTCCCTTTTTATCAAATTATGTAACTTCTGAAGCAAGCCATTGTTAAAAAGCCATATGACTGATGTGGTAAAGGCTGTAATCTAGCATACACTATGTTTACATTCTCAGATTTAAATAAGACTGCAAACACTAAGCAAAACCGCAGATCATATGAGCACTTTTTAACCGCAATAGATTAAGGAGCTATGGGCTGGATATATTGAAATAGGTCAGTACCACAAGAAACAATATTTTAATTTGTATTATTTTACCCCATAAACTCTGGATGTAGCAAGCATACTACGATTCCCATTTCAAGATGCTCTTCACAAAAACATGCTGTGCTATGTTAATACAGCAAAGTCTGAATATGCCACTTTCTAAATCTGTTGTCAATTTTAGTTCAAGTTGGTGGAAGTTGGGTGGCATATAAATAATAATAATAATAATAATAATAATAATTATTATTATTATTATTATTATTAATATAAAATCAGAATCCATTGGTTCTCAAACTCACAAAAGCAAGCTGAGAAGCAATTATTCCATTGTTTTCTTTCTACTTCGTTCTTTGTGAGTAATGATCTACAGTATATGAATGTTAGTTTTTAAATTTCTGACATTCTCTCCTGTATTGAATTTTTTTTGCTGAAAGTTACTTTTACACTAAAAGAATACATCATGGCCAATAATAAGAAATTCTGGAAATGGTTTTAGCAGTTAGACAAGGAAGATGTCTGACCAAACAATATATTTCCATTCATTTGAATTTCATCATACAAAAGTATCAGCCTAATAATTTTTGTATTCTGTAACAAAAATAATACAAAATAATTACATCTTGCCATTATTGAAATGATCCAGTCAGCATTTTTCCTTCCACTGTGCTTACTTGCAATGTAAACACTATGCTGAGGTAAGAATTGTCTTAAATTGTTGTTCAGGTTATCCAGAGAGGGTGAATTCACTTTTGAAGGAAGATATGGTGAATCTTACTGTTGGTGGGGAGGGGGAGTAGGGAGAAGCTTATCTTTGTTAAGAGGAATTTATTTTCATGTTTACTTTTAGGTTTGCCATTCACAGAGATGGACCCCACTCAGGACCTTTCTTTACTATTTTTTTTCCAAGTAAAATAAAAATACAAATAGTTATGGAAACACACAGGATGGCTTTGGGCCAGTCTATTGTTGTGGGGATAAAATGAAAGAAGACCCCATTGAGCCTCCTTGAGCACCTCGTGGAAAGATGGGATAGAAATCTAAGTAATACAGTCACCAAATGGATGGATAGTTTTGCACAGGCTGGGCATTAGAAATTATCTCAGCACTTCTACTTCTGAAATCTATCTTTGAAATCTGTTGAATACATACACATACAATCATTACAGCAGAGGAGGCAGAACCAGTTCTACATTCAACACCTCCCTGCCTCCTATTGTAATGACCTGGCATTATTAGTAAAAAAGTAAAAAGTCCAAGCAGCAAAGAAAGCCACAACAAGTCACCTGTACCAGGACGTCGCAGGAAATTTTTAATAGTAGATAACTTGCAGTGCTACAAGAGAAAATACTGTTACCTCATTTTTTGTTTTTTAAAAAGTCTGCATTACTTTTTAGTAATTTCTAGTCTCAGTTATTTGGTGAGATATAAAAAAAGAATCTGAGCTCATATTTTACTCCCCCATGGAATGCTTACTAAAAACATTATATAGCTCCAAATGAGCTGTTATGTCATTTTAGTAGAAATGGATTCAGTGGAGTATATCTGATTGTTTTTGGTAGTTTTAAGAACTTGTAACTTAGCCTTGGTTATCCAGTACAACTCACCTTGTTTGTTATCCATTTCTCTGGGTGTTCTTCCCGGAAATGCTTGATTCCATAATCTGACTGACCATACTCGCTAGCTCTCTGAATGGATGGAATATATTCATCTGGCACATTATATGAAAATGGCATAAACCTGAAAAGCAAATCATTATACATAATTATTTTTCACCTTACTAATTAGAAGACATGTAAATTACAATAATAAGAAAAACGTATTTTACAATGACTTTTTCTGCCATAATTATCAATGTTGCTTTATAGTGTTCTACTACTAAAACTATAGTAGTAATTGTGCAAACAATAGTATAAATTGGTTAACTATTGAATCACTCATTGCAGAGCACACAATACAAATAAGTTAAGAATTAAATTACACTCAACTGTCAGTCCCAAGCCAATAGGAAAGTTAATCTAGATATTGTCTCCTGTTGAACTGTACATGCAATTGTGTAAAATTTTGCCCTAATATGCATGATAGAATTATTTTTATTTGACAGAAGTAACGAAATGTAAAATTGCTCTGAATGGCCTGGGAATTGGATTAAAAGAGGTGTAATATATTTAGTGCAGTAACTGTTTGTAAAAAGTACAATAAAATGAAATACGCATAATGTTTTCTACCAATCTTAATCCACAAGGACAGATATACTCCTTATGTGGAATATATCAATATGTAATGCTTTTTTATATATGGCCCCAATTCCTTCATTCTTCTCCTGTGTTCATCAAGTCATTGAAAACAACGGAACCTGCCCATTCTGGAGTTAAATTAGTGTTTAGTTTAATTAAACAAAGAAAAAGATCAATCCTCGATTACTCGGTTCCACCTTATTTTGATTTCTAAGCTTTTGGTCTCTTAGCTATACTGATATATTCTTTCATTAACTCCTGCTTGGACTTCTGTAGTATGTTTGTGTAGGGCTGCTCTTCAAAATGTTCAGAAACTACAGCTGTTTCAAAATATTGCTGCCAAAGTGCTAACTGTATGACTCCTTTATTGCTCCAATACGTAATTACTTTTAGAGCTCTAAACAGTTTGGGATCAAGATGCCTAAAGGATCACCTCCATCTGTACAATTGCATCTGCACTTTAAGAGGCCATTTCCATGATTTCATCCAGGTCATGAAACTTCTTTCCCTCAGAGATTAATCTAGAATGTTCCCTACTTTTAGTTATGCTTGGTAGATATTTGTATGTGTTTCTATTAAAAGTGTTGAAAATGAAAAAGAAGATTGTGTATTTGTGCAGAGGAGGGAGGAAAGAAGAAAGGGGAAAATAAAAGCAAGCAAATAAATAAAATAAAATAAAATGATACAATACAATATGATATGATATGATACGATACAATACAGACTGGAGACTGGGACTGGGAGAAGCAGCAGACAGCAGAACAAAAGGGCATGTAAGTGAAAAGCTGCCTAAGCAGGAACAATAACTTGCAGGCAGGGGACAAGGTTTGACAGTACAGACAATAAAGGGGAAGCCAACAGAAATTAATGGGAATATGAGATAATGATGGGAATGGAATAAAGGAAGAGGTAGGCATCCCCAAGTCTGGGTGCCATAAAGCAGAGGAGTCCTCAAGGGAAGTGGATCACGTTGCTCTGACAGACACAGGTCTCAGTATGGTAGAATATCAGAAGTCTCTATAAGTAGCAGAATCAGTAGAGTAGAATTTTGGAAACTATTCTAGGTAAGGAAATCATAATCGGCTACTTGGCACAGAAATTACTGAGGAAGATCCAGACTACCACCTCTGAGGTTTAGTTATTTAAATATTTTTAACCTGCTGTATATCACTGATTTATGATGGAGTGCAATAAATAGACTATAGATTCAAGAACAAATAAAACACAATGTTTAGTAAGCCAACCAAAACATAAATTGAGCTCAGTAAACTCTTTAGGCTTGTGTAGACAGGCAGGTCTTAACTAAGCGCTGAAATAAAGTGAATCCTGAACCACTGTAGGAAGAATATCTTATTATCAGACTGCCAAAGCAGAGAAGGCCCCATGTTCCATCTCCCCATGATGAAAGAATGCAGTGAAACCTTTCAGCAGCACTTTATAGCTGGGCAGGTACATAACAAAAGGGTTGCTGATATAAATGTAAATGATTGAATTTTTACTTCAAACGTTGATGTTAATGCAGAGCAGAAGCGCATTGTCCTCTGGTGCAGCTGTTTCAGTACTACTGCTTTAAATACCATTTCCGAACAAATCTAGCTCCTATATCGGGGTTCCCAACCTGGGGTGCCCACATCACCAAGGGGTGCGAGTTGGAATTTCAAGGGGGTGCAACAATTTTATGCACTGAGTTAAAAACTTATTAAGTTCAATCTGTTCACTCGCATTAGAAATTAGACTTCTTCATCTTCAAATGTGATATTACTTTTGTAGGGGGTATGAACATTAATCAAACATTTCCTAGGGGTATGGGGCACAGAAAAGGTTGGGAACCACTGTCCTACACTGTATACTATGAATTGTAACATTTCATCTTTTCCTCAGGAGATGAGCCACATCCAGTATTTCTAGCTATAAGCCTTCATGGGATCATCTTCCATACTGTATCTCTGAGTTTTGCTGAATTGTAATAACTCATATTGTATCAAACACCAATAAAACATTAATGATAACCAACTTAAGCATCCTTCATGTATTGTTTAAGAACATAACACTGCTTCCATCTGTACCAATGACAAAGAGATATGTTCTACCAGTTGAGAAATGTGTAATCATAATATTGTTGCTAAGCAAGAGGACATTTACTCAGGTTTCAGACAAGATGCTGTAATAATCTAATCAATATATCAGGGCAATTCCAAATACCCTTGTCCTACTTGACAGTAATTCTGCTTGTGAAAAAAAAAAGTGTGGATCATCTCCAATAATTTAGCTCACCACAGAGATCTATACAAGCAGGTAAAATGTTAAACTCTTTCTATACAGAAAGTAAAAATGTAGTTTTCTGAGAAGTTATACAGAAAAGTGTGAAAAAAATGGGATGGGGAGGACAGTTTTATTTTCTGAAGAATTAGCAATATTAAGATGTATTTGCTGTGTACTACTTTTGTAATGTCAATTAAAAAGAAAATCTAGCCTGCTTATTTTAACAAACTTACTGAATTTTATTTAAAATGAAAGAAATTAATATTTTATCAGCTGTAAATTACATCAATAAACCTTCCTTGTGGAGAAACAAATTGGTCTTTATTAGCATCTGGCCAGTCAAATTGCCCATAAAGCCTTCTAAACCAAGGGCTCTTGAAAATTAACAAAACAAAAGCACAGAAGAAGCAGAGCTTTAAATTATACAAAGCTACAGAAGCATGTATATACTCATGGGACGGGTGGCTCTCATATAAGACGGATTATAGCACTTCCAGGGCTAATTTGCACATGGGATGGACATCACACACACAAAAAATTAATGTGGCCCCAATGTCCCTGAGTATACATAGGAGGTACTGAAAGCCGGCTGCTCCACTTACAGTTTTTATCACTTCTGAATTGCATTTTAATAGTACATTTTTCTTTGGTTCAGACATTAAAGAAAATTGGCTCTCTCTAGGGATTGGATGATGACTGAAATGACAAGGCTAGTACTCAGGAATTTGCCTGTGAAAGCATGGGATTTAGGTAGTCTTAATATTCAGAAGTTTTGCTTTTTGTAATAAGGCACACACTGTTGTAAATAAGCAATGACAGGGTTACTTAGTTACTATAGAATTATGTAGAGATTCTATTATTTAAAGGATTACCAACACGACTGCTAGAAATTAAACTTAAATTTATATTCCAGGGAAGCATTTTATAATAAAATAAACATGGAGAATAGCCAAGATCAGAAAGAGATACTGAAGATATTTTTGGAAAATTAAAGAATTAATAATCCAACTGTATTTGTAAGTCACATTAAAACATATAATAAATAATAGCTGTCACTAAAGTTTGAATATGAGATTGCTAAAGCAATGGGAGCAAATGCTGAATTTAAATAGTTTTAAATGTTTATACAGAATCAGACTTCCCTGTTTAAATTTTGAAACTATACAGTGGATCAGAGAGCTACTTACTTCAACATAAAGTCAAACATAAAGTTAATGTGAATAAGCTGAACATTTTGTGTTTCTAGACAGCTGTTCCCCAAATAAGTGTAAAAAATCGTGTGTTTTGTTTCATGGACCTGAATGGGAATTTGATTCTTATAGGAAGTGTGTTTGTGCTTTCTAGACCCAAACTCAAGTGCTGCACTTTATGTCTTAACAGCGTTCTTTTAAAAAAAAAATCAATAAACTTTTCAAGGAAATATAAGACAGAACTGTATTCAGGTGAAGGATAATGCAGTGCTATAATAGCTGCAGAGCTTGCCACATGCACTATACTATAGAGTGCTTTTGTTTTCTGAAATAATACAACGTATTCAGCATCAAATTGGAAGGGAGAAAAGAAACATTTTATATAAAAGATTGTACACATTTGATGAAAAACATGAATCTGAACATGATAAGTTAGTTGAGAACATTTGAGTAAAAATAAAAAGAGAAGGAAATATTACTGATATCATTGTGGGAATCTGCTTCAGATACCAGGACTGGTAGAAAGCTTAGATAACAACATCTTGCAGTGTCCACTGCCTACTGCAATGACACAAAAATGACAACATACACATGGTAATGTCATAAGGCAAATATCATTACTTACTTGTGTCCTCATACCTGACACAAGTACATAAGAAAAACATGGCATTTGTGTGATGGTGTTTTAATGCACATTTTGCTTCCCCTACCAGGGAAACACCTACTGTCTTACACCAAATTACCCAGGAGAAATTTGGATGGATGGAGAAATTTCAATAATTTTAATATTTGTTGGAAGATAAATTCTACCAATAAGAAATGGTTTAATACATTCTTGATTTAACCTGACTTTATGTAGAGGAAGTCATCATCAAATTAATTGGCAGTAACACACAATAGGATAGAACATCTGGATTTAGAATGGTCTTGGCAAGCTGGAAAAGTAGGTCCAAGCCAACAAAATATATTTCACAAATTCATTTTAGACAGGAAGAATAACCTGTATAAATATAGGATTAATGTATAAAGAGCCAAGGAGATGGCCTTGAAACAAATATTCAGAATCCATTACATAAACAAAATGGACAGAAGCATTCCTTAATTCCTGGGAAGGCATTAAGGATGATTCCTCTCTGACCTACTGGGATATAAGAGGGAGGGGAGGAAAAGCACCAGCAGACTTTCAACTATGCTATGTTATGCTATGCTATGCTATGCTATGCTATGCTATGCTATACTATGCTATGCTATGCTATGCTATGCTATGCTATGCCCTCAATAAATCTCAATAAAGTATAGTTCTGGTCTTCCTGTGGAGTCAGTTTCCTGGTCTGGACTACCTCTTAGGGATCACATAATGAAAGCTGACAATCTAAATAGGAGTCAAGACTGCAATACAGTAGGTAAAATCTAATGATTCTAGATTACATTAACAGCAGCCTAGCATTCAGATCATGGAAAGTAACTATACTTTTCATCATGTTTTGATCAGTTCTTATTGGAATCCTGACACTGCTATTTAAGGATATAATATTCTAGCACTGCTGTTCAAGGATATTAACAGACATAAATGTGTCCATAAGGATAAGTGAAGATAGCATATCTTATTAGGCAGAGTTGAAGAAGATGTATATATTTTTATCTAGGTAAGGAAAGATTAAGAGCTGATAAGACAGTCATTATCAAATATTTGGAGGATTTTCACATATATGAAGAAGAAAATTTAATTGAGAGAACTCAAACCAATGAGGTCATATTGTGAAAGAAACTATTTCTGCCAAACATTAAAAAACTGTACGCTGAAAAAAGGCAGAAAATTCTGGCTAGATAACATTTACATTATTGCCCAATTATCAGTTTTTAATATTGTTTCCTACTCATTTTCTGATATAGCTATAAATAATGAGGCTGTTTGATTGTAATACCAGTTTGTAGGAGAAGCAAAAGTTTCAGACAAGTTCCTATACAAGCAAAAATAACAGAGACCTCTTCATTACAGACAAATTCTAGAGCTCCTTAATTATAGAGAGGCTTATTATCTGCATCCCCAGTGTTATAAAATACCAGAATTTCATTAGAAAAATTAAGGTGGAAAAATGAAGGCATCACTTTGTAAATTTCCACTGGAAATTAGCTAGAAGAAGCAGAGGAATACTGGATCAAAAGAGGGTAATCATGCTTAACTGTGCCCTAGAGCACCCGCATATATAATACGATTTGCACAGTAACTACCATTCCTATTACTGCTTGTTTGGGGTATTCTGTGTTAATGGGGTTAGCTAATTTAGTATTTTAACTTAAAACGGCTCGGCTGATTAATAAATGTCACACACTGTGCTAGTAATTAAAGGAAATGGAAGAGTTACAAACAGAAGTTTGAATAGTTAAGAAAACATTATCTGAAATATATGATAATCCCTGTTTATCAGAGTACAGTAGTAGTCCAGAAAATATGCAAATTGCTGAAGTTAGAAAGCATTTGAAAAACTAGACATCATTTGAAAAAAGTTTTGATGTGTGAGATTGGTTCAACATAGTGTTCAGTGTTCGTTTTACAACTTCCCTTTGCTGTTCAGATTTGTAAATACAAAACCAAAATCTCAAATAATTTGTTCAAGTGAGGACAATAGGTATCTGGAGGCATCTCATGCTACATAAAGATAGTGTGGGCAAAGAATTTCTTGATAAACAGTTCTCAGAACTTGATGTAGGTAAAACTACTTACATAGTGTTTTGACATGACCTCTTTTGGAAGATTGATGAATCAAATCCAGGCTATTGTATTTCACATCCCTTCCCTGCTCCTAAGTAAACCCCAATGATGGATCTGCTCTGCAACCAACTGGAAGTGGTAATTAGTACTATCAAAACAGGCCAATCCTACCATGACTAAAAAGGCAGATGCCTCATATAACTGATCGTGCCTTGAAAATGAAGCAATTTATTGTTCAATTTATTATTATTTCACTTGAAAAAATAAGTTATTGTTCAGTTTTGTATCTCAGGTGCAAAAATAATATTGATTTCCTTGTATACCAAATATCATGACAGGTGGGAAGCATTATTTGCTGTTCTACCCCAGGCAGCAAAACATCTTGAGCTGACTCTGGCTGCTGCCTAAGTTCGAATACATACAGGCAGAAACATTTGACTGGGCTAACTACCTTTGAAACTTTTGCTACTGCAAAAACTTAGGGTGATTAAAAACAGAATTAATCCTTCGGTATGCAGCCCTAAAGGAAGAATGAGGCATAGTTCCAGTTAAAATTGCACAAACATTTTTTTAGACTAGAAATGAATTTTTCATATCTAAGGGGCTAATTGTGTCTTTCTGAACCTGTTCCTATATTCTAAGGTCCATGATATAGTAAGTTCATGATAAAATTCACTTATTAACCTAAGATTTTCTGGATGATAAAAACATATCTGACAGTATGAAATGTTGAAACAGAAAGAGGTAATCTGAATGATGGGATTACCAATTTAGAGCGCATAAAGGATTAGATCCATGCAGGAGAGTGGATGGTGTTCTTAACTTAGATTTAGATGAACATTTAAGTGTGTCTGTATAAAGATGTAAGAAACTTAGCTTGATATTCATTTTTTTTTTAATGAATAATTGCTCAGTTAACAATCTTGACCTGTTTCCCACAGAATCCATGTTTTAAAGATTGAATATGTACCAATATAAACATTCCTGACTTTTCAAAGAGCAACAAAGATTTAGCTTCTTGGGAGGACACCTAGACATTAAGAGTGATGCCTGGAATTGTTTTTAACCTTACTTATGTTTGACTGTTTTTGAGTTTCTATTATTATATTAATGTTCTTTATCATTAATATTCTTTGTTTTTTTAAAATATCTGAATGTTAGCTATTGGAATCTTTGGAGCAGGGCAGAATACAATGCCAGTCATTAAGCAAATAAATAATTTCTGTTTTGTTTTTGTACTATATTAGTGGCCTTATAAAAAATGATATAAATAACTGCAAATTAACAAGACACTCCTCATTGCCAGTGGAATTACTGCCCCCATTCTCACAATCAAATGTATTATATGTTGATCTGTCTTGGGCTGCTGCCCTTTCTTATGAAATGACTTTTAGATCCTAAATTTCATTTGTTAAATGGAAAACTACTCAGGACAGACCTTCTGAATGCATTGTGAGTTGTGGGCATACCAAATTTTAATTTTCTGTATGGTGTGAAATTACAATAATTCCTTAAGTGTCACCTGTTAATGTGCATTCTTCTTATAATGCAAATAATATATAAATTGAGTGGCGGTACAGGCTGGTACTGAAAGCTGGTTGGAATTCCACGTGTCTGATGGAGGAGTTGATGGACTAATTTCTCAGGAGTATATAATTTATTTGACCATGTTTAGTGCTGTACAATAATTTGTCATCTGAAGCAACTAATTGGTATTTTTAAATTTATATAAGTATATAAATATACATATTTATATATCTATATTTATATATGTATTTGAAGTTTTCTGAGATATTTCATATATTTATATTGTGAGCCTATGGGAATGGGCAACATGCAATCAATCAATCAATCAATCAATCAGATTACTACATACAACCAATGAATCAACCCATTTAGAAAACTTAAATTTAAACAGATTTGGTCCCCATTCACTCCAATGAACTAAACAGACTTAAAGCTAAATAGTTCTTCTTCCTTGTGTGGTAGATTAGAGCTTATGGTAGTTGAGTATGTTGGTCTACGAAATTAGACATAATGACTTTCAGAACTGAGATCTTCTTTGTTCTATCAGTAACAGTAAAAGAAATAAAAAGCATCAGAATATTAAATGAAACAGAAAAGAAAACAAGTCACATACGCTTCATCATGTATACGGTTTCGCCATTCTTCTTGCTTTTCTTTTTCTTGGGCACGTCGAAGTGAAGAACTCGAGGCTACCACCCGCACAGATGGTTCCAAAGGTTTGAAGCGCTGCCGCAGTACTTCAACAGTATCACGGAAGGGTCCCTGAGAGTTTCAAGTGAAATGGTTTATTTTTGCCTTGTTTTATTTTGGGGGAGCTTAGATTGTATACCGAGAAGAAATAATGTTTGCGATTAATAACTTCATTTTAGAAATGTCCATCCTACATCTCCAAAGACTAAAATTAAGACTACCATGAATGATTAATCTTGTAGATGCTGATAATTTCTAAAAAATGAGTCATGGTTGTCTCTTACAATATAAACAATAATGATTGTTCACAGTTTGAAGCTTAAATGTGATTTTTTAGTTTTATTGTGCCACAAGTTTGTTTTTCTCAGAGGCAGCCCATATAAAGGCATAGATAATGTTTTTACAATGCCAGAGGAAATGGATAAAGATGTGTCCCAACTGTTTGTAATTCTTTGTAAGACCAGTTCACTTAAATTGCAGCCTATAGCATACCTACAAAGAATAGCTTAGAGGATTTTTTAAACTAGCAACTGAAGTATAAATATCATTCCCACTAAATTCTTGCTTTCTGTACTTAAAGAAAATGAAGTTTTTCTAGATCAGAAACATTCTGTATATATATAAAAATGTTTTGTTTGAACAAATTGATTTTTTAAAATGTTAAACAATTAATAATTCATATTATTAATTTTTAAAAATAGTGTATTAAAATTTCGATTATTTTAACCATGGCAAAAGTTACTATATTTTTAAACAACTATTATAAAGCTGAAAAACACTTTTGCAATTATCTTAAAGAGTAGGCCTATTTTATATATACCTAAACCTTTTGATAAAAAGCTGTATTTAATATTTAATACAAATAAGCAATTATTTTCTGTGCATTGAGTTATCATAGGCCTTTCTATATTTGAATAGGCAATATGTCTTTTATATTAGACCTCATTTCCACAAACTTTAAATGAATTGGAAAAGCAGTATCTAGACCATAAAATTTATAGTGAACATGCATAAACAATTGTTTTTGTACATGAAAAAAAAACAACCCTTATCACTAGCTGTCACAGAGAAGAGCATTATCCCACCTTTATTTTATACATGGCAATGTTCAATATGTATACATACTGTAATTGCATTCAGTTAGGATTAATTCTTTGGTTTGTTAATAGCAGTGGTAATGGTGTGGGATATTTGAACATACGAATTGCTTATAAACTGATCCTTACATTGCAGATTTCTGGAAAAAGACGTCATTAGGCCTTGTAAAAATTACTTGTATCACCTCTTGCCTTTAGGTGATTCTGAGTATACATTCACCAAGACTATCATTAGCACTATAACTTGATGCCATTTACAGTCAGCTGTGACTTTGCTGAGCCACTGATTACAGCCTCCTTCCTTTTTTACCGCTGTTGTTCTACTTCTGAAGTAAGGAAGCAAACGCCCCTCCTTCCAAAGGAAGTGGAGGCAAAATCCTAATCATGCCTCTTCTTCTGAAGGATCTCTTTAAATAGGTTATCACTAACAAGTCACAGCTGGAGTTACTGCAAGAACTGAGTGAAGACTGCAGGGCTAATAAAAAGAAATGATTCACGCCTCATTTATGTTCACTTATGTTTTACATTAATAGAAACCAATAATAGGAACCAGTTACCATAAAAGTCATGGACCGTAAATAACACAAATGGCAAATAAGTATCATCTAGTACTTTTCACAGCTGGACAGGAGGATTGTTATATTCGAAAGTTGTTAATGGATTTTTACTGGAACTTTACTTTTTAAAGGCACAAACAGCACTCAGATTCCATACAAAATGACAATAATTACAGTAGCTGTTCATTGTGCAAGATTTCTTATACACCCCCAATTAATCCACTTCTAGGATCACCATGCCAAGATTAAACGTAATTTAATGGGGACCCCTTCAGAACTTTGAAATGACTGCAAAAGAAATTTAAAAGATAATTATGTCACATGAATTGGGATAAAAAAGTTAGTGACACAAAATAATACACATTATTTATTAACATTGTTTAGGAAATTTGCAACTAAGGATAAAAAGTAAAAACAGAATTAACTGTGACCTTATATGACTGTACTCTGTAGAATACAAAATGAGATACATATTACAAAAGAAAAGGGGGGGGGGGTTGTATTTCAAAATCCATCCAATTCTCCATATGTGACATTTCAGCTTTGTAGTGCTGGAGTTAATAGTACAATCCAGCCCAGAAGCAAAGTTGGCATGGAATAGAATGGCAATTCACAATCCATACAATGCCGCGGGAGGGTGCTGGGGAGCATTGGTGGGCTGGTGGGAGACACAGGCTGGCGGGTGCTATGGAGTGCAGGTGGGCGGGTGGGTGCTATGGAGTACAAGATCTCTGGGATCTCCCTGGGATCTCATACTCCCTAGTGGGGTTCCTTGGGAGAAAAACTGGCAGAAGCAACTTAGGGGAGCAATTGTGACCTTCCCTGCCAGCTTCCCCATTGCTTTTGTTTGTGGGAAGCCGGCACAAATGGTGATCTTGTGATCATGGGATGCTGCAACCATTGTGATGTAACATGATCGCATCACTTAACAACAGCAATTCTGGCAGTCCTGGTTGCTGTTGTTAAGCAAGGACCTCACATGACCGTGACTTCCAACTTCCTGCTGGCTTCCCCATTGACTCTGCTTGAGGGAAGCTGGCAGGATACATCAGAAATTGTGATCACATGACTGCAGCTTGTTGCAACTTCATAATCATGAGCCGGGTGCCCGGATCACAATCACATGACTGGAGGGATGCTGTGACAGCTGGAACTCTGAGGACCAGTTGTAAGTCCCTCTTGTTCAGTACCAGGTTTGAACAGTCACTGAATGAGCACATGTACAAACATAAAATTGTAACTGGATCATCAAGGCAATTAAGGTATGTTGAGTTTTATAGACAGTTTAACAAAATTTTGCCACATTCAAGGAAACTGAATTACATTGGTTTGACAAGCGTAGCTGTACATAAAGTAAGTCAGAATTGTCTGAGTACTTCACCAAATAGGGAAGTTATTACCACATTAGGAACATATGGGGCCACTAGAAATAAAGTCCTTAAGAAGTTACATAGATCAAACTCTTTCCACAGAGGCAAAGTAGCAATATGGTCCTAACTGAGCTCCAAACAAAAGTTGTGTGCCTTAGCCAAGTATAATTTTAGTGCTGCTGGATTATGCTGTGCCCCTCTAGCAAAGTAAAAGGATTATATTGCTGGCCATTGATTTTTGTACATTTTGAACTATGTAATTTCGATATGCCTTGTATTTGATAAAGTTATGAAAAACTATGTCCAAGTATTTAAAGATTTAAATTTGTCTGATCATTTCACTTCCAGGAATGCAGCCTAAGTCACCTGGCAAAAATTAGGGTCCTGGTTTTAGTATAATTGAGCTTAAATACTTCCTCAAAACAGTAAGTGGCTAAGGCATTCAGAGCTCATTTTAATTCAACTGATGTTTGCAACAGTAGCACTGCATCATCTCCACACAGTAAGATTTCAATGTGCTTATTGGTTTACTTCTGAGTATGGTGCTCTGAATTACTCACACTGGCCACAAAGGAGCTGATGTACAAATTGAGCAGCAGGGGACTCAAGATGCATCCCTGTCTTATCCCTGTTTGAGATCAGATTTCTTTAGTATAGTGGCCTAGTGACTTTGCATATAACAGCAAATCTTTATTCTAGAGTTGTCATGGGATTTCTATACTAGCAGGAATAGTCACCTATCTATTGCAGTGTTTCTGAGTTTGCCCCACAGCTTTGTTCTGGAAAGGAGAAGATTAAATGCATACCTGAAATCGATAAATACAGTGTATAATGCAGAACCTAGCTTGGATGGATGCTTTTCAGCCAGAGCTTACAAAATAAGAGCATTATCAAAATTGAGATTCTAGCTCTGAAATCTGCTCACTCAGTTGCCAGTGTATAGATAAATACACATATACACACCTGATAAACATAGAATAGAGGATGAATGGCACTGATATACCTCATCTCTTCCAAAGATATCTGACTAGCAAGTGTCAGCAGTGCATTAGACACAAATATGTAGCTTTGGATCACTTTTCTTAATAAATGAATGAACAAGTATAATGTTTTTAACTCTTCTTTACTGGGTTCTCTTTATCTAGTTTTGGGACATGTGGAGAACAGATCATGTTTAGCTCGTATTTATGCAGAAATATTGAAAATTCAGAAGGGTTCACAAACTTTTAAGCACCATGAATATGACAACAATCTGTAATTGTATTTATTTCTGAATTAAAAATCATAGTTCTGATAGAACATATATATTAGCAGTATAAATATTGATACATATAGTGCCTATATAAAACTAAATGCCACTTTCCTTAAGTGAGATCCAAAGAAGAGCTAACATTTATACCCTTAAAATTTGAAAGAAATGCAACTCACACTTCAACACTCTCCTTGAGCACTTTTTTGCTATCATATCACACGGTGGCTAATATGGAAAGTACAGTTAATGTCAAATACTGCTGTCAGAAAGAACTAAGCCACAAGCATGGCTAGTAATTATAAATCCCTCATTTTAACATCACCCAACCATTTTCAGAACAGTGGATTCTCCTGGATTTTCTTTCCCAGCTGTTTCATCAGCTCAGACCAATGTCCTTTCCCAGAATATACCTCTAAATTGTGTTGTCCATGGATTTAGCCGTGTGACTCCCATTAACATCAATAAGAGTCACACAGTTAAATCTACACACAGCACTTTGAAAATTTGCTCCACAGTGTACATCCCAGGGCACTGAAAGGATTAAAGTATTATAAAGCAAATTCCCCCTTCAAGACACCAGAAAATAAACAAAACTCTTCTGCTTTGTTCTAAAAGGCTTTAAGTTTTTTTTGTGTCTAGACTAAGGGGGAGAAAAGATTACAAAATAGACTAAAACAAGAGAAATATCAGATCAACACATTGTATAACAATTTGTGGTTTTACAATAGTCAATTATAATCAGGATACTCTATCCACCCTAAGGAATAGCTTAATTGATTTTAATTGACCACTGACCACTGTAACAAGTTTTTAGCAACTTGAGATTTCATAGTCCTATTATAAATACAGGCATTTTCTTTTTAGCTTTTGAAATATTCATATGATTCCTATATAATGTAGACCTAACAAAGATATATCTTCCAAATGTATGTTGCCTGTTGATTTTTTAAATCTCTTAAATTTTTTTATCTGTGGAAAATTTACTATAATTAAGTTGAGTGAAAAGAAGATTACGTTTTCAGTAATGTAGATAATTTTATCACTTTTTATTTTGCCTGAGGCTGCAAATGAGGCTAGTGGAAGACCATGTAAAGCATTCTAACAATATAATTTTTTTTTTCTCCTAATTACTGAACTGATTTCAAAATGTGAGACATACTCCACATGAATGCAGAACCCATGTGCATCACAGTCTCATCAGGTGGAATTGTTTCCTACATTTTGATATTCCTGCTATGCCCCTTGCCTTGAGCACTATTATAAAAGGGCTACATGCTATTTTAGTAACAAGGTCATCAGTTCAAAGCAATGGGGGAGAAAAGAAAAATGGGAAATAAATAGGAAGAAATAGGAACAGATTACAAGGTGTTGGGCTTTACAAATATTCCACTCATGTAATTGCTTCCATGTCCCCATGGTACCATTTTAACCCCCCCCCCCTTAGAAACCATAGTGGGGGAAGAAACAAAACAAAACTAGACTAAAGAACTAGAGGGGTAATCATTGAAAAAGCATCGGGGGAAAAACAGCAAGAGATGCAAGGGATTGGGAACCTCCACGATGAGTCCCATCCAGGACTCAGCTTGCTGATTTTCTAAACATTTTTAGATATATTTTTAAAGAACACTGATTCTTAAAAAGTAGTGGGTACTCTATTGAGAATTATTGAATCCTAATTAGCTCCTAACTGAGCAAGACTAAATATGGAAATACAACAGAGTGGTCTTTCTTGATATTCTAACCATTACTGCCTTAGAAAAATACAACTCTGGATGGTTAGCTACTGAAAAAAGAAAGGACCCAAGAAAATCAAGATGCAGGAAGACTTCCTTACTCACAAGTACCAGCCTTACAGATGTAAGAATTGGTACAAATGGAAGTTGGGACTGAAGAAAAAGGGATAAGGAAGTTCAATACTGCATAATCAGGAAGTAACTTGTTGTTTTCTGGAAGGATCACCATATAACAACTTTAGAAAGAAAGCAGCCACTAATAGCAATGAGTGCCTAAAAGTCATGAAGCATATGACTTATTTGAAGGACTGTCTTTTCCCAGTTTCATCTGCCCGACCCACCAGATCAGGAAGGCAGGGTATTATATTGATTTGATCACTTATATTGATTTGACTGATATAATTTGAAACAACATAAACAAAATACCATTGGGTCTTTAGATTGCAGGCATATATAACTCACCCTATTGAGTGACCCTTCCTTAACAGGGTCCCCTCTATTAAGGAAGTCCATCTACAGGTGAAACTTGAAAAATTAGAATATCGTGCAAATGTTCATTTATGTCAGTATGGCAACTCAAAAGGTGAAACCAATATATGAGAAGACGCATTACATGCAAAGCAACATATGTCAAGCCTTACTTTGGTATAATTGTGATGATTATGGCGTACAGCTTATGAAAACCCCAAATTCACAATCTCAGAAAATTAGAATAGTGTGAAAAGGTTCAACATTCTAGGCTCAAAGTGTCCCACTCTAATCAGCTAATGAATCCATAACACCTGCAAAGGGTTCCTGAGCCTTTCAATGGTCTCTCAGGCTGGTTCAGTAGGAATCACAAGCATGGGAAAGACTGCTGACCTGACAGTTGTGCAGAAAACCATCACTGACACCCTCCATAAGGAGGGAAAACCCCAAAAGGTAATTGCAAAAGAAGTTGGATGTTCCCAAAGTGCTGTATCAAAGCACATCAATAGAAGGTTATGTGGGAGGGAAAGGTGTGGTAGAAAAAGGTGCACAAGCAGCAGGGATGACCGCAGCCTGGAGAGGATTGTCAGGAAAAGGCCATTCAAAAGTGTTGGGTACTTTCACAAGGAGTGGACTGAGGCTGGAGTTAGTGCATCAAGAGCCACCACACACAGGCGGATCCCGGACATGGGCTTCAAATGTAATATTCCTCTTGTCAAGCCGCTCCTGAACAACAAACAACTTCAGAAGCATCTTACCTGGGCTACAGAAAAAAAGAACTGGTCTGTTGCCCAGTGGTCCTCTTTTCTGATGAGAGCAACTTTTGCATCTCATTTGGGAACCAAGGACCCAGAGTCTGGAGGAAGAATGGAGAGGCACACAGTGCACGATGCTTGAAGTCCAGTGTGAAGTTTCCACAGTCTGTGTTGATTTGGGGAGCCATGTCATCTGCTGGTGTTGGTCCACTGTGCTTCATTAAGTCCAGGGTCAACGCAGCCATCTACCAGGAGATTTTGGAGCACTTCATGCTTCCTTCTGCAGACGAGCTTTATGGGGATGCTGACTTCATTTTCCAGCAGGACATGGCACCTGCCCACACTGCCAAAAGCACCAAAACCTGGTTCAATGACCATGGGATTACTGTGCTTGGTTGGCCAGCAAACTCGCCTGACTGAACCCCATAGAGAATCTATGGGGCATTGCCAAGAGAAAGATGAGGGACATGAGACCGAACAATGCAGCGGAGCTGAAGGCCGCTATTGAAGCATCCTGGTCTCCCATAACACCTCAGCAGTGCCACAGGCTGATAGCATCCATGCCACGCTGCATTGCGGCAGTCATTGCTGCAAAAGGGGCCCAAACCAAGTACTGAGTACATATGCATGCTTATACTTTGCAGGGGTCCGATATTGTTCTATTTCCAATCCTTGTGTTATTGATGTCATGTAATATTCTAATTTTCTGAGACTGTGAATTTGGGGTTTTCATAAGCTGTACGCCATAATCATCACAATTATACCAAAGTAAGGCTTGACATATCTCGCTTTGCATGTAATTCGTCTATCTCATATATTGGTTTCACCTTTTGAGTTGCCATACTGACATAAATGAACATTTGCACGATATTCTAATTTTTCGAGTTTCACCTGTAGTGGGACCAAGAAGGACCTTCTCCATGGTGGCTCCCTCCCTGTGGAACATCATCCCTGCCCCCACCTTGATGCTCTTCCACAAGGCCCTGAAGACATGGTTGTGCCAGCAGGCCTGGGGATCCCAGGTTGGTACAGAGCCCATCAAGTGATTTGTTTGAATGTATTGTTCAAACAATACCAGGGGGGTGGGAGGGTGGAGTGAGTTTTGTATTGGGATTTTTATTCTTGTAAGCCACCTGGAGTCAACCTGTGTTTGGCGGCCATATAAATTGTTTAAATACATACATACATACATACATAAAATATTACCTGTGGTTTTTGTCTTCCAATTGGAGGAAGAGGTGGCATCACTTGAAAACCAAAAGAATATGCATAAGTGTGCCATGGAAGATCCATAGCATTCTCGATTTTCTTCTTTTTGTGCTTCAAAGGTTTAGCTTTCTTTAACTGCATTTCCCATGGATCAGGTGACTTTCGACAGGGTGAGTTATATATGCCTGCAATCTAAAGACACAATGCTATTTTGTTTATGTTGTTTCAAATTATATCAGTCAAATCAATATAAGTAATAACATTTTAAAAAATTAAGTGTTTACTCTTGAATCAGAAAAGGACAAAATATAATACATATAATTTTCTTTTCACATGGATTACAATTTATTTCTTGAACTGAAATTTTTCATAGTTTTCAAAATTCTTTCTGCAGGAAACCATTTCCATTAGACTTCCAGACATAACATTTAAAGCATACTGTGGAGCAGAAAGGTAAAAACTGCACGCCATTGTTACCTTATATAATGTATATTTCAACACATAGTCAGAGCACATATAGGAGCATAGGAAGGTTTCTTAAAGGAAGGCAAGGCATTTGTCCATCTAGCCCAGTATTATCTATTCTGATGGTTCTGTGTTCTAAAATTGAGATTTTTTTCCATCACCCACTACTTCTGCATCCATTCTTTAGCATAGGGTGAGGAGGAGAGGCTGGGGCAGGGACTAAATTGGACTCCAGCTCCATACCTGTTGTGTGATAGCATAAAGATTATATGTCATGCAAACTGCTGTTATCACTCCTTCTTACAGAAACTAAGGAGGGCACTGGTAAATGTGGTTAGGCTACCAATAATTTTAACTAGAGACAACAGCTGAGAGCTTCTGCACATAAAACCGGTGTTAGATCTGTTAGATCTCTTCTGTGACTCAAGAACAATGGTAGTGTAGGATAAACCATTTCTTCAGAGAAGTTTGTTTCCATTGATGATTTTTGGCACATAGGAATGCCTGATAAACTTCCAGTTTACTGATGTGATTCTATATAAAAAAACTTGTTATAAAGGCTTTGGATATTTATCCTGTATGCGTCTGCTATTAAACTTGGGATTGCAGAAGTCAGCAAGACTTGTCATGTTTTTTACGTATTTCAGGGGACGGGAAAGGTCTAAATTAGATCTCACAGACTGTCATTTTGGTTAAAATTGATAGTATGATTTCATTAACTTAAATACTGCATGCTCTACTTTGGATCTTTGCTGAAGACCAGCAATGCATCTTGAATAATAAATACAATCCAAAGCATCTTACACATAACACCTCTCTTACACATGTAATTTCAAATACAGAACACAAGCCTTCTTATACCAGCCTTCAAAGAGTCTATACTCCTAATAATTGTGTCTGCTATTTCCTGGCTTACCCACTTTTCAGGTGACAAAAATAGAATTCTGCATTGCATTTCAAAAGTGACCATAAATTAATTTATATACAGCTATTATGACTTGGCTATCCTTTTCATAATAATCCATATTAAATAATTTGTCCTTTTTATCATTATCAAAACTGAATTTTTTTTTTGTGAAATTGTTCACAATAACATTGAGGAGTCTCTCTTTCGCTTTCTTTAGTTTACTTACCCACTGTTCACATTCCATCTTTGTATGGATTAGTTCACATCTTGGGTAAGCCACAGTGTGATTTGTTTGGCTTGGGCTAAGTGCAAAGCCAGAAAACTATGCTTTACTCAACAAGCCAACATTCTCTATATTAACATGTGAAATCAGCCTGTATGAGAATTAACTGGGAATGAGGACTGGCTCTAAATGGATCACTTTACCTACATGGCCATTTTGTTTCCTATTCCTATTCTTTCTAAAAAAAATTATAGATTTTCTACCACCCTCCCCCCACAATACAGTCCCAAGTATTCTATGGAGAACATAACACATTTTTTTCTGTATCCATGTCTTCATAAGCATCTCTCACAAGGGCCTCTGTCAAAGCTAGCTTTCTGGGACATCATTTTCAGGAATAATTTTCTGAAGTGACAAACACTATAGGGAAATCTGTGCTAACGGTTAAAAAACCTACAACTGAGTTATTTGCAGTACTGTCATGCTAACTTCCAACTCAATAAGACCAAAGAAACCTCTGGGGAAGACTCTGCTAATAGCTTCTCACTGACCTCCTTGCAGCACAGTCTTCTGCTGAATAGTGCACAGTGGTGAATATGGCAAATGAGGTGTGAAAGCTCTGTTGGTATTCCCTCCTCACCTTAAAAAAAAAAACCTACGATTCTGACTCACTATAAAAAGAAAAACGGAGCTACACAAACTATTTCTACTTTTCTGCCCTAGAATTCTCTCTTCACCCATGCATGACCCATAAGCATTATTAATTTTACCAGATCCCGAGCATATGAGCAAATGTATCATTTGTTACTCAGCCATCCTTAGCATTACATTAATATTTTGAATCATTTTAATGTTTCATTTTGCTTTCCTCGTATAATTTTAATCTTGGTAATGAGAATGGCATGCAAATAAAAAAGAAAGGATTTTCTGGAAGGAATCAAGTTAAATCGATATCATGTCCAATATTTTCAGTCTTGCATTTTTTTTTCCAAGACTGAGTAGATAATTTGTAAGGACCCATGTTCCTAATTTCCCTTTGATGATAATAAAGAGTTATGATATTTGCACTGATACCCAAGGATTTTTAGACATTGTTTAAAAAAAGAATATTAGGAAAGAATATGCTTTCTGACTGATGGCTGCCCAACTTATAGGGAAGTATACTAGAAGCAGAGTTATCAATTCTCCAATGTTCTGCTAATTGGGCAGAGCCTGGAGTTTACTTTGAGTTTGCAATCAATTGATTCAGGGACAAAAATCTGTCTATTCACTTAAAAACTTCAGCTACTGAAAGTTCTAACAGGTTTTTATTACCAACCTTAAAATACATTTTAGAAAGTATCCACAGAAAATAATACAATTCAGAATATACCTTTCTTCCTCAAAACATAGGAATTAATTAAATGCCTGCAGAATAAAAAAGTAACCAAATCAGACTGAACAGGTCATATTTGCATTATATGAGGAAAGAATTAAGCATTTAAAAGTCATTTTT
Source organism: Liasis olivaceus (assembly GCA_030867105.1). Classification (NCBI taxonomy): domain Eukaryota; kingdom Metazoa; phylum Chordata; class Lepidosauria; order Squamata; family Pythonidae; genus Liasis; species Liasis olivaceus. The sequence continues at coordinate 284,695,914 of CM061349.1, forward strand.
ATACAGACTTAATCTAATCAGTTTGGGACAATGGGACATTAACTTATAAAGCTTAACCATGTTCTGGCTTGTCAAACTGTTGTTTGAGTATCTTGTGGTTTATTTTCCAGCCCATTTTTTAAAAAATGGAATGATGTAATGGCCGGCTGCTCATTTACTTGGTTTTAACCATAAATGATTATGTGTGAATCCAAAAGCTTATCCTTGGTTTGTTTCTTTGGGTCAAGTAAGTCGCCTACCAGAAAACAAGGGTGGGAAGCAAAAACAGCTAGGAAAATAAAACTACTCTACAGACTAATCTGCTCCTACTGGTATTTTTATTTCCATTTTAGTTTGTCTGACAACAGCCTGCTCCTACCTCCCTAAGCCTCACAGGTCATAAAGCCTAACTTCTCTGCTCCTATTAGAGGAAAGGGAGATTTAAAGGGATCACAACAGCTATAATAGCATCTCAGCTTGAAGACATGTACAAAACACCACTTCACTCTCTATGGGATACCCTGACTTTTTCACCCCCAGAGTTGCAGATAAATGCCTTGCAAAGTGGGGAGTTTTTATTTCCTTTCTTGTTTTGGGAAGAATATCTTCTGAAAGTTACTCTCTCTCTTTTTTGGTCATTCCAAATCCTAACTGCAAGACCAAAGTGACTGCAGATAGGTATTTCTCCTCACACATAGACTAACCATTATAGTCCTTAGGATCAGTTTTACTTCTATACAGTATATGGTAATCAACATTTGCTAGGAGTAGATCACACACACATACTGGGTTGAAAAATCCCCCCCTCCTCTTCTTTGGGAAGAGTTAAAAATAATCCTAGGAACTGCAAACGAATTCTTGCCAAAGTTTGTAGAAACTGAAGTAGCCTTTGGGAACCTTTTCCCACCTTACACAAGGTTTTGTGCACTATAAATTAGAATAAATACAATTTTTCCAAGACACAGTTCTGGGTGACCCATATACAGTACTCTGGAATTAAGTGAATCTGCTTTCCAAAACATGTCGTAGAATTCCAGAGTTTGGGATCAAAGTGGTTAGTCAACAGTTTCACTGATGTCTAAATGAGTGTGGAGACTTACATATGGATGTCTAAGAAAACATGTTTGCAAGACTTAATATTCCATCACCTATTGGTAGAACATCTTGAAGAAAAATCAACATGTAACAGGCCCACTCAAGAGAAGAGATGCCAGCCCACTGCTAGGAACCCTACTTTATTTAAGTTGCCAAGACAAGGGGAGGATAATTTGATATAACAGGGGCTTTGTTCATATAGTAAACTGTTTAAAAAGTTCTGTTAGCAAGCATGCACATGCCATTATTTTTCTTTCTATCTTGTGTTTGAGGCTTACTATGTTATCCAACCTGAAACAGCCACCTTTTTGGACTTTATAATCCATGAATAGCCTTGGTTAGAATGCTCAAATGAGACGGTTTATACAATATGCAAGGCTAATACACGGTTGGGTAGTTTACGATTCAATTTACTATGGGAAATTGAGCCACTGGGAGAGGGCAGGGGCTCAAAGATTATTTCTTGGACTCTGTGGTCTGTACCTTGTGCCTACCTAATATTCATTATAACAACACAGCATTGCTTCAGGAGTTGGAAGAGGAAAGTTATCTTTGTTATTCTAGTTATTTATTTATTTATTTATTTATTTATCAAACTTATCCCTGCCCATCTCCCACCAACGGGGGACTCTGGGCAGCTTACAACAGATTAAAACAATAAATAAATATATAGTTAAAATTTATTAAAAAAACACATTTACACAAAATAAAAGGAAGAGGAAAACTCCAGGAGGCCGATGGAAGCAACACCAGGCCTCTAGGGGGCTAGCCAACCCCATACCTGATGACCTCCCTCCCCACCACAGGCCAGATGGCAGAGCCAGGTCTTCAAGTCCCTCCAAAAGGCCAGGAGTGAGGGGGCCTGTCTCACTTCTGGGGGCAAGATGTTACAAAGGGCGGGGGCTACAGCAGAGAAGGCCCACCTTCTGGACCCTACTAGTTGGAGTTCTTTTGCCGAGGGGGTCTGGAGCATGCCCTCTCTGTGTGATCATGTGGGACAGGTTGAAATCATGGAGAGGCGGTCCCTCAGGGCTTTAAAGGTGATAACCAACACCTCGAATTGGACCCGGAAGCAAGCCGGTATCCAATGCAGCTCACGGAGCAATGGTGTTATATGGGTCCTTCTTTGGACCCCAAAAATAGCTCGCGCGGCTGCATTCTGGACCAGTTGAAGCTTCCAGATACTCTTGAAGGGTAGCCTCATGTAGAGCGCATTGCAGTAGTCTATCTGGGAGATAACAAGGGCATGAGTGACCGTTTGAAGGGCATCCCAATCCAGGAAAGGGTGTAACTGGTGCACAACCCGGAGCTGTGCAAAAGCCCTCCTGGCCACGGCTGTCACCTACTCTTCGAGCAGGAGCTGTGAGTCCAGGAGGACCCCCAAATTACTCACTGGGTGTGTCTGGGGCACTGCTACCCCATCCAGCACCAACGATGACAACGTCCCAGATACAGAGAAGCCCTTAACCCACAGCCACTCCATCTTACCAGGGTTCAGCTGGAGCCTGTTGTTCCCCATCCAGACCCTCACAACCTCCACGCACCACAAAAGGGCACTCACGGCATCACTTACCTCACCAGGGATGGAGATATATAATTGAGTATCATCAGCATACTGATGATACCTCAACCCATGATGACGGATGATCTCACCCAGAGGTTTCATGTAGATGTTGAAAAGGAGCGGAGAGAGAACAGAACCCTGAGGCACCCCACAGAGGAGGGGCTGAGGATGGGACCTCTCGCTCCCTATCACCACCGACTGGGACCTGCCCCGAAGAAAGGAGGTGAACCAGCACAAAACTGTGCCGCCCACCCCCAAGTCCCTGAGCTGTCCCAATAGGATACCATGGTCGATGGCATCAAAAGCCACTGAGAGATCAAGGAAAACAAGGATGGTTGCACTTCTACCATCCCGCTCCCACCAGAGATCATCCATAAATGCAACCAATGCCGTTTCCGTTCCATAACCAGGCCTGAAACCGGACTGATAAGGGACCAGATAATCTGTTTCCTCCAGAACCCTTTGGAGCTGTGATGCCACCACTTTCTCAACCAGCTTCCCCAAAAAGGGGAGGTGGGAGACTGAATGGAAATTGTCCAGTATGGTAGGATCCAGGGAGGGCTTCTTGAGGAGTGGGTGGACTTATGCCTCTTTAAAAGGCTCTGGAAACACTCCCTCCTGCAAGGATGTATTAACTATCGCCTGGATCCAACTGCATGTTACCTCCCGAGCTGCTTTCACCAGTCAGGAGGGGCATGGGTCCAGATGACAAGTGGTCGCCCTCACAGTCTGGAGGATCCTGTCCACTTCCTCAGGAACAACAGGATCAAACCGTTCCCAGATAACTGGGCAAGAACAATCCCCTGGTTTCTCCCCAGACCCTGCGCCACGCTCGGAGTCCAACTTGGAACGAATCCGAGCAATTTTATCCTGCAGGTGCTCTGAGAATTCCTCCATGCAGTCCTGCAAATGAATCTCCACATCCCCCTTACCAAGGAGGGATCTAGTGATCCCAAACAGGTCTGCCGGGTGGCACTCTGCGGACGTGATAAGGGCGGAGAAGTATTGGCACTTCGCTGCTCTTATCGCCACAATGTAGGCCTTGATAGCGGTTCTAACATGTGTTCGGTCAGATTCGGTCTGTGTCTTCCTCCAGTGGCGCTCTAGACATCTCTTGGCCCTCTTCAGCACCCTCAACTCTTCCGTAAACTACGGGGAGTGTTGGGGCCGATGTGGCAAGAGACGTTATCCCAGAAGACAGTTGTTTCACAATACCCTTTTTCATATGGAGGCCAACTTTTTCAGGTAAATTAGGACAGAAAATGGCCTCCAATGGATGAAGAACTATACATCAATCCAGTGTTCTTCTACTCTCATTACACAGGGTCTACAAACAATATTTGAGGAAAAGGTCAAATTGACTTCCTATTAGGACTGAACAGTACTTCAGATTCCAATGCAACGTGTTTCAGAATGCCCAGAAAGGTGCATACAGCACCTGTCTGCAACTCTTTAAACCAAATGTGTCTTTTCATGCGATCACACTGCAGCTGCAAAAGGCAACCCCATAATCCTGGGAACAAATAAAACTGCTTAAGGAGCTTTGCATTTCATAGTAATACTTTCTATATTTCTTCACAACATTCCACAATGTAGCAGAACTCATGCTGATTACTTGTATGGTGCAGATGGTTTGTGTGAATTACCCCTCCCCCCAAGCAATCAGCTACACAATGAGTAAATTTCAATGCATTTTTAAAATAAAAATAAAAAGAATGAAGTAATAGTTGAAACTAATTTGTGGAAAAGTGTTACAGCACTGTTAGGTGCTTGATCTAATGTTACAAAGTATACATAAGCTTCCATGAACTGCAGCTCACTTCATCAGATGCAAAGGAGTGGGTTAAATTGAAGTAGGATTTAAATTGGGATGAAAGGAGAAGGAGGGGAAGACAGGGCAGTTATGCAGTTTACATATGAGGCAGGTTACAAGTACCTTATCAATTGACAACAATAATGTGTTAAAAATCCATTGTTTTTGTTGAAACTTTCAAAGACAACCTTAAACCTTTTGATGTTTAGCAATCTCTCTCTCAACTGTGCTGGAAAGGTTTCTTGTTTTCCACAATGGCTACTTTGAGATCGGTAAGTGTGCTGGAAGGCTGAAATGTTCTGATTTTGCTTTGTCCTTGTTTTGAGTCTTAACTAGCAACTCAAGGCAGCTTACGAAAGGATTAAAAACATTAATTGACAAAGCAGTGAAACAGTAAAACAGCAACTGCAGCAGGGGAAGATAAAATCTTAAGACAAAGAATCCAGTGGGTTCAGAATGATAAACAATAGTAAAGTACTTTTAATAAGGGGAACTCAAATTCATTCCTTTAACCTTAACTGTGATTTAAAACCTGGGGCCCTCTATTTTAGTGTATAACAGTTACAAATTTTTAAAAAGGAGCTCATATAATTCATTTCAGAAGGATTCTACATCTAAAACAATTCTAGGAGTAGTAAAGATCAGAAAGGATGAACGTGAAGGGATGTCCTCTAGCTGGAGGACTAAAGAGTAAGGAACACCTCTGAGTAACATGTAAAGAGTAATCAAGGTAAAAAAATAGTGAAAAAATTATACTGTGTAGCTAGCTAAAGACTTGGTGAAGGCTATACATGAAATGAAATGAGATGGGGGAGGATCGCATCTGTTCATGAGCTACATTGGTTGCTGGCATGCTTCTGGGTACAATTCAGGATGCTGGTGATCACCTCTAAAGTCCTTCGTGGCTTGGAGCCGGGTTACTTATGGGACTGTCTGTCCCAAGTGGTGTCTATCCATCCTGTTAGATCTAGCCAAAGAGGCATGCTCTGGGTCCTGTCTGTGAGAAAGTGCCATCTGGCAGGACATGGCATCCACACTTTGGAATATCATCTCCCCAAGATCAGACCTGCGCCGACTCTACTGGCCTTTCACAAGGCATTAAAAATTTGGCTTTTGTCGTCAAACCTGGGGCCCTGATAGTGTGGGTGAACCCATTTCTTGGCTATACTGATTGTGGAATTGATCAATAGATCAACATATCCCTATCCTTTATTTTAACTGGTAGAATCTTGCCGCAACAGTACATGCAAGGTTCCCTTCTAATCTTTTCAGTACTAACAACAGCTACAACTCTAATGCAGGTTGAGTAACAGCCAGAAACTTGTTTTATCAAGCCCACATAGAATAGCCAGCAACAAAACATTTCTTTTCACCAATAACAAGCCCCGTCTTACTAGTGCATTACCATCTCCTTTTAGCAAGGAGTTGTTGTTGTTGTTGTTGTTGTTCAGTCGTTAAGTCATGTCCAACTCTTCGTGACCCCATGAACCATATTGCGCCAGGCCTTCCTATCTTTCACTGCCTCCCTGAGTTTGCTCAATTTCATGCTCATTGCTTCAGTGATGCTATCTAGCCATCTCATCCTCTGCCGTCCTCTTCTCCTTTTGCCTTCCATCTTTCCCAGCATCAGGGTCTTTTCCAAAGAGTCCTCTCTTCGCATTAGGTGACCAAAGTATCTGAGCTTGAGCTTCATTATCAATCCTTCCAATGAGCAATCAGAGTTGATTTCCTTTAAGATTGACTGGTTTGACCTCCTAGCAGTCCAGGGGACTCTTAAGAGTCTTCTCCAGCACCACAGTTCAAAGGCATCAATTCTTCGGCGTTCAGCCTTCTTTATGGTCCAGCTCTCACAGCCATACATTACTACTGGAAAAACCATAGCTTGGACTATGCGGATCTTTGTCGGCAAGGTGACGTCTCTGCTTTTTAATATGCTATCTAGGTTTGCCATAGCTTTCCTCCCAAGGAGCAAGCGTCTTTTAATTTCATGGCTGCAGTCTCCGTCTGCGGTGACCTTGGAGCCCAAATAAATGAAGTCTGTTACTGCTTCCATTTCTACCCCTTCTATTTGCCAGGGATTGATGGGTCCAGATGCCATGATCTTCGTTTTTTTAATGTTGAGTTTCAAGCCGGCTTTCGCACTCTCCTCTTTCACCCTCATCAAGAGGCTCTTTAGTTCTTCTTCACTTTCTGCCATTAGGGTGGTATCGTCTGCATATCTGAGGTTATTGATGTTTCTCCCTGCAATCTTAATTCCGGCTTGTGATTCTTCCAGCCTGGCATTTCTCATGATGTACTCTGCATATAGGTTAAATAAGCAGGGTGATAGTATACAGCCTTGTCGTACTCCTTTCCCTATTTTGAACCAATCGGTTGTTCCATGACCGGTTCTAACTGTTGCTTCTTGGCCCGCATACAGATTTCTCAGGAGACAGGTAAGGTGGTCTGGTATCCCCATCTCTTTAAGAATTTGCCACAGTTTGTTGTGATCCACACAATCAAAGTCTTTTGCATATCATTTGCTAAAGGTCAGGCTACGATGGCTGAAGAGGTAAAAGGAACTCAGAGCTTATCTCAGAGCTGCAACTATATTGAACTCTACTGTATAGTGCAATATTAATGTAACATCAGGGGTTGTGCAATGGTGAATAGAATGTGAAGGATGTGTGTTTTTTATTCTATGGTTTTTATATTTATAAGGTGCACTGGGGATGGCATTTAATTTTGTTGTACGAGGTACAATGACAATAAAGTTTACAAACAAACATACAAACGAAAGGATGTGGAAATCCACAATATACCTAATTTTGTTGGGTAGCAGAAATGCTTATTACAAGTCTGCAGTTTATAGATTTTGCTGCAAATAATTTGCTTGAGTTTGAAAAGATACAAAGTGCCTCATAACTTTGTATCTCCTATAGATGTTTTTAGGTGTCACTAGGACAGGTTTGACTTCTAGTGACTGCTAAGGTATACATATGTGCATATGTATATACTCTGGATGGAAGGATTTTTTTTCTGGGAACTTAAAAAAAAGCAATATTGAATATTTTAAAAAGCAATATGTAAAAGCTTATCAGAAATGTTTACTTTGTATAGAAACAATAGTTGGGCTTTTCAAAAACTTAAAATTTCTCTTATAAATGAAACATTCTCATAAATGTTTTATTAGCTAATACCCTCAGTGTAATGGGTCTATGCTTTTGGCAGGCATCTTCTGTAAAGAAATTTAAAACATTGCTGTTCTGAAGACAATAGCACAACAAAAGTTTAATATGTCAGAAGAGGTTCCTCTGGATTCAAGTCAATTAGGACTTGAACCAGCACCAAGCAGTATAGATCCTGTAAATAACTCCTGCCTATATGTCAGTAACAATCACTGCACCCTAGACCTGTGACAAAGTTCAATGGCATCAAATTGGACCCAACTCCTGATGACTGTATGGACAAAAACCTTCCATCTCAGCAACCCACAACTTTTTCAGGTATATTCCAGTGATCTTCCATTTATATCTCATGCCCAAAATATGTGAGTTTCTGCTTGTTAATCATTGCTTCAAAGGAACAGTCTTTTTTCTTTTCTTTCAATCCATGGTTCTATTATTAACTTTTCAAAATCCTTAATTCAAATTCAAATCTTCTTTCTCTCACTTTTTCCCAGTATCCAGGTTCATAGCCCTACACTACCACTGAGAAAACCATTGCTTTAACTATTCTGATCCTTGTTGTCATAGAAATATCCTTCACCCTTATCTAAATTTGTCACTGCCTTTCTCCCTTGGATTAATCTCCTCTTTACTTCTCTACCATGCTATCTTTATCTATTATTGAGCCTTAGAAAACAAAACTGTCTACCACCTTCACTTCTTCATTGTCAGATGTAAATTCCCTAAGCAGACTGGTTAATATTCCTTAGTTTTCTTAATAAACATTAACCCACATTTTTCACTATCCTTTTTTGCTTTCCTAATGAGCTCTTTCTGAGTCTTCTAAGACCAAGTAAGTGAAAATCTATAGTCTTCTAGGACTTCTTTACTTTCCGTTAACATATTATGATCTGCATATTTCCAATTCTTAATGTTTGACCTCCAATTCTGAGTCCAGTTGTTACTCTTACAATTTTACTATGCTTATATTCATTGTACAAGTTAAACAAATAGGTCAACATTAATATTTGTCTCATTCTCCTTCCTATTCTGCACCCTCCTATTTCTCCAAATTCAATATTTACAGGACCTTCTTTTTCATTGTAAAGGTATGCTGTGTTTAACTTTAAAAAAAACCAAAACTGCACAATATTGATTATATTGAAGAAGTGAAACTAAAAAGCTACCAAAGTCTTTATGACAATGATTGAAAAAAATGTGCATACATGAGACCCATGTAATCTGTTTTACTTTGTATACATTCACAATATGAGAAAATAGAAAAACAGATTTGGGGAGGGGAACATAAAAGCAAAAGAATGGAGAGGTTCAAATGAAATATTTCCTAGAAATGGAAATGCTGAATCAACACTGACCAGTGCACTTCATCATAATTATCAGGACATACTACTGCCAAGGGATTTATAAAAATCCCACTCAGCAAATAATTGCCTTGCTGTTAGGAGACAGTCAAGAGTGTTAACACACTGTCATAGTCCAGAATTTAGTCAGATATTCAACATTCAATTACTCTTGCTGAGAACAGAAAAAAAGCATGATAGTTTTTCAACCACTACAGTTATGCCTCCACAAGAACTCCACTGAACATTTCTGCTAATCTCCAGCTAGAGAGGAAGGTTACAGCTGTACTTCTCTACTTCTGCAAAGAGGTTAAAAAAAGGAGTTGGAAATTTAAATATTATACAGAAGAAAAAATATTTTAGAAACAGCATCAATTTTTTTTAAAAAAGAAAAGCCAACATTTAAAATATGAGCACCTATTTCTAAAAGAAATGAACAGATTAATCTATTCAATGTGAATTTTGTAAATAGGGTAAAGGAGCTACTTTATTGACTCTAGAACCACATACCTGGAGCCATAGCTGAATCATATTCCCCTTTGGATGCAGAGACAGTTTATCACATTGCAACTTTAACTCTGGACAGGCCAAAAAGTATCTGGTGAAAGTTGGGAATAACATGGAGCATAGTAACGGGCACTACCCATGATTCAGAAGAAAATATATAACAGCTACTGGGCTGGTCAAAATTAATTTGTCATTCTTGCCTTCTTTGTAGTAGGTAGGAATTAAAAAAAAACAGGAGGTGACAGGAGGTGCAGCTAAGCATTGTCTGCTCTCCTACCAAGTGGCAGAAAAGCTTTGCCTGAAGGTGATAAGTTGAGGCCTGAGAATGAATGAAAATGAAATAGATACGGTTTCCATGTACATGCAATTTTTCTCACAATCTGTAAGAAAGGAAGTGAAAAACTGGCCAATCAGTTGGCAGAAAAGGAATAACTGGAGTTTTTGAGAATAGATGATGGCTTGCAAACCAAGATGGATTTAGATTCTTTTGATTGTTGAAGATTAACTTCTTCCAGGATGAATCAAGAACACCGAAGAGTTCCAATGATAGGAGAATCATCAAAGATAGGAGAGGTGCACATGTCAGCAGATCATGCCTATCTGACCAGATGAAGAACAGAAGAAAGGAGACTAGCATTCTTCCAGTCTGAGTGATTGCTAGTTAAGTGTAAATAAAGGGAGGCAGGGATTTAGGGATAGCTGAGGCCTAAGTTGCACATTGCTTCATTAAAAGAAACATTATATTGGAAGCAAGGAAATCGTTAACACGGGACTGATTTTTTTATTATTATTATTGCATATGAAACTCTTTCATAGCTGAAGTTTTAAGAGGGAGCTGAGAGGGGAAGTTGGTTTTGCATCCACTTGAGCTAAAATGCTGCTTGAATTAGCCTTGCACAGCTAAATGAGAAAGCAATGCTTTCTACTTTGTACTGTTACAAATGAAAAGGGGGAAGTTCTCAAGAAAGTTCTGCATGCTGGGGTTTGGTTGGATCTTGAGAACCTAACCTCCCCCACCCCCAAAAAAAGAAGCTTTGGGATAGGGATATTTGTAAATTACTCTCTTCCTTCACTTCAATATAACATTGTGGAATTCTTGCCAGCATTATACAGGAGTCATTAGAACATTCAAAGGTTTGCCTAGTAAGAACTATGCTAGAAAAAATGTCATGGTATATATACATTTCTTTGAGGTAGTCCAGGTCAGGAAACAGACTCCCCATGTTTGACTGGAACTCTTTATTTATTGATAGACTATGGTAACAGAATCTTGAAATTCTGTGTTTTCATTTACCTCCCTCTTATACCTCAGGGAGTTAGGGCAGAGCCAGTTTGAGCTTATTTTTTATACTTTTTCTTATTTCCCAGGTTTAGAGCATGTTTTTGTAACTGTTGCTACGTAGTTTCTCCAAGGTCATCTTTTGGCACTCTACAATTTTTGATCAATTAAGGATGTCATCTCTTTGTTAACATTCTTTCTTTTCACTCTCATGACCGTTATTTATGTTCTTTAGAACAGTATAACAAAAGATTTTTGCATTTTGAATTAAATGCATAATAAAAATGAAGAGAAATCTATTTTGTCCTAACTAGATTTTTTTCAAAAAATTTATATGGCAACCTCTCCTTAAACACTTATAAGAGATTAATTTAATACTAAGGTAACTACATGTGGAGGACATTTTTTCATTTATTTTCAAATACTCAGAGTATCTTTGTTGTTATTTGTCTAGCTGCCTTTGCAATGAGGCATGGCTAATTATCTTAATGATTTGGCCTGGTATAAATGGGGTGATCCAGTAGTAATGTATGGCTGTGAGAGCTGGACCATAAAGAAGGCTGAACGCCGAAGAATTGATGCCTTTGAACTGTGGTGCTGGAGAAGACTCTTAAGAGTCCCCTGGACTGCTAGGAGGTCAAACCAGTCAATCTTAAAGGAAATCAACTCTGATTGCTCATTGGAAGGATTGATAATGAAGCTCAAGCTCAGATACTTTGGTCACCTAATGCGAAGAGAGGACTCTTTGGAAAAGACCCTGATGCTGGGAAAGATGGAAGGCAAAAGGAGAAGAGGACGGCAGAGGATGAGATGGCTTGATAGCATCACTGAAGCAATGAGCATGAAATTGAGCAAAATCAGGGAGGCAGTGAAAGATAGGAAGGCCTGGCGCAATATGGTTCATGGGGTCACGAAGAGTCGGACACGACTTAACGACTAAACAACAACAAAAAAATGGGGTGAATTCACCTTCATGTCTACAAATGGTTTAAGTGCTTTGGATTATTGCTTAATCTTTGAATTAGTACATAAACTGTTTCTAGAATGCTGAAACTATAGAAAAATACATCAGCAAACTTATGTCTCTCCAATAAATATTAATATTTCAGTTTAGGTGTTACTGGAAACATTTGATACTAATGTTGGAGGAAGAATATTAAAAACGGCAATGGGAATAAATTGAGCAATTGTTTTACCTATTCTATAGAGCTGTATGGAAATTTTAATGTAATCATTTAACTTTACCAACATGCAATGTAATGATAAACAAAATTAACGGTATGTCTATATATAAAAATGGAGAGAAATCAGATTTTTCCAGTTAACATCCAGACAGTCTGTTGCCTATGGGAAACTTTATACTTTACATTTGTACTCAAAACTTAAGAACTGGAACTAGGATTCTGAATATGTAATATTTATATTTAATGAGCTCTTTGTCCTGCATATTACAGTAGTAGCATCACAAGTAATAAAAGGATTAAGTAGATCTGGGTTCTTACGCTATTTATCTTTCTGAGCTGTCTAGTATCTGAGAAAGTTTTAATACTGTTATATAGATTCACATGCAGATGATACCTTTTTGTTAACTCAGTCTAAATATGTTTTAACAGGCTATTAATGCTGATTTTTCCCCAAAAGAGAAGCATAACCATAAAAGAGACTTTAGAAAAGTTTAATCTTATCAATATTCAGTCAATCTTTCCTAAATCAGGTCACACACAGGGAATGTTTGTTGGTTAAGGCCAAGAACTGCTTGTTTTATTTCTTATGTACAAATAATTTTCAGTATATCTGAAAAATTCTCTTGAATTTAATAATAATTGCATTTATGTAAGAGACATAATGTGACATCTTGCTTATCTAGACATAAAACTAGATGAGTCAAACTTGCTTAATAAAAAAATGTTAACTAAGTTTTCATGAATTCTAATTTTTTATTTAGATATTAAAATGCCATGATGTCTCTATACCTATAAAGATCAGAATTGTGCAAGCCATGGTATTCCCTGTGACACTTTATGGAAGTGGAAGTTGGACTTTGAAGAAGCAGGATAGGAAGAGTATTGACGTTTTTGAATTTTGGTGTTGGAGAAGACTTCTGAGAATAATATGGATAGCCAAGAAAACAAATGGATCACCAAACAAATGAACCTGGAGTTGTCACTTGAGGCACAAACGACCAGGCTCAAATTTTCCTACTTTGAACATATAATTGAAGACCTAATTCCCTAAAAAAGGCTGTAATGCTGGGAAAGGTGGAAGGAAAGAAAAGAAGAGGAAGGAAAGAAAAGAAGGTGGAAGGAAAGAAAAGAAGGTGGAAGGAAAGAAAAGAAGAGGACAACCAGCAGCAAAATGGATGGACTCAGTTACAGTGGTGATGAGTGCACAGTTGGAAGACCTGAAAGACCAAGTTAGAGACAGATTGTCATGAAGAAAATCTATCTATGTGGTCACTAGGAACTGAAAATAACTTGATGGCATATAATCAATCAAATCAATTTTTTATTTGCTTCCTTTAGGTCCCCAAATGAAGAACAGTTTTCTCAAGAATTACTACAACTAGCATTTAAAGACCCACAACGGAAAATTGCATTTGCATTTTGGTTGTTGGTGTTTTTAAGTTAAGGATCTATACAAGTGACCCTGTCCATATTTTAAAATATTCTAAATTGAGAAAAAGCAGTCTTTAAAAGGATATTATAATTATCAGCTTATGCCATTATATTGAACATCATGAGAACAGTGAGAAAGGAAACACAATTCTATTCTATCCATGGACTTATATCCACAATTGTTTAGCAACAAATTTAACAATATTCATTTACTCCTATCAGGTAACATTTCAATTTGGGACATTTCCTGTTTAACTCCTTGCTCTAGGATCTTTTCCTTACTTAATATTTTCTCATGGAAAAATTGTTTTTTTTGCTTCATCAGTTGTTCATACTAATAAAGGAAAAGTTCAATGCTTTTGATACAAACATTATAATTTGACAGTTTAGTATAAAGTATTCTATTTTGCTCTAACAGATTTGTTTTATTGATCTCATATATGAGCTATGCATTTGCTAACTATATTTTCTCTATAAGATATTTATACATACCTAAATATTATTCCCTTTCAGGATAAGTAATATTATGAAGACCAAAGGAATAGTATACAAAAGAGTAGGGCAGAGAAATTAAAGACATGAAATAAGAAAAGGAAAATCTAGCTAAATCTAGTTTATTCCAGCAACCCAGTCCTGCTCAATGTTGAGCCATCAGCTAAGTACTACATTTATTCTTAGATATGTTTTACTTCCATCACATACCATTTTACTGCATTCAAGCAATTAAGTTTCAATATAGTCACAAAAATCTTAATTCTATTCACTTTATTACATACCTTCTCTAAATCAACAAACATACAATAAACATACTTTCTTACATTCATATATTTTTCAATGACCAGTTCAAAAAGAAAAAAAAATGATGTGTATTCTCTCTGACTAGAATAAAGCTACACTGCATTTCTCAAAGTTTGTCCTCAGATTTCAAACACTTACAATCAGAATTCTGGCAAGCATATTTCAAGGGACACTAAACAAATTAATCCCATTGTAGTTTTTGTATTCACTCTTGATTCCTCTTCCTTTGCATGGGGAACAGTAGCAGCATTCTTTGAATCAGCATAAATGTACCCTTCATGGATACATTAAACAAGTTGCACAGCCACTCCATAAGTAAATCATATTTTATTTTAACATTTCTCCAGTTACTCAATATACACCTACAGCATTCCCATTTTTCAAAATTCTCCCAATGTTTATGATTACCCTTTCATCCCCTTTTTTGCATAATTTTTTAAAGATTTTTTAAAAAGAAGATAAAAACTAACATAAACTAATATAAAGTGAGAAAAAGAAAAGAAAGAAATCAAAGAGAAAGCTAAAAGTGCAAGAAAGGAAAAAAGAAGAAAAAAATAGAAAAGAAAGAAAAAAGATACAAAGAAGTAGCTTCTGATCTTCTTTACAGCAGTTATAAGTATAATTATAAATTTACCACTTACTCTATGGTAACAACATAATTCTCTTTTTTCTATAATCTATTCTGTCTAATCATCAAAACCATAAATCATAAGTTCATTTCTTCTGTTTCACTCAAAAAGTCTGTAAGGGTTTCTAGTCAGCAATAAACGTAGATGTTATCTTTTCTCTGATCAACGAAGTCAATTTAGCCATCTTAGCAAGTTCCATCATCTTCAACCATTCCTCCATTGTGGGTAATGCTAAATCTTTCCATCTTTGTGCATACAACAATCTCACTATAGTTATCATGTATAAAAACCAAGTTCCATTACTTTTTTCCAACTGTTTGTCCACCTATCCCAAAAGAAAAACCTCTGGTTTCAATTGTACATTAATCTTTAAAATCCTCTGAATCAGTATACAGGTGAAACTCGAAAAATTAGAATATCGTGCAAATGTTCATTTATGTCAGTATGGCAACTCAAAAGGTGAAACCAATATATGAGATAGACACATTACATGCAAAGCGAGATATGGCAAGCCTTACTTTCATATAATTGAAATGTGGCGTAGCATGGATGCTATCAGCCTGTGGCACTGCTGAGGTGTTATGGAAGACCAGGATGCTTCAATAGCGGCCTTCAGCTCCGCTGCATTGTTCGGTCTCATGTCCCTCATCTTTCTCTTGGCAATGCCCCATAGATTCGCTATGGGGTTCAGGTCAGGCGAGTTTGCTGGCCAATCAAGCACAGTAATCCCATGGTCATTGAACCAGGTTTTGGTACTTTTGGCAGTGTGGGCAGGTGCCACGTCCTGCTGGAAAATGAAGTCAGCATCCCCATAAAGCTCGTCTGCGGAAGGAAGCATGAAGTGCTCCAAAATCTCCTGGTAGACGGCTGCGTTGACCCTGGACTTAATGAAGCACAGTGGACCAACGCCAGCAGATGACATGGCTCCCCAGATCAGCACAGACTGTGGAAACTTCACACTGGACTTCCAGCATCGTGCATTGTGTGCCTCTCCATTCTTCCTCCAGACTCTGGGTCCTTGGTTCCCAAATGAGATGCAAAAGTTGCTCTCATCAGAAAAGAGGACTTTGGACCACTGGGCAACAGACCAGTTCTTTTTTTCTGTAGTCCAGGTAAGACGCTTCTGACGTTGTTTGTTGTTCAGGAGCGGCTTGACAAGAGGAATACGACATTTGAAGCCCATGTCCAGGATCCCTCTGTGTGTGGTGGCTCTTGATGCACTAACTCCAGCCTCAGTCCACTCCTTGTGAAAGTCCCCAACACTTTTGAATGGTCTTTTCCTGACAATCCTCCCTAGGCTGCGGTCATCCCTGCTGCTTGTGCACCTTTTTCTACCACACCTTTCCCTTCCACATAACCTCCTATTGATGTGCTTTGATACAGCACTTTGGGAACATCCAACTTCTTTTGCAATTACCTTTTGGGGCTTTCCCTCCTTATGGAGAGTGTCAATGATGGTTTTCTGCACAACTGTCAGGTCAGCAGTCTTTCCCATGCTTGTGATTCCTACTGAACCAGCCTGAGAGACCATTGAAAGGCTCAGGAACCCTTTGCAGGTGTTATAGATTCATTAGCTGATTAGAGTGGGACACTTTGAGCCTAGAATATTGAACCTTTTCACACTATTCTAATTTTCTGAGATTGTGAATTTGGGGTTTTCATAAGCTGTATGCCATAATCATCACAATTATACCAAAGTAAGGCTTGACATATCTTGCTTTGCATGTAATGCGTCTATCTCATATATTGGTTTCACCTTTTGAGTTGCCATACTGACATAAATGAACATTTGCACGATATTCTAATTTTTCAAGTTTCACCTGTATGTATTTGAATCCAGAATTTTCTAGCTTTTTTACAAGTCCACCAAACATGATAAAATGTCCCTTTTTGTTGTTCACATTTCCAACAGAAATTTGAAGTGCCTTTATACATTCTAGACAATTTCTCCAGTGGCATATACCAACAGTACATCATTTTATAAAAATTTTCTTTAAGATCGTAACATAATGTAAATTTCAATCCTTTCAGCCACATATTTTCCCATTGTTTCATCTGTATATTATAACCAAAATTTTTAGCCCACTTTCTCATACATTCTTTCACTTGTTCTTCTTCTGTTTCAAATTTCAATACTCATCAGTCAATACAAGTTATGGTTTTAGTTGGGGATTTAAACTGTATACAAAATAACTCTGTTTCTTTTTTTTTTCCTTTCTTCATCCAGATTTTTATGAATCAAATGTTTATGCTCTTTTTTCTAATATGTGTCTCTTGTAAGCAAATTAATTCTTGTTTTAATTTTTTCAAATAATGATTTTTTTTCCCTTTTGAGGTTCATTTGCTCGATTTATATTCTATGTTAAATATTTGTAATCCATAATTGAGCCAAAAAGTTAGAAAAATTCATACCTGTAGTGCCTAGTTCAGTACCATCCCTTTCAGTTTCCTGTTGCACCTGTTAGAGTTTTTGTGTAGTATCCTCTGACACCTCCATTTGAATCTCCTCCAATTCTTCTTTGAATTTTTCTAGAAATTCCCTCGCCTTCTAGACAGAATTCAGTTGAAACCTCTGTTGTTTGAAAGTAAAAATCATACCTTCCAATTTGTCCCATTGAAATGGGATCTTTTTCTGCTTTAATCTCTCAGTCAAAAAAATAAAAATACTCTTTTCTCTTATGTAAAATTCTATAGGAATTTAAGGACAATTATATCTGTATTATCAATCTTCAGTCTTGTATCAAAATGCTGCTGCAAAACTTGATCCCTTGTCTTCTTCCTGACAAAGTGCACCAAAACATCCCTTGGATCACTTCTTATTCTCACAAATCTTGTATTTCTCCTATATATTTTATCAATTTCTGCCTCTGTATCCTTCTCACCCCAATCCAAAACATTTACTAAACCTTTTCTCTAATATCTTCACCAGAAACCTCTGGGATTGTTTTAAGTCGCAAACAAAATTCCTTCTCTCTCAATTCCAATAGAGCTATGTCTCTTTCCAACTCTGTCTATAAACTTCTGTCTTACTCTCAAAAATTTCCACTTTGTCATTAATTTGTTTTACCACTCCAGACACCTGTTTTACAGAACTTTCCATCTTAACTTCTTTCATCTCCTCTTTCATCTTTACAAGTATTTCATCCATTCTTTGTTCAAAAGCTGTCAATTTAGTATCAAGTGCTTCTAACATATTACTTATTTGCTCAAATAATTTCTGAAGCAAATCTGGTGTAATTCCTCTCTCTGCAGGCTGCTCTAGTGATCCTCCCCTCCCCTCCATTCTTGCTGCTTTTCTGGTGGTTTCCATTATGATATTATAATCCAAAAATGAAAGTGTCTCAAAGAAGGGAAAAAGAAAGGGCAAGCTCCCCCTCCCCTTTTTCCTCTCTTTAGTCTTCCTGTGTCTTTAATACTTTCGTCTCTAATGGCACTCCATAGTTACGGCTGGCATCCCAGTTCACATCTCCCTAGTTAGTCAACATCACAGTCTGGCTCACATTACCCCTGTCTTTTGTTTTGTAAAATCCACCAATTGTCTGCACTCTTTTTCCAGAGACAATTTGTCAGCCAGCATTCACTGTCTGGCCACCAATCTCCGCCGCAATGTTGTCCCCGCTCCTTCAGGGGCCTCTAGTTCGCCATGAATCCTCACTGGAAGCTCCCTTTTCATCACTTTTTGAAACAATTTTACAGCATTCCTTTCAATTCTACTACTTGATATATCACTATCTTTGTCATACATATCTCTAAAATACTCAATTTCATCCCAAATTCTTTTATCAGTTTTATTTTTAATTTCATTCATTCTACTGGAAGATCCTTATTTAGCTTTCTTCTCCATACCAAAATAGTTTAATTTCCATCAAAAGTGCCATTTACTCTGCCTCTTTTAATTTAAAATCTTTCTTGCTCACTTTGACTACATTCCCTTTATTTATTTATATATCAAATTTGTCACTTGTTAAAAAGCAACTCTAGATGGTTTACAGAAAAGATAAATATTGATTAAAAATACAATATAACAATAGTCCTAAATAAATAAGTACATTCCAAGGATTGATGGTAACTAGGGAGTATTAGGCTCGGGGAGCGTCATCAGGACAACAGCCACCCCCAGGGTTGGTTAAAACTCTTCTTGTCCCATGCAAGCTGGCAGGGCCAAGTCTTTAGTTCTTTCCAGAAAGCTGAGAGGGTAAGGGCCCAACTCTGGGGGGAGAATATTCCAAGGTGCAGGAGCAATGGCAGAGAAGGCTCTCCTCCTAGGCCCCGCCAGCTGACATTCTCTTGCTGACGGGCTCTGTAACATACCTTCTCTGCCTGACTGGATGGGATGGGCTGATGTAATGGGGACAGACAGTCCCTCAGGTAGCAATTCTTTAACAATTCTTTTTATCTCATTATATTTTTCTCTCACCCTAATTTTTGCAGTGATCATTCTTCTCCATATATTTTTTCTCATCTACCAAACATCCTTTTCATACTTTCCACCAGTGTAATTTCACACACTTTTGTGGCATTCTGTAATATAATTCTTTCCACTGTTCCATGTAGCTTACAAATCCTCTTTCCTTATATTCACTTTCTATTCACTTTGTTGGAAGATAAATCTATCTTCCAATATTTTTTCACATAGGATTCTTACTTTCTCTCCCTGCAGTTGTTCTATTTTTACTCTTTAGTTTTTATTCAGTATTTTAAAAGTGGCTAGATCAACTAATACTGGATCAACAGCCATTTCCCTAACAGTCATTTCCCCTAAGTCTCCAATAGAGAGAGGGAGAGGAAGAAAAACTGGGCAGATTTTAGATTTTACTTGATTACATAACCTGTACTACCATGAAGCATAATATATTATTTTTACTGAGTTATTTAAAAATGGAAAGCAATGTGGGCACATAATTTTTGTTTTCAGTTTTGGAATGCCTGCTTCAACCAATATAGGTATAATGAACAACTTAGCTGTTTTAAATCTAGAAACAGAGTGAAAATAAACTTGTATACACAGAATTGTTTTATAAACCAGGGTACTAGAAATAGCTCTCATGCAAGGTCTAGCTGCGAGGACATTACTTATTAAAACCTCAAACTTAAAAATCTGAATTTTTTTGTATTAGTTTTAATGCTACTACTGTTGTTTTACTGATATTACTAGTGAATCTTGGATTATTAGAAACATTTCAATCAATATTTTTATAGATCAAAATTTTTAAAAAGCAGAATTACAACATAAATTTTACTGAGGAAATTAGGAAAGATACAATTCAGGGTCCAAAACTGGAAATATATGAACGTGTGTCTACAGTTTGAACAAAAAAGTTTATACTCATTTATGTTTAGCTCATGAATAGCCTTAACACTAAAGTGTAGTTTACTAATTATAGTGCTTCCTACATTATTATTTTAAAATGGGTTATGTTGTTTTTCTATATTTGATTTGTCAGAAAAATAAATGTTTTATGCTGACATTACAAAAATAATAAAATAGGAATAGTGAGTGAGGAAACAATGGTTCACATTTTTTGTTAATAAAGGTTCCTTTTGTTTCTCACAAGAGCAAATTAAAGAAAATAAAGGTAAATTCAAATTCCCTTTTCAAATCTTGTCAAATGAACAGAAATAGGAATATAAACAGAGGTTTTTGTATTCTATGGGTGCATTTTTCAGTGCAATTATGTTGCACAAGGCAACCAGTAGGTGGAGCAGATAACATAATTTATGACTTGGAAAACATTGGCAAAGATTTTATAGCAGGTTTCTTCATAATTATAGGGATCATGAAGAAAGAATTTTCTTCAAACAAAGGAAGGCTTAGATGCGTTAGGTGTTACTTGACTAGTTATTGAAACCACAGATAAACGAAGAACGTTGATTAAAACCTCAATATTTCATAAGTATCAAGTTTTAGAGCTTGTCATTTATTTCTCCAGGCATCATCCTCTTGTAATCTGAGTTTTAATCAAAATACGATTCCAATTCTATTTTTAACTTCTTTTCATGCTTATTTAATACCAGCTTTAGGCACACTGAAAAAGTAATGTAAAGGAATATAGAAAATCTGTACACTATAATGGATGTAAATAAATACAAAAAAAATCTATTTTTTGTATAATATTTGCATTAACATGCTGTCCACCAGATCAGACTGAATGTGTAATACCTTTCAATGTTGCAAAAATAATTGGGCATGGGGGGAGGTTGAAACTTGAAATGCCAGTTCTTAAGTAATATCTCAATGAATACATTATATTTCAGGCATGATCATAATTTTTGAATGCTTATTCCCAAAGAAGCTAACAAATCAAAACTGCACTAAAATTGTTTTTGAACTTTTCTCCCAAATCATGCAAACCAAAGATTTTTAATTTCCACATTAACCTTAAGCTCTCTGTTCTTCTGCCCTGAATCCAGTTTTATATTTTTTTCCTAATATTATGTATTCTAGTTAAAGTTTTAAAACAATATGAAGTGTTTTTGCAGAGTGATTATTCTCACAGTACTCTTTCTGGCAGCATATGAATAATTCATTCTTAATAATATTCATGTACTAATTAGTCTTTTCTTCTGTTTCTTCACAAACAAACCTTGATTTCACTAAATTTACAATTAAAATAACTAATTTCCACTAATCAGTTCACTTTCCCATAATTAATTGCCATGCAGCTTATGTAAACAAACTCCACCATTACTTATTCATGATTGATGTGACAGAGAGAAAAAAGAGGGGGAGACAATTTTTGTTATGAAATCACTTGGCGTTGTTTGATCCTTGATTGTAGGAATGACACTTGTTAAGCAGCAAGTGCACGTGCTGTTACAACAAAAAACACTAATATTCAATAATAAATATACTTAATAAAGATTGAAATAATTGTGCTGCATTTGCTAAATATAAGTAGGTACTAACTACAAGCATATTCATTCTCACTGATGAGAAATCATGTTTAAAAAGAGGTATACCTTCCATATCAAATAGCTCTTCAGAACTGAGACACATTTTTGAGGGAGTAGCTAGATTTGTCTGAACACTTTCAAGAGTAACAAAGGAGCAATGAAATTAAATGTGCAGGGCCTAAAGGAGTTATCCAGAAAGTTTTTAAAAGACATCTTAGACTTACAATATAATTCAAACCCCCAGCAAAGGAACGTAATTCTGATCCAAACATTAGCTCAATTAAAATAAAAAAAAATCAAGTACCTCTTCAGCTTAATAACTTGTTAGTTTTTGACAACTGAGATAACACAACAATAAGCCAGTCAAAATGAGTTTTTAAAGTGAGGTTATGCCCTTCCTGTTGTGTTATCACAGTGGCAGATCAAACTGCTGACTTGGGCTCTTTCTGCCAGCCGTCCTAATGCTGTCTCTATGAAGCTGCTGTCACGCAGCAGTCATGGTGCCTGCTCTCGCCTATAGAAATGCACTAAATTGAACTCGAAGTAGTGCCTTTGTGATATCTTTTCAACAAGTCATGTCCCATTCAGCCTGCTAGTTTATCTCTGTCAAGCTAGGGGTCCCAGTGGTTTGCATGAGCTGTCAGGGACAGGTACACCAACCTGCTGAGTGCTAAGGAGGTAATGCATCTTTCGGGCTAGGTAATCCTTTTTCTTTTTTTCCCTTTCAAGAGCTTTTTTCACCTCTTCTTTCTCCTTCATCTCTGCAAACTCTTCTAGCTCTTTCCTGCATCAAAACAATTTTGCATATTACTTTTTTAAAAAACAGATGATTATGAAAAGAAAAAAAAACTTATTTCACAGCCTCGCTTTCCCAGTGATGATATGCTGACTCTGTCCACTGTTTACTGAAATCATCAACATCAGGACCTGCTAAGTCCATTTAGCAATGCAGGCCTCGTACTGTTAGAACAAAAGCATGACAGCCATATTCTATCAATGTTCTGTAACGACTGATCTTTCTGTGTGATTCAGCTACATGCTTGTTTTAGCTGTTTAGCAAATGGAAGACTGAAGCTTCATAGATAATAGAGAGACACAAATGAATAGTTTTTGTCTAGATTAAAAAAAAAGTTGGCTTGGAAGTTACATATAAGGATTCTAATTTCATTAATTCAGAAATATAAAGCAATATTCTAATTTCCAGGCAGAACTAAGAGAAAGAAATAATATCCCCACGCACATATAGTCATATACATACATACCACAGTAATAGTCTAATTAACATTTGTTGCTAGTGGTATTAAGAAAGAGCTAATTTAAATTAACCTTGTGTGTGAAAGACATAAATTTTGTTCAGTGAAGTATGTAGATTTAATAAATGTTAATTAAGTATGTTATGACCTTTTTCTGGGCATCTTACATAAAATGCAGCATTAAAAATAATTCAGTTCCTGTAGGGTAAATATTTATAATACTTCAACATATTCCAAAATCAATTAAATAACAGCAGATGCAATCCATATTCCATAGAAGTTAATAACAGAATCCCCATTATTAATAAGGGCATCCATCTATATCTAGTATATTTTAACAGAGAGGATTCAAGTCCCCTGCTGTGTGCACATAGGCAGTTATCAGTTTTTCCCATCTGCATAGTCCTATGACGCATGCCCCTTGTTCAGAAGTTCTTATGATTCTGCACAGCAAATTATGAAAGGGACCAAAAAATCAAGGCAGGATAAGTCTTTTTTTCTGGCAGACTAACTGTATACAGTATGCTTGGAGTTTGTGGTTCTCCTTCTGAAGAAAATAGCATATACATACATAACTATCATGCTCTTCCCTTTCTGAACAAGCAACTTTTATGCAAAGTGTGAAAAGGGAATGCAAAATGCTACGCCAAAGAAATTAAAGGCATGAGATAATTAAAATTAAATCTAGACAAATCTAGTTTATGGCAACACAATACCTCTTCATGCCTTTCTATCCTTGCAAACCATCCTTGCATTCACCACATCCATATGTTGCTTCAGATAATGACTTCTGTTCTTCAAACATCATACCTCTCTTTTTCTGAGGATATCATTAACTCTATCCAACCAGAACTTTCTCAGCCTTCCCCTTCTTCTGGACTTATTCTCTCTTCATTTCTTTGTTTTGGGATTAGATTCTCATTCATTCTCTTTACATGACCAAACACCTAAATGTACTTCTTTTATACTGGTCAGTCACTTTTGCACTCAATTCAAATTCATTCAACACCCATTCATTCTTGATCTTACATCCTCTTGTTTACTACACACATTTCTTAAGTATCCCATTCCCTAACATTCCATGTAAAAAATGGGCAGAAACACACTTTTATATTCAGCCATTTTCACTTCATTCTCACAGTTGTCTACATACTAAACATTATTGTTCTGTCAGTATTTAATGTTTTTAAAAATTCCATCCATTTTCTCATCTTTAGTAAATATTCTGCTAAGATATAAAAGATTAACCTACTTTCTACATTTTGCAATAACTTGCAATTGTCCAGTCCATTTCCTCTATCAAACAAAAATGCCTTGGTCTTTTTAAATCATAACTCCTCACTGCATCATACAGTTAAAAATTCCCTTCTCACCCCTATGGGTAGTATGTGTCTTCCTCAGTCTTGGGCCCTCTACCAGAAGCCTGGGAGTTTGAGGGTTCTGTGCAGTATCTTAGCACTTCCTAGCAATGCAGTTTTCTGGACAAATTGCTCTGATGTTGTTCCTTGGATCTGTTGTAGCCACTCTCCCAGCTTAGGAGTCACAGCCCTGAGTGTTCCTACCACCACTGGGACCACTTTGGCCTTTACTTTCCATATCCTCTCTAGTTTCTCCTTCAGGCCTTGGTACTTCTCCAGCTTCTCATACTCCTTCTTCCTGATGTTGCTGTCACTTGGCACTACCTATCACTACCGCTGCCTTCTGGTTTTTGTCTACTACCACAATGTCTGGTTGATTGGCCAGTACCTGCCTGTCCATCTGGATCTGGAAGTCCCACAGGATCTTGGCTTTGTTATTCTCCATGACCTTCTGTGGAATCTCCCATCTGGACTTGGGAGGGTTTAGCCCACACACTGTGCAGATGTTCCTGTACATACTGCCAGCTACGTGGTTGTGCTGTTCAGTATATGCTGTTCCTGCCTGCATCTTACATTGTGCCACTATGTGTTGGACTGTCTCTGAGGCCTCTCTGCACAGTCTGCACCTTGGGCCCTGTCTAGTGTGGTAGACCCCTGCTTGTATGGATCTGGTGCTTAGTGCCTGTTCTTGTGCTGCTATGATCAGTGCCTCAATGCTGTCTTTTAGTCCGGCCCTTTCCAGCCACTGATAGGATTTCCCAATGTCAGCCACCTTAGCTATCTGGCGATGGTACATCCCATGCAGGAGCTTGACTTGCATTGGTACCTCCTCCACTTGAACTTCCTCCCATGTCTGCTGCTGCCTCAGGCATTCTCTTAACAGCTCATCTTTGGGTGCCATCTTGCTGATGTACTCCTGGATGCTCTGGGTTTTGCCCAGGGCAGTGACTTTGACACTCATCAGACCCCGCCCACCCTTTTTCTGGCTGGTGTACAATCTCTAGGTGTTGGACTTGGGGTAGAAACCTCCTACATTGTGAAGAGCTTTTGGGTCTTCACATCGGCAGCCTCCATGTCCTGCTTTGGCCAGCTCACTATACCGGCAGGGTATCTGATGAGTGGCAGGGCATATGTCTTGATGGAGTGGATCTTGTTCCTCCCATTGAGCTGGCTTTTCAGGACCTGTCTTATCCTTCAGTGGTATTTGGATGTTGCTGTCTTCCTTGCCTCCTCATTGTGGATCCCATGTAACTGTGGGATACCAAGGTAATTGTAGCTGGTCTCTATGTCTGCTATGTGGCCCACTGGTAGTTCTACCCGATCGGTCTTAACTACCCTCCCTCTTTTTACTATTACCCAGCCACACCTCTCCAGTCCGAATGACATCCCAATGTCCTCACTGTAGATCCATGTCAGGAGGATCAGTGAGGCGATGTCCCATTCACTCTTAGCATACAGCTTGATGTCATCCATGTAGAGGAGGTGGCTGATGGTGATTCCACTCTTGAACCTGTATCCATATCTAGTCCTTGTGATTATGTGGCTGAGGGGGTTTAAGCCTATGCAGAACAGCAGTGGGGACAGCGCATCACCTTGGTGTATGCCACACTTCATAGCTGTCTTGAATTGACTTCTAGTGTTGTCTTCCATGGTCCCATTGAGTTGAGGAAGGTCCTTAGCATCCTGTTGACTTTGATCATTGGGGTATTTAGAAAACAAGCTTAATGTCTGCATATAAAAACACACATACATTCAAATCACCATCCAAAACACCTTCAATATCACCATAAGCATTCTTTCCACACTTACACATAAATATATGAAGTGTTTATAGGTCATCACCAATACCTTGAATTGAATCTGGAAGCACACTTGCAGCCAATTCAGCTCACAGAGCAGAGGTATAACGTGCACTGATCAAGGCGTGCATATATGTACCCATGCAGTTGCATTCTACACCAGCTGTAACTTCCAGATGCTCTTCAAGGGCAGTCACATGTAGAACACATTATAGTAATCCAGCCAAAAGGTGACCAATCCTGGTACGTATCTATACCTTCAGCCTTACTATTTTTCAGCATTCTCCCAATATTTATGACTTCCTTTCCACCAACTTTTTCTTAAATGCTAACCTTTATAGCACTTGTTTCAGTTCCATTCTTTGCTATATAATTATTCATTCTCATACAAACCTCTAAAATACTTCAGTCCCTCAATTCATTTTCAACCCAGTTTTTTAAACCATTTTTGTTTGTATTTCCATGTATTCTGCTTCTGATCCTTATTCAGCCCTGTTCATTGACTTCCAGAACAACAGTTTATATCCATCAAAATGACTCTCCATTTACTATACATCTTGTAATCTTAAGAATTCTTGTTCTTTTACACTACATGTGTTGCTTTGTATCTTTACACATATTATATCTTTCTCTCTTCATTCTGGCAGCAATCATTCTCCTATATGTACTTCCTTATCCACAGATTTTTTTACTTCATCTTTCTACCAAGTGTCTCATTTCATACTTCTCATTAGAATAACTGTATCCTTCTATAGCACTCCAAATATTTTTTTTTCACTGTATTCTTGCAGCTGTTTGGCTTTCATTCTTATTTCTTTCAGTTATTTCCTTTCCTTCCATTCCATTTTTTTCCAGATCCACTCCTATCAAAAAATGGTCTATCCCACATGCAAAACCTCTCATCACCCTTGTATCCCTCACTAATTCTTTTACTCCTTCATCATAAACCATCAAATAAATAACAGATGTATATTCTCTCCTTTTCCATGTGAATGCATGAATAGACTCATGCTTTTAATCCATGTATTTAAAACAGAGAAACTTTTTTCTAAGCACATATTCATGATACCATTACTGTTGTTATTGATCCTTGGTCTCTGAATGCCCCAATCACTTTTTCTCAACATATTCCCACCTATCAGTTCATTATTTAAATAATCAGCATTATTTTCCTACATTACATTACATTACATTACATTACATTACATTACATTAATTCAGAATGTTACAGAATTCTTCCCAAACCTCATCTCTGCTTCTTCCATTATCATAATTAATTGGAACATGAAACTATCACTAAATTATGGATTCCTACTTCCATATCCATCCAAAACCTAGATGATACCAATTCATACTTTCTGAGATCTGCATCTAAAACTTTTTCCTTTCCCTGTATATATTCAATTCCATTCCACAATCAGACCACCTTCATTTAGATCTATTATCTCCTTCTCCATTCATTTAGCTTCACAAACAGGCAAAATATCTATTTCTCTTTCTTTCATTTCATTAATTAATTCATAGTCTTTAACATTTACTTCTTTTACATTCCAAGTTACAATGTTCCAGGAGTCATGGTCATCACCAAATGGGCCCACAAATATCGACTGCACTGCTCATCAGGGCTTAGGTCAATTAATCCATAGAACATAACACTTTTAATAAAATTGAGAAGATGGAAATAGGTTACTGGCCTTAGCTGGACCAATGCTACAGGCAGTATTCCCCACTAATGATAAGGACCACAGTTGTCAGTTTTAGCATATTTTAGTCAGTATATCACAAGCACAGCCAAAGCTCAGCATGCCTATATTATTCTGTGCATGTTATGATCTCTATGTAGAGACTACCCTGCAAAGCAACATAGTGTCCAATTTGGACATATATGGAATGTATGGAGAAAATTGTAAAATAAGGCAAAAAGAATAAACACAGGTAAGGTCATCTTATTTTGAAAAAGCTCTGAAGAATTAAAGCTTCTGAAAGGTGCAGAATTGAACATTTCTTTAACAGGTTGAGCCCACAGCAGTAATACTGCATCAGACTGGAAATCTGTGTTCTGTTGGTGAGGAAGGGACAGAATAGGGCACTGATGGCTAGAAGGAAATACAGGATTGAGAGGGCTTTGGATAAGGAAGGCTCACTACAGCGCTTTGATAGAATACCTACTCTTCCTGGGGACTTGCAGAGGCTTCACAGCTAACTACACACTCATGGCAGGTGGTAGAGCTATTCAAACAAATATTGAAACATGTGTGAATCAACTCTGTCTAGCCGAGAATTGGAGCATATGCAGCACATTGCAATTCTAAATATTTCCACTGCTGTGATAAGATATATTTATGTCAAGACTATAATGTGGGAATAATTCTATCAAAACTATGTAACACTCTCTAAAAATCTACATGCTGTTCTGCCTTTTTTAATTAAATATTAACCCATGGTATATAGTATATGAACAAATGCCAAGG
Organism: Liasis olivaceus; assembly: GCA_030867105.1. NCBI lineage: Eukaryota > Metazoa > Chordata > Lepidosauria > Squamata > Pythonidae > Liasis > Liasis olivaceus. Next base: position 284,724,475 of record CM061349.1, read on the forward strand.
AAATCTCACACATTTTTTCCACCAAATGTTCAAGGTAAAAGTAAAACAAACAGAAATGAATTAAAGATAGAAGAAGATATATTATTCTGTTTTGATCTCTGGAATTTTTTTGTTGCCGTTTACTGTTAAAGGTTCCTTATACAATATTTCATACAAGGTTACTTATGAAACATACTGACATTTAAAAATCACCATGCTTTGCTTTTGCAGCAGTGTAATTTTTTTTCAACATAAGATTAAATTGCAAAATAAATGAATTACTTAGAGTGGCATGGCCCCCATTTTGCCACACTTCTCTTGAAAATTGCTTATTAATATGAAAAAAGAAGTTGGAAAATAGCCTGCTTTACTTTATGCATAGTCTTTTGAGGCCTTAGTGCCTGAAGACCTGGACTTCCTGCACATTTTAGATTGTGTTGGCAAGTGGGTACACTGACCTTTCTGACCTGCATCTCAAGGCTATTATTAATCGCTAAGTAACCTGGTAAAGCCAAACAAATTTGTTTCCATTGAAAGGATCTCTATCTGTGTCTGAGAATTTGTGCCGTACCAAATCAACCTCATTAACTGTGTCCACTTTTGACAAAGAACTAGGAGTTGGAGAGACTGGTGACCTTTCTTTGTCCTTAAGGAGCACAGCTCAGCTCTGAAATGGGAGTAAATGAGCATTTTTATAACAGTATTATTAAACATAAAACATTCTCAGGTTTTTAAACAATTACACTTGTCAACACTGGTGCACACATCTCTTATTTAGTAATTACATTTTTTTTATTGCTGATTAGTCTGGGGAACCAGTATCACTGTGAGCAGCTAATAAAAAGCATACAAAGGTATATCTGTCAATATTTCAAAGGTACTCTATTTTCATATTATGCTATTCTTCGTAGATTTTCCAAATGCTCTTTATTTACCCTAAAAATTTGCACTATCCCAAAATAAGTGCTAAATAACACACAAAAAATAGTTATGTATATATACAATTGAATTTTATTATAATAATGTTTAAAATAATGTTGTCACGAAAACTAATTATGTATTAGAATTGAGGGCTTTTCCTCAAATGTGGAACATGGACATTTATTATAAAGTATCATTTCAGTATAACAGCTTTCTACTTGGAAAGCACAACCTTCTCCCTTAAAATCTGATGATAGTCCATAAACCTTTTCTCTTTACATTGATTTTAAATTTTTAAATCCATAGTATAGGAGGAAGGACAATATATATACTCCAGTGGTCCCGCATGCGCAAACATACATCATATATACCATACTACATTTTTGTATTACAGTATGCTATTCTAAACTTTTGTGAACTCTTAATCACAATGTCTCAATGATAAATTATTAAAAGACATAGAAAAGGCTATTATGTTATTCCCCCCACCCCCCACCCCCAGAACAATATAAAGCTCAGTTCTGCCAGGACAATCTGCTAAATGATAGTTTTCACCTCTGGATAGTATTAGAATGTACAAATGCAAAACATTTTATTTTATTTAGGAAATTTTATTTATTTATTTGTCTGCGCTCAGTCATTACTGACCCTGCAGTGCCTGCCTGAATGAGTCCTTGCCTGGATGAATCCTTGCCTGGACAAATCCTGTGCAGTTTTCAAGGCAATTGTTTCAGAAGTGGTTTGCCAGAGCCTCCTTCCTAGAGCATAGCCCAGCTGGCGAGCGCAGGAGGCGGGATTTCCGTTGCTTCGCGCCCTTTTCGGGCGAGCGCGGTTTCGCGCTTACCTGCAGCTGATCCCGTCTCTCTTGTGCAAGGTGCTGCCAGCATTTTTCCTCCCACCGGAGTGAGAGTACCCATTTATCTACTCACGTAAGTTTTCGAGCTGTTGGGTTGACAGGAGCTGGGAGGAAACAAGAGCTCACCTTGTTAATGGCGAAGGCTGGACTCGAACTGCCGAAGCCGTCAGCCATTTCTGGCCGGCAACTTTTAGCATCATTAAGCCGCTGCGCCACCGCATCCCCCTAGGAAATTTATATGGCTGCCCAATTTAAATAATTCTGCCTATGGGCAACACACAAATAAACAACAACAAAGTACATAGCAAGAAACACATATGGTTAAAACCAGCAATAAAAATTAATATATAATCAGAAACTCACATTTCTCTTACACCCTCCAGGTGCAAACTTCAATCAGTTTGGGCCCAATGCCCAAAGAAAGAAGCAAGTTTTTAGTGCCTTTCTGAAGCCTAGCAGGATCACAGCTAGCCATATACTGGGGGAAAGGAGGCATCATTCCAGATGGTGCAACGAAAAAGACACACTTCCTGGGTCCCGCCCAATAACTTGACTTCAAGGATGGGACCCAAAGCATACCCATCTCACTAGAGCATGTGGGTCAGGCAGATACCATTGGGGAAAATTAGCAGAATTAAAATCTGTAAGTATAAATTTACTATATCATCCTTCTCTCAGTCTGGTTCCTGCAGATGCACTGGACTTCAGTTCTTTTTACCTCCCACCCATGGAAGCTACTAGTCATGCTAGTTGTGAAGGAAAGGAGATGAACACCTGGTTGAGAAAGACAGTGGTACATAGATTCACTTATGGGCATCACAGATAGATAATACAGAAATGTAGGGGAGTCCTCTCTTTCTATAAGAGTTCTAGACATTATCTAGACATGATTGATTTTATATAATTTCTATGCTGTCTCAATCATAAAGCCCTGGACCCCTTGTAATAATTTAAAGTACATAAAACCATAAAACTGAAAATTGCAATAAAAGCATAAAATACAAAACCCCAGCCAATACATTAACAATATATTTAAGAATCAAGATCCAAAAGCCTAATGGAAGAGAATCATTTTAAGTTCCCTCCTATATGCCAACAAAGAAGAGATCATCTTTCTTTTGAGGAGAGGGGGAAACTGTTCCACAGAACTGGGGCAGGAACAGAAAAGGCACATTTTCTAGTCTTTACCCCTTTAGCTTCACCTCTGTGGCATGTCCCTTTGCAGGTGTCCTAATCTTGACCAGGAACTTAGCATTCCCATTCCAAGGACATTGACCAAAGGAATCTAAAGCGAGAGTTCATAGGTTTTAAGAAAAGATGCCATCCAGAAAAAGATGCCATCCAGTACAGCGTGCTGAAACAACAGGATCCAGGCAACACATTGTGTAACATTTTCTGTCACACACCAAATCCTTAGAGGAAAGCCAAGAGTGTTCTTGTTTATAATTTATGGACCCCAACATCTGGCACCCCATCTCCCTCAGCAGAACTATCTCTAAGATGTACATAACCTGCATTGCTGCCAGAATCGCCAACGAACATTGTTTGAAATGCTACTAGATGGGTTCTACTGGTAGCCCTCCTATTAGAAGGTGTTTCTGTTCCATACTTTAAATGCAAAGTCCTGCTCCAATCCATGATTGTCACTATCTGCTGCTTCTGGACAGTTTTTTTCCAGGTGCAATTCAAGGTGCTGGTACTACCTTTAAAGCCCTAAATGGCATGGGAGAGGCTAATAGCCTGGAATTACCCAAGGGTATCTGTCCATCCCACCAGGTCAGATAGAGTGGGTGCACTCCAAGTCCCCTCCTTTAAATGTTGTAATCTAGCGGGGCCTAGGAAGCATGCCTGTCCCTGCCCTGTGGAACACCCTTCTCCCCAAGATCCGGCAGGCCTCCACCCTCCTTGCCTTCCTGAAGGCCTTGAAGAGTTGGCCTTTCCTACAACCATTGGGGTAGGATGAGGCTGGAGCCCAGTATGACAGTGTAAGGATGCATGGGAGAGTGCTGCCCCTAAGTGCCATGAGTTTTTAATTGAGTTTTTATTGATTTTTATTTTGATGGTTTGGGGATTTCTGTTGTTTTTATGGTGGCTATTTAAGTCTTTTCAAATAAATAAATAAATTGTCTAATACCCTTTTTAAACCATCCAAGTTACTGGCCATGATATATGAAGATAGCAAATTCCAAAGTTTATCTATGAATTCTGTAATTTTTTTTTTAAATTGATCATGAATCTCTCCCCACTTAGTTTCGATGGATGATCTTGACTTTTGACATCAGGAACATGATCATCTGAAGTGGCCTTAGTGAAGTATTCATTAAACCCTTGACAGCGTTGTTTTAATCCGCTTTTCCACCTGGATAAATATTACTTTTCTGCTCAGCTTTTGTTCTGCAAGCAAAATAATTTCTGAGTATTTACAGTCTATATATTACACATATTTCCTATCCATCTCAAAAAATAGTAGATTGTGACAGTTCAATTATCCTAACAATTACTTAGGAAAATCTATAGCAGATTAATCTGATCTATTATAGAGCTAGACTAGATGGGATTCTCTTCCATTAGGCATAGGAGGGAACTTAAAATGATTCGCTGCCATTATTTACTAAATAGCAGCTAGGCAGAGAGGTGAATTAAAACCATTCTCTCTGTCTGTGTATGCGTGTATCTTTCATATGGGCTTGATCTAAAACCAGTTTTATATCGGGACAAAGATCTGCTATGGGGGAAGGGGACATAGTATGGAAGCAAGATGGAGTAAAGCAGGAGTTCTCAAACTTTGCAGTACCATGAACTCCTGAAATGATAAATGAATGTGTTGGCTGCTTCCAGTCTAAGCGTTCCTGCTGGCCTAAAGTCCTCAATAACCCCCAGGTTTTTCTTTAATGGCCTTAAAAAGCAATACAAACCCCACATATTTAACCTTACTTATAATGACAGTTTTGAAAGTACTTTTAAGCCCAGATACTTATGAGAATGGATGTTTATTAGACTTATATCCTCTGAAGCACTGGTGTCAAACTTAAATAGAAATGGGAGTCACAAACTGTACATATGGATCCCTGCAGGCCGCGTATTGACTTAGAAAACCAAATGTTTATATTTTTCTTTTTTTATTACTACATCAACACATTAAAATCACCTAGAAGCTAGATATAACTAAGACATAAAAAGAAACATATTATTATGACTATAACAATTTGTTTTCAATATTTATGTATATTTTATACACACACACACACACACAAATATATATATATATATATATTCCCACCACCCCACTCTGAGCTTCCTCCCAGTCTACTTCCAAATTGTCACGCAAATCACCTCAACTCCTTCCCACACTTATCACCTCCCTGCAATGTTCCCTCTAATTTCTGATATGCTGTATGTGGGGAAAAAACTGTTTTTGCAGCTTTTCCCAAACCAAGTCCAAATTTGTGTACCATGAGAATATGAATATATTACAAATACATGTAATACTGATTTGTAGAATATTTACATAGTTAAAGTATGGAAACTAAAAAGTGTAATAGCATGTCCCATATATGCTTGAAAGTTGTTTCTTCAAGTCATTTTGGACTCCTGGCAACTGCCTCCTGTACTTTTCTTGACAGTATTTTTCAGAAGTGACTTGGCAGTTCTTTCTTCCTAAATGTGAGGAAGGTCACACAGATGGCTTTGTGCCCAAGGCAGGTCCACACTCAGCATCTCCTGGTTTTTAGTCTGACACTTTAACCACTACACCAAACTGGCTCCACACACATATGCTTACAGATTACAATATAATTCAATTATATTGATAACTGCAATCAATATCAAAATATTGACTGCAGTTATCAGTGACTAGTGAGTTTAAAATATAAACTCACTAGTCACTGAAAACTGCAATCAATATTTTGTAAGCATTTTCCTTTCCTTTCCTTTCCTTTCCTTTCCTTTCCTTTCCTTTCCTTTCCTTTCCTTTCCTTTCCTTTCCTTTCCTTTCCTTTCCTTTCCTTTCTCCTTTCCTCTCCCTCCCTCCCTCCCTATTTAATATTGCAATGAAATAATTTTTTTTAAAGACAGAAAAGCATTATACAAAAAGCATTTAGATCACCCCCCCTCTCATTTTCCCCCATTCTTCCTTCTTTTCTGGATGTATTCTGAACATATTTAAACTTTAATTATATAATTCAAAACTTGAAATTTGTATAAAGCTAATAACAATCATGGACCTTATACAGCCTGAAACTCAACAGATATTAATTAAACCTGTTTTGGAGGGAAGCGGGAAATAACATTCAACCTTTTCAGAGGGAGGAGGGAAATTAATTTAACCGGTTTTGGAGGAAGGCACTCCTTTCTGCACTGGCGGCTGTGGGGCCCGGAGCAGGTCAGCTACCAGTGCAAATCTGGATGCCTGCCTGCTGTTCTGGGGAACAGGCAACAGCTCACTCCTTCAGCTTAACTGCAGCATCGAGGCTGCTCGGAGCTGCTGCAGCGCAGACTGAGGGGGAACTTCTGTTATGTGGTGCTCCTGCTCAGTCTGTGCCGTGGCAGCGCCAAGCAATCCTTGCTGCTGCAGTTAAGCCAAGGCGATGAACTTGTGCAGGACTCCTCGTGAGTCATGAGCTCAGAGTTTTATGGTGATTGGTGACTAAATTTATTATTATTTAGTTTTAAAATGTAATATTATTTATTTTTGATTGCATTTTTAATTTATTTTGTTTAGTATTTCCCATTTTAATATGGTTTGGGCCGCACTCAGGAATGTTGTGGGCCACATGTTTGACACCTCTGCTCTAAAGGTTGCCACTAAACTGGCCTTGGGCAGCTTTGGATAAGTTGTGGATCTAGGAGTGCAAACTGATACAGAATTTTTTTTATTAGTTCTCTAGCAGCAAACTCAAAGAATGGAGCACTAACAGAAATGAACCATGGTGCCTACACAAGTGGCATTTGTGTTGGGTTGGCATCACCATTATAACAATAGGCTCCCATAGGCTTTATAACCCAACCTACAGTCATGGCTACAATTCCCATGAAAATCACTTGACTGTAAAAGTATGGTATCATGTTGTTATTACAGCTTTTAATGAGAGCTCTCATGCCAACATCTCTGATTTTTTTAAGAAAATGGCTAAATGCACAGAAGATGTATTGATAATGGGGGAGGGAGGCTAGTCATTTCTCTCCCCTCCCCCTTTTCTGGGTTTACAAATATATTGTTTTAATAATGTATTCTGGATCCTGGATTCAAACAGAATGCTGTTCCTTATGTGAAAAATGTAAACCAAAGTATGGTTTAGTGTTATAAATGAACCCAGATTTATTCTTCTTCATTAATAGGGTCAAGGGAAGAGTTACAGCTCAAAACTGGAAAAGCAGAATGCATGTTTCACCAATGACTGGGAAGGCACAAAAAGTAAAACTGATGATATATAGTATTAGTTAATTGATTCAGTATACTGTTTCTAGAGATAAAATGAATTATTTTAATACAGTAATTAGAAAGCAATGTATAAAATAGTTTTAATCACCTGCTAAATGTTTCTAAAATTCAGGAAATGCTTATGAAAGCACTAGAATCATACAATTTTCAATATTAATGTAGAAATCTTTCCTCTGCCCATCAACTGTTTGTGTTTCCAGACCAAGACCTTGGCTCTCTTACTCTAGGCCATAGATATATTATCACCTGTCTGCAATTATATAACCACCATACCACTATAATTTAATCTGTTACAACCCAAAAACTCTACTTTGATAAATCAAATATATTAATATATAATATGTAGGTAATCACATTTATACTCTTAATTTATACAATATTTATGATGCTACATGTGTCCTTGAAATAGGGACACCATACTATGACAAACCAAGCTAGCTGCTGGAGTTCATAAATTTTGCTCAGCTTTGGATGAGTTCAAAGAATTGCCATGTAAGAAAAGCCTTACAGAGGGAATTTATCTGATTATGGCAGTAATAATTACCCAGCTGTTTATTGCAGATAGAGAAATAATTCATGTAGGCAATAGGCCGTGGTGGCAATGACACTCCACATTTAGTAAATATGCAAACTGTTCACTTCTAATTAACCAAGCTAGAGGATGCCCTTATTAAATGTATAAACTAAAAGTGCCTTCCTGACAAGTGATGAATTGTTACATTGCACAAACTCTTGCCACAGAATTATTGGAGTGAACTTGGGGCTTAACTTCATTAAGAGATCTTGTGGGATAGTTAAATGAGGATGGACAGCATAACAAGGCCAGCCTGACAGCCAATGATATGTTAGAGCTTAATGAAAATGCACCTTTTCCTTCTTTTCTCCTTACTGTACAGTTGATTCCACTTTAGATAAAGGAGGAGACTGTAAAATCTATTGCAATCAGGCAATGTAAAGATTCACTGAGATTTCAGCATCAGAATGAGCCTACAGAAGTCACTCAAGTCCATAAATCATTACAAAAAATATATTAGCCTCCAAATTATTTCTTTGCTATTCTCTAGAACTGCTTCACTAATGGTAACATTGCCCAAACTTGAAGTAGTAATTTTAAATTTTGACAGAACTTGAAATTGTCCCTGTAAGATATGTATAACAAATGTTAAAGCTGGAAAACAGTTTTAATTGTGTTTTTATTTGCCATTCCTTAACAGTAAGAGACCAATTGCCCTTTTCCCCCCAGATAAAAGTTGGTGAAAAACACTTTTGGCTGTTTTTGGTGAAAAAACACTTCTAGCTGTGCAAAAAAAAAAAAAGATCTATTCCTAGTAAGGACTTTTCACTGGAAAACTTTCAGGGCAAAGCAAAAATCTTATTTAAAAACTTGTTTCCTACATCCTTATGCAGAGGAATTGGTTCTTTAATCTTCCAAATTAATCACTGCACAAGATTTAAACAATTTTTACTGAAAGCTTATACCATTAGTCAGTACTAAACTTCTCTCCACATCAATCATAAGTAAAAAAAAATCATAAAGAAATTAAGTTTTGAGCGTATTTACTAACCTTTCTAATACTTTGAGTTCAAAGATTTTGCTAAGCCATGATATGCTTTGTTTGATTTTGGCTTAGCATGTGCTATGAACCCAATTATGTGGCTCATTCAACAAAAGGTAATGAAAACAAACTATGGCTTAGCAAAATGTGTGAGCTCAGACTGCATGTGTTCATTCCTTAGAGCAACTGGCCTTGGTGAGCAAGGTAGTATCAGCCTCTTTTTTTTTTCCTTTCCTTTTTTTCTTTTTGGTGCCTTTGAGTCAGTGTTGACTCCTGGTGAGTGCCTGGACTGGGTTATATTTTAGTATTTTGTCTGGTCAAAAGAGAATAGTCACTAATCTTCTGCTAGATTCAGACTTTATTTAATCCCTGCTCCTGATTGCAAGTTCTATATTTGATACAAATGTCCATTCCTCATAATCAAATGGAGTATGTGCCACTACAGTTCCAAGATGTTTCTAAATTGTCTGAAATATTCAGTATTTTAGGCCACCACAATGTACAGCTACTGTCCAGATCACAAACCCCTAATAGTCCATCCTCAGTGGGAAGGTGCTGCTTATTATCTGGAGATAACACTAATGTCGCCAACACTCCAAAACAGGTAGTCATCTTTTGCCAGGCAATGTTATGGTCAGTTCTGATTCTTGGCCCTGTATTGTACTGGGACTCTGTGTGTGTATGTGTTTTTATATTATTTACTGTGATTTTTATTTATTTATTGTTTTTACTGTTTTGTTCTTTTTATTGTTTCAAATCACATTCTAATCCATCCAGAGATGCTCACTTATTGGACAGAACAATAACAAATCAATGCTAATGTATATAAAAATAAGGCCTTCCAAATCCAAGTCATGGAAAGTTTCTGGCACAGAAACATTTGATGGGAAGGACCATATGGCCTTTGTACTGTCCGGTGATTTTCTCCTATAAACATAATTCCCCAGTTATTCCTGTTATGACTGTGTGAATTCTAGAGCTAAGGCAGTCTCGGCACAGTCTAAACTGCTTGGAGAGGATTTGCAGGGAAAAGCTGACCAGCAAGAAAAGAACAAGCACCTCCTCCATTTAATTTTTCTCTGCAAATTCTGAGTACTCCTGCAATCATATTATGAGTCCAATACAGTTGGGAATCCCATGTTTGTCTCATAATTTCTAGCTTAATCCAATGGTCTCCAGTGAAACCCTACTTCAAATGAAGCTTAATGCCATGAGCCATAGCAGAGGGCTTGTGGATAACAGGTTCTAATGAACTTAATCTATTTCTGAAATTACTCATTTTCTCAGTTGATTGCATGATACCTTTAATGCTGCAAAACATTAAATAAAGTTAAAACCACTGTGTATCTAAAATAGTAAAAGAAAATCTAAGTGTAGTGAAAAAAATCCTTTTATCAGCCTTATAATATTTTCTGAATGCTGCCTATCTCTATCTATGAGACTAGTTTTTAATTTCATGAAATCATTTTCTCATTCATAACCTGGGGCAGTTTTTGCATATGAGGCTATAGGTTACAAGTGTACACCTCTAGCAAATGCATACTCAGCCTTTAAATTAATCAAACCAATTTATCTTTGTGAGAGGCACAGTATCCCTATGAAAACATTATCTTATATGTGTTACATAAATACAATGACAAAATGGCCTTTCCAGACACGTAGTTTTCTGATCTTACTGCTATCATAGCAATTATATGTTTCCAAATGCCATTAAATTTCTAAGTACATATTATTTGTATTAATAGTGAATGTTAAACCATACAAAATATATTATCAGTACAGTAACAAAAGGTACTGTACATTGCTTTACAGCAACACAGTGCAATATTTCATCTGAACAAAAACTATTTCCAGAAGGTTAAAGTAAATGTTAGTTGTCTCCCAGAGTTGCTTAAAAGGAAAAAAAAAATATATCTGCCAGATAAGGCTTCCCCCATTACCTTAGCACTACAGTAGGAAAAAACACACCTAGTGATATATAAAGATACAGATGCTCTCTCAGGATTTAGACCTATAGCCTAAAAAAGCAATAAAGCCCAAGGAATAAAAGGGACGGAATTTGAAAAATTGATTTTAAATCAATAGCTAAATACACCATGGAGGAATGGGGATTAGACTAATCCTAGGCTGGCCCACTCGAGGCAAACTTTCTCAGTGGAGCACATGTCAATATGTATCCCTTGTCTAAACCTGGCAGCTCGACCTACTGAAAGGCAGTACCGATGCAGTACAGAATTATCCTAGTCTCACAGTACTTGCCTTATCTCAGCTCCTTTGCTCAGAATTACAGCTCACAAGTAGGCTGCAATAGCAGATCTCTAACAGTACTGCATTATTCTGCAGATTTACTTACTCAGGAGGTCCACAGTACTTTTTCTATGGAAAGAAATTCCCTGCTGTATGCATTTCAGTTCTGCCCCAACTCAAATAGATTCAACTGTATCATACATACAGTACATGCATTCTGTTGTAAATTAAACAATAATTTGAAAACACACGTTTAGATAAGCAGGTAAAAAAGGCTAGTTTTCATACTGGATAAAGAAGGCAATTCCTTCCATGATGAATAACCTAATTAGCATCACAACTATTTAAATCTATTTTAAAAGTAAAGTTTTACCATTCAGTACTTTCATCTTTACCTGACCGTCTCATTATTCAGAGCAATAGCTTCCAAGTACTTCTTTAGCGCATAATAATTATGGATATATTTTCGGATGTAATAGCCTCGCCATCTTTTTTGAATCTAAGGGAGGAAAAAGTGCACATATTTGCTTCACTGGTTTGTTTTTGTTTTTGTTTTGCAACAGAGATATACTGTCAAACATTATAAGAAATATTTGTTCTGTTCTGCAAGGAACACAATTGCTTCAACACTAGCATGCATACATATTTGCCTATTCATTAATATGGATACAAAAAACTCTAAAATTATTACATTGACAGAATATATATATAAAAAAAGAATACTGCACATAAAACATATTGAACTGAGCACAGACTGCTAAGTCATTTTTAGGACAGCTTTTAGAATTAGAAATTCATAAATTAGTTACTAAGGCTACCTGCTGTTAATACTGTTAATAAGTGAAACCAAAGTTGATAAGGATAACTACATGTAATGAACAAGTAGACAGCTAACTTCTTTGTATTTCAAATTTTGAAATATCATGTGATTCTTCTAACAACATTGGTATATCACATAGAAATCTGTCCAACTCTGCCTGTTTAGAACCATAAGACTTTTCTTCCAAACAAGTGGGGAAGGCTAATTAAAGTAACTGCTTCACCAGCCATCACTTTTTATAACATCATAACATAATTAAAAACTTCTGAACAGATTGTGGGACGTGGGAGTCCCTTCCTGTAGCTGTTCTCCAGAAACATATTCTCATTTCTACCTTAGTAGAATGAAAATACTGATAAGAGATCATATCAAACATGTTATGAATCAGGATTTGCCTTTACACCATATAAAAGTTACTTATCTACCACCTTCAGGCAAGCAGCTTTTCAGTGGGTGGAGGCATGGCAACATACTTAGCTAAAAGACACAGCTAGTATCTTTGCTCCTTTAAACTTCAGTAAAAACTATGCTGTTTAATAGGCACTGAATAATGAAAGACAGCTCCCAAAATTGTTTAAGTGCTATGGAACTTCTGATGAAATTAATTCTATATTCAGTGGGGTGAACAAATAAATATGATGTTAAAATTCCTAGGAGTAACAACAACATTTCTGAATTTGCCCAAACTTTACTATACACTAAAGAAAAATAAGCCAGAAAAATGAGCTTGGATATTTAAGAAATTGCCAGAACTACCCTGGAAAATGAAGAATGATATAAGCTGGTATATAAAAATAAATTTTCACATGTATGTCTCCATATTCAGTTACTATTTCAAAATATTTTTATCCCACTTTCCTATTAAAAAGCACAAAGTGGCTATTAAAAATCAGTACAAAAAATTAAAATATAGAATATTTATTTGAGACCAAGATAAATAATACATAAATCAATCCAGAAGGATAAGAACCAACTAGAAAACCAAATATAAACAGTGAAGCCGCTGGAAGAAACAAATTTCTTAAGAGATATGGGGCCCAACATATTTCAGGCAATAAGGAGTTCAGTAAAAGGGGAGCGCCATCTCTTCTTTCCAAATAATGAAACTGATTATAAAAAAACAAATCTTCATCCTTTTTAAAAAAGAAAAATGGAGCTTCAATAAGCTTCAGAAGAATTTGCTATGAGCAGAACATGGATATTCTTCAGTCTCTGGTCCAGTTAAAAAGAGCTAGCCTTCCATCCAGAATTTTCTTCTAGTTTTAAATAAATTGGGGGAAAAAATTACTTTCCCAAATAGTTGCATTTTAACATCATAACTGGCAAATGTCTGGAAGAACAGGAATAGATAAATGATATTTTTTTCAGCTGAATTTGTTTAAATGTCTGGTATAAGTGAAATGGTATAAACTAGTATTAGGTTGTCATACAGAGCTGATAGGCTATAGGTAGCTTGACACGTTTAGTGTTCAATCCTAAAACAAGAGATATTACATAGGATGTATGTTTGGGGGAGTTCTGTTTATGTAACCCCTTATTAATTTTAATCATTGCATGTTGATATAATTTTTCCCCCACCATTAGCACAGTCTCTCATTTTCCAGTGCATCAGGCCTTTATATACTCTGCATCATTTATATACTAGGACCATCCAACATTGAAAGGAAAATGTCAGATATTCATATTGGTTTTAGAGAAGGACAAAGAACAAGAGACATTACTGCTCGTATATGCTGGATAATTCATAAAGCCAAAGAATACTAAAAGAAGTCATTACGTTGACAATAGAAAGGCTTTCAGCTATATTATGTCAAGCTATAGAATGTCCTTAGGAAAATGGGAATCCTAGAACATCCCACTCTCTTCATGCAAAACCATTGGGCAGGAAGCCACAGTCCAGACAAAACATGGTGAAAGAACTGGCTCCAGGTCAGCAAAGAAATGAGACTAGGCTGTATACTATTTCCTTATTTACTCAACCTGTATGCTGAATACATAATGAGGGAGGCTGGGCAGGAAGAAAAAGAGAATGGTTTTAAATCTGGAGAAAGAAACATCAACAATCTGACACTACCCTGATAGGTGAAAATGCAAATGATCTGCAAGCTTTAATAATGAAAGTGATGGATAGCTTCTGCTATTTAGGATCAACTATCATTAATAAAGGAGCAGCAATCAAGAAATATGTCGAAGACTAGCACTTGATAGGGTAGTAATGAAAGCCTTGGAAAAGATATTCAGGTGCCATGAAATGTCTATATCTACAAAGTGTGAAGGTAATGGTTTTCCCTGTGATTCTCTATGGATGCAAGTAATTGGACTTTGAAGGAGCAGGACAGAAAAAGTATTGATGCCTTTGAATTTTGGTGTTGGAGACTTTATGATGCATAATCAGTCAGTCAGTCAGTCATTTGTATTTTGTATAAACCAAAGAATCCTACCCTGTTCAATTTTTCTCCATATACCAAATCATTTTTTCTGATATTACCCAATAATCCCAATCCACCAACACACACATCTCACAGAAAATAGAATACTACTTGTATCACTATATCTTATAATTTCAAGGTGAATATTTACATACCCTTACAAAATATGTGCCCTTCAAAGTAATTATCAAGTTTCTGTGGTGATTGGTACCAAACAATTATTGTCATTGATCAGTACCAAACAGATAATTTTAAACAAAGTCATTGTGTGCTCAGCAGATTACAGCTTGTTAACGGGCAAGTTCTAAATGACCTCTTAAGCTAGTCAAATCAATGATGCATATTCCTCATTAAGTAGCATCAAAATGTAAGTGGTCTTATAAATAATGTTTATTTTAAATGCTAAACAAATGGCAAAACCTTGATATATCAGAAGCCATCTGCTCATACAGATTTTTTTTTTTTAAATGGGGATTACTTTTCTTCACAGCAACCCTTAAATCTTCCAAATGAAAATAAGACTACTATATCACAATCTACTATTCTAAAAGTAAATCTGATTCAGAGAAAATTATGCATTACAATTATTGTTTTCTTTATTATTTTATCTGGCTCCAAAGGTGAGAGTTTGAAATAGTAGGTCAAATATAATTAAGGAACAATATTAAAGAACATGTGATGATACAGGACCATAATTACATTAGCCAGGTGATTTTCTTTTCTGCCTGTACCTAATTTAGAACTGTTTCTAAAAGCTGAATATATGTTATATTTATGCAAGTCCTACTGGAAAGTCTTGCACTACTGGGAACCATACCTGATTAGCTGGTAACATTTATAGTTCTTAATTTGGTCAGGGAAACATGGGAAAACATGCTCTAGGTATATCTATGGCAGAAAGTTCAGGCCATTAAGTCCATAATAAAATGTAATTTTTTTTCTGTATTTTTTTAGTCATATCACAAAATGTATTTTCTAAAGTTAAGTAGATATTTATTCAGTACCTGGATGAGGTCAATAAATGCTATCTACACAACCCTGAATTTCATAGAAGAAGGGTGGGATATAAATGCAAATGCATGCAAAGATAAAAAATGTTTGTTCCACTTAAGATGCAATGCCCCAATATTTAGAAGAGACAATGATTTTGTACCTTTAAATCTAACAAAATTTTCAAAAATGCAATTTGGGATTACTTGAAATTTGTAACTATCTACCATTTCCTCACTTTACCATCAGCATATCAATCAACTTTATATTATTCTGGGTTGCTTATTTTATTAAAAGCAAATTCAGAGCACAATTGACTTTTCATTTGTTTAACAAGTGAAGAAATATTTACCCTGACAGCCATTTCATTGTAGAAATTCATCTTCATAATAAAATATGCTGTCTGTGAATCAAGGGGTGAGAAAAGAAAACGGCATACATTTCAGTTACACAAATACTATACTTCTATCTTTACATATAAAAGGTAAGAATGTTTATACATAATACATAATAAGACTTCTAGGCTTATACGGAATAAAATCAAATGTAGAATTAAAGAGATGGGCTTGCTAATACATAATGCAGGCTTAACCAGAAAAATCTATGGTAGTCAAACCAGCAGCTAATGGAGATATATGATCATAAAATGCTCTCCGCTGAGTTTGATAATCAATGGTGCTCTACTGAGAGTAGAATAACAAAGCAGAAATATTCACAAGTGCTGGTGGCATATAGTATTATATGATTTATTCACCAGGGTTCTTTTAACCAAAACTCACAGAAACATAAAAGGAATTCATATTTCAAGATGCCTGGTTTAATGAAAAATTCAAAGAAATGCTGTCTTCAGTCGAAATCGTTCAAGGATATGGATGCAGTGATGGAGCAAAATTGTGCCTTCCAACCATCTGTACTAAATGTTATGTACTTAGTTGCCTCCTGAGTAATCCTTGGGAATTTTGTTTCATTTAATATTCATTCTAACATCATAAAATCATAAATACAATGATAACATGTTACAGTGAATCCCCTGATATAGAAAACATTTCCTGGTTCCCTTCCAATAAAGATGAATTCCGCTCTTAGTGAAAGAATCTCCTGTTACAGCAAACACTCACTTGGCAAGATAGGTTATTTTAATGGATACATCACTTTACACTAAGCTTTCACATCTGTTCCACACTCTAATTACCAATGCAAAATGAACATAATTCACAACTGTATCATAAAAAAAGTAAAATAAGTACTTTCGAGATAGAAGAACGTCCTTTATTTAGCATAACATGCAGACTCTGGGGGGTTGGGAGTGTGTTTTAACTACAAATCAGAGAGAAAGAACTTCTCCTTGATATGCAGTTCCCTGTACTCTCACTCTTCCCTCCTGGCAAAGAAGAATTCACTGTAAAAGAGTTTCACTGTAATTAGTGTTATTTGAATTGCCTAGTCTGATCCAAAGCAAATTGTCTGTGGAGAGCAGCAGGACTGGATTATTTATCAACTGTCTGGGCAATTAAGAAGCAGTTGGCTGCAATATGTTATTTACAAATGAACACAATGATGCTACTTCATTTTAGATTCACTTTCTTCATTATATTAGTTGAAGCATTATTCCTTTTGTTTAATTAAGCCACTTTTTAAAATGCTTACCTTAATATTATATTGCTTCCTTAATAATATACCCAAAAGAAAAAAAAGAGACAGTTCTTTTGAAAAAAATTAATATATTTAAGCTAAGAAGTCCTTTAGTTTGGTGATAAAATTCACCTCCTTTCCAAATCCCTACAACAACTGATAGAAGCCAACAACAGGAATATTGTTCTCCTCCTTCCATAACTCAAGTCCTTGTCTAGCTTTGCTAGCATATTTCAAATGGCCTGATCAAGGAATGGAATGCTGTGGATCAGAGGTGGCCATCCTTAAATAGGTAAATAAAACTGGCAAAGTAAAACACATATGTTGTAAAAGTCTAATGTCCCAAAACGTTTTAGCAATATTAGAACTGCTACTGTAGTTTTTTAGGGTACTAGTAATTGGGCTTGTATACTATCTCTGCATTACATCTATAAAGCTTTAAATCTTATATTTTAAAGTGGTTGAATGTGGGACATGATTCTTGTTCTAATGCAGCTTTTGCACAGAGATCAGGCATCTAGGCCCTCCCAGTTTTATACCTTTCCAGAGTTCTTTATGCTCTACTTTAATGGGTAAAAGAAGAAAGCTGTATTACTCTCCTCAGCTTCATGGATGCCCATTCTTTATTCATCTGGTATGGAAGCTAGATAAAAAAGTAAAGATGCCCTCAAATTGAGTGTGATTCCTGGTAACTATGTAGATCAGGATGTGGACTTCCATTCAGTTTTCTTGGCAACAATAAAGAAGTTCTTTATCACTGCCTTATAGGCTATGTTTTTCAACTTCCTAATCTAGTCTACATCCATGGAATTCAATCTTCCATTCAAATACAGGTAGTCCTCATTTAGTGACTGCAATTGTTTCCAGCAAAATGGCCATTAAGTGACATGGTCAGTAAGTAAACCACGTGACTGAGAGAGAGAGATACTGCAAAGATAGCCAGTTGCTGCCATAAAGTTCTCTCATAGAGTGTCCTGTATCTGTTTTTTCCCCGCCTTGCAAGGCAGAAAGATTGCTTAAACAAGCTATCTCTTCCTCAGCTGCTTTTCTCTGGGGTGCAGCACTTCCCTAAAAAGTGTCAACCACAACAAGCTCTGCTCTGTGACCTTAATTAGTTGATTAGATCCCTCCCCCTGCCTGAAACTGACCAAACCTTAATCAGTTTCACACTGAAGGCTTTTGTTGTTGTAAATGCCTGCATTGGTAGGAAAATTATTTTTATTACCATTTATTACTATCATATCTGCAAACTGTCACTATCTGAGGCAGTTGCTAAATGAGGACTACCTGTACTATTAAGTCTCCTTTTGCATAACTTCAAATCTCAGACAAGGCTGGCCTGTTGTACTACCTGCTGGGAATTCTAGACAAAAGCAGCAGTGTCCACAGGGGTGGTAGGGAAGGTTGAACTGATGAAAGCAGAGTTGTAGCATTGTGACACAAGCCCATCCCTTTTCTACAGACATTTGATATTGCATGTACACCCAAAAGGGTTGGAACTTGTGATGCAACAACACTTGGTCATTCTGACAAAAGTAGCAAAATCCTGTGGACACTGCTGAGAAACAGGGTAGTGGCACAAGGAAGTAACGAGTTCCTATTTTGCAGTGCAGCAAGTTCCAAGTATCAAAAATGTAAGATTTATTCATGATTCTTGTTATCCACCTAGACACTTTAGTAAAACCTAGCCTATTTGCTTTATTATTCAGATATCTGAATGCTTACGCATGACCGAAAATGTATAAATCTGAAAAAGCACAACATATTAAATATTTGTTCCAATAAAATAATTGCACCTATTTTGAGTTGATGCAAATTACTATGGAAAACTTAAAATATTGTTTTAGAAAGTTAATTTTTACCTCTGCCATTTTTCTGAACATTTTCCGCCCTTGATAACCCCGCCACCATTTTTGAATAAACACCATCATCTTGTTCAGATACCTAAAACAAAATACTTCAATAAGCATATAATACTGTATATTAATAGAGATCTTTACAACTTTTAAGTTTCTGAATATGAAAATTCAGTATCTAATTATTTTAGGGCAATCTGTATCCTGAATTTCAGAGACACTATCTTGATACTTACATTCAATGTAGTATGTTGAATATCACTCCTAATACTGTTTGAGGCATATGCCCTTTTCAGTATTACAGTAGTACCTCGGGTCACGAACGCTTCTGTTCATGACCAATTTGGGTCACGAACAGCACCGTTCGCAAAATTTTGCTTCCATTCGCGAACTCCACATCGGGTGACGAACAGGATCCGCGGCCATTTTCCCTGCTGACACACGTGGTCGTGGCTTCCTGTAGGGAGGGTGACTCTCCCTCCAAACAATAACCACCTTCCCACCCGCCTTCCTGTCCTCCACGCCTCAAGCAAAGTTAGTGTTCTCTCTCTTCATACTGTACTGTACTGTACTTTGTGTCATATTTTTATGGTTTAAAAAAAAATACATATGGTTCAGAATGGATTAACTGTATTTACATTGAGCCTTATGGGAAAATTTGATTCAGGTCGCGACCAAAATCGGTTGGCGACCAAATTCCTAGGGGTCAGAACAGATTAACCGTATTTACATTGAACCTTATGGGAAAATTTGATTTGGGTCGCAACCAATTCGGGTCGCGACCAGAGTCGCGGAATGAATTAAGTTCGTGACCCGAGGTACCACTGTAATTTGTTATAGAATCAATAAAATGGTGTACTAAGGCCTGCCCATGTTCTTTCACTAGCTCCCCCTACATACAAGTTTTAATACTTCTTTCCTGTTTTCCTTAACCAATTTCACACAGCACTGAACATGGAAACGTTTATGTAATCACTTTTTACACTTTGTAAGAAAATGAACATTAAACCTAAGCTTCCCATTTCACATAAAATGGGAAACCGATTTAGAAATTAGACAAGAAAAAGCACAGCAACAAA
This sequence comes from Liasis olivaceus, assembly GCA_030867105.1. Classification (NCBI taxonomy): domain Eukaryota; kingdom Metazoa; phylum Chordata; class Lepidosauria; order Squamata; family Pythonidae; genus Liasis; species Liasis olivaceus. The sequence goes on from CM061349.1 coordinate 284,744,280, forward strand.
TGTAAAAATAAAGAGGACACTTCTAGGTTTGAATCTAACATTCCTAACAGACTCACTTAATATTCCTGCAAACAAAGCAGCATACACTGGGCTTTTGTTGATTGCTTTTTCTTTTTCTTTTTTTTAAGTTCCACAAACTGACCTTTGCACAAAAGTTTTCAAAGAAACTTAATTGTTCAGCATAGCAACATTTAATTTTTTTAAAAAATGCTGGTAAAACTGCAGTTCAGTGGATAGGTGGTTCCTGAATCTGGAAGCTGGGTTAAGTAAGAGTTTCATTATATTTATTTCTATATATGTTTTTAAACACAGCCTAAGATATGTTAAAACTTTTATTCTATACATACCTATGAGAATAACCTCCATGAAATTCAATGAGACTGTTCTCTACTCTAAGTAGGCACGTATTCTAATTTTCAGGTAAACACATTTATGATGCAGGCACAAATTATATTACCTGATGTATGCTCGGACTTTGCACCCTCGAAACCAACTCTGAATTTTTACAGCAGCACAATATTCTGTTTTTCTGTATTCATCTACAAACCTAAAAGCACAAGAAATAACTTTCACAATTTGCACTGTGGTCATTTACATTAAAGATCAGAACAATAATCAAACAATAATCAAACAGTATTGTTTTTATTAAATCAAGTAAATTTATTTAATATATTTTTAACCACTTTTAGGACTATGATCTTAAGATAGCTTACAATAACCCCCTCCCCCCAATATTCACTATAAAAGCATTTGAAACTGAAGTAATTCTATGTCAATTGCTGTACAATAAAATATAATTTCAGAAAACCATAGGATTAGAAGGAGCCATCAAGTCCAAACCATGCATAGGGAAAGAATCCAAATTAAAGCACTGCTGATAAATGTTCATCCAACCTTTGCTAGAACCACATTCAGGGAAAAATAGCTCACCAGCTGCCTTATTACTGGTTCCACTGTTAGGTTGTTCATGCTATTAGGAAGGAATCTGCCTTCCACGTTCTGCACTGTGGCATGACAGAAAATAGGTCTTAACCTTTTTATGAATGCTGTTCCTTCAGGTACTTGAAAAGTGCTATCATATCCCCATCTCCATCATCTTTTCTGAAGGCTCAACATACTCAATTCCATCAATACTAGGAACTTAGGTTCTAGTCCTCTGATCAACCTTATTGTTTGTACCTGTTTCAGTTGTTTGAATCTTGTGGTCCCCAGAATTGGACACACTATTTGAGGTGGAATGAATAATGCAAACTAAACTGGAACAATGATTTCCTGTGATTTGGAAACTATGTTGATGCACTCTAAGATTGCATCAACTTTTTGGGGGGCAGTCACATCACACTTACATTTGGTTTGTAATTCCAAAATCTTTTTATAAGCACTGTTACTAAGAAAGATATCCACCATCTTTGGACTTCTATTTTTGAAGTATTATATTTATCTTTACTATATATCATTCTGTTATTTTCAGCCCACTCTGTAACCCACCAAGATCATTTTAATTTTTTTTTAAATTTTTTATGAAAGAGGTTTTGAACATTTTTCAGGCCACAGAATCTGTTAGTTAAAAAAGAAACTTTAAAGAACCCCTGATCAATAGGCAAAGTTTTAGTGACAGAAAATTGGTTGTGTTTATTTTATTTTATTTGTCCTTAGTCTTTTACAGAACCTCATCAAGTTCTTGTAAAATCGTGGGATACCCTGGAACACAGTTTGAAAAACCCTGCCCTAGAATATAAGGACAATCTCCATTCTCCTTCCAAGAACCCCTGCAGCTTTGCTTAGGATGGAAGTGGGCTTACCTTTAATTACTGTTAATGTGGCTATTGGGATCCTTGTATATTTTAAAAGACTGGTGAACATACCAGATTCCCATTTAGCCAAGCATATGTCTGGAGGAAGAACTAGAAGGGGGTATCAGAGCTTAATTTTGTTTATAATATTTCACACATTACCCCCACCTGAAGAACATAAGCATATTTCAGGATTTAAGGATAAACTGAGGGAGTGGCGTCTCCTGGTGGGTTCTCTCCAGGCTCGGTGCATAATTTATAACACAGGGTTTTCTACAGTGTTTCATATGACTAAATTGGGTACAGGTAGTCCTTGGTTAACAACAGTAACTGGGACTGGAATTTCCATCGCTAAGCAATGCAGTAGTGAAGTGTGACATCACGTGACTGCATCGCTTAACAATGACAATCCCAGCACTCCCCATTGCCATCGTTAACTAAATCCCACCCAGTCGTTACGCAAGAACCCACCCCAAGCCAAGCCATAACCAGCTTGGTCCGTCCCAGTCCCGAGCCAGCGGAGCCCGGGGCGGCAGGGCCAGCGGAGTGCAGGGCAGCCAAAAGGGCAGAGATGGGGGGGAGATAGGCAGGTGAGGTAGTTGAAGCACCTCTGCAGTCTTAAGTGCAGGTGGGCTGCCAAGCACCTAGATTTTGATGATGACCGTGGGGACGCTGCAATGGCTATAACTTCAGGGACCAGGTATAATTAGCCATTCATTCAGTGCTGCTGTAACTTCCAATGTTCGCTGAACAAATGGTCATTAAACGAGGACTACTTATAGTGGAATGTCTGCTTATCTTCAGGCCTTGACAGATATCTACTTGAGGCATGTTTTTTCAGATTTTTGCTTTCAATAAATGCCTTCATCATATCTGGATAAGAGGTACAAGGGGGAACCAGTAGTGAAGCCCTTGTATATCTGTTGTGTTCTGAGGGCAGAAGATTTAATGCATTATGCTTTGATCTGTAAATTATACTTGGCATTAAGAATTAAATTTATTTATCCACTGTTACATCAATTAACTGGCATATAGAATTCAGCAAGCAGCAGTGGATGCTGCTGCAGCAAGGAAGATTAGAGCAAAAGCAGTGGCAACCATGGCAGTTAATAATACAGGAGATAAAATAATTTAACATTGTGTTATTGTTTCCCTCTTGTTCAGGTGGTTTTATGAATGTCATTTGTATATTGGGATTTTGTTTTTAATTAATGATGGGGCCAATCTCCTTTTTTTCTCCTTTCATACTCCATGTATCTTTGTTTTGTTACCCCATATGATTGCAATATTGTCAAACTATCCCACTCAATTCCGTTTCTGTGAATTTGCTAAACATTCTGTCTAATAAAAACACTGAAGAGCACAAAGCCTAGGACCTTATATTTATATACCTATATTTCAAAAAATAGGTCTACTGAAAAATATTTCTAATATTTAAGAGAAGTTAGAGGATGCAAGTATGTTTTAAAAGTATATGTTTTAAAATGCATTTACATATGGAGCCGGTCACATGTCTCTCAGGGGCTGATGGATTTGAAATGTTAGGAACCACTAAAGGCCTTCTATTTAGTCCCAAACAATCCTACTGATCTTACTGAAGTCCACTGAGTAGGACCTTTGAAAAAGTTCTTAAATCATGGATATATTCATACTGGAGTCAAGAAATATGCAGCAGTCTAGCACTTGGTAGAGCAGCTATGAAGGCCTTGGGAAAGATTCAAATGCTGTGATGTCTCTATACCTACAAAAATCAGAATCATGCAAGCCAAGGTATTCCCCGTGATACTCTATGGAAGTGAAAGTTGGACTTTCACAAAGCAGGATAGGAAAATGTACATGCTTTTGAACTTTGGTGTTGGAGAAGACTCCTGAGAAAACAAACCAATGAATCATGAAACAAATCAACCCCAAGATCTCACTCAAGGCACAAATGATGGGCCTCAAATTATCCTATTTTGGGTATATTATGCAAAGACTCATTACAGCCTCTTTGGAGGAGGCTGTAATGCTGGGAAAGGTGGAAGGAAAGAGAGGAAGAGGAGGACCAGCAGCAAGGTGGATAGACTCAGTTACAGTGGTGATTTATGGCATAGTTGGAAGACTGAAAGACCTGGTTAGGGACAGATCACCATGGAGAAAATCTATCTATGTAGTTGCTAAGAGCTGACAATGACTTGATGACACATAATCAATATTCATAACACTGCTCAAAACCATTTGTGGCTTAGAGAAGAAAGATTACATCTCTCAACTCTGTTATGGAGATCTAATGTATGATTATGACAATATTCACATTTATTCCTATTACCATATTAATTTTTTAAAAAATTACACAATTTTATACACAAAGGCAACTATTTGCAGAATTAGGGATATTTCAAGAGCAGTTCTTCCCAACCAGATACTTTTCAGGTATAGTGAGTTACAGTTTTCATCCTCCCCAACCTGGTCATGCAGTTCCAATGGAAATTGCAACCTAACACTTCTCAACTACAAACTAGCCAATCACACTTTAAACAAGCATGTTCTGCAAACTTAGTTGATGGGTTAGCTTATGTTGAGACTGATGTGCAACCCTCCTCCCTGCCCCATAATATGATTAACCATGGGTAAACAAATCGTGTAACCTCAGCTGTTGTCAACTTTATTCCTTACAGAACTGTTTAGGCAAACTGCTTTCTATTGTCATTTAAAGTTCCCATCACATTTAAAGTTGTCATTTAAATTTCCCATTACATTTGGAAAGAACCAAGACTCTCTTTTTAATGCTAATGATGAGGGCCAAATGCAGAAGTAGGTGCCTTCTCTCTGTTGCCAAGATGAATTTGGTGGAGTTAACAGCCACTGAGGATGAAGGAGCCGCAATGGTTACTTCTTGGGGTGACTTCCATTTTTAGAAACAGGAATATCATCATTACTCATTAGCAAGCTTCAGTTTTCCACAGCACTATACCTCATGGTGGTGTTTCCTTCTGGCAATACAACATGAACGCCGTTCCCTTTCAGTTCCAACACTCCTGAGAAACACACCCTCCCTGTTCGTTCCACCTGCGTTCCCTATTACTCTTATGTTACCATGACGACTGATTCACAGGCGACACGTGTGAACCTCACCCTACTTTGCGGGGTGGGAATTCCTGATACTTCTTGGCTAGAAAGAAAGGAGCACCCGCAAACCTGGAATCATCTCTGGGGCGGGAAGGGGAATCGCTTCTTGGCGAATAATTAAAGGGCCTCGGGAAGGAGGCCCTAGTTACCTGTTTCTACTGAAATACTCCTGCTTGAAGCTCGGTAGTCGCTCCTGCAGCTGGGCCAAAGTGGCCATCTTTCCCCCACCCAGCCGGCTCCCATGGATGGTATACAAGTTTTCGTCATGGCAACTGGATCGTACCACCTGAGCCCCGTCGCGGAGAGGGGAGAGAAGGACACAACTTCCGCTAGGAGAGAGAGAGGCTGCGGATTCAGCTCCGCGGGCTGAAAGGGGGTAACAAGTGAGGCCAAGCGGCGGGAGTGGGAGGACAGCTCCCTCCCTGCTGTTTGACGTCCCTACGAGAGAAGCAGTCATGGTCGAGTCCGGTTTCCTTCCAGCGCCGAAGCTGCTTCCGGGATACCATCATGAGGGAGTGAGAGGCGCGGCATCCCGAGCGCGGCCCGGTGGACCGTCCTCCTCCTCGAGTTCTGCAAAGCGGCACCTGTCTCCTCAGGGAGCGGCCGACGGCGGGCGCTGAGTACATGTTCCGGGTGGCTCAGCCCAACCCGAGCAGACCTCCGGCCGCCAGGAAGAGCTGGTGAGGGGCGGGGAACAGGATCGCGAGAGGGGACAGAGGAACGCCTGGCCCTGGGGCGGAGGGAAAGGGGCGAGCTTAAGTTTTAGGGCCGATCGGGCAGGTGGCCCTGGGAGTAGAGTTGGCAGCGGAGGAGGGGATGACCGCAGGCTTTGCGCAGCTGGTCTTCAGAAATCAGCCAGAGCAGTTGCGGCATGTTATCATTTCCCGATGTCTTCTTTTAAGTCTGCTGGATGAGACCTGGCTTTAGGGCCTTGTGGAAGAAGTTGGCGTTCTGTGTGTGAATCCCCAATCATAAGGAAAAGGAGTAGAGTTTAAGTTTTAAAAAAGGCAGGAGACTGTAGCATATTTTCTGAGGTGAGGTGGAATGAGAATGCAAGGAAAGGGCTGCTAAGGTGTGAACCCTTTGCTTGGAAAAGGAGGTCTAGCTAGATCATCTGCTGAAATTCCCTCTTTTACAAAATGGTAAGAGATTTCCCTGCCCTCACTTGCATTGGATCACCCTAGGTAGCAGGAGTACATTGTTGAGTGCATTTTCCATAAGTTGGTGGATGATCAGGATTTGAGGTGTGATTGGTATGGTTGCTGTCAAAGGGATTCTTCTGAACAGGATGATGTTTTGGACATGAACCAAGAGCACTCTTTTTGCCACAAGAGTAAACATCCTTAAAATTCTTTTAGGCCATGAATCCCTTTCTAGCAGCTGAATTATTTGCTTCTTTCTTTCATGCTCTCAATTTTTGTACAGTTGTCTTAAATGCTTACTACATATAAGTAGGTATATGATAGGAAAGCCAGAAAGATAGGGCAAGCGTTGCTTGTTTTCTTTTTGTAAACTTATACAGTGTCTTCAGAAATATAGTCCAATAGAAGTTTGATAGAAATATCAGTAAATGTGATGGAATGGAATTATAAAGGCCAGACTCAGAGAGATAAGCGTGTTCTTAGTTCACTGGAGGAGCATGGGAAGTTCAAGAGGATGAGGCTGGCATCTCCCTGAGGAATTCATGGTGTTGTGGCTGGCTGGCTTGGGAGCTAGGTTTCAGTCTGGGGAGATTTCTGCCTAGAGGTTGTAGCTAATAAACACAGCAGAACTGGATTTGCATTGTCTCTTGGAGTTCTTTGGGCTAAACCTGACAGTAAATGCAACAACAGAAAAAGGAACTCTGCTGCAGTTCCCAACACATTTATTGACTCTTCATGAATGTATGGTAAAATTTTGAAATGTCAAAACAGGTTAAAATTATAGAGTTAATTATGTATTTATATGGAAGTACAAAAGTAGTAGATATTGCAAATATGGCAAGCAGAAAACAAGGATAAGAAATTCATTTTTATAATGAAAAAAATAGGACAAATATTGAAATAGGTAAGTTTTTATTTTAAAGCAAATAATGTAAACTATATGCAGTAGCCAGATAAAAGAGAATAGCACAGAAATTTGTCACATCTGCAAGTAATTCCAGATGCTTATATGATAGGTTTTCATATGGTAGAAGGAAAACTAATTTTTGTGTAATTGCATATAAATAAGGCCAGGGGAGGAAAAAAGTTGTAGGCAATATAGAGCAGCAGTTACAATGTGATATATAAATGAAAAAGTATTTTGATTCACAAAAGGGAGGTTTAACTCTAGTGTATAGTGCTCTCTAAATAGCCATGTTATTATAAACTTGACTCATTCTATGGGCAGAGCATAGCAACCACTGGGCTCCATTTATGTAACAGTGTTTATAATACTACAGTGGTGCTTTAAAGTTTGTGAACCCTTTTGAATTTTCAATATTTCTGTATAAATGTGGCCTAATACGAGATTTGTTCTTCACACAAGTCCTAAAACTAGATAAAGTGAACCCAATTAAACAAAGGAGTAAAAAACATTATTTATTTACTGAGGAAAATGATCCAAAGCTACATATTCATGTGTGCAAAGTATGTGAACCTTTGCTTTCAATAACTGCTGTGCCCCTCTTGGATAGCAATAACTGCAACTAAAAGTCTCTGATAACTGTTGATCATTCCTGCACATCAGCTTGGAGGAAATTTTAGCCCATTCCTCCTTACAGAACAGCTTTATCTCAGGGATATTGGTGGGCTTCCTCACATGAATTGCCCATTTCAGATCCTTCCACAACATTTCTATAAGATTAAGGTCAGGACTTTGATTTGGCCATATCAAAGTGTTACCTTTCTTCTGCTTTAACCATTATTTGATTCTATGACTTGTGTGTTTTGGGTCATTGTCTTGCTGCATGATCCACTTTCCCTTAAGCTTGAGTCATGGACAGATAGCCTGACATTTTCCTGTAGAATTTTCTGGCACAATTCAGAATTCATAGTTCTATCAATGATGGCAAGCCGTCCTCACCCAGAGGCAGCAAAGCAGGCCCAAACCATGGTTCTGCCATCACCATGGTTCACAGATGGGATAAGGTTCTTACACTAGAATGCAGTGTTTGTCTTTCACCAAATATAACGCTTTTCATTCAAACCAAAAAGTTCTATTTTGGTCTCATCTGTCCATAGAACATTCTTCTAATAGCTCTCTGGCTTATCCATGTGGTGTTTTGCAAACTCTAGTCAGACAGCAATGTTATTTTTGGAAAGTAGTGGTTTTCTCCTTGCAACCCTACCATGTACGCCATTGTTGTTCAGTGTTCTCCTGATGGTGATCTCATGAACACTGACATTCGCCAATGCAAGAGAAGCCTTTAGCTCCTTAGATGAACCCTGGGTCAACCATCCTGGGGAGGGTAACAGTGGTGCTGAATTGCCTCCATTTGTACACAATCTGCCTGACAGTAGACTGGTTTAGGCCAAACTCTTTGGAAATAGTTTTGTAAACTTTCCCAGCCTGTGGACGCAACTGTTTTTCAGAGGTCCTCAGAAATCTCCTTTGTTCAAGCCATGACCCATTTCCACATCCCTGTGTTGTGAAGATCAAATTTTGATAGTGAATACCCAGAATTCTGTTCTTTAAATAAGGCAGGATCTCCCATACTCACACCTGATTATCATCCCATTGATTAAAACACCTGACTCTAATTTCCTATTCAAATGAACTGATAATCCTAGAAGTTCACATACTTTTGGCACCTACAAATTTGCAGCTTTGGATCATTTTCTTCAAATAATTAAATAAATGAAGAAGTGTAATGTTTTTTACTCATTTGTTTAATTGGGTTCTCTTTATCTAGTTTTAGGACTTGTGTGGAGAATAGGTTGTGCTTTAGGTCATATTTATGCAGAAATACTGAAAATTCAAAAGGTTCACAAACTTTTAAGCACCACTGTAAATACCAAGTGCTTTCTTATTTTTATTTTATTCATCTTCTATTACTTGTAAACTGCTACAACTGCACATTTTTAGTGATTCACAAACCTAAGTCAAAGCAGTAAAACCATAAAATCTAATTGTAACTACCCATTAAAAAGATCAATGAAAAATGTAAAAAAAATAGCACACCACCAAACAGATGGCAGGCAAAGTGCAGATATTAATCTCCATAAGGTTGGTTGGAACAGCTGATTAAAGTAGATGCCAGCTTGATCTTAGAAGTAGGGTTGTTCAGGAGACGCACTGCTTCTGTATCCCCACCAGTTTCATTTTCCAGACTGAAGGTATCTGGAGCACCCTCTCATGAACAGAATGAACAGGCCAGCCAAAGTCAAATTGGAGAAGACAGTCTTGTAGGTATTCTGAGTCCATACCCTATAGAGGTTTATAGGTTAAACCAGCCCCTTGACTTGTACTCTGAAACCTATTGGAAGGTAGTGCATCCCCTCAATGTAGATTTTACTTTGTTGAATCAGCTCACACTAGTCAGTGTATAGACTACTGCGTTCTGCCCAATTGCAATCTGCAGGTAGTCTGCAAGGGAAGCCCCAGATAGAGTGCACATTGCAGTAACCCACTCCGGAGGTTATCAGGACAAGGATGATTGCTGTCACAACCTCCTGATTTGTAAAGGGGCTGTAAATGGTATAGGGCCCAGCCTGATAACAACCACTGAACTACTCACTTGCCTAACACTTATAACTGACCAATACAACTAAGCCTACCTTACTACCCTTCCATCCCAACTAACATTTCTGCAATGTTCCCCCTTTCCTGGAAACCTTTTAGCCTTGCACACTGTAATATATACCAGCCAGTCATATTCCCCCTTTATCAACCCTCACTGGCTCTCATCTGGGGAGTGCATTCTAATGAGTCCCAGCTAGTTTCATATAATTTTCTTCAATTTACCTAACCTTTTCAGCTTGCTCCAAGTTGGATTCTAACACATCCAGCCCCAAGCAGCAGAAATCTCTGGCAACCCATCACACTTCTATGGTCCATTTCTAGCAACCATCAAATTCTTTCCCCCACATAGAAATGCTACCCGTTCTAGTTTCACTGTGGTGAAACTACATCAATCTTAGCCACAGCCTAGACTAGAACTCAGGAACCATACTCCAGACTTGCCATGGTATCTGCTACTGTTCTTATTGTCGCTGTCCTAGTAGTAATAGTGCAACAACCTTTTGACATCATTCCATGACTGCTCTAGCTAGTGGCACTACCACTGCAACTCTCCTCAAGACAATGTCCCTCATTCTTTAGGGATACAGCTCTCTCCAAAGTGACTGCTGATAAGGTCTTAGGCAAAATTGGTACTGGATCACTTAAGCTTCTCCACTTAATCTTTCTGATTTCCCTATCATTACCTTGATGTCCCTACTTGATTTTATTTTGGCTTCCATTCCAGTGCCCTCATTTAGGCTCCATCCAAACTCAATCATTCTCTCACTTTTATTTTCTCTCTACATATTTTCATTCCCAAAACACTTTATCACTTCCTTCCTCCTTATCTTTAACAAGCTACCATTCCCAAGTAAACACCTATACTGTACACCATCTCATAGTGAAACATACTAACAATGGCCACCACGCCTTTTTATGTACATGGAAGCTTACTGGACAAAACCATTTGACATCTAATGCTCTGAGCATTTTGTTCTCTGATATGATTTTGAATGTATGTGGAAGAAGATCTACTGAGAATCTCTCCCTCATATCCTTTTGTTAAATCCCACTGCCATCCATGACCACACACAGCAAGATGCTTGTAATACTTGTGCAGACATACTGCACACTTAGGAATTGAGATTAGGTTTCTAAATTGTACTCAGTTTTTGTGAAACACTGTAGACTTGACAAGAAGACCTTTGCCCTCCAATGAGGCACAGTTTATTCAGTGTCTTTCACACAATGTGAATTTTATTGCCCAATTAAATTAAGTAGGACAAGATTGCAACCCTATAAAAGTTAGATCTGACTGACTAAAGTGGGATTGCTTCTGAGTGAGGATTGGGCTGAATAAGCATGTATTGAACTTTCCATAAACAAATGCTAATTTTTAGTATAATACAGATAGTCTTCGACTTGCAACCACAATAGGGACTGGAAAATTACCCGCGGTAAAAGAATTTCGACTAGCGGGATCCAGAAGGCAGGCCTTCTCTGCTGTAGCCCCCGCCCTTTGGAACATCTTGCCCCCGAGTGTGAGACAGGCCCCCTCACTCCAGGCCTTTCGGAGGGATTTGAAGACCTGGCTCTGCTGTCTGGCCTGGGGTGGGGAGGGAGGATACCAGAAATGGGGTTGGCTGGCCCCTTAGTGGCCTGGTGTGGCCTCTATCAGCCTCTTGGATCTTTTAGCCTTTTATCTTTATCTTTATTTTTGTAAATTCTGGTTTTTATAACTTTTATAACTTTTAAACTTTTTATAATTTTAATTATGTATTTTCAATTTTAGTTGTTGTAAGCCGCCCAGAGTCCCCCGTTGTGGGGAGATGGGCGGGGACAAGTCAAATAAATAAAATAAAATAAATAAAAATTCATCGTTAAGCAGTGTGGTTGCATGACTGCACCCAATTTTATGACATTTTTTGCAGCAGTCGTTAAGCAAATTACATTAAGTGAATCATGCAGTTCCCCATTGATTTTGTTTATCGGAAGCTAGCTGGGAAAGTTGCAAATGGCAATCTCATGACCCCAGGATGCTGCAACCATTGTAAATACATGTTGATTGCCAAGCACCCGAATTTTGATCATGTGACCATGGGGACGCTGTGACAGTCGTAAGTGTGAGAACTGGTCATAAGTCACTTTTTTCAGTGCCATCATAACTTCGAAAGGTCGCTAAACAAATGGTTGTAAGTCAAGGACTACCTGTAGCATGTTGTTATAGTATATTTGTATCTCAGCTTTTTCCCAGGAGCTCAAGCTAAGCATAACATGAAAATCACCCTGCATATCCTCTAAACAACAGTCCTGTGAGATATGTTAGTCTGAAAGATGGTGATTAACCAGAGTCCATGGTTTAGTTCATACTTGAAGCTGGGTTTCCTTCAGTTCCAGAAAATGCTTTAACCTCTATGCTATACTGTGAGCTCCATGGTTTCGTTCATACTTGAAGCTGGGTTTCCTTCAGTTCCAGAAAATGCTTTAACCTCTATGCTATACTATTTATCATGACTGTTCTGTTTTGGCTAGTATATACTTTTTATAATTTGAGAATGAACATACATATTGCAAAACTCACTGTTTGTTAAAGGGCAGTAAGCAATATAAAATTATTCAGTGTCACTAGTGATGATGCTGGTGAAATGAAGAATGCCATCTCTTACATTTGCCTAGCATAGATGATGAAAAATAATTATTGTGTTGAACAGAAGCTCAAATAATAACTGATATATTGTTGGAAACGGACATTTAGATTATCAAGTCCAACCCTTTGCTCAGTGCAAGAACCTGGGGCCAAGCAACCTTCAGATGGTCACTTATGCCCTAATCACTTCACAATTGGATTGTTATAATGAGCTCCACATGGTGCTGCCCATGAAGACCACTCAGAAGCTACATCTGATCTCCAGTGCAGTGGCCCAAGCAGTGTTGGGTATGCTTCAGTATGCCCATGTAACATCATTGCTCTGTGAGATGCACTGGTTGCTGGTGAACTTCTAGGTGCAATTCAAGGTTTTGGTTATCACCTATAAAGCCCTTGATGGCATAGAGCCAGGTTATTTGAGGGACTGCTTATCTCCCATGGTTTCTGCCTGTCCAGTAAAATGGGGCAGAGTTGGTGTGCTTTGGGCTTCCTTGATCAAACAGTGTCATCTCTTGGGACCCAAGAAGCATGCTTTCTCTGTTGCGGCATCTGTTCTCTGAAATAAAGTCCCCCCAGAGATCTCTGTAGCTTTCACCCTGATGATGTTCCAGAAGTGTTTAAAAACTTAGCTATTCTCCTAGGCCTTGGGGTAGGGTGCATGTGGAGCGCTTGTTTGTTGTGCTTTTTGGTATATACTGTACTGTGTGGTTGTCCAGACAAACAAGATTTTCTCTTTATTATTTTCTATTTTCTAACTGTAAGCTGCCCATTTATCTAATAAAGCATCATTGTCATCATCCAACTATAGAGCCTTATATAAATTGCATGTTCCTTCTACACCTTTATCTCAAAAGTGCTGCATTTGTCATAAAGGAAGATGACTGAATGTAAGATAGTCCCCCCTTACCCAAAGCAAGAGCAAAAATCTTTTGTCAAATTCAGCTTCCCACATCTTGTCAGGGTAGGATTGCTAAGCCTGACTGAAACCTTTTCTGTTGATTCTCTTACCTAACAAATGTGTGCATGTGACATGCTTATATGTGTGTTCATCTATCTGCCAGGAACCACAATCCAGAAAAGGAGAGGGTCAGACAAAAAAAAAAAGAGAGAGAGATTGAATTAAAAGCTATCAATGAAAATTTAATTGCCTGGGGAAAAAAGCAAATAAAAATTAATTGATCTTCCATCTGCATATACTAAACATTATCCATCGTACATGCAAATTCAAATACATGCACGCAGAGAGAATTTTGTATAACTTCAAGCAGAAACAACAAATAAGAAAAAAGATATATGAGATATGGAGAAAAGGTAGCTGTACAGGAAAGAAGAAATGAAGGGAAAACAAAGCTGGATATGTGGAAATGAAAAGAGGTAACTGAACTGAAAAGGAAAAAAGAGCAAAACTCTGTTTAGATATTACAAAAAACAGCCCCTCCCAGGCAGTAGTTAATGTTTAGTCTGATATTCAAGTAATCCACACTTTTCAGGCTAATCCTCAAAAGTATCCACTTTTTAAGCAGCAGTGCTTACAGTCATTTATACCTCCTGCTCATTTGTTTATATTCCACAGCATTTTCTTGGCAAATGTTAAGACAAACCTGCACCCTCTTCAGAGGCATTATTGGGGAGGGGAGGACCTTGTTTTTCTATCAAGGAATTTGTTAGATATTACTCTATTTTATAATTAGAATAATAGCTTTACCTTATTCTGTTTCCTTTTAAACCATACACAGTATTAAAAGACTCTGACTTTAACGGAAATCCATTTTTAAAAAATATTTTTGTTTGTGTTTCTATAATTACTTATCCTGAATTTCCAGGCACTTTTATGATGTAGAAGATAGTAAAGATGAAATATATGATGCTTGAGGGAAGTTCATTAGGTATAACTTAAACTATCATAAAGCTAACATACGATGTGTAAAATAACTTTCTCATTTTAAATGCTGTTTAAAGATAATTTTTTAAAAAAATTTACATACTAGATTTTCTGGACTAGAATTGATATTACTAGTAAACTGGGTAAAAGAACAAGACACTGAAAAATTAGCAATATTACTTCATATTTTGGTTTTGGTTACAGTTTATTCTTCTTTCTTTTTATCCTTCAACATGCAACAGCTTTCTTTCTGCTGATGCCATATCATCAATATGATTCAAGTTGTATCTTTACGAGACAAGCCAGTGTACTTCCTACATCCATAATAAAGTGATTTTAATGGGATTTCTCAACAACCGTCTTCAGAGATCAGACTGGAAACAAAAATAAGGTGTTGAGTAACTCAACAATGCTTATTGTCCTATCTCATAAGCATATCATGCTTTACCAGTTTTTTTCAAACGATGTCATTACTTGCACAAACTGTAGGGCAGACATTAGGATTGAAGAATAAGACTGCATGGATAAGAACAGGTACCTGCAAGTAGATGGTATTTCAACTAAATTTACACAATTGTTGATTTATACTCTTATTTATTTTATACTGTACAGTACAGAACTGTACTGTTCTTTCATTATAATTAATGTTATAAAAACCTGTCCTATAGCCCTACTTTATCTCTCTTTTGTTTTTCTTGGATTACACCATTCACATGTTAAAATATAGGCATAATTGATTTTTGTGGTCTGAAAAGCATTAGACTATTAGCTAGTTCAGATGTTAGTCACAGTTTGTGGTTGCTGCCCCCAAAAAGTGTCCAACTGAGCAACATGGATAACAGAACAAAATACATATTCTAAATGCATTGGGCTAAATGATATTCCATGTTTAAGAAATATTAAATTAATTTGATCTATATACATATTTGATCTATATACATATAGAATGACTATTTAAAGATACTCATGTTGTGGGCTTAAAATGAAATTCCCATGTAAGCTGCCTTAAGGTCCTGGAAAGGCAGGATATAAATTTTAAAAAAAACTAACTTTTTCATATAATATCTTAGAATAAAGTAAAACTAAAGCAACATATTCTGTTCCCTACCTTTGTGTTTTGAATTCTTTTCTGATACTGATTTTCAGTATGAGGTCAGAAATGAAATTATAGCATATGAACATTAGTAGGGCTTTCTTTAATCATTGTGCTAAATTGGTACCTTACCAACTAAATAGATTGTTCTCTGGTACAAATATTAACATATTAAAATTAGGTTTTTGTTAAGTTTGTCTTGGAAACATGAAGCATCATAAGAATTATTTTGTGATATTTTATTCTGGAGACTTTCTGTTAACAATTTTTTGCTCTAGTTATCTATGATTACTATTGAATCCTTCCTTTCCCTGAATATACTTCTCAGCAAATTTGGATGTCTGTCTGCCTCTTGTTCTTGAAAAGGTAGAAATAATACAAGCAACTTCCGCAAAAGCTTTTCACAAATTATAATGCTGTATTACATGTCTTACCCTGAGGACTCAGAGAAAGGCAAGATATTGTTTTGCTCCTGTAGGGTTTTGCATAAGAAAAAAGGGAGTGAGAGTGGTGGATTATTCCTGTTTTACCCACCGTCTTGTAGGTAAATGGTTAGGTGAAGAGAGTCAGCACTGTAGTACCACCAATTCCAAAGTTCCATATAAAGTGAGCAAAGATGCTGTCTTTTGTAGTACCTTATGGGGGAAGGAATAGCCCTTTCACTGAGCTATTTTGCTAAAATAGGCACTATAATAGGATATTAATTAGGAATTGATTTTTTTCCTATTTACAGGCATTTCAGTAAGGCTATGGAGGAGCTAGTTCACGATCTAGTCTCTGCACTGGAGGAAAGTTCAGAGCAAGCAAGAGGTGGTTTTGCAGATACAGGCGATCATTCTCGCAGCATCTCATGTCTTCTAAAACGCCAGGCTCGAAAGAGAAGGGGAAGGAAAAGACGTTCATTTAATTCACATCATCCCTGGGAGACTGGACATTGTTTAAGTGAAGGTTCTGATTCCAGCCTTGAGGAGCCAAACAAGGATTATCGAGAGAACTATGCTGCCAATAAGAAAGACCATAGTGATTCTGATGACCAACTGTTGGTTGCAAAACGCAGACCAAGTTCAAATTTAAATAACTTAAGAGGCAAAAGACCTCTCTGGCATGAACCTGATCTAGCCGTTGACAATTTAGGTAACAGGACTCTGCGTAGACGTCGAAAGGTGAAACGGATGGCAATTGATCTACCTTCTGAAGTAACAAACAAAATTACATTGCCCCAACAAGATAACATTAAGGATCAGGAAATGGACAATGACAACAAATCTTGCCCACATCAAGAACTATCAAAGAGTAAAGTAAAAAAAAGAAAATTAGCAGCAAATAGACAAGGCCCAGACATTTTGGATGAAGGTGTGGTCATAGAGAATGATGAAATCAATCCTGCAAACAAGGATAAAATGGAGTATGAAGAGCAAAAGGGTTCAGATGAAAACATGAGTGACAGGTTGTTTTTAGTTTTTCTTTTAATTATGAAATTTAGATTACTGTGGTGCTGTTCTTATTTATGTTAAAATATTTTATTTTTCTTCAGGATCAAATATAGTGATAATTTTGTAGTATACAGTACTGCCTAAGTTGAACTATTTAAAATTGTTTAAAGTCTTGCTGCTGTTGTGCATTAATCTTTTGCCTCAAAAATACATGGGTTAACCTCATGTGCAATGCTATCCTATTTGGCCTAATTTGTAAGTAAATCTTAGAGGTCAGTGGTACTTATTGTCAAACAAATATGCAGAGGATTTCAGTAAAATAAATTCAGCCTTGTCTTTTTTTCCCATGTGTCATGACATATGTTAAAATATAATGAGAGGAAAAGGGCAAATATTTCAAATTTTAATTAAGAAAAATTATGAATTTATAAAGTTAATAGAATACTGTTTGTTTTCTTTTCAGAATACCTCATTGCAGATTTTTAAATTTAGGTAATTTCTTTTAAACAAAAGGCATTCACAATCCTGAATACTTTTTCCTCTCCCAACTAAGTCATGTTTAAAAAAGAATTCGTAAGTTGAAAAATATTAAAATAAAAATGACTTCTGTTTTTCACTGCCATAACTATTCTTGGGAGATACATCATAGTGTTTTTCAAACCAGATTTCCACTTGCTCTATGCTGGTAGCAAGTTCTAGATTATGGTTTTTTTTAATCTATTTATTTCCCCCTTTCCTTCTGTGTGTTTGATAACTCAGGTTTACTTTTAGTGTTAAGGTTATTAGGTGTTGAAATGAGTTTTTGAAATAACCATCTATATGGCTCTGTCTTTAAAGATACTTTATTGATGAATTTCCATCTTTTTCCTAGGAAGAGATAAATTGGCAAGAAGCCTGTTTTCAGAGGCTCTTTGCTGGAATATCAGTAAGCTAATTTCAGGATAAGGATGGAAGGTTAACATTGTGGTGGCTCTATACATGTAAATAGTAACCTGAAGAACAGAAGATGGTCAAGGAAGTAGATTTAAAAATTTTCCACAATCTATAGCCATTTACCATTTTTTGAAGATGAGAAGTTGGGTGGGATGATAATATATAGATTTTTACTTAACAATTTATATTTTTTTCCAGTGTGAATAAAGTTGTGTATCTCTACACTGTGTTGATACTAATGCTTTTCCCTTTTAAGCTTTCTGGTAAAATACCCTTTCATTGCTGAGAACTTTCATCCTACAATAGTTGTAGTTACTTACTGAAACATTTGCCTCCTCTTCCTTTTAGTAAGGGAAACAAAGACATTTAACAACTGATAACAGCTTGGAAATGGGGTGCAACTCAGTGGTGTAGCATATAGCATGTGTCAAGCTCCAGTAACCAATGGCAGAATACGACGAACTCTGGCGGGGCCCGATACGGCATTCCCAATCCCAGGCCTAGCGGGCCCAACGACCCAGTGGACTCCAGGCCGAGTAAGATCAGTAGCCCCCAACGAGCCTCGGACGGTGCGGCGAATTCCAGCAAGCCCCGTTGCAAGGCGGCTGCCCAACTGTGGAGGAAGATCCCTCGGTTGGAGGAACAGTGGGGCAGCAGGGGGGTGCCAGACGGCATCCCAATTGTCCTTGTTTTAAGAGGGGCGAATTGGGGCTCCAGGATCTAGCCACCCCTACTCAACCCCGCCTAGTGCCAGTGCAGAGCCGTGGGGTCCCTCCAGTGGGTATTTGGGACTCCGTCCTGGAAGTGAGAGTCTGGGGGGGACTCTAGGAGTGTATGGGCATGTGAGGCTCCACCTGCTGGGTGAGAGCCAGGAGGTGTGAGTGTGTGTATGGGATGCCCGCCCTGCTGACTAGTGAGAGAGGTCGTGTAGGGGGGCAGAATGTGATTGTGATGTGAGGTTGGTGGGGGGTGGGTCTCAGCCTGCGCCGAGAGCGTGAGCTGGTGCGTGGGTGAGATCTCGCCTCACCTGGGAGTGACTGGTTCTGAATGGAGATGTGTGATTGGATGGAGAGATCTCTGCCTCAGATTGGGAACTCCGAGGGCCTGGGATTGGAGGTACTTGGGCCTGGTACCCCTGGGGATGATGGGGAGGGCTACAGTATTGAGGTGGTGATGGGTAGGGGACGTTATGGCGGGAGCAGGGGGCGGGCCATCTTCGGGGAACATGCCCCCAGTGTGTGTTACCAGAGGCGTGTTCTGGCCCTCCTTGCTCACTCCCAGGTCCTGGCCAGCAGGTTCATAGGGGCCCTGGCCTCCGGCTGCTGCTGCTTAATGCCAGGTCAGTTAAAAACAAGGCCCCCATCATAGGTGACTTGATCACTGAGGAGGGCATGTATTACCGAGACCTGGCTGGGGCCTGAGGGGGGGTGCCCCTCTCAGAAATGTGCCCAGCTGGGTTTACAGTGTGGCACTAGCCGAGATATCAGGGCAGGGGAGGAGGGGTGGCTGTCGTCATCTGAGACTCTCTAGTGGCCTTCAGGGGCATTGATCCACAAGTGTCTGGCTGTGAGACACTGTTTCTTAGGTTGGGTGCCCACGAACAGTTGGGAGTGTTGCTACTGTACCAGCCTCCCTGCTGCGTGGCAGCCTCCCTGCCTGAGCTGCTGGAGGCCGTCTCGGGGCTGGCGGTGGAGTTCCCCAGGCTTATGCTTCTGGGGGACTTCAACCTGCCATCCCTGGGATGGTCCTCGGAGGCAGCTCGGGAGTTCATAGCTACCATGGCAGCCATGGGCCTGTCTCAAATTGTGCGGGACCCAACCCGAGATAGTGGCCACATGCCGGATTTAGTTTTCTTGTCTGAGCAATGGCAAAGTGATCTGAGGGGAGATGTACAGCTTTCCCCGGTGTCATGGTCAGATCATGTCCTGGTGACCCTGAGTTTCTCCTATGCCATCCCCCTCTGCAGGGAGGCTGGACCCATGCGATTGGTCCGCCCCTGGTGCCTGATGGACCCGTCAGGGTTTCAGAGGGAGCTGGGGGATATTCCCGTGGACCTGCTGCACGGTCCAGCGGAGGCCCTGGCTGCTGCCTGGAATAGAGAAGCGGCCGGGGCCTTGGATAGGATCGTGCCTTTGTGGCCTCTCTTGCCACGTCGGCCCCGACACTCCCCGTGGTTTACGGAGGAGCTGAGGGTGCTGAAGAGGGTTAAGAGACGCCTAGAGCGCCGCTGGAGGAAGACAAGGACTGAATCCGACCGAACACGTGTTAGAGCCACTATTAAGCCCTATATTGTGGCGATAAGGGCGGCGAAGCGGCAATACTTCTCCACCCTTATTGCGTCTGCAGAGTGCCGCCCGGCGGCCCTGTTTGGGATCACCAGGTCCCTCCTTGGTAAGGGGGATCTGGTGGTTCACTTGCAGGGCTGCACGGAGGAATTTGCAGAGCACCTGCAGGATAAAATCGCTCGGATTCATTCCAAGTTGGACTCCGAGCGTGGTGCAGGGTCTGGGGAGATACCAGGGGATCGTTCTTGCCTTGTTATCTGGGAATGGTTTGATCCTGTTGTTCCTGAGGAAGTGGACAGGATCCTCCGGACTGTGAGGGCCACCACTTGTCATCTGGACCCATGCCCCTCCTGGCTCGTGAAAGCAGCTCGGGAGGTGACATGTGGTTGGATCCAGGCGATGGTTAATGCATCCTTGCAGGAGGGAGTGTTTCCGGTACCCTTTAAAGAGGTGTTGGTGCACCCCCTCCTCAAGAAGCCTTCCCTGGATCCTACTGTACCGGACAACTTTCGTCCAGTCTCCCACCTCCCCTTTTTGGGGAAGGTGGTTGAGAAAGTGGTGGCTTCGCAGCTCCAAAGGATCCTGGAGGAAACGGGTTATCTGGACCCCTATCAGTCAGGTTTCAGGCCCGGCTATGGAGCGGAAATGGCATTGGTCACACTTATGGATGATCTCTGGCGGGAGCGGGATGGTGGAAGTGCGACCATCCTTGCTCTCCTTGATCTCTCGGCGGCGTTCGATACTGTCGACCACGGTATCCTATTGGGACGGCTCAGGGATATGGGGGTGGGCGGCACGGTTTTGTGCTGGTTCACCTCCTTTCTCCGGGGCCGATCCCAATCGGTGGTGATAGGGAGCGAGAGGTCCCATCCTCGGCCCCTCCATTGTGGGGTGCCGCAGGGTTCGGTTCTCTCTCCGCTCCTTTTCAACATCTATATGAAACCGCTGGGCGAGATCATCCGCCATCATGGGATGAGGTATCATCAGTATGCTGATGATACTCAACTATATATCTCCATCCCTGGTGAGGTAAGTGATGCCATGACTGCCCTTTCGCAGTGCCTGGAGGCTGTGAGGATCTGGATGGGGAACAACAGGCTCCGGCTGAACCCTGGCAAGACGGAGTGGCTGTGGGTTAATGGCTCCTCTGTATCCGGGACGTTGTCATCGTTGGTTCTGGATGGGGTGGCACTGCCCCAGAGAGACCCAGTGCGTAATTTGGGGGTGGTCCTGGACTCACGGCTTCTGCTCAAAGAGCAGGTGGCAGCCGTGGCCAGGAGGGCTTTTGCACAGCTTCGGGTTGTGCACCAGTTACGCCCTTTCCTGGATCGGGAGGCCCTACGTACAGTCACTCATGCCCTTGTTATCTCCCAGATAGACTACTGCAATGCGCTGTACATGGGGCTACCCTTGAAGAGTATCTGGAAGCTTCAGCTGGTCCAGAATGTGGCCGCGCGAGCAATTTTTGGGGCCCGAAGAAGGACCCATATAACACCTTTGCTCTGTGAGCTGCATTGGGTACCAGTTTGCTTCCGGGTCCAATTCAAGGTATTGGTTATTACCTTTAAAGCCCTACATGGCATGGGGCCAGGTTACCTGAAGGACCGCCTCGCCCCCACGATTTCAACCCGTTCCACCTGATCTCACAGAGAGGGCATGCTCCGGATCCCCGCGGTAAAAGAACTTCAACTAGCGGGGTCCAGAAGGCGGGCCTTCTCTGCTGTAGCCCCCGCCCTTTGGAACATCTTGCCCCTGGGGGTGAGACAGGCCCCCTCACTCCAGGCCTTTCGGAGGGTTTTGAAGACCTGGCTCTGCCATCTGGCCTGGGGCGGGGAGGGAGGATACCAGAAATGGGGTTGGCTGGCCCCTTAGTGGCCTGGTGTGGCCCTATTGGCCTCTTGGAGTTTTTACCTTTTAATCTCTATCTTATTTTTGTAAATTTTTAGTTTTTATAACTTTTATAACTTTTAAACCTTTTATAATTTAATTATGTATTTTGATTTTAGTGGTTGTAAGCCGCCCAGAGTCCCCCGTTGTAGGGGAGATGGGCGGGGACAAATCAAATAAAGAAAGAAAGAAATGTGCTTGGCAAGCCAGATTCAGTCCCTGGTCTCTTAAATAGAGGTTGGAAAAAAAACATGCCTGAAACCTTGAAAACCAATGCAAGTCAATCTCTGCCCAACAGAGGTAAATGGATCAATAGGTTGACTGGTTGTAAACAATTTTCAGCGTTCCTAACTGTTGTATACAATAAAAATTGCCAAATAATTGTATGAACAAAACTTTAAAATAACCACTGAAGAACTCTGAAAGGCCTTCTTTAAAAATCTTGGTAGAAAAAGCTTCATAGGCATTTATAAAGGAGATTTCTAATTTGATGTTTTCATGGCAAAAGTTGTTCATGTTCTGCTTAACATTTTTGATATAGGGCTATCCTAGGTAATATCAGTGGACACATGACACACCGAAATATTGAAAAGCATTTTTAACTTACGTAAAAACCAAACTTACTGCTTAAGGACTTTATAAATTAGCACCAGCAGAGAGAACCAACAGTTCCCTCCATAGTTGCAGTCATGTGATTGCACAATTATACACTTATTAAGCAAATTGGCATTGTAAAGCTTTTGATGGTTTTTAAGTCCAATCCTTATTATTGCAGAAAGCATTGCAGTCATTTCTGGCTAGATGTGATGAGTGGATGATTGCTGAATCCCTTCTAGGTATGATCAGAATTCTTTCCTGATTATAACTGTCACCTGCTTCTCTGCAGTCCTAAACTATACTAATTTATAATTTATAATCAATTAAACCTTTTTTGGAGGGGTGAATGTTACTGAACACAGATGAGGAGTTTTTAGGATTATTAACAACTTCCAAATCTTTACCAGAATTGATGAAATTCGCAGCATTTGTTTTGCAATTTGGCAAGTAAAAGAACGTGGGTTTAACTAAGTGAGCCCACAGCAAAATGTATGTAAAACAACAGCATCCAGTTATGTACAATAAAATTTTAAAACCTTATAAGCACACTTTAAAATAAAGAAAACTAATTCATCAGGAAAAATAGGCACCAAAAATTGCTAAAAATCCGTGAGATAACCCAGTTCAAAGATATAACTTTAAAATAAGTAGAAATAGTAAGTTTAAAAACTGGAAAAAAAAGTTGATAAAATATATCCTAGTGCAGTTTTCCAGGGAAGGCATTCTACAATAGTAGAACTACTACTGGAAAGATGTACACACAAGTAATCACAGGAAATGATACTTATGCTTCATTTCAGATTTAGGATTAGTTTGTATTAAATTACTGATACTAAGTGGACTTAGTTTAATATAGTTACAGTAAAATTATTCTCTATAGGATTCATAAATAGATGGGAATTAACCTCAGCCATAGAGAAGTGAAAATTCACTGCAAATGAAAAGGTGTCCTTTTGATAATCAAGATTACATTCCAAATAAAAAGTGTACTTCAAATTACTGTAGGATTTTAATCTTTTATCTCTTTTAGAAAAATAATTATTATTTGTGTAAAACAGTATATTTCATCATTACTGTAGTGATATTCTGATATGTTTTAAAACTCAGGACTGCTTAATGATAGAAATGTTTGGGCATTGCTTACTTATTCAGATTTCTGATGCTCCTATATCAAGGGGTCATAATATTAAATCTCAATTTGTGCATTTTTTACTTATACATCTGAAACATTTGGATGATAAATATAAGAATACAGTGTGAGATATAAACTCAATTGGAAAGAAACAAAGGCAAATTGTATTTTTTTTTCTGCTGTTATATTTGTCATTCTTATTTTTCTCAAGAGGCCTTTTACTTTGATTTAAAAAGACAGCATTGTATAAATGTTCTTTTTTTTAATTAAATAATAGAATTACATTGAATAATATTTCCAAATGTTAAGAATAGGTATTCTGACTTGGGATACTTACGTTTCATGCAACAAAGAAAACCTGGAATAGTTTTGACTCAGGTTCCCTCCTTTATTCCTATCCCTTTAAAAAAAAACCAAACCTGAGCAATAGTTTTAGGATCAAGCTGAATAGCACAGCATAAGAAAGGAACAGTGAACATTTGATGGAAACAGATAATAAAATGCATCAATTGTGTCAGCACCTCATTGCAGTCACATCTGGCTTACTGTCAGGGTCCCATTAGATTCCTGTGGTTTTATGTGCCAAAAATAATATGTTCTGTAGTTAATGGAACAGTGATATTTGCAGTTTGATATTTCTTTCTTTTTTTATATTATCCTATTTTCTTTTAGATTTTGTTAAGGCTTAAGTTTCATCTGAGTGCAATCTTGTCTGTTTAAAATTTTATGACTGAGATATCAATTGTACTTCTGATCTTTTCTTTTTCCCTATTATCACAGTGAATCGAGCAGCCTCAGCAGCAGTGATGCTGGTTTGTTTACCAATGATGAGGGAAGACAAGGTATTGAAACATTTTTAAGAAATGTATCAGGTTACGTTTTTGTATACTACATAAGCAAATTATCTATATTCCAGTTTTTGGTTTTTACTTAAAAACACATTATATAGAAAATCTGGTTTGTTGGGGTATGTGTTTTTGTTCTGTTTTTATTTTAAACATGACATTATTTTATCTTTAGAGTTTGAGGCAATAGCACAATTCATTCAATTCCTATAAAATAAACATAGGATTCTTTCTGATAAAATTTTATATGAAGCCTAAAACATCATGGTGTAATGTTTTGGTTGATTGGTTTTTAAGAAGAAGAGAACAATTATTAAACTACAGTCATCATTTTCTGACTCCTGATATTATGTATTGTGGTGCTATAATATAATTCAATGCTCTAAATGCCAGAATATGGACAAGAATTGTTCTGGCGGTGATCTGATTCTAAAATATTCTTAGCTGCTGAAATTTATGTAATAGAATTGGAACTGAAGTCTTGATACAAGCATTATGTTTTATTTTTATAGTTTCATTAAGGACACTTTAGTCCAAATGTACTCTTCTTTTTCATCATGACTGAATTTAAAGAGATGTATACATTTTAAATTATATATTTTTTCATGGTCCCAAAGAATTAATTTAATTAGTACTCAAAGATAATATTTTCAATTTAAGACTGTGTTGCAGTTCTTTATTTAGTTGTGATCAGTGAACATGCAATATTTTTCATTCTCTGACTGTCGTAACAAGATGGGGTTTATTCATGTTTATGTTCCTTTGCACATTGAGCTAGTTAATATGGAAGTTCTCTTTTCTCTCTCTCTCTTGTGGTATCTCTGGTTGACCAAGAGTGCTTGTCTGTCAGTGAAGGACTATTAAAAATGGTAAAGCACAGAGAGAATGCATTTGCATGGGAGGATGTTTAGTATTGGCTTACTGTGGTGTGTGAGTGTAGGTACTGAGATTTTAGGATTATTACTGCATCATCACAGGGTTTCATAAGATGCCAGGACAGTTTGTCTAGCTAGTTAGCAACTAGCTAGGTGCCAGGCTGGGCAAGGTGCATGGCCTGTGCCTCTTCTGGGGCAAGCTTCCTAGTGAGGACTGGCTTTCTGGCAGCACTCTACAGTATATTAGTTAATTAGCAAAAGCAGCCAAAGCAGTCGGGCATAAGATACAATTTTACTTAATCCTGTCCCACTCCCATTCTGTACATTAAGCTTTCAAAACAACTTATTCAGGGGACTAGGGCTGGCAAGATTGCAGGCAGAAACTGGAATTGGCAAAAATTACATCCTTTCTCTTTATAGGGTGAAAACTAGGCAGCATAGTTTTCGCTTTTGGGTAATCTGGATCTCCATTGTGTTGGATACCCAAAATGCTTGAATTGTTGTACCATCTCTTTTATATCAAGGATAACTTTTACCATTTATCTTTTCATCTTGTTTATCCTCATTGAGAACAAGTTAATGCACCTTTTCTTTAACAATAAATCAAGCAAACAAATGAAAAAGCAAATCTGGATATAAATCTCAGAAAAGAGATTTTGATCAAGCTGCATCTGAGTCATTGACTGCTTCCTCAGTGTGCTCAGGCAGACCTTGGGATGAATTCTTGTAAGGGGAAGAGTAACTTCAGATATTCCCATATTACTGCTGAAAGGCAGGAAACTAAAAACTTTATTATAGGTCCATTCTGGGGTCTTACTTCCTCATAGTGATATGGAAAGTATGTTGCTATCAGCCAGGCAAAAAATCCTTACTTCAAGTGGCTGCTTGTCCAGGATGGCATCTCTGACACCACTTTTACCAGTTGTATCACTCCAGCCATTGGCCCTGCTTGGAAAATAAAGCATGTTCTAACAAAGATAATTTTGTGAAGGGCATACATGTGATTTTCTTTGAATTTTTAGTTTCTAGGAACCCTTAAAATATCCCTGGATACTCAATGTTTCTGTGAAGCTGTCATCTTTCATTTGAAAACAACTTTTTCAAAACTTATTTCTTAATTAACCTTAATAAAATTAATTTTATTTGGTCACACCTGTTTATGATTGTTTCCTCCTTTTATGTACCACACAGATCATAAAATTAAGCTAATTATATATGACTATAATCTGCAAACAACTGGTTCCACAGTTTTATACTTTTTTAATTCCCTACAGGGGATTAGAGTTTGTTTTATTAATGTTGAAACCACACTAACTTAAATAGATTTGCCTGCTGTTATCACTAAAATATTAGGTTTTTAAATTATTTCTCACATTTTTAAATGACTTGCAAGAAGAGAATTTTGTTTCCTTTGAATCTCATGCTAGTAAATGAGAATTCCCAATTAGAGTTATGTTGCCAAAGAAAATACAATATAGAAGAGAAAGAAGAAATAATTCTTATTACAGATGAAACATTTGGGGAGATAATAAACTTCAATATATCTTTTTTTTAAAAAACATAAAATGTTTGTTATAGGTGATGATGAGCAAAGTGACTGGTTCCATGAAAGTGAACCTGGAGGTGCCTGTGGAATTACTGGAATTATTCCTTGGTGGGAAAAGGAAGATTCAGCAGGACTGGAGAAAGAGATGCCTGACCCTGTCTTTCAAAGTATTTTAACAGGCAGTTTTCCACTTATGTCCCATTCGGGCAAGAGAGGTCAGTAACTTTTAAAAGACAAAATATTTTAAAATTAGAGTTAAATTAAACGTTAATAGAATTTGAGGTCTGCAATCAACTTACCTCTTTTTGAATCCAGTCTAAAGCTTACTTTGTTGTATACTGTGAGGGCATTTGGATCCCAACTAGGGGTTGGAGTTTCACCGTGAAAAATCCGGTTATTTATAGAAGAGAAAAGGACATGGTTTGAGCTGATTGTCTCCTTCCTTGCAACTCCGTTGCTTCCAATACTTTTCTAAAAGTTATTCAGTATTGTAGATGATATTCCCTCCCTCCCTCTCTATATCTATCCCATTGTGATCTCTAGTGAAAACTAGTTATTTTTTTCTTTTTTAAAGATTTTGATACATGTGTAAGCAGTAACTGGGGAAAACCCAGAATTAGTTTTCAGCCCTTAAACAACAGTGTGATGTGTTTACATTCTGAAGTAATAAGTGAAACCATCTTCCAATGAGAGAACAGTGCTGCTCTGTTACAGCAAATATGTCAAGGACCTTTATAGCATGTACATCTGGCAAAATGAAGTATGGCCCACAAAAAATATGCACAATAAAGTTAGTCTTCATGGTGCCATGAGATTCTTCGGTATTTTGTGCCAATTCATCCTGGTTTTAAGATTGGTTATTAATAGAGATATTCAGAGCATTTCTAATTCAAACCTTTTTCTAATTCAAAACACCCCATCATTTTAAAAGAGCATCAAGTTTAAACAAGTTTTGAGCTTTGTTTGAGGTTGAAACACTTCCAAATGATAGACAGCCTGTTTTACACTTGAAACAGCTATTTTGCAATTGAAGCAAGGCACTTCAAACTTAAAATGGGGTGTTTCAAATTGGAAGGAGTTTGAGTGAGAAATCCCTAGTTATTATCTGAAACGTCTTCATTTATCCCTTTTAAAATTATTGAAAGAAAATGGAGAAGACTTCTCAGTAGTACCATGCCACTACAAATACTCTGTTTCATGTTTTTTTTAATTTTATAACTTTCCTTAAATATTGAAGTCCAGTAAAAAAATCTAATTGTACATTGTTGTGATGGAATGTATCTACAAGGAGGAGAGTGATGTGGGAGATCAAGGCTATCGGGAAGGAAGGGGTGCATTCCAGGAGGGAGGAGGAGGAGGCAAGAGGCAGCATAGTCCTCAGGAGGAGCGTGAGAAGAGAAAGAGATTCAGGATAGCCACTCCCTAGAATCTCACAGGGTATATCCACTAGTTACTGTAGTATAGATTTAGTTTGGCAAGATTCTGTCTATAAGGTGTAACTTAATAAAGGAACTGTACTGGCCTGGACTGTTTCACCATTGTTCTGTAGATAATAATTGCACATTTACTTTTCTGTCTTTGTACTACTAATGGCCACTTTTTTCATACATCACAAAAGGATAATAAATTTTAAGCCAACAGAGAGTTTTAAACTATTTCAGACGAGAGGAAAAAAATCTTTACTACTTAGATTGTCCCTTTATAATTATATGTTATTATATATTCATTAAACTGTAACTTTATTTGTAGATTTCCAGACAAGGCTTAGTCATCTTCATGGAATGCCAGCAAGGAATATCAAAAAGGTAACAGGAAACACAACTGCAATGGTGAGCTGGTTCTCATAATTTGTTGTGAACCACATTTTCTTATTAAATTGTAGCATATACTGTCTGTGCATGACTTAAAATAATTGCCCTAGAGGACAAAACACATTTGATTATTCAGACATTTTTAATAGTTGGCTCTTTTTTCAGAACTGTACCAATCATGGTATGCAAAGTGTAGATATACAGGTGAAACGCGAAAAATTAGAATATCGTGCAAATGTTCATTTATGTCAGTATGGCAACTCAAAAGGTGAGACCAATATATGAGATAGACGCATTACATGCAAAGCGAGATATGTCAACCCTTACTTTGGTATAATTGTGATGATTATGGCATACAGCTTATGAAAACCCCAAATTCACAATCTCAGAAAATTAGAATATTACATGACATCAATAACACAAGGATTGGAAATAGAACAATATCGGACCTCTGCAAAGTATAAGCATGCATATGTACTCAGTACTTGGTGTGGGCCCCTTTTGCAGCAATGACTGCCGCAATGCGGCGTGGCATGGATGCTATCAGCCTGTGGCACTGCTGAGGTGTTATGGAAGACCAGGATGCTTCAATAGTGGCCTTCAGCTCCGCTGCATTGTTCGGTCTCATGTCCCTCATCTTTCTCTTGGCAATGCCCCATAGATTCTCTATGGGGTTCAGGTCAGGCGAGTTTGCTGGCCAATCAAGCACAGTAATCCCATGGTCATTGAACCAGGTTTTGGTACTTTTGGCAGTGTGGGCAGGTGCCAAGTCCTGCTGGAAAATGAAGTCAGCATTCCCATAAAGCTCATCTGCGGAAGGAAGCATGAAGTGCTCCAAAATCTCCTGGTAGACGGCTGCATTGACCCTGGACTTAATGAAGCACAGTGGACCAACACCAGCAGATGACATGGCTCCCCAAATCAACACAGACTGTGGAAACGTCACACTGGACTTCAAGCATCGTGCATTGTGTGCCTCTCCATTCTTCCTTCAGACTCTGGGTCCTTGGTTCCCAAATGAGATGCAAAAGTTGCTTTCATCAGAAAAGAGGACTTTGGACCACTGGGCAACGGACCAGTTCTTTTTTTCTGTAGCCCAGGTAAGACGCTTCTGACGTTGTTTGTTGTTCAGGAGCGGCTTGACAAGAGAAATATGACATTTGAAGCCCATGTCCAGGACCTGTCTGTGTGTGGTGGCTCTTGATGCACTAACTCCAGCCTCAGTCCACTCCTTGTGAAAGTCCCCAACACTTTGGAATGGCCTTTTCCTGACAATCCTCTCCAGGCTGCGGTCATCCCTGCTGCTTGTGCACCTTTTTCTACCACACCTTTCCCTTCCACATAACCTTCTATTGATGTGCTTTGATAC
Source organism: Liasis olivaceus (assembly GCA_030867105.1). Lineage (NCBI taxonomy): Eukaryota > Metazoa > Chordata > Lepidosauria > Squamata > Pythonidae > Liasis > Liasis olivaceus. The sequence continues at coordinate 284,774,199 of CM061349.1, forward strand.
AGCACTTTGGGAACATCCAACTTTTTTTGCAATTACCTTTTGGGGCTTTCCCTCCTTATGGAGGTGTCAATGATGGTTTTCTGCACAACTGTCAGGTCAGCAGTCTTTCCCATGCTTGTGATTCCTACTGAACCAGCCTGAGAGACCATTTGAAGGCTCAGGAATCCTTTGCAGGTGTTATGGATTCATTAGCTGATTAGAGTGGGACACTTTGAGCCTAGAATATTGAACCTTTTCACACTATTCTAATTTTCTGAGATTGTGAATTTGGGGTTTTCATAAGCTGTACGCCATAATCATCACAATTATACCAAAGTAAGGCTTGACATATCTCACTTTGCATGTAATGCGTCTATCTCATATATTGGTTTCACCTTTTGAGTTGCCATACTGACATAAATGAAGATTTGTACAATATTCTAATTTTTCGAGTTTCACCTGTATTAAATGATGGTGTGGTTAAATGATGATGTGATAGACAAGATTGATTGATTGATTGAGCTAGCTAGCATAGTTATTTATCAATTGGCTCAAACTTCCATCCTTTATGTTTGTGATTCTGTGGTTTAAATGTCCTATTTCCCTCTTAGTTCTGGAAAATTCATGTATCTTTTACCCTAAAGTAATTGAGGTTTGATGATTAGAATGTAATGCATGCAATACTATAGACAGGTTTGGAGAAACCTAATCTTTATTTTCTTTATTAATAAAATCATTTTCTTGTTGTGGAAACTAAGAATTATTCTGTTATAGTAGACAAAATATAATCTGAAAACAGAAAAAAAGCATGTACCTGTCAAGTTTATTTGAAATGATAGGCCATAATTAAAATATCCTGGATTTTTACATGTACACTTAATAAACATGACATTGTGTTAGTACAAAAAAAATCTATTTGTGAAAACTAGTTTGGCTAACTAAGTGAAATCTTAGATTTCTTTGTGCAAGAGTAGCGGTTCTGGGTTAAATCTACTTTAAAACCTTGGCCTGTGAACTTTGCCTTTAGAGGTAATGAATCAGATGAATGGTATCTAGTTGCTGGTTACAGATCTCCCTATTTTTATTTTTGGTTCACTGCTTGCTTGAGCATATCTGGGATTTGTAGCCCATTTTCTAGGCTTACTGCAATCTCATTCTGGTATTTTATAGATGCTATTACAACTGATAGATTAAGTTCATGGTATTGATGATACATGACTTAACCACACTAAAAACTGCATATCTCTTCTAAATTGTAAAAAAGGTGATTATGTTTCAATTGATGGAACTATAATGTGTGTACGTGTATATATACACACACACGTGTGTGTGTGTGTGTGTGTGTATAAATAAATGGGAGTCAAGGTTTTTTTTCTGATATAAGATCTTAATAGTTGAAACATTATCTTCTTCCTGCAAAATGCACAGTAAATAATATTCATTAGTATGATGCATAGACATATTAGAAGTATTAATTATCCGAAAGTTGGATAATTAATGCTTTTTATTACACAAGTTATTGTGTAACAAATTACTGCTGTTCATTTTAGAACATAGCATTTGCGGGGAGGATAGTATTCTGATTTCTTTGTAGATTTGGCAAGGAAAGCATTTTTTTGGATAATTTTTATTCTGATAATATTCCATCTCTCTTCCCATATATATTAAGCTTGCTTTGTATTATTAGTACGTATGTTGCTGCTTCATGCAACTTAAAGAAGCATGAAGTAGTAACTTCAGTAAAGCTGATTTCCTGCTTTACAGGCAGCCTATACTTCCTACAATCAGTACTCCAGACACACCCAATAGATTTGCCTTAAAAATTTGACCTGTCAGGACAGAACACATAAAGTTATTAGTTATCAGTGAAGAAATCTCAAAAGCAATCTTAAAAATGCTGAAAACCAATAACAAAAGGAGGAATCTAATACCTGTGACATCTGGTAATGCTGAACAAGAAGTAATTACTGCTATTAGATTGTTACACTGAAAGCAAAAGTGCTTTTAGAAAGATTAATTTCCTGAGCTAAATAGGATAGTGCAAATGCAACTCTTTGAACAGAATTGAGATGATGACCTATTCTTTCACTTTTAACACGGATGAGTTTGCAATGCCTGTACAGGAACAGTGGCTCAGTGCCTATGAAGGGGGGGGGGGGGGGGGAAGGACACACTTTCTGATGAGGTATCATCTGAGTGCAAGGCCAATCATAAACTGCATAACAATGCACATACAGGTCGGACCATGCACTTCTGTTCAGTTTGATTAAATCATATTATGTAATAGATTTGTGTTTCCCAGAAATGAGCTTAGTATGTATGATAAATTAACTACACAAATATCCGGGATGGCTTTTCGGAACACACATCACTTAACTTTTATGACTATGATGATAAGATTACATGATGATAATATATTTATTATAATAAAGAGTCATAACCAATCTTGTTTGTTATTGGTTATTATGACACATTATTGTTATTTAACCTTTTAAACAAAGGAACACAAAAGACAGCTTCAAAAAACAATGTAATACCTGACAAAACAAAAACTCTTTGAAGGGAAATAGAATGTATTATGTCAGAGGCCTAGCTCGTTGACTATAGTACAACTTATTCAAAGAAAATTGGAAATAAGACCCATTGAACTCAGTGAGATAGTCATCTCAGAAACATGGCAATATTATTGAAGATCAGAATCTTGGGAAAAAAAGTTTGTTTCAATAAATTATTTTTCACCTTCCTCTCTAAGGCACACTAGTGGAAACATGTGTACTTCACTTAAGAGGCTGTCCAGATTCTGTGGCAGTATTAGCCTCTATGTAATAAATGATTACATAATAAAGTATTCCATTCTTCGACATTTATCTGACTAATCAGTACTTAACACTCTCATAACAAAATTCTCAGACATCAACCTTTCTAAATAAGATTGCTCAATTATAATAGGCAGAGATATAAAATTGGCTTTCAACTATCAACAGTAAATGGGGGTGCAGTGTAGATAAATTCTTATTCTACAGTATTTGTGCACCCTAAGAACCCACTTAAGTGGGTCAGGGAAGACTATGAGGAGTGAAGACTCCATAAGCTTTTTTTATCAAAAGTGAACAGTGAGGGTATTACTCAAAAAATGGGCAGTCATTTGTTACAAATGCTGAAGAGGCTGGAATCTGTATACCTCATTGCTGGCAATTCTGCATTTATTATATATTTATGTTGAAAGCTCTAATTTGTTTCTTCTATTAGAATGGAATTATTGATATCTAAACTTTAAAAGTATAAATACTTCCAAGAGGCATATACATAAAATCAAAATATAACCAGAATCATACTGTCATTATAATATAAAGACTTATACTGTGATTCAAAATGCAATTAAATACATAAGATTACTTTTTATATCTGATACCAATTCAATTGCAGAATTCATCTCATACATGAGGAAATGCAGGGTGGGGTTATTAATAGTAAAATTTTGTAAAATCAAAGAAATTAATTGTGCTGTCTGAATTGTTGGGAGGGGTACATCTATCCTAATATCCTTAGTGTAATATAATTTACTTATTAGTGGATACTTTCGGTGGTGGTGGGTGTAGTTATATCCATCTGCTAACAGTATTAGAACATTACTTTTATTTATTCATTCATTCATGCATGCATGCATGCAATTTCTATAGCCGCCCATCTTAATCCAAGTGACTCTGGGCAGCAAACAATTTCAGTAATTAAACCCATTAAAACAATTACAAATTATATATATAGGCAGCCGACAGTTATCACAAAAATTACATAAAAAATCAACAGAGCAGCCTAGTAATGGGGCCCTTAACGCTTTCGGGACCCCAGGCTCGGTCACATAGCCAGGTTTTTAAAACCTTATGAAAGGCTAGCAGTGTCAGGGCCATCCTGAGTTCCAAAGAAAGAATGTTCCAAAGAGCAGGGGCTCCTGCTGAGAAGGTATTGTTATTAATTGTAGAACAATATTTTCAAGAATGTATTTGAATGTGGTAGCTTGGAGTTGATATAGATTCTGTGAAATATGTGGACAAAACATCTCAGATCTAGATACTGCCTCATAGAATGGGTGCTATTGTATGCATCTGTTTGTCAGTTAGTGCTGCCTGCAGTATGGAGATAGAAGTTCTGAAAATTTTGCCAGATTCTTGTAAGGATTATTTGGATAATATACATGGAGGTCAATGAACATTCAAGAAGCACTTTATGATGTTGTTTTCTAGCAAGATATGCACTGGAAAAAAATTGTCACAGACTCCATGTCACACTGTGAATCTTTGCTTTCTCTACTTGAAAAATCACATATTTCTTAGAAAATGTTGTAAACCATAAAGTAAACACATGGGTAAGCTTGTGTCCTTATTGGAAGAGAAGATGAAAAAATTTGAGAAGACTGAACACTGAAATACACAAGGGAAGCTAGGAAATTCCTGTGAAGGACGGATGAAACTCAGGAGGGGTAGAAAAGGGAATAAACACCAGAGGACATCAGGGGGAAGACCAGTAGAAGCTTGTGACTCAAAAAAGCAAGAGGATCAGAAGGCATAGATGGAGCTCACAACTGACGTACTCACAACTAGAATCAGTCTCTCACTCCTGAAGACAGTCCACAGCCCCCTGAATAAACCTTGCCAGTCTTAGAAGACAGACCCCTATGCTCAAAGAAACCCAATAATCACATTGAAGAAGAAGTGTATCATGGTCCATAATGCCCTGCTGAGAGAAATTGAGGTTGCAGTATACAGATTTAATATGTTGCAAGAGGTATGATGTTTTCCCAATGCTCATATGCAGGATGTGGCAGACAGGCTTCTTCAAATCAATTGATAACTAGTCCTTCTTAATAATTTTGGGGATGAACAATGCTGCTAGAAAAAACCTTGATGGAACTCCAGAAAATATGGGCCCTGGCCAAGAAAATGAAAGGACCAGAATGCAATTAATATTTTCCTTGTCTTTCCAGTTGAGGGTCATGTTGAAAGAAAGGAGAAGAGGATCCTAGAGGTGAACTACTATGTAAATGGAGTTACCGGAAAGGATTTAGGTACTGCACTATCTCCCTGAAGGATTTTGGCAAGCTACAAGCTACATCTGACAAAGACTAGGAAGGAGATACATGGCAGACATCTTTTCAATTTCATCAGGACAGCATTAAACTAGAGAAAAAAAGAGGTAGCAAAAGCCCGCAATCAAATATACTTCAAATGATTGGAGCGAACAGCACAACAGACAAAGGCGAAGCAAAAGTTTGGAGAAGGAGAGGGCTTAAGATTGGTAGAAAACTATAACAGCAAAATTAGTAGTGGATTTCACTCACAATTTCAAATGTTTCTGTACCAATACAAAAAGTACAGGAAGCAGGGGAAAACTGGTATCTTAACAGAGGAAGGCAAATATAATGAAAACTGGCGGGATAACACGCATTACTGAAATGTAGCCCTGGAAGAGGTTGTTGCCCTGTATATAAAGAAAGCATAAGCCTACACAGAAATTCATGAATTGGAGCATGAAAACCCTGTTGACAGCATTTGGATAAGGATAAAATGAAAAAGAAACAAAATTGATACTGCCATTGGAATTTATTATAGGTGGCCTGGACAAGCAAAAGACATGAATGAGGGGTTTCTATGCCAGCTGACCAAACCTTCAAGAGTCATACAGTAGTGACAGTGGGAGATTTTCATTATTCTGGGATCTGCTGAAAATCTAATTCTCCAAGAATCATAGGTCCAACAAATCAAATCATATTTATTATGATGATCAAAGATCAGTATCACAGGTCCAACAAATTCCTGTCTTCTTGCTGAAATTTTCATTTATCAAAAGGTAGGAGAAGGAGGAAGAGTGTGCTCTCTTTATTATTAGAGAGGAATTGGTTGACTGGAACCGAGGGAGAAAGTCACCATGTTATCCTTGAGTTCATGACATTAAGGGGAGAAGGCATTGAGAAGACTCAAACTTATATACTGGATTTCAGAAGAGCATAATCTGATGAACCCAGATAGGTCAGATCCAATGGCTTGAAATTCTGGAGGGCAAAAGTGTCTAGAAAGGATGGGAAATCCTGCAAAATAAGACACTAATTGTATAATCCCAAGCAGTTCCTATTAAAAGGAAAACAATCTAAAGAGGTAGTGTAGATACACACAGAGGTTCCTGTAATGCTGAAAAGAGAAAGGGACACATACAGGAAATGTAAAGAGTCTTACAAGGCACTTGCAAGAAGCTGCAGAGATTGTGTCAGAAAGGCAAAAGTACAGTGAGTTGAGGCTTGTAAGAAATGCCTCAAAGGCTTTTTCAATTGCCTCAGAAACAGGGAAACGCTAAGAGGCTTTTTTTAGTGACCTGGGTAAGGGACTGAGGAAATTATCAAATCTGAAGATAACTCAAAAGTAGTAGTAGTAGCTGACACTTCAGAAGAGAAAAAAATAAGATTCAAAAAGAATCTAGACAGGCTTGAACAGTAGGCAAAAACAGATAGGATGAAATTTAACAGAGGGAAAGCTAAAGTCCTACATCTGAGGAGATAAACATGAAAAGCACATATATAGAATGAGGGAGACCTGGCTTGGCAAAAGTACAATTGAAAAGCATCTGGGTGTTCTAGCAGATCACAAGTTGAACATGAGCCAGCAGTGTGATTCAGCTGCTAAAAAGGCAAATTCTATTTTAGGATGTAGTAATGAGCATAGAGTCCAGATCACAGGAAGTTATTCTCCATTATATTCTAATGATCAGGCCCCATTTATAGTACTGTGTCTAGTTCTGGTCACTGCAGTCTAAAAAGGACATTGTCAAACAGCAAAGTTCAGGGCAGGGCTGTCAAGATAGTCAGGAGCTAGAAACCAAGCCCTGTGAGGAGCTCCATATGTTAAGCCCACAGAAGAAAACTCTGAGGGAAATATGATAGCAGTTTTTGGTATCTAATGGATTGTTATATAGAGAAATCATTGGACTTGTAGCTTGTCACCCTAGAGGGCATGATCATAAACAGTGGGCTGAAATGATACGAAAATAGATCCAGGCTAGATATAAGAAGGAATTTCCTGATAGCAAGGGTTGTCAGTTAATGGAATAAGCTGCCTGATGAAATGGAATATACCCCTTCATTGGAAGTCTTCAAATAGAGGCTGGATCTGCCTGAAATGCTTTAGCAGATTCTGCCTGCAATATGGGCTTGGACTAGATGACCTTTCTAACACTATGATACAATGACATTTATCTTTGCCAGAAAAAGAGAGAATGGTACTCCTGAAATGATGCTGTAGCTAATTTTCCCCTTCTGACTAGCATATCATTTTGAAAGAAAATATTTTTCATGTATTTGGGGGATTTCTATTTCAAAATCACCACATTCAAGCAAAGAAGATACCTTGGGGGTTTTTATTTTATTTTTTTATTGTTTGTTTTGTTTTTGTTCTAGGAAAGTAGGAATTAGGAGCGCATTTTAGTGTATTAGAGGAAGAAGTAGCTGGCTATAAACTATCCTACAAGTTTCTTCTTGTTTGGGGGATGAATCAAATAGTCTTAAAATCAAAGCCAGCTAGTTCATTTCTGAGGTCTTGATCCATAATCTTTGCACGTGGACTTTCTAAACAGAAAATAGACAGTGAGCTCTAACTGTTACAGTGCCTTCTGGGAGCAAGGACTAGATTACTCCAAAATAAATTAATCATGTTGCCAATGTTGATTTCTTCTTAACCCAGTCCAGAAGAATCAGCATGTGGTTGTTTGTGACTGCTAGATATAAAACTTTCCACCTCACTTTGTTACATTTGGCAGGTTGTTTCATACACAGAAGCCAGCTTACATGCACACTTAGCTCTTTTTTATTCACAATTTGTGTCTTTCTAATGTAATCTAATTGTACCTGCTACAGGTTATATATATATTTTAATTTCTGGTATGTTAATATATATATTTGGCTTTCAGTTCTTAAATGTAAGAATATAATTTAAAGCTACACCTTTCATTAATGTCTTTCTTTAAAAAAAAAAGATTATATTTGAGCTGTTATTGGTTATGGTAAAACTACATTTTTAAGAAATAAGAAACTCCTTTTGGATTTGATGGATTTCTACTCTTTAAAGAGAAACAAAACACTAAATATTTCTAATCCTGCATTATTTACCGCATGAGTGGGTAAAATACTACTTTAAGTCTCATAAAATTTAGAGGAAGAAATCTGCCAACTGTAGCAGGAATTAGATTTAGGAAGAGAGGTACAGAGTCAAAATATTGCTACAGAATTAAATGTCAAAAATCTTCTTTAATAGTAGATATATAGTTCACAGTGTCTGGTTATGATTAATACATTTAATCTAAATCACTGAAAGTTGCTCTCTCCTTTTCCATAAAATACAATGAGACACAAATCAGTTTTACTATAGGTGGATAACAATTGGAAAATAATGCATCTTCCTACCCAATAAATTGTCAGTTATACCTTTTAACTAAATCAATTCATCTTTTGAAAATTTATTGCAATTTCTAATAATAAATCTTCTCAAATGTTTATTCATTTGCTGCCTGATACATTTGCACCACTTTTGCTATGGTCTACTGTTGTTGGGGTTTTTTTTCTTTTGATTCATTGTAAATTAGAAATCTATTTTGAGTCAGTTTGCTAGTTAAAAGTTAAAATCTATAACCCATCTCTCTTTTTTGTCCTTTACACATTTTACTACCCTTGAACTTTAATTCAATCTAATAAGATGATTAGAAGTCTTTTTATGGTAAGTTATTGAAAGGATCAGATAGTAAAGCAACTGGTTGCAAGTTTAATATTATAGATTATATTTGCATACAGCAGTTAACCAAATGAACAAAAAGTAAATGTGAGACAGTTGAATATGAGCAAAAATAAATGTGCTGTATTTTGTATCCCTAGAATAAAATAGCGAGCATCTTTTATAATAGGATACCATACAACGCCACAGATGCATATTACATATCCTTAGATACATCTTTCCCATTTTCATCTTTTGCTTTTTTAAAAAGAAACTGAAACTATCTGAAAAGTAGTAATGTAAAATGGTGATTTCTATAAAAATATTGAATTTTCCAGCAACCAATCCGTTAAGTGCTCAGATAATTTTCCTCTTTTCACTAATTTGTTACTGGGTAAAAAAATAAAAAATCTTTTTTTCCAAAGAAGTGGCAAAACATGTTTACACCAAAATATCTTCTCTGCTTCAATAAGGCAGCATTTCATTCCAGTCCTGAACTTTGATCATGCTGTGATACTTAGAGTTCAGGAATCCCATCAAGTTTCCATGCATGATGATGAACTTTATACATTAAAAATAGATGTACTTCCTACACTGAAATGAATGGGAAACTATTTACAAGCAGGATTTTATGTACATCTTACATATATTAATAGGTTCTGAGTTGTGGGCTATTTCATTTAATTTTTGGCAACTCAGCTAATCACACTAACAGATAATTGATATTTATGTCTCTCTCTAGGTAAGAGAGAAGGAAAAACCATGCATAAAAATGAGTTCTAAGGTACCAAAAATGGAGCTTTGCCACTATTTGATACTGTAGATGGGGATTGTGTTTATTTGATGGTGTCTCATGTAAAAAACAAAACAAAAAAACAGCAACAAAATATCCTTTCTTGGAATGGGAAACATAGCCCCAAGAATTATTTTAAAAAAATAAAATTCCCTTAAACTAAACTCAACTCTGTTCACCACCCAGAGTGGTTTATGTGAAATGGGCAGCTATGTAAATTGAATGAATGAATGAATGAATAAATACTCCAAACTGATTATATGGACACATAGTCCATGTAGAAGTTTTTGGCAACAGCATGGAAGTAGTTTGCCATTGCCTTCTTCTGGACCAAGAGGTTATAGGCCAGATCTTGTTACTCATTTGACCCAATGTAGCATTAAACATATGAACCTCCTCCACCAATTTTGCAGGTAGTCCCCAGTTAAAGAACAAATTCTGTTCCCAAGGTCTGTCCTTAAGTTGAATTTGTATCTAAGCTGGAACAGTATTATTGTATAACACTGTATAGGTAGTAGTGTGTAATTAACTTGAAACATTGTGTATTTAACTCGAATAATTGTGTATTTAACTCGAATAATTGTGTATTTAACTCAAATTTACAATAGACTCTGTTTTTAACTATGGGTCATCCTTAAACCAGGCATTCTTAACCCAAGGGCTACCTGTATAATTTGAGTAGAAAAGTACATTGAACTTTTCTTACTTACATATGTAAGGACTATGAGGACTCATTTTATTGCACATATTGATCCGGCCACTTTTAAAGATCACTCTATACATCTTACAGATTCAGATTCACTATTTGGCTTTATATATTGTTACTACATAATTACAGTTGCATGTAATTATGATAAATGTAATAACTCATCTTACTTTGTTTGTACCATAACATCAAAATGTTGATAAACTAGGATATTATAAAACACTGCAATGACAACAGAGGAACAATGACATAATAAATATAGTAGATGAAATTGAAGCTGTTTTATACTGTATTGGTAAATCTGATAAGAGCTGATAACATATTGGGCACTGAAATGATTAATTTCAGAGGTAAAGAAATAATTTGCATGGAAGCATTAGAATTCATTAATTCCACTAATTACACAGCGAAGAAAGCATCTGGTTTCTTCACTAAAGAGCAGACATTAATTATAGGTCTTACCTGTTCATCTAAAAATAGTGACAATATGTTCAGTTTTTCTCTCTTTAAATTGTTGATTTTCATAAAAAGTCTTGCCATTATGGAATTGCCAAGACCTCATTAATAAGGCAATTTTCAAATAAAATTATGTTAACCAAAGTATTAAACTATTGATAGTTCCTCAAGAGATGTTTTAGATTAGAACACCCAACTTTTAATTAACAAAAATCTGTTAATTAAAAAATCTGTTTTTCTAATTATTTTAGAATTGTAGTAATGTAATTTATATACATCCAGGAATTTGAGAAAGAGAAATGCTCTGTGCGATATATGTTAGGATTAAATGCCCATGACAGATAATGAAGGCCAAAGGAGAGTTTTTAAGTATAATCCATATGCTACATTCATGTATCGACCTCTTCCAGACTGTAGGCTGAGACACTGGCTTATTTTTCTGCAAGCCCAGAATGTTCATTGGAAAACAAAACTGAAGTGAATTCTCTGGTAAGCTTGCCAGCTTTAGACAGGTACAGGTATGATGTATGAATGTACATAATTAAGGTATGTTTCTCCAGCTTTTGTGCCCTGACAGGTTGGAAGAGTCACATGGTTAATTTACCAGCCATGTAAACTACAGTTAGCTAAAAGAGATTGCCCAAAATTAATAAAAGCCAAGAAGTTTAGACAAAATTGGATAGACATTTCAGAAGTAAGCCTTTTATATATGAAATATATTAAGCACCTTTTAGATTTTCTGTATATACTTTCATGACATGCTGGTATTTTCTGCCTAACAGAAATTAGGAAAACATAAATCATTCAAATATCCAGTACAAAAATATAATTATTCTACAAAACTTTCTTCTATAAACCAACATAATCCTATGACTTTCATTTATAAACTGGTGTTGCTAGGTCAGCTTCCTTTAAATATAAACTCACTTGTTGATTTTAGCCTGTATTCTCTTTAATTCCTCATCTTCAGTGTGAGAACAATGATAGCATGCTAATTTACAGGATGCATTTGCATGATATGCTGTACCATATGTTATTTATTGTATTATCCAAAATGGACAAAGTCTGAAATTGCTGTTAAGGCAGAGATACTCCTTTAATCTTGGTTACTGTAATTGTGGTGTTATATGTTTCAAGTTGTCTGACCCTTGGCTTTTGGTGTTAGAATTAACCAAAAGGCACCTTCACTTTCTAGCCTCTGAACATAGATCAGGTGGAAAGAATAGTTGCAGGGTGAAACCATTCCTGGAATAACAGTTCCATTGCTGGTTTTTGTTTTGTTTTCTTTTCCAGTTAATTCCAGAGGTACATGGAGATTTATAGTTAAATGCTAAGAGACTGATAGAATTAGTCCCCTCACCTGTGTACACAGACATTAGTCCCTTCACTCATACATAGACATATTTATGGTTGGGATATATAAAATTATGCATGGTGTAGATAAAGTGGACTAGGGGAAGTTATTTGTCCCATCCCAAAATTCTAGAACCAGAGGTCACCAAATGAAATTAAATCCTGGAAGAATCAGGAGAAACAAAAGGAATTTTTTTTTACCCAACAGGTAATTAAACTTTGGAGTTCACTACTAGAAGATGTGGTGCTGGCTACCAGCTTGGCTGGCTTCAAAAAAGGGTTGGACCAATTCATGGAAGTAATGGGGATCAGGGGCTATTAGCCTTGCTGAATGTGTGACTGCCTCTGAAAGCCATGTGCTGGGAAATTAGTGGGATTCTTTGTGCAACTGGTTGGCCACCATGAGAACAGACTCCTGGACTAGATAGGTCAGATGTCTGGTCCAGCAGGGCACTGCTTATTTTCTTATGTTCTTGCTGATCCTCACTGGTTACCTGCACTTGAATTTTTTTTTTTTTTTTTGGCTCATAAATCGAAAAACTAGAAGTGACATCTACTCAACCACTGTATAAGTGACGGATGTTAGTCAAGGAGGGGGAGTTGCAAATCACTGGATGCACAGTTTTGCTGTGTGTGAGCCCTGTCAGGAAACAGACACTACACGGACTATTGGAACTCTACTTTATTGTAGGGTACGATAACAGAGTCTTGAAAGCCTCCCAGAGTTTCTCTCTGTCCTCTTTATACTGTGTACAATCAAATCAGGATTATTTTGAGTCTCTTCCTTATGCTTGCCACTTTTCCCAGAGCTGAGGTTTCGTTTACTGTCTCTTTTATCTGTAAACATTTTTTGCATTCCTCCCTCTGTATTGTGACCTCTATCATGCATACAGTGGTTAAGTCTGTTACCCCCATAGACACTGATGTATTGATATTAAGTATAGGTTTTAACAGTTCATCTAAAAATAAGTTTGGTTTTTCTGTTCAAATTTTTTATTTTCATAGGAAATCTTGCGAAAGCTTTGGATACAAATTTAAAATAAATTTACTGAGTAAGTGAAGTTCTTTTAACAGTAAAATAGGATTTTATAAAGCATTACATATTAGTTACATTCCAGTGAATTTGTGCTGTTTTTATGAAGGTGTCTCCTCCCATTTTTTATTGTTGTTCAGTCGTTAAGTCGTGTCCGACTCTTCGTGACCCCATGAACCATATTGCGCCAGGCCTTCCTGTCCTTCACTGCCTCCCTGAGTTTGCTCAATTTCATGCTCATTGCTTCAGTGATGCTATCTAACCATCTCATCCTCTGCCGTCCTCTTCTCCTTTTGCCTTCAATCTTTCCCAGCATCAGGGTCTTTTCCAAAGAGTCCTCTCTTCGCATTAGGTGACCAAAGTATCTGAGCTTGAGCTTCATTATCAATCCTTCCAATGAGCAATCAGGGTTGATTTCCTTTAAGATTGACTGGTTTGACCTCCTAGCAGTCCAGGGGACTCTTAAGAGTCTTCTCCAGCACCACAGTTCAAAGGCATCAATTCTTCGGCGCTCAGCCTTCTTTATGGTCCAGCTCTCACAGCCATACATTACTACTGGAAAAACCATAGCTTTGACTATGCGGATCTTTGTCGGCAAGGTGACATCTCTGCTTTTTAATATGCTATCTAGGTTTGCCATAGCTTTCCTCCCAAGGAGCAAGCGTCTCTTAATTTCATGGCTGCAGTCTCCATCTGCGGTGATCTTCGAGCCCAAATAAATGAAGTCTGTTACTGCTTCCATTTCTACCCCTTCTATTTGCCAGGAATTGATGGGCCCAGATGCCATGATCTTAGTTTTTTTAATGTTGAGTTTCAAGCCAGCTTTCGCACTCTCCTCTTTCACCCTCATCAAGAGGCTCTTTAGTTCTTCTTCACTTTCTGCCATTAGGGTGGTATCATCTGCATATCTGAGGTTGTTGATATTTCTCCCTGCAATCTTTATTCCAGCTTTTGATTCTTCCAGCCTGGCATTTCTCATGATGTACTCTGCATATAGGTTAAATAAGCAGGGTGACAGTATACAGCCTTGTCGTACTCCTTTCCCTATTTTGAACCAATCGGTTGTTCCATGACCGGTTCTAACTGTTGCTTCTTGGCCCGCGTACAGATTTCTCAGGAGACAGGTAAGGTGGTCTGGTACCCCCATCTCTTTAAGAATTTGCCACAGTTTGTTGTGATCCACACAATCAAAGGCTTTTGCATAGTCAATGAAGCAGAAGTAGATGTTTTTCTGGAACTCTCGTGCTTTCTCCATGATCCAGCGAATGTTGGCAATTTGATCTCTAGTTCCTCTGCCTCTTCGAAACCCAGCTTGTACATCCGGTAGTTCTTGGTTCACGTACTGCTGAAGCCTAGCTTGTAGGATTTTGAGCATAACCTTGCTAGCATGTGAAATGAGTGCAATTGTGCGATAGTTTGAGCATTCTTTGGCATTGCCCTTCTTTGGAATTGGAACATAAACTGACCTTTTCCAATCCTGTGGCCACTGTTGCGTTTTCCAAACTTGCTGGCATATTGAGTGCAGCACTTTAACAGCATCGTCTTTTAGTATTTTAAATAACTCAGCTGGAATACTGTCATCTCCACTAGCTTTGTTGTTAGCAATGCTTCCTAAGGCCCACTTGACTTCACTCTCTAGGATGTCCGGCTCAAGGTCAGTGACCACACCAGTATGGACATCAGGGACATTAAGATCTTTCTTGTATAGTTCTTCTGTGTATTCTTGCCACCTCTTTTTAATCTCTTCTGCTTCTGTTAGGTCCCTGCCTTTTTTGTCCTTTATCATGCCCATCTTTGCACTAAACGTTCCTTTGATATCTCCAATTTTCTTGAAGAGATCTCTAGTCTTTCCCATTCTATTGTTTTCCTCGATTTCTTTGCATTGTTCATTTAAGAAGGCCTTTTTATCTCTTCTTGCTGTTCTCTGGAAATCTGCATTCAGTTGCTTATATCTTTCCCTTTCACCCTTGCTTTTCGCATTCCTTCTTTCCACAGCTATTTGTAAAGCCTCATCAGATAGCCATTTTGCTTTCTTGCATTTCTTTTTCTTTGGGATGGTTTTAGTTGCTGCCTCCTGTACAATGTTACGGACCTCCGTCCATAGTTCTTCAGGCACTCTGTCTACCAAATCTAATCCTCTAAATCTATTCATCACCTTCACTGTATACTCATAAGGAACATGATCTAAGTCATACCTGAGTGGTCTAGTGGTTTTCCCTACGTTCTTCAATTTAAGCCTAAATTTTGCAGTAAGAAGCTCATGATCTGAGCCACAGTCAGCTCCTGGTCTTGTTTTTGCTGTCTGTATAGAGCTTCTCCATCTTTGACTGCAAAGTATATAATCAATCTGGTTTCGGTATTGACCGTCTGGTGATGTCCATGTGTAGAGTCGTCTCTTGTGTTGTTGGAAAAGAGTGTTTGCTATGACTAGTTTGTTCTCTTGACAGAACTCTATTAGCCTTTGCCCTGCTTCATTTTGTACTCCAAGGCCAAACTTGCCTGTTATTCCGATTACTCCTTGACTTCCTACTTTAGCATTCCAATCCCCTATGATGAAAAGGACATCTTTTTTTGGTGCTAGTTCTAGAAGGTGTTGTAGGTCTTCATAGAACTGGTCAACTTCAGCTTCTTCGGCATCAGTGGTTGGGGCATAGACTTGGATTACTGTGATGTTGAATGGTTTGCCCTGGATACGCACTGAGATCATTCTGTCGTTTTTGAGGTTGTAACCCATTACTGCCTTTCCCACTCTCTTATTGACTATGAGTGCAACTCCATTTCTTCTAAGGGTTTCTTGCCCACAGTAGTAGATATAATGGTCACCTGAATTAAATTCACCCATTCCCGTCCATTTCAATTCGCTGATTCCCAAGATGTCGATGTTTAATCTTGTCATCTCATGTTTGACCACATCCAGCTTGCCTTGGTTCATAGATCTTACATTCCATGTACCTATACAATATTGTTCTTTACAGCATCGGACCTTCTTTTCGCTTCCAGATACATCCACAGCTGAACGTCCTTTCGGCTTTGGCCCAGCCGCTTCACTCTTTCTGGAGCTACTTGGAATTGCCCTCCGCTCTTCCCCAGTAGCATATTGGACACCTTCCGACCTGAGGGGCTCATCTTCCGGCGTCATATCTTTTAGCCTTTTAACATTGTCCATGGGGTTTTCTTGGCAAGAATACTGGAGTGGGTTGCCATTTCCTTCTCCAGTGGACCACATTTTGTCAGAACTCTCTGTCATGACCTGTCCGTCTTGGGTGGCCCTGCACGGTATAGCTCATGGCTTCACTGAGTTACGCAAGCCCCTTCGCCACGACAAGGCAGTGATCCATGAAGGGGCATTTTTTATTACTTATGTAGAAAGAAATTGGAACGAAGTTGATACTTTCAAATAAATGGGAGAAAGAATACCTTTAATATCTGCAAAACTGATTTAAAGTATCTGTGCTTTATTTTTTATTCCATATTAGAAAGACCAGAAGTATATATAGTTCAAATAGTTTTGACTTTCACAAAACAAATTATTATAGTTAAATTGATAGAACCAGTTCACCATTGTGCTAAATTAATCAGATTGGACAAAATGTGACCATAGTAGCAGTTCATAGAAACTCTATTGGCATCAGCCTAATTAAATATAAACCCATAATGTTTGTCTGGAGCTCTAAAAAAATGTTGATGGAGCTGAAGCATCCACACCTTGTGAAAAGGAGGACTTTTGGGCCTCACTTAAACTCTTTATTTTATCTGAGAGGATCTGTCTTGACACGGCCATCACTATAGAAATGATCATTGAAATCTTCAATGGTCTGTCCCTTGGCAAAATGCCTGACACAATCACTTGGACCCTATTGTTAAAACTTTCTGGATATCTCTTAGCACAGACATATTGAAAGAAAATAATATTAAGGAAAAGGTAACTCTTTTACCTGGATTATCTGATCTTTCTTTTTATTAGACGCAGTGAGGGTCCAGTGCTGTCTGTAGGCCTACTATCCTTTTATCTAAATATTTTTGTAAAAAACCAAATTATTTAAAGGACATGTTAAATGATTTCTTTCCTGCAGTTCAGAGGAGCAAAAGCTTACCAAATAGTTCATGTTGAACATATTACTCCTGAATTGTTATAGTTGTTTTTTAAGCAGAGGTATATGTTGAGTGAGATCTAATAATGTTTTAATGACTAGTCCGTTTTTTCCCTATTTATGTTATACTAAAATGTATGTATAACTTACATGTATGTGTGTGTGTGTTTAAATATAAATCATGACATTCTTTGTACGTATGTGATACATGTATGTGTGTGTAGTATATTTATTTTACTTCATTTGTATGTTGCTCAATCCTAAAGGCTCTAGGTGGCTAACGGTATCATCATAGAAAAGAAACAGTAACAAAAATTACCAAAACCACATGAATGTCAAAATAAAAAAAACAGAAAATAAGAAAGCCGTATGTTCACAAACTCCATCTTCAGTCAGAGCATCTCCTTCTCCTGTGTTAGAGGTAATAAATCAGTCCTGACAACTTTTTTAAAGCTCACAAAAGATGGAACAGACCAAATTTCCATGGAAAGGGAGTTCCAAATTATAGGGTTATCAAAAAACCTGCTTCCAAGCCCCTCAGATGGGCAGTCGTGTAAGGATGGGACTTGGAAGGAGTTGACCTTGTTTGATCTAGTTGGCCAGGCAGATGAAAAATAGATATAGATATAGATACACACACTCACACACACACACACACACACACACACACACACGAGAGCCACTTTGGTGGAGTGATTAAGGTGCCAGGCTAGAGACCATAAGTTCTAGTCCTGCCTTAAGCATGGAGCCAGCTGGGTGACCTTGGGCCAGTCACTCTCTCTCAGCCCTAGGAAGCAGGCAATGGTAAACCACTTCTGAAAAGAAAACTGCAGAAACTTGTCCAAGCAATTTTCCAGGAGTCAATACTGACTCGAAGGACAAATATAAAGAGAGAGAGAGAGATACACATACACTAAGTATAAGATTATACTAATCTTTAGATAGTTGTTTCATTTGACACTGATACTTTCTGTCTTTAAAGGATATGTTGCTTTAGCATTAGTACATGATAATTTTTAAAGCCTCCTTAGTCATAGGAAGCAACAGCAATTATACTCTTGTATTCAGCCATTGTATAAGCCAAATAAAGGGATGTTACTGCCTTCAAGTTTTTTCATTAATCAAAAACTTTAGCCCGACAGCCATTGTGATCACGACAGCCATTTGATCATGTTTAATATAAAATTGCTGAAACTTTTTGGAGATGACAGCTAGAAGTGAATGCATTCATTTATTTCTTAAGGAGTATGAATTACTTGAGATATATTATAGTCAGCATTGGTTTCTAGATATTTTTCAAGTAACACCCAGATTATTGACAATGACCTATGAAGCTCCAATTTGCTTTGTGCCTGAAAATTCATAGCGTCTGCAACAATAATTAACAACATCAAAATATGCTGGAATAAGATCTCAGAGGTTAGAATTAATCTTATCCTCTATTTTTTCCATTAATATTATTTCATTTCACCGGATATAATTATAGGTGTTGACTGAAAAAAGTATTCCAAAAATAGATAGATGAGCACAAGATATGGAATACTCATAGTAAAGTTAAAGAATTATGAGATATGCATAAGAATAAGTTTACTTCACCAGGAACTGCAATTTTGAATATAGTATAATTGGCTTAGAACCTATTAATTTTAGTGGTATTTAAGTAATCAAATTCAGCAGTGTAGCTTCTTTCTTTTTAGTGACCGCACAAGACAACCAATTTAGGGAGATCAAGGAAATTTTTAAAAAATTAAATTTGCAGTGCAAGGAATACCCTGTAGTATCTTGATATTAAATTGCAAAAAGCATGCATTTTTTATTATTTGTGCTAAATATATAGATTTTCTGCTACAGTTTGAGCATTTTTAAATTAAAATATATCACTCATTCTGAATGTATTGATTTACACATCTTTGTGGCAATATCAAGTCAAATGACTTTTACAGTAAGTTAAAAAGATTTGGCAAGGCAGATTTCATTGTGTGGGTTCATTTAAATTTATATTTGTACTTCTTACTTCTATATTAAACATTTTTACTTTTTACCTTATATTCTTAATAAGTATTCGAATTTTGAAATGTCCTGTAATCCTAACACAGATATAATTCTCTTTAATATTTGTAATGGACATGCTGTCCCATTAAATAACTGTCTATATATGTTAGCTGTTCAGACAAAGTAATTGATGGGTCAGATTATTGTTCTAATCTAGATACAGTTATTTCAGTGTCAATTAATTTTATTACTCAAATAAATGTGCAGGTTCTGTTTTCTCCTCAGTATTGAATTCTTCACTTAAAACATAAAACTAGCATCTTTGGGTAATTCAGAATTAATTTAATCATTTTTTCTCTCTCTATCTTCCTTTGTGTGTGACATTTTTGAACACTTCCTTTCTGATTCCAAGAGAAACCTACTCTAAATATTATTGCTATTTAGAGTACAGTATTGCTCTCTGCTTTCCTGAGAGCAAAAGCTCAGGTACCTAGACATTTAAAATAATGATTTCCACAGACTTTGCTGGGTTTGGGATAATATTGACCAAAATGAGTCTGGGCTTCATAAACTAGCCTCCCTGGCTTTTTTAGTCTTTTACTTTGGTACCCCACTTTAAACTAGAATTCCTTGTTATATTCACATCAAAGACTCTGGCTTAATGTCAGCTAATAGACTAGGATAATAATCACATCCCTGATTCAGATGTACCAGGAAACTCTGGCTCAATACAAGCTTTATTGTATTGAGTTTATTGGATCAACAGCAAGATGCTCTGCATGGTTGAATAAGGGGGTGTTTATTCATTTAATAACTGTATGAAAGAGTGCTACAAAGTTTATTTAAAATGTTATCATTTCTGACATTTTCACTGTATAAAGTATGTAGCAGACCTTGTAAAATCTGTTTGGCTTGTTTGAAAATTAATCCTAAAATACTATTGTATCAAATGTTCAAATTGTAATTGCTTGCAGTTTCTCTTGGTTAATCAAGAATGTACATAGTGTGAAGCAAACATTGTTGATGTTCTTTCACCCTTAAAAGTCACACGGCTTGGGTAGCCAAGTGAGGCCAGTGAGTGTACATTAATACATAAAGTAAATATGAAATTTGCCTAGGTTCTCAAAATAAAAAAATAGGTTCTATATCATGCTAGATAATGTTAACCGGAGTATATTACGATCAGTCACAAGAACATAAGATCTCTTTTAGTGCTTGTAATGCCTCAATATATCAAACCAATGATAAAAAAAAGTTTAAGGTATATGAAAATATGTTGAACAAATTTTACGTTACTTTTTGAAAACCTTCAGGGATTAAAAAAAAAAAAGTTGAAATATAATTGGTTCTGGAAAGAATACTTTTTGCCAGTGCTTGCCAGAATAAAATCTTACTGGGGGTTCATTAAGCCTTTCATTCTGCAGATAATATGTTATAGAAAACATGGGTGGGAATGTAAAATATATGCAACTTTCTGAACACTCACACTAGTTTAATCATGTTGAAGCTATGCAGTTTTATTTGCAAGGTACAGGATACTGTATTCTAGCTAAAAGAGAGCCTATAGAATGCATTATTTATTTCTGCAAGTTTTATCTTCCCACTTAAGTGCCTTGGATAGATTTTTTTTTCCTATACTAAAAATTAAAACTTTTATTATATATTTTATCTTCTATTCATCAGTCACTTTTTATAACATCAGTAGATATACATATGTACATTGCTATTTATATATGCATAAATATATATTTATCTGCAGAGGTATGAAAGGAAAGCATTTAACTGTTCCTGCTAACTGATATCCTCTGGAAATGTGACTAGAAATTTGAAATGACCTGGTTCAGATATTCATTCCATGTTTGCTAATTCATTGTTTAGCAACCACAAATTAACAAACAACACATTATCTGACCATCCTTTCCGTGATTATCTTCCTTCTTCAGTTGCTTCATTCTGTGTCCAAAAGAGTTTAATGTTGGTTTATGAATCAAATCCTTAAGCCAAACAGTGATTTAAGATTCTAGTTTAAATGGTCATGATGACTAACAGTGATTTAATTAAATAAGGTGTAAGTACTGGGGAGAGAAAAAGAAAAGGGGAAGGCAAAGTAGAAAGTTCAGTTCCATTGCTCATTCCAGGCTCTTAAACAATTAAACAAGTCATGAGTAGAACATTCCAACAGGGAAAGTATCTGTTTGGTTAGGAAAAGAATGGAGAGTTATTTAGGTGTGAGGGAGTTAGCACTGGATAATATTTCACTACTTTCTATTCTGTTTCTTTTTGAAAGGGTTAACCTTTTCACCAATGTTTGATTCTGCAGTTTAGCTTTTATTGTAACTACGAATCCGTTTAGAATGTATTGTGTAGACATTCAAACATAAATCCATAGAGTAGATTTAATTACTATTTATAAAGCCATTAAATCTATATTCATCATTGTAATTTTTTTAAAACAAAATTTCCTGCCCAAGGAAGAAAAGACACAATTGGAACACAAACTATTGAGGAAAGACAAGGTTATAATTAATACTGTTTTAGTACAAAAAGAAACTAAGAAAATTATTGACAAAAATTAAGGTTCCATCCTTTGGAAGCCTATATATGATAATTGCTTATTTTTATGTACTAGCTAATGCAGTGTGATTTCCCAACAGAAGAAGAATTTGCCTATAACCAAAATCAGCAGCGTTCTCAATCATGGGGGTAAATGAGCCAAATATGTTAGCCAAATATGTTTCATGTGTATGATCATGAAAATATAGCTCTTAATTTCTTCTGCCCTTTCAGATGTAACACCAAACATACGGTAATAAAGAATGAAAACTTCAGTCTCAGATTCTCCTTCCTTTCCTTCTCTTCCACTAGGACAATTATGAAGTTTGAAAACATTTCTTTCTATTTCAGTGTAAACACAGGACTAAATTCACTGTAGTTATTTGCTGAAAGAAACCAGCTTCCTAAATTATGGCATATATGTAAATTTCTTGCATTCGTTGTTATATTTATGGTGATATCCTGTGCTGAAGGGCAGTACATATATCTGAGGCAGTGCTGTCTGTAGCAAGGGGGCGGGCAGAATGAGAAAAGCAGTGTTGTGCCATTGTGATGCATTCCTCTTGTGCATGCTTCATGATGTTGCCTGCATATACCAAAGGGGCAGAATTTGTGATGTGACAGTACACCACTGCTTTCATAATTTTAATGAAAGCAGCAAACATCTACAGATCCTCTTGGTCTGAAGTAAGCTACAACTTACTTTTGGTTTTTGGAGCATTGTTTAATATTCTGTCCAGACACAGCCAGTAATTTCATTGCTCCCTGTGTGT
The DNA here is from genome assembly GCA_030867105.1 of Liasis olivaceus. NCBI lineage: Eukaryota > Metazoa > Chordata > Lepidosauria > Squamata > Pythonidae > Liasis > Liasis olivaceus. Next base: position 284,796,675 of record CM061349.1, read on the forward strand.
TGTGGCTCATGCTTCTACAAGAGATCAGGAAGAGAACCAGGATAGGCAGGAAACATTGATGCTTGAAACAGGCTTCTAACCTAATTAGAAGCTGATTTACCTAAACCTGTTGTACTTTGTTTTTTTAAAAGCCTATTTAGCACAGGGCTGAATTATAGAACATGTACAATGCTGGTTTTTTGCCTCTGTCTCAGTTGAAAGAACCAGTTGCTCTTTTAGGCTAAACAAAACTTTCCTAATAATAATTTTAGTTTAGATGCAAACAAATTAAGGAACATGTGTGTTGCCAACATCTTTACATCAGATTGTGTCTCTTCATATTGGGAGTAATGTTTTATATACATAATATATCCAATAAATATCCTGCATTGGTTTCTGTACATCTTAGTATTGCAGTCCATGTTCTGTAATAGAAACTACATTCACCACTATTAAGTTCATGCCTCCCAGACATCCCTTAGTACAACTGAAAGAAATCACTTGAATATTTTTAAAGCTTAATTATTTAAAATTACTCAGAATCCCTAACAGCATTAGGTAATTGTTAGTGAACTATGTTACCAAATTAACAGCATAATATTTTGTTGGTGCACTCCAGTAGTGTAGTTCTGTATTCATTCAGTTGTATATTTTCTTCTGTTGTCATACTATATAAATACCTATTTTTTTCAAGGATATTTTGAACTTCATAATATTATACTGGATGCGAAACATTCTTTTACTTTCACAGGCAGGTTTTTTTTTAAATTATGCAGCAAAGCATGGCAACGTAGCTAGTTGTATACTCAGTCATCTGTTTAATCCTTATCCCCTTCACATTGTCAATACCCATCTAATTCCACTTTAACAACAGTAATTGGCTGATGGAGTAGCAGATATAGATTTGTTTTCCTGATGACTCCTTGACTTTTTTCCTCTGGTAATACTAATAGAATTCCAAATCCTTATTGGTGTGATCATGTCATGAGTAGGTCAACAGTCATGTCAAGGTCCTATTGGAAACTTCATAGCCGACATCTTAATTTAGACTTAGCAATTGTCCCCCCCCCCCCCCATGTGCATTTGTAAGCAATTCTTTCAAGTCTCTCAGTCATTCCATTATAATAGAATTCATTTAATTCAAAAGGAATTACTTCATGATGTGAATGTATTTGGATCACTGCAGTTCAATAAAAATAAATCTAGGAATATCCGTTCTGAATGCTTGATATCTTTCAGCCTGAATGGTAGAATTATTTATTTACATATTTGTTGGCTGTATAAATTGACTTTTTTATACAGTTATTTATACCATATTTTATTTTAAACCAAGGGGAGGGGAGATCTGACTGTACATGGTAGAGTAACCAGTATTCACCACATGAACATAAATTATTTATTTTATGTTCCCTTGATATCTGTTAATTGAATTCTCATTAAACCATTGCCAATCACTTCAAAAATCTATCATTTGAGATTTATGCTCTAGATACTGTGATCCACCAATTACTTCTGTCCTCCTAATTTTATTGTTGCTCATTCAGAATCAGCAATTGCAGTCATTGTTTACTCAAAAAGAGGTCCTATTGATTTCAGTTAGATTTTCTTGCAAATAAGAATGCTTTCAATTGAAATGCTTACACTGTACATTACTTACATTGTCACTGAGTAAAGTTTTTGTCAATCCACTTGTAACTGTAGATTCAGCATTAATTTTGGTAGAACATCAGTGGACCCATGAAAAATTTCATCCCTATTTTCAGTGAACCAACGGTCTGCTCTAGGCATGAGCATAAGAAAAGCCATACTATACTATATAAGATCTATGTAATATTTATGCAGTACTGGAAGTATCAGGAAATGTCTTACCAGAATTAAACCTACATTGAAAAAGGGAACGTTGCAGGCCCTCCCTTCTCATAGAGTACATTGGATGAGGATCAGACAACAGACCTTCACAGTGGTGGCTCCCACTTTATGAAATACTCACTCACTGGAGGTTCAGATGTCCCTGCTGGCACTTCATAAACAATCAAAGCAGTTTTGTTCCAGTACATGTTTGTACATGCTTAGATTAGTTTACTGTAAGGGTGCCTGTGATTTTAATAATGATTTTTGATATAATTTTAATTGTTTATATTCAATTTCCATGTTCGTTTCTTGCCCAGAGTTGATCAAGATTGAGACAGGTTATAAATACTGTAAAATAAATAAAAATAAAATGTTGAACATTCCTGACACAATAACTGGATGCCATTTGTCACCTTTCAGATGTTCTGAACATTTACATGTTTTTGGTGCTGAAAGTTATCAGAAATTAATGTAGGTCATACTAATATAGAGAGAGAGTTTGAGAGAACAAATGTCATCAACATTTGGTGCTTGTTTCTTTTATTCCATAAACAGTCATTCAACATGCAGTGTGTCAATGTTAAAAAACATTGTGTAACTGGTTGTATTACCATTAGCTGCACTAACTGCAACTGTCCATTTCCTGTAATTGATGATCAGATTCTCAGATTGCTGGTCTATTACTTCAGTAACATTTGAGGTTTTCTAGCATGAACTGCTTGTTTCAGATCTTGATGCAAAATTTCTGTGGGGTTTAGGTCTGGAGTTTTACTTGGCCATTCCAAAACATTGAATTTGTTCTTCTTCATCCATTCTCTTGTAGACTTGCTTGTATGATTGGGATCATTGTCTTGCTGCATGATCCACTTGCACTTCAGCTTCAGCTGACGGACAGATGGCCCGATACTCTCCTGTAGAATTCTCTGACACAAAGCAGAATTCATGCTTCCTTCAGTGATGGCAACATATCCAGGTCCTGAGGCAGCAAATCATCCCCAAACCATGACAATATCTTCTTCACACTTGACAAGTTGGTATGAGGCTCATATTGTAGAATGCAGTCTTTCATTTCTGCCAGACATAAAAGTCTCAGACTTTTTGACTCATCATTCCATAAAACTTTCCTCCAGGAATCTGGAGAATCAAATGTGAGATGATCATCAGTGTTTTTCTTAGTAATGACTTCCACCTTGCTAATCTCTCATGAATCTCATTTTTATCCGGTGCTTTTCTGACAGTGGAGTCAGAAACACTGATTATAACTAAGGCGAGTGAGGTCTGCAGATCCCTGGATGTTGTTCTGAAGTTTTTTCAATGTCCTGAGTGATTTTATGCTGCACTCCTGGAATGATTTTGATAAAATGACTACATTTGGGAAGAATCACTATTGCCTGAAGTTTTCTCCATTTCAAGACAAGTCTCTTAACCATGGATTGGTGGAGCCCCGGAGTTTTAGAAATGTTTATGTAACCTTTTCTTGACTGATAGGCATCAATGAATTTTTAAATAATTTAATTTCTAGACAAGATTTCTAGAATCTTTGTGATGAAAACTTCATTGTGTACAGGGGAACCTTATGAGATTTATATAGGACAGGGCTTGTACAAATCAGTCCATATTGCTAAATGAAAAACTCACACAACTAGCCCTAGTTATCCATTTAATTGGAATGAATGAATGAATGGGGACATATTTTTTTTCTTACTGGCACATTGCAAGTCAGAATATTGTCTCTGAAATAAATGAAACAAGCACTAAACTTTGAGTTATTTTTCACTCAATATTAGTAAAACCCACATCAAGCTTTGATAACATTCATTGACAAAGATATGCAATGAACAAGAGAATATCTTTCACAGAATTGTATGAGAAGATGACAAGCATGGCATAGAACTCTCCACTTGTGTTCTCAACAACTGCTCTTCAGAGGTTTATTACCTCTGATACTTGAGATAATATGTTGTCATAATTAATAGTCATTTGTAATGCTGTTCTCCGGTCTTTCCTTTTGAAGACATCAAAATTGGTAGCTATCCTACATCATATGGAAGCAAATTTCATCATTCAGCAATTTGCTGTGGTGCTGAATCTTTCACCATTCAACTTTATTAGATAATTTTGAGTTCTGATATTAGGTAGAAGTCATCTTTGGTACTATAAAATAAGCCTAGTTACATTAGAAGAGTTCGAGGCACTGATTTATAGTGGTTACTTCTTCCTAAAGAGGCAGTTATATTCAATGGTGATAGGGATGGAGAGATTGAGCTGTAAGCTCATCCTCCATTGTATGATGCTTCAAAGCTCAACACTCCCTGCTCCTATTAATATCTACATGAAGCCATTGGGAAAGGTCACCTAGGGTCAAGTATAATTAGAATGTAAATAATAATTTTACATCTCCAATCCTGGGCTGAATAGCTGATACAGTACTAAAGTGCTATTGCGGTGCTTGGAGGCTATTAGAGCCTGGACAGGGAGAAAAAGGCTTAGAACCCAATCCCTACAAGACAAGAATGGCTTTGGGTTCAGAAGTCATCAGATTCCAAGGTAATTCCATTTGATTCTCAATGGCTCCTATCCTAATTTGTAGAGAGAGAATTAAAACTTGGCTGTTCCAGCACACCTTGGGGATTTTAATGTTCTTTCCTCTGGCTTTGGAGTACTTGTTTAGTGTTATTTGTATTGCCAGTATTTATATATGTAGATGTACTTTGATTTTTGTATTGCAATTCTGTTATTTTTTAACAAATGTACATTGGATATGAATGCCACTCAGAATTATCAGCAATTGGAATGGATATATGCAGACAGACAGACAGATAGATAGATAGGAATCTGTATTGAACCTGTTATCTGTAATTTGAGGCACAGGCTAACTATGCTATAGAATGTCTGTAACTGTTGAGACCATCTCAGGTACTCAATATTGTCCCAATTTTACACATGATTTCAACTTTCAGAGCTTCCATTGTAAAGCTGTACCCTCCCCCTCCCCCCACAAGAATGGTTTTCCACTGGCTTTAGAAACTCAATCCTATTATTGGAGCATGTTCTTTCATTAATTTTTCGATGAACTTAAATGTTCTCATTGGAAGGAGTGCATGCTGGTCAGTTCACTACCATCCTATAATCCCTTTTCTGATGTATCATTGGCAGCTGAGGTCTCATGTATCTAGTTGTTACCCTAATATGCATTATTTTACACTTGCTTTCTTCGCACTCCATTTGCCAATGTTAGTTCTTCCATTAGAGAGAGAGAGAAAGAGAGAGAGAGAGAGAGAGAGAGATTGTTCTTGTCAGGACATTTCACTGTTCATCCCTAATTCATATTCATTTATGTATATATTAAAAAGCACTGGTCCCATTATAGAAACTTGAGGAATCCTTCCTCCACTGAGTGACTTCTCAGAACGGTTAATTTATTTTTACTCTCTGCTTTCTCTTGTTTACCAGTTAGTGATGTAATAATGAAGACTGACTTACAGTACTGATTTATAAAAGTACTTCTCTTGTGCCTTGTTGGCTAGGTTTGCTTTGGAGTCCTTGGTGAGGGACTTTGTTTTGAAAGCCCAAGCAACTTCCATTCTATCCACATTGCAGGGACAAGACTTATTGCAAAAATTATTGTATCTTATTTCAGCAAACTTATTTTTCTGTATGTTTGATATATAATAATGCTTTCTACCATTTTACTGGGAACAAATGTTGCTTGGACTGTAATTTTTTAAAGCATCTTTAGGACTTTAAAAAAAATGTTACCAGTTACAGTACACAGGGTGATCTTCAGTACATGATGTATACTAATTAAATCAGTAGATCAACGATTTATATTGGAATTGTTTAAGAACAGGTTTTAACCACTAGTTCTCAAGAAAAATATATACTTTTTATTAAAGACATTTTAAATAACAACCATACAGATGCTGAAAAGGAATAGAGTAGATAAAAATAGTTCATAATGAAAAAGAGAAAAAAAGAAAAGAAAAAGGAAAGATTATGAAGCAGCTTTCCAATCTTCTTGGCAGCAGTTAATGTGAGAATATCATTTTCAACTTGCTTTAAAAACTTGCTAAGGAATTGCTTGTCATTTTCTTAAGCCTTTATTATACATTTTCCTGTTTTCTAAATGTCGGGCCAGTAATAATGTTTAATCACACTGTGTTGTATTATAGTTAACAACCTTAATAGGTTGGTACCAAAAGGACATCTACCAGTTTTGACACTGAGAATTAATTATGAAATGAAAGACAGATTTTTGCTCAGGCTAGAATTAGCCCAGCAGTTCAAAATATAAGCAGTCACCTTGGATCCACATAACATAAAGTGACACCCTTTCTTTGACTATGGGCTAAAGAGATCTTGTACAGTTCAGTTAGATAGATCAACTGTCTATTGCATTTGTTCTTCTATTTAATTAATCTGAGAAACAGTTGTTTTTCTTTGACATTGTCTCAAAGTTCGTATGTGTTAAATAATGTGAGAAATATAACAAGGTTAATTTTTTTCTAAACTAAAGAGGGTCAGATAGTTATCAGAGGTTATTTTAAGTAGGAAAAAGGTGACATTTTAATGTAGAAAGTTTCAACAGGTTTATCTTTAATACTTTTAGTTCTTTTAATTTGTGTTTGCATGAGCTATTATAGAATGCTTGGGTCTGCATTTTGATACTGCTGTTTTCCACCTGACCATAACTATGTGAAGGTTGCTAATGTAACTAGGCTTGTACCAAAGACCTGTTCAGATAATTCATATTGCTTAATACAGAGATGTCCTATGTTAGTAGGCTGAGGCTGAATGCACAAAAATGTGTTGGAGGGTATGGATAAGGCATCTCTGAGGGCTGCCCAAAAAAATTCCAGAAAAAAAATCCTACTCTGAAATAGGCAGTTAGGCAATGGTTAGAAAGGTTGCTAATTCCTCCATTCTGTGTCCCTCTCCTTCCTTTCAAATCACATGTCCTAGAGCAGACCTGAATGAAATGACTTGTGATGATCAGGTCCCTTCTATCTGTTGCTATAATATTAAAGTGTGAGCAAAATCAGGTAATGTTTTCCTGATTTATATCTTGCTGACTACAGCTGGGATGACTTGGATTTTTTCAAATGCTTTATTACAAGTACAGTCAAACTGTCCTTTACCATCATTTAGCAGGATAGGTAATTCTATCTATTATATTAACCACAGTTTTGAATTACTGTACATGCACTTTCATGCTAACCAGGACTCTGTTCCTAATCAGAATTTGAAACTTAAAGTGTGCTTTCCAAAATGATGTTAGAGAAAACTGCTTATAGTAATAGTACTTGTAAATTTAAATCATAGAGGCAGCTACATAAAGAGAAGCATGCAGAGTGAATGAGTTTTGTGAAACTGTCCAAATGTGTGAACTATTTTCACTTACTCAGCACCGATTCAGAACTAATACTGCCCTGTAGCAATAAAGTTTGTTGGTTTTGTTGGTTTTATTTGCAATTTAATTAGGATATACCTATTTTCATTAATAATGAAATGACAATTTGATTTCAGTGAAATGAATGAAGAATGAAAAGAATCTGGTATTGATTAAATTCAAAAGGACTGGTTCTGCTATTATTGGCTGTAAACTATACTGCAAAGGTTTCAATTAAAATTGCAGAAAAAGATTTTAAAAATCAGATTTATGTTGGCATGCTTACAGTTACTGGGATAAAGATATGGTGATTTAGTGATGTAATATTGAAGTCAAAATAAAGTATTTTGCTGTGCTGAATAAAACTAATGGAAACATTCACTGGAGTAAGACAAATGGTGTTAAATGAGAAAACACACCATGAATTGCAAATGGAGCTGAGTTAATTTGTTGCTACAGTAGTGTTGCCCTACTGTTAAATGAAGACTGTGTAATTATCTTGCTGGCAGAGATAATGTCAAAACCTCATTTCTCCTTACATGCCTCGTTTTTACACGAGGGCTAATTGAGCTGCAAGGTGACAACTGATTATATATGGCTATCATTGGGGTCCTCTTGCTCAATTTGCAAATAATGTTATCTTTCTTAAGAGATTACTTTTATATCACTCGTCAAATTAGAGGTAGTAAACTTTGGTACTCTTTTTAGTATGTGCCCTGTAATCAGCAATATATTATCCTGAAAGATGCAAACCCCACCATCACCACCACTTGTATTTAATTATATATTTAAGATTTGCCCACTTCAACTTTTTCTTTTTGAGTATCAATAAGCAAGCTAATAATAGCACCTTTATAGCACTGATAACTGTCATCTATTTTGAGCTATTTTTGCATTCTAGTTAAATCACCGTGATTTCAGCTAAAGTAATATGCATCGCCTTTTGAAATTAAAAATTTTCCTTGTTTTTAATGCAAAATGCTTGAGAAACTTTTTAAAAATTGTTAATATGTTTCAACAGGTTTTCCAAATCTTTTTCAATAATTCTGGCCTCCATGCGTATAAGTAACAGAATTGGTTTTAGTTTAAATGGGAATTCTAGAAGACAATCTTTGGTGCTGATTATATGAACAAGACAATGTACCATATTGACTGTGGTTTTCTCTCCCATTTACCAGTTAATCAGTTAGTTAATGAATTATTGCCGTACTAGAGAATTATTTTTGTTTGATTTATGCTCCATATTTTCTCCAAAGCAGCGTAACAACATTGTGAAGTAGATTGGATTCAAAGTTATGAGTTTCCATGGCTTGGAATATACTTGAACCTGAATTGCCCCAGTCCTACTCCAGCACTTTCTTCTTCTACCCTTCTTTAGCTTGAATTGAAAGACATTTCCTTAAATTATAACCTTTTTGTAACCATTAGTATACATAAAAAGATTATGTCTTCAGTGAATGTTTGACAGCTAGAGAATCTGATTTTATTCCTGAGTGCAATCAGCAGTTTGATCAGTAGAAAGGATTATCACGAGAAAGGAAACCCAGTTTAGATTTTACTGTCCTCTGGAAGATGTTCATTCTTGAATTATTTGCATTTCTATTATTGCCATGCTTTGAACAAATAGGGACAGAAGGATCTATTCGTGTGTGTGCCTGTTTCCAACTCATAGTGTTGCAAAAAACTCATTTTTTGATTCAGCATCATAGCAAATCTCTGGAAATAATATATTTTCTGTTTCCCCAATTTCTCCATTTGGTGCAAGGGGCACCAACTTCAGTGGCTCATGCATGCTATTTAAATTGTGAAATAAAGACTATTATCTTTTTCATGCTTGGAGTTAACTTCTTTGTAGTTAGTGGGAATTGTTTCTGACCAACTGGAGAACTAGCTGAACAAGTGCCATTCTTCAGTTTGTTTACTTGCTCTTAATCTTTTCTTTAATATACATTTGTGTCAGGATTAAATGAAATGTTCATGTTTTATGTGATATGCTCAGAGGCTAGAATTCATTTATATACATTATTTGTGTTTCATGTCACCATAAGCTTCATTCTCTCTCCCACCTTTATTTGGGAGAAGGAATTCAGAAGGTTCTTGAAAACAATCATTACTATTAACCAGAATTGTGGGTCTGGAAAAAAAAAATCTTACAAATCTTATATATGACTATAAAGAAGGAAAAGGGAATGGAGGAGTTTTCCATCCTAAGATCATGTGGCTTATTCTTATATATGCACATTGCAGTAAGTATGGGTAAACAGTTTTTTGGCAGACAGACACTATTATTTTTGGATGCTCAAGGCCATATTGAGATGAAATTATGATGTAATGACTTCAGAGAAATGGGCAGATGTATTTTTTCTTGGTTGTTTTTTGCTTTGTTCCTTCAAGTCAGTGTTGACTTCTGCAAACTATCTGGATTAGTCCCTGCAGTTTTCTTGGCAAGATTATAGGAGTGGTTTGCCATTGCCTGCCTCCTTCCTAGGACTGAGAGAGAGTGACTGGCCCAAGGTCATCCAGCTGGCTCCATGCCTAAGGCAGGACTAGAACTTATGGTCTCTTGGTTTATAGACTGATGCCTTAACTACTACACCAGACTGGCTCTCTTTTCTCTTGGTAGGTTCAGTTTTATTGGGATTTCTGGTCTTTTGTTACTTTAAACATACTTTGTTCTGTCTTTCTGTCTTACGTGTATATTAGAGCTTTCTGAGAGTTTTGCAATGAACTCTTTGATAACTTACACTGAATTAACTTAGGCTTTTCATGAAGGGGGACAGCAATAGAAAATCTTTTCAGATTTTAATGATGTCTGGGAGACATCTTTTCAGCTATGAAGATGTTTTGTTATTTTATCAAGGTAGTGGCTATCCTATGTCCAGTGTTAACATCTTTTTCCATGTCATTCTTGTAGCCTGTCATTTGTAAATCCACTTTCAACTCTTGAACTTGTCAGGTAGAACTTGTTCCTCTTCCATGACATCTTTTAGACATATCTTTCCATAGAGGTAGATGTCTCTGTTGACACTATTAAAATTAACTTCTGAGTCCATTGTTCAAAAATATCCTTCAGTATATCCAATGTTAGAATATTTTGCTTCATTCTGTAATTGTCAATCAAGTTTATGTGTTCTTCTCCTTTAATTGTAATCTGTAGTTCCCTGTAGTTCCCTCTAGTGTCCACTTTTTAAAATCTCATCTTATTCGTTTTTTTGTTAAAATCAAAACAAAAGCATTTTCCCATGGGAAGGATTCTTTATAATTAATTCCAAAATCTTAATTTTAAATTTATCTGGACCCTTAGTCTGTTTGTAACTTTCTAAGAACATCCTTTTGCTTTTTATTCAAAAAAAAAAAAAAAAAGTAGTTAAAACTTTATTTCACTAAGGATTGAAGGAAACTCATCTGGTGCTATCAAACTTGCTCATCCAAAGGTTTCTAATAGTTAAAAAGCAGTTAACAAGCAATTTCCAAAAGTGATTAGAAAAGGAAGTATGCAAATTTAGTGTCCTTTCAAAGGGGCTGACCGCGGTTTGAGCAAGATGGCTTTTCCCTCATCTCCCAGAGCTCCAAACCCACCACAGACCACTATCTTGCACTTGTGGGCAATCTCAGGTCCTCTCCTTGTCTAAGGAGGAATTATCAAGGAGCCAGCCTACTCGATGACTCTTCATTTCATCGTGGTCATCAGCTTCGCTTTTTGGAGCCATCTTCAATCTGTGCTTTCTTCATGTGGAAGTCCTTTCACAGAAACTGGCTGATACAATAAACCAAGAGAGTGACCTGGATAATTTTCCTATATTGGATTTACAAAAGAGGCTTGTTTTTGAAGAATCTTGTGAGAAAGGACAAAAAATGAAAAGAAATAAACTTTTACGACATTATTTGAATGAACTAAAGATTAAGATTGTTAGAAATAAAAGGAAGAAATATAAAGTTGGTTTATTTGATCAAGGTTAAAATAGATATGTTATCTCTGGTAAACCTTAATGGATCTGTTTATAGATAAGAGACGGGATATGGGAAGATGAGATCACTTCTAGTATTTTAAGAGAAGGTGATAAGTTACTAAAATTGTTTATACTTGTGATGAAGGTGGGAGGTCACTTCTTTATATACAGTGGTACCTCGGGTTACGAACGCCCCTCCTTATGAATTTTTCGAGATACGACCAGCTCCGGCCCCAAAAATTTACCTCGACATGCGAACTCCACCTCAAGCTACGAACCGGATCCACGGCCATTTGCCCTGCTGCCATGCGGTCGCGGCTTCCTGTGGGTGAGATCGCAGTAGCAAGGAGACATTTGGTGAGGCTTTTGGTGTGCTTTGGGGGAAATTTGCCTCGTGGTGTGACCAAATTTGGAGGGTGGATTAGCCGTATTTGCATTGAACCTTATGGGGAAATTTGCCTCGTGCGACCAAATTCGGAGGGCGGAACAGATTAACCGTATTTACATTGAACCTTATGGGAAAATTTACCTCGAGTTGCGACCAACTCAAGTTGCGATCAGAGTCACGGAACGGATTAAGTTCATAACTTGAGGTACCACTGTATTTCTTTTCTTCACTATATTCTTATTTTTCTTTTCTATTTCTCTTTCTATTGTTTCCTTTTTTCTCTTCTGCACCTTCTACTCTTTCTTTTTATTCTAACTTTTTTCAGTTTGTATTAGTTTTTACTGTTGTAATTATAATCTTTAGTAAAATTACTATCGAAAAAAAGGTAGTGGCTATCCTTTTTGTTGGCAATACCAACAACTTGTTTAAAATTAATGATGTTTCTAATTGTTTTTTAGAATAATGCCAGAGGGCTACTGCTGTATCTCCTACTATACTCTAAAATGTTGCCACCTAATCCTCTTGTTCCAAATATACATTTTAATTCCTGTTCATCAATCTGTGCCATAGTTTTGATGGAAGCAGTGTTATGTTTTCATTTATATACAGTACTGTGCAAAAGTTTTAGGCAGGTGTGAAAAAATGCTGTAAAGTAAAAATGCTTTCAAAAATATATATTGTAATTGTTTATGTTTATCAATTTACAAAATGCAAAGTGAGCGAACAGAAGAAAAATCTAAATCAAATAAGTATTTGGTGTGACTACCCTTTTGCTTCAAACCAGCATCAATTCTTACACTTGCACACTTTGTACACTTGCACAAAGTCAGGAATCTTGTAGGATTAGAGTCAGGTGTATGATTAATCAGTTGTACCAAGCAGATGCTAATGATCATCAATTTCATATGTAGGTTGAAACACAGTCATTAACTGAAACAGAAACAGCTGTGTAGGAGGCTTAAAACTGGTTGAGGAACAGCCAAATTCTGCTACTAAGGTGAGGTTGTAGAAGACAGTTTCATGTCACAGGTCATACACCATGGCAAGACTGAGCACAGCAACAAGATGTAGTTGTACTGCATCAACAAGGTCTCTCCCAGGCAAAACTTTCAAAGCAGACTGGGGTTTCAAGATGTGCTGTTCAAGCTCTTTTGAAGAAGCACAAAGAAGCAGGCAGCGTTGAAGACTGTAGACGCAGTGGTCGGCCAAGGAAACTTAATGCAGCAGATGAAAGACACATCATGCTTACTTCCCTTCGACATCGGAAGATGTCCAGCAGTGCCATCAGCACAGAACTGGCGGAAACCAGTGGGGCCCAGGTACATCCATCTACTGTCTGGAGAAGTCTGGCCAGAAGTAGTCTTCATGGAAGAATTACAGCCAAAAAGCCATACCTCTGATGTGGAAACATGGCTAAGTGACTCAACTATGCACAAAAATATAGGAACTGGGGTGCAGAAAAGTGGCAGCAGGTGCTCTGGACTGATGAGTCAAAATTAGAAATATTTGGCTGTAGCAGGAGGCAGTTTGTTCGCTGAAAGGCTGGAGAGTGGTACAATAATGAGTGTCTGCAAGCAACAGTGGAGCATGGTGGAGGTTCCTTGCAAGTTTGGGGCTCCATTTCTGCAAATGGAGTTGGAGATTTGGTCAGGATCAGTGGTGTCCTCACTGCTGAGAAATACGGCAGATACTTATCCATCATGCCATACCATCAGGGAGGCCTATGATTGGCCCCAAATTTATTCTGCAGTAGGACAAGGACCCCAAACATACAGCCAATGTCATTAAGAACTATCTTCAGTATAAGGAAAACAAGGAGTCTTGGAAGTGATGGTTTGGCCCCCACAGAGCCCTGATCTCAACATGGAGTCTTTGTGGGATTACATGAAGAGACAGAAGGATTTGAGGCAGCCTACATCCACAGGAGATCTGTGGTTAGTTCTCCAAGATATTTGGAACAACCTACCTGCCAAGTTCCTTCAAAAACTGAAAAACATTCCTAATGTTTCCCTTCTAGTGTGGAATAGCAATATGGAACATAATATTAAAATATTAGAATATATTTAATATTTAGAAGTTCTTTCTAATTTGGTAGGTTGAACCTACACTAAATTAATTCTGCTTAGCTCATTTGAAATGTTCTTATATTTTCAGTTGAGCTACTTTGTGACTTACAGTTAAAAGATTCGGGTATTTTAATGTCTTGGAGTTATTTGATACAGTACTATAAATATGAAATATATGCAAGCATTTGCACCTTCTGAGCATTTTTGTAATATGGATAGCATATTGAGCTTACAGATACAACAGAAGTACTAACTATGTTGTAGAAAATAAAAGATAGTTTCAAGGACACAGTCCTCCATCCTCTGGACTGGTATTGTAGGGGTATTGTAGGATTCTTTGGATTCTTTCCCCCAGCATGACAGAATATTGCATTAGAGATTCTCTCTTCCATTTTGGCAGGTGACATCTTCTTGTTTGGGAAATAACATCCTCACAATGCCATAATACAATATGGGGAAGGGGGGATAATCTAGGGGGCTGGCACATGGAAAAAATGGCTCAGAATCCAACAATTTTAAGCCCTTGGCTTTCATCTAACTCCCAGGGGTGGGGGTGGGGAGTGATTTAGAGAAACCATTTAGCTGGCTTAAGCTTTGGTTGGTTTTAGAAACCAAGTGAAGTAGTTGATGGAACAATTTAGACATTTCTGTTTTTACTTCCACTTCACCAGGCTACATCCAACAGAGTGATCCAATAATGTGGAATTGTTCTCCCCATGAATTTCTGCTTAGATTCTAAGAAGAAAATTACCTAGTTTATATTTGCAAAGAATGCTTTTGACGCTAATGTATCATACTACCACTGTTTTTTCAAGGCTGTCTGATGACTTATTTTAACCCAGTATTCTATTTCTGAATACTAGTTTCTTCTTTCCATTTAATTCATGAAAAGTACAGATGAGTGTATCTTAGAATGTGCATGTAATGCCTTCCTCACAATTTGGGTAACAGCTAATCTCAGAGAGGAGGAAAAGTTGCATGTCAAAGGATGTAATTTTCAGCAGATTAAAAGTGTGCATCACTCATTTCAGAAATTTTTAAGCTATTTCTGTAGTATACTCTAGTAGATTTAATGCCTTATGTTAAAGACTAGTATCATTATCATAACCTGCATTTATTTCTATTCTATTCTATTCTATTTCAGATGCATTTTCCACTATCTTCTCTCAGGCTGAAACAAAACAGCATTAAGCTTTTAATACTTGCTTTTTTTTTTTAACCAATTGTGGATCTCCAATATTTCAAGACTATTATGTGGGCAAAATAAAAATATAATCTAGAATTTCAATAAGGTTGGCATCAACTTTTATTTAGCAAAGAGCAGTCCTGGTATTTTACAGCAAACATTTCTTCTGAAGCATAGAGCTCTCTCAACAGTGGGCTCCCCTAGGTGCTGACCTCATAATTTCAAGAAGCAGGTGGAGGTGGCAATTATAGCTATGGCCACTATCTTGAACCTTCTGTACTAGGTGATGAATTGCAAATGGCTAGCCCAGTGCACAACAATAAACTCAAATAAATCTTCAATGTGTAATAATGACAAGACTGAAAGACTGGCAGCTATAACAAGGCTGCTTTTGTCACCCACTTTACTGTAGCCTTGATATCCATCATTATCAGCTGGAGCTAGCTCAAGAGCTGGACAAGAAGGTCTGAAGAAGGATGAGTTGTTTGCACTGAAGCGTCCAGTAGGTCCCATCTGGCATAGAGTAAATGGGATTTTTTTTTCTTTCTGCCTGTTCAGTGGGCCAGAGCTGTCCATCATTTTGGGCAGAGATCTGATCACTTCATGCTGTGGGACAATATGGCTCAGTTGTTTGATACAGCACTGATGATCGAAATAACAGAGTATTATATTTTTACTCTTATTACTATTTTGACCAAAAATATTTAACAAAAGAGTATGCAATGTCATTACATTACATTTAAACCCTGCTGTCTAAAACATGCATATGTGATTATTATTATTATTATTATATGCTGCTATATAGATGATATTGTCCTCAGCTGTTTAGGGTTACTTTGAGATTTCCCCAAACACAACAGACATTGTAAATGCCTCTTCAATTTGATTAAGCCTCTAGCAAGTTTCAAAGAGCAATCCTACATACTATTTGGAGAACTGTTTTATTGTTTTATTAGGGCTCTGTGCTTGCCTTCAGTCCAAAAGCAGATTGGTTGAGTTTATACCATACAATTAGCTTTAACATATTAAACCTGAACAAAGCATTTGAAGGGGGCCTCCTCAGTGTCCCTTCCTTGATGTAGCCACATCCCTTTTAAGTGGCTTTGAGGGCTTTTTCAAGTTTTTCCTGAATGAGTGTGCAGGCACAGAGGATACATTGCTTTGCCAGCAGTCCCAGTGGAAGTGCTCCTCTTTGCAAGCAGCTTGAAAAACCCCTCCAAGCACCTGTGCCACATCTACTGGAGGATGTGACTACTTCTATACTTTGAAATGTGCTTCCTTTGTGCCAACTTGATTAATGAAGTGCCTTTTTGAATGCTTTGCACAGCCTTATAAAATATGCTTATCTGTCAGTTTCAGCCCAAAGAACTCCAAGAGACAATGCAAATACAGTTCTGTTGTGTTTATTAGCTTCACCCTCAAGACAGAAATCTCACCAGACTGACCCCTACTTCCCAAGCCAGCCAGCCACAACACCATGAATTCCTTAGGGAGGTGCCAGACTCATCTTCTTGAACTTCCCATGCTCCTGTTGGGGGCTAAGAACACGCTTATCTCCCTGAGCCTGGCCTTCATAAGTCCATTCCATCACATTATCCAAGTAAAAACCTGGAATGGGGAGCCTTCCAGAAAAGAAAGTAGTTGGTTGGTTTCATGGGACTCTAGATATGGCATGGTTTTGTTATATCCTCCGGGTCAGTTTATGCTCCAGTTTTATAATATGCTCTGGGTCCCATCTGTTAGGGAATGCCATCCAGTGGGCCCCAAGAAGAGAGACTTTTCTGCCATGGCGCTCACCCTTTGGAACATCATCTCCCTGGAGATCAGATTGCCCCAACCCTACTGGCTTTTCATAAGGCCTTAAAGATTTGGCTTTGCCATCAGACTTAGGAATCTGGGTGTGCGGTACAGCCTATATAGTGGCTATGCTGATTGTTGATGATGGTTCTTGACATAACTTGATTACTAATTGTGTGGGTGTATGTTTTTTACATATGTTTCTTGTATTGTCTTTTTGTTTTTGATACAGTTTTAATTGCTGTGATGTATTTGAGATGGGCAGCTATATAAATTGGAATAATTAATGGATTTTATAATTAAGGAAGTTTGATAAAATCATACAGTTAATTAACAAACATTTTCATCAGTTTATTCTACACTGGCTCCTCTTCACTATCACCTCTATAGATGCAGTTATTTACCTGATTTAAATTATTTTTATTAAATGCTTCAAAAACACTGTTATTGACCTGTAGTTTATTTATCTTAAATGGTTACCAAAAAACCAATGTTGTCATCATTTTATTGAAAGTTGGCATATAGGTTTTTAAATATTTAATGTGTTTTTAGATTATTTGTGAGCAGCTATTTTCTAGGAAGCCTGATGATGATGAGGCTATCTGTTCAATCGTTTATGATTTTTGGTGAATCTGTGAACCAGCTCTCTCCACATTTTCTGACATTATACAGCTTCTTTCAGTTGTTTTATGCTCTGGTTGGTGTTGGCTAACTGCCTTTTCCAGTGAGTTTTATCGCATGACATGGCCTAAATAAGTAAGGCGGAATTTGTGATTCTGCCTTCCAGCTATATGTCTAGTTTTATACACTCTAGAATTTGCTTGATTGTCACTTTTGCTGTCCAAGGAATGTGCAGGAGCCTTCTCCAACACCACAGCTCAAACGAGTCAATTTTCCTCCTGTCTAGTGTTTTCATGGTCCAACTTTCAAAAGCATAGGTAGCTATGGTAAACACAATAGTGCGGACTAATCTGCATTTAGTTGCCAGTCTGAGGTCCTTGCTTTTCCATATTCAATTCATGCTCATCATTGCTGTGTGACCTAGTGTGATTCAACGCTTTATTTCTGGACTGCATTCACTGCTTTGATCAATCTGCGATCCTAGGAAAGTGCATTCTTCCATGCATTTGATCTCTTCACCATCAATTGCTATTTTGACATTTCCATTCCTCGCAGTAGTCATGAGTTTGGTCTTTTTGATATTCAAGAAGAAGCCAATTTTCTTGCTTTCTTCTTTAATCCTTTTGATCAGATGTTTCAGGCTTTCTTTGGTTTCTGAGAGGAGAGTTCTGTTGTCGGTGTATTGAAGTTTGTTGATGTTTCTTCCTCTAATCTTTACTCCGATTGTTGGTTCTTCAAGTTCCAGCTTCCTTATGATCACTTGGGCCCACAGGATGAATAATAAAGGTGAAAGAATGCAACCTTGCAGCACTCCTTTCTCTATCTTGAACCAATCAGTGTCTCCATATGGTGTTTGTACAGTGGCTTGCACCAATTTGACCAGATGTGTGGGCACCCCCAGGTCTTCTAGGGCTTTCCACAGCTTGTCATGATCAACACAATCAAAGGCTTTCTTGTAGTCAATAAAGCAGATGTACAGGTGAAACTCGAAAAATTAGAATATCGTGCAAATATTCATTTATGTCAGTATGGCAACTCAAAAGGTGAAACCAATATATGAGATAGACGCATTACATGCAAAGCGAGATATGTCAAGCCTTACTTTGGTATAATTGTGATGATTATGGCGTACAGCTTATGAAAACCCCAAATTCACAATCTCAGAAAATTAGAATATTACATGACATCAATAACACAAGGATTGGAAATAGAACAATATCGGACCTCTGCAAAGTAGAAGCATGCATATGTACTCAGTACTTGGTTTGGGCCCCTTTTGCAGCAATGACTGCCGCAATGCGGCGTGGCATGGATGCTATCAGCCTGTGGCACTGCTGAGGTGTTACGGAAGACCAGGATGCTTCAATAGCGGCCTTCAGCTCCGCTGAATTGTTCGGTCTCATGTCCCTCATCTTTCTCTTGGCAATGCCCCATAGATTCTCTATGGGGTTCAGGTCAGGCGAGTTTGCTGGCCAATCAAGCACAGTAATCCCATGGTCATTGAACCAGGTTTTGGTACTTTTGGCAGTGTGGGCAGGTGCCACGTCCTGCTGGAAAATGAAGTCAGCATCCCCATAAAGCTCGTCTGCGGAAGGAAGCAGGAAGTGCTCCAAAATCTCGTGGTAGACGGCTGCATTGACCCTGGACTTAATGAAGCACAGTGGACCAACACCAGCAGATGACATGGCTCCCCAAATCAACACAGACTGTGGAAACTTCACACTGGACTTCCAGCATCGTGCATTGTGTGCCTCTCCATTCTTCCTCCAGACTCTGGGTCCTTGGTTCCCAAATGAGATGCAAAAGTTGCTCTCATCAGAAAAGAGGACTTTGGACCACTGGGCAACAGACCAGTTCTTTTTTTCTGTAGCCCAGGTAAGATGCTTCTGACGTTGTTTGTTGTTCAGGAGCAGCTTGACAAGAGGAATACGACATTTGAAGCCCATGTCCAGGATCCATCTGTGTGTGGTGGCTCTTGATGCACTAACTCCAGCCTCAGTCCACTCCTTGTGAAAGTCCCCAACACTTTGGAATGGCCTTTTCCTGACAATCCTCTCCAGGCTGCGGTCATCCCTGCTGCTTGTGCACCTTTTTCTACCACACTTTTCCCTTCCACATAACCTTCTATTGATGTGCTTTGATACAGCACTTTGGGAACATCCAACTTCTTTTGCAATTACCTTTTGGGGCTTTCCCTCCTTATGGAGGGTGTCAATGATGGTTTTCTGCACAACTGTCAGGTCAGCAGTCTTTCCCATGCTTGTGATTCCTACTGAACCAGCCTGAGAGACCATTGAAAGGCTCAGGAACCCTTTGCAGGTGTTATGGATTCATTAGCTGATTAGAGTGGGACACTTTGAGCCTAGAATATTGAACCTTTTCAAACTATTCTAATTTTCTGAGATTGTGAATTTGGGGTTTTCATAAGCTGTACGCCATAATCATCACAATTATACCAAAGTAAGGCTTGGCATATCTTGCTTTGCATGTAATGCGTCTATCTCATATATTGGTTTCACCTTTTGAGTTGCCATACTGACATAAATGAAGATTTGCACAATATTCTAATTTTTTGAGTTTCACCTGTAGATGTTCTTTTGATATTCTTGAGATTTTTCCATGATCCAGCATAGATTTGCAATTTGGTCACAAGTGCCATGACCCCTTCTGAAGCCAGCTTGAACATCTGGTAATTCCCTTTTAATGGTCAGTGCCAGATGTATGATCTTGAGAATCTTGCTAGCATGAGGGATGAGGGCAATTGTGCAGTAATTGGAGCAGTCCTTGGAGTCACCCTTTTTTGGCAATGGAATGAACACTGGTTGTTTCCAGGGCTGTAGCCGTGTGTTCGTTTCCCAAATTTTCTGGCACAAGGCTGTGATGGTTCTGGGTGGTACAGGCCCCAACAGTTCTGCAGGGATGGTATCAACACCTGGGGCCTTGTTGTTTGGCAGTTGGCTCATTGCCTACATGACTTCTTCCTGAAGGATGGCTGGTTCTATTTCTGCTTCCCTTTCCTCATCATCCTGAGAATGCTGGGCCTCTTTGCTCCAGGCATATAGCTCTTCTGTATATTCTCGCCATCTGGTTTTGACACCTTGTTGGTCAGACAGTTCTTTTCCTTGCTTGTTTTTGATGATGCTTTTATGAGAAATAAATGGTGTTCGAGTCATTTAGACTTGTGCAAATGCAATCCTGGTGAGGCCCTTCATGCTGTCCTCTTCTAGCTGCTTGCAATGCTGGTCCCAGTAAACTGCATTGTCTTTCCTTGATGCTCTTTGGAAATCCACATTCATTCTCCTTGCTTCCTCCCGTTTTCCTGCTGCTTTGGCTGCTTTTCTTCACTCAGCTATTCTGATGGTTTCATCTGAGAGCGAGTTGCGCTTTTTCTCTGGCTTCTTGTATGGTATGTGTTCAACTGCTGTTTCAATGATGGTCAATTTAATTTCCTGCCACAATTCATCGGGCATCTTCTCAGCAGTGTCCAGCAGTTCAAACCTATTTCTCATCTCAGTTGCATACATGGAAGGGATTTTGGTGATGTCAGACTTCTTTGGTGGTGCTTTCTTTTTGAAGTTGCATAATTTGACTCTGATCTGCAGCAAGGCTTTTATATGCACAGAGGTGGAAAGATAAGATACTACCTACAATGGAAGAATGGCTGGTGAAGCTGATGGAGTTGGCTGAGATGGCAAAATTGACGGCTTTGATTTGAGATAGGACATTGTGTAATTTTAATGCTAACTGGAAACCTTTTTTGGACTTTTTGTGGGAAAAAGAAAAAAATGAAATTAATGTATGGATTTGATTAGAAATAATATGGGCTAATAGAAATAATGGAAGTTATATATTTAGAGCAAGAGTTTGATGTATATTGTTACTTATATCTATTGCAGGGAGGGTTGGAAGTCAATTCTTTTTTCTTTTGTCTCTTTACTTTTTTCTTTACTATCCTTTTTTTTTCTAATTTCTCTTTTCTTCTCATTCTTTTTCTTAATATTAGTTCTTGTTAGTTTTTACTGTTCTTTTTTTTTTTAATTTAATAAAGTTATTTAAAAAAATTCATGATCTGAACCACAATCAGCACCCAGATATGTCTTGACAGTGAGGACTGAACTAGATCATCAATGGCTGCATAAGACATAGTCAATCTGAACTCAGTGCAGTTTATTTGGTGAGGTCCAAGTGTATAAGCAATGCTTATGCTGTTTGAACCAAGTATTCATGATTTGAATCGATTTTCATGACAAAATTAAACCAAATGATCGTTTGCATCATTCCTTTCCCAAGTCCAAAGCTGCCAGTGATGCCTGTTTCTCTTGGCTGCCAATTTTTGCATTAAAATCACCCAGTATGTAAATGATGTCTTTTTGGGGCACTTGCTTCAGAGTTTTTTCTATCCTGGCATAGAAACCCTCTATTTCAATTTCTGTTGCTTCAGTCATTAGGGCATAGATTTGGAGAACTATGATTTTGAGGGGCTTGGCACAGATTCGGATGGTCATAATGTGATCATTTACCATCAGGAAGTTTTCCACTGCTTGGAAATATACTTTATGGTATAACTGTAAGTATCCAGTGCCCAGTAGAGTGATTTTCTTTTTCCTTTTTGCTTCCTCATATTTTCAGTATGCTGTTTAAATATTCAGTTTGATCTCTGATAATTTACAAATAAATTTTTATTGTGTGGGCTGATTAAAAAAAGAGGAACTAGGAAATTTCTGCCTTTCCAAGTGTTATTTCATAGCTATGGTCTACCCCGCTGTGATATATCATTCTTTTTTATTTTCTAATACATTTTTTGAACCTAGAGCATCGGGCCCATGCAGAATTGTCTGGAATTCTGGGAGCTGAAGTCCACACATCTTAGAATTGCTAAGGTTGAGAAACACTGGTCTAGAGCAAATTCTATTTCATTGTTACAGACCTAGCAATATCCACAAAGAAATGCACATTGAGAACACTGTTTTCCACACAATTTGTTTTCAGTCTAAGAGCTGTTTCCAGCCTATTTTAGGAGCCCCTCTGTGGCCTGACTTAGTTACATTGTAACATATGGACTTTTTATTGGCTGAAATTCTTTTGGATGCAGACATTGCAGGTGGAAAGGCTGGCTAGTATAACACATTCAAGTAGCCCTGCTTATATGGAAGTAGTATTCATGACAGTATTCAGCACAGAATGGGAGAGCTTAATAGGCATAAAGGAAAGTTACTCTCACTTGTGAAAAAGGATTGCATTATCGGTAAAACTACTTTTTAAAATTAGTTTTTGAATAAACAGTCCAGTAAAAAAAATTGAGTAAAAACTTTCTGTAAGAATCTCTAACTTTCAACTAAGACTGCAGCCCCACTAATGAGAACTATACTACTCATCCAGTGTTCAGTTGTTTGGAAAAAAGATGACGACGAGGAGTCGGATTTTATTTACTCTATGCCCAGTGCTTTTAGAACAGGTAGTACTTTATTTTATTTAGTTAGCTTACTCAATTTATATGGCCATCCATCTCAACAAAGTGATTC
Source organism: Liasis olivaceus (assembly GCA_030867105.1). Lineage (NCBI taxonomy): Eukaryota > Metazoa > Chordata > Lepidosauria > Squamata > Pythonidae > Liasis > Liasis olivaceus. The sequence continues at coordinate 284,819,424 of CM061349.1, forward strand.
TGAGCAGCTAACAATAATTAAAAACAACATATCAATACCAAAACAAATGCATGATGGCAGCCAAGATAAAACAGCAAACAGCCCTACGTACAATCACTTCACCAGCTCCAACTGACATTCCAACCCCCATGCCCCAGAACACAGCTATGTTGTGCACACCTCACAAAGGCCAACAAGGTCTTTGTGGTGGTGGGTGATGTTCCATAAGGTAGGTGCCATGACAGAAAAGACCCTCTCCCTGGATCCTGCCAGATGACACTCTTTAGTGGATGCAACCTCAAGCATGCCTCTCCTACAGGATTTGATGATTTTAATCCAGAGATGTTCATGTACAAAAGGCTTCGCATGCAGATAAAATAATATGCAAGGAAATGCACACACATCATGATTTAAGCATATATTCATATCACAGCAGAAAATGAAGAGAAACATACATCATTCTCTACCCTGTGTCTAGCCTTAGTGGCAGTGCCGAAATGCTGACATCTGGGCACTGTCCGCTGCCTCCATCCATTGTTTACTTATATTCACAGATCCTGTATATAATTCTAGTCAGCAACAAAAGTATAAAATGAAATACAGGTATTTGGCAGTTGCCTAGAGACAGTGATGGAGTGAACGTGGCCAACACACTGAATATGAGGCAATCTCTGAAAGTGGTCTGGAAGTTGCAGCCTGGAGAGAATTATTGGGAGACGGATATAACGCTTTCTGAAAACATTGCACTGGCTGCCTCTGAGTTGCCAAACCCCATTTTCAGGTACTGATATTAGTCTATAAAGTCCTAAATGGCTTAAGGGCCAAGTATCTCACTACCATTCATCCTGTGCACTAAGTACTTCTATGTAGTTACATCTGTACTGATCTGCGTATAACCAGTTAATAAGGCTTGTAACTCTATATTCAAGATCATAGCTTTAGAACTAATTGTAAGTGCAAACATTAAAAATGCATATTTTTAGAGAACAATTCTTTGTAACATTAAAAGCTTTACTGTTTTGTAAAACAGATCAGTTGAAGGCTTTTGTGCTAGCTATTTATTTATTTATTTATTTGTTTGTTTGTTTGTTTGTTTGTTTATTTATCTCAATTTATACAGTTGGCCATCTCACAATGGTGACTGGGCAGCTAACACAGTTAAAGACACAACTAACAGTAAAAATAAAATACATAACTGACAGCCAAGGTAAAAAACCAATTGAACTATGATTAATATAACCATTAAGACATTTTAACCAGTAAGACTTTACTAGAGTAAGATATTTCTGATTTGCAGAACAGAATAAATGAAAGTCATTAAATGCACAATTCTAAATGTTTCTATTCAGTAAATCCTGCAGAGTTCAAAGATTCTTACCCTTACACTAGCATAAAGCAGGTGTCATATGCACACCTTCCTATAGAGCTAACCCCTTTGTTCACAGTGGAATCTCTGAGTAAACATATATAGTATTCTGTCGTAAGCTTACAAACTATCAAATGAGCAGTGAACACAGCAGTATTAAACTCATCAACAGATGTGTGATTTAATTTGCTTTATAGAATATAAGGACACATATTGTGGAAACCACAAACAATCAAGCAATCAAGTCTTTCTGGTTATCTGTTGCCATCATTCCTTGTGCACTGAGGTTCTCACTGCAGCTATTACTATAAAACGTTCCCTAAGTACATAAAGGCTCTAATCGTTAAGATTTTTATTACCAGCCACCCATACAGAGCTGCAAATTGCCTTGTTTCAGATTTATTATGTATTACTCCAGAAATTCTATAAAGATCAAAAGAACTGATTACAATGTTGACCTTTGCATTAACTCATCTGAATTTAAATTCAAGTGTTTGATTTGGGAAAATAAGTCCATTTATCATAGGTCTGCTACTGAGGGGATTGTGCAGCCCTGATTGGGAATGCTGAGACCAAATTCATTTATTGAACGTGGGCTTGAAAATTGTTTGTAGGACACGAGGAACAAAAGTTTGACCTGTTATTCTGGTGTGCCGAGGGAACAATGTAGCAGTTGCCCTTTTCAAAAATCTAGTGGTCAGTCTGTTTCAGTACTGAATATGAAGTTGTATGGTATTAATAATTAAGACATGGACACACAGTTTTCAACAGGTAAATCATCATTAGGCTTAACATCAATTATCATTTTTAGGTGTGAGATAAAGTGGTACAGTATGAGGATTACAGCTCAAAAATATGGTAGAAAGGAATTGGCACCGTGAAGTATTAGAAACATTTTTTTCTCTTACAGTATGCATTTATAATATATTTCTATCTCCCACAATTTACAATATATGCAATATATTTGATGAATAAATGAATATATATATATATATATGTAGTAGATTATATAAATCACTCCCCTTATCTTGATACATCTACTAACAATGGAACTTACAAAAAGGCAAGAGAAAAGTGAAGATAATTTTTTTTCAATTTAAACCGATTATTGTTAATTGCTTAAATGCTCATTTCAAGATCCAAGGGAAGGATTTTTTAAATTGTGGATTTTAAGTGCACTCCATTTCATTTGCCAAACACAAATTCTGTAAATGAAAACAAAAGATTGGCAGAGTTCAAACAGATGTCATACTGAAATGACTGAAAAAAGTAGACTTGGATGCAAATTCAGAGAATATCAGTAAAAATGTATTGAAGGGCCCACTATGTCTTCCTTCAATATATTTTTGTGAAGTGCTTTAGTCTCTTAAGATGATAATCCTCAAGCCAAAAAACTAGTTTTCTGTCACATTTTCTGTCCATTATCCCCTTTAGGTCTTAAAACTGAAATTCTTTTTTAGAAGTTTAATGATGCCGTCTCTCCTCCTTGTTTTTCAAAATCTTGGCTTAACTCTTTCATCTTAGCACCTGAAATGAATGTAAAACGGATGCAAAAATTGTGGTGTGAGGTAATAGCACTTACATTCACTCTTGGTACTCTTGCTTCACATGTTGTCATTTATTTTCAATTTTTTTTCTTTTTTGTTTCTCCCTTCTTTTTTCCACGTATTTTTCCCATTAAGATAGTTTAGATTATAAATGTTCTGAATCTGGGCCATTTGTTTGTTTTTGTGGGAAGGTGTTCTTACACTATTTTCACATATTCTAGAGCACTGAATACCAACTTGTAGAAATAAATAATATTTATCTTCTGCAGTAAAGATGAACAATTCCAAAAAGATGTCCATAAAGTCCAAAAGTGGCTTTTTCCTCTGCATTTCTTCTTTTTCCTCCTAAAGAGTGTAAAACAGAAAGACTTTGAATAAAACATCTCTCTGACATACATACACACACGCAAAAACAATCTTATGGGTGTTTGTAGATGTGTCAGTTCAGATGTCTGTCAATAATGAGGTACTAGTACATGGCATGACAGCATGTTTGCTGGGTACTCTGTCATGCTATTCTGTCCATGAACAATTTAATGAAAAGGAGAAGCAGGTGGAATCCGAATCTGATTTCTAGTGTGAAATAAGCTTGCCTTGTTGCATGGTTTATGGTGATTTGGAACTGTCAAGGCACTTTGAACAGCTGGTAAGATGGACAGGTTTTACTAGCAGAGCTGATCCACATTCTACCCCAAGGAGCTGCATAAGATGTTTTGAATGCAGTAGCTACTTACTTGGGGAACTGAATAAGTCCTGTAAGATATTGTATTGCTGCTGAATTACAATGTTTTGACAAAAGGGCTTCTTATTAATATAATATTTCATTTTATTTTTGAGAAAATCAAAATCCGGATATTTCAGATTCTGTATGCATGACCATTCATTGCTTGCGTATGTGCTTGCTATTTCTTGCTTGTAAAATCTCAAATATTCCCATGACATTTAACTACACTAGATTAGGGCCAGTTTAAAATTTCACAGCACATGTGATAGACCGCAATTACCGATATTCTCAAACAGATATACTGCTGCTTTTAAAAAAATACATGTCATTGTCTAGATATTTTCTAGATAAACCTGTCATGAAGTTTAACATATCTTCTTGGTCAAGGATATATAATTTCCTTCAGCTTGAGGGCCACTCCAGTGTTTACATTCATCTCAAGAACTGCATTGCAAGAATTTTAAGGGATAAAATAGATGCCATAAATATCTATAAGGCTTAAGGCACCTATTTTACCTTTAGCACACACACCCTTTTTTTAAAGGATAAAAAAGAAATGGGACTTCGAGGACCACAAAAGGGATGTTGAGGGACTGCACATTTTGTACCCTTGTTTGAGCCTTCAGCTATCTTTCAGTGATTGTGAAAACATTATTGATTGAGTTTGCTAAGTAGTGACATCATGAACAATGAGCTTTGGACATTATATTAAAGTCATGTTTAAGTAAGTTTAAGAACCATTTTGTTCTTAAGTCATGTTTAAGTTGTTTAAGAACCATTTTGAACTGGCAGGAAACTATCCAGCAGAGAAAGAATAGGCCCTGTACATGAAACAGAAAATGATGTCCTTAATATGATATACAAAGAAGAGGCTACATTTATCTTCATTGAACTATATTTTAAATACAAAGCTACTGCCAAAATATAACTGCTAGCTATTGGTGAATGGTCCTCTTCTCATTCATAACTTGAATGTTTTCTTAAATCTGTGAAAGCATAATGGTAGCAGGCATGATTTCATTTAGATAAAGAAAAAGAATATTATAGCAATGAATATATAATTCTCCCAAACTTAGCAGCAACTCAGAGTTAAGATGCTAAGAATATGGTCCCTTTTTTCTTGCAAAAGGAGGTCCTTGGCCTTTAGTGACCAACGGTAGTACTTCAGAAAGCGATTAGGGACGAAGCAAAAGTGTTGTATCAAGTTATATAAAGATTACCGAACAGTGTTGATGAGTAACTATTTGATTGGGTTGCTTTCATTTAAGAGCAACTTATTTTTTCTCAGGTGACAGTCGTTACAGAATGGTTAAGCAATCTAGCCCTTTTCATAAAATAATGAAATCAACCTGTCATATCATGGACTAGTGTGAAGCTTTTTGACATTTTTCTTAAATTAAAAGGCAATAGTATAATTCTCCTTTAGAACTTAATTTGAGGGTTTTTATACATTATTAAGAAGTGTTAGAAGGCTTTCCTCATGTATGTTCATAAATTTTTCACAAGATTAAATATAATTCATAATTGTAAACTATCTTTGAATTAAATAGAATAATTCAAAAATTATTGGGGACCCTTTCTGTTTAGTCTTAAACTTTTTCCCCCAAAATGATCCCTGTTAACTATATAAGACTTCATCTATAGCAAACTTATTTTTAAATAGATTCCAGTGAAACTTGTTTGATTTGCTTCCCATGTAACATTGTTAAAATCAGATGGTAAACATTCAGCATTATTTAATGTTTCTAAATCCTCTAATAAATTTATTTTTGTATGTCTGAAATTTTTTTTTTTCAAAAAAAATACTCGCAATAGAAAGCTTTTTATAAGCAATCCCTTACCTAGAGCTCTCTTTTTGTGTGGTATATATTTCATGCTAATAATCAAGGATTACTGTGGGTCAGCATGTCATATCCCAGTGGTGTCTAGTGAGATGGAAGGTTATCTTATATGTCAGCTAGATAACCCTGTGAACAATTTTGAGCAGTCAAGATAATGGGACTGAATTCTGAAGCAAAGTAGAACTCTAAAATAAGGCCAGAAATATCCCAGAATACCATGCTATATGTCTGCAAAATAATATTTCTTACAACTACAGTCACCTTTTGGCATCATTAGTCATTTAGGTCTGACAACATTCTCCCTAATAGGGTGCAATTAAGGGAATGGTAGAATCAAGTGCATAATCCCATAGTGAACAAGAGAGCAAACCTTCAGTCTTGACAATGCTTACTTAAAGCTAATTTCCATTAAAAGTAAAGATATTCAAAGAATATTTGTTTAGAAGTAGAATCACTATATGAGACAATCTTGTATTGCAGGTGTATCTTCCATATAGGAATCTTTAAGTTTTAAACATCAGGGCAAAATTGACAGATTTTTCACAGTGGTGCATTCATATAAAAACTGGCTGAACCCCCATCTGTGTAATCAGGAGTGTGACCCCTAAATAATCATTTATTTGCTAAAATATCTTATTGATTAGATCTTTCAGTAAATATTAACAAAACATCTTGCGACACCTTAAAGGCTGACATGTGTATGTGAATTTTAAGATTCTGTGGACTGTAGCCTCAAATGCAATGGAGTATTATTCTTAGTTGACAGGCATAATACAGGGTTGTGTGTGCAGAGTGGGTTAAACAGTAAGTAATAGTAAGTAGAAATGAAATGCAAAAAGGGAATGCCATAGCAATGTTATTAAAGATAAAATGCCTGTAAGGTAAAACACTGGCCATTTAGAAAAGCAGTGCTTAGAACACAGATTAACTTGGTGTTGGTCGGCTAATGGTGGCCTGGAGTTATTTTATGTTGGCATCAACTCCACTTGCTTCCAAGTGTTTCCAAAATTACAGCTCACTGTATTAATCCAATAAGTCATTCATTACAGGTAGTCCTTGACTTACGACCATTTGTTCAGCGACCATTTGATATTACAATGGCTCTGAACGAAGGGATTTACAACTGGCACCTGAAGTTATGGCCGTTGCAGCACTCCTGCAGTCATGTGATCAAAATTTGGGTGCTTGGCAGCCCGCCCGCACTTACGACCTCGGGGGTGCTTCAGCTCCCCCCACCCACCTATCTTCTCCCCCATCTCTGCCCTTTTGGGTGCCCTGCACAGCAGCATTCCTTGGCAGTGGTGGCAGCACTGGGGCTGAATTAGAGGTGGTGGAGATTGTGCAATTGGAGAATGGCAGGCACGCCCCATTCTCACGATGCCTTGGAAGACCTCAGAAACTTTCCAAAGGTTTTCTGAGCAGCATGAAAATGGAGTGCGTGATTTGGAGAACAGTGTGCACGATTTGGTGAACAGCACAAGCAGCCTCAGGAAGAAGGGCTGGCACATCCAGCAGTAGTCTCATATAAGGCAGGCCGGCTGCACCTCATCAGCAGTAGGAGGAAAAAGTGAAGGTCACCTGAGCATAGCAGGGCCTGCAGAGCGCAGGGCAGCGGGGTAGCTGGGGCTTTGTTCTGTGGCACTGCGGTGGCTGGCTGTGGCACGGGGCTTGAGGCGGCACTCCTCAGCAGCGGTGCTGGCTGCACTGGGACTGAAGTAAAGGCCTGGGGGCAGTAGCGGCTGGCCAAGACTGCTGAAGGCCCCAGGCCTCTAATGCAGCCCCAGTGCTGCCACCACCTCCAAGAAATGCTGCTCTGCAGGGCACCCAAAAGGGCAGAGATGGGGAGGAGATAGGCGGGTGGGGGGAGTTGAAGCGAAGGCAAGCACGGCAGGGCAGGAGAAGTGTGAGGACTACCTGTATATTCTGTCCTGAAATAAAACGTCCGTACGCAGTTTTGTCTGAGTTGTATTGTCCTGTACAGATCATAGGACTTGGATTGGGGTTTTTCTTTTTTTGTTTTTGTTTTTGTACATAGGACTTCCTCTAAATGCAAAAAACACACAGTAATACTCCATAATATCTAACGTAGATGGGAATTTTGTCCTCCATTTTTAGTTCAACATTTTTTTATTGCAATATACTGCTGTAGGCTTTCAGAGTAGTGTCAGTCAAGCAGGGATTCAGCCCAAAAGTTTATCACTGCTTGATTGTTTATTGCAATTATTAAAAGTAAGAAATGGTAAGACTAGATATATAGAAGATTAGATCCAAGTTGTTTCCTGAGCTTGCTTTGTTTGTAAGTGTAATAGCGACACTGAAGAAAACAAAAGTTGAATAATTGACTACCATCTCCCTGCTTTACCATCAGTGCTAATTTGTATTTACATGTCTCTTCACTGAAAAAAAATATATAATGTGCCTTACATTTCCTCTTTATACTTCTGTATAAATGATCTTGTTCATGCCTTAGTATTACAGAAAGAGATTACATACAGCTCATCAGTAGCCTTTCTTGAAATGAATAAACTTTGTAGGGTGATAAATGAAACAAGCCTCATACAAAGGTATTTCTCTTCAGCTATTCTGAAAGTGCTATCATAATAATAGATGACAAGGTGACTTATGTAGCCCTTGGTCAGCCAGTAGAGGCCACTCACTGCGTGCTACATAAAGCTGGACACTGATTTGGCAATATATTTTTCCTTCTTTATGTCTGTATATACTCACTCTAAACATAGTACAATTACCTTGTCTGAGCCTGCCAACATCTTTCTAACTTCCTTTTTTTGTTCTTCACAGCAGGTTTTTTTTACTCTAACTGAATAAACTGAACAGAACTGTTTAACCACAGCTTTCATATTCTTTCTGTATGGCATCTTTCTAGGTTTGTGTAAATACGTGTGTACGTTTGCATTTTATCTGTAAAATTATTCTGCATATTTTTAAAATTCCAAGAGGACATTTTCAAGAATGATTCATTTAAAAATTTCCAGCTTGTTTTGAAATCAGCCATGTAATTTTGCCCACACATCTAAATTTGCCAGAGTGCTCTGACTTGGAGCTGACACATTTGAAACGGCAGTTTACTTCCAAATAATATCATATATGTGTTCTCCACCCACAAATCCATAAATCCACCACCACCACTCTGTTCTTACAACTGCTGGTAACATCCAGAATAACAGTGCAATAAGTTCTTACATTTTTGACAGGAGAAAGACTGCACTGAATCTTTTTTGACTTCCCAACTAGAACAGAACTGTTAGGAGTAAATACAAGCAAAGGAAAAGCTTCTCCCTCCCTACCCTAAAATATTTTTGGTATGTGGAAGAAATTTGAACACCATTCAGTTGCTGACTGCATAAAACATGCTTTTGTTTTGTGTACATTATCTGCAAATTGTGTTTTGTTTGCTGTTCATATTTTCCTTATCCTTTCCAATGTATCTAAATGACTTTCCATGGAATTTCCACATTTATTAAATTATGGATTATGTAGTTTGAGCAAGCTGGGGGCTTAGAAACATTTTTCCATAAGTATGGCTAGAGGTAAACAACCATTTTTAGTTCAGAAAATAGCTTCTGCTTCTGTCAACACATTGTTTATTTTCTCCATGAGATAAAAAGTTCAGTTTTCTGATATTTGTACCAAGATAAAGTCAGTAAACAAGATTAATATAGTGTGGAAAAGGTTGTCAGCAGCCCTGGCAAAGGAAATAAGTTGCCTGTACACAGAACATACTGTAAACTGAATAAAAGTGTCAGGTCCACCATGAGATAATGTGATCATGAACCTCTAACAAAGCATGACATAGGCACAGTCGGCTTTTCTTATAGCCACAGTGTAGAAAATGGATTACTATATTCCAGGGATACCCACTGGAATAGCATGAAAACCTCATTTTGAGTTTAATGCAGGATGCAACTCGAGCTATGCCAAATGTTTACCTGCAATGTTAAAATAACTGTCAAATCGTTAATGTTATGAACAGTCATTCATATTAGTTACTCTGATTTTTGTATCATTAATATTTCAAACCTGTCCAGAAATATCTTTGTATTTTCTTCCTTCTTGTTCAGTAGAATTTAACATTTCAGAAAGTATCAGCAATTAGTCACCTTTTTTAAAAAAATAAACATACTGTTATGTTATGCCCGGATGCCTATGTTCTATGCCAGGAACTTAGACACTAGACCACATAAATGTTTCAGCATCAAAAAGTGACGAATTGTACCCTTTGTGATTCTGGGTATTGAAAATATTAGAGATTGTTCTTGTTTATACCCAATCCATAATCCAATTATCTGCTGGCTCTGGTGGGTAGGCAGACATTACAGAAAAGTGTAGGTGAGGCAATTACAACTCTCTACATCAGGCATGGAGAACTTCCACCCCATTGCTGCCTTCTTCAGGCCTCTTCTCTTGTCTCCAAGCACATCCTTCCTATCTTCACATAGAGAAAGGGGCTCATTTTGTTACCAAGCTTTGTGTATAGTTTGGTATGGGAAGTTTGCTAAATGTGTCATTAGATTGCCATGAGAAGTTTGCTGACTTTTTGTCACAATTTTTACATTTTCTAAGCATGTGTTTGACCTACACCACTGATCATATTTGTTATCCTACATTTTATCCCATATCCATTTTATTTAAATCTTGAATAAATCCTTCTCTGTTGCATTTTACAGATTGTTTATATCTTACATAGAAGTGAAGCTATTAAAAATTGAAATTGCACAGGGACTTTATTGACTATTTTTTTAGTGTCATTGGGGTGCATTGTAATTTCATATCCTTACTTGCCCCTAGATCTCCTTACTTTTAAAATAATATAAACTAAGCTATGAAAGGTTAATTGATGGTTATGAATTGTGTAGTGCATCTCTAAAATCCACTATGTGCTCTCTTCATTCTGAAGTCCTGGATAGCAGAAGAAGCTTAATTATAAATAAGCCTTGTGGTTTTCTGTTTCCATTACTGCTATACAATACAGTATTTTCTGCCCATCCTTTTCATGTCCGTTGCAGGACATATTTGATAATTCTGATAACTTCCTCAAAGTAATATAAAAATAGAGTTCAGATTGGAGCAGCCTTGCTGGAATATACTATGGACTGGGGTCTGTTCAGGATATCTAATTGTTTAGAGAAGCTTGGCGTACAAAACTGGTGTTTCACAATCAGCATCTGTACTAATATCCAGTATTTCAAAATAGTTTTCGTGCTTTAAATGCTTTTAAATCCCCATGCAGCACTTACAATACTTATTTGTGCTTTTTTTTAGATTAATACTACAGGTTCATGCAGTAACAAAAAAGCTGTGCTTTTATCTCAGGAATTCCATCACCATGAGTAAGTGTCCATATTATTTTTTCATTATTTCTTTTAATTTACTTTGCATTTCTCCCAGTTTTAATTATAAGCTGAATTTCATCCTAATTGTTCAGTCAAATCTTAGAATTCTGGCCATATGCAAATGCTGTCCTTCCAATATCTTTTGGAGAAAGGTACTGTATGTGTTAAGTTTAAAATGGCTCAATTCCTTGTGTGCATATATTTTTGTTTTCTCCATCCTAGGAAGCACAGTATCTTATCTCATTTGTGTCTCTCCAGAACTACATGACTCGATATGTGCTGGACAGTGGCTTCTCCCTTTGAAAAAGTTATTTTACTGTGTAGTGTTATTGTTTATTATTTTTCTGTTGCTATCCAAACGCACTGTTGATCTTGCTGCTCGTCACCGAAGACAAATTCCTTGTATATATTTTATGCTTGGTCATTAAAGTATTTTGTATTGTATTTGTATTTGTATTATTTCTTTGCTTTTGCATTGGGATAGAAGGACAGTGGTTGAGAGAAGTGCACAAGCTGCTTTGAAACATTTAATAAAGAATTTTGTGACACATGTAAAACTAACAAATCGATTGTGGCATAAGTGTTCCAAGTGTTAGAATCCCCTGAAATAAATATCAGAGGGAAATGAAATGCAAAATTTCCAAGTATAACTATTAAATAAAACTTGATATGTATTTCAATTTGGTATTGATGATAATACAGTACTTTGGCATCTTTTAGGTCACTGAAACCTGTAGCAAATAAAAAGAGCAACTAGTGATACCAAAGTGTGTTTAATGATTCTTTCTCTCCTCTTGCTAAAGCTATGATTGCCTCAAGTTGCAGTAACTCATTGAACTGGGAAGGGGAAAATGTCAGATACTTGTCAGTTTTAAACAGTGGTATGGTTCTCAAAGTTCAGTTGACTTTCTATAATACAAAAAGTAGCCAGGATACCGCACTGGGTTGTATTTAAGAAACACTGAAGATGCAATCCTGTATACATGAATTGGTCCTGAATATCACTGAAAACTGTGGCTTTAATTCTGATTAATTTTTTGTAGGAATACTCTGTAAATGATGTGTATATATGTATGAAAAACACTTAAATCCAAAATGCTAATAATTAATAAATATGTTTCTATTAGTCATCAACATTTCTGTAAAGTTTTTCCACTTGCAGTGGTTGAATTTTCATTTCTGTAGCACAAACACAGAGAAAAGTTTATCAGATGTATTATATAAAGAATTGCAGAATAGCATGGCACTATTTAATGTATATTCACTTGCTTAAACAGTAGTAACCTGAGGAATGAGATACATTGCTATGAAAACTGTTACAGACCTTGAGAGTTCTGTAAAATATCCTATTTAAATAAATCATAGCCAAAGGCTACTTCTTTCTGGTGGACAATAAAATACCCAAGAGCACGCACAGGCTGGTCATATGACAGCTCATGCTTCAGTTAGCTATGTTACTAACCCTTTTTTTTTTTCCCCCTTCCCATAGCCATTGGTTTAGCCCTGCGGCTAGAAAGGAACATAGCCAGGTAAGAACCACTTTGATCAAGAACATTTTATTTTATATATTTGAAGGAATTTAACTGTCACTTGTCTGGAGCAATAGGGACACCAGTTTGTAAAAGAAGGAGCAAAATCTCCTGATTTTGTATTGAAAATGACTGACTGAAGATATTTAGCAGCAAATAGCTCCTTATGAAAGCCTCATGGGTATGGCAGAGTAGAGCTGGCAATTATCAGCAGTTCCTTTTACTCAAAGAATGTTTCAATCAAGTGCGCAAGTGGATATGCTCCCTTGAGAAATAATTCAAAGAAAAATGCAGGGGAAACAGAGCCATGTGTATTATCTCCAGATCTATCAGCTCCACCTCAACTTTTACACATTGAGAATTTTCCCTGTGTTCACAGTCTTGTACAGTCATACTAAAAAGAAGCCTGTAGAAAATTCAGTTTAATTTCAGACTGTTACAGTATGCATGGTAACATATATATCACCAAGTAACTATAAAGAGGCTTCAAGTCTCTAAACTGATAATGAATTAAACTGTTAACATGGAATAGATAGGAAAAGGAGTGGCAGGGGTGTTTCAGGGACGATAAAGGAATCTTTTCTGATCACAGTGTTCCACAGCTGAAACACAGAGTAGAATTTATAAAGTAGTTTTCATAACTATATTAAAAAGATTTTGTTTCCGCAGTTGTAGACCTAAAATTATTATAGACTACCTCTCAAAACAATCAGAAAACTAAAACAATAGTGGACAATAATTTTGCAAATATGTTTTAAGACTAATTACTATCTGCAGCAGGAGCTACCTGTCACCATCCTTCTGTGCGTTGCTGCTGTCATTAATCCTAACCGTAGCTCATTCCTTCCATTGATCTGGATTGAAAAGAGTTCCAAAAATCTTTCTCTGTACTGAGTGAGGGGGCAACAAAATGTAAATTTCAGTTTAGTGTATGTAAATGTAAAGTGATGCACACTGAAGCAAAGAATCCAAGCTTCATCTATGCAGACTCATACAGTCTGAACTGGCAATGATTGACCTGGAAACTTTGAGTCATGGTGAATAGATAACTATATGAAAATATTGATCAAGATGCAGCAGCTGTGAAAAATGTGATAGGAATAATTAGTAGGTCTCTCTGAACCATTCAGAGAGATGTTTTACAAAGTGATCAAAGCCTCTGTCCAAACCCACTGTTCACATTATTTCATTCTCTGGAAATCATGTTATATCTTTTTGAACATCTGTTTTGTTACTCTTTTGGAGCTGCCATCATTTTCTTGTTCATTGCTTTTACAATCTGAAATTCTGTTTATTTTTTAAAGAAAACAGTTAATAAAGACCACAATTAAATGTTTGCAATAATTCCCTTTCCCAGTTGACTCTTCCCAATTCTTCTTTCCCAATTCTTCTTCCTTAAAATAATATTTTGAGACTCGTCTTTCTGATAGTGAGTAAACATAGCTGTGCTCATAGTTATGTGTTGTTCACTCATAATATACAACTTAATTATTTAAATGCAGATTTTTTTAAAAAAATAGTATTTTAATCTGCTGCCATATGTGAAATATAAAATTAAGAGCAATTCTAAATAGTCTTGATTGTTACAACATGGTAACTTAGCAAATCCTGTTTAATTTAGCCATTCCTGCTGTTAGCAAAGGAACCTGAGAATGCCACATTCAAGTCATTTTTAAGTTAGCCAAAATTCTGTTGAATTGAAGAATGCAGGAATTGGTAGCTCATGGTAAAGCCGTAATTAATTCTAAGGAAAACAATGTGGGGTGAAGAAGTGATTGCATAGTGGAGCCATTTCTGCAACAGTGTCTCTTTTGCTTTGCTTTTCACCCTCTACTCTCAGGAAGTGGGAGCTTCTTTTGAGAAATAAAAGGGCTAGGGAAAGGATTAGTACTTCGCATTTCAAATATGTTAGTTTTAACTTCAATCAGACAATGAAAAGTTTTTGTTACAATTTGCAAGGAAATATTGTCCTGCGCAAAGGTTGCTGGGATATCTGGTTACAGCAGCAGAGTAGGTAGAAACTACTGTGGGAATGGGTAACTTAGTACTTTGTCAACATGGTCATAGTTACATGGAAATAAAATAAAAACTGGTATTAAGGTTTCAGTGTATTGCCAACTGTGGACTTGTAAGATTATTAGTCTCAGTAAAGAAAGCACAAAAGCATAATAAAGCTAAGACATACGGTATGTACTTCTAAACATGCAAACTTTGTTTTTCATATATATTCTGAATGCTTTATGTAGCTTCAACTATTACGAGATAACCGATCAGAAAGAGGACACAAGAAGAACAGTTCAGTGAAAACAGCCAGCAGGTAAGTTTATCATGCAATGCAGTTTATAGTTTACATTACAATTAAATCACAAGCTAATATTTTACCTAACTGAACTGCTGATCATACAGTGAGATGGAATCACTTCATCTGGCCCAGCTCTTCTCTGCCTCTGACTGCTTAAGAGGGAGGCACAGATAACAGTGAATATAATCTTTGTGATCCATGATTCAGAGAGGCAAGTTAATACATATAAAGTAAATAAGTATCAAATACTTGTTTCTTTTTTGTATCTGTGTCTGTCGGTTGGTCTGCTATCTATTTATCTCCATACACATATTTAGAGACAGTAATGCTTATACTCCATTTATTATTGTGCTTTTTTTGGGGGGGGGGGGCAACTGGGACAGCAGTCCAGCCATCTGTAAGCACCACACCTGTCTTTAAAATGAGACTTGTTCTGCCCTGAATTAAATAGCAATTCCTCTGTTTATCACGTATTTTTCACAAGCATTACAAGTGCAACCTACTACCTTTATTTTGTTCACAATATTAGAAATGAGAGTTACAGTGTAAATCAAAGGGTTGATAGAAATATTAAGACACGGATTTCATGGCCAGTGAATCCATTACTAAAATAACACAGTTGATTTTTTTTCTAAAAAATCGATCCTCTGGAGGATCTGAAAACTGTTCCAATCGGCAGGTTGAGTGATACTGGAGGAAAATGTAGAATTAAAATAAATAATCTTGGGGGGGGGGGGTATTTATTTAAACATATCTCGTATCTCATATTTACTTATTTTCTTTTTAACATATACAGCTTTGTTGAGCTTCAGATTGTTTTCATATCTGGAGTCATATACATATTTGTATATTTATATTATCTTTTATTTTGATATTCTGTAATCATAAGGTACTGAAAAATAAAATTGGGACTGAAAGGACAAAAACTTCTATTCTGGTTGTAATACATTTTTTCCCATTAAGTTTGTGGAAAACTCTTTTAAAATGAAAGGTTGTTCATTTTCTCCTGATAATCCAGATGACTATATTTTTGTTACACAGATATAACAGATAGAATTAAAGTGATCTTTATTTGATCTTCTAGAAGCAAAATATGCCAGTGCACCCTGCTCCCTTTTTTCTTCCACATCATCTGTTCTTTCGGAAAGAGTTTTAATTTACCTCAGATAAGAAATTTTTCATTACATTTCATTTTTTCCAGAAATAAGTGAAACCATCAATTACTACATTTTTCAACAGCTGTGAATGGATGTGGTTAGTAAAATGGTACATTACTCTTAGCATTTCATAACTAGAAGTATCATAGTTTAATATGGGTTTTGTGGCAGATAAAGACAGCATCAAAGAGTGGAATACTGTATATACAATGGGAATACAAAATAGAGGCTATCACTTGAATTTTTAAAAAGCAATGTACCATTTTTATATTTACCCTGCCCATTGAAAGGTCAATCCAATGGCAGAATAATTTCAAGCTCTCTGGACTGAAAAATCCAGCGAAAATAGAGTGAAATGTAGACAAGTAGTGGACAGCCAATTGGGAAATTAGCAGACTTTGAAAGGAGCAGGCAAAACCCCCAAGCAAGTTCTAAAAGGGGAGATGGCCAGTCGGGCTATTAATGGAGAGGGAAGAAGAGAGGATAGGATGCCATCACACTGAAACCTCAGAAGAAAATCCTGCCCCTTTTATCTTCTCTTCTGCAACCTGATAAGATTAAACATAAGGAATAGTTGCGTGCGGGACACAGTACTCTTAAATCAGTCCAGATTGACTTGGCCCCAAAGACTAGCAACCAGATATTTCATCAAAGCACTGGTTTGATTTAGATTGCCTGGAAGCTAAGAAAGCCCTGATTTGACTTTTTAATAAATAAAAGGAAGATCTGCAGGCATGGTTTATTGGCTATCTATTATTACAGAAAAGTCAATACAAACAACTGCTTTGCAGGAAGAAAAGGGAAGCAGTTAGAATTTCCTGGCAGCAGTTGAGAATAGCAGCCCAGGACTGAAATTCAATTTAGTTTTGGCAATTTTACATGCACAACCAATAAACCTAGTGTTATAGGTTTTAGTTGTATATTTATTTATTGTTTTAACATGTTGTGAGCTGCCCAGAGTTCCCCATTGGAGTGAGATGGGCAGGGGACAAATTAAATCAATCAATCGATCAGTCAATCACCTTGTCCCACTTTTATAATCCCAGCTGAGATTTGGGAGGCACATTTTAGTTCCCTTAATGCACAATGAGAAACCAATCCAAATTGATTTGAATGCCAATTTGCTTTGCCAAGAGCCACCAGTATCAACCTCCAAAATTAAAAATTTAGTTAACCAGTTTAAACCAAGAAAGGCCCTAGGTGATGATTATTGAACAGCAGAAATTATCTGTAACAACCTGGAAAGGTGGACTCTGGTCCCAGTCTCCCTGTTTTCTTCTACTAATTGGATTGCAATGGTACTGAAATATTGGGGCACAGCAGTAATAATTCCAATTTACAAAAAGAGGCAAAGAGACTTACCAACTAATTATTGCCCAAGCAGTTTGTTACATATCATCAGCAAACTGTACAGCAAATATTCAATCAGATAATTAGATCGGTCTCAACTACCCAAAGCTGTTTTCTTAAGTATCCAATCTCCCACTCTCAGTCTTGCAGGATACTTAAATTTGATCACAGTTTCCAAGCTGAGAAGGGCTTTAACATTAGCTTGGTTTGATGTTCTGCTATCCATTGTTCTAAAAATACCTTTCACTGCCCAACTATATCCTTGTGGCCCAGGTACTCTAGAATTTACTGCTCATGTTTTATTATGTTGCAGGTTTTACTAGGATTCCAGAGCTCCTCCCATTTACCCTCATAGAGCAAAATGCCCTGGGCGTAGGGGCTTCTTCTATATACAAACCCTCTTCTTGGACCAGCCAGATCCCAATTCTTTGGAGGTTGCCAAATTCTGCCATACTGCTGTTAAAATTAGACAGTAGCTGATAAGCTCTGACTGCTGTCATTTGTTGACTGAAATAGAGATATCCAGTGATGGATATGAAGAAACTTACCAATTCCTTCTTAAGCTATATCTAACAGCTCTACATTTAGAATTTTAGTGATATTAATGGAGTGTGATTTTTTCAAACTCCTGCTTCAGTTATGGTTCAGGATATGTTGTATGTAATGTTTAAACAATACCATAATTTTATTCTTGCTTTTTAGGTTATTCTTAGTTCAGGTTTTAGGTCGTTTTAGTATTCATAACGGTATGTTAGACACATATGCCCATACATAGAAAGCATCAAAAATGAGGTTTTCTTTATGGTGCTGTTGTTTGATCATTTCTACTTTTTATGCTGGTCTTTGATCAAAATAAAAAAATGATGATGATGATGATGGTGGTGGTGGTGAAGAAGAAGAAGAATCATCATCATCATCATCATCATCATCATCATCATCATCATCATCCAGATTGATTCCCTATAACTAAATAGGTTGTTTCAGGATTTTAAAATCCTAAATAAGAACTCTGCAGGAACTTGTAACAAGATAAATTGCTATCTTGCTATCTTCCGTTGCATACAGTAGAATATTTCATTCCTTTTCACCCATCCTGCAGACTTTTGTATAAAACCTATATTTGCTGCAGAGCAGTTTTGAGGAGGTAGGCTGATCATTGATATAAAATGATTAGCTGACAGCATGAATTGGAAAAATCCTATCAAGCCTGTTAATACTATTTTTAATCAAGCCTTTTTCAGATTTAAGTCATAGGTACAATTATTATCTCAACTATTTTGCTATAAGCTTTGTTATAGTTAGTTCTAATATTACCTAATAAAAACTTTTCAAAAGAGACAGAAATGACTGTGAGGAGGAGGAAGGATAATATGATTTGACTAACAAAGCTTCAACAGGAATATGTATAGATTTGATGACATAAACTTTCTAATGTGGAGAGAGGGGAGTGATATAGTAGCACCTGCTTTTAGAATTTTCAAGGGAATTGTACTTCACAAGTAGAAATGACTTTGTTTAAGCTATTTGTCTCTTTTATGCATTGTTCCTTAACACAGAAGTGTTCCTTAGCACAGAATAATCTTTCATTTTCATTAGAATTTAATTTAAAAAATGAAGTCCTATGCCACAGTAGTAGGACATTTCTACAAGAATTATTTATCTTTGGTTCTGTTTTAAATGCTTTTCCTCGATATTTTCATAGATTTTTGAGCCTTGGTATTCTGAATATTGTACTCTGATCATGTTAGTTGATTAACATCAGATTTTTGTTACCTGTGACTTGTTTGTAAGATGAAATATTGGTTTAGATTTGCCTTGGTCTTAGTTATATACTTCTGATCAATTCCAGCTCATGCCCAATTATATTACATTCCATTAACATAATTCAGCAGATGTTGATATTTAAATGCTTTCAGGCATTCACATCTTGGACAGCTGTCTTAGAGCTTGGGGAAAAGGCAAACATTTAGAGTTAAATGCTGAACATATGCTTAAATTACTAATTAGAAGCAAGAAAAAAAACACTGCATTATCCTTTCTGAGGACAGCAAGACTCTAATACAGATATTTAAAAATCTTTTTTGGTTGGTATAAAGTTCATGAGTCTCTAGAGGCACAGTGATGGAGTGCATTAAGAATAACTATACAATTGGACTTCATTTTCTGGCAGGTTTTCTTTCTTAAAAAAAATTGCAACCTGCTTACTGCAGGTGACTCTACAACAGGCTCAGAGTTTGAATAAGGCTTGGAACAGCTAGGAGGTGTTAGTGTCCCATGCATGCAAGACAAGCAAGCCTACTAGCAAAAGAAAAAGGGTTGTTTTGTTTTTTCCCACTCACGGTCACATTTGTTACTGTTCTTTGTAAAGCAAATGTATTGGCATTAATGCCCTAATCTTAATATGCTGGAATAAAATGAAAGGAATATGTCAGGACTGATTTCTTCTATCACATCTAATATTTAAGTATATAAAGAGGAATGGTCATAGCTCTTCTTGGTTAATACAATAGCACTCTGAACAGTGTGAAAGCAGATGTTTCAGTGTGCGTTATGCTGATGATGTCATTGTTCTAACTAAGCCTGAGGAAAGACTTCATAACTAGGCAAGCCAATAGCTAAATCCAGTGTAGAATTCTGATTACACTTGTTCTGTTCCACATAACCATAACATCCACATCTATTTTCAAATGCATTTCTTTTAGAAACAACGATGTTTTTTAATAAGGGGCAAATTATTCTACATGTTTCTTGTAGGGGCTGGTAGGGAAAATCAAAACACAATTAGAAACTGCTTGGTAACTCCTTTGCAAATGTACATTTGTACCCCACAGTACCTCTAAGGAGGATTTTATCCTTACTGTATCTCTTAAGGATCTAAAGGCTGTAAGACTTGTTTTCTACCTCATAGCAAAAACGCATTTCATTTCTAAAGCTGTGTAGAAGGAAATATTTTGGTTACAGAGAATTTTACTGTTTTCTGTGTCTTAATATCCCCTTTGCAATATAATAACAGACAGCTTACATTTTTTTTAACAAAGAACTCTAGATTCTACCCTATATATTTAAAAGCACAATGATAAGATAAATTCTAACAAGTTAAACACAAATTATTTATCCAACTTTGTGACTGAAGAGGAATTCTTTTATATGGAAGTGCTTCTGCAGTGTTATTTTTTAAAATAATTGAGAAGAATGTATTCAGAAATCTCTTTACAGTTTTGTTTCTTTTTCTGGAATAAAACTGAGTAATATGTTACATTCAAAATAACTGCACATTTCTGAGAAATAAAACTTTCTTAAAGTATTTCTTTTAGTAGGAGATAATTACTATTTGTATGCCTCAACATATTATTCAGAGGTTACTTGAAGCTGCTGATGTGAGACCTTAAGGCTTCTATAAAATCTATAAAGTTAAGGAGGTAGTCTATGTCATTCTGTACTAAGTAGGCACGCAGTCTGAATAAGGAATTTCATATTCTTTCCATCTTCTACCTTCTTTGTGGTAGAAATTTCTGTACAGTTTGCCAAGATAACACGTGTAAAAATAACATCTCTAGATACAGTAATAGGAGTGCAACTACCATTCTAAGCTAAACTTGTTAGATAATAATGTGCTACATTTTGTTATGAAAAATGCATGATATTCCTGTCACCTGATTTGACTGAACAGTCAAAGAAGTAAGACATGTAATGTCAACCCTGGGGGGGGGGGGGGGGGCAGAGGGGAATACCTTTTTTTTAAGAAGCAGTTGCCCCAATTTGTAAATGTTCTCCATGTTTATCAAATATATGACAATTCTCAGAAAATTAAGAAATGAGCCCAAGGTTTATGCTGTCTAGATGGCCCACAGGAAAAGCCTTGTAGGTGGCCTATCCTGAATACTACAGTATTAATTCCAGGGAGATATTTCTCTTCATAATATAACTAGCCCCGTCCTGCACTAGCATTTAACTCTATAGGTTGCAACATATTACCAAAAAAAAAAAAAAAAAGTGGGAGGTTCTTAGTGAAAAGCTACCAAGGAATCATTCCTATTACAACCAAAAAGGTTGGTCTATGAAACAGAGTGATTAAGTATTTCCAGACAGTTATTTCAAGGTCTTCAAATTCTGATTGGACCATTGAAATACAGACATACAGGTGAAACTCGAAAAATTAGAATATCGTGCAAATGTTCATTTATGTCAGTATGGCAACTCAAAAGGTGAGACCAATATATGAGATAGACGCATTACATGCAGAGCAAGATATGTCAAGCCTTACTTTGGTATAATTGTGATGATTATGGCGTACAGCTTATGAAAACCCCAAATTCACAATCTCAGAAAATTAGAATATTACATGACATCAATAACACAAGGATTGGAAATAGAACAATATCGGACCTCTGCAAAGTAGAAGCATGCATATGTACTCAGTACTTGGTTTGGGCCCCTTTTGCAGCAATGACTGCCACAATGCAGCGTGGCATGGATGCTGTCAGCCTGTGGCACTGCTGAGGTGTTATGGAAGACCAGGATGCTTCAATAGCGGCCTTCAGCTCCGCTGCATTGTTCGGTCTCATGTCCCTCAACTTTCTCTTGGCAATGCCCCATAGATTCTCTATGGGGTTCAGGTCAGGCGAGTTTGCTGGCCAATCAAGCACAGTAATCCCATGGTCATTGAACCAGGTTTTGGTACTTTTGGCAGTGTGGGCAGGTGCCAAGTCCTGCTGGAAAATGAAGTCAGCATCCCCATAAAGCTCGTCTGCGGAAGGAAGCATGAAGTGCTCCAAAATCTCCTGGTAGACGGCTGCGTTGACCCTGGACGTAATGAAGCACAGTGGACCAACACCAGCAGATGACATGGCTCCCCAAATCAACACAGACTCTGGAAACTTCACACTGGACTTCAAGCATCGTGCATTGTGTGCCTCTCCATTCTTCCTCCAGACTCTGGGTCCTTGGTTCCCAAATGAGATGCAAAAGTTGCTCTCATCAGAAAAGAGGACTTTGGACCACTGGGCAACAGACCAGTTCTTTTTTTCTGTAGCCCAGGTAAGATGCTTCTGACGTTGTTTGTTGTTCAGGAGCGGCTTGACGAGAGGAATACGACATTTGAAGCCCATGTCCAGGATCCGTCTGTGTGTGGTGGCTCTTGATGCACTAACTCCAGCCTCAGTCCACTCCTTGTGAAAGTCCCCAACACTTTTGAATGGCCTTTTCCTGACAATCTTCTCCAGGCTGCAGTCATCCCTGCTGCTTGTGCACCTTTTTCTACCACACCTTTCCCTTCCACATAACCTTCTATTGATGTGCTTTGATACAGCACTTTGGGAACATCCAGCATCTTTTGCAATTATCTTTTGGGGCTTTCTCTCCTTATGGAGGGTGTCAATGATGGTTTTCTGCACAACTCTCAGGTCAGCAGTCTTTCCCATGCTTGTGATTCCTACTGAACCAGCCTGAGAGACCATTGAAAGGCTCAGGAACCCTTTGCAGGTGTTATGGATTCATTAGCTGATTAGAGTGGGACACTTTGAGCCTAGAATATTGAACCTTTACACACTATTCTAATTTTCTGAGATTGTGAATTTGGGGTTTTCATAAGCTGTACGCCATAATCATCACAATTATACCAAAGTAAGGCTTGACATATCTCGTTTTGCATGTAATGCGTCTATCTCATATATTGGTTTCACCTTTTGAGTTGCCATACTGACATAAATGAACATTTGCACGATATTCTAATTTTTCGAGTTTCACCTGTACTGTTTTTTTAACATTGCTGAGGAGGAACTTACCTAAGAATGACCTTGATATTATTGCAAATGATCATTGTGAGGGTCAGGGGATTCCCAGGGAAAATTCCCTGGGAATTTTATGGGAATACCTGCAATTCCCATAAGAACTTTCCACATTTCTAGTTTGGTATCACAGTTTCTAAGAGGAATTCAGAAAGCTGCAGTCTAGTTGTAGCCTTCAAATAAATTGTGTATTTTCTACCTTTCAGTTCAAGCAGTTTTGGTGAACAGAACTGTGAACAAAAATCCATTATGTGAATGGCAGTAGAAGGGCACAGTATATCATCATATGGGCTGCACACATATAACCTATGGAAGACAATCTATTTTTGCATCAGTAATTTTGAAATTATAGGATAATATAACTAGACAATGTTGCATTTCAAAGAATGTCTTCTATATCAACTACCTCTGTTTCTAACTGTTGTAATTTCCTTTTTTCCACCTGCAAATAACAAAGCTTCACTGCTCTCATGGTTTTATAACTTCTTGATTTTTTTTCTTTTGTTTTGTGTTTTTTCACATTATTCTTGATTAAGATAGTCTAATTAGGTGAAACTACCATGTGGCAGAAGGAAAATATATATATCCTGTAATCTGTTACCTTTCTTTCTTTTCAAGATAGTAGCTGGCTTTTAAATTGCATTTTAAAACCTATTATGAATTAAACCACAATTTAAAACCAGAGTACTACCTTGAAAAGAAAGAGCAACAGATATGCACACATTTTGTAGGATCTATATTAAAGAGGATAACATTCAGTTTCACAGAATTTATTATTTTTAAGTATCAATAAAACATAGCACTTTTTAAAATCCAATTTACAAGTTAGAGGTTGGAAAGTTTAGTTGGTTTTGAAACCCAGAGTACTTAAAATCTAGAATCAATTGTCTATATTATTTAGTGTTAATGTACACAAGCCACAATGAGCATTGGATTTATGCATTCTCCTCTCCTATTTCACTTTATGGTAAGGTGCATGAAGGAGCCTGAAAGCTTTTTCCCTGAAAGAGGGCAAGTTTAGACCCTTAACTTCAGCTTGCTGGCTCAGATTACATGACAGGCTGCATACCAAGATGTTTCCACAATTCTCATAGCCTCACCAGAAAAGAAGAGAGGGGGCAAGGAGAAATACAAAGCTATGGAATGGACAACTTTTTTCAGCTCTGAGGGTTGTACATATTGCTGGGTCACATGCATATGCACCCTTTACTGTAGATACACCTCTCTCTTTCCCATCTACACCTTCTCCTTCCTGCTTTTTTTTTTTTTTTCTCTCATGAATCACTAAGAGAAATATACAGCTTCTCCACAGCAACCTACTGCAGGCTGCTGGCCATTATCAGTTGGGAAACCAGTGATATTATTTCTTTCAGGTAACTGACCTGATCATTACCAGCTGGGTGAAAATTGGGGAGGGCTCCTTACAGCTCTAAGGGCCACACTTTTTGTGATCAAGGGCCACATCTGTCCCCAGAAGTTCTGTGTAAAGATACTAAGGATTTTGGCTTAGCCATATCATTCTTGGAATTCACTTGAATTATCTAAAGAATCTATCAATCTTCAAGCAATGCATTTTGGGTGCTTCTTTTTAAAATAAAACTTCTGGAAGAAATTTCTTCTCCTGGTAGCCAAGGCCATCTAGTGCATTCCCAACAACTTCTTCATGTTTACAATTAATAAAAATCTTACCATCTGAGTTCTGAGTAGAGTAAATCCTAAGGAGCTGTACCTAAGAACCATGCCACATTTCTTCTGATAGAAGTATTTGCCATACATACGTTTATATTCAGTACCATCTGTCATAGTACCTGGAAGGGATGAGTTCGTGAAAGAGTATTCTTGGCAATTCCATTCCTGTTATGTTAATCCCAGAACATGGTCTTGGAAAACTACCATTCCATCCTTTTGTGGATGGCCTTTTGTCTTTTGTTGCTACTTTCCACAGCTTTAACACCTATAAGAATCATCAACCAGAGACTTGAGCTAAAGTATCTTCAATATGCAAATGGCACACAACTCTGTATCTCTGTATCTAATTTCCATTATATAATCTAATATAATTATTCAAGTCAGAGAAAATGTTATTTAAGAATTCTGCCTCTCCACGGAAGGTTTTTACAAATTTTTCTCATTAGAATTACTCTCTCCCAGGAAATGATATGCAGCTTGTGGTTTTCCTGGATCCAGTGGTTTCCTTTGATATCCAGGAGATGATACAGTAGTTGCCAGGTTGTCAGCTTTGTCAAAATTCTATCACATACAGAATTCTTCATGGAGTATAAATTTGTCATGAGAAAGGAAAGCTGATATCCTATCATAGAAGATAAAAGCACCCTTTTCCATGAACCAGACAAATGTGAGTTGATATTTATTTATTTATTTATCAAATTTGTCACCGCCCATCTCATTGAAACAACTCTGGGTGGTTTACAAAATAGTTAAAATCAATTAAAATTACAATATATTA
Source organism: Liasis olivaceus (assembly GCA_030867105.1). Lineage (NCBI taxonomy): Eukaryota > Metazoa > Chordata > Lepidosauria > Squamata > Pythonidae > Liasis > Liasis olivaceus. Next base: position 284,844,823 of record CM061349.1, read on the forward strand.
TTAATAAATAGATCCCAGAATAATTGGCAGTCACTGAGGGAGCGTCGTCAAGGTGCCAGTTACCCCCAGGATTGGGTAAGATTGTTATCACCCCACGCAAGCTGGGGAGCCAGGTTTCCAGAAGGTAGGAGGGTACAGGCCTGCCGCATCTCTGGGGGTAGAATATGCCAAAGAGTGGTGGCAATGGCAGAGAAGGCTCTCCTCCTCGGCCCTGCCAGCCAACATTATATACTTCCTTTTACATATGTTCTGCTTTGTTTGAAAGTCTCACAGAATAGAAATATGATAAATATTATGAGAAAACTAAAGTGCTTAGTTTTTATACTTGTTTAACCAAAATGGAGCTCCTGAGAAAGAGTATTAACTTCCTCAATGAAGGCTTAGTAGACTTAGTTCTCACAAAATACTGCGTCCCTATTCTTAGGTAGAAACCAATGGAATTGAGAAGAACTGGCTAGAACACAGAAAACACATGTTTAAACACTGCAGTATTTTATGCAGATCACCCATGTTAAATTCAGGAATCTAAAAAAAAGAAAGAAACGGGATCAAAAAAAAAGGAGTGAAGGGTCAGGTAATAATATGCCTTGTTGGTGAATGTTATTTTGTTTCATGAGGACTTAAGAATTTGCCATTAGTAAACTGCATAAACATTCTTAATGCAAGCTGCAATTTATACAGATAAGGAGATTTGTTTCACAAACAACGTGTACTTTTAATGCTACATGATATAATATTTAAGACTTGTTAACATATTTGCTAAATGTATTAAATTTAAGTTGCAGAGTAATATGCCATCTTTATCCCCCTTGAAATCAAGATTAAACATTACCTATGCACTTATACACATTGGTTTGTTTCTTTAATGCCTTGATGCCCTGCCTGTTAGATAGCCGAGGCAGCCTAGAAAATTAATCGGTATACATGTCCCATGTAGTTGCATGTGTGCGTGCCCTTTGGGTGGACAATTGTGGAGATACAATAGAGGATACCTGAACATTTACTATATTTGCAGTGTGATCCTACAAAATTCTATCTAGAATTAAACTTAATTATTTGATTAATTAAGGCTTCAGTTTTACAGCTTATAGTAAATGAAAATACATGAAGACATCATTTTCTGTTCTATTTGTCATCTCATACTGCAAAATAAAATCCTTCTTAAGCAAAAATGCTTTTTTGTCATTTTGGGGATGAAGAAAAGTCTAGCACTTTTATCTTTTCAAGTTTATCTCTGATACTAACTCTTATCCAGGCTATGATCCAGCAACAGAGAAAAGGAAGAAAAAAATCAAAAGGTTCTAGAGCCATCTGCAGGAAGGCATTGATAGTGTGCCAGGATTTTGTTCCTGTTTTCAGAGGATTTCATGATTTTAATTACGTGAAACTCTTGGTAACAACAAAGTAAAACCAAGTATGAAGTGAAATCAGTTTGCTTCCTGAAAAAAAAAATACAAGAAAAAGAAATTAAGATGCAATGCACTGCAATACAGTCCTTTTTGAATCAGTTGTTCAGAAGTGCTATTCATATAGTTTTTGTGTGTGAATAAGATAAACACTATTTTCATTGCTGCTTCTACCAACGTTTTTTCCTCCTGAATTTAAATTCCAGCAGAGAGTCAGGATGCCATAAGATAAAAAGGCTTCTGGTTCTTTTAAGAATTATGAACCAGGATAATATGCTGCAGATGCTTTTTTTAAAAAAATAATCTCTATCTAATTGGAATGTTTAAGAATTCATAGCAAAGAATTCTTTTTGCCTTTTTTTCTAATGAGTTTTTTTTTAGATTAAATATAGAAAAAGTAGAATGTTAACCTTAGGTATGATTATATAGAGTAACACTATTATCCTCAACACTTTTTTTAGGGAACAAAATCCATTAGTTTTGATGGAATGTTCTTGGAAGTAGAAACATTTAGAATTATAACATATACAATGGAAGTTAGCCTAGTTTACTGAAGCAAAATGAAGTATTAGATCTAGTATCACTTGTACTTCTTAGTTCTTTAGCTGGATTGTTACAGGAAATAAAAATAACTTTCTTCATTTTCAAATTTAAAATCTTAATTTTATACATTCATATCAATCATCAGTAGTTCCAGAAGGTATGTCTCCATTAGTATTTGTACTAATGTATTTCTCATTTATTAGAATCATGGGTTGGAAGGGACCTTGAAGGTTTCCTAATCCCATTCCCTGTCCAGGACAGGAATTCTGAGACCATCCCAGACAAATTACTGACCAACCCTTGTTCATAGTGATGGAGCACCCATAACTCCAGCATTTGGCTATCCAACTACTTAATAGGTCTCACAGTCAGGAAATTACTTCACAATCCACAGATATTGATGCCCAGTTGATTGATCTGTAGTTTCCTGGGTCTACTCCCCCCCCCCCCTTTCTAAAGATTAGGACAACATTAGCTCTTCTCTGATCTTCTGGAACTTCCCCTGTAGTCCAGGTGTTCTCAAAGATTACCATTATTATTTCCAAGATCTCATCTGCCAGTTCCTTTAGCAACACTGGGATGTTCTCTCACCACTTTCTTGTCTATTTTTTCCTGCATTTCTGTTCTGCATCCCATGATGCACCTTCTAACAGGTTGGATCACTTTTTCTTTTTGTAAAAAGACAGATGCAAAATAGGAATTGAACAGTTTGACTGTCTCCCCATTGTTTGTCACCATCTTGCCATCCTCTTGACCAGCAGATCAACCATTTCCTTAATTTTTCTCTTGTACTGCACATATTCAAAGAAACCTTTTTTGGGCAGGGGGGAGGGTACTTTTTTCCCTTCGTTGCAAGCCTCAGTTCATTCTGAGCCTTGGCCTTTCTGATCCCATCCTTACTGATTCAGGCTGTTTGCTGAAAGCCTACTTATTATATACCCCTCTTTCCATTTTTTAAACCTGTCTTTTTTGTTTCTCAGTTTATCAGAGTGCTCTTTATGCAACTATACCTGTACAGTGCAAAATGCAATATACCAGCCTTCTCTGATCTTTACCACTCCAGATGTATTGGATAATATCTTCCAGATTTCCCCACCACCACATAATTGCCAGCAGAATGACAACAGAACAAAAATTATAATACTCTCTTTCCAAGATTATCGCATCACCACTGTAATGAAGAACAGCACTGCTGGCTGGGGAATTCTGGGAATTGAAGTCCACACATCTTAAAGTTGCCAAGTTTGAAAAACACTGATGTAGAATATACCAGTTTTGTGCATGCTATCCATTATCCTGTTGTGTTATAGTAAAAAAAAACCCACTTGCAAAATTATGTCAAAGTTGGGAGACATGAAAGAACAGGTTAGGGATAGATTGTCATAGAGAAAATCTATCTATGTGGTCGCTAGGAGTTGAAAACCATTTGATGGCACATAATCATCAAATGTGGGACTTTACAGGCTACTTTGTGAGCTTTGTAAGAATTTAGCATATAATGCTTTTCCCAGACTTAGATAACCTTTCTAAAGTTTTCAGTTTTAAGAAACTCGGCACTTTAAAGGTGCTGTTTACACTGGCATATGCGGAAGCTTCTCTTCTAATACAACCTGGAATGGGTCAGACTAACCAAAGTGGAATGGGTCAAACTAACCTGCTTGTTATAGTTTCAGTCCTCATTAATCAACTATAACAGTTACAGTTCATAATTATTAAAAGATGCATGTAGCGTTAATAACATTCTAATGTCATATATAGTTTAGGAGACTAAAAAATTAAAACAGCAACCATATTCTGTCTTTCAGTTTTGAGTACAGTGGCTGGTAAAAATTGTTTGGGCAAGTTACAAGAAATATTTGCTATACAATGTAATAGAGTATGAAATTAAATTATAAGTATCTATTCAAAAGGGAAGAAAGCAGTTGTGTTGGCATCAAATAGCATATATGTGGATAAATCAGCTTTTTTTAAAAAAAATGCTTGATGTAGCCATAGCTGTTAATTCATTTTCAGTATCATAATTTTTTCCTGCTGTCTGTTCTATGTCTCAGAATTTCATTTCATTTCTATTCTTGTCATTTATCACATAAGGAAAGCAAACACTGCATATTATATTTTTTTAAAAACCCTTTAAATATTTAAATGAGAATATTTTCCCCCAGTCTTCTGTTTGCTATTTTGCTTAATGTCAGAAGACATGAGAATAAGTAGTATACAGTATGTTTGGCCTACTCGTGTAAGTTCACACTAGTCTGGCTTTTCCAGCCGGGTTTTCCCCTTTGCCACAATTCTTTTGCCACCATAATACTTGCAGGCCTGCTTCACAGTTGTGCAGCTGATGCCCTGTCGAGGCTTATATCCTTCTTAGTGACAATGAGTGTTCTTGCCAAATGCCAGGGACCATAGTCACATCTGTTTGTCTTCTGAGCTTGTCTGAGGCTGTTCAGAACACTCTATCCAAGGGGCAGCTTTAACTAGGCTTAATACTCTGGAAAGCCCTGTTTGTAAATGTGTACAAAGAGGCGACAAGTTTCTGTTGTCTTTCCTTTAGAATTATTCCCTTTGACACAACTTGCTCGAGTCCCTGTCACCAGCATGTCAACAGCCAGGTTTTCAGGCAAGGTGGTCTTAACAAGTTCTCTAGCCCTGCCATCTAGTATCCTGAGCTCCCTGCCAGAACACTGTTTATAAGTGATAGCTTGCAGCTATCTATGGATAAATAGAGAGGAATCAAGGGAATTAGCTCTTTTTAATCTTCAAGGCTACAGTTCCATGCTAAGGAACATACAGGCACTGTTGAGTGACACTTTGTTTTCCCAGGTCCTATTGAAGGTATTTAAAATGTATAATTAGGCAAGACATTAATATTTTTGGTAAATATTAATTTAGTTTTATCGTGGGCTTTTTTTGCTTAAATTCTTTTTTTCAAAAAGTAAATGTCTTTTTTCGAAAAGTAAAGAAGGCTTTGAGAGAAGCTTATATAAGATAACTAGGAAAAGTAACATATCATTAAAACAATATAAATAGATTATTTAAAGAGGTTACAGTTATGATTGTATTTCCTCATTTCCTGCTCACAGGCATTTGCTTCTCTCTGAGGGGAGGTGGGGTTTACTCTCAAAGATGATCGTAGTATCTAACCTCTATTAAAAGCTAAATATTTTGGGTAGTATTCATAGTCTTATCCTTAAAAAACAATTATTTATATCATAAAATGTAATGGTATGTGGGAAAGACCTTGCGAGATTGGGCAAAGAGATGCTGCCAAGGGAATGGTCAGCTAAGAGACAGCATAGCAGGCGGGGCAAGTGGCTCAGAAGAGACCTTCCCTAGTTTCTTGGGCTGTAAAGAAGCCGGGGGAAAGAATTATACTTTCAGACTTGCAATAAAGTAGAATTAGCTCATCTGGTTGTGATTCCTATCTGGTTTACCGCACAAGGCTGACATCAATCTTCCAAGTCTCCTACTCTCTTCCAAAAAGAGGAATTTCAGGAATGGCCTCCAGTCCTTAAGGAACTCTGCTATCCGCCAAGCATCTGGCAGCAGCATTGTGCAATACCATCAGCAAGGTGGATGCACAGATGACCAATTTGCAGAATGTCTTGATACAACTAACACAACAGCTGGGACAGAATTTGTCCCAACCTGTGGTAGCACAACAACTTGCACTCAGCCAATGCTCTTGCATTCCCGTGGGAGCTTGCTGGAGAAGTTCAGAGGGGACCAGAATCAATTCCACTCAGTGTGAAATGTTTATGGCAGGCAGGCCAGTGGAGTTTCCCACTGATAGCACCAAAGTGACTTTTGTGCTGAATTTGCTGAAGGAAGCAGCAGCTAAGTGGGCAATACAGTTCATTGAGGGGAACAATCCAGTGCTGGACAACTATCAGGGCTTTATGTGTAAACTCAGAGGACACTTTGGGGATCCCATACAGAGAATCACTGCTAGTCAAGAGATCCAAAAGCTCATGCAGGGACAGAGGAGAGTAAGGTCATATATTTCAGACTTTAAATTACTTGCTGGTGATGTAGGGTGGAATGACTTAGCCCTGATTGACCAGTTCAGAGAAAGGCTGGCCAAGGACCTAAGAGATGAACTGGTGAGGCAAGGCACCCCAAATACCCTCGAAGAACTATATCGATGTTGTGTAATAATAGATGCCCAACTGGAAGAGTTAAGGCAAGGAAGGAATGGTAAGGGGAAAAGAACCTACAGCTGTGTCATGACAACAAAACAGCAGGAAGTGGGGGGGATATTTAAACCCCAACATAGAGTTTTCAGAGAGTTTTGGTGGCCTCTCACCTATGCAAACATTAAGGATTATGTTTCCTCTTGTCATGTCTGTTGTAGAGCAAAACCAATCCCTGGTAAGACGGCTGGGTTATTGCAGCTGCTAGAGACCCCGTCACAGCCCTGGGATGCTGTTTCTCTAGATTTTATCACTGATCTTCTCCCAGTGTGGGGTATACAAGCATACTGGTAGTAGTGGATTTATTTACCAAATTGGCTCATTTTATTCCTTGCAAGGGCCTCCCAACAGCCCAGGAAACCGCTTAGCTCTTTTTGAACCACGTCTTTAGATATAGAAGATTGGTCCATCATGTGATCTCAGACAGAGTAAGTCAGTTCACTTCCAAATTTTGGAAGGCTCTCTTGCATTTATTAAATGTTAAAATTCATTTGTCTTCGTCGCATCATCCGGAGTCCAACGGAGAATCTGAGAAAGTTAACCAACTGTTGCAGCAATATTTAAGATGCTGTATTTCATACCAGCAAGACAACTGGACTGATCTCATACCTCCTGCTGAATTTACTTACAACAATGCAGCACCCTCCTCTATCGGTATGTCCCCATTCCAGGCAACTTAAGGATTCCACCCACGGGTCTTAGCAACAACCAGACAGGAAAGCACTGATTTTCATGCTGCAGATTTCCTGCACAAGAGGCAAGCGGCCCAAAGCCATTTAAAGGAACAGCAAGAACTAGCAAAGGTCTCATACAAAAAAGCAGCAGATGCATGCAGACAAGAGGGAGCTAGAATTGCAAAAGGGGATTTGGTGTGGCTTTCTACAAAATTTCTGACTTCTGCAAGGCCTTCCAAGAAACTAGACTCAAAATTTATTAGCCCTTTCCCAATGATTAAGCAAATAAACCCAGTAGCATTCCATTTTCAGTTGCCAGCATCAAGGAAGGTTCACCCTATTTTCCATCGGTCTTTGCTAGTGAAAGAGGTACCCCCCTTGCACTCTGCATTCACAGACAGCATCCCCCCCACAATGCTGGCAAATGGGGAAGACGAATATGAGGTGAAAGTGGTGTTAGACTCTAGACACAAGTGAGTTGAATACTTGATACACTGTAATGGCTACCCAGAGTCAGAAAGGATATGGGAGGCAGCAACAGATGTGCATGTGCCACAACTGGTGCACCACTTTCACAACCAATACCCTAACGAACCCTTGCAGGAGTTTGGTGCTGACCAAAATGAGCAGGAGGGATTCTTCTATGGGTTGGAGGGTGCCTCGGGATAGCAAGAGACCAAGTAGGGGGCATGGGAAATGACCCAGCAATTTGAGGAAGACATCGTGTGTACATAAACCAACCCCACCCCCTTTCAAATTGCTTTTTAGATTCACTTTTCACCATGAGATACAGTATCAACATGCAGAGTAGCTGTTAACTTCTGTATTTTATTGGAGAGGGCAGGGGAGATTTTTAACAATTTTTATTGCATTTTCCATTCTTTATCATAGTGTTTAATTGTTTTCAGCCTGCTGGAAATCCCCTTTCCTCAAAGCAGGAGGGGGGGGGGAGGGGAGAGAGAGAAAGAAAGAAAAGCAAGCAAGCAAGCAAGCAAGCATCAATATTCTTACCTTGGTTAATGATCAAATTGCTATGCTTTGCAGATACAAATGATTCATTTATGATGAAGGAACAGAGCTGCCTTTCACACATTCATTGATTTTAAATTAAAAAGCAACTGCTATGTTTTGCACAAGGGTGACAACTATAACAAAGTAGTCCTTACTTAGTGTTGTTTGGTACAACTTCATTGTATGTGCCAAGCGAGAAGCAAGGAGGGGGATCTAAGTTCCATAATCTAACTGATCAATAATCTAGATATCTCAATGCAGTGTAACAGATAATCAATATGAGCAGAATTACTTAAGCAGAGCTAGCTGTTATTCCTGCTGCTAAGGTCTTCAGGTTCAATTGGCTGACTTTATTAATTTTTATCTTTCATCCTATTTGAATTCTGGTTTCCCTCTTTCTCATGCCTTCTCAGACTTTCTTTATTGTAGCAGTCCTAGCCTGAGCTACATCTAGAAGTCCACTGCTTTTGATGCTGTACAATAATTTTAGGAGTTACTTTGAACAAAGGAGGAAAGCTTAAATTATATTAAATTCACATAATTTTCAGTTATCAGTTTATAAACATTCCACTCATTTAAGACATGAATTTAACATTTCATGAAATCTAATTGGTTCAAATGTTGACATCTTTTACAACTTAAGACTGTGATTGGTGCAACAAATATTGTAGGATACAGTGGACAAATTGAATATTTACTGACAGAACATATCCAATTAAACCAGGCTTTTGTAGCTCCAAAGCTGTATGGTCTGTTTGAACCAGTATGAATAGCTGACATGGAAGTTCCCACTCATGCATGAATGCTATATATAATACATTATATTGAATTTATGTCTTTTTGGTTTGCTCTGTTTCGTTTTTGTTTCTGATAAAAACATTAAATCTATTCGTTAAATTACTCTGTCAGTTCTGATCTTGTGAAATTCTCATGACCTCATTAATGTCTTTATTGAACTATTAAACTTTTAGAGAACTGTGTATCAACTTTAGTAGCAGACGTAGAGTTGAAGCAACTAGTTCTCACAGTTAACCAGAGTCCCCACTACCCAATAATCTAATGTGTCAGGATTATCTTTTTATAGTGCATATTTGTCTAGCATTGGTTCCACTGGTGACATTGAAATAATTAAATTCACGGTTTAGCCAGAATACTTCAAGATCCCAGGTTAAAAAAAAAGGAAGGTGAGGAGGGAATTCAACTAAGGCAGTGTTGTCCAAACTTGGCCACTTTAAGATGAGTGGGTGGGGAATTCTGGGAGTTGAAGTCCACTCATCTTAAAGTGGCCAAGTTTGGACAACACTGAACTAAGGGATGTGAATCACAAGTGATTTAAAAAGCAGTGAACACTATGAAGACAAGATTGCGAAAGTTTTCCCCACTTACACATACATGTGCACACAGTTCTTGATATAAAAACGCTGGACCACCAAACAAAAGACAAAAACTATTCTTCAAGACTCCCCAGCTGTTCTTCATCAATGCATAATTAATGTAAAGGGTTTTTTTCTTTTATTTTTTGGGGGGGAGGATCTGATAAATTATGATAAACAACTTGAAAATGAAACAAAGTACATTTCTTTTAGCATTTTGTTTTAAAACTCAAGGCAATTTTTTAAAAAATGACTTTGTTTGCCACAAGATTACACCTTTTGAAAGGTTGCTGTTTACTTCTTTTTCTGTTTAGTCAGAAAGACTGCCAAATTGAGTAGTTTAAAGTATTAATGTACATTATTTATTTCTACAGTTATTTATATCACTTCTGCTTCCTGTTTATCAAGAAACTCAATTATATTTCACTTTTGGAAGGAATTGTATATTTCCATCTTTACTGAGATTGTTTTGACTGTATCACGAACTTTATTAGATCAATTGCTCCAGGTAACTATTTGCTTACCATTTTCCCTACATATCTCTGATTTGATTGCAGACAGACCAGTGTCCATTTAGGATCCTTATGTATGGGTGATATCAAACGAAGGAGAAAAGCAGCACCACTACCAGGACCTGCTGGTAAGCAAATTAAGCATTGTGATATATGTTACCTATGTATACGCATTTGAATAATTTTAAAGCATTTTTAAGCACTGGCAAAGGAATTTTGAGGCTGTAGTCCCTTTAAATCCTAGGGGGAATTGCTAATTACTAGGGAATTAATTCCATTGACCTTAGTGGGGTTTGGTAATATGCATGTGATCGTAGCCTAAATATATATAAAAAAAAAAAAAGATCTAAAGCAGCTTGTTGAGGAAAACCATATGAGTAGCTTGTATAGGTTATCTCAGTGATTGGCCCTGATCTATTCTTTTGAGAGGTTTCTTCATGTAGAAATTTTATTCCTCATTGGAGGCACTAATTTTGATCAGGACCATGGAGTTAAGGGGAAGATTAAAGCTTCTCCCCATTCCATCACAACACTGTGGTAACTACCCTCCTTAATTGTAATTAAATACATAGCAATGAATAAATTTAAGAACAACCTATTTTCTCATGCCTGTATTTAGAAGTAGAGATCTTAAATGGTTAGCTGGGAGAACAAAACCCAAAGTCTCCATTGCCTGTGCTTGTCCAGGGAAATAAAAAAATATGCTTTATTCCTGGTTCATCTATCCAGAATGTAGTGAAAAGATTACCAAGGCTAACCAAACTGACTGAAACTACTCATTCTTGCTTATCCATGTGTGGATGAAAGACACTGCTAGAAGAACTTCAGAATATTGCAGGCAGTGATAAAGCCCTAGGAGGGTGCTGGCCCTGGAAGATGGTGTCATCAAGAAAGATTTGGACTGATTGATTGATTGAATTTATTTAGCTGCCCATCTCAATTGCATGTGACTCTGGTGGTGTACACAATTAAAACAAAGCTAAACAATCTACATAATTCCTTGATTACAACTTACACCACTAGTATAAGGGATTCTTGCATGGAATGGGCTACACCTCACAAGAGAAGTGGAAAATGTGTTTGGTGAGAACCCTATCAAGGGGGCTTTAAACTGAAGAAGAGAGGGAGACAAATGCATGGGCCCAGGTAGAGAACTGCTGGACATTAGAGGCATGGCTGTGCAAGCTCACAGAGGAGGAACGAGGCAGGAAAGGGTACTTGAAAGTACTTACTACATAGTAGTAGTAGTTAGTGACATCTCTAGTAGTTAGCAACATCTCCAGTGCCTGTTCACCAGTGCACAGAATATAGGTAACAGACAGGAAGAACTAGAAATCCTAACACAGGAAGGCATATCACAGTTATCACAGTAATGTGATGAAATGAGAATTATAATTGGAATGCAAAACTGGAAGGTTATGACTTGTTAAAAGAAATAGCTCCAACAGAGACAGAGTGTAAATGTATGTAAAGAAGCTATGTGCCTGTGAAATAGTTCATGTTCCTGAGTATGGAAGTCTTGTTGAAAACATTTGGATAAGATAAGAAGGAGTAAGCAATAAAAGTGATAGAACTGCCACATACAGAGGCAGAGGACACAGACAATGCCTTTCTTAATCAATTCATCAAATTCTCAAGAAGGCAGACTATAGAAGTAATGGGAGACTCCAATTACCCTGATATCTGCTTGAAAACTATTTCAGTTTTCAGAAAATGGAAAAAGAAAAATGCTATTCTGAACCTAATCCTGATCAACAGAAAGGGATTGGTAACTGACTGAAGTTATGAGGCACCTTGAGGAAAACCAACCATGTTTTTGTTGAAGTTCAAAATTACTAGGGGACAAAAAGCAGGGAGATCATGTACCTTGGACTTCAGGAAGACAGATTTTTATGAACTCAGAAAGGTGTGCAAGATATCATGGCTTATAATCTTGAAGGACAAACATGTCAGAGAGGGCTGAGAGATTCTGAAAAAAAGAGAGTGAAAGCACACCTATTTATTCATTTGATTTAAATTCTGCCTTTCATTTAGGAGTTCAAAGTGTTCCCTCTTTCTGTTTTTCCCCACAACAACCACTGAGGTAGACTGGACTGAAAGAGAATAACTGGCTCAAAGTCACCCAGTGTCAGCCCTATTGTACATCAGTGTCAGACCAGAACACCAACGCCAGAGGAAAGCTAAAACTACTTTTATTGAGATTGGCTATAATACCAGAATCTTGCAAGTCTAATCGTGCTGTAACTCTCCTCCTCATCACTCAGTGAATTAGGGAGGCATGTGCCTAGCCCCTTCTGAATGTTATCTTGTTGTTCTGGACTTTAAAAATGCTTCAGGCGCTTTGCCTAGGGAATGGTTCCTGCAAAGATCCATCTAGATTATCTTCCTTACTCTCTACACTCAGTGAGCTTCCATGGCTGTGGGTAGACCCAAACCTGAGCCTCCCTGTTGCTAGTCCAATGTCCAATATAGAAAACAATGCTACCGTTAACAGGAACCAGCATGCATTTGTCAAGAGTGAGTCATGTCAGCCTAACCTCTCTCTTTCTACTACAGAGCGATTAGTTTGGTAGACCAAGAGACTGCTATGGATATAGGGTTTGGGTCTCTTTTTTAATCATTAAAATCTCTGTCATGGTTTGTTATTATATTTTTGTGGCCAGCATGGGTAAATGTGAACTAGACTACACTGTGGTCTCATGTATTTGCTGCTTGTGTGAACAACAGCACCCAAAGGGTGCTTTTAAGTGGTTTAGCAACAATTTTTCAAGGGAAATTTAAGCATGGTCCTTGAGGTTCCATATTTGGCCCAGTGTTACAGAGGTGTTGGCATAGAGGACAAAATCACTATTCAAAATTATCACGGGCTTGAACATTGGGCCAAATCCAACAAGATGATTTAAGATCCTGCTCCTAGGTAGGAAGTGATTCTGTGCTGAGTTAAATGAATGGCTGTATTTTTGCAGCCAATTTTCTTTCCTTTTATATTTGCCTCCTTATTCAACTATGCAAACTACAGGCATCCACAAGGATGAAAATGGAGTCAAATGCATGGCATTACATGCATCATGACATCAGCAAATGATGTGACTTAAAACCTGCATTGGGCATGATGATGTCATTCCATAATCATGCCATTAGCACAATGGTATAACAACTCAAGTGTCATTATTTTGACAACATTGTGGCTTGATATCATTATCTCGGCTGACCTTGGCAGCAATATTCCATTCTGCCTGGATGAATTCAAATCAGTATTAATTTGTTGAGGTAGAAAACTTGTTTATCCAAAGAAATTCAGTGGACAACTGTTCCTATGTCTAATGTTAATTCCATAAGACTGATTTTGTCCAAAGAGCACTGGTCTCATGCACGAGAGTCTCTCTTCCCCCACTGCTCCTTTCAGGAAAACTAGTTCTGCTTGATGACCCCTATCGGGTGATTAGAAATATCCTCATATGTTGGAGAAACTGTGTCTAAATCCATTTTTTCTTTGATACCGTGTTGGTGTTCCATACCGATCAAATATGAATGGTTCTTAATTTTGAGTATTGCTTATTCAGAGCTTAATATTAGTTCGCAGGCATAAGATGCTGAGTTCACCATACAAGATTTGCATTAATGCATACAGAAGGGACTACATTTTTAGATATATCTGAAGAATCTCTGTATTTATTCAATACATAATACACCTTTGAAATGGCTTCTGTGAATTGTCTATCTATAATTTCTGCATACATCTGAAAGTTAGGAACATAATCTTGTAGTTCTTTCATCCACCTATATTGAGCTATTCCCTGGGATTATCTAACTTTGGTATTCCATTAGAATGGCTTTAGCATTCAGTCATCACTGATAGTACCAGACCAAGAACACTCTAAAAATATTGCTACAGCACCTTGGTGGTAGTAACATGGAAAAAGAAAATGGCTAGGTCAGGCCCCTAAGACTATGGCCATATGTGTAGTAAGAAGAAAAAATGCTTAATAGCTGAGGAGAGGATAGTATAATGATTTCTACAAGGTGGTTTTAACTTCACAACTTGCAAGTAACAGAAGGAAGTCATTTTGTGAAATGTACGAGCATCATAAAATTAATTTTAGAATATCTTTTATTCCAGTCTTACAAATGATTCTCTATCTTATTGGGTTGTATACACTGATATAGCTGCATAGCATTTTTAATAATGCAGCAGGAGCATTAACATTTCTGAGTATTTTGCCCAAATAAAAGAAAAGTTGTTTCCCATAGCCACAGTTTGACAGTGTTCAAGTGATGTTTTGTGTTTGTGTATTTTCCTTTAAGTTACAAATTCAGTATGAACTTGAGTGCAAATAATGCTTAAAGATGTTACTGCTCTACAAGATAACTCATGGAATAGAAATAAAGGAAAATGCTACTCGCTTCCTGTAGAGGTATTATTTGAGGTAGGGAATAACACTTAATGGAAAGTCTGTGGCTATGGGGTGGAGCACTTGCTTTCTATGCTAAAGGTGACAGTTTTGATCCCCACATCTCTAGGGAGTGCTGGAATATTCTTCTTAGAAATCCTGAAAGATTGTTGCTGCCAGTTAGCATCATCCATTCTAGGCTAGGTGGACCAATAGTTTGATCTGGAATAAGGCAGCTTCTGGTGTTTTTGAGTGCATAAACTATGATCCCTCTTGATCACATTGTGTTTCAATCATATGTTCATTAAATGGCCTCAAATAAACTGTTCTATTTTAGTTTTGTCCCCATTTCCTCAATAATATAATAAATTAGCTCTCCTGCAAGCACCTAGGAATCCTATCTTAACAATGTAAAGTAGAATGATTTACCTCTATCTGCAAATTAAAGCTACCTTTCAGGTGGTGACAGAAATATTTGTTCCAGCTCATACTCAAGAGGTCTAAAGACCCTTTAGAAATCACATCAAGGGTGACAGAAAAATCAAGAGTCTTGCTATCCTGGGTATCAAGGCCGAAATGTTTTATGGTATCTTTATAATGGACGAGTTACTTGCTGCATTTTTGAGATAGCTTATGATAAAATGGCAGAAACCATGAGCCCATTGTATTTCTAGAAAATGTGACACTATGACTTAATGCTAATCTAAAAACTATATCCTCTGATCTGGAAGCACTTTCCCTAATAATTGAGGACTTTCTGTCTGTAGATACTGAGTTTTATTAAAAGTGGACTGTGCGCTTGCCTAAAATTTGCCTTTATTCTTGCCTGGTATGTTTCAGAAATGACATGAACAAAATATTTAGGGCAAAACTTTTCCCTCCATTTCTTTCCTCTGTACCCTCTTCAAAAAGCTCAGATCTGCTAAAGAACCTCTAACCTTCCAGAACATATTTGGGGAGCACACAAATTTGACTACTACATTTTTAACATATATACTCTGCTCTGGGCAACAGGAATGGCTGCTCCTTTGAAGACAATAGCTACATTCTTGAAACTCTTTCCCTACTACCAGTTTTTGCAGAGTTCTACAAAGAACAAATTATTAGTCATTATAACCTAACTATGTTAAAATGTTATTATGGAGTATTATATGGTAACCCTAATCAATTGTGCCCCTTTCAACAAATAATTTAGGTATGTGTAAGTGAAGACATACTTCATATTGGTAGATAAATCTGATTTAATTCTTGTCTCGTTTATTTATCTTTGTCAAATTTATTACAAAGATTTGGATCTGTAAGATCTATCACTTAATACCAGACTTATGAACCTAGCAAGCCTGTGAAGAAAAGGTTTCACTTGGCACATTCTTAAGTGTCAATTGATGACAAATGGTTTTCCCTGTCTTTGTATGCAGTATGTTGAATGGCCTTAGTTATGCACGTTCAGAAGATAGATAGCATGGCGGAGCTAACACGCTGTTAGAATGAGGTTTTCTGTAGATTTTGAATCTGTGTTCAGCATCGGTGTGACTGTGTACTTTCAGATATGGGACAGGGCTGTAGACTACTGTAGCTAGAAATGTTATTGGTTAAACATTTATTAATTGTGACAAGAACACCCAATTTATTTCAGCGCTCTGGCTTATTTACTGCTCTTTCACCTTTGTATTTTGTATTGAAAAAGTAAAATGAATATTGATAGAGTTAGCTATTGATTTCTAAATTTATAGCCTCTTCTCAGCCTTGAGACAAAGTCACATACCAATAGCATTGTGTGCATTAGTAACAAAGGATGTAGATTTTATCATACAGCAAAGAGAACTGTTGAAGCAAGAAACTTTTATCAGAGAACAGCATTTTATAGTTTAAAAAATGTCATCTGTAAAGGTGAACTAAAGCAATGAAGAAAATAAGGTGAATTCTGTCAGATGTTTCCAGTCAATAGTTGGAATAGAAAAATCCGTTATTTTTTCCTTGAACAGGAAATATTTGACTAAGATAAATTCTAAATAAAACTTCTTTTTAAAAATTGAGCAACAAAGCAGTGAAACAAAATACAATTTTCCTTATACTTTGCCTACAGATTACTATGTTGTTTTAAAAAATTATGAAATGTAACTGGAATGCTTTGGTCCTCTTAAGGCAGCCCTAATTCATTTAAGGAATAAATACTAAAGGAATTGATTAGTAGTAAAAGCAGTACCTGACATGGAAGGATATTCTGAACATCTTTGGTGACTTACTAACCTTCAGAGGAGACTTTAAGAGGTTTCATTGCAAAAATAGGGGCTTCATTGGAAGTTACGTGCTGTTATTGATATAAGCATGGTACAGATTCACCAGATATGATTAATAACTGTGTGAAGTCTGTCTGTATCTTTTTGACCAAGAGCATTCCTAAAGACCAGTTGTCCCCATGTCCTACATTGCTTTTTTCTGAATTAACTTAGTTCTTCTTCTGCTCATCATAGGAGCCATCAGAAGAGCCCACAGCCCTTTAAATAGAAATAATATTTAAATACAAAGTTAAAATATTTAAATACAAAGTTAAATACAGAGGTTTCCCTTTTATTCATAAAGAGAAAAGGGCAAATAAATACATATAACAATGGAAGGTCTGCAAACAAATGCTGTATATAAAAGACCAAGTTTATGTATGAAGGTAAAAGCGTATTTCTTGGTTAAGTAATACAGAGTCTTTTGTTGTCTGCATTTAGAGCAAAATTTCATTCTAATTTTATTCTCAGTTGCATATCAAATAAATCAAAATATAATTAATAAGTTTCAAAACAGAGGTTCAATTTTTCTTTTTTATATGTAATTTTATTAAAGATTATAATTACAGCAGTAAAAAGTAATACAGACTGAAAAAAGAGTAAAAGGTGCAGAAAAGAAAAGAAAAAAGGAAAAAACAAATAGAAAAAGAAAAATAAGAATAAGAATATAGTAAAGAAAAAGAAAAGTAATATATAAAGAAGTGACTTCCCACCTTTATCACAAGTATAAACTATTTTAGTAACTTATCACCTCCTCTTATAATACAACAAATGATCTCTTCTTCCCATATCCCATCTCTTATCTATAAACAAATCCATAAAACATTGTCATTTCAGTCCTGGTGTCAGCAAAAGTCCATTAAGGGTTACCACAGATAACAACATATCTATGTTAACCTTGATCAGATAAACCAACTTTATATTTCTTCCTTTTATTTCTAACAATCTTAATCTTTAGTCCCTTCAAATAATGTCATAGAACTTGATTTCTTTTCATTTTTCTTTATCCCTTCTCACAAGATTCTTCAAAACTTTAATAAGCCTCTTTTGTAAATCCAATATAGGAAAATTATCCAGGTCACTCTCATGGTTTGCTGTTTGTATATCCCTTTTAATTATTAAGACATCAGCCAGTTTCTTCTGTATGTCCAGTGTAATATCTTTTTCCATGTCATTCAAGCAGCCTGTCATTTGTAAATCCACTTTCAACTCAGTCTCGATATTGTTAGGTAAAACGTGTTCCTCTTCCATAACATATTTTAGACACAGTCTCTCCATAGAGGCAGATGTCTCTGTTGACACTATTAAAATTAATTTCTGAGTCCATTGTTCAAAAATATCCTTCAGTATGTCCAATGTTAGAATATTTTGCTTCATACTGTAATTGTAAGTTGAGTTTATGTGTTCTTCTCCTTTAATTGTAATCTTTAGTTCCTGCTAGTTCCCTCTAGTGTCCAATTTTTAAAATCTTATTTTTTTAAAATTCAAAACAAAAGCATTTTCCCATGGGAAGGATTCTTTATACTTAATTCCAAAATCTTATTTCAAATTTATCTGGATCCTTAGTCCGTTTGTAACTTTCTAAAATCAAAGTTTTAAACATCCTTTTGCTGTTTATTTTTTAAAAAATGTTTTAAGTTCTTAAACTTGTAGGTAAAACTTTCTTTCATTAAGGACTGAAGGAAACTCACCCAGTGCTATCAAACTTGTTGATCCAAAGTTTCTAATAGCTGAAAAGCAGTTAACAAGCAATTTCCAAAAGTGATTAGAAAAGGAAGTATGCAAACTTAGTGTCCTTTCAAAGGTGCTGACCACAGTTTGAGCAAGATGTCTATTCCCATGTCTGCCAGAGCTCTAAACTCACCAGAGACCGCTATCTTGAGGAGCAGCTATCTGGAGCACTTGTGGGTGATTTCAAATCCTCTCCTGTCCAGAGAGGAATTATCAAAGAGTCAGTCTACTCAGCTGTTCATTCCACTGCAGTCAGAGCCATCTTTAGTCCACTATTTCTTCCTCCAGAAGACACAAGTTTAAGTTTTCAAAGTACCTGCTTACTTTGGGCTATGGATTGTTAGATTACTGTGTAACTTGCCTCTGCTTCACACGTTGTACATACTCTAGAAAGTAAGCAGTTTGAATGGGAAAATCACAAAATTTGGATGGGAAAATCACAATCACAAAGTTATTAAGCAATATTTGTCAAAAAATGAATGCTTTATTTTTTTCTCTCTCTCTGAATTGCTCAGTTACATGAAAATTTTGGTTTATAAGTTGAGGAAGAAAAATGTGTTTTGATCTGACAATTCTCAATTATGATACACAATGTAAAGTTCTGCTGTAAGTTTCTCAAGAATCTTAAACACAATAATCAATACACTAAATATTTTTGTTGTCTTTAAAAAACAGAATGGAATATGAGTAGTGCCAAAATAATGTTTTGAAAATCTTGTAAATATCCTATTCTAATAGGGCTACTCAGATCTTCCTTGTGGAAAAGGTCATATTTTTAAATTTGCTTATGAAGAAAAAAAGATTTGGGTTAGGTTAATGAGCTGGAGTAAATTTCCAGTGCACTGGGCCTGAGAGACTGCTTAGAAGGATTCCTTAGGATCTTTTCTGCCAGCTGTGCCTTGGGTTATATAGAAAGCAAATTTGCTTTACATAAGCAGTGAAAATATTTGTGGAATATATCCTATTTTAACTCATTTCAAGTGTCCATCTTTCATTTGACTGGTATATAAAGGCATTTTCTCATTTGGCCTTTATATTGTGGAGAGTAGGTGTAAATATTAACTCAGTTATCTAGTATTAAGCCCCTTATGACTAGGATTGAATTGTATACATTTTCTGGGATCTTAAACTACAGATCCCAGAGAGATCCACAGAGGTAGTAGGCCATGTGAAAATATGTTTTCTTCTCAGTGGGCAAATGGGACAGTAACCTTCCAAAGAATTACCTGGAGCCATTTTTACTTGGGTGTTTGGTTCATAAGGAGAAAATGAAAAGGCTTTACCTGATCATTTGCCTCTGCCTTCTGTCCCAACTTCCCAAAATATGGTCTTGATGAGATTTAGTGATGAAACAAAAGGAATCTGGACATGAATGATATAAACACAAAAGAGCATCTTGATATAAAACAAATCATTTTTTTAAAGAAACTAGTTGTTGGGGTAGATTCTACAGTACTCATGGTAAAATTGGTATGAATTCATCCTGCCCATTTCAAAGAAGTCCACTGAGGGAGTAGATTTATAAATTGTATGTATGGAAACAAAGTGGACTTCTGTGTGTGGAAGAATCTGTGCCTGCCAAGTGTAATGTCTTACTCTGAATACCTCAGAAATTAAGTTCCAATCATTCAGCAGTGTAGTTCCATGACAATGAATGAAGTACTAGTTATCTAGATGACTTAAACAGTTTTTTTTTAGTTGTGAAGAATTGGATTAAAAATTCACATGCAGCTTGATAGTTAAAAGAGATCCACCTATTTGTAAAATATTACTCTTTTTTTTTAACTGATTTGCTTGCTTTAAGGGATCCTTGGGGAAAAATAGCAGAGAATGACCATGTATACTTTTGAGAGTACAGCTAGATACCACAGCTTCCCTGTATCAAAATCAAAGCCTAGCATTTTTAAACATTTGTATTTTGCAGGTTGCTTTGACAAACACAAATAGAGAACTGATAGGAATACCCTGAATCTTAAATGTCTTCAGAGAATAGAGGAAAAGGTATACTAGGTTATAAGTGAAGCAGCATGTATCTCCCTGTTTCCCATTGGTTGTTTATTCGACATCAATACAACACTTTAGAAGCCAAATTGCTAAACAAGCTGCCAATTAGGCTTGCAGTCAGCTGGATAGATTAGTAGCTAAGAGAAGCAGTTACAAGATTTTCATCTCTTGAGCCAATTACTCAAGTGAATTACCATCCACAGTGCTCCTTGGGAATTTAAGACAGAAAGACTTTCTCGGCTATGATAAGCATAAGTGAGGCCCAGGATAAGGGTCAGAGTTATCAGACCACATAAACCAAAAATTGGCCCAAAGGGGGCGGAGGAATCCCATCTAAGAGAAGACTTAAAGTATTTAGGATTTATGGCTGCCAGGAATGCTGGAAAAGAAAATAATAAGAGTAGCAAACTTAGTTAAATTTATATAATGTTAATCTTATAAAAAGAGGCAATCAGAATCAAAACTGATCCAGCATGGAATAGAATTCTACTATGATAAAATGTTTATATTTTTCTCTTTTACATTTATGTATCACTAAAAAGGTTAGGTAGGTAAGATCAAACAATAGTATATGCTAAATAATTTAACTCTACTATACAAAGTGATGAAAATCTATTGTGGGTGCATGGGTATGTGTACAGAAAGAAAAAAAGAGAATTGCTTTATAAAGCTTCAGCCCTAAACATGTGTAGCTCCTGTTTCACCACAGTAGCTTCTCCTGAGTTCAAGAAGCTGATTCTCCAGAAGATCTCCCAGCAAGATCCCTTTAGCTTCTACATAATTCACTTTAAATGCTTTAAACTCTTTCACCAGTGGGGAGTTCTAAGAGAGAATTCCACCCCCCACACACGTTCAATAAGAATCATAACCCCCTAGTTATTAACAAATAAGAACAGCTTTACTATCTACATTCAGAATCCAATTCCTCCTGCATGGGTTGGACTCATGCTGGTTTGCCTGAATCTGCTTCTCTTTTGGTTCTTTAAGTCATGATCCTCCCCCAGTAGGTGATTCCCACACAGGTGCAACTTTTTTATCCACATGGGCTGAGTGTACCAATTGATCCAAATCCCTCACACAAAGTTGCCTACTCCCTTGGTAGCTGTTAGGAGTAGGAAGCCAGATGGGTACAGTATTCCAGGGAGAAAAGCATTGTGCTTTCTTCTTTTTACCTCTTCTTCATGTATAGTCTTTCTGTCTCTCTTGCTTTAAAACATTGCCTTTTATCCCCTTTGCAGCTTTAGTCTTACTAGGCTTACCTTTTCATTCTTTTTTTTCCCTACCAGTGCTTTCATACTAAACGTCACTCCACTGTATGTGTGCGTGCACCCTCAGCTCCACAGCTTTTTGTACCTTTTTCAAATTCGGAGTTTTGCTTTTCCCTCGCTACCTTTCCTTCCAGAGGTCTTGCCTTGATCACCATCTTTATCAACCTATTTGTCTTAGAATTTCTGAAGATCCTGTTTCCTCTGCTTCTGACTTCTTCCTGTTGCAAAGTTAAGCAACCAGATCCTAGCTCCTAGTTTAACTTCCTTACTTTTCTTGGCAAACTTCCTGACAGTATGTATTATTTATTTTCCAACTCTGTTGTAGCTTTCAGGGATACACATGTTTCAGTGGAGAAAGACCATGGAGCATAGTGGGTATAGAATTGTCCTGTAGGACAATCAATTAGGTTGACTGACTGAAAAGTGCTTCCAGGGAAGTGGGGACAGTACATGAAATCTGTACTCAGGTCTTCTTCTTTTTTTTTTTTTTACATATAGAAGAGTATCTATAGATTTGGTATCACAACTGCCGTGACATATACTTGAATTATTTAAAAGCAAAACATCTTTCTTTCCAAATTAATTGTTTTACTCATATGCTAGAGCTCATAATATTAATCATTTAAAGTGTTCTTAATTAATAGATGCCCTAATCTAGTATTAAAATGCAGTCTACAAATATATATAAAACTGTCTAGCCGTGAAATATATGCATATGGTATATGAAAGTATTGGTTGTTTCTTTCTAAAACTGCAATAATCTAAATCAAACATTATGTCCCATGAAAATGGCATTTTCTGCCAATCTTGGATCTTTTAAATGTATTCAGTATAGTGTTTTCTACAAAGCATAATCCTGTAAATTCTGTGGCCTAGAATATTTACAACCTGCCCAACCTGAGTGAGTCTTACTTCCTGGTAAGCATACTTTGAATGGCAGCATCAATCTTCTGTTAAACATAAAGCAGCATAAATTTTATTACAGACATGAAAGGGAAGGATTTTTTTCAATTGTAGTGCTAGGAGTTAAAGGTTCATGCTGATTGAAAATGACATTTTTATTTAATTGAGGCCAATTCTGTATTGAGCTGGCTTTCAAAAGTCCATTTAAAAGTAGCGTTTAAAAACTGGCAAAGGAAAAGCTGTAAATGTCAGAAAATACTTTGTATATTAAATCATAGTCAATACTTCTGATGTTCTTTTCAGTTAACCAAGTCCTACTGAAATTCTCAAACTATTAAAACATTCTCACCATTTTTAAATACTAAGTAGTTGTAAAACCTGAACTTCAACAAGCTGCTGTATCCTAAAATGATTAAACAGATGTGAAGCCTGTAGCAGCATTAGACCTCTGATCTGATTTTTAGCTTACAGATGGAATTAAATTAATTCATGGCAAATCCTGTAAAATAAAGGGTATGGCACTGAATGCTAGTGCTCTGTTTAACCAGAATGTACCTGTTCCAACAGCTGTTGAGAAAAATTGCATGCCTTAATTTTCATAGAAATCTACCTTTAATGACATCATAAATATTATTTTGAAATAAAAATTTAATTGCAAATTTGTTTTCTTTTTGCCTCTTTTTTCTCTTTTAAAGGAGTCCCCTGATTTACTACATATAGACTATTTTGCTTTTACAAACTTTATATTACATTTTTAAAACTTGCATGCATGAAAAGTGTCCTCAGAAATTTTGAGGATAATTTAATAACAAGATTGTGTAGTTTACTTTGGTGTGATCATTCAGTGTAGATTTATGAATTGTGCAGATTTTGTTTTGTCTGTGTAACTTACTATGCCATCAAGGTGGTGTGGGTGTGTCACAGTAACCTTTCTACTGCTGCCCACTCAGTTGGCCAACCAGGCCAGGTTTCAAGTAGTAATCAAATTTAGCAGATTTTAAAAGAGCAGAGAGGCTCGCGTGCCAATGGAACATCAAAAGCCTATCAGCAAACAGCATTACCTATGATGATTGTCACAAAGATTTACTGGCTTTGTTCACAAGCTGTTTGAAAAGTTTTATTTCTTATGATGGCAACAACTTGCATTAATCTTAATCAGCGTGATTAGAATGAACTCCCCAAAATGCCACAGTTCTTTTTGGACCAACTTGCTAGGATGCTCAGTTGTGAAACAGACTGTTGAAAAACTAACCAACTTTTCTTTATTGCAGAAGACTGATTACTGCAATGCTGCAGGACTTTAAAAATATTTTAGTTACTAAATATATGCAAAGTAAAATAATTTTCAGTTCCAATCTTTGCAGTCCATGAATATCAACACTTGTTTGCATGTTGTGGCTCCCCATTAATCTTAGGCACTACAGAAGAGATGCGAGAACCAATATTACAGTAATTTCTCCCTTGCATAGAATGCAGTGTTTAAATTAAGCCAAACAGTGTTCTACTTTGCTAAATCTCTTCTGATTGAAGCATCATTTTTCCAATATATAAAAATGTACTACATAGCACATGCCTTTTGCAAAGTTAAATGTCCACAGATATGGTTCAGGTGTAAAGCAGCCAAGTTACCAAGCCATACTTCAATGGTTAGGAACATGAGTTGGACATGGGTGCTTCTTAATTTTCTTTTTCACATTTC
Source organism: Liasis olivaceus (assembly GCA_030867105.1). NCBI lineage: Eukaryota > Metazoa > Chordata > Lepidosauria > Squamata > Pythonidae > Liasis > Liasis olivaceus. The sequence goes on from CM061349.1 coordinate 284,868,807, forward strand.
ACTGAGAATTTTGCTCTTCCTTTTTAAGTTGTATATCTGTAGTGCATTAAAGCTATTAGCCATCTTGCCATTCTGCATTTTGCAAATTTGTTTCTGACAATGTTTCTACAGCATTTGGGTGCTGGCAGTAGTTGTCTCTAAAACTGAAAGCAAAATGACAGAACAGCCATGCAGGAAGCACTTCCCATCCCCAGAACGTGATTTGGCAGGGACACCCTGTTACATCTTGCACTGGTCATTTGTGCTAAGAATAGAGGGTCAAAAGGGAAGCAAATTAGAAAGTAAAAGTGAGAGCTGATTTTCCATCTGCTTCTAGTTTGGTGTGAAGTGATTGCTAGCTTTTAAGTGTAGATACAGTTTAGCTCTATACATACATACATGGAGGGTGTATGACTCTGAGTCAGACCGTTGAGCCATCCAGCACTGAAGAGACCCAGACATAGTCTGCTTCAGCCCTACCTGGATACGCAAAGAAACTGCATCTGTGACACATAGTTATGGTCCATCCCTTGTGCTCACCATGGATACACATTTCAGCATTCTCATATTATCATTAATAAGAACAAAAAAATGTGTTTGAGAATTTTTGTGAAGGATGACATATGTGTGTGTACACACAAACATAACAGATACAAACATAAAACATATTGTTTTTCCCTACAAAAATAATATTTTTTTAAAACTCTGAATTTTGTTTTTTTTTCTATAAGTCTGTGCCAAGGTATCTGCAGGCTCTCACTCCATTCATCAGAATTACAAAAGCAACGTCATGGCAGGCTCTGTCCCTTTTGAGTGCAAGTGTGATGTTGTGATGCATGTAGAAAGGGGGTGGGGCTTGTGATAACAACAAAGCTGTTGACAACACTGACTCCTCTGCAGATTCTACTGCCTCTGCTTTGTTCCATATGCATTTATAATTCTAATATTTCACTTTGTCCTCACAACATAAGGAAAACTATGATGGTAAGTAGCTTTTGTTCAAAAGCATTGAATAAGATTTCATGGCCAAGATTGAGTTCAGATGAATACTGATTCTCAACAAAACCTGGAAATCAACTAGCTTGCACTATGTAGAAGCAACAATAAGAAGACTTACCATGCAATGAACACTTTTTTTCTTGGCTGTTGTATTTACAGGCAATGAATAGAGCAAAATGCATGGGTTTCAAACCCTGGTAATGCTATCCTATGTTGAAGAGGAACATTTATTATATTGCATATTAAGAGAACTTAAGCCTCTTGTCAAAAACAAAAGTCTTTTGAGCCAGTCACAGAAAATGGTATGTTTTGTACTAACAGGCTGGCATAAAAAGCAGATACTCATGAAGTTGCACATTGTGAAGTACGGGTTGTTCAGAAGGTATTTCCATCTAATGTTGGTTCTTACATAAGAGCAATTATAGGACTATAATTGCTGCAGCACCTCATTCTAATTTTATGTATTTGTTGTTACATTAGAATCCCAGCTGTAAAGAACAGAGAGGCTCATGTGATACCCACAATAGCCTTTCTAGAATGCTATCGAAGGTAAAGGACAGGATGGTGCCCCATACTATATACAGAAGCCAGCCAGCCCAGCAATTGAAATAAGATTCATTTCAATACCAACAGTACAGCCAGTGTACTAAGAGATGCAGAACAGGACACACAGCTTTGTCCTTTAGTATTTCACTGCTCCTCCATTCCAGTATCTGCCTAGTGACAATGACAGTCCTGAAATTTCTGCCAAGGGGTAAGAAGAATTTAACCAGACAGTGGCATCACAAGTAGATGTATGGTAATGTAGTGATCTGTTTTATTTACAGTAACTTGCTTGGGGTACCCAGTGGCTTATTTTTTTTAATCAACATTATAAAGGTTCCAGCAATAGTACTATGAGGAGCTTACATTATGGATTTTGAAACACGCTATTGTTCACTTGTTAAATTTAAGAAACACTACATGATTAGAGAAGAGAATCGAAAGAATGTTTTAAAAAGTAATCTAGTTAACCACATAAAAACCTATTTAAGAGCCACTATGGGAATAGTTTCTCTTTCTGACATATCACCATGCCATTAAGGCTAGAAGGAGTATTAAAAATTTAATTCTGCAGTATTATGCACCTACATACAGTATAGCTGGCATTGCATAGACTGAAACAGAATGTTTCAGTTTCTTCCCACGTTGGCAATGATCTCAAATAATATTTAGGCTGTGCAACACTTTGAATTTGATTCCTAAACAGTGTTTCAGAGCCTGCAGGTGCACAAACATAGCATCTGTCTGCAACTTTGTAAAGTAACCACATGATCCCGAGAAAAACTGCAGCCATGAAAGGATTGCAGATGTATGCAAAGCACCTTTTCAGAATTGAACTACTGTATAGACCTAATATATGGATTTAAATTTGTGTGATAAAGGCATGGCATGAAAAATCCTATCCATATTTCTGCTTCGATTACTAAAGTTTAGTTCCTGTAATTTATATAAATCTTCCAAGCATTTGGCTAAAAAGGAGTGTTTAACAAAATTACATCGCGCAATGACATTATCACATTCATATAATGCTTTTTCTTTGAAATAAGGAAGGAAATCAGCCTATACCGTTTTCAAATTAGCATTCAACCTGGAGGTCAACATGTACAAAGACATCCTGTTCAGCAACCTATTAGAGAAATTAAGAGAATAAGAAGGTTTAGAGCTTATTGGGAGATTATTTTGCTTTTCTGCATGTGACTATACTGATTAATGCTGAGTATTCCTTTTTGTCTTAGGGTTTGTTGGTGAAAACGCTCAGCCAATCTCAGACAGCAACATTGGGAATCGGATGCTCCAAAGCATGGGCTGGACGCCTGGCACAGGCCTTGGGCCAGATGGCAAAGGGATAGCCGAACCGATCCGGGCAATCCAGAGACCAAAGGGACTTGGACTTGGATTCAGCTGACAGAGAATCCAACTGCTGGTTCAGACATCAACATAACTAACTTGAACTCTGAATACCTGAAAACATTTTAATCTGTTGCCAAGACATCCAGTGATTCTTACTGTAATGTTTGAACAGAGACACTTCATTGTTTTCTGTTAAAGCTACGTGGGGTCAGTCGTTAGGGCAGTTCTAATGTTTGAATCCTGAGTATGTAATGATGATCATATTTTAAATTGTACTTTTTTGTTTTCTGTGGTCTTAATTAGTTCTGTTGTCAGAGATTCAAAGAACAAGTTAATTTCTTCTCCCACTTTTTAAAAGGCTTGCCAACACCATACATAAACCCCAGTTATTCTTTGCTGGTTTTGGCATAGGTCTTTTACTCTGGAAAGTTGCTTTGTTACTAAGACACCTTGTCTGGGAAGCATTTTGCTGCATTTCTCCCATTCATTCCAAAAAGTTGTGGTGGGCAGTACACAAGGAAGCCTGCTTATAGAATTCTTTTTGTAATAAGAGGCAGAATTGGAATAGGAAAAGAGATCAGAGTTCACCTTTTAAATCGAGATGCACAAAATGTTTTGGGCTAAAAGCATATGACTCTTTAAATGGGGTTAACAATGTCAAAATGACAGGTGGAACCAGATGATAGAACCCCCATCCTTTTTTACATGGGTGTGATAGGTGTGATGAGTGTTAAAAGGGGGTGGGGTTTCAATTATCCTGTCACATGGGAGATTTTTATGCTGTTGACATCCTTTTCCCCACAGATGCCCCCAGCCTATATTCTAAAAAATTAGGGACAAAGCCTAAATTAAATTGTTTGTCTGTATAATTAAATTAATTACATACAACTAATGTGACCTTTTATTCATTTAATACTATTCACCTTTGGTCAATACATAAAATTTGGGGGGTCACATTTAGCCCTGGAGCCTTGGGTTATACACCCTTGTTTTTAAAAATATTGCCATCTGACTCTATATAGCATTGATTCATAGGGCTCTTCTAGATGGTTTAATATTGGTTTTATGCAATTTCTTTAGATCAGCATAAATTGCCTCTTGCTTCATAGTGTGCAATTTTGCATGAGAAATGCAAAATGAAAAATGACAAATTTGTCTTCCAACATTTGCAGCAGGTAACTCCATTCTCTTTTCTTATTTACATGCCCTCCAAGTACAGTTTTAAACTTTTTTTCTCTTTCTGGTGTCTTAGTTTGTATTTTTAAAATAAAAATTTTAAACCAATTCTACTGCCACCTTTTACCCTATCACTGTGAGTGTCTATCTTGAGGGGATGGATTTAAATTGGGACCATATCAACTAGAGTCTATCAGTCATAGTTTGGGGAATATTTCTATTATTGACAAATGGTGACTGCTAGTGAGAAGGGAGGCTTCCCAGGCACAAATTTTTAAAAAGCAGCAAAGGAAATAGTAAAACAGGCAATATTTTGATAAGATTAACAATATTATACTTAATATTTGGACTTGTCGTTGTGCTGACATCCCAAATTCATTAAAGAGGATTTCCATCAATGTATTAATGATGTGTTCTAATTATTATGCTAGAATGGCATACTTGTTCCCCATAAAAAAAAATACTCCTGCCAAAATATGATCATATTTAGATGTTACACCTCTGTCTTGTGCTATTTTTGGCATGTCAGCCTATACAGATCACTGTACCAAACTCAATGGATCAGATTCAAAGAACTGGGACTAGAGTTCTTACACAGGGTAACTTTTTCCTTTCCTTCCTGTTGCAAATCCTTGCACCCCCTTCCAAATTCTCAAGAGGCAATGGACCCTACTGTCATGGGTTCTTTTTAAACCGTACCAAATTTGAGTGACACAGACTCAGCTTCAAAATCTCCACCAAAGCACTCGACTCTGGACACGTGGTTTTTTTAATATCTCCCTAAAAGGGTTGGGGAGATGTTTTATGTTGAAAAAAACAAGATACCAAAGTGAAATATGGAACAAGTCTATATGTGAATGTTTTCTATTGCCTCTATCCTATATTCTATTACTACTATTTCTATATTACTGTGCTAATTACAATTACTATGCCAATTACTATTCTATTACTATTACAGTATTTTCTCTATACTATACTCTATTGTATAACTATTCTATAACAATGTTTTCTTCCTACAAATACTGTTCTGTTTTAATTCCTCTCTGGAATTTCTTCTGCTTTTTTCTGCTCTGATACTGGCCAGCCTGTGGAGTATTTGCAACTTTCCACATTGTGCTTTTATACTTGAGCTTTTCCTTGCTCTGCCTCTATACTTCTTTTCCTCTGGACCACTCAGTCTCTGCAAAGGAAAAATGCCTTCTTTTATTCAGCTGCTTTTCGCTGCTGCTGCTGCTGCACTTCCAACACACACCTGTTTGAAGGTTGCAGATTTTATAAGCAACCCAGCCCTGCTGATGCTGGGGAGAAGGCTCAAATAGGAGGGGACGAAGGCAGCACAGGTGCCTGCAATTTTGCTAAGCAGCCTGCTCTTTCACATCTCCAAAGTAGCAGGTGACACAGGGTTCACAGCAGGGGTAGGTAACCCTTCACCTTCAAGTATACAGAAGAACATTTGAGGTAAGTTGAGTCATAAAATCCAGTACCCTGGTTCTACTTGTACATGAATGAGCAAGCACTCCAATATTACTGTAGCTTGAGCAAAACATGAAGTTGCGGCAGGGGAAGGCTGATTTCTGAATGGCTACCAAAATGTTGAGTGATTGATTATTATATGCCATCAAGTCAATGTTGACTCTTAGTGAGGAGGTAGACACACCTTTTCCAGAATGATCTGTCCTCAGCCTGATCCTTCAGGTCTCCCAACCATGCACCTGTTATGGCAGTAATTGAATCCATCTACCTAGCTGCTGGTTGTTCTCTCTCCTTCCATCTTTCTCAACATTATGGACCTCTCAACAGAGCTGGGTCTTCACATAATGGATCCAAAGTATGATAATTTGAGCCTGTTCATTGGTACCTCAAGTGAGAACTCTGAATTGATTTGTTCTATGATTCATTTTTTCTTTTCTTTGTATCCATGGTATTTTCAAGAATCTTCTCCAATGTTAAGTTCAAAGTGGTCACTACTCTTTCTATCCTGCTTCTTCAAAGTCCAACTATCACTTCCATAGAGTGTCATAAAAAACATGATTGCTTACACAATACCTATACCTTTGTAGGTATAGATATGTCATAGAGAATATCATATGCCTATAAAAATTCTGATCTTTATAGGTATAGACATGTCATGGCATGAGAACATCTTTTTCAAGGTCTTCATTGCTACCTTACCAAGTGTGGTCTGCAGTGCATTTGTTGACTGTTGGTTCCTTTACTGCTGATAGTCATTCCTAAAAAGCAGATGCTATCTACCACTTCTGAGCATGAAATTGTGCAAACTCAGGGAGGCAGTGAAAGATAGGAAGGCCTGGCATAATATGGTTCATGGGGTCACGAAGAGTCGGACACGACTTAACAACTGAACAACAACAACAACAACAAATCTACCACTTCAATGTCTTCATTTTCAGTTCTAAGGCTGATTGCTGTACCTGTTGTCATTAGTTTGGCCTTTATATATAACCTTATTCCCATTTTTTCACTGTGCTTCTTGACTTTCATTGCTAGATCATTTGCATTTTCAGCTATCAGAGTAGTATCATCAGTATAGCACTGCCATAATATGGGTAGAATCTTTACTGATTCTTCTGTTACTTTTCATGTTTTTGTAGATATTCCATCAATTCCTGTAGCCTTCTAACTTGGTACTGACCAGAGTGCTGATCTAACTTCATCTTATTAAGAGTTTTTTGTAAATAAGGAGTATTTTCTAAAGTATCTTAGATGTTGACATCTCTACTGCACAGAATTTCAGTATACTTCCATCTCTGTTTGATCTTTTTTTAATCAGTTACTATCTCTCCATTTAGCATACCAGTTCAAGGCTGCAATCTCTTTACGAGTTCAGGGAACTTTTGGAAGACTCATTTTTCAATGGCTGTTTCTATTTTCAATGTTTTTACAGATATTGTTGTAATACTGCTTCTTGTCTCTTCTAACAGCTCTCTGAAATTATTTGTTAAATTCCTTCCTGAGATTGTTGCTTTGACTTCTGTTTGACTTTGGTTTCTCTTCTTGGAAATTTCCATTTATTCTGACTTTATCAACCCCATTAGGTAGACCAAACCAGGAAATGAACTCCACAGGAAAGCTAAAACTACATTTATTGTGATTAGCTATACTAATAGAATCTTGCAAGTCTGATTGTGCTCCTCTTCCTTCTTATATTTCAGTCAATTGGGTAGCTGCCTAAGCTGCTTCCGAATGTTATCTCATTCTGGACTATAAAAATGCTTCAGCCCTTTTTGCCTAAGTAACAGTTCCTGCATATCTCCATCAAGGTCATATCCCTTATTCTCTACAAATGTTCAGTTTGCTTTCTTCTGTTTCTTTGTCTTTTTTAATCTCTTTTCACATTCATCCTTAACTTTTCCTTTATTTCATTCCACGGTGCCTCTGGTTCCTATCTGTGAGGTTCAGGACTTCAAAATTATTCCTAACATTCTCCTTAAAGTTGATGGATATATGTTGAAGATTGTATTGTGGGAACTGTTTGGCTTTGTTTTTCCATTTTAGCTTAACTTGCCAGCCAGTCAGCTGCTGGCCACATTTTTGCTGTTATAGCTGAGCTTTTCCACTTCTTTGTATCAGTAATATAGTCAATTTGATTTCTATGTAGTCTGTCTGATGATGTCCATGTATATAGGTGTCATTCTGGTTGTTGGAAGAATATGATAGCAATGAAGAAATCATCACATTGGCAGAAACTGATAAATTGTTCTCCTGATTCATTCTGTTTCCTAGGCCATACTGCCCAACTACATTTTCCTCCTTACTATTTCCAACTTTGGCATTCTAGTCATCAGCAATGAGCAGCACATCTTGTATGTTCTGTTGATTAACTTGACCATAAAACTCATCAAGTACTCTTCTGCATTAGTGATTGGAGCATAAACTCAGATGATCATCATATTAAAGGGTTGTCTGCAAAGTCTAATAGATAATATTTAATCATTGACTGCATTATACCCCAGTACTGTTTTTACTATAGCTTTCCTGACTAGGAAAGCAATGCCATTTCCTCTTTGTTTTTCATGTCCTAAGTAATAAATTTAAAAGATCCAATTCCAGTCCATTTCAATTCATTCATGCCTAAGATATCAGTGTGTGGTTGATTCATTTCATCTTTCACTGTGTTGAGTTTTCCATGTTAATGCTTCTTATGTTCCATGTTCCCACTGTAATTCCCTTTTGGCAACTCTGGATTTTTTTTTCCTGCATGCTAACTTCAACAACTGGATGTCATGAAGGTTTTAATTTAGCTGCGTCATAAACACCATTCATATTTTGAAAGATCCTCAGCAATTCCTCAGAGGGGTCCATCAATGGCACTATATCATCAATCACCTTATCTTGTCTATCCACATAGTTTTCTTGATAAAATGCAGGAACGTTTTACCCCACGCAGTATAAAATGATGCCTCTCTGCTAAAGCGGTCAGCAACACTTTTCTATATCATGCTGCCCAATATAGGTGCTTGCTTGCTTTAGTTGGATAGCTGGGATGACCTTCATGCCTTGGCTGACCCTGCTGGTATATATTCCAAGCATTCTTTGCTTATCCCTCCCAGGAACATCCCTGCCATAATAAGGCAGGACTTGAAGGGAAAGAGTTTGATAGAAGCAAGTAAACAAACAGCTGCCAAAAATGTGCCCCTTGCCCTAACATTGAGACATTTGTCAACTGTGTCATTTCAGTAAATTGCAATCAAACCGGCTAAGTTATGGGTAAGCTCATGTTTCCAGTGAAGAAAAAAAATTGCAAGGAATCATACAGGATAGACACACCCTTGAAATCTGAAGCATTATGAAAATGATTCAGATTGAGTTATATTCTCCCCATGTCAAATATGCCTAGAGTAGGCCTGTAAAAGTGTGTATCCGATATGCTTTGCTGTTAACATTTGCTTTGTAAAAGTTATTTTCCCCACCATCCTAACATGACAACCCTCTGGGCATGTGAAGAAAAAAGAATGTCAAACAGCTTTCAAGTTTCATTTTTTTTCCAGGAGAAACTGTTCCTTTGCCCTTTCAGTTTATGCAGTCTCTTGCTTTCATCTTTCCCTTACCAAAATGCAGAAAACCTGAAGAGTGAGGTAGAAAGAAGCCTTAGGTGTCCTGCTCAGACTTTACTTCTGATAAAATATACCCAGATACGTTGTCACTTTTCCTTAATCACCATTGCAGTCATTTCCTTATTTGAATAAAGATGAAATTGCCTTGGTAAAAGACTGAAGTTGGCAAGAACAATAACATTACAAGTTTAATATGCCTTCCTTTAGCCTCCTCTTGAACCCACACTTTAAAGTGGAGTGTTCATATAAACCAAAGTCCAAAGGACCATACTTCTTTGGATGTCCATTTCTATACTAAATAGAAGTATAGTTAATAACTACACTAAATATCTTTCCATAATCTTTTCCACCATGTTACTGACAAGGTATCACTGACAAGGTTGGGAGACTCTGGGGCTAGAGCAGATTGTCCTGCCCTTTGTTATCTTCACCTCTCTCAATACTACAGCAATCAGCAGTCATCTTGTCACTCTAAATCCATGACAGAAAAAGGCAGAGGTGGTTAATGGGAAATGGGGAACCAGACACCAAGACGAGAAAAGAATGCAATAGTATAGAAACGGGGTTGATAGATGTAGTTCTAAAATGTATCACCAAAGCGTCAGAAGGGGAAAAGATACATTTTTGTTTCCTCAGTTATTGTAATATTATTTAAATTTTGTCTTTGAACACCATATATGTATATATTCAGGAAGTAATATTTTCTGCAGCATACAGTTAACTATGGAAGCTGCCACAGTCAGATGTGAAGACAGCCCCCAGTTTAAATAGTCTTAAAAGGAAAGCAGACAGACATGGGGATCAAGACACCAACAGCTACTAATCTCTGTTGTATGCCATATAACAATCAGTATGTCTTAAATACTAGTTGCTGGAGAGCAGTGGAAAAAGCCTAACCTTTTCATGATCTGTGTGTAAACATCTGGGATGCATCTGGCCTGCTCTTGTCAGAACAAGAACGGTTCTATTTAGGAACTATGTTCTTATCTGACCAGAAGAGGCTTTTCAAATACTTTACAAAAAAAGTTAATAATATATGAGAGATATATATTTTAAAAAATGGGTTATAGGTGTCAGGATCTAAAACGTGTATTTAATTTGCGTAGGTTTTTAGCAGCTTGGTAAGAACAGACAAAACCCATCTCTAATTAAGATTACTCTTTCTACCAGTATAGCTTAAACAGTAGAATGGCGCTAACGGAAGATTCTACCACCATAGTTGAGGTTCTGCTAGCATATTTTTCATAGCAATACTGTGTTTGTTTGTTTGTTTGTTTTGCTATGATGGTGTATGATCCACTGCATCCTACAGCCCCACAGCCAGCAGAGCTTTGGTAGAAGATCACATGTACAGTCTCTTTTAGTTTAGCCTATTTCTTGAGCAACTCTGTGTTTATCCCATACTAGATTATGGGAAAAGAGAACGTTAGTTTTCTAAATCTCTTTTGAATCCAGACAATGTTTACACACCAGACAATGGTGTGTAAATCCAACATTTGCACACCATTCAAAAGAGACAATAAAAAACCTAGGAAGGAAACAAAAAGCCTTCAACACATCCCCTCCAGCAGCCCACATTCAGATAAGCAGGGATCAGCACCAGACAAACAATCAAGTAGAAAACAATACCCTAATCAAGGAACTACCAAGGAGAAAGCCACACCCCCACCAACACTGGCAGGGCAAACTACTGTATATAAACAGGAGCAAACCCCACACTCACTCACACCAATGATGTTACCTAGTTAGGTAATAAAAAGTCTGCAAGCAAACAACCAAACTCAGAGAGCACCAAGAACACCACAGACAATGTTAAGTTGTATTACCTCCAGATTAACCCGTCCCAGAATCAGGAGGTATCTGTGTAGCTTTACCAAACATCCTCCACAAGAATAAAAGCCTACATTTCACATGGTTTTAAGTCTTAGGTATCACCAGTCTTGCCTACTATAATATTCAGTAATGCATGAGTCTTCCACATGGTTTATTTCTGTAAATCAGGAGGAGAATCATCCTGTTTTACATACATTTACATCAATTTTTAGAAATGCTTTGATTAAACTCAAGCGAAATTTCTCCATTCCCACTGCTCACTGCTTAGAGCTAACATGTAAAAATCTTCCAACATGATCTAATGAGTCAATTAAGTATTCTTTTTTCATTATTATTCCCTGGCTTAGTTCTAGTAGATGAAATCTAAACATAGCTTTTGTTGCTACATTAGCTTTACCAATATTATTGACTGTACTTAACGAAACATTGATCTATTAGAATCACAAGTCACCATCAGGATAAGGGAGTGTTAGGGAAAAAAGACTTATTCTCCCCCCCTCCCCACCCCACAGACCCCGTCATTAGGTATTAAATACTCATTGATTTAACGGGTTTGCTGTAATATATATTCAACTGACAAGTGGACCATGAAGGCTCCTTCTGGTGGTCTTCTACTAAGCACAGACTCATTACTTTACACACCTGATATTTTAAACAGATCCAGATTTCTCTGCAGTGAGTCAGTCCCATAAGCTGTCAATGCAATGATCTACTATTGCCATTTTTGGTTTTCTCTGTACGTTAGATATGTCTCCTGTCTTTGAATTGTCAGACAGTATAAATCATCACCCTGATTCAGACATCGCTGTGTTTGCAGTGGAACAAGGAGACCTGATTTCCTGTCAACTTTTTTCAGAAAAATGTGTCAGTGTGTGCATTTTGTCACAATTGCCTGTTTATTTGCGCAGCCGAGTTATGTGAGGAGTTATAACATTCTCTTACAATAAAATGCCATACTAATCTCTTTCCCCCAGCATGTATACATTGGATCAACAAGCAAAATAATTGAAATTGTGCAACATTTAATGATCTGTGGTAAAACCAGGCTGCTTAATAAACTAATTACATTAATGGTAAAGCAAGATATCTTTAAATTTAGCTCAATTCTTAGAGGCTTCTTGTACAACTATGTTGTTTTTTTGGCAGGGTTACAGAAGTGGTTTGCTGTTGCCTTCTTCCAGTTTTATTTATTTAGTTATTATTTAAATGATGAATTACTTATTAAAATTATAATTTTAAATTATTAAATAATTATTACCTCAAAGTCTAAGCTGTAATCCTTGGATATCCTGGTGGCCTTCATAAAAGTCAGTTCTATGCAGTTTAGGCTTTTTTCAAGCTGGATCACACTAAAATATGTGATTTATGTACTACCAATTTAAGGTTTTTAGCTGTACAACTATTTCATATTGAAATTAATTATTTTCAGTCTGATTGGCTTAAAATACAAACACTGATATTTGAGTGTCATATAACAGCACCTTCCCTAATAATGTGGTATTTCTCCTGGATTAATTACAAGAGGATATCATTTCTAAATCATTCCACTTCTGTTGAACTTGCTTAATAATTATTTTTTTCTATAATTAATCATTTTACTATCACATTTGTATGCTGCTCCTATAGATAAAGAGTACAGTGTGTGGCTTAAAATCATTAAACTGTAGCTTTCAATATTTTAGAAGTATGACAAATGTAACTATAGTGCAAATTGAATATTTGCCCTCCATTTTTAATCATGGATGTCCTAGTGGCTTGGAAGCCTAACCTTTTGGAAGATGGAGGCAAATGGGGAGAAGGGGAAATGCACATGCCCAAATGGAAGCCAATGCACAGGACATGATGTACTGTCTCCTACCCATTTGTCTAGAAAGTTCAAAAGACCCCCACTTAATTCAACCACAATTAAAATTTAACTTTTTTTTTTTAATACCTTTGAGTTAGTTTTATTCCTGGTGACTGCCTGAACAAGTCTCTGCAGTTTTCTCAGCAACATTTTCAGAAGTGGTTTGCCATTTCCTTCTTCCTATATTTAGCCCAATGCAATTAAACCCAAATTTAAAGCTGGTGGTAAGAACCTGGTTTTACTCCCAGAGCTGGAAGACTTGAACTGTGCAATATTTTGCTGGTGAAGGCAACATTTACACTCCACTGAGATCAAGACTTGTTTCCTCAAACATGATGGCATCCAGCTGATGGGGAACTTTGGGAACTATAGTTCCAATATTTCTATATTTCTAGGTTGGGACACATTACTTTAGATCTTTATTTTTAAAACATCAAACCACATTTTCACATGGCAGAGGTAATTGCCACATGACGCCAGGTAATCCTAATTTTTCCAATTTTTATACATTTAGTATACATCAGACTAATCTTTCATACAGTTTTTGATTAGTGATGCCCTTTCATTTTAAGTTGCTCCAGACTTTTGTTTGAGTATTGGACAAGGTAACGCTTCAGCTTTGAAAGTTCTAATCTTGTACCTCTGATTATCAGGATTTTATCATGGGAAGAAGGTCATCCTGTTCCCTATACAAAAAACAGGTGTCGAGATTATTCTATGAAGCTAATGTAAACAAAGTATCTTGTGATTCTGTTATGATTTTTACTGCCACCTACTGTAATGTGTATGTTAGTTATTCAGTGGGGGGGGTGACATGCTGGCAATATAATGGGAGGGCTAAATGCCCAGCCTGTTCAGTGTGTTTGCCTTGTAAAAAGTTAATCATGTAGTTTATGGGTTATGTAGTCCTAACTAGTAACCAAGTAGTGTACCTCTTCTCTGAGAGTGTTTTTTTAGCTAGAGACTTTGTTGTGGTTAAGTCTTGGAAGCTAAGGTGAGAAGAAGTCTTTGTTATATCCTATATTTTGTATGCAACTTGTATTTTATGAAGTTTTGCATTTTTATCAATAAAGACCAGTTAGTTTATATTTTCTGACTGGATTTTCTTTGGAAAGCTAACTATGGATATTGCATTTTGCAAGTTCTCATGCTGATGTGTAAGTTACCTGAGAGCAGGATTTTTTTGGGACCTTTTTGCTGAACTCTGCGCAACAGATTATGGGCCCAGGGCTCAGAGCTCAGAGCTCAGATCTCAGGACTAAGTTTCAGAGTCCAGAGAGGACCCAGTATGCAGAGCCAGGACCAAGTGCCCAAGACTGAGGACTGAGGTCAGTGGTTCCGGGAACAGGATTCCAGGCGTAAGGTTCCAGGAATGATGTCCAAGGCGTGAATCCAGGCGTGCTGGAAGCAAGGACTTAAATTCCTGAGTGACGGGTGATTTATGGATTTATTACCCTGCCTGTGACTGTTTCGTTTGAAGTTTGGATTTTTTCTCTGTGGTTGAGTGCTTGTTTTAAGTGAAATATGGCAGCAGCTCCACCTGCAGCAGTGAGCCTTCCATTTGAAAGGTTGAATTCAAAGAATTACCAAACATGGAATATAAAGATAAAATCTTTTTTCATGAGAGAGGGGCTTTGGCGTTATGTAGACAACACACCCCCGGTGGCACCCACGAATGAAGAGCAAGCTTTGATGGACCGTGCATATGGTAATTTGATTTTGGGACTTGAGTCTTCAGAATTGGTGCATGTTCGTGGTTTGGAAACTGCTAATGCACGCTGGGTGGCGTTGCATGGGATCTATGCGAGGCAAACTGCATCTGCTATCGTAAGTTTGACAAAGCAGTTGTATAACCTTAAATTGGAGCCAGGGGCTAATGTAATTGAGCACCTGAATAAGATGAAAACTTTGTTTGCTGAGTTGGCAGATCGTAATCTGATCATTCCCGAGCAACAAAAAGCATGTATAATTCTTTCAAGTCAGGATGAGTCGTTTGACATATTAGTAGAGGCCGTACAGTCGCTCCCAATTGCCGACCTAACTGTGGAGTATTTAACAAATAGGTTGCAAGAAATTCAATGCACACGTGATATGCAGACTAATCCTAAGAAAAGACTTGATAATGTAAAGCAGCAACCTTCTCCAGCTGGCACAGAATGTGCATATTTGGTGAGAAAATGTTTTCATTGTAATTCTACCAAGCATCTTATAAAAGACTGTCCTATGAAAAATCAGCCTGCTGAGAGTTCCAGAAGGTTTGTCCATCGTGGAAAAGCAACAGTTGAGAAACAAGGGAGTACTAGACTGGTGTCTGCTTTGCTTTCTAACAGAGACAAACATTATGCTGATAAGTGGTTACTGGACTCTGGTTGTAGTGAAATCATTGTAAACAATGAGCAGTTATTGTTGAGTAAATGTAAATCTAAAATTCAACAGGTTAATTTGGCTGATGGTTCTGTAGCTAAAGTAACCATGTAAGGTGAAGTGTTAATATCTTGTTTGGGAGAAGTGGTTTCTGATGTACTCTGTGTTCCTACACTTGATTTTTCTCTTCTCAGTGTCTCTGTATTAACTAGCATTGGTTTTTCTGTTATGTTCCAAGGTTCTGAATGCTATGTTACAAAAGAGGGGGCTGAATGTGCAAGAGGGAGAATGGTTAATCAATTGTATGAAATGCTTCCTAACAAGATGTGTTAATTGGAAGTTGTGCAGGTAATGTTCCTTTACATGATAAATGCATTCATTATTATCATAGAGTATTAGGTCATCCTGGATGGAAGTGTTTGTCACAAATGGCCAAAGTGTATCCAGAACTGAGATTCAAGAAGTGTTCTAAGTTTCTTGATTGTACTGTGTGTAAACAATCTAAGATAAAATCCACCCCTGTTGCCAGAAAAAGCAGCAGGATTTCTACAAGACCATTTGCTCTTATGCATGCTGACTTAGCTGGTCCGTTTCCTCCAAGTGAAGGGGGAGCAAGATTCATGTTTGTTTTCGTGGATGATAAAACACGTTTCACATTTTGTTATTTGTTGAAACAGAAGTCTGAAGCATTCTCTCGTTTCAAAGAATTTGTGTCTATGGTTGAAAAAAGACATGGATATCAAGTAGGGAGTTTGCAAACTGACAGAGGGGGTGAATTTGTGAGTCTTGAGTTTAAAAATTGGCTACGTAAGAAAGGCATTTTCCACAGATTAACAAATGTGGGCATGTCTGCTGAGAATGGGATTGCTGAGCGCAAGATCGGTGTTTTGAAAGTAATTAAGGATAATTTACTTATTGATGTTCAATTGCCAGCCAGATTTTGGGGTGAAGCAATTTTAACAGCGGTATTTCTTACTAACAGACACTGGAATTCAGCTGTGAATGAAGTTCCTTATTTTTTGCTGTATGGTAAACATCCGTGCTTAAAGCATCTGCGTACATTTGGAACTTTTGCTTATGTACAAATTCCTAAGTCTCAAAGGAGAAACCAACCAAAAACACAGCGTTTGAGATTTATTGGTTATTCTCATGAGTCAAAGGGTTATCAGTTTTATCTGGGCCGAAACCGGGTAGTTATCTCTAGAAATGCGAATTTTGAAGAGCCTTCTGATTGGCAAAGGCTGCATGCAAATTCAGAGGTTTTTTTGGAGTCACAGACTCTTGTTGCACCCTCCTCTCCACAGATAAAGCAAGAAGCAGAGGCTTTAGCTGAAGTAGAAAAGAAAGAGGAGAAAGTAGAGGAAATGCAAGAGAGTTTTGAGATTCCTCGTAGGTCAACACAAATAACAAAAGGTGTTCCACCAG
This sequence comes from Liasis olivaceus, assembly GCA_030867105.1. Classification (NCBI taxonomy): domain Eukaryota; kingdom Metazoa; phylum Chordata; class Lepidosauria; order Squamata; family Pythonidae; genus Liasis; species Liasis olivaceus. Next base: position 284,885,397 of record CM061349.1, read on the forward strand.
AAAGATTTGTTATTCAACAAGTCAGGGTGTGTCAAATAACATGTGAGCCACAAAATTTTCAGGAAATGTTATCATTGCCAATTGATGAACAAGATAAATGGAATGAAGCTATGGATACTGAGTTCAATGCATTAGTAAATAAGAATGTTTTTGAAATTGTTAATTTACCTGAATCAGAAAAAGCCATAGGTTCCAGATGGGTGTTTAGAAAAAAGCTTTTACCTGATAATACTGTTCAGTATAAAGCTAGACTGGTTGCACAAGGTTATTCACAAGAACAGTTTGTGAACTATAATCTTACATTTGCACCTACAGTTAGGCCTGAATCATTGCGTGTAATGTTGGCCCTAGCTGCACAAAGAAATATGGTTGTACATCATTTTGATGTAGATACAGCTTATTTAAATGCTGAGCTTCATGAAACTGTGTATATGAAGCAACCTCCAGGTTACACATGTGAGGATTCCCAGAAAGTATACAGATTGCGTAAAGCACTGTATGGATTGAAACAAGCTGGGAGATGTTGGCATCAATGCTTAGATAAAGCTTTGTTGGAAATTGGTTTCAAGAAATCAATAGCTGATCAATGTGTATATACCAAAGGAACTGGAAAAGATTATACAGTACTTCTCACTTATGTTGATGATTTCTGTCTTGCTACTAGTTCTTTAAACTTGGTAAAAGAGTTTGCCAAGCAAATAGAGCAATATTTTAAATTGAAAGATCTAGGTATGTTAAGATACTACCTTGGGATTGAAGTGCATAGAGCTGAAAATGGAGAAATCTATCTAAGTCAAAAGAAAAAGATAGAACCATTGTTAACACACATGGGAATGTTAGATGCAAAACCTGTAAAAACTCCAATGACTTGTGATTTTTTGAAAAATGAAACATGTGAAAAGTTGTGTGAAACACCTGCAATGTATCATTCTGTGATTGGTTCTGTACTACACCTAGCACAATGGACACGTCCAGATGTATCTTATGTTGTTGGGATTTTGAGCCGTAAGGTAGCTAATCCTACAGAACATGACTGGCTAGGATTGAAAAGATTAATGAGATATTTAAAAGGTACAATAGATTTTTGTCTTAAAATGTCAACTAATGGGTCAGAAAAGCCTGTAATTTTTGTTGATAGTTCATTTGCAGAAGAAAGTGACAGAAAGTCCATAACTGGGTTTGTTTGTAAATTTGGTGAATCTACAATTGCATGGAAAGCAAGGAAGCAAACCTCCATTGCCTTGTCTACTGCAGAAGCTGAATTTGCAGCTTTATCAGAAGCAATCTGTGAATTAAGATGGTTTCATCAATTATTCACTGATTTAAACATTCAAGTGTCATTGCCTTATACAGTGTATGAAGATTCCCAAGCCTGTATAGGGTTAGCTAAAACAGAAAACATTAGAGCTCGTACAAAGTATGTTGATGTAAAATATAAAAATGTGAGACAAGCTATGTTAGAAAATTTCATTGATCTTGTGTATTGTGCATCTGAAACAAATCTTGCAGATGTATTTACAAAATCATTGCCTATTGTACAACATGAAGCAATGTTAGCAAACCTTGGAGTAGAACAAATGTAAATTGTTTATGTATTGCTTTAATCAGTTGTTTATACTATCTTGTAACACGTGTTGTTGTGTCGTGAACAGGCTGAGAGGGATATCAGGATTTTCTCATGGGAAGAAGGTCATCCCGTTCCCTATACAAAAAACAGGTGTCGAGATTATTCTATGAAGCTAATGTAAACAAAGTATCTTGTGATTCTTTATGATTTTTACTGCCACCTACTGTAATGTGTATGTTAGTTATTCAGTGGGGGGGGGGGGTGACATGCTGGCAATATAATGGGAGGGCTAAATACCCAGCCTGTTCAGTGTGTTTGCCTTGTAAAAAGTTAATCATGTAGTTTATGGGTTATGTAGTCCTAACTAGTAACCAAGTAGTGTACCTCTTCTCTGAGAGTGTTTTTTTAGCTAGAGACTTTGTTGTGGTTAAGTCTTGGAAGCTAAGGTGAGAAGAAGTCTTTGTTATATCCTATGTTTTGTATGCAACTTGTATTTTATAAAGTTTTGCATTTTTATCAATAAAGACCAGTTAGTTTATATTTTCTGACTGGATTTTCTTTGGAAAGCTAACTATGGATATTGCATTTTGCAAGCTCTCATGCTGATGTGTAAGTTACCTGAGAGCAGGATTTTTTGGGACCTTTTTGCTGCACTCTGCGCAACACTGATATGCCATATGTAGACCATCACTGTCTAGCTAATCTCTTTGGTAGACAGAATTGTTAACATAACAGCTCTTAAAGAAAGAATTCCATAGTCTTCTATCTAGAGGGCTGTATAAAACCAGATTCGTACTGAACAGGCCTTCAAATGAAGGGTTGTAAAGTACCGTATATGGTCACTTTCTTCAATACAGGAACAGTAAACAACTAAACAGAAGTTCCCATAGTTATCTGAATGTCACATCTGCTCCAATCATAGATAATCATGCCATCAGAATTCATTCTCCAAGGGTGCTGGCTAAGATGCTGTAGTCAAGTGAGAGGATAGAAAAGTTGTCATCCTCTGTCCTATTTTCTTTTAAATGCAGAAGGATTTGTAAATTCTATACAGGAATAATGACCTGACTGAAGGCAGATATGATGAAGTTGTGTATTACATCCTTTTAAAAAGGTAGTTTATATTTAAGCACTATATGTTTCTTTTGGTTAAGGCATCAGTCTAGAAACCAGGTGACCATAAATTGTAGTCCTGCCTTAGGCACAAAGCCAGCTGGGGGACCTCAGGCCAGTCACACTCTGTCAGCTCTCGGAAGCAGGCAATGGCAAACCACTTCCGAAACCTTGCCAAGAAAACTTCAGGAACTTGTCCAGGCAGTCACCAGGAGTCAACAATGACTCAAAGACACATCCACACGTGCGCAGACAAATTCTCTGGATGTATGCTGTTTTTAACCCCACTCGGGGGAAATGTCTGAGAGGAAGTACTGCCAGATTTTTTTGTGGGGTGGGGGGATGAAAGCAAGCACTATTTAGGAAGAAGTGCTTCTGAGCTGCAGTCCCTGGGAAAGAGCATCCTGGCTGCTGCCTTCTGACATAGGGCCTGAAAGAAAGGAGGTGTGACTAACAGCCATATAAATAAAAAGTGTTGCAGGTTATAAAGTACCTGAAGGCACAGTCCAGGGTGTATGTGGTTCCATGAGAGACAGGGAAATAATTTTAACAATGTATTTAAGTAGCAGAGTCTTTTGATTTCATACAAAGACTGGCAAAGGCTTTTTAAATGTCTTCATTATTACCCGTCTAAGCATCAGAGACTTATGATTTCATACTACAAACACTGCTTTACGTGACTGAGACTTTTGATTCTGAAAACTGCTTCAGATCCAGTTAGTTCTGGTGGGAGTGACCAAAGGAACCGTAGCTGATTTAAAGATCCATTTGCAGCTTCACCGTGGCAGGGGACAAAAAAGAAAGACATGTATTTTGCACGGTGAGCTACTTCTCCAGAGTGTCCTCTTCTTCAAAAACAGAAATATGCTCTGCCTAATTACATTAGTCAAGAGTCTCTGAAAACTCAATTTTCAAAATATGCACCCCTTGCAAAAATCCTTGTCAAAAATGACTGAATGATTAAAAAAAAAAAAGTGTGGCATGAAGAAATAAGCTGGACCCCAAACCTCAAATACTGTACCTGTCTTTTAATAGTGTCGGAGTTGCGTTATTACATTTGCAAAATGTTCCATAATATTGAGGCAGACAACAACTGAGGAGAATTTTTAAAAGAAAGGAAGAAGGCCCACCCTATGCCTCTCCCCCACTATTGTATTTCGCCATTATGTCGTTTAACAACGATACTAGAAACAAGCAGCAGATTTTTCTCCACTCTGTGAGTAATTGTCTTCATAGCAGTGACAGATGTGCAATATAGCAGCTTCTTCAGGAAAAAAAATTAACAGTTTGTCCAGCATGTCAGCTCGCTCTTTTTAGTGCTTTGGAGGTCCTGGCCCCATTATGGATGATTTAGAAATTGAGGCAAGCTAAGACCAGCTGCCTACCCTGAAAGGCTTCGTTAGAAGGCCCTCATCTGCATTCCAGGATTCACGTACAGCTAGAAATTGGTCGGGCCCCTCTGGCCACGAGATGAGTGCAGGCTGACAATGCCTTGATTTGTCGAGAGAGAGAATAAATGGGTTTTTCAGAAGATGAGGAAATATCACCATTACTGGCCAATTTACAGCATTTTATCTGTTCTTCAAACATGTCACTTTTGTTATTGTTGCATGGTAATTACATAGTGAAACAGAAAGAAAACAAATTCCGGTTACATATTCAGATGGATTGCAAAATCATATAATTCTGATAAATGCCCATTTATGATACACACGGATGGAAGGTTCATTTTAATTTTGAATAGCCAGCACCCAGCCTTAAATACAATCTACGATTAGATCCTGCTGAATCTGATTATGAAAAAGGAACGGTATTCTTCTCACATTTTTTTAACAGACAGCAAATTTGTAACTTGGGTGCGGTGGTATTTAAAACAAATAAGGTTTGAGATTTATTTGGAAGTGATTTTAGTGTTGTTGTTTTTCTGGTTTCCTAAAATAAGTTTTAGAACACTTTTCCCCCACTGGCTCTCTTAGATGAGATTTATCTCACTAAATGTGTACATCCTGTGGCATCAGTTCAAAATTGGATGTTAAAAGCTCACAGTATCCCAAGAAACAGTCTATATCTCCTGTGCAAGGCAGACAATTTCATTATACCAGTTTCATTATTCAATTTCATTATACTTTCATTATATCAGTTATTATGCCTAGCTTTTTGAACAGAAGGCTGAAGTCAAATGCTAAAATTCCTTGTGACAAACAAAGAAAATTCCAGACAACTTTAAAAGCTTCTGGTTAAGAGGTGGTTTACTAAAACCATCATAGCTTATCAGATGGAAATTGGGCTGTCTCTTCTGTCGATTATAAAAATGCAATCCACCAGGAATGTCTCCTGCACATGTCCCATTTAAGATAAATATGAGTTAGACAAGCATCAGACAGATCACCACTGGATAAGGCCCCATTGCATGGGGCTAAAAGATAGACAGAAATATGATAAATTCTTTCGAACAATTTTCTGAACAGAAGGAAATCATTTATATATGTGGAAGCTGTCCTGAGCAGATTCATCATTTCAAAGATGAGAGCCATGTTCAAACTCGTGTTCCATTTTGAAGTTCACTAGATAGTGAGCAAGCCAAAGTAGTAGGTATGTGCAGAACTCCGCTTGTCTTGTGATAAAATCGTAATTTTGCAACAGAGTTAGATTACAAGCCCACAGATGTAATTATGTAAATTAAGCAAAGTTTCCACTTTGAGTGTGTGTTTGAATTATTCATTTGGCGCCAAAGAATCAAAGGCATGGATAGTGACTATAAGGAATCACTCCCCAGAATTTGAAAAGTTTACTTAGCCACTGCTTAAGATTCTTTGATTTCATTGGCATTGTATATGGACTTCTCCATAACAATCATACTTCAAAAAGAAAAAAAATATGATAGCTAAATTTTTGAACTGAATATTTTATTACTGTGTCTTTTTTTTTTTCCCGTTTGCTGCACAACAGACAGCCTTGGACATAAAACAGTCAGTTCTCAACTCCTAGAACAGGTTGGGAAGGAAATGGAAATGAATTACATCACCACATCCTTTTACATTTTTAACAAAAACATAGCAGAGATTTATATTTGTGTTAAAATCAATCATCCTACTTCTTTGGCTAGCATTGCATTAATGGCCAAATGAGACTGCCAGAAATTTAGCTGGGTGCAGTCAGATGGAGTATGCAGATTTTTAAAGAGCTACATTGGCTATTTATTTAGCTTTTTGGAGTGCCTTTAATGCTTTAAGAAATTTTAGGACCAGTTCTTAAAGGAACACTTCATTCTGGGTCTTAAGAATGTCAGATGAGGCATTTTGGCCCTTTCAAAAGACTCCTCATTTGAAGAATAGGATGAACCCCCTGAGCCCAGAGAATCTACAGAACAAAGACAAATGGAGGAGCAGGTAAAGGCCAATATCCACAATTCCTGAGGCATGGGTTCTTATTAGGATTTGACCATCAATACATTTCATCAAAGTCATTAATAAAAATGTTGCAGAGTACTGGGCCTAGCACCAAAGCCACAATCTATGAATAAAGTTACCCAATCAGAAAATGAAATGTTATTAAACTGTTAAGATTTGTGTTTGAATGATTCATGCTGACACTGCATTGTTTTCAAGGTATAATTTAATCAATTGATTAATTGATTCAATTTAATATAGCTGCCCAACTTCAGAAGACTCTGAGCAACTTACAAATTTCATACAAAAGTAATAATACCTGCAAACATGGGCAGTCCAGACTAAAACAATTAGAACAACAAACAATATAAAAAAATAACACAACAGGGGCTCAACCAATGAGTCCAACCCGCATTAACCCCAGGCCTAGGAACACAATCAGGTCTTAAGGGCTTTCCAAAATCCCAGGAGAGTGGGTGCCATCCAAATCTCTGGGAAGATGCTGTTCCAGATGGTGGGTGCAATGACAGAGAAGGCATGCTTCCCCAGTCCTGCAAAAGATGGCAGCATTTAACTGAAGGGATCTGGAGTGCACCCACTCTGCCCAAATGTAGCAGGCAGTCCAAAACAATTGGAGATAACCAATCCATCAGATAACCAGGCCCTATGCGATGAAGGGCATTATAGGTGGCAGCCAGCACCTTGAATTGCACTAGAAGCCTACTAGCAACCAATGCAGCTCAGATAGCAGAAGTGGCACATGGGCATACTGTGAAGTGCCTGTTACTGCTCGTGCTGCTGCATTTTGTATCAGGTGTAGGTTATGGATGGTCTTCAAAGGCAGTCCCATGTAGACCACATTACAATAGTCCAATTGTGAGGTGATCAGGGTGTGAGTGGCCACCAGTTGAGGAAAGGGCGCAACTGGCACACAGGATGAACCTGTGCAAAGGCCTGCCAGGCCACAGCTGCCACCTGCCCTTGGAGCAGGAGCTGTGAGTCCAGGAGGACCTCCCAGCATGCACCAGTCTTGAATGGGGAAGCGCAACCTCATCCAGGACCAATGATGGAAATGCTCCTGCCCCAGGGGGGCCAAACAGCCACAGCCATTCAGTCTGGTCAGGATTGAGCCCAAGTCTATTCTTCTCCATCCTAACCTGAACAGTCTTCAGATACTGCATCAGTACATTGACAGCTTCATCTGTGCAACCTAGGATTGAGTTGTACAGCTGGGTATCTTCAACATACTGATGATACTAAACCCTGAACTGACAAATGACCTCACCCAGCAGTTTCATGTAGATGTTAAAAAGGAGGGGAGGGAGCATGAAAACCTGACTGGTTGATAGTTGTTGAAGACTGTTGGATCCAAGGATGGCCTCTTGAGGAAGCAGTGCACCAATGCCTCTTTCAAGGCTGGAGGTGCCATCCCCTCCATCAAGGAGGCCGACATCTAGTTATCTGTGGAGCAATGCTCCTGGAAGCCATCAGAACCTCTCAGATAACAATAGCCTCACTCCTGCCCTACCCTACAGTTGTAGCTGGAGGTACACATGAAACCCAGCCAGGCACATTTCTGAAAGGATACCCCTCCCCTCTATGGTCAGCTAGGTTTCAGTAATGCCCACAAAGATCTCATCCACAATAAGATCGGGATGAGGATATTGTGGATATTGAGATGGTTTGATTATATAGAAAAAAAGAATGAGGATGTATTGTAAAATAAATATATGAAGGAAGAGTGAATTAACTGAGACAAAGGAATTTGTAGTTGCATGGAGTTGAAGATATTCTCGAGAAAAGACAGGTGAGAAATTTAAAGGACAAAATTTAATGTATGAAGTGGTATGGGCATTATAGAAGCAAGGATTTAGCTATATTTTCTTTTTCTTATCTCATGTCTTTAATTACTTTTGCTTACTATTACTTTCTCTTTTTCTGTGCCGAGTCTAACATTACCTACCCAAAAAGGATAGTTGTTACTGGATCACCACTGATGTGATAAGGCTGATTGATCAGGTACTTTCGTGGATTTATACATGTGACACGTAGATGTTCAGCAACACCCACAAATTTAATTAAGGCTCAGATTTTTTTCCTCAATACATTTTAACTTTTCTTTAGAAATAAAGTGGGAATTTTACAACAAAGTACATCTCTTGACTACTAGGATTCAGTAGATTCAGTCCAAGTGTCCTTAAGCTGGGGTAATTAGATGTTATACAGGTGCTGAAGAAACATCATATAGGCACCTCATAAAGAGGGGGGGCAAATCATTATAGAATACAGGTCCATCATGAACAGTCCTTTTCTTCAAGTAATAACAAGGATATAGTACATTCTTATCTCATCACTGTACTGTAGCAGGTTCTTCTCAGATGAACAACCAGGTCTGTGACAGTGAAGGTAATCTGTCAGTTACCCTGTTGGCAATCTTGGCAGAAGCAAAGACTTAAAATGGTCTCAGTCTTTAACGGTATGTGCAGGTGGACATTGTATAATATCCATTTTGCAAATTGGCTAAAAGTCTCACACATAGTTGAGATGGAACATTTGGAATGCAACCTAGTCATTTTTTCTCCACACATTCAGCATATGGTTATTTTAATGCGCCTTTCAAAAGGACTCAGAACCGTAATGGCTTCTTTTGAAATACACACACATAAATCACACACACACACATGCGCATGCACACACACACACACACACACACACATATTCTATGGCTTAAATCTGAGAACTGTAGAGAGAATGATTACCTAGCATTATTACTCATAAGTGGAAAAATAGTCAGTCATGACCAGAAAAGGTACCATTTGGGAACATGGGAAATTACTTGGAACATAGCCTGGCTCTCCTTCTACCTTTCCACTTAATATAGCCCAGAATAGTGTACATGTATGAGAGTGTGAGTGTGTATTGGCAGAATCCATCAGCAGTTCTGCAAGTCTGTTCAGATCCTGGAGAAGAGCAGAGACTTGCTGTGTTCTGGAACTAATAAAGATCTTCTATCATGATTCTGTCATGGATAAATACAGTTATGCAGTTGCTAAAACTATGTCAACTATGATTCATTTGGGGATCATTCTTATTGAAATGTATCATAAATATGGCTATATACTAGCAGTTTGACCAAGCACCCTATAGCTAAATCTGCTCTGAACTGATTAAATTATATCTGCCTGAACTTCCATGGCCATGAAATTGCTTAAACATTTATAGTTTTAGATCAGATATTATGGGTTATTTAATAGTTATAATAAGCCTGGGGATGATGCAGAAAAATAGTCCCCTATTGTAAGGGAGATGGGTGGGAGAGAAATCCAATAAATAAATGAATGAATGAATGAATGAATGAATGAATGAATGGCTACTATTGTTTTTTATATTTTATCCTAAACTGGATAAGGTAATAAAAGTTATCTATTGCCTCATATTTTGGACAACAAAACTAATACATGGCCTAAATATGTACATAGCATAACTTCTAAATTGGTGGGATGCAGAAAATAATATGTTGACTTGCAAAACAGCATTTAGAATAGAGAGTTTAGCTTGCATAGAATAGCATGAGAATGCTTGGGCTTTTGTTGTACATGTGGCATGAAACTGACTGGTACTGACTGAAAGCATATGAGGGATGATGAGCAGAATTTGATAGTGCAGTGAAGCCCTATGCCAGGCAGTAGATGGGCAGACCAGATTTTTCCTGTTCATCAGGTCACTGAGAAATTACCCATAGGAGAAAGAAAGATGTTTATATATTAACATTTTAGAAAAAGCATTTGATAAAGTGAATTTGCACAAATATGGAGTTGAAGATTAGGGGCTGAATGCAGTAAGAGCAGTACCTTCTGAAAGAAAAGCATACATAGCAATAAATCAAATGCTTAGCCTATGGTTTAGTGTTAAAACAAGATGTGTGATTTCTCTTTTGCTGTTTATGGTTGAATGTATAAGGACTGTTTATGGTGACACTACAGATGCGTTGGTTGGGGGTGTGAATGTACATGTAATTTTGTATGCAGTCAGATGATATGCTGTTGGTTGAGAAGAATGTCATATAGATTGTAAAATGTAATGAAGAATAGGGATCTGAAAATTAATATATTAATAATTAATAAAAGGCCAAAGTAGTTGTGATTGAAAGGGAAAATGGAGTAAACCAATTCAAGTTATACATAAATGGTGAAAAACTAAAGCAAGTATATGAATTTGTGTTCCTCTGTAGAATGTTTACTAAAGATGGGAATTTGGTGGAGAAATTTTAAAACACTGGTAGAAAGGTTAGTGGTAATATGCAGTCTTTTGCAAGGAATGAATACATGTCAAAAGAAGTGAAAGTAGCTGTTTATAACAGCAAACTTCTTCCCTCTTTGTTATATAGTTTTGGTATGTCAGGAGAAACATTAAAAGTAAGTTGAAAACAATAGAAAAGGATACTTAAGTACCTGTGATAAAAGAAGAAGAGATAGCGGCGAGAATGAAAGGATGATACATGAGTGTGGATTGAATACAGAAATGAATAAGTAGTATGAAAGAAGTATGAGATGGTTTGGTCACATACAGGGAATGAATGAAAACTGATTTGCAAAATAAATACAGTATATGAAGGAAGAATGAAGGAAAGGGAATATTGAGAAAATCATGATTTGATTTGTTTGTTTCACTTGTATGCTGCCAAATTGAGAATGACTAATGGTGTGATGGATGGAGCTGATGAAATTCTAAAAAAAAGCAAGAGATGAGAAGTTTAAAGAACAAAAGGCAACATACGACAGATGTGGTAGAACAAGGATGGTTTGCATTATAAAAAGGTATGGAGAAGTATGGTGAATTATGGTGATGTAAAGTAGATTTCAACTATATATCTTTTTCTTGTCTCATGCCTTAATTTCTTTGGTTTATTATTTCCCTTTATGTGCTTTGCATGATACTGCCTATTCTGAAAGGGAATAGTATGATGGATATGTTTGTCAAGGCCTGATCTAAATTACAACATCATGACACAATCCTGGAAATTGATTGGCAAGTTAAATAGCTTGAGGCATTTGTCTCTAATCCTTTTCTTTTTCTAGGGCAAAACACAGCAGAGTAAAAAATTGACGATGATGATGATGATGATGATGATTTTTACCATCCACAGAAATGGACACAGTAAAAAGGATGCCAGTTGTGTTTCTCACAGCATTCTGTAGTAGAGACAAAGATGCTTTCCCAATATTTATTCTTGTTGTTACAGGACTAACAAGATATTGACAACTGGGAAATATATTAACAGTTTCTTCGTTGCTTTCCTGAACTTGCAGAAAATTGAGTAAGGACCACAATATGCGACACCAACCAAGAAAAACTGGAGTCTTTTATTGCTGAAAAGAAAAAAAATATCATTTTATTACCTGTACCTGTATGAGGTGAAATATTTTAGTTTGTTGTCCATTTAATAGCAAACTGCCATATTCTGGGGAGCTTGAATTTTTGCATAATGTAGGAACCAAGAGAATGCTTGAGTGAACTAATCAAACTGCATTTAGTGACAGAAATCATGTGTTTATTAGGACTAAAATTCCATCCATACTCACTCCAGCCCTCCAAAGAATACTGAACTCTGCCTGGAACACACAGCTTTTTAATCTAAATTACTTCAACTCTATTAGGATCTTGATTCCTTTTTAAACATTTCAAAGCCTTTAGTTTTCTCTAACATAATCTCTTTTGTATGTTATTATTACAAATATATTCTTTTTTGTTCGCATTTTTTGTTTGGCGAACTACACTGCAGAATTTGAAGAAGTAAAAATGGCAAATTACACCTTCATTTCAGTTTTTGTACTGATTCAGAAAAGTGTTTGTTGGGTACAACATGATTTTCTCCCTAGCCCCAGTAGCTAGATTAGTCCAGGAAATCACAGGCTCATTTTAGTTCACAACTCCAACCAACAATACATGTGCTTCAGGCAGAGAATCTCCTTAGTGCTGTTCCTTTCTAATAGCTGGTTTTGGTGTGTTAAGTGTTTCTATTGTTTAATATTCCTGCTTTTCTCATTCATATTCTGTGAGATTATTGTTAGTGCCAATTCATTTGATATATCATTTAACAAAAGCACTTGTTCAAAAAGTCAACACTGGATATTAAACGATGATTGTCTGCAATTAATTTTGTCTCAACATCTGCAAAGACAATTTTGTCTTTTCTTCTGCCACTTAACTCTAAGTGAGAGATCTTAAGAATACTTAAGATATGAAAATAGGATTCATAATTTCCTGTGAGCTTGATGTTATCTCTAAATTGAAGTTGCTGTGGAGCCAGCTAAAAATGATCTTCTTAAAAATTAAAATCTTCCTGAGAAGACAAATAAGAAATATATGTATCATAATCTGTTCAGAAAATGATGTTAGCGAATTCAAGTTTCATCTGGCATAATGGCACTTCCTTCAAGAATGATTTTGGGGGAGGGAGGGGACAAAATGTTGATATCAGTGCAACATTTCTATTAATAATACTAGAATTCAGTATTAGTATTAACTTCTCTCCTTTAAAATTTCACAGAGAAATCTTGACACCATTCCTTGGTTGAATGTAAAAGCTATGAAATAAAAGTATATCAAAGGTTTGTAGCTGAGCACTTTGCCAGTACTTCTACTGGCTGTAGATGGCTGGAATATGAGGGAAGGACACATATATAGATCCTTCAAGCTCCTAGAAGAAGATGCTAAACCATTATTGAGTTGCTTGAACATAAGTGCCAGGAGGCAGGGCAAGGCAGGAGGTCCAGTCAGTGCAAACATAGATCTGGATATTGCCTGGTGGTTGGCATTTTAGGGAAGATTTGTTGGACTTCCATTCTGGACTGTGATGATTTGGGGAGGACATCAGTGCCCTCCAGCTGGGGTGATTTTGGAAGTGCAGGATGGGTGAGGTTGGGCTTGCCTGCCACTCTTGGGTAAGAGACGAGGCGGTGGGGGTGGGGGGTAGTTTCTGTCTGCCTTTAGCTTGCTGTGTGTGGGGAGTTCTGCCCTCTGAACCGGGTGAGAGCAGGATGGTGGTGGAGTAGTAGAGTGTAGATTGGGCTAATGTAAATGTGTGGTGTGAGAGGAAAGGAATGCTCAAGTTACTGGCACTGAATGCTTGGCAGAAGCTCTGGGTGCATGGCTTATGCTTTCTGCCCTCACCTTGGATGGAATGTGTTAGTGAGGTTGGAAATGGGTCCCTCTGGCCTGGGGGTGGCAGAGCAGGGGGTGCTGGTTGGTACCAGGGGGGAGAATGTAGGTGGTAGTATCAAGTTGATCATGAATATGGAGAGATATGGCAGGAGTCAGGGGGCAGGGAAAGCAGCCTTGGTACCAGTGTTGTGTTCCAGCCCTCTGGGCTCAGCCCCAAGACCTGGTCTCTGGCACTTAGGAGGCTCTGTACTCTGACTGTTGCTATTTAATGCCAGGTCAGCTGTAATAAAGCTCACCTCATCCATGATTTGAGAGAACCAACCTCATATATATTACTAAAGCCTGGTTGGGCATGGGGGCGGGGGGGATTCCTCTTTCATAAATGTGCCCCTCCAGGTTTCAAGTGTAGCATGAGCCATGACTCTGGGGTAGGGGTGAAGATGTGGTGGTTGCCATCTAGAAGTCTGTGATGGCCTTTAGGGGCTCTGTCCCAGACATGTGAGATAAGGAGTAAATCTGACCAAACTAAGGTGAGAGCTTTTATTAGGACTTACCTTGTGGCAATAAGAGTGGCAAAGCAAGCTTACTTTTCTTTTATTGCATCCTGGTGACCATGTCCCTCCTTAGTAAGGAGGGACCAGGGGAACCCTGGTTGGGCCACTGTGGGGACTATTCTTGGCATCTGTCAGATAAATAGCTTGGATTCACTCTGAATTGGACTTCAGCTGGGCAGGTCCTGTTGAAGGAACTGAGGTGTGTCTTTGGTTAGCTGCCTGAGAACAGTTTCAGCCTGTTGGTCCTGAGGAAGTGGACAGGATCCTTGCAGCTGTGCCATCTGTGTTCTTGACACATGTCCCTCTTGGTTGGTTATAGCCTCCCAGGAAGTGGTATGTGTTTGGGTCCAAGTGGTAGTTAATGCCTCCTTTTGGGAGATGATGGTGCCACCAGGACTGAAGGAGGTAGTAGTTCATCCTCTTCTCAAGATGCCATCCTTGGACCTGGCTCTGTTGGACAACTTTTGTTCTAGTCTCTAATCTTCACTTTCTAGGGAAGATAGTTCAGAGGGTGGTAAGCACTCAGCTGCAAAGATCCCTGGAAGAAGTGGGTTATATGGACCCTTTTCAGTTGGGGTTCAGATGGCATTGGTCACACTTGTGGATACCTCTGGAGGGCTCAGGTTGGGGATAGTGAATCCACCCTAGCCCTTCTGGATCTCTAGATACCATCAACCATGATATTCTTCTGGACCAACTTGGATGGAAGGGGGCACTGTTTTATGGTGGTTCTCCTCCTTTCTCCATGGACGTTTCCAGTCATTGCTGGTAGCAGGGGAGAGGTTAGGCTCTAGGGCCTCCCTTATGTGGGATGCCTCAGGGCTCAGTTTTCTCACTCCTCTTATTTAACATCTACATGGAGTCCCTACGTGAGGAAATTCAGCAGCATGGAGTGCAGTATGGAGTGCAGTATCATTAGTATGCTAATGATACTTAGTTGTACATCTTCACCCAGACTGGACAGGCGATGCTGTTCAGTTGCTTACCCAATATCTGAAGGCTATACAGATCTGGATGGGGAGGAACTGGCTATAACTCAACCCTAGCAGCGGGGTTTGGGGTCCCCCTGGATCTGAAGAGTTGCCATCTTGTTCTCTTGACAGGATAGCACTCCCTCAAGGACAGCTGGCTTGCAGTTTGGGGGTCCTCTGGACTCATGGATCTTACTCAAGGAGCAGGTGGCAGCCAAGGCCAGGGGACCCTTTGTACAAGTTTATCTTGTGCGCCAATTGCACCCATTCCTGGATCAGGAAACCCTGTTCAAGGTCTCTCATGTCCTTTTTGGACTACATCAATATGTTCCTCATGAGGCTGGCCTTGAAGACCACCTGGAAGCTTCAACTGGTCCATAGTGCAGCAACATACAGTTCTGGTTTGCCAATGTAACACCACTGCTGTGCAAGCTGCGCTGGCCCCCAGTTTCTTTCCAGGCGTAATTCAAGGTGCTAGTTATCACCTTTAAAATCCCATATGGCATGGGGTCAGTTTACCTGTGGGACTGCCTCTCCCTGAAAACATCTACCCATCCCATAAGATTGGATGGGGGGGCTCACTTCAGGTCCCCTTTCTTCAATGTTGTTACCTGGTGGGACCCAGAAAGTGAGCTTTTTCCATTGCTGCTCCTACCTTGTGGAACACTCTACCTCATGAGGTGAAGAGGAACCCTACCGCCCTTGTTTCCCAGAAGGCCTTTAAGACCTGACTTTTCCCTCAGGCAAAAAGTTAGGAGGGGAAGGGAACCTGGCATTTGTGGTTTTATGATGGGATTGTTATGGTCCTTGGTGATTTGAAAAGGCTTTTTAATTTTTTGACTTTTGTTATTTGTTTAATTGTTGTTAGCTGGCCAGAGTTATTTTATAATATGAGTGGCCATACAAATCTTTTAAATAAATACACTAGAAAAGTTGTTGTTGTGGCCCCCACCCTCTGGAACAGCATATCCCCAGAGATATGGATGAGACCCACTCACCTGGGGTTCCAAAAAGCCCTCAAAACCTGCCTTTGGTCCCAGGCCTGGGCTTAATATGTTGGGGAGGGGGGAATACCATGTTGTGCTTTATAGTGGCTGTTTTAGTCCAGGCTGTCTTGTTTTGTCTATGTGTTTAATTGTTTTAACTTTGCATTAGATTTTGTAAACTGCCCAGAGTCTATTGGAGGGGGGAGCCACAACAAATTCAATGAAAGAAAATAAAATAAAAGTAATAAAGATCTATTAAAAGCTGATCCATGCTGAGTTCTGCATATAGGCAAGCTAATGTCTGGAACTGTGAGAGCAAGTCAATACAAACAGACTGGGTATAGAGTTTGTCATAGACCGAGATGAGTCATGAGAACAAATATAAGATCTCTTTTATAAGCTGCATTTGCTTTGTGGCCATGTTTGTCATCTGCCAATCCACCTGCTGTTCTCTATATGCTTGTTTGAGCCAGCAAACACAGGAATGCTTTCCAACATGCAAGTAATGATCATCGTAGCCAGAGGCTGAAAACTTTAATCATGGCAGAATGCACAATAAGAACAGAAGTCAGGGGCTTCCAAAGTGATGGAGGGAGGAAAGAGAAGGAGTCTCAAATGAAACAATTTAGAAGTCTAAGTTGTACCAATTAAATTGAGCACATAATCAATTTTAATTCTCATTGATTCCAAGGCAAACACCTAATTACAGTAAATAGCTAAATTATTCCCCTAAATCAGAATATAATTGAAGCCATACTGCATTCCCTTTCTCATATTTATTTGCATTGTTATTGTTCTGCTGAAAAAAAATTAAGTAGTTAGAAATAATTTCTATTAATTTTAGTGGAGTTTATGTCCAGATCAGTGTGTTTGCAATCAAAGCTTAGATGAAAATTTAAAACTTAAAATACATCATGTATTTCTGTAGTCTCTGGGGCATTTCCTTTTTTAAAAAAATTGAAATGTGTGACTGTAGAACAAAAGGAAATTCTTTACCACTTTTACTTTTCAGCGCTATAATCCCCTGGCTGGTGATAAGCTACATGTTATCCAGTACATGACAAAATAAGAATAATTAATAATCTTTTTCATGGCATTATCAGCTAGCATTTTCAATAGAATCATAATGCAAAACTGAACATTAGGCTAATACGGAGCACTCTGGTATTCATAGGACAAATGAACAATGAAACAGGTTAGGTGATGCTAAGAATGCATTTGATGAAGAATTCACTATGAAGGTGATGGATTACACATTTGAGGACATGTACCCCCTTTAAGGCCTTACCAAGAAATGCACAGTTCATCATGTGAGTAGAAAATAAGCACCTCCCCCTTGCTATGAAGTTATGCCAGTCTCCTTAAGTGCACTAGTCTGCAGCAAAAAGCCTTTGCCGGTAGAGCTGAATGTGTAAAGCAGTGTTGTCCAAACTTGGCCACTTTAAGAGTTGAAGTCCACTCATCTTAAAGTGGCCAAGTTTGGACAGCACTGGTCTAGAAGCTACAACTCATGCAAAATGCAACAACAAAATTATTGTGTGGTGCGTAACTCCTGTCACCTTACATTAGCTACTAATTTTCTAGAGGGGCTGCTTTAAGACTTTGGTATTTCCTTATAAAATTCTTGGAAGCATGATACTTGACGAAATGACTTCTTCCATATAGATCAAACTGGCCAGGTAATCATAATGTGAAACCTTTTTGCTTATGTAAGGATGTTCATTTGGTGATTGTCAGAACAACTGATGTTTCTGGTTTGTTACCTACCCTTTGGAATATTTATTCCACTGGAATAAAATATACATTGATGCAATTACAGCTCAAGCACATGTTGAAAATATTTTCTTAACATGCTTTGGCATTTGATGATTGATGATATAGATTTAACCAGATTGTTTTACTGAAGTGTATATTCATATTGAAGGTTTTACTATTATACACTGCCTAGTTAATATCTCAGGCAGTAGAGAAAGACCTTTGAAATAAATAAAATGAACTCCATGGTAAGCCTATGTTCTGCACGGCACCTGACTGAAGACAGTGATGAATATATTGATTCAACAGCTTTTAGTAGCTCCTCTGAAGCCAACAGCGAGTGTTGTACAAATGTGTACTTAGTGACTCTTAAATAGCTCTTATTAATGATTCAACGGACCATAACTGCTAAGAAAGAAATGTTGTGAGCTAGGATGTAAATCTTTCTTAGTTCACCAATGATTATCATTATGTCAAAGGTTGCTCTGTGTTCAAGTTGAGATATGACAATCATATTTGAAATTTTGCTCCAGTTGGGCTTGTTTGCATAACCCTTTTGAAGAACATCTTGCATTTTAAATTTTGTTTGCAGATTCAGCCTTTCCCAACTTCTTGTGAGCACAAGTGTCAACAATGTTTTTCTCTTGTTTGACATGTTAGAGAGCACAGGTTTGGGCTGTGTGGAACAACTCTCATCTGAAATGCTGGAGAAGTGTTGCCAACCAGAGTCAACAATACTGAGCTTGAAGAACCAAAGATCTGACTCAGTGTATAGCAGCTTCCTATGTTCCTATGTTCAGAAGTATGATGATATTTACCAAAAATGGTACCTACCCACATTAAGGAGAATAATAAGTTTCTCATAATATGTTAAGTTTGTTTTTGTTCCAGATCAGAGCTGGGTCCAAACTGATCTTCATCATAGCCAGTTCACCTCTTGCATTATTTCCTCCTCATAAATAAACAATAAAAAAAGGAAGAGATGCTACAAAATGTCATTATGGAGAGCAAATGGGAACCTTGAAAAGTGAGCACAATTTCAATTAAGCTCTTTTCAAAAAAGGAGTTGCTTTATAATGTTGTTGAAAGTCTTAATAAGAACCACAAGTAAGCTTATATGCAGCCAAATTTCCTTTCTCTTGTATTTTATTTTCTGTTCTAGCTTAGGACCTAGGATGCTAATTTCCAACCTAGTATTCACCTTTAATTCTCAACAGTAATGCCACAGATATACCACACATCCTTTACTAGTCTCACATACAGCTCTTTTTTTTTTCTATTTCCAAACCAAACTGTACTTTCATTCTATTAGTTAAATAACTGATTTTAGGTACTCACCACTGTCTTTCATTGATCCCATTTAGACTTGTCTTTGTTGTTTTGCAAAAGAAGGTTGAACTTCCAGCACAATTATGTGTTGCCTAAGGAGCACACAAGGGTTTAGATTGCATCTTTTCAATGCATTATGGCACTGCAGCCTAAAGCCATTATTTGTTTTTAACTGGCAACCACCCTAGCCTCTGAATGGAGGAAACAGGCTGCCTTTTTGCTGAACACTTAGACAAGGTACTGATTTAACAACAGTGGACAAGCAGCTGGGAGCTGGGCTGTCAACCTGTCACACACTGACAAATCTGTTGTTCATATTCAGGCAGGATGGTGGAGTCAGATTTTCATTTTTACCATAGGTATGCAAGATTCCTACTCCTACTGCACACCCATACATCGTTATGAAGGAAACTAAAGGGGCGGGGGGGGGGGGGGAGAGAGAGAGAGAGAGAGAGAGATTTGCTTTTATTAAACCTGATCTTCTTCAGTAAAGCACTATTCTGGCTACCTAAGTCTTCATTCAGTCCATTCCTTTAGCTTGTAGATAAGAAGGTCCATGGGCCTCACTAGGGCATGCCATTTGCTTTCTTGAAAGAAACATAATGCAATAATTATCTCTTTGCCAAGGTAATAGACCTATCATTGGAAATAAAGCTGGTGACTATTTTTTTTTTCACTTGACAAGGCTACTATATCTTTGAAAGTCCACATGCCAGGCAGTTATTTAACAGGCAAAATTTGTTTGCCAGGAGATGAAGTGAAAACAAAAAGAGAAACTTATTCACTTCTGGCATCTCTAAAATTGTAAAAGATATTGGGGTAATATTTATAAAGGTACTCTCTCACACACACTGTTTGAATGTGATGATCGTATAAGAGATCTGTGGTACCTATTTATGCACTTTTCTATTTTGTCCTTTATGCTTGGGCATTACTGATCTAAATATGCAATGAAGACATAGACAAACCCACTTTGGTTCTAACATATTAACCATCATTATTCACTCTTCATACAATCATTTGATATTCTGTGCTCAGCATTGAGATCGCATCAAATGTTGACTGACAGGAAGATTACTAATAAACCTTCATCACAAACTAATTAATCACTTTGAATGCAATGTTAAATTGGCTAACATTAAAACCCCAAAGACCTGGGTGTTGGACCATTTTCAAATGACCTTAATTAAGCACAAATACAGCCAGGTGAAAAATACTAGTAATATCTCATACAATAGTAACCTCTGGACTTAGATTTTCCTGTTTAAACAAGGAAAGGATAAAAGGGAGCTTCAGATATTCTGTCATACATATATACCATCGTGCTATTCACTTTTCAGGTAGGCAAGGTTATGCAAAGCACAGAGAAGGAGTAAGAAGTGTGTGTGTGCGCCTTCAAGTTGGTGTTGACTCCTAGTGACTGCCTGGAGAAGTTTCTGCAGTTTTCTTGGCAAGATTTCAGAAGTGGTGTGTCGTTGCCTTCTTCCTAGGGCTGAGAGAGAGTGATTGGTCCAAGATCACCCAGCTGACTTTGTGTCTAAGGCAGGACTAGAACTCACAGTCTCCTGCTTTCTAGCCTGATGCCTTAACTGCTACACTAAACTGGCTCTCGTAAGAAATAATAAACCAAAGAAAAAGAAAAAAAAATTAAAGGCATAATATATGACAAAGATACATAGCTAAAACTGGTCTACACCAGCCCTATTCATTCTTTCTCTTCTGTCTTTGTATCCTTACTCTACCATGCTCATACATAGAACTTCTTCAAACTTCTGACATGTTTCTTTTTCCAGAATCTCATCAGCTCCACCCAACCATGATTTTCTTGGTCTTCCTCTTGACCCTTTCATCCTTCCTTTGTGTTTTTGGCATGTGATTCTATCTTCTGAAACTACAGAGCCAGGCACTAAGTATGCCATGCTCAAAGATGTCAAAAAGATCAAGGAAAATCAGTATCTCTTTTTTGCAAAGGCAACCATGGCTATCACAATTCCTCAGTTAGGCCTGAACTCATTGGCTTATTGTGCCAAACTGTACAAAGTCAACCTAGGAAATATCTGACAATCTAGATAAACTGTCATTTCTTTGTTAAATTACGTTTTCCTAATGCCATTATATCAAGCTGGCTTGCATCGTTTTTATCCTCAGCCCCTCTTGAAGATAAGTTTGCATAGTTTTCTCCATCTCATCCTTTTCTCTGCCATTTTAAAGCAAGTGTTATCAAATGGCTAGGATGTTGAACTAGAACTGGTAAGGAGAGCTTGGATTCAAATCTTATTCTCGCACCCTCAAGCCCAAAAGCAAATTGCATGGCTTTGAGCTAGTTATGCTCCTTCAAACTAAACAACTTTAAAAGTTTGGGGTGGAAGAAAGTGAGGAGAGGAGGAGAAACAGAACCTTACACACGCCTTTAAGCTCCCTGGAGGAAAGATGGAATAGAAATGCCATAAATAACAATATTAATGAATTTAACTTGCAATGGCCATCTGAATTATCTCATCATTCTTTGGGAACTGCCCCCCTGGCTCAAATTATAGGCAGCCCATTTCACAGGCACTATAGTAGCAGCATTTGTGGGAATCTCAATGAATTGTCAGCTGCTCTTGAATATACTTATTTACCCCTCAAATTCCTCGCCCTGCTTTACAATGGCTTTCCCTTCCTTCTTTCCTTTATTCTTACTACTCAGATTAGAAAGGGGAAAATATTATTTATCATGAGCCTGTTGAAAATGAAAGGCTTTTACATTTTAATGAGTACTAAATAGGAGCAAGGAAATATTGTTCATTAGCTGTAATCGGTGGAATTGCTTGAGTGAGCTTCTTTTAGAGGCCGCTTTAAACGGTTCACTCAAGTAAAGCAGTTTATATGGTAATTAAGGGAGCATTTTTCTGTCAACATCTGTGCTACTATTTATAATGCTGAAGGTATCTTATTCCTCCACTGGAGAAGCATGAAGGGGGGGGGGGGTTGGCCAAAGGGAGCTTATAGTCAGTCTCTCTCTGTCATATTTCACTTTTCTCTTTCTATTGCTTTTCTCTTTCTTGTTCCTTCTTTGAATTCCCAGGGTAGGGTGAAAAACAGCCCTCTGGTTCCTAATCGAACAACATTATCATTCTGATATCTTTTCATTAATCTTTCCTTTTGCTCAGCAGCCAGCCTGGGAGACCCAAGCTGCTTAGGAAAATTAGAGATCTGTCAGTCAGGCATTGTAATATCTACTAGGCTTTGCTTTTTAGTCTAATAAATACCCACATCACTGAATGAACGTACCACAGTTTCCAAAGGTGAGGCAAGCAATGTTTTGGGCTGGTGAGCACAGTTTAGATTTTGAGAACATGCCATGGCTCTTTTTCAAAATGGCTGCCAGAGACACTTGCACATTCATTCAGTGGCTGCTGTGGTGGACACATGGCCACACACAGGGACCCATTTATTATTAGAAGGAAAACTCTACTGTTACCCCTACTTAGCTTACTCCCAGCTGCTCTCTACTCCCCGCCCCCCCCAACTTCTTTTAGTCCTTTTTCTGGATAGGTAAGCACACTTCCAGATGAAGACTAGGCTGTAGCCTCCTCTCCTTTTCATTTTCTAAGAATGCCTGTAAGACCTATAGAAGACCAAATGGCATGCTGAAAAATCAAGATTAGTCTAGAAGATTAGTCTTCCATTTTTTAATTTCAAAAATTAAAGAGAAGGAGGGATGTTAACTGGTCTGGTACTACCTTAACTATTCCTGTTTTAGGACATTACCTGTACCTGAATAAGCCTTGTCTTTTATAGTGTACACAAATGGATCTGATTGCTTGTTCATTTTGCTGCATCCATGTGGTTTGCTTTAACTATGATTTGCTGACAAAGCCATAATGGCCTATTTTACACAATGCTAAATTATAATTTACAAATTACAGTTTTTGGGCTCATCCATTCTACCTAGCATAAAGTGAATAGCCACAAGAAGACTTAGTGAGCTGTGGGAACCCAGACGGTTCCATGGAACACTTTCGTCACTTTCTCATTCTTATTTCTGCCATTTTTCATTTCAGAAGCAGAAACAGGGAGGCAGAAGCTTTATTAAGTCTCATCTGGGAGATCAAGATTCGAGGAAGAGGAACCCTCCCATGCTCTCCTGCCTCCCTTCTCATTTTCCTCCTCTTACGTTTCCTGAAACCTTGCCTCCCTGGCATGGATTGATAAAAACCCACAAAGAGGTTGCATTATTCTGATTGCCGCTTGGCTTCAGTAACTGTTTCCTGCCATTGGCCTATTTCCTTATTAGATTGGGAACTTATTTCAATATCTGAACAAATCTCCTCCCTCACGTGTGTATGTACAAAGACACAAAAGCAATTCATCAGGCGTTCTTTTGGAAGCAGTGGTGTTTCAAAGGGTCTTTTTAAACTTTCCGTTCTTTACTGACAATGTAGCATTGCCATACTGCACAAGCACACGGCGGGGCATGTTTTAGTGGTTCATTAATACCCGTCGTGGATGTGCAGTCGCACACATTCAGCCGCCTGAGGTGTATATTAATGGACCATTAAAACATGCCCAGGAGTATCTTAAAGCTGTTACAATATGTCTCTGCAATTTTAAATTCAATTTTTGTGGGGGGTTTTCCTAAGGAAAAAAACTTTGCAAAACCATGTTTTTTCTTCTCTGTTTTATGAAGATTAAAATAATGGCAATGAATGACAATGAATTAGGAGTTTCAAACACTTAACCTCCCTTTCCCAACCACCAAGCAGTTTTTCTTGGTCTCATTCTCCTTTAAAATATAAGTTGTTGTAATCACATCAGTATATAAGACTTTTAAGTGTTCGTTATGTATTAACCAGTGACAAATGTACTTATGCTATCACAAAGGCACAAAGTTGTGATCCACAGACACATACTGGTGGCTTCACGTTCCTGATGACACATACTGGTGCCTTCAAGTTCCAGGCAGCCAGAAATGTGTATTTTATTCATGCACTAGCTTGCTTGAAAAGCGCTTTACTGATATTGGTGTTACAGAAGCTGAGCACTGCTTGAACTATGCTATTTGCATCTCCACAATGTTGTCTCTTAGAGGGATGAATATTGATCTTAAGGCTTATTTCACATATTATACATCAGCAAATCAGGATAAGCTAAGGAAGATATACCCAGTGGAGACGAGAACTATTCCTGCTCCAACTCACCATATGAAACATCTCACTACAAAGTGTATTGTCGAAGGCTTTCACGGCCGGCATACGAAGGCTGGTGTGGATCTTCCGGGTTGTGTGGCCGTGGTCTGGAAGTTCTGTTTCCTAACGTTTCGCCAGCATCTGTGACCGGCATCTTCAGAGTGCAGGAGCACAGACAGGAGCAGTTCTCTCTGTGCCCAGCAAACATTCTGCTCACTTTCATCCTTGGTATGTTTAATTGTACATGTAAAATTACTTAGGGGTGTGTGTGTGTTTGTATAATATGTATTTATTGGTGTATATATAAATATACAAATGTGTGTGTGATATGTATTATGTATATATCTGCATGTGGGCTACATATACAATTTACACATTTCAAAAACTATTTGAAAGAGATGCCTCAGACTTTGCACAAATGCAAACGAATCCCCTCTCTGTTATTCATTAAACCAATCTAACTTTTTTGTCTTTTGAACCTGAAAAAAGTACAGTGGCATTAACTTTATTGAGTGGATTCTTCCAAATGATTTCTGAACCATGAATAGTATCATAAGTGGAGGGTATGCCAAAGACCTCAGATTCCAACAAGATAAATTTCAGCACACATTGACTTCTCCTGAACTATTTTTCAGTATTTGTGCCATAACTCAAAGATAGAAAATCTTAGTTTCTCTATCAGCCAAGCAAGCTAATAATATAAACAGCATTAGTTTAAGCAGATAAGCAAAAGGATTTCTCCTCCCTCCTTTGCTTGACTGCAAAGACTTCAGAAGAAAGGTTGGAATGCAGCAGCTTAATTTATAACTTTATTATTCTAGCATTCCAACCTAACTATCTCCCTACCAGAAAGCACTTCTGCTGCTATGTCAGTGTGTCTAGTCTAAAATGTAGCCATATATGCCTAACTTAAACTGTATTATATATGTATAGCTATTGCTAAATTCCACCCTTAGAGTTAATCAAGGGCTTTAATTACACTGAGCTGGCAATCATAGCTAGCAAAAAAATTGATCTTCATGGGTTTTCTTTGGATCCTTTTCTTGTCAGGTAGACATGAACTCTCAAACTCTGTTACTCTCTTATCTTCAGTGATCTCATCAATTCAGAACACTTCACCAAAATATATGTGGCCCACCCTGGAACCTGCATGTCTTCAGCAGTTAAATTACCTAAATCCATCCTAATTTTCCAGATGTGATCTTCTTTTCCCCAAGCTCATCAGCCCATTTCAACTTTCACTCTTACCCCCCCCAACTCCATCCTAAGAACATCTTTGTGTATGAGACAATCTTATTTGTTTCGCTCACTGTTTTTTTCCCAAACCATGCTTTTCACCTTCCAAGTACAGTTCATGTGTCTGGGAGAGCACATGACAATGCTTAGTTACTTCATTGTATCACACACAGCTCTATGTAGCAGTTTCACATGATGTATAAAATTATTCCTCATCTTCCTAAGTCTTTGGAAAGAGAGAAGGCAGATAGAGTGAGGAGTGGATTGAAAAGCCATGAAGGTTATATGCTGAACTTTCTGCAAAGTATACATAAAGGACTTGTCCATTGCTGCAGCTGAATGACAATTTGTACAAGGGACATAGTATTCAATCAATAGTATGTGGATGACTGAAGACTGGCCCCACAGCATTATTGATGGCTATTATTAGAAGACAACAGAAGTAGAGGTTGTTAGGGAATAGGATGATAATGCTCTCTTTCTGTACTAGGCAGTTTGGGCTATCTGACTGCAAGTGGCAATTTCAGCTAACCTTGATATCCCTTAACTTGCAGCAGTGCCTGTCACTGTGGGAGTTGGGACTCTCACTCACAAACTCTCTTCTGCAACCTTAGACTTGTTGGAAAATTACTGTGGATAATTTCCAGTTTAGTTTGCATTCAACACATTCCCAGTCAATCCTTATATTCAGATCAGAGCAAACATACACATACACCACTCAGTTCAGAAAATGTCAGAACAGTTAACTGGCAAAATGGGACAAAAGTAGAGAAAGAGAAAGTTACAACATACAGGAGATAAAAAGGGCAGAGAACTTAATAACAATGTACATTCTTAATATCTCTATATCTATCCAAAGGAACAGAACTTTCTAGAACTGCTGGAAACAATACTATGGGTAATTAGCATAGATGGACATTGCCAAAGGGCATTGCCTTTGGTTATTCCAGCTTTAACCCTTCTATGTACAGAGTCCATTGAAATTGGGCAGCTTATCAATTCAAATAAATAAAAAATAAAAGCAGTAGAATAGAGATGGAAAGTAGGACACCATGTAATCTTTCCTCTATTCTGCACCATTCAAGAAACATTTGGTAGATTGGGATGATATATTTATTTATTTATATATTTATTTTATTTATTCGGCTTGTATGCCGCCCATCTCTCCCAACGGGTGACTCTGGGCGGCTCACAATAAAAACACAATTCTCTCCCAGATGGCTAAAAACTATAAATAATTAAAAACATATTAAAATGCCCTAAAAAACCTCCTCTAATTTATGGCCCTAAAAAACCTGTAAGATGCTGGAGGGGGGAGACAACCCATCATCCCACCAGCCATCTCCACAGGTGCGGGCCCCCTTCCGGCCCCCAGGCCTTCTGGCAGAGCCAGGATTTAATACCTTTCCTGAAGGCCATGAGGGAGGGGGCACACTGGACCTCAGGAGGCAGGATATCCAACAAGACTAAGATTACATTTAGTTCTCCCTAACTTTGCAGAAGCTACTATTGCTACAAAAGTCAACTATTTATTTTGGTTATTATATCTAATGTAAATCCCAACAAAAATTGAGGGCACTTGTGACAAGACACTTAGCTGCTCCAGAGCTGAAGGAAAGAAAAAAGCTTTATAAACTGGTAAAACTAGCATTAACTCTTATGAATTTTTAGCTTAAGAACAGGGGGAAGCTTCAATGCTCTCTATCACTCTCTCTCTCTCTCTTTCAAACACTACCTCATATGTCTTCAGAGAGTCTAGGACCTGACCTTGTTGTAATGAGGCTTTTAAATGGTGTGATAAAGCAAGTGGCAAAAGGGCAACAATTCTCAAAAAGATGTGGAGTTTTTCTCTCTGCCTATGGAAGCAACTATGACCCAAATACAATCTGTGGAATATAAGAATACATATATATTGCCAGGAATGGAGGGGAAGAGAAGTTTGCACATATATGCATCATGGCCATCATTGTCCATCTGTAATTATTCTAATCAGGAACTAACAGAGTCATTAGAAAATGTTGAAAAAAGAGGTGGGGGGAGAAGTAGCATGCAAATGTATTTTATTGAATATACTGTGTGTATATATATATATTAAACATGAGTACAACATCTGTCAGGAAGCTCTATCTCTAAAGCTATTTTAGAAAATGTGTTGCCTTTTGAAGCACTTTAGGAATGTACTATAAACTGCTTCTGTGGGGAAAAAAATATATTCTGTTAGAATCTGCTAATCAAGGCTGTTGGTCTGGAATGATTAAAAAATGTGTTCCATTCCCGTTTTCCCTTGTCCTGATATCTCCTCACCTCCTATCTTCCCTCCATGCTACTCTCAGTTTCTCCATATTCTCTATCCTCTTTTGATTCTGATGACATTCCTAATGTGTGAAAATAGATCTCCACTAGTCATATCCAAATTCAATCTCATCACCATCTTGCAACCTACCATTGCTAAACAAAAGGTTCAGGAATCCTGCAAGCTGAGACTGAAGGCAACAGCTACTTACAATGAACTCCCCCCCCCCCCAAAAAAAACTGTTATTAAGATCAATGCCACATCTCAACCTGGATATTTTCTTTAGCTGTCTTAACTAGAATCACTGCCATGTCAGCTGTTGAACTTCATGCTATTCCTTGGACTTCTCTCCTTCCTTCTTGCTTCACTCTTGTCTCTACTCTTCCCAGAATATTTGAACAATCCAAATTTTTGTTGATGTAGGCTTTCACAGCTGGTATCTTTTGAGCAGTGTTGGGCTTCAGGGTTTAATGACAGTGGTCTAGACAATAGATTTCCTGATGTTTCGCTGGCAACTGTGGCTGGCATCTTCAGAGGCAAGGTGGTCTGCAACTGAGGGAACTGAGCAGGGACTGTCTGGGCTCCTGTCAGGATAAAGACAGGGTTAGAGTTAAACCATGAAGCCCAACACTGCCCAACAAATTTTTGTTGTTATATTTTAAACTTATCTCAGGAACTCATCATGTGTAAAAGCTCCCACTGAACTTGCATGCAAACATTCAGCAGGTATGTTGTGTTCTATCCATTCACTGGCTTTATGAATGAAGTACTGATTAGATTTAGTTAAAAATTAAAAAAAAAAAAGGTTTAGCTCTTCTGGATAGCACTGGTTATCTTTAATATTTTCTCAGATCTGACATCCACCTGACTCACTGAATGGACTCTCACAATGGCTTTTCAAATAGTGCAGATACAAATAATATATGAAATTGATAACCTAACAAAATATTGATCATAAACTCTTTTTGAAAATGTAGCTTCCTAATAACTACAGTTTAGTAACTGACTCCCCCAAACATAATAAATGAAACACAAATCCCAAAGGACTGAAATCCTCTAAGTTAACCTTCCTTGTAAAGGCTTTCATGTCAGGAGTGCTGCCATTAAGATGGCTCTGAACCTGAGAGCTTCTTAAAATAATTCTAGTGACAAAGGGATTCCAAGTCAGTGCTCCTGCATTGATCTTACAGCATGGTGGAAACATCTAGGAGGAAACATTCCTTTAGTTCCAGACCAATTAGAATTTTAAAGATCAACACCAGTGCATTCAATATTTAATGCTATCTTGTCACCATGTCTGTTTTCTCTTTCTGCCACAATACATTCATTTTCTTACAGTCTGTGTGTTTATGGCTTTATGTATCCTTACAAAAGTTTCAGGCAACCTCTTGAGATTTACCTCTGCCCCTTCATATATATTTATTTTTATCCTATGTTGTCCATCTAGAGATCCATGATACTTATTTCACTTCATTCTTTTCACATTGTGCCTGGTTCATTCATTTGCTTTTTATTTGCCTTCTCTTCCTTCCATCTTCCTTCCTCATCTGTGGGTAAAGTAACACATACATGACATAAGCATCAAATGGTGTGTCTGTCCATATTTAATCAGTTTGTCTTACTCTTTCCACATCCTTCATAATTTTGTAATTCAGCAATATTTCATGAATCTTTTTTTTTCTATCACATTTGTCTCTAGAATCCAGGAAATCTAGAAAGTGGTAAATGTGTTTTTAATTGCTGAATCTTATTTTGCATATCCTTTGAAACCAGTTAAAATAATAGTACCAGGAAACCATGTATGTGGTAGAAGCAGTAGTAAATTAAGAGGTTCATTACCAACTATGTATACCAACATTATAACTACGTTATCAATCCAAAAATATTATCTACCCCTCTTCCCTTTGGCCTCTGCACATATATTACCTGAATCTTAGGAGGGCATGACTTTATACTGCTGGAACTAATAACTTATAGGTAGAAATATCTTTATATGCATTTCTAAGTTTCAGAAATCTTTGTCTGTAACATTTTATTATGCTAGTTACCACAAGGCCCATAATATAGGATTATCAAGAATAAGGGGGGAAATGGCATCCCTATATTGTAATTAAATTCACATTTCTATAGGAGTATGCTAAAGAGATGATAGCTGAAAATGCAAATGATCTGCAGGCTCTGGTAATGAAAGTCAAAGAGCACCGTGAAATGGGACTAAAATTCAATACAAAGAAGCCCAACTTAATGACAACAGGTACAGCAACCAGCCTTAGCATTCATGAAGATAATGAAGTGGTGGATAGCTTCTGCCTTTTAGGATTGACTGTCAACAGTAAAGGGACTAACACTCAAGCAATATGCCACAGACTAGCCACAATGGCCTTGGGAGAGATATTCAAATGCTGGAATGTATCTATACTTACAAAGGTCAGAGTGGTCCTGTAATGGGCTGTAAGGGTAACCTTGAAGAACAGGAGGAAGAGCTGCAACCAAGACAATAGTCAAACAAAAGAATCCAAGGCAGAAATATAATTTGAGAAAACTTCTCAGACTTGACTCTCCCTAGTTTTCACAAAGAAAAAGAGAGGGGGGAAGAGTATTCAGACTTGCAAGATTCTGTTACTGTTAGTAAAAGTAGTGTTAGTATTCATAACTTTGGTTTTCTAGTCTGGTCTGCCTCAAAAGGCTGACAGGTACAGGCAGTGGTTTTCCCTGTGATACTTTATGGAAGCGAAAGATGGACTTTGAAGAAGCATGGCAGTATTGATGTTTTTGAACTTTGATGTTGGAAAAGACTCTGGAGAATACAATGGATAGCCAAGAAAACAAGCAAATGTTTTTGAACAAAATAAACCCAGAGTTCTTACTCAAGGCATAGATGATCAGGCTCAAAATATTACACTTTGGACACATTGCATAAAGACCTACCTCTCTGGAGAAGTATATAATGCTGGGAAATGTAGAAGGAAAGAGAAGAAGATGACCAGCAGAAAGATGCATGGACTTCATTACAGTGGCAATGAGTGCATAATTGGAAGACCTGAAGGACCAGGTTGAGGACAGATCATCCTGGATAAAATCTATCTGTATGTCCGCTAAGATGGTGCATAATCAATCAATCAATGCTAAAGAGAACAGACTTGGAGAGGTTATAGAAATAGATTATGACTGAATATTACATTTCATTTTAAAGATATTAACTGACAATTACATTTTCAGAGGACTACTACAGGCACCTTTGTCATTTTGTGGCCATTTTATCTGAAAAAAAAATTAACAAAAACTGAGATATGGAAGGAGGCACAAACCAGAGTGAAAAATATGAATGATGAATGCCATCTGGCACAGATGTAATTTACTGCTATTCATGAAACCTGCACTGGTTTGATTTATTTAGGACAGTTAACATCCACATACATTACTGAACAAAGATGAATAATAAAGATAATATTCTTAAGATCTTATAGCATGCTAAATTATATGGAAGGCCATTCTTTGCACACAAAGCACATAGATCCATATCTAAATAGCCTTTTCACTGAATAATTAACTAGTCATTATATTTGTTAGCTATTTACGATATTGCATAACTTTGATTGTTTGGGGAATTTCCTCTCATATTTGAACTCTGCTCTTCTTCAAAAACTCCTGGTGGCTTTGATAAGATTCTCAGCTGTCTCTCATGTCTTTATCCTCTGAACTTCAAATAGTTCAGTACTGGATCCATTCAGGTCATTTGGTATACATAGAATTTAACAAAAATTACTTTCTCTTGTCAATTGTTCTTGCTTTTATCATATTTTATACAAGTAAACTATGTGACTTATGACTTAACATTAAATAAGTTCCTAATTTTTTTTCTAAAATCTAAAAGGACCGATCAGCAGTTATTCCAACAATATTCTTCTGAACCAAAGCTCTCTAACATAGTCTCCCAATACATACAGAAAACAGTAAGACTTGCCTTTCTCTGTCTTATACAGGCAGAAAATCCATAGAGAAATATATTGTGCATAGTTATGAAGAAATGCCATTTGGACTGACAAAATTTATCTTCTCATAGGGAAATTGATGAAACGGCAAGAGCTGTGTGTAGTTGTTCCTTTCAGAAGGTCTATCTGCTTCTTAATACTTAGAGCAGTCCATATTAATATATTAATGCACGTGAGAATGGATTCAATAGACTAAGATGTTAATTCTGACTAGGTTTATGGTCAGTTACTTAAATGTCATATTATTATGTGTAAAAATTCATTCACGAGGCATCTGCTGCTACATTTTAAGGTATTTATTGAAATCTAGCTCTTCACCAGTCTTCTATATGAATATTGAATGAATGGGTCCCCCCCCCCCCCGTTACTCTATATGGCCTTTTTTTTTTTTTTACTGTTTTTAGGGTATTGGATTTTATTCTATATTTTTTATTTTGTAATCCAAAATGTATAAATTTTATAATTTAAAATTTTATAATTTAATAAATAATAATAATAATAATAATAATAACAACAATAATAATAATAATACATATGTTTGAGTGCTTAAAATCTTTGAAGCAGGATGGCCCATCCATGACCAGAATAAAACTTCTGTTTAGTTTGGAAACTCTTCAGGTTTGCAGACATACATATGCTTCTAAAATAAAAGGAAAAAGAGGAAAAACCAAGGTACTGCCAATGAGGGCTAAGCTTCAGCGACAAGGGTTAGCTGGAAAAAACAATGAGGAGGTATGGTAAGGAAAAAAGAATGGTCGTGCTTCAGCCTCTTTGTTCACAGTATCCCAGAAAAGGTTACAAGGAGAACGCTGATAACTTAGTTTGTAACCTGCTAGAAGAGGTGAGGATGCAGTGTTGTATATTTCTGAGTCCAACAAATATATAAAATTGGAAAAGAACATAAAAGAAAAAGGCAATGAGCAGAGGGCACTGGTACAGCAAAGCAATATATTATTGCTAACATGTTTAATGTTTTAGATAACAGTACTTTGATGATTTTTCCTCTTTTATACTTTTCTATTTTTGTTTGTTTGGTGCAATTATTTCCACCACAAAGTCACTCTCTGCAATTTACAACATTCGTCAATATACATGATAGAAAATCCACCGTACAACAATTAAACATAACAAAAGAATAAAAGAAACCCACCATAGACAGCTTTGTATCAGATAATGTCAACTCATGCCTCAAAAGCATTCTGAAAAAGCTCTGTGTTATTAATAGCTTGTGGAAAGCAACAGTGTGGGGGCAGACCAATTCCAAAGTACAGATGCCCCCACCAAAAAGTAGCACCTGCAAACCTCTACCCCCTTCCTTTGTAGAGGGTTTGTCCTTTTTATTCATATAGGATAGAAAATGGAATTCAGTCTCAATAAAAAACACTCTTAAGACTCCAGCTTAATGGTTCGAGATGGTCAGATGGTCCAAGAGATTGTTTTTCCATACTTTCTCAGACATCTCCTATAGGAGACAAATAACAAGTTCCCAGGATGGTTGGGTACAAAGTGATGCTTGAGGGTTCAGTGAAGACCATTGCTCAGGTCTTCTGACATCATTACAGCTAGATTTTGAAGATTTCCACAATGACATTTCTATAGGTACACTTATGTAACTACTTAGGAGACTTTATTTACCATACCCCATATATCTATAGAATTCTTTTACAGTAATTTTGTAGGATAGCAGAGACTGTTAGGAGGTTCTGAAGAATAAAAGTATTATTACCACCTAACAGATCTATAGTCTGGTTTAGCCATTTAATTCTGAAGCTGTCCTCTTTGGCCAAGGCAAATAAAAGGTAGAAGAATGGGTCAATTTGTTTTGTTCTGTGGGTCAATCTTTATTGTTTGGAATTAAATCTGTTTGTGTGGAACAGCTGGCAAAATATATTTAAGGATTTCTCCCCTATATATCACTTGGGTAATAATTTTTCTAGAACTCCCATTCAACTTGATCAAATGCTCTTAAAGTCAATACCATGACCACAGTTATTTTGTCAGTGTTTCTGACATGAACAACATTTATTACTCACTGGATCAAATCTCTTAACCATTTTTGTGGTATAAACTTAGTTTGGGCAGTGCAAAATGAAAGTATTTGGTGATTTAACCATTCTTGTATTTAGTTCATTAGCTATTGCTTACTGATTATAGCATTCTGACTTATTAGACCATAGAGCTATAGCACCATAATTTCATGTTTGTTTTCATATTCAACATCTTTGTAAAATCTCCATATTTTTCTGTGTTTTTACCAGTTTTATCATCTTTTATGGCTGCAAAAAAAATCTTGTTCAGATATATGTTCATTCAAGATATATGTCCCTTCAAGAAGTCAATATATTTTGTTGGACTGATATTAGCTATTTGAAAATATGACTCAGGTCTCTGAAGATCTGTTGAATTTAGAAGAGAGCTTGCTGATATATTTAATATAAAACATAATTCCTGCTCCTGAGATCCATTTTTCTTCATTTTTAAAAGGCATTTATCAACAATTTAAAGCTTATGTGGCTGAATTTTTGGCCATGTTCTGTTATGTGATAGGGAAACTAAAGCAAGCATATGTATTTCTCTTTGTGGTTTACTTTTACAAATATGTATATTCTACCTTTCAGGATAAATATTCTAGGCTAGGTAGAAATGGTAAATTTTAAAAAGCAATAATAAAAATCATAGATCACAACTTATATCAGTTAAACCAATGCATAATCATCTTTAAAAAATCATACAAATCAGGCAATAAGCACCCATAAATTCCTAGGCAAACAAATGTGGTTCAGATGTTCTTATGATAATAAAATTTATGCCAGTTGCTCTTCTTGTACAGAGCATTCCAAAGTCAAAGTGATAATGAGGGAAGACCTTATTATCCCTAATAGGGCCTCAATTTCCTTGAATAGTTAAGTTTTAAGGAATTTGAATTATTCTATGTAAGGACAGTACAGTAGTGTTTCCAGAATAAATATAAATATTCTTTTTTATTTTTAATAGATTGTGTAAACATCAATGGGCAGGAGGATAGGGTTATCAGGAAAAATGGAATCTCTGCAGGACTAGGTGATACCTAAGAAGCAGGTAGCTTCAGATAAATTATCATGACTAGCAATTTGGAGTTGCTAGGCACTATATGGCAGGGCTTCTGGTGGTTGTCATTTACTTCATAGGGTTGTAGACCATCTATTTTAAGGTTTGGGGAAAAACGTCTGCAGATTTTGGATATTCACAACAAAAATTGAATAGCACAGAAGCTGAATTTATATTTTGCCTTTTTTTTTTTTTTTTGAAAGCTCAAGATGGTGCATAGACATTAGAAGACTTCTAATTTTATCCCCATACCATCATTGTGAGGCAGATAATGCTGAGAGATCGTGATGATCTAGTTACCCAGTGAGCTCTGTAGTTGAGGGACAATTTGAATCTGTGTCTTCCTGGTGCATGTCAAGCTTGCACCACTAAACTACCAGATGTGTGTTCACGTTCTAGGCATATATACATAGATTAAAGAGCTACAGCTAATTTGGAGAACCTTTATATTGCTTTAATCTCATTACTTTGGTGGTAAGTCTGTAAGACAGCAAGAACTGGGTATGACTGCAAGGCATATAAATTGAGTGAGTGAGTGAGTGCCACAATGGGCAGGAAAGAATTTGTTTCCTGATTTTCCTCACCAATATTTCTTAGCACTCACTCACTCACTCACTCACTCAGTTTATATGCCTTGCAGTCATACCCAGTTCTTGCTGTCTTACAGACTTACCACCAAAGTAATGAGATTAAAGCAATATAAACAACATCCATAATAACAATAACAACAAGTATACAACACCAAAAACTAACCACACATATAACATTCATCCTCAGGAGAGAACAAGCAAAAGTCCCCTCTCAGACCCTGAAGACTTGCTGAAAAAGTCAGATCTTAATGACTTTGTGAAAGGCCAGGAGAGTCAGAATTATAATATGATATAGTTAGTCCATTTAATTAGATTTGAATGCCATGATTACACTGGCCTTTTTTGGACACAATCAAAGTTTAACACTACATATGTAATTATTTTCTCCATGTCTGTCTAGCACAGCTTAATTTGTTTAATATCAGTTTCTCCAGGTAAACCAAGATCAGAGATAACAGCTTGATGTGAGCTTGTCTGAACAAAACAGAATTTAAACTTGTCAGGTGTTCAGACAAAATGTTTTGTATGCACTCATTTCAATAAAATGGTTGCAAATGGAAATGAGTAGTTCCAGGCTTGCGGTCACCTCAAAGGAGGAAAAAGAAAGGGGGTAATGCATGGTATTTATTTATTTATTTATTTATTTATATTTCAGATTTAGACACCGCCCATCTCACGAGGAAGTGACTCTGGACAGTTTACAATAAAAATAATAATAGCCTCTTTAACATGGCACTTTGATATTCTGGTCAAACATGATGCCAGGGAATATATGATTTATAAAGAGACATTTTAAAAACATAAATGCCACTATTTAGGTTGCATTTGTTGAAAAGGAATGCTTCCCTTTACCATATTTCATTACTAGTGGATAATTCAAGCAGATCTTGTTTTCTTTCTTACCCTAAACTGCACCTGTGCTTTCTGGTTAAAAGCGACTCAGTGTTAACTGGCTTATTTTGCTCATATGCAAAATCATCTATATCTCAAACATGTAAACCAGTTTCGCTGCAGGGTAGAATCCATTCATCTTATTAAAACCTGATTACTTTTCAACTTCCAGACTAAACAATGACATAATCTGATTCACATAGTATGGATGTAGGATGTAGGGCAGTGTTTCTCAACCTTGGCAACTTTGAGATGTCTGAACTTCAACTTCCAGAATTCTGGGAGTTGAAGCCCAGACATCTTAAAGTTGCCAAGGTTGAGAAAGACTGCTATAGGGTACTGCTTTTTCAGTACGCTGTCCTCCCCACTTCAAGCATTTTATAAAATTAATCAGGGGAGTGGGTACTGGTCTTTCTGAAAATCCTCGAACTGCTTCTATAAAGCATAGTTAGTGACACATGGGAGAGAGCATAAACCAGAAACAGGGAAAAAATAACATCTAAAAAGGAAGTACAGTTGTTGCACTTGTTATAAAGCCTTTTTAAAAAAAAAAAATAGTTGCTTCTAAAATTATACTGTTAGCATTAACTACTTTGCTAAATGTAATTTTGGAGCAGCCTGGCTATGTTGGGAGCAATAATGTTTCAGCAGATGTTAACAGTGAGGGAATTTAAAGATTACAGGGTTTCATGGGTGCAGTAAAGCTGCAATGGGAACAGAAATATTACTGTAGCTGTTATGTTCTGAGTGCACCGCATTTACTGACAAGTAATACCTGAGTGATAGTGAGGACCAGGGGAACAGAACTTTATACTTACTGGTCAGCACCGTATAAATTCCATAAATTAAACAAAGTTTTATGCATTTTTATTTCTTTTCAGAGTGATCCTCTCCTAGGACAGGGACTTCACATTTATGCCAGTCACAAACCAAAGCTCAAAAGGTATTTCCTCACATATATG
Source organism: Liasis olivaceus (assembly GCA_030867105.1). Lineage (NCBI taxonomy): Eukaryota > Metazoa > Chordata > Lepidosauria > Squamata > Pythonidae > Liasis > Liasis olivaceus. The sequence goes on from CM061349.1 coordinate 284,922,447, forward strand.
ACTCCAATCTCCTTTCTCTCCATCTTCTTCTCGTCCTCCTCCCAGGAGACAGCTTGGAGTAGCTTTGTTCTTAGAGTAGCTCTGGAAACCATTTACAGCAGTGTTCTCATCAATAGTGAAGTCATAAAGTCTGATTCTATACCTGCATTTACATTATTTCCCCCCCTCCCCCGCCCCCCCAGTATAGTCAGAATTGCCATTATGTGCATGAAGAAGGAGATTTGGAATTTATAAGTGAGGATTCCTATTTCATTTTTGTTTTTATTTTATTCTATAAGGATAATTGTTGTATCCCCTACAATGGCAAGTGGCCTTTTAAAATACAAGGACAGCCTCCTGTTTAGCAGCAGTGTGTGAATCAGCCCAAGTAAGATCTAAATTTGTGATCTGAAGTAGCAAGATTTTATTCAAACAGATTCAAGCATAACTTGGATGAAAGATTTTCCTGTAGACTATAATAGGAAAGATTCAAAATATTTACAGTGCTTGGCTTCATGTTTTTGGCAAGACAGGATGAAAATAGCAGGTATGGTAAACCTTTTGGAGAATATAAATCCTGCAAAGTTTAAATAGCTTCAATAGTTTCCACAATTTTATTTTATTTTATTTTATTTTATTTATTTATTTGTGCCTTTAAGTCAGCTTTTGACTCCTGGCGACTGCCTGGACAAGTCCCTGCAGTTTTCCTGGCAAGGTTTTTCAGAGGTGGTTTGCCATTGCCTCCTTCCTAGGGCTGAGAGAGTGAGTGACTGGCCCAAGGTCACCCAGCTGGCTTGGTGCCTAGGCGGGACTAGAACTTACAGTCTCCCAGTTTCTAGCCTGGTGCCTTAACCACTACACCAAACTGGCTTTTTTCAACACTTTTTCAAAAACCTATTTTAAAACAGAGATACCAGGGATCAGAAAAGAAAAGACAATACATCAGCTTCTAATTGCCTGACCCAAAAAACCTATACAAAAGTTTTGGAAAAAAAAGATCCACATTCCTTTGACAATAGGTTGGGTTTTTTTAAAGCAGCTTGTGTGATATCAGTACTGCATATATTGTGCACTGTGATATAAACAAATCATCAGTACTGTGTGTAACAATCTAGAAGCAAGCAGATTGCCTCAACCCTCACACACAGTGAAGGCGTTGCAGGAGGAGAGCCATATTAGTTCATAGTGGCAGAAATCAGAAGGAGTCTGATAGCCTCTTTTCCAATTAACAAATGTTATCAAGTGGCATAAGCTTTTGTGATCTATCTCACATGTGCCATCATCTGCATAACCAATCTGCCTTCTCCTTCCTTCCCCCCAACCCCGCTTCACCCCACTTAAAATCCTACATGGGTCTAGCCACTCTATGCCTCTGATGAAGTGAGTTGTAGCTGACAAAAATGTACGCCTCTTAATAAAATTTTGTAATTGGAAAAGCTGCTACCATTCTCCTTCGCCCAATGAATAAAATCCACTCACTTAGCACAGATCAAGAGAGACCCATATAGATAGTAGTGATAATTTTTTTCCCATAGGGAGAAGAAGTGGGAAGAGTGAAAAAAGTATGAAAGGGACTTAAAGGAGGGAGCTGACCAGAATGAGTCAGACAAATAGATTGACTGTTAAGTATGGATTACATAAAAAGCAAATCAGATACAAAAAGAACAGCAGAATCAGAATCATGACTAAGAAACACCACAGCTTGTATGAAAGGAATGGCCCCTCTTAAGTGAAAAGAATACAGGAAGAAGAATCAATAATGTAAAATGTGCAATACTGAGACATCACAAAAAACAGAACAAAACACTACTCCATTCTTGATTAGTTGCTTTTAAGAAGCAATCGCGTCTATAAATAGTTTGAAATTGAGGAACTGGTTGTAGTTCCATCTGTGGAACATGGAGATGACACGGGCAGCTGACCTATTGCTCCTAAGCACCCTCTTCTCTTCAGCAGAGCTAAAGTGGCCCCTTGGTTTATTTGTGTTAGACTGAATGTAGAGGAAGACAAAGTGGGACCCTTAATCCCTCTATGTAATCCTACTCCAAGGCAATGGAGGTAGCAATGAGGGCTTATTTCTTTGCATCTGTTGCATCTGCAAGGAACCAGCTGGTGACTCTCATTTTTTGAGACATCTCAATCATGATGCTGTGGGATGGGAACTAGAACAATCAGATGCTTGCTGTGAGCAATGTTCATCATACTTTGTAAGCCAGGTCTATCAGTTTGTCTGATGGCTGTATATTATTGGGTTAATATTAACATTATTGCTTATACTTTTGGTAAGAGAGATAAGGTTCAAAGATGTAACATGATATTGAATTATAGACCAAAACCTTAGAATTTATTAAGAACTTTATCAGCCTGGACTATAGATAGCAACAAATTTTTGTGTTGTTGAAAAGAAACTACCACCCCAGATTTAAGATATTGGATAAAAGAAATGTTTTCACTTTCAGCCTTTGAATTGGCTTTTTATATGTGTGGCCAAGGTTTAATTCATTTTTTCCACAACTCAGCTGTTTTTATGTATTTATTGTGACATAGGTGTGTGCTTTGTTTCATGTTTCATGTGTGGTTCTTTGTGTTTTGTTTGGGGTCTTGTTATATACTTACAGTATACTGTTTGTATTTTATAATTTTTTATAGACAGACAGATAGATGGATGGATGGATGAAGACAGTAGCCTCCCATTTCCAGATGAAAGTATCTGGACATATTTCAGTCAGGGTTTTACCTGGGATATGGCCATGACATGGCTTTGGTTGCTTTGGCATATGACCTATGACCTATGCCTTATGCCTAAATCTAGATGGGAGGACTGCAATTATGGTAGCTTTCATCATTACTTTTAAACACAGTATATTTCTGGGCTACCTTGTAGGGTTGAGCCTTGGGGATCAAGTCATTGACCTGCAGTATCCCACAGGGCTCTGTTTACGTGAAGCCACTGAATGAGATAATTTGGAGCTTCCAAATTAGCTGTTCCAGAGTGCCATTAGTATCCTATTCCTCCTTATCATCTAATTTCAAGGAAGCAATCAGTAACTTTAAACATTGCTTAACTTCACAATAGGCTGGGTGAGGGAAAATAAACATTACACCCAGACAGAGCAAAGATGCTGCTTCTGATCATTTCCAAGGAAGAAATGGTGGACTGAAGACAACTCCGCGAAAAGCGGAGCCAATGACCATAGCAGATGAAGAGTCAGCAAGTAGACCAGCTCTTTGATAATTCCTCTCCAGACAAGGAAAGGACATGAGATGATCACCCACTAGTGCTCCAGACAGCTGCTTCTCATGAAGAGACCACAAGATAGCAGTCTCCAGCAGGTTTAGAGCTCTTGGAGACAAGGAAATAGACATCTTTCTCAAACCATGGTCAGCATCTTTGAAAGGACACTAAGTTCACATATTTCCTCTTTTAATCACTTTCAGAAATTGCTTGTTAACTGCTTTTCGGCTATTAGAAACCTTTGGATTGACATGTTTGACAGCACTGGGTGAATTTCTTTCAATCCTTAGCAAAAAAAAGTTTTAACCACAAGTTTAAAAAAAAAAATGTAAAAAAAAAATATTTGGGAATAAACAGCAAAAGGGTGATTAAAAATTTTATTTTAGAAAGTTACAAATGAACTAAGGATCCAAATAAATTTGAAATAACATAAACTCAACTTACAATTACAGAATGAAGTAAAATATTCTAACACTGGAGATACTGAAGGATATTTTTGAACAAGGCACTCAGAAGTTAATTTTAATAGTGTCAACAGAGACATGTGCCTCTATGGAGAGACTTGTCTAAAAGATGTTATGGAAGAGGAACAAGTTCTACCTGACAAGATAGGTAGATGAGTCAAAAGTGGATTTACAAATGACAGGCTAGAAGAATGACATAGAAAAAGATGGTACACTGGACATCCAAAGGAAACCAGCTGATGTCTTAATAATTAAAAGGGAAATACAAACAATAAACCAAGAGAGTGACCTGGATAATTTTCCTATACAGTATTGGATTTAAAAAAGAGTCTTGTTAAAGTTTTGAAAAATCTTGTGAGAAGGGACAAAGAAAAAATGAAAAGAAATCAAGTTCTATGACATTATTTGAAGGGACTAAAAATTAAGATTGTTAGAAATAAAAAGAAGGACTATATAGTTGCTTTATTTGATCAAGGTTAACATAGATATGTTGTTATCTCTGGTAATCCTTAATGGACTTTTGTTGACACCAGGACTGAAATGACACTGTTTTATGGATTTGTTTATAGATAAGAGATGGGATATAGGAAGAAGAGATCATTTATTATATTTTAAGAAGAGGTGATAAGTTACTAAAATTGTTTATACTTGTGATAAAGGTGGGAAGTCACTTCTTTATATATTTCTTTTCTTTTTCTTTACTATATTCTTATTTTTCTTTCTCTTTTTTCCTTTTTTTCTTCCTTTTCTGCACCTTCTATTCTTTCTTTTTCTTATTTTTTTCAGTTTGTATTAGTTTTTACTGTTGTATTTATAATATTTAATAAAATTGTTTATGTATGTGTTTGTGTGTGTGTATGTATGAGTGTGTGTGTGTGTATACATGCTGCTTCTGATAAGGAAAAAGCTGGATTTGGGGAATGAGTTGAACCTTCTTTTGGTAGTAGTTCCCATAAAAGGAACAGGTTCATAGTTTAAGAGTTCTCCTTGGGCCTGATTCATAGGTAGTGATTATGGCAAGGAGTACATTTGCACAATTATGGCAAGTGGGAACTCAGCAAAGGTTACCTATCCCTTAGGTATGTCTCATCTTGACTACTATATTGCGCTTTACATGAGGCTACCCAAGCAGCTAGGCTGCTGACTGCTATAGGGTACAGGGCTGATATGATGCCTGTACTGAAAGATCTCCATTGGTTGTCAGCTGCATACTGGACATAATACTGTCCTATGATTACATATGAAAAAGAGGAACAAGGATAAATCCATGATACATATGTGCTCCTAATTGCAGGGCTGACCACATGAAAAAAACAGAGAACTTTGTGGCAAGGTATTCATTTGAAGTTCTACGTGGTCCTGGAAATTTATCCTGACTAATTCAAAATTAGTTTGAAAGATTTTATCTTGCTTCAATTTATGTATTTGCATTCTCACCCAGCTTTAAAAAATTATCAACATGGTTTATAATATAAAAGCACTAATGTATATACAAATGAATACATTCAACTGGAATTTCAACAACAATTGTAAAACTTACTGAATTTACCACTTCTGAATGTGGATTCAAACAGAGCGTACAAATAAATAGAGGTTAATGTGTCCCGTGCAGTTTCGGCTCTTGGTCCCAACTCTCCTTATTATGTTTAGCTCCTTTGGATGGTTTCTCTCATTTCAGCTTTTCTCTGTATTTTCTCTGAGCAGATGGCATGTATTTGAGCGCTAGGTTTCACCCAGCCATCGTTTTTCATTTTTAAGTATGTCTATGAAGCTGATTTCAGGCCTGAAATCATTCTTGGAAACCAAGATGATGCCCAGAAGCTTCCAACTTCTCATTTATTTATTCATTCATATATTTAAAAGAATCCTTTAAAAGCATTAAAGTCAGGTGGAGCAGGAAGCTTGACAAGCATCAAGGGAGAGGGCCATGTACATCTTGGTCCCCAGATGCCCCAGGTTGCCTATCTCTGTTTTAGCATAAATCCCTTCTCACCTCTATGGGTGGTACGTGTCTTCCTCAATCTTGGGTCCTCTACCAGAGGCCTGGGAGTTTGAGGGTTCTGCGCAGTATCTTAGCTGTTCCTAGCACTGCACTCTTCTGGACAGAGAACTCTGATGTTGTTCCTGGGATCTGTTGGAGCCATTCTCCCAGCTTAGGAGTCACAGCCCCGAGTGCTCCTACCACCACTGGAACCACTTTGGCCTTTACTTTCCACATCCTCTCTATTTCCTCCTTCAGGCCCTGGTACTTCTCCAGCTTCTCATGCTCCTTCTTCCTGATGTTGCTGTCACTTGGCACTGCTACATCTATCACTACTGCTGTCTTCTGGTTTTTGTCTACTACCATGATGTCTGGTTGAGTACCTGCCTGTCTGTCTGGATCTGGAAGTCCCACAGGATCTTAGCCCTGTTATTCTCCATGACCCTCTGTGGAATCTCCCATCTGGACTTGGGGGGGTGTAGCCCATACACTGTGCAGATGTTCCTGTACACAATGCCAGCTACTTGGTTGTGCCGTTCAGTATATGCTATTCCTGCCTGCATCTTACACCCTGCCACTATGTGTTGGACTGTCTCTGAGGCCTCTCTGCACAATCTGCACCTTGGGTCCTGTCTAGTGTGGTAGACCCCTGCTTCTATGGATCTGGTGCTTAGTGCCTGTTCTTCTGCAGCTATGATCAGTGCCTCAGTGCTATCTCTTAGTCCAGCCCTTTTCAACCACTGATAGGATTTCCCATTGTCAGCCACCTTAGCTATCTGTCGATGGTACATCCCATGCAGGGGCTTGTCTTCCCATCGTACCTCCTCCACTTGAACTTCCTCCCCTGTCTACTGCTGCCTCAGGCATTCTCTCAGCAGCTCATCTTTGGGTGCCATCTTACTGATGTACTCCTGGATGCTCCAGGTTTCGTCCAGGATAGTGGCTTTGACACTCATCAGACCCCGCCCGCCCTCTTTGCGGCTGGTGTACAGTCTCTGGGTGTTGGACTTGGGGTGGAAACCTCCGTACATTGTGAAGAGCTTCCAGGTCTTCACATCGGCAGCCTCCATGTCTTCCTTTGGCCAGCTCACTATACCGGCAGGGTATCTGATAACTGGCAGGGCATACATGTTGATGGCATGGATCTTGTTCTTCCCATTGAGCTGGCTCTTCAGGACCTGTCTTATCCTTTGGTGGTACTTGGATGTTGCTGTCTTCCTTGCCTCCTCATCATGGTTCCCATGTGACTGTGGGACACCAAGGTATTTATAGCTGGTCTGTATGTCTGCTATGTGGCCCAGTGGTAGTTCCACTCCATCGGTCTTAACTACCTTCCCTCCCTATCATCCTGCCACCCTTCTCCAGTCCAAATGACATCCCAATATCCTCACTATAGATCCTTGTCAGGTGGATCAGTGAGTCGATGTCTCGTTCACTCTTAGCATACAGCTTGATGTCATCCATGTAGAGGAGTGGCTGATGGTGATTCCACTCTTGAACTTGTACCCATATCCAGTCCTTGTGATTATCTGGCTGAGGGGGTTTAAGCCTATGCAGAACAGCAGTGGAGACAGCGCATCACCTTGGTATATGCCACACTTGATGGCCACTTGTGCGAGCAGTCTTGAGTTCACTTCCAGTGTTGTCTTCCACAGTCCCATTGAGTTCTTGAGGAACGTCCTTAGTGTCCTGTTGACTTTGTATAACACCAGGCATTCACAGATCCATGTGTCTGGCATTGAGTCATAGGCTTTCCTGTAGTCAATCCAGGCTGTGCTCAGATTGGTCTGCCTAGTCCTTGAGTCTAGAGCGACTGCTCTATCTATGAGTAACTGGTGTTTTGAGCCTCTGGTGTTGTTCCCAATGCTCTTCTGAGCTGTGCTCATGTACTGGCCCATATGGTCTTGTATCTTGGCAGCTATGATGCCTGATAGAACTTTCCATGTTGTGGGGAGGCAGGTTATTGGCCGGTAGTTGGATGGTGCTCATCCCTTGTGATGGTCTTTCATGATCAGCACTGTCCTTCCTTGTGTTAGCCAGTCTGGATGGGAGCCTGCTGCTAGCAGCTGGTTCATCTGTGCTGCTAGGCGTTCATGCACTGCTGTTAGTTTCTTTAGCCAGTAGGTATGGATCATGTCCAGGCCAGGTGCCATCCAGCTTTTCATGTTCTTGACCTGCTGTTGGATGTCTGCTACTGTGATGGTGACTGGTTCCTGTTCTGGGAGATTGCTGTGGTCTGCTTTCAGGTCCTGCAGCCACTTTGCACTGGTGTTATATGTGTCTTCTCTTTCTCCCATATGTTCTTCCAGTACTGTTCAGTTTCCGCTGCTGGTGGCTCAGCTGTTACTGTGTGGTTGCACTGCAGTTGGGAGTACACTTTGGATGGTTCTTTGGAGAATAGGGCATTTATCTTCTTGGACTCTGCTTCTCTAGTGTATCTCCTTAGCCTGGAAGCCAGTGCTGTGAGCCTTTGTTTAGCAGTCTCTAGGGCTTCAGATAGAGTCAGGCCCATATATTTTTTCAGAAGCCGAGTCTTATCCTTAATCTCCACACCCTTCTGTAGCTCCACCAGCTGACTGACTTCTCCAAGTTGCCTTGATCTTAGCCTCCAATCTCATTTTCCAGGGTGGGTATGTACTGCTGTTGTTCTTGACTGTGTAGCCAAGCATTTCCAGGATTACAGCAGCTGTAGCATATACCAATTCATTGGTTTCAGTTATGGTGGTAATAGGGATTGTCTGGAGGGCTCTGTTGGCATCTTCTAGCATACTATCTAATGGTACTTCTCCACTGAGCCTTGGTAATCAGACTCAAGGATTGACTGTAGCTAGTTTATCCATGATCTTATGCCTCATATCAGCTGCTGTGCTCTGAAATGGAAGGGGTGGCAGTGACATTCCTGCTTCAGGTGTTGGCTGCACATCCAGTTGTTCCTCCAGGTCTGCTTGGGTCCGGGTTGTAATGTGGAGTTGGTCTATCTCAAGTTGTGAGAGCAGCTTCCTCTTCACTATGTTGAAGCGCTGGGTAACAAGTTGTTTCTCAGTTAGTGTGGATGTAGGCCTTCTGTCTATCCATAGTTCTCTCATATGTTTCATATATCCCCTCTCATTAGGGCTGCTGTTGTAGTAGCATTCCATCAATTCCAAGTTCTCTTGTCTCGTCCATGTATGGTTTGTTCCAGTAGCCCACTTAACATCAGATTGTCCTGGTTCCCCAACATCTGACGCGGACCTTGTTAATCTGGGCGACATCCGAGCTGGCATGACTCTCTTAGTTTGTGCCATTCTCATATTTGAGGTAGGCAGGTGAAGCGTTAGGGGGTCTTTGCCCAAGGACCCCTACTGGTAAGGTAGGTACCAGCCGGGATTTGAACCCCGGCCTCCTGCATCAAAGGTGGTGTTCTAACCACTATGCTATCCAGCCGCTACAGCGTATATAGCTACAATATATCTATCTCAATATCAATCACACATGCAGGCACACAAGGAAACAATGCAGTAAATGAGAAAGCATCAGCAGTATGAGATTGATTAAGAACAGAGGCACCCCACACAGGAAAGCTACCCAGTGAAAACCCTTTTATGTTGATAGCAGTATTTCACTGTCTATCATAAACTTACCGAAGCAGGCTTTCTGTATCCAGCTATCCTTTTACTGGGCATAAATCACTCCCAACAGGGAGTTTTATGCCTAAATCTGTTTACTGTCCTTATTGGTAGTTTTAAATTAATATTTATAAGCTGAAAGAGACCTAAAAGGACATAGAACAAAAATATTGAAATCCTGCAGCTTTGGTTTGTCCCTCTTCTTGACCACGGACACTCCTTAATTACCAATGACCCAGGAATAACCATTGTCACTGTTCTCCTCAGCTCACAAATCACTCCTCCTGAAGGCATTGTGGTTGACAAAAGTGGTGGGCCAAGCTAAATCGGCTTGGTTGATGTATTGGACAAGCAGGGAAAAAGGATATGCAAAGAAAATCTCTAGAAGAGACAACCAAAACATTGAACCAGTTAGAGATTGTATAGAACAGAAGCTGATCCACTGGAAATCCAAAAGAAGGTTACCTGAACAAACAAACAGTAACAACAAAAGCAGAAATTGTCACTCTCAGTCCCAGTTTACTGTATCCAACTGAAGTGCAGCTCAGGACTGCAGAAGCTTGGAAGCTCTCCAATGTATGGAGACCAAAGGGGACAACAATGGGGAGAAGTGGGGCCACGTTATTGTCATTATTGCTCTTTTTTTAGCCCACCTTTGTTATTTTTATAAATAACTCAAGTCAGCAAACATACCTAATACTCCTCCCTCCTCCTATTTTCCCCACAACAACAATCCTGTGAGATGGGTTGGGCTGAGAGAGAGTGATTGGCCCAAAGTCACCCAGCTGGCTTTCATGCCTAAGGCAGGCCTAGAACTCACAATCTCCTGCTTTTTAGGCCAGCACCTTAACCATTATGTCAAACTGGCCCTTATGGCAGATTGTCATCATAACCAATTCTTACTACTACTGATGGCATGCCTCTTGAGAAGTTAAATCAGAAGAAACACATTGTTTATAGCATGCACTTTTTATCTTGGACCTGTGTTAGAGGTATGGCTGTATCTCCTAATGACGGTCAATTCTTTATAAGTATCAGTTAGTTAGAGTTTGGGTATCTAATGTGTAACTGAACTGAACAACTGAATATGTAATTGGTTTGAAAATTTGCGTGGAATATTTAAAAAATATCTGTGGTCCAAAGCGGTTTGGCATGGGTGAGGATTCCATTGAAAAATAATTTAAAAACTGTGACTGGCAGACATAACTACTACTCCCCTTCCCCCTCCCATGTTGTTTCCTCTTCCTTCTCCTCTTTTGCCATTTCTTTTTGTATAATAAGAATTCACCTATTAAACAAGCATTTTTGATGGCACAGCTCTTTATCTTTGGCTCAGTGTATAGTTAAGTCCAAAGTAATTTGTTTGTTGTGAATTGCCCAGAGTTCCCCCACTGGGGGGAGATGGGCAGTTGAAAAATTTAATAAATAAATAAAATAAATAAATTTGTTACTTTGAGGCCAGTCTTAACAATTACAAAGTGTAAAGTGGCTACTTCAGGCAGCTGATTGTAGGTGATCAGATTGCTAGCTAGTTTATTCTTATTATTTTTTATTTTTATTGCTAGAGACTGGGAGAAGCATTTGTCAGATTTTCCACCTTAAAATTATTTAGTTATAATATAAAGTAATTTAATTCTGCCTTAATTTAGTTTAATTTTGCCTTCTAAAATAATTTAGTTGGGCGGGTATTCTATAACAAGGTTTCTTAAGCTTACAAACTCCTACTACAGTGATATAGGATTTTGAAAAATGACTTCCAAGATCATTTCTGAGAAGACATCAACCCACATCTTCTTTGTGAATTTATTATAATCCAGGATCTGTCCTTTTTCTCACCACATGGATGCCAGTAACTTATTTTCTGGATACTCTTTGGATATTGGCTGCCTATTTATTTCACATCTTCAATAAGAAATATTGGCAAGATATTATTAATACTAATATATTATTGAGTGAAGATATTATTAATACTTATTATCAGATTCAGCTCTACCATTAGGTTGAGACATTTTTTTAAATAATAGATACAAGGTGTTTGTTTATTTATTTACTTGTTTAAAAGATTTATATAGCCACCCATCTGGAGCAACTCTGGGCAGGTCACAACGAAAGTGTTTGCTTCACAGTCCCAGTTAATATAACATTGACCCTGACAATTATTGTCATCATATTATTTCCTCAATAGAATTATCCCCCTCCTCCTCCTCATCACCATCTTGCTTTATTCTATGCTCATTCTCCAAAGCAAAATCCATTTTTGTTTATGAAAAGTTCCTGAATCAAATGCTTCAAAAGAATTCCAATATGTTTGATACATAGAATGCTTTTCTGAACTAGGGGAATTAGAGGTTTTGGAAAAAATGTTTGGCTATATAAGTTTCTGTAGTATGTTCAAACTGTGCTAATTTAGAAAGTTAATTTTAAAGTCATGAAATCTTTTTCTTTGCCAATATTTCTTACTGAAGGTATGACTTTCATGCACGTATCAAATCTCTCTCATAGCAATTACAATATTTGTATATTATGCAAATAATTCCTTATTGCCTGGCAAACGCTTGCCAAATGAATGGTCATAATTTCTTTCACTGGAGCCCTGGCCCAGGCCAAAGTTATGCTGTACTTGATGTTTCTGGGAGATCTCTGAACTGACACATCTGAACGTAATTTTTCCATGGGCTTTGGGCCTTTCTTCTTAATAACCCTTTTACCATCCTCTTCAGTTTTTCCTAATCAGGCCAGGGACAAAATCCCATTCTACGCCTGGGAGAAACGACTTTCAAGCCACATTTTCTTGAGAATAATCTGTAGGAGGGGGCATCTGAATGGGGTTTAAGCATGCAGTGAGCAGGCTCAGATCCACCCGTTCTTTTTTCTGGGGGCGGCCTCAGGATGGCGATGGGTGAGCCATTCTGATTCTATGATGACTGTTTTATTCTATTTTATTTTATCTTTCAACTTTTTTTTTCATTTTTATATACTTTTAATTTACTTTTTATAAACTGTAATGCCTGGGAGGTCATCTATCTGCTCCATCTACAACTCGATAAAATATAAAACAGGACTCAAAAATGAGAAGAAGGAAGAAGAGACAGCATGTACACTCCACATCACAGACTCCATCCAAGCCTTTGAACCAGCAGAAAATGGATGAACATACAATAAATAGACAACTTAGTAACTCTGACCCTGCTTACTCGCCAGGTAGACATGACGCTTATAACTCTTATAACTCTTTGGAATGGGATCTACAGGCAGAAACTGAAAGTCAACCACCTATAGAACTTCCTTCTTCTCTGGAACAGGATAACCCCCTACCCAAACTGTTGCTGTTTGCTCAGCAGTGGCATTGCTTAGGCAAGATGGGCACATTATGAACTTAAAGAAGGAGATCGTAACAAATTGCATAACTAGGCAATGCCTGCTCACAGTGCAAATGGTGATCTCGGTCTTCAGACTTTTGACTTCAGTCAAAAATAAGGTTGACCTACTAAGGGACGCAGTGGCGCAGCGGCTTAATGATGCTGAAAGTTGCCGGCCAGAAATGGCTGACACTTCGGTGGTTCGAGTCCAGCCTTCGCGTTAACAGGGTGAGCTCCTGTTTCCTCCCCAGCTCCTGTCAACCCAACAGGTCGAAAGCTCACGTGAGTAGATAAATGGGGACTCTCACTCCGGTGAGAGGAAAAATGCTGGCAGCGCCTTGCACAGAGAGACGGGACCAGTTGCCGGTAAGCGCGAAACCGCGCTCGCCCGAAAAGGGCACGAAGCAATGGAAACCCCGCCTCCTGCGCTTGCCAGCTGGGCTCTGCTCTAGGAAGGAGGCTCTGGCAAACCACTTCCGAAAAACAATTGCCTTGAAAACTGCAAGGATTCGTCCAGGCAGTCACTGCAGGGTCAGTAATGACTGAGCGCAGACAAAAAAACAAAACAAAACTAAAGGAGTCCTTTTTAAAGTATACTGAGAGTCACCCAAATAAAACAGCAGAAGCTGGAAAGACAGCTGCTGTTCATGCCAACAAGAAACAAGCAGCGAACAGGGAATTTATAGCTGAGCCCACTCCCATATCTACTAGGAGAGAAAGAAATAACTGTGGAGGGCTTAACTCTCAAGCAGAAAAAGGGCAGAGACAAGTTAAGGTAATACCTCTAAACCGCTAGGAATACTTGCATGGAAATTGCAGGCTGGAATGCTAAATCCAAAGACTCCATTTTCATAAATTATGTTGCTGAATTTGACATACTCCATACTCAAGAAACCTGGCTAGATAACAGCTTGTTCATAAGTGGGTATAAGTCTCACTCACTTGCAGCAGCTCCTGGAGCAGGACGAGGTAGATTGTGTGGTGGGTTAAGTATACAAATGTCAACTAAGCTACTTTCAATCATTATATAGTTAGACCCAGTGCAGCACTATGCGATGTCTGTGCTGCTAAAATTTAATAATGCTCTATTACTATTGGTCAATGTCTAACTCCTGCCTTCTCAAAATAGGTCCCAATTTAACAGCTTATGGACCAAATTTGAAGCATACATAAGTACCCTTATGTTTAATAACCCCTCTGCTTATGTAATAGTTTCTGGTGACCTAAATGCAAGGATAGGGGCAAACAATAGGGCATTTTTTACTCAGTTCCACCAATACCCTCCAGAACTAGTTACAATCCCCCCTCTATCAATCTGGCAATGTAAAGATTCAAAAGAGGATTGCAAGGGGCTGTGTTTATTACAAACAAGTAACAAGCTAAATTTATATCTATTGAATGGATCTATCAGTAGTAATTTCCCTGGTGAATTCTCCCATGGGTTGGCTCAAGACCTTCCCTGATTGATTACACTTTAATCTCATGGAATTTAATTACTCTTGTACAAAAAAATTATCTAGACAATTGACCTGATAGTGACTATCTTTCATAACTGTTATCACAGGTATCACAATGATAAAAGCATTCAACAGTTGCCTTCTGGAAACAGAACTTACTCCAGTTTTGGAAACAGACCTAGAGCCAGGGTTGGTCCATGCCAAATGGACTCAGCAACTCAATGAACAAACTTCTCAGCTGCTTCTGTCTGAAGCAGCATCGCAGTTCCACTCTCCAATAGTTAAAGGGAGGTCTGGGAATTCCCTTCTGCAGACTTTCACCCAACTGAGTCAGTTCCTCCAGCCAGTGCTCTCCATCCAGATATTGAGGAAGACAGAAAAACATGGGGGCAAGGTTTATCCCTCTCAGCCCTGGTTTGACAAGGAATGTTTTGAGGCCAAGAGTAAACTGATTAGGAAATTTGCCCTAACTGCCTGCTAATTATAGCCCTATTAGCCTTTTGACGGGGTTGCATTACCCCATACAGATCCGGTACGTAATCTGGGGGTTCTCCTAGACTCACGACTTCTGCTTGAAGAGCAGGTGGCAGTCGTGGCTAGGAGGGCCTTTGCACGACTTCGTGTTGTGCGGCAGTTACGCCCATTCCTGGATCAGGAGGACCTCCGCACGGTCACTCATGCCCTGGTCACCTCTGGGTTGGACCACTGTAATGCGCTGTACATGGGGCTACCCTTGAAGAGTATCCGGAAGCTACAGCTGGTGCAGAATGCGGCAGCGCGGACAGTTCTTAATGCCCCTAGGAGAGCACGTATAACACCGCTGTTGCGTGAGCTGCATTGGTTACCAGTTTGTTTCCGGGTCCAATTCAAGGTGTTGGTCATTACCTTTAAAGCCCTTCATGGCACGGGACCAGGTTATCTGAGGAACCGCCTCGCCCCGGTCATTTCAGCCTGTCCCACTCAGTCCAGCAGAAGGGGCAGGTTGCAGACCCCACCAGTCAAGGAATTTCGATTGGTGGGGTCTAGGCAGAGAGCCTTTTCTGCTGTAGCGCCCGCCCTATGGAACATCCTGCCTCCTGAGGTCCGGTGTGCCCCCTCCCTCATGGCCTTCAGAAAAGGGCTCAAATCCTGGCTCTGCCTGAAGGCCTGGGGGCCAGAGAGGGGCCTGCACCTGTGAAGATGGCTGGTGGGATGATGGGTTGTCCCCCCCCACCCCCAGCATCTTACAGGTTTTTTAGGGCTAAAATCAGAGGAGGTTTTTAGGGCTTTTTTAATATATGTTTTTTAAAAATTATTTATAGATTTTAGCCATGTTTGGAGAGACCTGTGTTTTTTCTTCTTTTTTATTATTGTGAGCCGCTCAGAGTCACCCTTTGGGGGAGATGGGAGGCATACAAGCCTGAAAAATAAAATAAATAAATAAATTCAAATTGAATAAAGAGAAACCAACTAAGCACTTCAGACAGGATTTTATGTTCCTGAAGAAACAATGCAAACATCTCTTACAAAACAAGAAAAGAGAATTCACTGGGGCTTCCTGGTAGCAATTGATAACAGCATCCCAAGCCAGACACCCCATTCCATTTTGGCGCCTGATAGCTTCCCACCCAATTGACAGGCCCCTTTCACTTTCCCACCTTTTACCTGTATCTGTGTGGGAGGACCACTTTAGAGCATTACATGCACAAGAAGGGTCTCCTAAATGCAACTTAAATCTTAATGCTGACCTGCTCCCTAACTGGGCTTCAGTTTCAAGTGCTGAAACAAAGATGCTTATAAATCAGCTAAAGCCTGGGAAAGCTTTAGGTACTGACTTTATTATTCCCGAAATATTACACAAAAATTTGGAATGGTGGACCCCAGTTCTTGTTTTCCTGTTTACTTATATTGATTGCGCTGCACAAAACCCAGAGGACCTAGCCTAGCCCTCATAGTGCTCATTTATAAAAAGGGCACCCAAGACCTGCCTGCTAATTATAGCCCTATTAGCCTTTTAAGTGTAAGTAAGCTCTATGCCAGGCACTTATACAATAAATTAGGTGACTGGATCGACCTAGAGCATATATTGGCAGACAAGCAAGTGGGCTTCAGGACTGGACATGCCCTTATATTTCAACACCTGGCTGAAAAATACACATCTAAAATAGCTCAATATTATATACTGCATTTATTGATTTTAGGTCCTCATTTGATCTAGTTGCCAGAGCAAGGTATGGGCCAAGTTTATGAATGCTACCACTGATAGATGGTTACTGTTGCTTTATAAGAATTCTAGACTCAAAGTTTGATGCAGTATCCAAGGCCACCACACTAATGAGATTCCAACTTACAGGCAGGGATGCATTTTACAACTTTGTTATATGCAGATGACATAGTACTTGTATCACAAATGTTAATTGGACTTAAACAAGCTCTGGATGCTCTGGCCGATTACTGCTGTGAGGAAGCACTTGAAATCAACTATAGTAAAACTAAGATCCTGATCTCTGCAAAGAGACCTAAACTACATGAGTGGAGGATAAATGGCCAGAGTATTGAACAAGTGAAATCTTTTAAATATTTGGGCATAGTTTTCCACAGCTCCACCAAATGTGGTGCACACCAAAATTATGTTGTACAAAATACTCAAAAAACAGTGGCTGCAATTCAATCTTTTCACTTCACCAGAGGAGCATAGCATATCCCAGCAGCACTGAAGCTATATTCAGCTAAGGCTTGTGCACAACTACTTTTCAGTGCCCAGCTAGGACTTTACACTTCTGTTACTCCTCTTGAAAGGGTCCAGTCTAAATTCTTAAGGGCTATATTCCAGGTAGCCCCTCGTGTTCTAAATGTAGTATTAAGGAGGGAGGCAGAGCTGTCTAAAGTTGAAACAGGTGCATGGACCTGAATCATAGCACATTGGTTGAAGTTACTCTTCTTTCTCGCAGGTTTGACTTCTTTCCTTATTGAGGACAATTACAAGTCAGTATGGTTCAGGACAATCTCACAAAAACTTCAACATCTTGGCTTTTCCCAGGAGGCGTTCCTAATGATGGGTTATGAGCGTGCACTCAGCGCTTTTCAACAACATATCAAAGACCTGGAAGCCCAACAGGACCAGTCTACCTAAGAACATTTTTCTGAGCAGTCAAGACCCTTTTTATAAACCAGAAAGATGCTTATACCCCTTAACTGTTTCCAAATTCCAAAGAGCACTAACACTTAAATGATCTTACCACAGCAGTTTTGGAGGGCCAATACAAAAAAGCCCCTTATGAGCTGAGACTGTGTCCTGTGGACAAAGGGCTATTGAAACTACAGCTCATGGCCTGCTATACTGTACCCTCTATAAGGACTCAAGGACCTGCCTTATAACCCCTTACCTCATAAAACACCTGGGAAATTCTGATCTTTTTTATGTACAGTTGTTATCAGATCAGTATGATTCAGTCTCCTTGAATGTAGCTAAATTTTGTTATACTGCCTGTAAAATTAGGCAGGCTTTGATTATCCACTGATGAACGAACCACCAATTGTAATATTTTATCTTGTTTCGTTTTTATTTTATTTTTATTTTTAATGTGTTTTTGTTTGCAATTCTGGTCAGTGACCATAATAAAAATATTCATTCATTCATTCATTCATTCTCTCTCTGTCTGTCTCTCTTTCTGTCATTTCTAGGCCTCTGATAAACCCTGGCACACACCAATAAAACAGTAGGCTGTGTAGTTAATGCCAATATTGAAAATCACCTGTTCAGGCAGGGAGGAGTGAAGGAAGTAAATTTTGTCTCCATGCTTCTGAACTGGTGCTGGGGTATTCTCAGAGCTCCCAGCATCAACAAACAATTGTCTGGGTACAAATTCTTCAATGGACACTCTACATATTGTTACTGGTGGAAGGTTGGCTTAAAATAAACACACACACACACACGGACAGACGCTGCTGGATCAGAGCAATGGGCCCTCTACTCCTTCATCTCTTTTTTTCCAACTAATTGCTTTTAAGAAGCTTGACATATGATATAAGTAAGCAATATCTGCTTCCATTCTTTGCCTACATTGCCTCCTTACATGAAGGAGGTGCTTTGAGAAATAGCTAATTTGTCTAATTCTAATGCCATTTAGTTCTGTGGTCCTGGTCCACCCATGTTCAAATATGCAATAGCTGATTTCATATTAATCATTCATTGAGTGAAGAAATATTCTCTTGTGTCAATTAGGACTCTACTCCCCAACAGTTTTACTGGCTGGCTCTAAGCTATATCATTATGGAGCCCTCTCTTAGTTAATTTTATTGTTTCTAAATCAAAAAGCCCCTGGCATTTTAGGCTTCTTTGTAGGAAGTAATATTTTCTTTTCCTGAGTAGTTTGACAGTCATACCAGAACCTGGCCAGAACTCAGGATGAAGGGAAGAATCATTTTGGTGGCTGCTACATGGCAGACAAGATGCCACAGCCCTCTTCTTAAGATCTTTCCCTTGTGCAGAATTAGCTCTGAATTCTGTCCCTCCCTCCCTCTCTCTCCCATAGCTGCAGCTCCCTCCATCTCACCCATATCTCCAGCCAATTCCCAGCAGTCAGCTATGCTCCCAGAATCTAAAACCTAGATATCTCACAGTCAAAATGCAGAAACAGCGCTAAATTCAGTCCCTGAACTTTCCCACCGCTAAGTCCACTCCAACTTTTCTTCTTCTCCTTGCATCCTTTCCCATTCCATCCCTTTTCTCCCCCATCCTTCTCCCACCCTTCTGAGTTTCCTGAAATGACTATTAGTTTTCTTCCCACCTTATTTGGGTCATCCTCAGTTTTCTAATTATTGAGAACTTCACTTTTTCTGACTGATGCACAGAAGTGCCAAAACATATCCTGACAGAGGATGCTGAAATTATGCACACACATGCATACACACACACACACACACACACACACACACAATACCTATCTCTTGTCTTTCTTGAAAGTGCTGAAAACAATTTAGGTTGAATCATTGCTACTTTCATCCATGTGTGATGTAGTTTGGGCTGAAAGAAAGCAGTTGGTCCAAAGTCATGAATAAGCTTCCATGGCTGAGTGGGGACTTCAGCCTGGGCCTTGACCCAATCCAACTCTTTAATCATGACACCATCGGCCATTGGCAACCTGTACCTTCATTTGTACATCTTTTCCTCAAGGTAGGCCCAGCGTTGAAAGCTGGGTGGACAACTAATATGATAACTAAATCCATATGGTTTTGTACTCTCCAAATACAAAGCCAGTAAATAAACAGAAACACTTTCCTCTAAATATAATTTATTTCCCATTTCCTCACTTTCAAGCCCATTGCAACTCATCCCACTGACTATACACCAAAATATATGATTCTGCTTCACTCTTGGCACCACTCCCAGAAACCGTGTCGCAGAAATTAGGGCCGCGCAAACCTTTCAAAAGGTGCTTCATTTCAATGAAGGTTCATGCAAAGTGCTCCCTTGAAGCTGCCTTCTGAAGCAACACAATCCCTTCACTTCGTAGACTGAAGCACCAATGTTGCTTCACTTTGCTCTACTTTGCAATTCACCCTCAGCACAGCTTTTGTTACAGCACTTGCCAAGCAAGTATTTGGCAAACATTGAGCTGGGATGCTCCACTCGCCTCCTCTGGCACTGTTTTCCCCAAGCTCTGGCAGGCACTTCAAAAGGCACATCACTTGCCTTCCCTAACAGGCTGCTGCCAAAGCAGGGAATGTCTTCTGCCCGGGCACCCTGCCTGCACAGAAGCGTCTTCTGATTTTGGCAAGAGAGAGGGAGGGGGCAGGGAGAAATGTGGAGGCCACACAAGTCACTTCACACAGGCCTAACAAAAAGCACTTGTTCCACCAGAGGGAAAGCAGCTGTCACAGGCTGCTTGAGCACACATATGTATCTGGCATGATTTGCGTTAGGTGCAGGGTAAGCAAACTGTTGGTGGCTGGAGGCCATGCTTATACTGGTTGGAGGCCATGCTTATACTGCCCATACCTACATTAAAGAGGAAAAGATCATCTCCTAGTTCACATTGCAAACATCCAGCATTTATTTCCATCCGTTCTGTTTATTTTAACTAAATCATAACATTGAACCCACTACACTGGATTTAATGCCTGAACCTGGAGGGACCAGTGATGAAAAAACATGAGCTGTATTCATAACTCATTCTTCTAAAGTTTTGTGTTGTTGGGTATTTTAATTGCCCCAACTCTTGTCTCCAGCTGTGGCCTCACCTTAGGCTCAACAGCATGATAAGGTCTAGCTTGTCAAAGTTGATTATTTATTCACTATCCCATCATACCTTTGACATGCCTGTCAGTTTTTATATGACAGAAAAATGAACAGGGCTGCTGAAGTTTTCTTTCCCACAGTGGAGGTCTGTCCTTTTTAACCACACCCTAAAGGCTTATGTGTCAGGGTGCAGCTGCAGTGACAGGGTGGCAAAAGTAGCTAGTCCTTTGCCTGCCTCTGTGGGGTTTTCCTTCCAAGGAGATTCACGTTTAGTTCTAATTATTTGTCTTGCCACCAGCTTCCGTTTTATTTTCAGCTTCTCTTCCTCTCCAAAAAAGAGACATTTTAAATGCTAAATCTTGGGTGGGGTAATCCAGATTTCAATTCAAACAGCACATCCTATGGACCACCATGCAAATGAATCTGACCTCACTTCTCAGTGAATAAACAGAACGGCTATTCTGCAACTGCAAGCAGAATTTGTACTAAATGAATGAAGTAAAAGTCTAGAAAAAAGTCTAAAGTCGTCTGTTGCAGAAAGTAACTAGATTCGTTCATTCTATAGTCATGTTCTGCCAGATGTTAAAATGTAATCATCTTATTAAGAAAGGTATTAAGTATTGGGAAGATTGTCTAATAAGGATGCAAATCAATGTTTTATATGTTTATCCCTCCATACAATCCTATGCACTAGTAAAGCATATGCTCTATAGAGACATATAACATTTCAGAGTCAGTTGCAGTTTTAAGGATCAGGTGACAGGAAAGAGCTATGCTTGAGAGCCAGAGAGCTGCAACTGATCAGCATAAAGTAAAGAAGAACTGAGCTAGGGGAATAAATGGTCTAATCTAAAATATCATCCTTTGTTCTCTGACATTACTATATTAAGCATTTATTTTATTAAAAAAACACACAATTGTTTCAGTAGCTGCCATTTGCACAAGAAGAGAAATTAATAGGGACAGCAGCAAAATATTGGAGAGCTTAATAAGTTGAATCAAGCCATGGTTTGTTTAACCATAACATTACTGCAGATGGATTCACAAAACTCTCAAGATCATAATCTGTGGTATACAAACCACAGTGGTTGAACTCACATAATAACTAAACAAAACCATACTGGACTATGCTGAAGATAATTTATTCCTTTTATTGGGAAACGTATGGTAAAAGTAAAGACTTATCTAGAGTTAGGATTAGGGTTAATCTTCAACTATCATGTGTATTCAGACTAGAAGAGACTTGATACTATGGTCAGATATGGGAGATTTAACAGGATCCCCTATAATGAACGCATTTGTATATGCGGAGCACCTGAAATTGGGGATACAGCACACATACTATTCGACTGTAACTTGTATAAGATGGTGAGAGACATACATCTTGGCCCATATGTTAAACGAATGACCCATTGGGATTCACATATTAGAACAACATATTTTATGTGTGGTCAAAACCCAAAAATAACATATAACACAGCCTTGTTGCAAAGCAATGCATTTGAGATCTACATATGTGGGATCGATTGGAGTGAATTGCCGGAGTGATATGGAAATATGATCTGTATTTTCACTTACATGTATACCTACTTATACTTATTACTCTATTTTTATTTAAGTTTTATTTAGTCTGCTTGCTATATTACTTTTATAAAGAGTTTTATTAATTATTTACTGTTTAATTGTTATTTTGATAAGACCTTAGGGCTAATCAATAAACTTTGATTTGATTTGATTTGATTTGACTAGAAGAATAAGATTTGGATTTGGAGGTATAATTATAAGGCATATTTAAGAAAATTCTTCTAAGTAGTTAATCAAATAAGGTAGCTTCAAAGTGCTCCACAGAATCAGTATATTTTCTGCGCTTCTGGGATTGTAACAGAAAATATCTAATATTCCAATTTAATTTTCATATATGGA
The DNA here is from genome assembly GCA_030867105.1 of Liasis olivaceus. Lineage (NCBI taxonomy): Eukaryota > Metazoa > Chordata > Lepidosauria > Squamata > Pythonidae > Liasis > Liasis olivaceus. Next base: position 284,944,670 of record CM061349.1, read on the forward strand.
GAATGTGGGGGACTGAGTGATATGATGAGGTCTCTGATATTAACACAAGTAGTTGGCCAATGAGTTTTATAACCTCATTAAACTCTCTTCAGTTGGAACTCTTTTGGGATGACAAGGCTAATAAGGTTTTGGACTTCCTTTAGTTTCTCAACTCTCAATTTCTTTACTATGCCAGATACAAGCCTTAGCTCTGCTTTCTCTTGTGCTAATGGGATTTTACATTTCTATGCTGGTCCTGCCAAACATTTGGGAGTTCAACCAACTCCCAGCACTCTAAATATGGGCTCAAGACACACCGGTCCAGTAATATACTCTTTGGGCAAGCTTTTATTTACTTAGTTATCTACAAAAGCTTATACGCCACTCCAATCAAAAACAACTCTGAGCAACTTACATTCTATAATGCAATAATAGGACTAAACTAGATAATAAAACAGCAACTGTAGAAATCATATTAAATTATTAAGAATTACTAGATACCACTTTATTAGGAGCAATCAAGTATTCATGTCTTCCCCCAAAGTCCTCAAGAATAGTCAGTTCTTAATTGCTTTCTGGAACACTGAAGACATGCTGTTCCAAAGGTAGAGGGCAGCTACAGGTAAGTCTCACATTCAGCATCATTGGTTCCTTAGGAGTTGGGACCACAGCAAGCCTTCACTACTGTACCATATCTCCCTGGGCAGGCACATTTCACATGAAGTAGCCTATGAATGAATCTTTTTTTGACTTGAATCTACAATCTCAAGTAATGTGACTCAAATCAGTTTGCCCTCAAATCTCAGTTTGAATAAGTTCAAACCTCAAAGTTAATTTGACTTGAATCAGGGCTGCCATAGTATATAGAAGAAAATGATTAACACACACACCCCATCCCCAAAAGGGGACTGCCTCTGGCCCTGTCTGGTTGAAGGTGGTCCAAACAGAGGTGGGGGGAGGATTGGAGGATTGACTCCAGAAATGGGGAAAGGAAGCTCATAGCTTGGGTCAGTATTCTGTTCCCTGCATGAGAGGCAGGGAGGAGTTTAATGGGAGCCACCCAGAGTCCCCCATTGTGGGGAGATGGGTGGGGACAAGTCTATTAAATAAATAAATAAATAAATAAATAATGGCCTACCCCACTTGAGTGAGAAGACATGGGGCATAGGTCCAGTCCTGGAGCAGTACAGGAGCTGTTTGAGAGACCTAGGTGAGTGAGAATGAAGCCCTGGGGGAAGGTCGGCCAATTCTGCTACAGTAGCCTCAGGCTAGTTGGCAAGGGATCAATGGGGGCACTACTAGGGAGAATGTTGGAATGGAAAGTGGGAGATACCCTGTATAGGGAGCTGCCAGGGAGGAGGGATAATTTCAATAACAATGTGCAGAGGAAGGTATAATAGGAGGAAAGAATTTGGTTCCAATCTCCTTTTTAGCCAGAAAGGGAACAATAGAATGGATGTGGAACATGGTGAGCCCATTCTTGAGGGGGAAGGTGATTCTAGCAACCTTGTAAGAGGTGGTAGTGTGCCCCTTCCTCAGGAAGCCATCACTCAACTTATATTTGATAATTACAGTTCCATCTCCAATCTTCTTAGAGGACTCTGAATTAAATGGATCTAGATTCCTTCCTGTCAAGGTTTAACCCTGGACACAGGAACCTCATCAGTCACTTTTGTGGGTAATCTGCCTCAGGATTTGGAAGCAATTCCCTCATGGCCCCCACTGACCATATTTGCCGACTACTTATGTGTGGTAGCCTTGAAGACATCCTCCCTAGTAGCCAACATTGAAATTAACAGGAAACATCACCAGATAAATAATCAAGGAAGAAACAACACCCTAATCTAGGAACTTTCAAGGAAGAAGCCAGACCGAAACAAAGACTGGCAGGACAAGCTAGTGTATGTAAACAACCAGCAAACTCCACTCTCCCATGCACTGATGATGTTATGATGATGTTAGCTAGCTTGGTAATGAAATATATGCAGGAAAACAACTGAGTTCAGAGACCATCAAGAACTGAACAGTTCAAATATGAGCTATATATGTTCTCTGTTATTGAAAGAGAAATTGCAACTCTGTCTTGATGATAGAACTGCTGGATATGGGAGAGGATTTAAAACTGTACATTGCTGAAAGTAAAAGCAGATGTCAAGGACTTTGTTCTTCCTTTCTGGTATGTCACTTGGCCAGTTTACTGCAGCCCTTTTCTTTGTCAGGTTCAGCTGTCGCGGCACTGCTAGGAAGCCCAGCCAGCCACGCTGAGCCAATTCTACCGCCCGCTTGCAAGCCGGGGAGAAAGAAGAAGTGAGAGCCGCGGCTGATTAATGGGCCACCTGCACCCACTTAACACGCAGAGTGGATGTTTGTATCCGCTCTGATGAGCGGCGCGCGCCAAGACAAAGGGCAAAGCCACGAGCCACAAAAAGGCGATCACCGCGCGATCGAGAAAACCCCGGTTTTGCGTGCAGCTGAAAGGACCCCAAGGAAACAAGCCCACGCTGGAGGGGCAGGCAATCAAGGGACAATGGCATACCAGCTGAACCTGCCATTTGGAGCATTAAGGGGGATTATGGGGGGCACTTACAAACCACAACATGTAACCTGACAACGGGGTGAAATGCAGGAAGGGGAGAGCTATAAATTGTAACCCGAAATGTGCCAAGCCAGTCCTGGCTTTGTTTGTCACTGTTGCATTATGCTTGAGTAAACCTCTTTTGTGAACCACACGTGTCACGGGAGTTTCTCGGGGCATTCCTTACACTCTTCACCACAGGGAAGTTTCTATTTCAATGGAATGTATTACTGATTTTTCCTTATTCAGAGTTACACAACCATTTTGTGGTAGTGAACTTGTTTACCAAAATTGCTCATTTTATTCTTTCCATCAGCTTGGGAGACTGCACAACTTTTTCTAGACAATGTTTTTTTAGGTACAAGAGCTTATTCAATTATGTCATCTCAGATCAGGGATCTCAATTTATATCCAAGGTGCTCTTCCAATGAAATGTTTATTTCAGTTTATTTGTTATCCTCAAATCATCCAGCCTCCAATGAACAGAGACAATGAACTAAATATTAGAACAATACTTGAGATGCTATGTTTCTTATCAGCAGAACAATTGGACTGAACTCTTGTCAAAATTGCATATGACAACTCAGTAACATAGGCATGTTTCCCATTCAGGCAACCTGTAGTTGCTGTCCCTGCATCTTGCCCTCCAGAACTCATGCATCTGCTGTTCCTTGGGCCTCATACTTTCAATCAGAGAGGCAGGCTGCTTAGCTCCTCTTAAAGAACAATTATATTTGGCAAAGGTTACACACAAGCTTGCTGCAAATGCACAGAAGTAAAAGGGTACCAAGCTATTTGGTGTGGCTTTCCACTAAATTTTCACTTTATCTAAAAATATTCACTTTATTTAAATATTCACTTTATCTAAATATTCACTCATCTAAAAAGCTGGACTCCAAGTTTATTATTCCCTTTCCAATTACTCAGCAAATTAACTCAGTAGTCTTTCATTTACAATTGCCTCCTTCCATGACAATTCAACTGGTCAGCACCAGCTCAAGGGTATATGGTGCCCCTAGGCCACATTGACTGGTGGCACCACCTCCTGCTAATATGAAGATTTGCATTTTAGAATGATTTGTAAGGAGGGGCGGTATTAGTGTCTCCTAAGCTTTGGCACCCTAAGGCAAGGCCTACTCTGCATCTGGTCTTCCATCAGCTGCAGCTTGTGTGTGATGAGCCAGCCCTGCCTCTTGCATTTGAAAACTGTCCCCACACACATACACAGACCAGTTCTAGTCAATGGGGAAGAAGAATATGAAGTGGAATATATCCTGGATTCTAGATGCAAGAGGAAATATTTGGAATATCTTATCCACTGGAGGATCTAAGGGTCATGGGAGAACACAACAGATGTCCATGTTCTATACCTTGTACACTAGTTTCATTGGAAATTCCTGCACAAGCCCTGTCCCTGTGACCTGTCACTGCTATCAGCAGAGAACCCCAGGATGATGAAGACTCTATGCTTTCTATCATGATAGATTCTCCAGTACCAGTTGCCATGCAACAGGAAAGGAAGGGTGATTTTGTAGGTCCATCTGACTCTGCAATGCAAGACTTGTCTGTTGAGCTTGGGAAACTGCCAAGTGAGGCTGGGGGTAGTGAATCTGTAATTGTTTCTCATGGTGATATACTTGGGTTGTTTTTACCCAGCAGGAGAGACTGGTTTTTATGGGAAGGGAGACAAAGATAGTGAAGGAATGTGAAAGCCATTAACAGGTAAAAGAGTCAGTAAATGAAATGTCAGCCATGGGAAAGAATTGAGTATTAGGAAGAGACTTAAAATAACCCCACCTTGATTCTGCATACCAAAAGAGAGGACAGAGGGAAACTCTGGCAGGGTTTCAAAATTCTGCTATTATACCCTACAATGATAGAGTTCCAATAGCTCTTGCAGTGTCTTATTTCCTGATCTGGCCTACCTCAAAGGGATGAAAATTCTTTTTAATATCTACATGAAGCTGCTGGAAGAGGTCATTCATCAGTTTGGAGTGGGTATCATCAGGATTGAATAAATATATACATAGACTAGGAAGACACAGTCACCACGGCACGTAGCCAAGTGACTGGCTGCAATTCAGCAAAGGAGTGAGAAAAGGCTGCCTACTCTCTCCTTATTTATTCAACCCCTATGCTGAATATACTGTATATCAAGGCAGGCTGGACTGGAAGAAGATGAGCATAGGTTTAAAATTGGACAAAGTAACATCAATAACTTATGCTATGCTGATTACACTAGTTATCACTAGCTAACTTCATTAGCTGAAAATGCAAGTGATCTGGAAGCTCTAGTAATGAAAGTCAAGGAGCACAGTGAAAAAACTGAACTAAGATTAAATATAAGTTAATGACAGCATGTACAGTAACCAGTCTTAGAACTGACAATGAAGATATTGATGTGGTGGATAGTTTTTGCCTTTTGGGATCAACTATCCATAGAAAGGAACAGGCAGTCAAGAAATACACCACAGACTAGCTCTTGGTAGGGTAGCAAAAAGGCATTGGAAAAGATATTCAGATGCTGTGACATGTCTATATCTACAAAACTCAGAATTGTTCAGGCAATGGTTTTCAGTATGATACTCTGTGGAAATGAAACTTGGCCTTTGAAGAAACAGGACAGGAAGAGTATTGATACTTTTGAACTTTGGTATTGGAAGAGACCCCAACAATACTATAGATAGCTAAAAAAACCAAAAAGATACATCACAGAACAAATCAATTCAGAGTTCTTCCTTGAGGCACAAATGACCAGACTCAAATTATCATTTATAAGAAAGTTTATGAGAAGTCCATAATGCTGGGAAAGATGGAAGGAAAGAGAAGATGAGGACAACCAACAGCAAGGTAGATGATCTTGCTTTGGAAGGTGACAGGTGCACTGTTGGAAGACCTGAAAGGCCAGGTTGGGGACAGATCATCCTGGAGAACTTCTATCTGTGTGATCTCTACAACTTGAGGGCATATAATCAACAACAACAAAAAAAAGATGAATGCAAGGAAATGTGACCTGTCTTGGGAATTTGTCTTCCAGTGTAGGACCACAAATGTCACCCCTGCATTGTTGCAACATGAAAATTGATTTGGAGAGTGGAACACCACCCCCAATGTTTAGGATCAAAGCCTAAAAGACTTAAATTTTAAAAAGTGACAGAACTTTGCTTCTTTGAGTTAAAATCATGCATGTATAGCTAATGTACCTCACATATTTAAGGGCTCGGCTAAAAGTAGGACCAAGCATCCATTAAACAATCACTTTCAGAAAAGAGGCAGGATGCTATTATGCAGTTTTTAGGTGACTTAAATCACATTGCTCTCCCCCCCCCCCCGCCTTCTTTCTTTCATGTTAGCTGTTTAAATCAGCAGTTCTGAAGCTCCAGTTCACCAAAAATGCTAATTTTCATTGGTCCTCAATTGTAATTCAAATTGCTCCCCACAGCCTCCAGGATGCATTCAACAGACAACTCAAAGCTCACCAATTGCAATGCTGGAGGTCGCAGATGCTCCATCATTTTATTTTGTCTTATTTTAAAAAACATGAATGAAGAGGCTGGTTGCACTTAAAACTCTCAGGCGTGCCTGTTCCCTTGGGGGGCTGTTCCATTTGGGCTTGGCAGGGCTTGCAAGAGTTCAGTTTCCTTTCTCCCCTCCCCCGCCCTACTTTCCAACATGGTCAGAGAAGCCATGCTCTGTCACCTGGAGTGAAAGCTGACAGGAATGAACACAGGCAGGAAGCAGCGTGACACACGCATTGTCATGCATGACTGAGCCAGAGCCATCAACAGCAATTAAACACTAAGAGCTCGGGATCCTTCTGGACAGGTTCAAGTTTGCTGGCACTGCTGTGATTAGATGTTTTGCACTGTTTTTCTGTAGTCTGTGTGTGACATAGTTCTTGTCCCTTGCTCTTTTCTCATGTATGTGTGCATGCACACATGCATATTGCATTGCCCTAACTCTCACATGTTTTCAGTACAAATCTGAATAAAATGAGATAATTGCAAGTCCCATTTGCAAAAAAAAAAACAAAAAAAAAAGAATGAAAAGAATGAAAGAATTTATGCACCCACAATTGCTGATGAATAATTTTAATGGCTCAACCAATCTGAGATAATGTTCATTGCACTATTTAACAATACATCCTGCATTCTAAAAAAAAAACAAAACCCAAAGTTATGTTGGTTGAGCTCTTGAATGAAAGGCAGGATATGAAGCTAAGAAATAAATTTTGAAGGAAAATTCTGTGTATAGCTGGGCAGTACCTTTATTAGGACCAACCAAAGTGATAGATAAACCTGCAATACTTTTGAGATTCCCAGAATTCTTCATTGGGCAAGATGGCAATGTTTCTAAAGCAAGAGCAACTTTAATTTCTTATCTCCCCATTTTAGCAGGTTCATTTGTTTTGCCAGAGAATGCTGGGAATCAGGGAATTCTCCTAGTTTATACAGGAGTGGTGTGAAAAGGTTAGGACAACAATTCAATAACTTTACTATAAAGAGGAATTGATAGTCCTCACACTACCCCAGAGATGTACATGAAAACATCAGGCTGTAGGCCTTTCCCAACCTGAGCCCTCCAGATGTGTGGACTTGGTTCCATCATCTCCAGTAACTAATGTGTTGGACTCCATTCCAGTGAATAAAGCTGACATGTACAAACACAGCAAAATGGACACCTTCAAAAAAAGAAAAAGAAGAAGAAGTGCTATCTTAAAAAGGTAGATACTGTGCTAACTGATGATGCAGCTGGCTTTTGAGAATGGGGATAGGCAGTTCTGTTTTTTGCTATATGAGCAAGAGAGGTAAATCACAAGCCAGGTTCTATGCTGCTACATCAGACAGACGATCCACATATCTGGAAAGAGTAAATGGAACCATCTTCATTGAGCAACCCAGCAGGATGCACATCAGGAAGAATGTACTGGTGTAGGCTTTCACGGTCAGCATCAATCAAACAGTGGTGAGCTTTCAGGCTAAATGACCATGATCTAGTTTTCTGATGTCCTCACATTTCACCAGCAGCTGTGGCTGGCATCTTCAGAGGCAGAGTAAGCTGCCTTCTGGTGTCCTTCTTGGCAGCTCACAGGCCAGCAAACAGCAACTCACTGGGCTCTTGTATTTGAACCTGGGAAGCTGATTTCTAATGGCTCTATGTCATGGGAGTCCAAAAAGCTGGTTCCTGATTGGTTCCTCATCTAAGCAGACATCCAACTGGTTTATTCTGAAGAACTTCCAAGAGAACAGGTTCCTGACTGGCCTGTCTTTGAGTCATGCTATTGCTAGGTGTTCTTTCTTGTGAGATTGCTGCAGATGTTTTTTGTTTTTGATTAGTTAAGGGCTGATTAGTGTGAAGTAAAGCTGGGATCTATGCTTTGATTTTCAAACTCTCCTCCTTCCTGTTGAAGTTATTGGAATGTTTATGGATTTCAATAGTTTTTCTGTTTTACCAGCGCTTATGTGTCTTTGAATTGGACCTTGTGTCCAGTATGAAGCAGTGCATGTTCTGCTACTACTGATTTTTCAGGTTATCCTAGACGACAATGCCTTTCATGTACTTTTAGCCAAATAGTAACACTGCATTTTGTGGTTCCAATACACCTGTCCACAGCTGCAGGAGATGAGGTAAACTCCTGATGATAAAAGTAGATTTCTGCCATCCTTGGGTGATCAAATGAATCTTCTTTATTGGTTTGTAGATTGTTTTTAGGTTGTGATTCTCTGTTAGTTTTCCAGTATGGTCTATAACTTTCTAACTATAGGGGATAAACACCTTTCCTATTGGAAGTGTCTTTAGATGCATCTTTATTGTTGTTAGATTGCATTGTCTACCTGCTCTCATCAGCAGAATACTCAGCTTGAAGAGCATTATAAAGATGTCTCAGATGAAAACCATAAATATTTCAACATCTGTAGTAACCACACCATAAAGAACACTTAGCAGCCTGGCTCAAAGACAGGCCAATCAGGAACCAGTTCTCTTGGAATTTCTTCAAAATAGACCAGTGATAAATATACCTAGACAAGAAACCATTCAGGAACAGCTTTCTTGGACTGCCTTGACATTGACCAGTCAGAGATCAGCTTGCCAGGTTTAAATGCAAGAGCCAAGTCAAGCCCTGTTCAGTTGTTTGTGAGCAACTGAGCAGGTTCCTACAAACTGAACAAGTTCTTACAAACTATAAATATCTGCTGGAATATGATGGGTTGGCAATATGATCTTCTTGAAAATAAGAGGATATAAATGTGTGAAGGAACATTAACAAGCACTAGGCAAATCTGACAACCTATTTATAGATTAAAAAATGGCTAAAATATAAGAACTTTGGAATTCTCTGGTTATAGGAAGACAATTTACACAAATAGAACTATAAATGTTTATACCTAGCAATAGTCATGCTTTAATAGTTTAGGTGGACCATCCCTAAGAGTGACAGAAGGTCCAGTAACAAGTGGGCTGCTCTTCCACTTTGATACTGAGCTGAGAAATGGAATGGAAGGAAGAACAGAACTTCCTAACTATTTAAAGTATATTCTATTTCATCCGTGGTTGACTTGTGGAGTGGAAAAAACAGTCAATCATGTCCTTTGGGAATGTTTTCATTATGATAATGACAGAGGTCTACTGTTGCAAGGTTTCTTTGACTTGAGTATTCAGATTTCTTCTTTAAGAATAAAGCCAATACAGAGTGATTTCAAAAGCCGCTCTGCAGCTCTTGTGGCTTATTGTGACTAATGGGATGTTCAAATTGTCTCAGCAGATGGCAATTGTCTGGTCTATACTGACCATTATTGTGAAGAAGACAGGGAGGAAGAGGAGGAATAATAACCTGAAATAAATTTATAAAGTTAAGAATCATATTGCAGGGAATGTTACAGACTTCGAATGAAATAAATTATTGATTCATGTAGAATTCCATAATAGTTTTTCTAATAATGAGACCAAATGAGATAGTAGAAATCTTGGATATGATACTATTTCCTCTAATAAACTTTGATTCTCATTTTCAGTTACATTTGTTAGAGACATGAAAGCTTTATTGTGCAGGATTTTATATCCCCAGAGCTCCCAGCACAGTCTTACAGCAGGATTTCTCGTAGAGTAAGAAAGGGGTAACAATCTGATGTTCTGTAGATGTGTTGGGTCTTTGTCTCCCATCAGTCCTAATCAGCATAACAAAAGGGAAGGAAATCTGGGAACTGTAGTTCAAAACATCAGGAATGCTCCAAGTAGTCCATTTCTGGTTTAAGGAAAAAGATGCTGGTAGTAGTTAATTCACTGAACTGAAGATAGATTGCTGAAATCTAGGATTTTTACAGAAAAGTGGAATTCAAATCAAAAATTTCCTGGTGCAAAGTTAGTGTATTTCCAAAACAAAATTTCAGTTCAAAATCGAAGGAAGGAAGGAAGGAAGGAAGGAAGGAAGGAAGGAAGGAAGGAAGGAAGGAAGGAAGGAAGGTCGGTCTGGACATATTACCTTTCCTCTACAATTTTCTTTTTTTGTGTATGTGTGCCTTCACATCAATCTTGAATTCTGACAACTGCCTAGACAAATCTATGCAATATTCTTGGCAACATTTTCAAAAGTAGTTTGCCATTGTCTTCTTCCTAGGACTGAGAGAAAGTGACTGGCCCAAGGTCATCCAGCTGGCTTTGTATCTAAGGCAGGACTAGACTCATGGTCTCCCAGTTTCTATCCTGGTGCCTTTAATTACTACACCAAGAAGTAGATTGGTCTTCTACAATCCTTAGTTATTCTAAAACTAATACATCAAGTGATATGAATTCTACAGAAATCGAGTTTCAGGTACTTTCTGTAGATTTACAAGATTTTGAAAAGAATGTGAGGCAGTGGGTTGTTCAGCATCCACTTTATAATCAAGTGTTCTGTTGACTGAGCAGTTCCTTTTTATCACAAAAGCTCAGCTATTTAATTCACTAATGTATCCACTTGATGTCAGTATCATTGCCCATTAAAACAGTCTGCCAAAGGGTCAATGCTTGTGTATGGACAGCTGTAAGATAATGGCAAAATGCACGTGTGTGTGTTTGTGTATGATTTTTCTGCTGTTCTTTTCTGGATGACAAATGTATCTCCCTGTTTTCTACAAACCTTTCATATAAGACAAAATGAAAATACAGTATAGCTAATTAGATAACATTATGGCGAAAGAAAAATAAAATAGCAGAGGTTTACTGAACAGATGGAGCCAAATATAGGGTTTTAGATAGGAAGATAAGAAGCCAAGTCCTTCAAGGCTGCTGGATCTGAAATACTGTCTCGTCCTCTTTGCTAGATAAGCAAAGTGTCTTAATAACACAATTCACACATCTGAGTCACCAAAACATGGATTACTTGGTTTCAATTAGCATGTTACACGAACCCAGCCAATGTAATTCATAAACAATGATTTATGTTAGTATATTGTGCAAACCTATATAATTGTGGGTTATTCAATAAACCATGGTTAGAAGAAACTATGCTCAGCCCTATATGTGAACTGAAACTGTGCAAAGACCCATCTTACGTTGGTCTGGGGGCCAAAGTTTCCCAGTTCTGGGGAATTATTTGAGAAAACTGAAGCTCTGCCTTTTCATTACCTACCGCGGGAAAAACATAAATATCTAAAAGCACCTATAAAGTTTTGGTTTCTATCAGAATGAGGTAAAGTTAGACCTTTAAGATGAATGGAAGAAATTGGTACAATGGTTTTTGAATTATATTGCCTCACAAATTGTACTACTAACATTTCCCTAAGTAAGTGTTTTGGTTTGGGATGGGGGAATACTGCCTACAAAAGCAGAAGAAAGTAAGAAGACAGATACAGACAATATGTCATAACCAGGCTAAAGAAAGCTGGATCAGACCAAAGTGTCTTGTCCAGTCAACAGTAACCCTTCTTAGGTTTGTTTGTTTGCTTGTTTGTTTTGGAAAACTAAAAGGTTATTATAATGTGGCTTTGTGGTTAGCTTAACCAAAAAAACAAATCAAAACACCACCCTATCTGATTGCAATATAGAAGAGAAATTGCACGAATTATTTTTAATAAGATAATGCCATGTGGTAAAACATGACCATTTATGGAGAAAGGAGTTTCAAGGAAGGCTTTCTTTTTTACAGCTTTCTGCCCAAACTCCATCCATCTGAAGTGCCATCAGTAGCCAAAAGGGAGCATGTAATTCTTTTAAGCCTGGATTTAAGCAATTATGCAAAGCAAAACAAAGCTAGTCTATGTGATCTGTTTTTCTGCCAAAGCCCATTGGTTAGGATTATAGACAGTCACATCCTTCTTGAAAGGGCTTTGATCTTCTCACTGTTGTCTTCTTGTTTTCTGGGTAATAATCATGTTCTGTCGTTTCAGACTTGTCTTTTCAGTGCTTCAGCAAAGGTCTGATGGGAGAAAACTGAATATATCTTCACAATCTGTGGATTCTAAATTTCTACTGTTCCTGTATCTTCTCTGATAATTTTTCTTTAGTCTTCCTCTGGTTCTTCAGGTTATTCCAGGACAGGTACATAATTCCACAGTAGGAAGCTGCCCTCCACTATCTGTGTCTGTTGTATAGGCATTATTAGAAGAGAAGCTGGTTTCATGAAAACTAAAGCCAATTTTCCAACCTGGCAAAATGATCAGAAAGAATAGTAGAAATAGAATAAAATTGCAAAAGCTGCCTCTCATTTTTATTGCTTTCCATAGACAGGAGGCTTTGATTCTGAAATTTCCTCTGGTAAGATTCTACAGTTTAGAAACCAATTTGGATAACAAAATGAACAAGGAAGGAAGGCAGGCAGGCAAGCAAGCAAGGAACTCTACGATGCGCAATGCATTTTGAGTTTTGCAGGAAAATCCAGACATCCTACATCAAGGATGAAGCATACGTTAACTTGTAAATGTGCAGGTTTCAATGAATTGTTTCAAATTCAATCAACAAGCCACATACTGAGCTGATATCATCTGTAGAGTTCTGTGACAACTCATATTAAAACAGTATATCAAAAAGCAGATTAGGAGAGGTGGATTCTTCTGCTTAGAGAATCACATATCTTTTGAGTTGATCTGATTACCTGATTTTAAATGTTATCTTTTAATGTTGCCATCATTCTACTGACTGATCTATATATATATGCCCAGTTAACAATTAAAGTTCAGCTCTTTACCACACCCTTTACAAATCAGGACCTGCCACACTTAAATGTGTGCCACTAGCTTTGTCATCCAAATGTGCATCATCATTCTTGTATCATTCTTGTACACACAAGTGGCCATAAAAACTGTAGGGTGGGTTGTGTCAGAAAAACACTGTAAGGGGAAACTTTAAAACTCTCTCCCTTGCCATGATAGTCATCATACATACATACATATATGAATTCTGATCAGAGATAATCCAAAGTGGCACCTATGATAAGGGAAACCTTGTTTTAATGAACTAATTGGGAGGTGTGTACTATTTGGGAAAGGTTTATGGAGAGTAGGGCTTTATAGGGCTTTATTTCATTGGCATGATGATGTCATGCACAAATTAATGTACACAGTTTCCATAATGTTTTGTAATTTGTGTATAGACATCATTAGTCAAGTAACATATATCACCACAAAGATTTGGTCTGCTACGTGTGGTCCACCATGTTAAAGTCTGGTAAAATGAGATTTCACTGCAGTATCATGCTAGAACTGCAACAGAGCATCCAATCAAAGCTAGACCAAGACAGGGGCTAAATCTGAGTAGATCTGAATTACATTACTTCTGTAGAAATATTACACTATTGCTGCAAAATTCTGATTTTATCAAGGAGCATGTAAATCTGGGTTAAGTTTATAAATATGGTGTCCCCTTCTCCATCTCATCATTCCTGTCTTTCCTCAGTTACGAGAGTACACAGAAAAAGACAGACTGCATTTACACACCATACCAAGCCATGATTAATCATGGTTTATTGAATAAGCAACAATTTATCTGGGTTTGCCCACACATGCAGCCACTAACTATATGACTGAACTCTTCCCACAGAAATAGATTTTTAGGGCAAAGGACAAATAAACAAGATACTTATGCTATGCAGTTGCCAATCTATATATTGGGAGGCAATGAGATAAGCACTGTCACTTGAATTATCCAAGAGGAAAGAGAGAGAGGGAGGGAGGGAGGGAGAGAGAGAGAAGTATAAAAGGCCTAGAAAAGCAGGTTATGATGGCTCCTTGGCACACTCTTCTTATGGGTAAATCACAAACAGATAGATAGAGCTCAGGGGTTGGCTGAAAGGTTTAGATTTGTTAGGCACAAGGGAAGGTTTTGGGACAAAATGAACCTGTAGAAGAGAAGTGGACTTCATCTGAACTGTAATGAAATCAGGCTGCTGACCTATAGCAGTGTAAGGGTGGCAGAGCTTTAAACTGATGGCTGGGGGAAATCCTGGTCCTGGTCAGCATCCAGTCTGGAAGAGCATCATCATTTTAGAAAACACTCTAAGGGATAAAAGCAATGATAAAAATGAGTGAATGGATGAAAATGTCAATCTACTGACAAAAGGGAGACAAAAAAAGCTGGGAAAAAAGATTCACAACAACAACATTGGGAAAAGGGCATGTTGTATAGATGTTTCAGTGACAATGCTAGAAGTCTCTGAACCAGGATGGGGGAATTAGATACATAGTTATGAATGAAATACATAGATATAGTTAGTAAATCATGAACCTGGTGGAATGGAGAGAATCAGTGGAAAACAGTCATTCATTCATGAATGCAACCTCATGAAAAGGATACAGAAGGGTACATTGGGGATGGTTTACTCTTTATATCAAAAATAAAATACAATCTAATGTAGTAAAAATATTGAAAGACCACATTCTTCCATAGAACTTCTACTGGTGGCAACATCTGGCCGTAAATGTAAATTTGATCTAGGGACAAGCCATTGCCCTAGATTGATCAAAATACAGAGGGTGGTCTTGAGATGCTGGACAAATCAGAGAGGCATTCAAAAGAGTTCAATTACCCTCACATGGATTGGGTACATTCTGGTCATGACAAAGAAACCCACTTTCTAGACACCCATAATGATTGTGCCTTAGAACCATTGGTGTTGGAGCCAACCAGGGAAGAGGCAACCCTAGATTTAATCCTAACTAGTGATCATGATCTGGTGCTAGATATAACTGGTGCAACAAATAGCAAACAATGACCATAATGCTATTACATTTAACATAAATGCAAGGGGGAAACTGCCAGCAAGGTACAGCTAAGGCACATTTGATTTCAAAAGGGGAAACGTTAAAAATGAGGGACCAATAGAAAAGCCTGAAAGGTAAAGTGAAGAGGGCCAAATGTCCCTCTCCATGGTGCCTAGCTAAAGGAAAATCAGCATGGATTCCTCCAAGGTCAATTCTGCTTCACCAGCCTTTAGAGTTTTTAAGTTTGTCAATTCATGGACAAAATCTATCTATATGGTCACTAAGAGTTGGCAGCAACTTGGTGGCTTATAGTCAATCAAGTTTTTCAACATGCACATGGATGGAGATGTCCCTATCAACACTTTATACCTGGATTTTTGGAAAGCCTTTGAAAACATTCCTCAGCAAAGGCTCTTAAGTAAACTTAGTGTCCACAGGTTAAGAGGACCATTTTTAATAGATTGATAACTGACTGAAAAATTGAGGCAATTTTTGTGGACAATTGTCTTAGTGGAGAGAAGCAAGAAGTGGGGTCTTTCAAGTGTTGGGACCTATGCTTTTTAACTTGTTTGAAGATGATCTTGACTTAGGGATAAGCAATCAGCTGATCAAATCTTCAGGCAATACCGAACTATTCAGGGAGCTAGAACCAAAAATGACCATGAAGAGCTCCAGAAGAATTCTTTAAACAGGGTAAATTGTCAACCAAATTGCTCATGCAATTTCATTTCAGTACATGTAAAATGATACACACTGGGACACCCCCCCCCCCCAACTTTGAATATACTCTGTGCGGAGGGATTCTGATTGACTGCCACTAATGAGGATAAAGATCTTGGGTCATAGCAGAGAGCTCAGTGACGATGCTGATTCAGTGTATGGCAGCTGATAAAAAGGCAAATTATGTTCAAGGGATCATTAGGAAAGAGAATGAAAATAAAAATGTCCTAACAAACTACAGTATGTATGCATCTGCAGTACTGTGTACAGTTTCAGTTGCTACACTGAAGAATGACATAATAGAGTTGGAAAAAATGTAGACAATGGCAACAAAAATTATCAGGGAGCGTGAAGACTATTCCAATGAGAAAAAGCTAGAATGGTTGTGATTCTTTAACTTAGAAAAAAGGCATCTGAAAGAGGACATGACTGAGGTGTACAAAATTATGCACAGCATGGAAAAAGTAGATAGAGATATGTTTTTCTTCTCTCTCAAAATATTAACATCAGAAGCCATCCAATGATGCTTGAAAGAAGATTTAAATCAGACAATAGGAAACACTTCTTGACATACCACATATTTATTCTGTGGAATTAATTACCTCAAGAAATGGTGATGGCCACTAGTTTAACTGGATTTAATAAGTGATTTCATAAATTCATAGAGGACAAGTCTATCAAGGGCTTTTGGGGTTGAACACTCAAGATTGTTTCCAGACTTCCAGATCAGTTGTAGAGTAACGATTGTGGAAGGCAGGTATATTTCCATGTCCTGCTTTCAACAGCCAGAGGTATCTGAGATGAGTCTTGGTCTGATCCAGCAGGGCTTCTTATACAAGTGAACTTATCTATGGGTAGATTAAAGGTTTTGGACAGAAAATATAAATAACAATGTGGTGGCCATCAGTTTTATTTCCCTTAAAGCACATTAATAATGTGTTGAGTCATAAACAAATATGGACAGAATCTGCCAGGTTGCTCAAGAAATAAAGACATTTCCTCACACCAAACCTGAGAGAAGCTGATGAATTTTCATCAGTCCAAAACTACCTACCTGCCTACGCAGGTTGACTTACTGGATGAAAAAAACAAAGAAGCTGTGAATCTACTGCAGTGTCCATATACTATTAGCTAGTCTATGGATCTTGGACCAAAAAGACCCACACTACTTAACCAATTCTTGCTTAGATAATAAAACTCTCTAAACAACATTGGGACAGTCTCAATTTTTCAATCATACCTACTCCAGAGAGTTACTGTGAAAAAATTATGAAGCTTTGACGAAACAATAGAAAAATGGTTCAAGATCATAATTAGGGCATACGTGTAAAGCCAGTATATACATACCAACTGTTTAGACAATAATGAAAATTGGTCCAAATCTCTCTATACCAAGAACACATGCTAAGGAGTCACCATTCATTCCAGAACAAGGAGACTAAGGGGTTAGAAAGGAAGTGCAGAAATAGGACTTCAGATATCGAACAAGGCATTTAAAGTGGAATCACACTGGTTTTGCACACTGGGTTCACACATTGCCCTGGGTGGTTAAATAATGTGGTTTATTTGACTTTTGCTTAATGGAATGCAGGGACAATTATGGCTTAAGGTTACATGTAATCCCAACAAATTTTGGTTTATTCAAACTATGATTAAGCAAGTCTTGCCTTCACATAATGTTTCAAGGAACACAGGGCTCTTGAAAACAACAATTCTACATTGAATTCTTCTGTTTCATAATTTTATTTATTTATTCATCGTATTTATATAGTCATATTTATATATTTATAATGTGTCATCTACTACAATTATCTGTGTCCTGGTTCCAGCACTCTGTGGAAGCCCATGTCAGGGGGAGCCAATCAAGTGGAGGAGAAAAGAAACACTTTGAATGATTAAATTAAGACACGTGTTGTTTTATTACACATTATAGAGTGCTAAAAAAGCAAGAATCTAATCCAACAGATATGCTGTTTGTGGTAAAATAAGCAATAATACATTTTAATCTACTCTGAAGCTTGGAAACCAGATAAGAAAATAAAAAGTAACTAAACTTTTGAAAGATTTCCTTTCATTGCTAACATGTAGCCAAGACTTCATCCAGTTATATCCAGAGACTGAAATGTCTTTTATTTTAATTTCACTTCAAGTAACTAAAACGTATGTTTTAAGTATCTTTGAGCAAGCAGAGACAGATCAGGAGCTTGGAAAATATGACAGTGGTTTGCAAAGAGAAATGCATCAGACTGAGTATTTGAGAGGTGGGTCAGAAGTTAACAGAATTTTGCCCTTCTACAAAAACTTAAGCTGCAGATCGGAAAGTGTTTATGTGATATCACAGTGTGAATGATAAGTGTCAGTAAGAGTTGGATGGAGGTGAGGTCAATATAGATTTTTTTCCCAAAGGCTGCCTGACTGATATTGCCTTTGATGAGATAGTTGTCATTTTCAAATCACTCTATACATTCAGCAAATCGAATACCAAAACAGCATAGCTGCATAACTAGGAAAGGCACCAGTGTAGCAAATTTATTGTTTAAAGATACAGCCATCGAGTCTGATTGTCAAGTTTGATTGTCATGCTGCTCCATTAAGTAATCAGTTCAGGACAAAGGTTAGATTTCTCAAGAACCCTCCTTTGCTACATTTTAAAAATATTTTGTAAACTTATTAACTAGAAAGCGGTATATTAATTAAACATCACAATGTATTTTATGTTTACTTTAATGGACACATAATGACTTTTGTTTAAAAGGATTTCACTGTACATTATTACACATTTTGCATATAATAAGGAGGAGAAAATCAATTATTTTAAGAATTCCTTTCTTCAGGCAGCTCACTGAAGTCTGGCTGTGTTAAATTGACGTAAGTTTTTTTCCCATTTTACTTTTCCCATTTTTCCTTGAAAAAGAATGTAATGATAAAAATAATAAAGAGAACATTGCTCTATTTTCAGTATCTTACCATTTATTTCATTTTTAGACAAAGCATCTTTGTTTGAAACTTTAATTTTTAGAATTTTCTCTTTTGTTAAAAATTTACCTAGCTTTAGTACAAATGTTTTAGAAAGTAGTTGTTGCAAGAATTAGATTCCTATCATAACATGCCAGGCTATGATTTGTCAAGAAGGAAATCAACAAATAAGACTTAGTAGTACTGATGGTCAGTATAGCCATCAGAATTCTTCCCTTTGACCCATAAAACAGTCATTCATGAACTATGTCATGTAGCAGTGATGGAAGAATAGAAGTAGTAAAATATATATATTCTAACACTATATCTATCCGTACCCTAACCAGTAACAACGTCTTGATTCTTCTGGAACAATATAAGTTTTGTACTGAAGGCCCTCAAGTACAAATGTTTCATAGAAAGTACTCTCAGTGTTTATGTAATTTGAACAAAATAAGAGTTTATAGCTTTAATGCAAGTTGCAGAATTATTTCAATCAATAAAATTCATTGAAAATCTTCCTCTTAACAACAAGCGGCCAGTTTTTTCAAATTGGAGATGGTTTCAAATAGTTTAGAGATGCATATTGCTCCTGTGGATATTAAACTGAGTTTGCAAATACAGCATGAAACAAACAAACAAAAACTACATGTTCTATAGAACCCGCATGTCAGCTGAGGTAAAAATATGCTTATACCTGGCTATGCATGAAAGGAAAGTTTTCTTTTTGGAGAGGGCAAAACAGAGTGATTTTTTTCTACATTTATGCATTGCTTTTAGCTTAAAAAGGAATTCCTGCTTTGCAATTTCTCCACCCCTTCTGCAGAACTGTAAAAGAATCCATCTCCAATTCTGTTATTTTATCAGTTTTAATAAAGATCATATATTGTCTCCTGCAGCAAAAAAGCAGTGCAGCAATTCTGAAGCATAAAGATGAAAAATGCCACCAGGACAGACTGACTTCCCACCAGTCTTTTTCAAGCCCTGGCTGATTAACTGGTGTCCAAGATGGGGGAGCTGCTACCAGCTACTCACCTATGACTAAAATAATATGGAAATATTTCATATCAATGAAAGCATCAAAGAAATTATTCTGTACCGAGATGAAAATAAACATCTACTGAAACAAAAAGATAATTGGTTTTAGGAAGTAATTTTTTATCATTATACTGATGATCAATAAAATGAAATTTCAGTCCAATTATTAATGACTACTAACAGGAAGCCTCTTCATGTGCATGGCCATTAAAGTTATTCGTTTTCTCAAAGTTAGTTGTAAAGGACTTGAGTGGAACTTTTTCATTTGCTCACAACCAGAAAAAAGAGATGGTCTCTTTGCTTTGTCCACCAAAGATTATGGAACAATATATTTGGGAGTTATTAAAATACCATAAACCTCCCTTGGTTGGCTCCTAGATATGCCTAGTACACCCAGCTGAAGCTAATGGAATTTACATTACTTATAATTAACTCCTACGACTTTCAGTAGGCCTGTTACAAACTTAAACTGAATCTAACTCCATGTGCATATGTTTCGACAGAAGCTTCTTTAGGATAGATTACATGCAATTTTGTACTTCCCTTATTTGAGCCTCTTGCAAAGGAAATACAATGGCTCTGTGAACTCTACAGTTTGCCTTTTTGATGCTATAAGTACTGTTACCTCAATTAAGCAATAACTAGTTTTGATGGCAAAAAAGGATTTCACCCAGGCGCCACTGCCGCCTCCTCCTCCTCCTCCAGCTTGGCCATCCCAGTGGACTCTCATCCTGGACTTTGCTTAGTGGGGAAACAGAGTAGCTTCCTTCCCAAGCTGCAGTAGCAGGTTTGCCAGCACTTGCCATAGCTGAAGGGGAGGCATACTGCAGCGGTACAGACAGTGAGAGCACAGGAGTAAGCACCCCGGGCCTGCAGCTATAGATGGCAAGCTCTCTGCTCAACCTGGGCCTGCTGGGCCTCTCTCTCTTCTTCAGTGGAAGGGGGAAGAATTTAAGGATTGGTTGGTGAGATCCAGACTGTTCCATGCCTGATTGTAAATGGCTTTCAGACGATGCTTCCAGAAATCTCCCTGGCTACAAAGAGACGTAGAATCATAGAGTTGGAAGAGGCCATTTAGGTCATGGAGTCCAACCCCTTGCTCAGTGAAGGAATTGAAATTAAAGCAAATTAAACTCATAAAGAAAGGTGATAGTCAAAGTTCTTGAGGCAGTCCTCATGAACAGGCAATTTCATTCATGTATTCCATAATTCCCCGCTAGTTGGGAAGCTATATCTGCGTCAGTCTTCACTTCTAATCAGATGTGCTTCTTGTATATGAACAGTGAACTACTTTTCCAAGGGCATTCCTTATGGAGCCCAAATAGCATCATCTATTTCAAAGAGTCAGAGCCAGCTATCCGATAAATCCCAAGGGCTGGAAAATACAAAATAATAATCTTGGTGGGGGTTGTGGGGGGTGTAGAAGGCTTCCAATTTTTAAGTATCCAGGGAGCAAGTGAAACCTGATAAAGAGTATCTGTGGAAAAAGAATGATTGCATAACTGGAAGAGTGAACTGGAATGTTCCACTGTGAAGTATGTAATAAACATAAAGATTCATTCCCACCGCTGTCCCTGATATAGTAGTCACTGTTTCTGCTGACTTCTAGTCACATGTGGGGGCATGACACGCAGGCCAGTAGCTCAGGCCAACTTCTGAAACCATTCGGTTTTCGCATACCATTGCAAATTTTGATGTGCTTATTTATTTCTTTATTTCTATTATTTATATAGCTGCCCATCTCACACAAGTAACTCTGGGTGGCTTACAAGGATTAAAAACACAAAAACCCATAACATATAACCCCTGGTGCCCAAGGATAAAGAATAAACCCACTCACAGAAAAAAGCACATTGACAACAGCGGAGCTCAACCCAAATGCCTGGGGAAACAGCCAGGTCTTATAATGCCTTGTGAAAGGCTAACAGGATTGGGGCCAACCAAATCTCTGGCAGGACGCTGCTCCACAGGGCAGGCGCTGCCACTGAGAAGGCGTGACTCCAGGGTCCAACCAGATGACATTGTTTAATAGAAGCGACCTAGAGCATGCCCTCTCTGCTAGATCTAGTAGGGCAAGCAGAAATAATGCGAGAAAGGTGATCCCACAAGTACCCTGGCCTTATGGTACATATGCCTGCAAATTCTGCATACTTTTTTTTTTTTTAAGCTACTGACAATACCCATAATGCTATATTAAAAAGGCATGGGGAGTTAAAACTCAGTGGAAACAAACAGGCCACATCAGCTGAAGATTTACTCAGAAATATGTACCTGTACTACATTGACATCACCAATGTAAGAGAAAAAATGCTATTATTCTAACCCCCTTTATTTTAAATGTCAATTGCCTAAAGTTATTGAGTGTTCCCAAAGTAGCCTCATCTGAATATAATCATTATGTTTATCTGAACTTCTTATTACCTGATGTTTTCTGTTTTCTCTAGGCCATTCAGATAAAAGTGATTGTAGTTATATCACATGCACATACATTGATTGGAGCTACCAATCTATTTTCATGAAAGGCTAGTTAAATCTTTCAAAGGATGAGACAGGCAGGGTTGGATATATAATTCAAACCTGCCAGTTTCTCATGAGAAGGGATAACACTTGTCTGTTATATGTCACTAATGTGTACTGCATTTCTCACAGATCTGCACTTTCTGCATAAGTTGACTAACCTTTAATAATGATATGGATTTTGATAACCTCGATTGAATCATTCATCTTACAATATTTGAGCCACCGGATAAAGGTTTATATGGTCTTTGCTCTCTTATAATTTCAACCTCTTAAAATGTTAGGCTTGTATATTTAATGCTATGCTTGTTTTAAAGTCACACCTGCAGATTTTTTATCTGTATTCCCTCAGCACAAATATTCCAGAATCAGCACTTCGCTGTTCTCCCATGAAAAGTGATGAGGAATTGAAATGGCTGAGGTCATATGATCTGCCTTGTGCTGTCTTAACCCGGACACCAGGAGCTTGGGCATGAAAGCAAGTTCTATTTTGGCCACACTTCATTGAGTTCCCCGTGCAGATGCTCTGCATATTTCTCAGCAGAATTAGTAACAGTAATCATTGTGGAAGATGTTCCAGCTTGTGGCTGCTCCTCGTACTGGGTGATGACAAACTTGTTCCATCCATTTGACACCAGAAAAAGGCCATGTGTTGGAGCTTATTGGTTCTGAAGTGAGCACAGGGAGGAAGAACCCACCAGGGGAATGAGTGGCTTCAGTAACTGAGTCATTTTTCCAGCTGGTGCATAAAGCAGTCAGCAGATGCTGTGAGTCTCTCACAAACACTCAGTCGTTTACATCATGCTCAGCAAGAGTTTGCTTTTGTGACAAATGCATGATCCCTTGATTTCTGCCAGCACCATCCAATAATATACTCCGTGTAAATGTCAAGTCTATACCTTTAAGGAGCAGTTTAGAAATACTCTGGGAAAAGTCCAAAACTGTAACAGTAACTGATATACTGTAATGGCTGACATATACAATGAAATGGGTTTTCAGTGATTAAAAAATAGCACTTCCATTCATGAACTTACCAAAAAAGAAAGAAAAGTGAGAGAGCTAGGTCACAGTAATGCTTTAAAAATCTGGTTTTCTCAGTATAAATCTCTATTCTCTGTATTTTTTTCAGATTAAAATATTATTTGAAATTCATAAGGTGCCCATCCTTTGAGCCTTATATAAAAGTTAAACATAGAATTTAAAACATTGTAGAATTCTGCATCCGAGTGGAAGCATCTTTAAGAATTTCAGAGTCAGCCCAAGACTACTGGTAATGAAGTTATGTAGGTCAATCTGTCTGGTTGGAATTAGGGTGCAATAAATAATGCTGCATTTAAAGGGCCATCCAAATATTATAAATAAGATCAAAATAAACAGAATGTAGGGGAGTGCAAGTGGTTATTTTAATATTTCAGACTTAAATTATATTATGTGGGCACAAATGTAATTTATAGATTTCATTACATATCTTTCAAAGGCATCACATATCTGTAAGCTACAGATAACGTTTTCATACTTCTGACATAGTGTTTATGGAGGAATTCTAATGTGATAACTGTAGATAACAGTGTTAAAATCTAAAGCAGTTATGTGGCTTGATTCCTCCCTCTCACTTGTAGAGAGGTATTCTGAGATGGGGATTTCTGAATATGTGAACTCTTAAACACATGATGACACTGAGAAGACTGCAACCTCTCCCCAGGTACATCTGCCCATCCCATCAGATCTGGCAGAGATCTGCAGATCCTGTCTGCTAGAGAATTACATTTGGCAGTTCCCAGGAGGCGGGCTTTCTCTGCTGTGGTGCACACCTTGTGGAATCTTCTCCCCCCAGAAGTGAGATTAGCTCCATCCCTCTTAACATTCTGCAAGTCCCTCAAGACCTGGCTATGAATCAGGCCTGGGGCTCCCAGGGGACTGGGGCGATTTTATGATGGCTCCCTTATTGATTTTATCCCTTCCTGTTTTGTGTGTTTTTACAGTTGTTTATATGTAGTCGTTTTTATGTATTTATTTTTTTAATTGTTGTACACCACTCAGACTCACCTTGTGTGAGATGGGTGGCTATATAAATATGATAAATAAATAAATAAATCCTCTGACTATTTGGACCAGTTGCAAATAGGCAGGCAGGTACTATACAGATCTTGGTACAATTATTTGCATTCATGGTTTCATGCATAGCACAAAGTAAATTGCATTCTGCACTATTTCACAGTGAGATTTCTGTTCTCTTTTGGATTCAGTTCATTCTGGTGCTCTAAATAGTCTATAGTCCTTACATGTGTTATATTATATATTACTCAAAGAAATGAGGGCAAAGCATTACTGTTGCATACTTGGGAAAAAAAACAGATTCATACACAGGATAGATAGGGACTCTCTTCAGATGATTTTTTGAAAGTGTGGTGGGAAATGAAGAAGATTATGTGCTCACAGATTCATACATCAAGTAGTAATGAAGTTATTCCTTCTTTACTGCTGCATAATTAGGAGCTTTCTTTTCAGGGACCAAGCGAGCATATACAGATGCATGCATGGCTACAGACTTGATGACTTCTCTTCCACTTATGTTTTCTTGTAGCATCTGAAGGAAGTTAAAATTATGGTATTATAAAGTTACCAGAAGTCTTTCTTTGGTTTTCTTCTACCTCAAAGCAATGCTTCATTATCTCTATTGCAAGATTCACAATCTGGTTGATCCCTGTGCATATGTAAATATTCAGGCATGAGTTTTTGATTCAGCATTTTCTAAATACTAGGTCAGAGGAAATGTAATTAACACAAAACTTCTTCATATGTGTATTCACTTAATCCACTGGTTTTCTTTCACTGGGTATTATATATTGGACAAAGCTAGGTATAGCAAATCTATTGATGAAAGATTTAAATGTTTTAAAAATCAGATTAAACTATTCAAACCATTTCTATTAGAGAGATAGATTTTCAAATATATATATATATATATATATATATATATATATCTCACAAATTTAAACTGTGGGCACAGACTAGGCCAACACCTATCTAGTTTACTGAGGTGGGAGAACAAAAGAGGGTGCATATTGTTTATTTAACAAAAGAAAAACCATTACATGGATGGCCGATGCTTTTGGTTTGCTTGCATTTGTGAGTATGTGGATACCACATGGTGCAAATAGTGCTGAGTCCCTGTTATCATGCAAGCAATTGCTAACTGTAGACCTCTGACTTTGTAATTTGTTCTTTATGGACTAGCCTGCAGCCAATAAGCAAAATCAATAGTCTTTGCAGAAAAGTAAGCAAGTGCCAGTGTGTTATGTGACAGGTGAAGATACATGTGCTTACCAGGGGTCAGGGGGCCACATCAAATTTCTCTCTGACTTCTTTTCAAAAGCTAAATCCATTTAGGGAGCATTCGTCACTGGGAAAACGTTGCAGTGGGGAATTAAGCAGGTGCCTGCTCTTCTTTTCTCATTTAACGATGTTTGTTTTCTACAGCCTGTTCAATAATGTCACTGAGAAGAAATTATGTGAGAAGAATAAAGTGCTTATGGTGTATTCATTCATTCATTTCTGTAGTATAGCACTAGCTGTTGCACTCTCAATGTTTACTCATACTGATCACGGTGGTTGCCCAAATGTTTGTTCTCCTGGCCCTGCGGATCTTACTGGGTGTTCTGAAACTGATTACCTATAGCTTCAGTCTGGGCTAAACATAAAGAGATCCTTACCATTCTGCATATTTGATATGGTATTTCTTCTTGGCAGTTTTGGTTGTATGCTGCCTGCTTGTCAGAGCAATTTTCTCATCTCTGTGAATAGATTCTCCCCATCTTTGGATCCCAGCATAGAGCAAAGACATAAGATGCTTTTTTCTCAGCCTTTCCCTATCTATATTGTTGTGTCCATCAAAGTCCTTTGGGAAGATCCTGCTGTCTTGGGAAGAAATATCAGAACTTCTCAAACTCCCTGTTTGCCAACTCACTGCAAACCCCTTTCTGTTGTAACTGTTGCACCTTTATCCTTGATGTTCCATCAGAAGTTCTGGACTAAACTGACAGTGGAAATTATAGGATGCAAAGAGATTCCCAGGCATAGAATCATAGATTTGAAAGGGGGCATTTAAGCTATTAGGTCAACCATCTGCTTCACACAGGAATCCAAATTAAAGCAGCCCTGAAGAATGGCCATCCACTTTCTGCACTGCCAAGAGAAAGACATTCTTGAGTTAGGCTTGTCTGTTAGCTTAGTGGTGTATAGGCTATTTCCTGAGATAGCTAGCTAGATAGAAAGCTATCTCAGGAAATAGCTAGTTAGATAGCTAGATAACTAGAGACATCTGTATTGCTCCAGAAATGATTGATTAAGAACCAGTGAGTTTTGTATCTTCTGCTACTGCTGAACAAGTTCTTGAAACATTTTTGCCTGCTATGTGCCACAATAGCTATTTATCAAAGCCTCCAGGCTCCCATTATGGTTGTCACGGTCTTTGAATCTTGCTACCATGTTGTTCCCTTGGAGGCAGGACATACAATCGCCATTTAAACAGAGTTTTCATCCCTAAGGATGGAAACAGAAAGTTATTCACACACTTGAGGTTCACTATTGGGAACATCAAAGGTTTTTCAGCTTGAGGTAGAGCAAGCCACGTCTACAGAAGCAAGACAGAGAGATTTGATGCCTTTGCTGCTGTTCTTAGATTACTCTCTAAAGTATTTCTCTCTATGGAGCTCTACAACAGTTTTTCCTAACTTGATGTTTTCCAGAGAAGCAGATGTAGGACTGCTTAGCTAAAACAGTGCAGTCAGTCCAGATTCCATGGCTATAGAAAAGAGATGGGTAAACCTTTGGTGGTCAGGGGCATTTAATAGCTTGGGGGAATAAGCCATGCTTTTTCAAATTGCTTCCCATGAAACCCTGGAGTTTTATGAGACTAAGGGCAAAAAAAAAAAAAAGTTGATTCAATTGCAGCCAATCTTCTATCACTAAAGTTCTGCCTCTTGATCAGGGGTTCCAGGATGACAACAGCTTCACCTCCAACAGTGTCTTCCTAGCATCATAATAGAAGAGGAATCCCAATACTCTGCCCTTACTAAGAATTTCCAGCCCTGCATCATTTGTATTTTTGTCTAAGAAACTAAACAGCAACAAAGTTATCCAATTTTAAACCAGTTTCTGCCAGTTTCCTTTTTTTAATTGTTGATAGTATTCATATTTTATAGTCATTTATTTTAGAAGTTGTGGTCTTCAGTAATAGTATCATATTCCCCTGAAATTGTTATGAGCTAAAGTAAATGATATCAAACTAGTATATATACACACACAAAATAAATCCATTTGTAAGAAGGAGGATTTTTGTCATTAGTGGCAAAATAACTTACAGAACATGAGATGGGGGAAGGGAGGTTAAAGGTTATGTCTTTTTGTAATAACTCCTTTGAGTCTCTAGATAATATGCACGTCTTAGCTCAGTGCTCCTTTAAATGTGGAAAAGTAAAAGAAAATTTAAAGCAACTTTGTCTGCAATCCAAAGCTCTCCTTTCTTCATCAGCTGTCTTCAGGTCAGGACCCCGGGAGAGCACACAGCTTGCCTTAGGCTGGTCCTGATGTCAGCCTGTCAGGCAGGGGCACTTGCAAATAGAGGGTTTTCCTTTGCAGGACAGAGACTCTGAGTCACCAAACAGTTAGGCTTGGTGGCTCGAAAGGGGACATGTCAGCTTCAAGAGAGGCTGATCTTGCATATGCCTGCACATAAGGTCTGATGTTGCATTTAAATAATAATATAATATTTTTAGTAATTCAATATCTTAGCAGGCTGGCCTTTCACTTTCTGATTTCTACTTTCTGAGAATTAGAAGTCCTGCCAGCCCTGTTCTTGTCTGCATGACTTGCTCCAATGGAAAAATGTGATTTTCCTTCAGGGCTCTGATTTGTAGCCATGGGTTGGAATAACTCTTCCTCACTTCTCCAGTTCCAGGAATGATAGGTTTTTTTCTTTTTCTTTTTTGTTCCAGAAACAAAATTATTATAAGCACCGCTGTTTCTTCTGAAGACTTTTAAAATGGCAATTATTATGCCTCTGTTATGGGGAAGTAAGTCCTAATGTAGCCAGTGGCTATTTGCATAGCTGGATAATGATTGTCATATGTATTACTCTATACTTTAATCATTAATACACAGGTAACAATTATAAGTCCTTCTCCAATTAGGTTTTTGAATAGGGTCCAACAGGTGGCAGCAGCAGGCTGGCTGTGTCTGGTTTCAGAAGTCAAGTTGAGTTGGCCCTGAGTAGTGCTTGAAGGAGAGACTGCTACAGAAGTCCTGAGTTGTAGCCCAGCCAGGGAAGTAAGTATTGGGAGAAGGTAATAGCAAGCCAGTTCCATTCTGTCGTTGAGATAACTTCATGAACATGTACATGAAGTCACCAGGAGTCATGAAGCCCAAGCTCAACTTGGAGATTTTGCTTTATCTGAATTGTTTTAGTTAAGTTCCTAACAAATCTCAAACCTTCATGTAATAATTAACAACACAAAGAATCCTCAGTAATATCTGAGGTATGTATGTGTTTCATGTCTGGCACTAAAAATAAACCACTAAAATATATGGGAATCTCTTATGAGAAGCGGGGATGGAAATTATCATGTGCTTAATCATTCATGGTTATTGCCACCTAGTGGCCCAAAGACAGAACAGATACTCAGATAAATTGGTCTGACCATGTGCCTTCGCTTGATGGTCATTCCGCAAAGCATGTTGACCCAACTCACCCCAAACAAAGTCCATCTGAAGGCTCCATGTTACTGGTGGAACTGTCTGATTTTTAAAGCAGCTTTCTCCAACCATGTTTGCCAGATGTGTTGGAGTACAACTCCCATAATTCCACACCAGCTGCTTCATCCAAAAGGGGGAAAAGTCAACTCAAGCACCTGAGATAGCTTTACAGTTTTTACTTAGGCACAATCAGAGCAGGAGGTATAACTTTAGGGGGAAAAAAATACATTGACGAGACAAGAGTTTTCTGAGAACTGTCTGCTTTGGACTTGCAAAATGGCAAACTCACTTATCCTTCTAAAGTTTCTTTTTCAGACAAATCTCTTTTTTCCCCCCTCTACTGCTTCAAAGAAATATTAGAATTTATGTTTTCTTTCAGCTGAGCTCAACCTTTGAAGCCGCTGAATTAGTGTACTTAGTCTTTCTGTCAGGCTGCGGTTTTTTCCTTTACAACTGGGTGCTGCTCAACTTCGGGCCCACGCTCAAGCCTGGCCCTGGGATTTCACATGCTGCTTCTTTTGAAGCTACACACTACTCATGTGACTATCCATGCTTGCAGGAGGATTGATGAGAAAATTCTCACAATACATCACAAAGCCTGAACAACAAGAAACACATGAAATATAAAACTGTCTCTATATGTAGGCTACCAAATTTTACACCTTTTAAACTTAGATGGGTCTTTTGTTAATGAGAAGGGCTTGTTTCATGCTTATGGCCGTCTTTGGAGTTCCAAACCAATTGTATTCATGATTTGTTTCCCCCCAAATATTTTGGGCACATTAATTTATTACATCTATTCCAATACTTAGAGCTTCTAATTAAAAGCGATGTATATTTCCAAACAGCTTTGAGGCCTAGCACAAGCCAGCAATTCAAACTTCTTTCAATGTCTTTCGTTCAGCCTTGTAAATGAATTATAAAAGATAGTAGCCCACAGGATTCAGACAGAGATTTCCAGTCCTCCTGCTCTCAAACAATACATGCTAGACTGGCTCTTTTGCCAAGTTCAGAACACCTTCTTTTTGCACATCCTGTTTTGTCAATCAGAGTCCGACTACACATTATGTTTATTACAGAAAGTGTTTCTCAACCTTGGCCACTTGAAGATGTGTGGACATCAACTCCCAGAATTCCCCAGCCAGCATGCTGGCTGGGGAATTCTGGGAGTTGATGTCCACACATCTTCAAGTGGCCAAGGTTGAGAAACACTGATTAGAGAGTACAGTACAGTAACAGAGCCCACTGTATACAAAAAGCACAAGGAGTCTAATGTTCTGGAGGACCTAAACATCTATAAATTCCTCCCCTCCCACCACTGTTATTTCCCTTATTCCAAACATCTTTTCCTATTGATGCCAACAGTGGGTCTTTTTCCCATGGTTGGAGATGAGGAAGTGCTTTTGAAGTGAAGCCCATGCATGGAGCAGCCAATCTCAGGACAACACACACTTCTTGAATTAAAAATATGATGTGAGCTCCATCCTACATAATAAGCATAATATATAGCTTAGACCCTTAGTCTGCAGAAAAATATTTCACACATTTATTAGACTGAGCATGTTGTCTTATCAGAATCTATAGCAAAGACTATTTTACTGAGTTCTATTTAATGTTCTTGAGACTTAAACATTCAGAACAAATGTAGATTAAAATAATATCCAGCAATTTTCAGTAAGAAAAAGATCTCATAAAGACAAGTCAATGGTTCGATCAATTCCTTGGAGAACTTTAAATGAAAGATGTACTTGGCAGCCATTTGTCCATTTTCTATACACTCTTGCAAAGAATGTTCCTTTCATTTTCAAACTCCAAAATTCCTGAACAAAAGGTATCAGTGTTACTTAATTGCTATGCAAATAAATATTCATTACAATGGGTGCATGAATAGCTAATTGAATAGTTTTTGTTAATATTACACTAGATATTCATGGACATGTGCCGTTTTCTATCATGAAAATACTGCCCTAGGCTAGCTTTGTTTTTCTTGTCAAGAACAATTTGTGTGCTTTCATTTAAATGAATATAAACTCCTATTCTCATGACAAAATAATTCACCATTAATTTGAGTAAAGAATTTCTTTATTCTCTTTGTGGTATGTTTTATTGAAAAAGAAAACTCTCAGTGCATCTTGAACTTTCTCTTCATACATTATAACTAATTTTAGTATTTGATTGTGTTATGAGTGTATGTATGAAAGATATATAGATCCACACATTAAGTGCTGGACACAGTTGCAGTTGTGCATAGAACAGATTATATTTAAAAGTTAATTAATTTGCAAAATAAAAAGACAAAATAAGATTGTCTTATGGAAACTAAAGCCATTACTCTCCTCTTTCCTATACCACCTTATCCCCCCCCCCCCAATTTTTCCTCAGACCTGTGTTACAATTATGTTTCTGAAGAACCTGTTATATTCCACACTATACATGTTTATTCCAAACATATCCCATTGATTTCACAAGGATTTAACCATTCCAAGTATGTTTATAGAAAATATGGGTTGAAAGAGGTCTTATAGGTCAGGGTTCCTCAACCTTGGCAACTTTAAGACGTGTGGACTTCAACTCCCAGAATTCCCCAGCCAGAATTCTAGGAGTTGAAGTCCACACATCTTAAACTTGCCAAGGTTAAGGAACCCTGTTATAGGTCATCTGGCCCAACTTGCTGCTCAGTGCAGGAAGCCACTAAACCGTAACTGGTTGGTAGCTGTCCAACAAGAGGACGTATTCCACTCCTATAAACTGCTTAATAGTTCTTTACATACTGAGTCTGGATCTTCTTTCTTTTGATTTCAAAATGGTGGTCCTTCTACTCTCAGTTTCAACAGAGAACAAGTCTGTACATTCTTGAAAGTGGCAGCTTTTCATATATTTGTAACCCATTATCATATCTCCCCTCCTCCTTTGCAAGACAACATCCGCAGCTCCTTTAACCATTTCTTACAGAGTTTGGTTTATATATCTCTTCCTCTCCTATTACTTCTCCTCATTCCAGCTTCTCTATATCCTTTTTAAAGTATGGTGCCCATAACTGGCAGAGTACTCCAAACAAAGCCTACCCAGCCCAGAATACAATGAAATGATTATTTCCTCAGAAAACGATTTCTATTAATAGAGTCCAAGATTGCATTGGCTATTTTACTGCTGCATCACACTCTTCTCATGTTCATCTAGTAGTCCACTGCTACAAAATTTCTCTCAAACACACTTAAGTCAAGCAAATGGAGTGTCTGTGCTATCCTTTTGTCAGAATGGGCCAGAAATCTTTATCAGAGGACAGAAATAGATAACATCACCCTGTACTTGCCCTCTACTCATCATGACAATTTTCCTGCTGCGGTTTTAAAATACTGTTTTCTCCTTATGTTGTTTCAAGTGCCCTAAACCTGCCCATTTTGGTTGGAGGATTTTACTTCCTTATACCCTAATTCCAGCAGCAGTTCATTGTATAGTGCTATACACACAGTGAAGAATGCCCCCTCAACTGAATCCATTATAGTCCTGATATTTAAAATCCTCTAGAGCTTCCCTTTATCAGCACTGTTGAAATAGGACAGTGACTATTACCTTTGCCTAGCCTATAGAAAGGTATTGGTTCAAATCCTGGCAGGAAGGTAAGTGACTGGGGAAACAATGATACGATGTGCTCCTGAAGTGTTTTTGCCATGTTTCAAACTGGCAGGTTTCTATATGCTAGGCAAAAATTATAGCCATTATGCTATTTCTGCACTGTTGGTAAAGGGAGGTATAGAAGCTGTTAGAATGCAATGAGGTGAAAAGAAAGAAATTTTTATTTTAAAGGTGGCTGTAGTACTTAGATATATGTGCATTTTGATACTTTAAATCATAGATATAAATTTAGCTTTTTGTGTATATGTATGTGCACGTGTTTGTGTGTGTGTGTATATACACACATACATGTATATACACACACATATAAAAGTATATGTGTCCAAAAAAACTCATTTATAGTTAGGGAAGCATTTAACAATCGCATTCCTGGAACAGAAAGGTAGGAGGCAGAGACGCAAGAGAATTATCCAGTGAAAGGATGTGATAATCTGCAACCCAGACTGAATATCCTGCTAACTGTTGCCAGAATGGCAATTCCAGAGAGGACTTTCCTAAGCCCAGTTAGAGTCAAGCCAGCATGAACATGGGACAGAGGCAGTTCAATAGTTCAACGGAGATATGTCCTAAATCTCCACAGTCCTGTTGCTACACACTTGATTTTTCTTATTCAGATACCAAATCTTATGCTTGCCCCAGCTGAACATCACTCTGTTGAGTATGACCTGATGTTCAAGCCTGTTGAGGTCATTTTGAATTGCGAGTCTTCTCCTCTAAGGGATCAGCCAATCACTCTAACGTGGTGTTCATTTGCAAATTTGGTAAGTACTCCTTCAGTTCTATCTATCGAAAAAATCTATCAATTCAATTCAGTTCTATACTTCTGTTAATTTATAAAGATGTTGAATAGCACAGAACTGAACAAAGAGGGAACTGCACTTGATAACTTTCTTTTGGGGGGAGCATGCAAGAGTGGGAAGAAGGCATAATGCCGATGTGAATCTTGATCCTCATTCACAGTCTAGACTAGGGAAAAACCCTGGATACTAGCACTTTCTCAGCCTTACTGGTATATTAGGAATTACAAAACAGATTCCAGAGACAGGTATGCTTAGCAATGGGTTAAAGCTGCAAACCTGTATCTGTTTGAATCTGGGCACCTCACACATGGTTAGCTTTATTAATTTTCTCAGCTCAAACTCCTTGCTTCTCTACATTCTCCAATCCTAATGATAAAGAGAAAGAAGTAAAACCAGACACGTGAGATATCTGGGAAATTCTCATACAGGAGGACTCACAAACATAACATGGGTTATTGTGACTGGCAGGAACTCTTCAGGCAAAAGGTTTTGCTTAAATGGTTGTAAAATCCTTTTAACTACAAATACAGGTAAGGAATTAATCTACTTTTATTAACATATAGAATATGGTATGTGCTTGCCTGAAAGGGAGAAACATAAGAAGTGCTGAGGGTTTTAAAAAAGGTTGCACATGAACCATGTTTTCATGCTGTTCTCTTGATATTGTTATGGCAGTGGTTTGCAATTGCTTTCTGTTGAGGTTTTTTTTTCAATTTCTCAGGCTCACCTACAGTCCTGGAATTCCCCAGCAACACTTCATACAAATACAAACCACAGCCAATTCTTCTTAGCTTCTGAGATCAGCCAAGAACAGGTAGGTGATGATATCTGCTCTGGCAGTCAGCAAGAAAAAAGTCTGGAAGATGGCTAATGTTATCGTGTGCTAATAGGATAAACAAGTTTGTATTTTTAGAATCTGGTGGTTCTAAGATTAATGAATAAAATAGAAACAAAAATTGTCTTGATTTTTCAGATTTGGGAAACATATTTTAAAAGATGTTATCTAGAGAGTGGAGAAACAACTCTGTATTATTCCAGGATAGGAAACCCTCCAACCCCGATGGGTGAAAGCTGTCAATTGCATAGAAAGTGTCCTAACTGATGCTCTCATTGCATGCTTAACAAAGAGGAGAGAGTTTAGAATGCTTTCTGCCATACAAGAAGATTCTCAGCTAGTTCAAGAAATTCCAAGATTACTGTCATGCTTAAATGAGAAGCAAAGAAGCAGTTTTTATTGATGTTATCTTACCCATTGATTTGATACATTGTGATGGACACTGTTCTCACAGGGCACATCCTTTATGGAGTCCTTGGATGATTCTTAATATCCCACATGTTAGAGTAGGATTTTGTAGAATAATTATATTAAATGTATATGACCCAAAACCATGTCGATTGCTTTTAATCAGTATTTACATGATACAAATATTGGTCTAACACATGCAGATTCTGTGATGGCCATTTATTGTTGGCTTCCAGTCTTTCCAGAATCAGCCATTTTCCCCTTTCAATGATGGGACTTAGGCTGACTTCCAGTGAACTTTTAATCCTATATGACATATTCACAATAACTAGCTATTTGTGGCAATGCTAGACAATTCCCTACACTATAAACTCTATCTCTCTTTTTTCATGTCATGGTTTGTGTGTGTGTAAGGGGGGTGAATTCTGCGTATGTATCATTGCCTGGAATCTTCTCTGGCTAAAGTTGAGGGGAAGACATCTACTCAACAGTTTGCCTTCAAAATTCAGCCACGGAAATTTTGCAGATTATAGAATCTGCAAAAGAAAGGTTCAGGAGCTGCAGGATTTACAGTCCGTAGCTTGAGTGTTGCTCACCCATGAAACTAGGCTGTAAAGGTAACAGTAGTTGCATATATGTGTGTTAATTCCATTCCTTTTTAGCAACAGACAGAAGAAAACAACAATAGGCACAATGATTCTCTATAGTCCATAAAAAGCAACAACAACAACAAAATTCCAATCTTTATCACAGATTAGTTTCACTGCAGTCCTGAATTCGTCTAGGGAGAGAAAAGATAATTCTAACTGTTCACACCTGCCTGGCAAGAGCACTCTTGGGAATTCAGAAATCTGCTGTTGCTTTGAGGCTATTGTCAGTATAAATCCAGCACTGCCTGCTCATTTACTAATTGTAACTAAACAGGTATATAAAGACATGACTGTCCAAAGACAAGAGACTGTTTAAAGCACAATAGTAATTATTCAGAGTTTAATTTCTCAAATAGCAGATTTACATTGTCCAAAGCATGTTTTATAACACAATGATTACATATTTAATAATTATTGTGATAATTCATTAATATTAATATTGTATTATTATTGTACTAATCATCATCAATTTGAATGGTACCTTAGATATGCACAAGGATGTATGCCTGCCCCAAGAATCTTATAATCTAAACTTTGGGGGAGAGAAGATAACAAAAAGAGGGAAATGGATACAGAGGACACCAGGGGAGGAAATTGGCTTGGGTTCAGAAAACTGCTTCTTTAAATTCATGGAAGAGTTGGATATCCAATGGAATAAGCATCTTCTGGGTATTTCCCTTTTTTGAGCAGGATGTTCCATGCTCATAACTCAGTTCTTTACATTTCTAGAAGTGATACTACACTTTTATTTCACTTATTTGTGCCTAAGCTTGCCTACAATAGGACAAATATTCTTGAACTTGAATTTATCTTGCCTTCCCACCCCAAAGCATGGAAACTGAGGCATTGTGCCATATATAGGGATATCTAAGGAATTCATATTCTAGGTACCCAGGTGATCTTGGTGGGTTTGTTAGTTTTAATCCTGTAAGCCATCCAGAGTCACTTGTGTGAGATGGGCAGCTATATAAATCATATAAATAAATTTGCCTACAGGTCACCAACTAATGTACAGATTAATATAGAGTCTGCTTCAGAATATACATACTTCCCAAATTCTCTTTGGAGAACTGTATTTTTTACAGGCTTGGAAAAACTACAGCTCTTGTTGGAAATAGACTGTATGCTCTTGCAGTAGACATGACCTGCCATGGTGCTCAGTGGCACTTTCAAATAGTTGTGCTTTTCATCTGCTCCAAACAGGCTTGCCAAATACAAGACAAAACAAGCAATATGTAAGTTGGATCAACTTATATATACT
Source organism: Liasis olivaceus (assembly GCA_030867105.1). Classification (NCBI taxonomy): domain Eukaryota; kingdom Metazoa; phylum Chordata; class Lepidosauria; order Squamata; family Pythonidae; genus Liasis; species Liasis olivaceus. The sequence goes on from CM061349.1 coordinate 284,980,970, forward strand.
GTTGGGAAAACTAAATCTGTGTGGTCTTTTTTTTTCCCCCAGGAAAAAAAACCCACATGGAAATGGGTCTACATGTAAGGGAATGTAAATACATTCTAAAGGGGCAGAAACAGAATTACGGTGGAAGGATTTATGGAAATAAGGGGCTAGGAAAGGTGGCACTATTATTAAATGTAAAAGCATATTTTCACCTCCCAAACAAATGAATGAATGGTTCCAAGTTCACTTCATCACCTTTTAGTACATAAAAGTGCTATGCCACTGCCATTTAATTACATCTTTTATATTCCCAATAAGATATTTATAATGAGAGACTTAGACTTTCATGTATCTTAATTAAAGAGATTTTCTAAACCAGTTGCAACCTGCATTTGGCCTTATGATGCCTCCTGGAATAACAATGATCTGCCAGTTAATACATAGAGGTTCACAACTGATTGTTGCTCCTCTTCTTTAGAATATTAAGTAGGTTTGATTAATTATTATTCAGCCTGCTTGCATCTTGCACACAGGACATTATCTTTGCACTGGCTCCCAGTAGACAAAAGAATAATAGTAGTTTAAATGAAAAGCTTTGGAAATCACTTTAAGTGAGATTGAGATTATAACTGTGGAAAAGAATGTACACAGGATCAAAGCATTTAGGAATTTTTACTGGAATCAGAGATGTTCCCGACTTTAAGTTACTTTTGAAGCAACGTTGTAGTATTTTCTACTATAGTTATTTTTATTTTTTTTCTCTAAGGTACTAAACTGGGGAAAATATACCATCTCATGGATCTGGGGAAGACTGAACATGCTGAAATAGGCCTCCTCCGCCTCCTCCTCCTCCTCCTCCTCCTCCTCCTCCTATTATTATTATTATTATTATTATTATTATTAAAAGTTTTACAGAGAAAATAAAAACTAACACAAACTAATACAGAATAAAGAAAACAAAGAAAGAAAAAGAGAGAGAAAAGGAAAAAGATGAAAGTGCAGAAAGAAAAGATAAAAAGAAATAGAAGCTTCCAATTTCTTTTGCAGCAAATACAAGTCTGATTACAAAGTTATCTCTTACTCTATGACTACAAAAAAGCTCACTTTTTTCTATTATCTAATTTTTTTCTAATCATCAAAATCACAAGTCCTAAGTGCATTTTTTTCCTGTTTCATGCAAAACATCTAAAAGAGGTTTCCAGTCAGCCATAAACGTAGATGCTGTCTTTTCTCTAATCAAGGAAGTCAATTTAGCCATCTCTGCAAGTTCCATCATCTTCACCAGCTATTCCTCTACTGTGGGTTATAGCGAACCATTCCGCTTTTGAGCATATAGTAATCTCGCTGCAGTTGTCATATATAGTATAAAACAAAGTTCCGTGGCTTTTTTCTAGCTGTCTGTCCATTAATACCCAAGGAATAGCCCCTGGTTTCAATTGTACATTAGTCTTTAAAATCCAAAGTTTTTTGGCTTTTTTACATGTCCACCATATATGATAAAATGTCCCTTCATATTGTTCACATTTCCAGCATAAATTCAAAGTACCTTTATACATTCTAGACAATTTCACTGGTGACAAATACCAACAGTACATCATTTTATAAAAATTCTCTTTAAGACTAGAACATAATGTAAATTTCAGTCCTTTAAACCACATATTTTCCCATTGATCCACTTGAATGTTGTAACCAAAAATTTTAATCCATTTTATCATACATTCTTTCACTTCTTCTTCTGTCTCATAGTTCAACTAAAGTTTATACATTTAGTATAACACGTTCATCATTTGTACATAATTCTATTTCAAACTCAGTCTTCCATTATTCAAAACCATAAAATCTTTTACCCACTTTAAGCCTTTCTGATACATAGGAAAGCCATTGACAAGTATATCCTTTGTTACCAAATCTTCTCTTGATTTTATTAATCCCCTTGAGAAAATTCTAGTGCATCACAATAAGTTAACCATTTATGTTTACTTATAATTTCTTGTCTATAAAATGCTTCTTGTGCTGAGAACCACAAAGGTGTTTTTGGACACAACCTAGATTTATATTTATTCCATACTCTAAAAATGACCTGTCTGACATAGTAATTTTTGAAATCTACATTAACCTTAGCTTTGTCATACCATAGATATCCACGCTTCCCAAATCTCAGATTGTGTCCTTCTAATGCCAATAACCTTCTATTTCTTAGCAACACCCACTCTTTCATCCAAGCTAAACAGCAGGCAGCAAAGTGTAATTTCAAATCTGGTAGGCCTAATCCTCCTCTTTCCTTTGCATCTTGTCATACCTTATATTTAATTTGCGTTTTTTTTCCCCTGCCATACAAATTTAGATATATCCTTCTGCCATTGTTTAAATGGTACATCAGTTATCAAAACAGGTACTATATTATCTGAAACAAAAATAACATTCTAGGTAAAACATTCATCTTAATTACAGAAATTCTCCACAGCAGTGACAATTGTACTTTATCCCATCTTAACATATCTTTTTAAACTTCATTCCACGTCTTAACATAATTATTTTGAAACAACATTACAATTCATATTTGTCATAGTAATACCCAAGTATTCTACCTTCTCAATCTTAAAGCCTGTTTTATTCATCTGTTCTGTCTGATCTTGTATCTTCATATTTTTTTGTTAAAATCTTTGTCTTCCATTTGTCAATCTTGAAACTTGCTAATGCACCAAATTCTTTTAAGTTACTCATTAATAATTAAATTCCCTTTAAAGCAGTGTTTCTCAACCTTGGCAGCTTTAAGATGTGTGGACTTCAACTCCCAGAATTCCCCAGCCAGTTAATTTAATCATTTCTGAAACTGGTTAGTTGTCTTCAAAAGCAGCTGTCAGGACACCAAACAGTTAAACCAGTTGTGTAGAGTTACAGTTCACACTATTTTTCCAGCCCAGATAGATTTTGTGCTTTACAAGTTAGCTTACAATTGAGTTTTTGTTTTTTGCTATTTTTTGGGTAGTTTGTTTTTTTTTTTTAAATGATAAGACCCCTTCTGGGACATGTCACTTGCAACTTGTGTTTGTCATGCTTATAGTGCAGTGAAAAACACACAGTAAATTCAATCTTTAAATTAAGCTGTAACCAAGCTTGTATATTCATTAGAGGAGAAAAATTCTCTTCTGAGAAGTTCAAATTGTTTATTGATTTTCATTTCTGTGTTCAAGTGAAGCTTGAGTAAGTCTGTCTTACGGGAGTCCCTCTGGGGCAGCCCGGCCAACAAGTGCATTGCGTTTAAACTTAAGTGAGCAGTTACCAACAAAAATCTGAGAATTCCTTTAAAATTATATTAATAAATAGCTAAAGGGTAAGATTTCCAGTTCAATATAATTGTTTCTGGGGGCAACAGAAATGGCAGTCTTGTATTCCAGGCTATATAAACATCCACTTTTGAGAAAAGACTGAAATTAAAAATGTGTCTTGGAAAATGGAATCAGAGGCATTTTGTGAAAAAAGGTGAACACACACACATACACATTTATTTCTTAACTACTGTCAAAGTGATAAGAAAAGGCATCAAACTATCCTGTTTAAGTCTGAATATTATTCCTTGTTGTCTTACTCTAGTAAAAGCAGCCCCTCTTAACTTGATCTGCTAGGGTGTTCAAAAGTCCAAGGCATTTTGGCTGGTATGAAATAGTTTTTATTAAGATGAGTTGTTTGTTTCTCCAAGCTTTCTGTGAATTTCATAAAGAATATTGTTTCTTACCAAAGGTACCTGTATCTTGAACTTTCAATGGCAGTAAAAATGTATCAAAAGATAGAAATCCAGCTTTCCTGCTGGGCTAGTCTTCATTTCCCTAGGACATTCTATTTTTCTCTTTTCCAATTCCTTCAATAATTGTTTGGCCATCTTTCAAGCTTCATTCAGGCATATCCACAAATTAGCAATCACCTCACCAACATTTGGCTAAAGGTTGTGGCTTCAGCATTTTAGCCTTTACTAATGGGTTGTTATAATTTGCTCTTAGCTACTGAGTTATTCATTTTGCATCACTTTTCATGTCAGTATTATATTTTCTGGTTTTATTATTTCATTGATTATAGTTTATATAATTTTCAAGTAATTCTAGTTATCTTTTTTAAAAGATAGCTTAAGAATCAGTAAAAAAAAATCAGGTACCCAACTATTTGAATGCTTTCTCTGTGACTTGGTAGCATCCCCAGAAATGGACAATTTGGATGGAAGTATTGACTACTGAGAATCATAATCTGCTATCACTCAGCCATTTTTGCAATTTTGCTGTTAAGAGTAATGGCTGATAATTCAAGATACCTGTATATCCTTGAAGAATTTACTGTCATTTACATACAGTAAGTATTCTACAACTCCCTCTACCATAGATATTATTTGTGCATTATTGCTTGCAAATTTTATGATTCAGAAGAGTGCTTTCCATAGCATGGAAATTATTGTTGTACAATGATATAACCCATCATATTTGAATACATAATAAGTATTGCAGCTTAATGTGGCACACAAACATTTGCTACAAATTAAGATCCCATATATGGATCACTGAAGTACAGATGTGATTTTTTTGCTTCCTATTATTAAACAAAGTTTATTTGGAAGAATCTATCCTTGATTTTGATAGAAGACTGTGCAACTTAATAAGCATATAATGACGTTTTGATCTTTGTTGTTCAATTTGCCACCAGATGTGTTCAAACTATCATTTCAACTACTTTAGGTCCATCCAAAGGATGGACATACAGAACTGGATCTTTTCCTCTTTTTGAACATATCATACGCTACTTCTGAAAACTCTGTCAGTATCAAAATAGAGTTTGTCATTCAAAACTGGAAGCTACTGCTTGATAATTAACAACTTAAGTGTCTCATCGAGTATAGAGAATTAGTTGTACAGATTTTGGATTCAGGCCAATGAATGGTATTCCTGAGAATTCCATTAAATCATAATGTTTGTACTTCAAATAGATGGGCAGACTCCTTTGAAAACCAAAAGCCATATTCTTTCAGGTGACATCTGTTTGGGTCTATATATTAACCAGGGTTCAAATTAGCACTAGGTGGGCCAGAGCAAAAGTGGCTGGGGACATTAGTGTTCATTTAGACCCACCACTTTTCCCTTCTTTCTGACATTTTCTCATTTTCTTTCTAATTTTCTCTCTCACAACATCTAATCTCTATCTCTCTTTCAAACAATAAACTATGGGAGAAACAGAGAGAGGGAGGGAGAGAAAAGAAAAATCTCTTAACAGAGGTTTGACCTTATCTCTGGAAATTAGGCTAAGGGACACAATAAATTAGACTTTGGGCCACTTACAGCTGTTGGGATACAGGTTGCCCATCCATGCTTCGAAAGATGTAGGATAAATTTGGATTTTAATGATAAACTCAGTAATCTTTCCTTTGCCTGCTTTGATAGAATGTACAAACATTTAAAACACGTCAGCTGCTAATCATTGTTCTTTAGTTCCTATATCGTAGTATTATTATACTGTATGTGAAGACCATTAAGCCCAGATCAGCTACAGTTTTGATCTTTAATATTAGCATGGCAACTGGGTTTTCAAAACATACTTTCTCTTGTAACTGAGGTAATAGCCATTTTCTTACTATCTTTTAAAAGGTATGAGTTAAGTTTATCCATACAAAAATTATGAGATATAAAGTTGAATTTCCTACTGTGTCCTGTATTTGAATATACAGTACGTAATATTGTTTGTCTCAATCAGGTAAGTAGATAACAGAGTAGGATGTAATCTAGCTACAATAAGAAGACAGAAAAAAATTAAAAATTCTTGGCCAAGCTTGGTGTTATATGAGGCTCCCCAGAGGGCATCTTAAAGGAGGGAATTCTGAAGAAGTTGTCCTAAATCCACAGGATTTTTTCTACTATCACCATGTCACAAATACTCCTATTTTGTGGGCAATGTATTTGAGAGGATGTTGTATGTGCAACTGTAGATGTTCTTGGAGAAAAACTGATCAACATAATTTTTTTGCCTTGTCTGAGTTCATGCTGAATCATTCAGAATCTTTTGGTTATGTTGACCATGATATCTTTGTGGACCAATTCCAATTCTCCTCTGGGGAGATGGGCAGCATATAAATTTAATAATAAATAAATAAATAAATAAATAGATAGATAAAATTGGGGGTTTGTCCTGATCCAAACTGAGCAGTCACATAGTAGCAAATGTTTTAATGATGGGCATGCAACTCAAATACTTGGGTGAGCAGTCACACATAAGCTTTAGGAGAAAAACATAGAAAATGAGATCTTGCCTTATAATCAAAGTGCAGCACCAGTGGTGACAATTTGACGCAGAGAATTCAAAGATCCAGAATCAGAGGTCTACAGAATTCAGGTCTAAGAGTGAAGAGGCAAGGCGAGAAGGTGGGGAGCCAACAGCATATAGGTCTGGGGGGAAAAAAAGGATAAGGCAGCAGCAAAGAAACAAGAGTTTCCCTGTAAGTCCAGATTTCAAAAACCAGAGGATTTCATATCAAGTTCATCAAATCTAGAGTCTGAGAATAACAAGAATGCAGACCCAATACTGGAGGATTATTTTCCCCAGAGATCAAAGACCTGAAGGCTATTCCTCAGTAGTCCAAGCTATGGTCATGGTTCAGTAAGGGGTACTGCAACACTTGCTTCTTGAGTAGCTGTGCTGATTGCCTTTGCTCTATTCTTCAAAGCTGCCAATGCATTCTGGGAGTAGGCCCCCTTCCAGGTTCTGTCTGCTTATTATCTCACCTGCCCCTGCTCATTGTCTTCCTGATCTACTCCAAATGACTGCCTGCCTGCTGGCTCCTGAGACTGACAGTTCATTAGATCAGGCCATTCAGTCTCTGACTTAGAGGAGCCAGGATAGACCAGAACAGGATTGGGGGCACTCAATTATAATAGCTCGGCTCCTACTTGCAAAAGCAGTCTCAGAGTAATAACTGTGGCTTGGCACTTTCATAGCTATGCTATGGAGTGCCATAGGCATTATTTTGTCCCTAGTGTTATTTAATATATATTTAATAATAAAATACAGTCAGTGACCAGCAGGTTAAAAAAACAATTGAAAGACAATAAAATACAATGAAAATACAAGTATAGTCAATGTAATTTAACATCAATATACAGCTGCTTGGAGGAGTCATTCAGCGTTTGGGAACCAGCTGTCATAATATGCTGGTTCAGTTCTACTTCTCTGTAACATCTGCACTTGAACTAGTGTCTCGATGGAGTGGATGAGGAACAATAAAGTGACCCTGAATCCCAGCAAGACAGAGACCTTATGGATGGGTGGTTCCTGCAGAGGGTTGCATGTTCTAAATGGGACTGTATTCCCTCAGGAAGGACAAGTATGTAGTTGGGCTCCTTAAAGAATCCACATGATTCCAGGAAAATACAGCTTTGGATTAAGGAGCTAATAACAGAGTACCACCAGATGTTGCCAACTCTTTAACATTTCTCTAACTTAGACATATATTTTGCTAGGACATCACAGATACTATATGAGCCCCACAAAAGGCACAGCTTCTTTAAGAAGCCAGTGACAGTTACAGTGAGCATATCCTTGCTGGATCCAAAACACTTCTCCTTCTCCTCCTCTGAATAGCTGCACATCCCTAGCAGGGGCCTTCTCTTTCATGGTACCTACGTATATTCTACAATTCCTCTCCCAACCCAACATCCATGAAGTGCCTGCTATTATATTTTAGATGCCAGTTGAAGACCTGTCTCTTCACTGATCCTTCTCTGTATATGAATGTTAGATGAATATAAATAAGCACCACAATTACATTTATTATTGTACAAAGGTCTCCATATGGGATGCCTGACTGCTAGGTATGTTCTTCATATCCTTGGTCATACCTGGCCGTAATAGTGCTCCTAGAATATTCCTAGCTTTAAAAGTAAAACAAACAATATTAATTGTAAGAAAGGATCTGCAGGTGCCCTTTGGCTATCATAAAGATTCTTTTGCTGATAGGTGCAGTCACAGATTTATAAAAGAATTTTTGTTGTTCTCAAAAATTATGGCCTCTTTTTCAACTGTCCATTTGATCCATAACTCATCAAATGCAGGATTCTGTAGGAATACAGAAATTTGTGTGGTTGTGAAAACAATGTTGTCATTTTCACACAGCATTTAGAACAAATCTAATTCTCCACCAGTATCTAAATTAGCAAAACGTCCAGTTTCAAGGAGTTTATTTTTAAGCCTGTATTTCTAATTTACTTTAGTGGGATGGCATTATGAAATATTCGGGATGTTTTGGATTTTGTCTGTAAGTTATTTAGCCCTTTCTGGTCTTTTTAATCGTGGCCTGCCACTAATGAAGGAACTCAATGTGGCTATAAATATAAATGAACTTTGGCTACTTTCTCAAAAGGCAAGATGGAAGATTACTGTTAGTTTCAAGGACTACCCAAGGCAGCTATGCAGGTAATAAACTGCAAATCAAATAGAAATTCCCAGAACTAACTGCTTTCATTGCAAGGGGCACTTAAAAAATGCAATATGATATCTGAAAGCACCCTAAAGGGAGTCTTCTTTTGGAACAAAAAAACCCAAGACAGATTGCATGGGAAAAGATCATTCCATCACTTTTCTGAGATATCATAAAAAGGACAGAGGGGAAGTTAAACATTTATAGGAATGGGGATTTTTTTCACCTTTTAATAGTTACTATAAATATGGTGGTTGACAATACATAAATGTGAAGGATGCTGAAAATGACCACATCCTCACACTTCATACATTATAAGAACTGTTCAAGAGCTGTTGATCTGTATTAAAAATACCCCGCCTATAATATTGCTAAGGAGAGTGTATGCTGTGATGGTTAACAACTAAATGAGAGTAGCTAATTGTTCAAGTTAGCATGCTCTACAAAGGGGAAAACACACAGCTTTCTGTATCCAAACCTTTGCAAACGTTGTGCTGCTAACACTGGGATTGATATGGAGAGGATATGCAGGGAAAAATAGTTGCCAGCACAAAATCACCACAGTAAATGCCTTCCAATTATTTGGCAGATGATCAGAGGATCTGTAATGGTTCCCCAGTTTTTTTTCCTACAAATACCCTACCAAGACATTACTCTCATATTAGCAAATGTGAGTCTGGGAGCATACATTTGCCAAAATCATTCCAGTTCAGCTCTGATACATCTTTCTCAGTTTTTGTATAAGTCTGGAACATGATCAGCCTAGATTGACAAGTTACAGTTTCTTATTTCTTTTTAAATAAATACTTGACAGTTGTTGTTAAAACTAATTCATAATGCTTTTGCTACTATTGCAAATAGCATTAATAAGAACACGCTTCACTTCCATCACATCCTTTATACTCTTGGGTTTGTTTGTTTGTCAAATTAATCTTGAAAATGATTAGTGGTTCTTCCTGAGATATTAAAAAATGTTAACAATGGCTAATATTTTTATAATTATAGTTGTATTCTACTTGACTGGCATATATATTGTAGGATCATTCATTTTTATCTTTACAAAATTACTTGATCTTGAGAAGCAGTAATTGGCCCAATGCCGCCTAATGAACTTTATGGTTCCATGGCCAATCAGTTCTCCATGATTCATATCCAGCCCTCTGATTGCTATGCCGCAGTGACTCTCACCAACCCATGTACTTTATTAGATTTTATAAAAATGTTAATAATGCTTGAACATCTTAACATGTTTTAGTGTTATTTATCAAATTTTCAGCATTTGCTCTCTTATGGAAGGAAGGTCTGTGGGATATGCTTTAAATGGACAAGTGTTCAATCCCCACCATTTCTGATAGAGCTGCTGAAACGCTAAAGATGTGCTGCGGGTTGATGCAAACAATACTGGGCTAACACAAACTGTGATTTAACTTTTTATAAGGTATGTCCCTATCACTCTAACAATGTTGTTAATAGTACATCTCCTGCAGCAATTTATGAGAAAGTCATCACAAATCACACAAAATAAGCAACTTTCATAATGCCTTAAACATGCTGTTTTTCAGTGGAGCCACTGTACACGTTTATTTAGAATGGCTGCATTTGCTTTGTGCATAATTATGAAGCAATAAGTAGTTTATGCTTTTTGAAATGGACTAGCTTTCCCCAATTTAGCACCTATCTGGTATATGGACTTCAATTTCCAGAATCTCCTGGTCAGAATGACCATAGCTAAGGATTCCTGAAATTGAAATCTACATATTTAGGGTTCTAAATTTGGGGAAGTTTAAATTAGTCCAAAACTTATGACAGACACTTACATCTTAAGTACACTTAATTCTGAAAGATCCAGTTGACCTAGGGAAGTTCAGCTTGGAGTAACTGAAAAGTGTCACTAAAGGCAAAAAGGGGAACTATAATTTTATTCTGGAAATGAACTGGCCTTTATCTTTATTTGGGGTAGGTGAAATTCAAAGAAACTCATTTTAATATATAGTAATGCCCACCCAAGTTATTCTTTTTATTTAAAGTCTATTAGTTTCTCTTTCCTTGCTAATTTCCAATGTTGAAAGGGAGATTCATTTTTTTAGAATCCGTTTGAAAACAACATTTTATCAAAGAAATGACTGTCATCTCCTCCTCCTTTTTTCTCCAGGATATTCCACTGTAAAGATATCCATATTATTTGACTTATGCCCGTTTTAACTACAGTATATCTCAAAATTCTTAAACCACTTAGTTTTGAAGTAGTTCTCTTTATTGTAATGTGCTGCTCCAGGGAAATTAGTTTGACAGCTGCAGGTTAACTCCTTTATAGTAACACAGCAAAAGTACTTCAACAAATCTAGTTAAATGGTTTTATTTTTTCCAAGATCCTATACAACAATCAGTAATGACAATAAAAGTTTACATTATCTATTTTGCCTACATTTCCTCAAAGATCAATATGGCTAAGTACATCTTCTGCATACTTCTATAAGAAGATAAATATAAAACTTGCATCAAACATAGCCTAGCACCAGGTTGTATTTGATGGGCCATCCCTCCTCCCCACTAAAAACCTGGAGAGAAATATCAATACTATGTTTGAATTACATTAGTTGGAACAAGGATGAATGTGATGGTATAAAGTCCAAAGGATTTACTCAGCAACTTTCCATAAATGATAAATAGTGCCTGCAAAAGCATGGATTCATTTAGAGTATTTAACTAACATGTAAAAATCTTTCATGTTGATATTATGGATTTGTCACAATGTTGAAATTTCTTGGCAGGCTTTACTGAGTGAAAAGATTAACACCGAGAAGGAGATTTTCCAACAAACTTTCTTGACTTGCATATTTTGAATGATCCAATATTACCAAAGAAGGATAACTTTTGTCAGATTCTGTGGTGCATGGCAGAAAAGGTAATGTTCTGGAACCACCAAGTGAGCCCTCTAAAACTGTGTCTATTTCTTGGTGTCAAAGATGCCATCTTCCATTTCTGAGTTTATCACTTTAAAAAATGAAATAAGCATATCATAGATCACTGAATATTTGACTGCCAGGTCTGTATTAATTTAAAAGTAACAATTGCTTGAATTGACAAGCAATTAGGGACCAGCTTACATTAAAAGTGCCCCTATACGTCTGGCAATTGTTAAAAATGGCACCACTCGTTGGTATCATAATGTCATCTGGAAGACTACAAGCTAATCAGGTGCCACCCTGGATTTTCCTTCTGCCAGAGTCTTCAGCATTCAACTCTTCAGAATTCCAGCACCTGGGCTATATATGTCTTGCTCGCTCCTGGATTCCAGTTTTCCGTGCCTGTGTCCTCCAAAATGCCCACACTTAGACCACACTCAATTGCCAGTGCCTGAGCCATCTTTAAGGTGCCAGCATCTCAGCTGTTACTTGGTTGGCTAAGCCTCATTATGGTGAAGAATTCTGGGAACCTCTATCATAGTTGCCAAATCTCCCAGGCCTCTTACGGCCTCCATCTGTATCACTAATATTTAGATTTATTTTGCCTTTGCCAGCATGCACCCACCTTGCAAAGGGGGTGTCAGTTGACATCAGACGTGCCACACTGTTCCCTCTGTTCCACACTGCATTGGCCAGCTATTGCCACTCTTCTGCTATCCCAGGCAGGCAGACATATCACTCTGTCTCTTCTTAACTCTTTGAGAGTTCCTCCTGCTTTTCTTCTTTGTCTCTTCTCTTCTTCCATGTCTCCACAGATTCCACTTCAGCTGAGACCTTAATAAAGGGTCAGTTCACTAAACAAGGTAAGGGCAAGGCCCTTAATGGTAGCAAAGTAGGGAGAAACACAGATTTTACTATCAACTCATGGCCTTTCTCTGATGCTATTTTACTTCTCCCTTTAGCATTCCAGTCTCCTGCAATTCATATGATGTCTTTTGGGGGGTGTTGTATCAACAAGATACTGCAGGTGGCTGTAGAACCATTCTGCTTCTGTTTCTTCTGCATCTGTGATTGGAACACAGATGTGGATCACCATAATATTGATTGGCTTGCATTGGACTCTGAGATCATTCAATCATTTTGGGGGTTGTATCTGAGCTCTGGCTTTGACACTCCTTTATTAATAATGATGGCTATTCTATTTTTCTATGATTTTCTTGTCTCCAGTAGATTATCTGATATTCCTCTTATATTAAATGATCCATTCCAGTACATTTCAATTCACTGATGAATGTTGATGATCAGTCTTGATATTTCTTCACTTACAACATCAGGCTTGTTTTGGTTTGCAGTTTTGACATTCCACATATCATTAATATAGATGCCCCTGCAGCCTCAGACTTCCCTTTATCTTTGGCCACAACAATAGCTGCATGTCTTTTTCTCTTCAGCGCAGCCACGTCAAATGCACAAGGATTACTTGTAATTGCCCTCTGCTCTTCCACAGTAGCTTGTTGGATATCTTCCGCCTGGGGGAGGAAGGGGGTAATATCTTCCAGTGTTTTCTTGGTAATATTAGAGTTGCTATTTCCTCCTTCAGCGGGCCATACTTGATCTGACCCTCTTTTTTTATCCTCATATCATTGGTATTCCTTCTGGGATTGTACACTCCCAAATGTATAGTTCATTGTTTTATCTGGATGTACGCTTTCACCACTACAAGATAACAATTTACAACAGTGTTTCTCAACCTTGGCAACTCTAAGATGTGTGGACTTCAGCTCCCAGAATTCCCCAGACAGCATGCTGGCTGGGGAATTCTGGGAGTTGAAGACCACACATCTTAGAGTTGCCAAGGTTGAGAAACACTGATCCATAGTCTGATCCAAATGCCTTGTTCTTATCAACATTCAAACTTTCTTCTTCTGCATTAGCTGAAGAGGTTGCTCCATATAAAGCACATAACAGTATCTACTCTGATACCATTAAAAGGATTGCTGCTGGTGCAGCAACTTCAGTTATTTAAAAGGCATTCTACAATTGTCTGTACCTTCAAAGGCCAGGAAGACTTCAAAGCATGAATTTATTTTTTCTGAAAGGATGCAATCTACTTTTATTTACAGTGGTTATATGCTGTTCCAATTATCACCAACTCTGAGCAGTTTACAAACCCAATTCCATAAAATAAGGTTTAAAACTAAATGAGTTACTCTTTCAATGAAAATCAAATGAATAACAACAGACTCCATGCCAGGAACAATAAGCAGATCCAGTTGAAAAAGAGAACACTACACTGAAACAGGGTATACTTCATGCCGCTTATGTCCCCAAGGCCTGCTAGAAAAGTCAGATCTTAATGGATTCCCTAAAGTTGAGTTGGGGCCATACTCAGCAACAGAGGAATGCTGTTCCAAAGAAAAGGAGCAGCAGTTGAAAAGGCTCGCCCCAGAGGTTCCAGAAAGTAGAAGTCATAAGGGAAGCCTCCTCTACCTGATCTTATCAGACAGATAGAGACAATTGGAAGAAAACAATCCTGAAGATACCCATGTTCTTAGCCATGAAAGGCTTTAAAGGTGACAACCTGTACCTTGAATTACACCCAGAACCAAACTTGTAACCAGTGTAGCTCTTGGAATTTAAGAATTATATCGATGAATTGTGATGCATTCGTAACTACCTCAGCCACTGCATTTTGGACCAGCCATATCTTCCAAGTGGTCTTCAAGGGCAGCCCTATGTAGAGGACATTGCAATTGTTATAACAGGAGGTTACCAAGGCATGAATGAATCAGGGTAGTGCCTCTTACTCTAGGAAAGGCTGTAACTAGCTTAGAAGCCTTTCTTGTAATAGCTGCCACACGTCTATCTACATCTGCTGGTTTCTCCAACTTAAATACAAGTAGTCCTCATTTAGTGACTGCCTCACTTAGCAACATTCACAGTTACATTGGTGATGAAAAAGTAACTTTATGACCAATCCTCACATTTACGATCTATGCAAGTCTGTAAAATGAAGGAAAACTGAAGTAGGATCATAAGCACAGGCATGGTTTCACTTAGCAACTGTTTCACTTAACAACTGAGTTGCCGGTCCCAGTTGTGGTCACTAAATGAGGACTACCTGTATTTCAGTCTAATCTGCATTAAATTTCAGCTTGGTCACTTTCATAATGGTAACCTCTTTTTCCCAGCATCCTTTCAGGACTGATACAATGCAAATGCAATTGCAATTTTAGTCAAAATTATGAGTATAGAATATAAATTTCATGCATAAATCTGTTGACTTCCTTGGTTATTTTTTTTTTTCGCAATATAGAAAGCATAACTGGGATCATCTTTAACAGGATAAAGCAAACCATAAATTTTAAAGGTACTTTTGTGGATTTCTTTTTAAAATCCATACCTCTATTAAAGAAACCTTCATTTGGGTCATTTAGATTTTCTTTCTGTTTCCATGCAAGCTGCTAGTCAGAACTGTCTGTATGCAGGAAAAAGATAAAAATTTCAATTAGGTTGAGTGCTGTCATAAGCAAGCTACATGAGAAGGCTAGAGATAATATGCCTTACATATTGATGCCTATCAGCACAGAGAACATAGCCATGTTTTATTCCATGCCCCTTTTGTAGGTTTGGCAGTAACAGTGCCCAATAAAGGTCTAATCATATTAATTTATGCCCCTATCAATTATGCATTCAGATTCCCCTGATAGCTTGTCAGTTTTTATTCACAATTTTCTTTAAAAATACGCCTCTTATAGTTACTGAGCAAATAGTACGACTGTCAAAAAGTAAGATTTAAAGAATATTACTTAAAAGGGGTGGATTTTTTAATTTATAAATCTTCTATTATATGTCATGCGTTTGTTAACTTTAAAACAGGTGACAGTACAGGGACAGTTAACATGTTAAGGATTTTTTGGAGATGAAAATGAAACACATTTCTTTCTTTTATTTTTGTCTTCTGCTGAGTCTTTTTATATATTCAATTTTTTAAAAAACCAAGATGTTCTGGCATCTTCAAGTTTCTATTTCTCAGCTGTTGACCATTAATTGACATTTTAAGAATATTAATAATTCAGTAATTATACTGTGATTAGACTGATCTTCTTACAGAAAAATTATTAGGGGTGAATTGTCACAAATCAGAAATTCAAGCCACAATAAACAAGTTAGATCTGCATCCAGAAGAAAGAGATGCCAGTACATATACTACCAACGGTGCTGCTTAAACTGGGGTATTGTGGCTGATTAACTTTAAAACAAATCACATGCTGCTATTTTAGTTTCTGAAAGTAATTTCAGGCATACTGTACATATATTAAGCAGTGCTATTAGAATAGGGCTGTGAAGCATATAAATCACCATATTTGTTAACTGTTACCACTGCTTTAAAAAACATGGAATGTACCAATTGGCAGTCCACTTGACTGGTCTAGGAATCCTGAAGCTGAATCAGAAAACTAATCTGATCTGCTTGTTGAAATGACATCATGGCTATAATCTGTCTTCAACTGAGGCATCTGTAAAACAAGCTATTCATCTTTAGAATATGGAATAATCTATATCAGCCATTTCTCACATAATGAAATACAAAGTTAAGTTAATTTATTTTCTAAATCAATGTCTTATACTGTAATCTGAAGCCAGGTACTTTATTACAGTTTGAAAACTGGAGTAGTTCCCATAGATGACTGGAATTTCATCCAGTCCCAGGTCTATATGAATATTCAGTGGAGATTCTCTTCAAAACCAGTTTGATTTTGTTTCCAAAGTGAGCTGATTTTCTGAATGGAATCAGAAAATCTATTCAAACTGTTAAACTGAAGCCTCCAAATCAATTCTGACAATTTTGGACACTTCCATTCATATAATACAGAACTTGCTTTTGCTCTATCAATTAAACATAGTATAACTTGATTTACAGGACTTCAGTTTAGCAGACTTCTGTGCATTTAATGGATATTTGGGTCTAATAGACATGCTTTCCCCTCATTAATCCATTAAACTGAGGGTTTACTGAAATTGAATCATATTGATCTGATTTGATTATTCAGTTTGAATAAGTAAAAAAATACGAACTAATACAAATGCCTATGATCCAGTAAATTTGTTTGGCTTATTTACAAGAATGCACTATATTTTTCTGTGAATGATCTGAAGATGTCAGAACTATTGGGCTTATCACAGGTGTGAATAGCAAATATTTGTGACATGACACTAGTAGTATGTTTGAAGTTTTATATGCACATAGGGAAGAAATTGTACCATTATTTGTAATGGTAAATGTAAGCAAAATTTAGATAGTATCTCTTGTCTTATATATGCTTCTTATTAAATCAGTATGATTATGTAGGATCTTGGAGCATCATGATCTTCTCACAGAAAGCATTCAAATATTCTACCACTTTGTCTTGCACATTTTCTCATGTTCAAAGATAATCTACTGAAAAACTAATAGCACTTGATAAACACATCTGCCATTAATTGCCATTTAAAGCTATCTGAGTTAGTGGTCATAGATTTTTCTGAATTCCATAGGTTAATTACAAGTTTATATTATATTATAACTATATATTATATATTTCTTTTATCTGTTCTAAAACTTCTTCCAATCAACTTCATTGGATAACTATTGGCCCTAGTGTTTTTTCCCAAGCTAAAGAGTCCTAAATGTTCAATCCACTTCTTATAGGGAAAGTGCACTTTTTCCACACACACACAGAAATACACACAACACACACAGACACACAAATGCGGCCACCAAAACTGTGCAAACTATTCCAGATGCAGATGTGACAGAGATTAATATTGAATCAACATCTTCACTGAGATACCCAAAACGAGCCCCTGATTTTTTTTTCTTGGTTAGTTATAGATAGCTGAGACCCATCACTGTATAGGTGAAGTTAGTATTTTCTGTCCCAATGTGCATCGCTTTACACTTACTGAAACTGAATCACACTTGGCATTTGATTGACCATTCATCTATTTTGAAGAGATCCTTCTGAAGTTCTTTATATTTATATTTGGTGTTAGCCCCCTGAATAGTTTAGCATCATTTGCAACACCAAGCACAGATCCCAATATTAATCCTTGAAAGACTTCAGCATATTTCAACTTATTTAATTATTCTGTTTTGTTTTCTAGTTTATTAAAAGATCTCTATGTCACCACATCAGTTTTCTGAGATACTCCCTTTCTTCCTTGCCATGGGTGAAGCTTACATCTGTGCTTCCACTATTCCTTTCAGAAATTGCTAAAGGAAAAATCAGTGCAGCTCCTTTATAAATGATGCTTTTACTGTGTATTCCTCCCTCCAAACAGGCCTCTATCTTTCTTTTTATTTATTCATTAGATTGGATGAAAGAATAAGGGGTGTGTGTAAACCTGCATATTGGGGTAGTAGATGTTCAGCCCAATGAACATGATAAAAGCCATAAAATGACATATCTTGGCCAGAACAAATAAAAACTTTGACAACTTCTGGCAAGGAGAAATGCACCAGTTAATGGTGCCTCCAGGTAGCTTTAGCATATATGACTGGCAATTGTAACACAGTATTTTTCAGTGCACTTGGCAGCATTATAAGGATCACAGTCTAACAAGGATGAACAGTTTATCCAATGTGTGGATTTCTCTCTTACATTTGGCATGGATATCTTTCTGCTTCACCTTTTGTTTTCTGTCAGAAGAATATTTATGGTAGCAATGTGCAGTGTAATCTAGCTCTTCATTTATGTTTGAGTTCCCTTCTTATTGTATTTCATGGTATTAATGGAGTACACATTTCTCTCTGCACCTCTGCCTTTTTAAAGATCTCCATTCAAGACTACAGTGCCCTTGGGCTACTGGTAATGTTTAATAACTTTCTACACTGGTAGTTCTTTCTTTGTCATTACACCAAGGCTTTTCTTACTTTAGTATATAAAGAACTTAAGTGTTCGCCTTGACTAGTGGCCCACACATTATATAGCAGTATCAGCAAGATTATATAGAAAATCTCTCTCTTTTTAACTATTACAATGGATGTCTTGGCAAGAGCCACCTGAGGGGGGGAAAAACAGAATTGGGAAAGTTGAGCTGCTTTTTCTCAAATGTTGCTAGATCAAAACATTATTTAAAGTAAAATGTTAGTGGCTATAATTTTATAGTAATTATAATAAAGGTTTATTTAGCATTTTAATGGAATCTTGATATAGGTAGCAATTAATAGCCCTTTACATATATAATAGAGATGGAAATAAGGTAATTTATTCTTTAAGAAATGCACTCTTATCTATAGAGTTCAGCAATACCTGATTATATCACTGGCCTGATTTATAAGCTAGTCCCCATCTGGACACCTTCATGTAAGGACTATGCACCAGTCCAAAATCAGCTCCAGGCCTGTCTGATCAAATGACTTGTGTGGCAATGACCCTTGCAGACAGAGAGCTGGGATCTCTACAAGTAACAGACTAGACTTAATTTCAAGCGTGATCTCTCTGATACACAAACAGAACTGATCTTTCCTTCTCCTATGCTGGATCCTGTAGGCCAGGACTCCTCAACCTCAGCAATTTTAAGATGGGTGGACTTCAACTCCCAGAATTCTGGGAGTTGAAGTCCACCCATCTTAAAGTTGCTGAGGTTGAGGAACCCTGCTGTAGGCAACCAAAAGTACCATTAGTGGAAACTCTTGCCTGGTCGTGCCTCCCTGATTCTGGGCTGCAGTTTTGCTAGCAGTTTTTTCAGTGGGAAAGGTGTCTTGATTGTTTGTCCATTACCCGACTAACAGAACCATTGGGATTTTGGGGTAGGTCAAATGTACTTAATATAAATGAAGGTAGTAGATAAGGTGATACACATAATTTATATTACTTCCCTTTAGCTTAGAGTGGACATGCAAGCCTTTTGTTACAGCTTTCGGTGATACCTCAGGATGGGACAGTGATTTTTGCTCATTCTCAGTGTTTCTGAACTAGAAGAGGTAAAGATGTTTGTGGATTGCCTTCAAGCTGCTTTTGAGAGTTTGGGGAGCAAAAACAGTGGCAGTATAGAAGAAATCTCTGTGTGTCTTTCTCTGGTTAAGGTACATGGCTTTGTTGTTACAGAATCAAGTGAAACTTCTATTAGATCTTTAAATTAACAAATCATTTGGAGTTAATCTAAATAAGATTTGGAAAATGCACTTTATTGTTTATAAAAATTGACTCTCTAGGTGGAGAGATCTGCATTTCAGATCTTAGACTTTTCTTCTTTCTAATTCCAGAGAGGTAGTAAAATGTATAGGGACAAATACACACAGACACTTTTCCTCTGGCATGTGCATGAACATGGCACATATGAAAAGGAGAGAATATAAAGAAAGCAAACATAAGTTACCTTTCTATCTTGTACACAAAATTGTTCTAAAAAACTGTGGAATAGTTTTTAATAGGACACAGTAGCCTTCTTTTGAAGGTGGTTCTACTTTAAATTATTGTATAGATTTATTCTTTAGTTTTTCTCTGCCATGACCTAATATAAAGGGAGGATTGAATTGTAGCATATGCCTGAAACTGTTTACTGCATTGAAGTACTACATAGAAAATGAATAAATCATACAAAGGCCAAAGTAAAATTACATCTTTGATATACTTTACCCTATCTTTACATGCTGACCTTGTTTATATTTTCTGAATCAGTGTAGAGAGTTGTTGAGTTGGTCAATAATCTAATCCAGCCATCAATAAAACACATTTTCTTGTTTATTAATATGTGATTAAAATGTATATGATAAAAATATATTGACTGCAAGCAGAGTTTGCATGAC
Source organism: Liasis olivaceus (assembly GCA_030867105.1). Lineage (NCBI taxonomy): Eukaryota > Metazoa > Chordata > Lepidosauria > Squamata > Pythonidae > Liasis > Liasis olivaceus. The sequence goes on from CM061349.1 coordinate 285,001,095, forward strand.
AAGAACAATTATGTCTTCCAAACTTAATCACTACATGAGTCCTTTAACCCAGTGAAAGTCAATAGTCTATTTATGAACAACTATGGGAGGGGGGATGTTATAAGTACAATATTAGGATTTTCCTATGTCTATTGTTTGCATTTCATTTACTATTTTAACTTGTATAATTCTCCAAACTACAACAGGCAGCATATAAACCTCTAATGTTTTTAATTTATATTTGTTTCTATGACAAAGCTGAAAACATATGATGGTGATATTATGGTTGGTCACACAGTCAGCCAGATATTTAGACTGGATTTGGCATTTTTATCCACCTATTGAGTCCTTCCCAAGGACCTGAGATAGACAGATGTTGTTGTTTGATGGTGTTGAAGGTATCATAGAATGTAAGCTCTTCCAAGTAAAGCCACCTTTTGCAATTGACTGATGGTGATTTTGTCAATGCTGATGATGTTCAAGTGGTGTTCCAGATGTTTTGGGATTGCACCTAAGGCAACTATTATTAATAGTACTATCTTTGATTTCTTTTGCCACAGTCATTCTATTTCTATTTGCAGGTCTTTATATTTTATGATTTTCTCCAGTTCTTTCTCTTCTATTCTTCTGTCTCCAGGTATTGCAGTGTTCACTATCCAGACTTTTTTGTCTTTCTTGTGAACAGTTATTAAGTCTGGGGTGTTGTGAGGCAAATGCTTGTTTTCTGAATTCTAAAGTCCCAGAGCACTTTAGCTTCTTCATTCTCTATTACTCTGTCTGTTTTGTGGTCCCAACTGCAAGCAGGTGGTATTTCTTGCAGATATTCCAATGCACCATTGTTGCTACTTTGTCATGCCATTGTTTGTAATCAGTCTGTGAGATCTTCTTGCAGCAGCTAACTAGATGGTCCACAGTTTCTTCAGCTTTTTTGCAGAGGTGGCATTTGCTGTCTGTTACTGTCTTCTCAATTCTGGTTTTGTATGCATTTGTTCTTAAATCTTGGTCTTGTGCAGCCAGAATTAGCCCTACTGTCTTTTTCTTCAACTTTCCTGCTCTTAGTCATTGCCAAGTCTTGTTGTTATCTGCTTTGCCTGCTAGATTGTTTGTGTACTTTGCCTTGCTATGTCTCTTTTCTATTCTTCATTTGTAGTGATCTTCTTCATCCAGACTCTTGATGTTATTTCCATAGGACATTTTGATCCTTTCAGTTTTCACTGTATTTCCCCTGTTGGTGGTAAGGGTGGTACATTTATCCAGTCCAAACTCAATTTCAATAACTTGGCTGTATATTTGGACAGCGATTCCATTTCAGATGGTGTTTTTCCATACAGCTTCAGATTGTCCATGTAAAGGAGGTAGGATAACCTGGCAGATGTTCTTGATGTTTGATAGCCATGGCCTGACTTGTTCAGTATTGTTGACAGCGGAATCAATGCAGTGACAAACAGTAGTAGTGATAATGAGTCTCCTTGAAAGATTCCTCTCTTGATGTTAACCTCTCCCAGTCTATCACCATTGACCAGCAACTGTGTCTTCCATTGCACCATTGATCTTTGCACAAAGTTTCTGATGTTTCTATTGACTCCTGTTGGCAGTTGATTATCCAGTCATGTGGCAGGGAGTCGAATGCTTTCTTGCAATCAATCCAAGCTACATTCAAGTTGGTCTTCCCTTTATACAGTTTTCCAAAATCATCTTTTCAATTAGGAGCTGATCTTTTGTTCCTCTGCTGTTTGGACAGTTTCCTTTCTGTTCAGATGGAAAGAGCTTGTTCTCAACTAGATGCTGTTGGACTGCATCAACTACCATACCTGTTAGCAATTTGAAAGTTGTTGGTAAGCAGGTAATTGGCCTGTAGTTGCCTGGCAGTGTCCCTTTGGTTGGATCTTTCATTATCAGGTCGGTTTTGCCAGATGTTAACCAACATTCAGTTTCACCTCCTTGCAGTATGTTGTTAAACTGCTTGATAATGAGTGGGTGCAGAGCATCAGATGTTTCAACCAAAAACCATGCAGTTCATCTTCACCTGGTGCTGACCATTTTTTGATCTTCCTTGCCCTTTTCTCCACCATTTCTGCTGTTACTACAAATTCTTTCATTTCAGCTTCTTTTTTATTCTTATCCACCTTCTTTATCCAAGCTACATTCTTGTTGTAATTCTTTGGGTTGTCCCATAGCTGTGCCCAGAACTGCACTGTGTCTTCCTTGTCAGGTGTTGACCAGTTCATTACAATCTCTCCACTGATGGATTGGTAGAAACATTTCTGATTCGACTGAATTGGAGATTTTGCCTATAATGTGCCATTCGAGCTTCGTGTTTGCTGATCTTCTCAGCTATGGCTGTTATTTGCTGCTCTATTATCATCTCCAATTAAGCAGGATATTTTCTTCATCATACTCCCATTACATTATTACAGATTTTAAAATTCAGGTAACTTCCCTTCATCTTTTTAACTAATATTATTTTAGGACTGTTTCTATTGCTTCAGGACTGATTGATTGATTGATTGATTTTTTAATCCTCTGGACTAATATTAGTAGTAAATATTGCTGAAGAAGTAAAATAGCATAGCATTACTTCATGAATGTGTGTGTGTGTGTGTCTATGTATGTGTATATATAGCATATATAGTGTGCATATACACATGCACTCTAATAAATTGCATCATGAGATAATACTGTGCTGAATTTATGTCAGCATATTACAATCAGCAGTATTCTTTGTTCTATGGAAAACAAGGACCCTGTCTGTAGCTTAACTGAAAACTGAACTAATGTAACTTTATTTTTGCATTCAAGAAAGACTTTCCTTAGACAATGTACAATGAGTAAAATCATAAGTTTGAACTCAAATACTCAACTTGGTTATACTGATAAGATAAAGCAATCATCAGTCATTACTCTATTCATTTTAGCTCCCTTCTTGTCCTGTTTTCCCTTGATGATCCTTTTTCCCTCTGGATTCCTCATCCCCACCTAACATCATCATAAAATTAGACTCAGAACCATCAACAGCCTGCATATTATCATCCCTGTAACATGCTATCAGTTTTCTCTGGTGGGGGCTGGTGGGAGAGAATGTTACTTTAGGATGATCTGTAAATCTGAGTTGTATTGTAAGAAAGAAGTCCTATGGTACATTAGAGACTAAAAGGTTTCTAATATCTTAAGGTTTGGTATATAATACACAACAGGAGCTATAATCAGAAATGGCATTTATCTATCTATCTATCAAATTTGTCACTGCCTATCTCGTTGAAATGACTCTGGGCAGTTTACAGCAAAGATAAAATTCATTAAAATACAATATAAAACAATCCTAATAATGAATAACTTCTAAGAAAGATGGAGAGTTGATGAATAACTCAGGGAGTATTGTCAGGGCACTAACCACCCCCAGGGAAGGTTAGAGCTCATGTTGCCCCATGCATGCTGCAGAGCCAGGTCTTTAATCCTTTTTGGAAAGCTGGGAGGGTAGGGGCCTGCTGCACCTCTAGGAGGAGAATATTCCAAAGGGCAGGGGCAACAGCAGAGAAGGCTCTCCTCCTGGGCCCCGCCAGCCAACATTCTCTTGCTGACAGGGTTTGCAACATGCCCTCTCTGCCTGACCGGGTGGGACGGGTTGATGTAATGGGGATGAGACAGCCCCTCAGGTAACCTGGACCCATGCCATGTAGGGCTTTAAAGGTGATAACCAACACCTTTAGATTTATTTAGATTTAGAACAGCATATAGTATATCTGCTATGGTCTTGAACAGTAGCCTAGCACACAATATTTTAAAGTGTGCACTACACTACACTTGTAACTCTGATGGCTGTATTTAAGTATTGGAAGCCTGTGGTTTCCAGGACTTATACTCAATGGTCTATCCCTAGCAATATATCTAAATATATTCATTGAAATTAATATCTTACTGAAAGAGAGAGTATCAATCAAACTATTTTAAAGGACAGTGAAAGAGATAAAATTTATTCAAAATCTTAAAGAGCTGCCCTCCCAAGGAAATTACCATGACATATATCTGATATGTGAATTGCAGACTAGCATTTGTATGCTTGTCTTTGAATGAGGGCATTCCTAACAGTATGTTTTGTTCTAATCCCTAATTCACTCACATGTTTTAAAATATTAGAACCTTGCATCGTTTTTGGTACATTTTATGAATCTTATTAGAGATCTGCACAATAGATCTTTAATTTTCTTATTAATAAAACAAGGTCTTGAATTATTTCATGTTTTATTTTTCTCTGTGGTTTTTGACATTTGTGATGTCTCTTATTTTGTTAAGACTTAATATTTCATTAAGCAATACTGTGTTTTCAATAATTGAAAAGTTAGTATTAATTCCCTGAGGCTGTTCTTCAACAATATTAGTAATTAATGTAAATACAATAAAAATATTTTAAGCACAGCACAGACTTGCCTCTATAGAAATCAGCATCATCAGAGATTTTTAAAAATTTAGGAATATCTATTTTACTTCATCATTGTCTTATCTTTTCAAATAGCCATTTGTTCTGGATAGACTTGTACAAAACCATTAGTTTATACCTTAATCTTTACCAGATCTGTGCTATAGTATCATTTTTGGCTATTTAGTATAGTATATGTGTATGCATGTATATATAATGACATAAAATCACTCGCCTACAGTACAGAATTAAAATATCTTTAGAGTTTTCTTATAGGGCAAGAAAAAATGGCAAACCAGAAATACAAGGTTTTCACAGAAACAATGGTATTCCTGATACTTTCCAACTTAGTTACTTTTACTGGTGAAAGAGAAAATAGTGTTATGGATGCCTGAAGTTTTAGCCACTATATACATATATTCAGTTCTTCTGATAGCCTGACTGCAAACTGTTTACAGCTTTAAAGGTCATTATTAGCCAATTTCACACAAAAGTGAATAGGCAGCCAATATAAGACTTAATGATTAGATGAGATTATAAATTTAATAAATATACTGGTACAAAACAGATATAATAACATAAGCATTTCTGGCTTCAACAGATGTTCTTGCTGCTATACTGTGCATCAACAGAAGCTTCCAGGCTGTCTTTAAGGGTGAACCCTCACTGAATTTATAATTAGATTCCAATTCTATAATTCAAGTATCTTTCTTCTTTCCCTCATTCATTTTCAGTGTCCAGTTTTCACATGTATTTTACAACCAGAAAGACCATTGTTTAACAGTTCTGATCTTTGTTATCATAGAATAACCTTCGTAATCTTATAATTGCTTTTCTCCCTAGGATTAATCTCTTATTTACTTCTCCAGTATACGATCCATCTTTACCTATTCTTAAACAGAAGAAAACAAAACTATCTACCCCTTTCAGTTCTTTGCTGTAAACTATAAGTTCACTATATGTGCTGGTTGATTTTACCTTTTTATTCTTAGTATTTAACATTAATTCAGATTTTCCACTTCCCATTTTAATTAATTCTTCTATGACTTATTTACTTTCAATGAGCAAGTGGTGTCATCTTCATATTTCAAATTGTTAGTGTTTCAACCTCTATTTTTTTATTGTAACTGTCATCTTATATAAACTCCCTATACAACTTAAGTAAATATGGAACATACTGTACATCCTTATCTTACTTTCTTTCCAGTTCTGAACCACACTGTCTTCCCAAACATACCTCTTACAATAGTTGCTTATTAATTGTAAAGGTTACGCAGAATAATCAGATATTCTGGCATACCCATTAGTCTTAATATAGTCCACATTCTGGCATGATCTCTGCATTCAAAGTCAATAAATCAAAGGCAAACTGCCTTCATCATATGTTAGCTCTGGTCTCTCTGCCTTAAATGTGCCTCTTCATTTAGCAAACATTGCTCAATATATGACTCTATTCTGTATAAGATCTTAAGAAAAAAAATCTTTGCACAAAGAATCAGTGCAATGGTTTTGTAATTTGCAAATTGTCCTGCATCTCTCTTTTATAGTATTGACATGTACACAATCTTTATCAATCCCTAGCCCACACAATCTTGCCCTATATTTGTTGACATATAGTTAGTGGCACCTTTACTGGCTCCACTTCTACAGTTTTAAATACTGCAGTGAGTATCTCACCTGGGCCCGGTACTTTCATATTTGACAACTGCCTTTTGTAACTCACTTTCTAGTGGAATCAGTTCTTGAATATATGACCTCTCTGCAAATGCTTCTGTCATTCTACAGAAGCATTTATAAATGGTTTGAATACAGCCTTTCCATCTTCCTTTAGTTCTATTTGCCTTTATTAGATCTCTTTTATTATTATTTATGAATGTTCCCACTTTAGCTATGATTTCCTGTGATTTTTTTCTGATCTTCTTAAAATGATCCCTGGTGTTTCTTCTTTGTTGTTATTGTTATTTTTCTCTATTTGTTGATGTTCTTGACTGAGATTTATTTCTTGGTCCTTTCTTACCTGATGATGGAAGTCTGCATTCAGTTTTCATACATCCTTCTTGTTGCCCAAGGCTTCCATCCTTCATCATCCTTTGGCTATCATTGATAGATTGTTCTGAAAGCCACTTGGATCTTTTTCTCTTTGAAATTTCGGGAATATTTTTTCTTCTTCAATTTTCACAGTGTCTCTTATCTATTCCCATAGTTCCTCAGGTTCTCTTTCACATAGGTTAAGTATACTGAATCTATTCCTCACATTGATCTTATATTCTAACTGTATAGCCTCCAGGTCTCTTTAATTTTCTAAGTTTAACCTGTATTTTTAACACCAGCAGTTCATTGTCTGTTTCACAATCTGCAGCTGGAAAATACCTGGCTGATTGGAGGCTATCATTCCAACATCAGTTTTCTATTCTGTAGTCATTTTCCCCCCCTCATATTGTAAGTACAGTGAGCTCTATGTGTAGAGTCTGAATTTATATAGTTTGAAGCAATTGTTCTTCAAATACTTTTTTTTGCAAAATTCTCTTAATTTATCTCCTGCATGACAGCATTTAACCAGTCCAAAATAGAATTAGTAAATGACTTTCACTGCTGAATCTGTAGGTAATGTATATACCTATGTAACACTGATATTTATGTATATCCACTAATTCTAAAAGACATGAACTTGTAAGTTATTTGGTTATAGCTGAGCCCTTCGAGGTAGTCCAGACAAGAAGCACCAACCATGAGTACTAACACTACCTTTATTGTAAGGATACAATAACAGAATCTTGCAAGTCTGAAAGCACTTCTCCCCTCCTTTACTTTTACTTTCCAGAAAACTAGGGAGACCCCCTTCTGAGATGCTTCCCATGCCCCTTTTGCTTCTGTGGGCTGAGATACCTTTTGCATTATGCTTGTCTAGTCTCTGGCTCTTGGTCCTCTCTCCCAAGGTCATTCCCATGTACCATTACATCACATTTTTAGCCATGTCCTTTTTGAGCATCATTGTTATTCCATTCCTTCAAATTTTCTCATGCCCTGAAAATATCACGTAATCACCTGAATTAAAATGACCTATGTTGGTCCATCTAACTTTATTTATCCCTAAAACATCCAGCTTAATAAGCTTTATTTCTGCTTTTACAATGTTATGATTTCCTTGGATCATTAATATAGTATTCCATATTCCAGCTGTATTCAGTCTTGTAAAATGAGAAACTCTTCTATCAGTACTGGCTTCAACAGGGATCAGTCTTTCTTATAACTTGGTCTGGCAATATAATCACCTCCAAGTCTACTTGGGAATGTTTGACATTCTTCCCCAGTAACTAGAACAGTGTTTCTCAACCTTGCTGGGTTTAAGATGGGTGGACTTCAACTTCCAGAATTCCCCAGCCAGCCATGCTGGCTGGGGAATTCTGGGAGTTGAAGTCCACCCATCTTAAACTCAGCAAGGTTGAAAAACACTGAACTAGAGGAACATCTTCCACCCCAGGGGGTCTTATTATCTGGCACCCAAACGTGCCTAAATGTTTTAAGCACCTCCATACAACTTTCTTAAGAACAATAGAGAAGTGGTTTGTCTTTGTCTTCTTTGGGGTTTGTTTCTGGAATTCCTTTTCATAATTGGATTAGCTTCCTTCATACCTGAACAGCTCTATCCACCGTCTCCCCCACTGTCGTTTAGTATTAGCTTCATTAAGTCCTTTCCAACTAGCCAGCAAGGATAACCCAACTACCACATCAAAGTTGCCATCCCCTGGAATGCCACACTGAGTGCATTACAGTACAAGTAATCCAACCTGAATATAAACATTGCATGTGTCACTGAGGCAAGATGTTCCTCTTTCAGACAAAGGTATGAGAGCAGGCACAACTGATAAAAAGACTGGGCACTAATGTTATCTGTGCTTAGAACGAAGGTGTTAACTCTCAGAGTACTTTCAAACTGACCTTCTAGAGTGAATTCCACTCTACTTAAAACAAATTGTAAACCATAATCCACATCCATAGATTTCCCATTCCACATGACTTCAATTTAGTCTGGATTACATTTCCGTCTGTTTGCCCTTATCCACTTTGAGATTGCCCCTATATATAATATGTTCAGCATTTCCTCTAATTTCTTGAAATTAATAATAGTCTTCGTGTAATATCTCAGTCTGCTTGACTTCACCTGATGGTTTTATGTAGACGCTTAAATGAATAATGGGTAAGACTAAGGTATAGTCTTATCTAAGGACTAAGAAGTGAATAAAGGCATATCTGGGTACCAATAGCTCTAAAATCCAGTCTCAAAGGCATCTATATTTATATTCTTGTGATTCTACTGAAAGATGTAGGAGAATCAACAGGACTGTATTCTTCCTCTCCCTATTGTAAGTCATCCATGAAAATGTCCATGGCAGTTTCTGTTCCAAAGCTAACTGGAAAACTAGATTTAAATGGATCTAAAAATTCAGCATTCAAGATTATTTTAGCATATCTATATGATAGAAATATGTATAATAGAAATATTGTACTTCCTGGTTACATGCATATTTGTAGGACAAAGAAAGAGATAAATGAAGGTAGGGATAAAATTTAAAAAGTTGAAAACAAAACAAAGTATCTTAATTTAAAGCTATGCCTCGTATTAATGCCTGAACATTTGTCAATGAAGCAAATATGTTCAAGTGAGACAAGGGCTTGCATTAAAGGAACGGCAAGACACTGATCTAACAGGAGGTTTGTGATGCAACATAGCTTTGGGACTCCGTGGAAAACAGATGCTTCTCCTAGGTGACTAGTTTAATCAGAGCTGCTGACTTTATAGTGTTTTCAAAACCCTTTGCCAAAGATGAATTTCCTGGAGTGGCACAACTGCAGGTGCTAAAGGCCTGAAGTGGACAGGCTGTCTAAAGAACTTCATGCCACTGTCTCAAAAAAGAGCTAACTGCTGACAATAATTGATGAGCCAGAGCAATGTAGCAGAGAGTGCATGGTGGAAATACCCACAATAATAACAAATGCCTATGTTTTTAAATGTGCAGCCATTTTCAGCAACAAAGGGCTTCCCAAATCAAACTGCTGACTCTTTTTTTTTTTCCTTGTCATGAAAACACTTCGGCATACCTCTTAATAACCTGAAGTAAATCAAATGGGGGATCAGCTGGAGCTTAACAGCACTTGGGTCTCCCTGGATATCAGGTGTGTATGCTCTGTTTCTCTGGCAGATTAATTTATGATCTGCAGTGACTCTGGGCCCCTAAAACCTGCAATATTAGGGTGATCCTGGAGATTTCCTGTACAAAGCACTATGCCTTACAAAGATGGATCCCTAATTTGTGCCAAGGATCTATATCTGTGACTGCATGCATATATGTGAAAAAGGGTTATATTTCTGACATTTCTGTAACAATATAAGAGAGAGAGACAGAGAGATCAGTTGTCTTCTCTCCCCCTTCTTCCCAGGTATTTCTACTATGTATTACACCTAACAATTTACAATTTGGCAGTGCCACAAAACAAAAATTTGAGAGAAATAAAAGACAGAATTTGTAAAATACAAGTACAGTGTATAATACTGTTTGGAACCTATGGTCAATTTATCACCAGACCAACGATTGATTAATTCTGCATCTTATTTCTAAGACAAGTAGATGGCTTGCAATAATACTGTGGTGTGCAGATAAACCTCTAGTTAGATGGGAGGGGGTGAGAATCACATTCTTCTGCTGAAGGAGAAGCCCTTTATTACTTATTAGCTCCAAGAGGAGTTACTATTTAACTCCTGAGTTATACACTCCGATCGCTAGTTGTGATTTGGAATGCGCTTCGGCTGCTTAAGTAATGTAGATAAAAAGAAAAAAGACAATAAAAGTCTGTCTAGGGAAGTGGGGGGGGGGGGGGGAACTGCTGAAAAACGACTATACAGTGCCTTCTGGTTCCAAGAAAGGTAGGCTTTTGCTTAGCACTGTGTCGCTTGACCCACAAAAATAGGTATAAAGGCTTTATTTTTTAGGTCTGGAGATGAACGGGCAGTAGAGCTCTAAAAGGGAATGTGGACTGGCAGACAAATTCCATCTTTCCCCTAGGGTAAAGCTAGCCAGCATGCTGCACATAAATTAACCAATAAACTACAATCTGCTAATCTTTCCACTGCTTTCCCTCATGTTGTTGAATCTAAGTTGTGTGTGTGTGTGTAAATAAGCTTGACCAAAAAACAATACAGCTGGAGCAGGAGTAAGGTACAGACACACAGATTGTCCTTGTCCCTTGCTCTTGTCGGATGGGCAGCTTTCAAGGGCAGAACTTCTTAGTGCCGTCAGTTTAAGGCAGTGTTTCTCAACATTGGCAACGTGAAGATGTGTGGACTTCAACTCCCACACTGCTGGGGAATTCTGGGAGTTGAAGTCCACACGTCTTCACGTTGCCAAGGTTGAGAAACACTGGTTTAAAGAGTTTGGTGTACAGAAGTACTGAAGAAATGGCTACTGCTCCAAAGTCCTGGATGATTTTAGGAGTTAATGTGTTCTGTATCTCTTTGCTGCCATCTAGTGATCATCCAGCATTTTGCAGCCCAGATCTGGTACTCCTAGTCCTGACCCAACTTTGGGATCAACAAGTCACATTATGACATAATTTAGGATTTGAGGCTCAGCAGACTATCTGATACGAAACCTCTTTTTCATTAACTAAGTGTGTGAGACAAAGACAAAGTGTAATATACAGTGGAGCCCTTTGTAATGTGTATTGCTGTTCCCCAGATCAGATAAAGATATGTGGGACTTATATGTATTTGATATGCAGATGTTCCTCAAGTCAAGGTGATTGCAAAAACGAGTTACATGTAATCCCTTGTGCACTTAATAACTGGATTTACAATTATTTGTTAATTGTAAATAATATAATTATTGGGATTCTAAAAATGCAGTAATGCACACAAAATCTCCATTACCCTTCCCTTGCTCTTTTTAAATTACATCAGATTCCATCTTCAAAGTAATTTGGATTCTTTTCTTTAGGACTCTAGCTCTTAGCTGTGGGTTTTCCTATCATTTCCCACACCATGTATATTAAGCAGCCAAGAACATTGGCCTGTTCCTTGAAAGTGACCTGAGACTTCACTCAAATAATTTTGTTGCATGGTGTCAAAAATTGCTAAATGTTAATGCTTCTTTCTTTCTTTCTTTCTTTCTTTCTTTCTTTCTTTCTTTCTTTCTTTCTTTCTTTCTCTTTCTTTCTTTCTTTCTCTTTTTCTTTCTTTCTCTCTTTCTTTCTTTCTTTCTTTCTTTCTTTCTTTCTTTCTTTCTTTCTTTCTTTCTTTCTTTCTTTCTTTCTCTCTCTCTCTCTCTCTCTCTCTCTCTCTTTCTTTCTTTCTTTTACACCTTCCTAACCATCCCTGCAACAATTTTGAAGCCAAGATTGTATCAAGACACAAAAAGAAAAGGAAGATTAAAATTGTGGGAACCTTGCACAGGACCTTCCTTTGTATTATTCTTTCAGGACCCTATTCTACTTTTGTGAGTTGACAATGTGCCTCAAGATTTTTGTGGGGAATGGTATACAGAATGATGCCTTCTCTTTCTATATCAAGTAAATCAAAGTCTCAGTAATGAAGAACCCAAACAGGACCATGCTAGCTAAAAATAAAGAATCGCTGTGCTCAATCCTAATCTTTTGAATAAGAAACAGGAAAAGGTCACCCATCCTATTCTTCATGTATGCTGCATCAGAACATACATGGTACCTCTAACATATCTTCTACCTAGTTGCTGATTCTTGCTCAGAAGACAAATCAATCACTTCTTAGAAGTGGCACAATCCAAATGCATATCAGAGCTAGTTTAAAGTCCTTAAAAATGGCATTCCAATTACCTCCCAGTCCCACTCCTCTGGTTTGGCTTCCTGGACAATTATCCTCTCAGTAATAATCTGAAAGCAAGGGTTCCGCAGCACTGGAAAATCTTTCTGATCCATGCTCTCAAGGTCAGTCAGAGTCCGGGAAGACTAGAGTCACTTCACAGATGTGATTGTTGCCTAAGCTTCTCATGCTCTTTTTTGATCAGTGACACGTTCCTCTTGCAGTGCCCCTCCTGTGTCTCCAATAAGTAAATGGCAAAGTTCTTCCTTCAGAGGGAAGGAAAGTTATTCATAAAGAAGCAAGATGTCTAGATAGATGGGTAGACTTATGGAAGAAAGTGGAAGGCTGAAACAGCAGCAGCTGTGCTCCTCAACACCCTGAGATTTAAACCTTGCTTGGTTCTCATTGTAACCAGGAGTCTATTTTACCCTCTTGCCTTTTGTAGGATACAGAAGGTGAATAATGAAATCCTTTTGCTAATAGTTTATGAGCCATGAGATTGGAAATGTATATGGATAGACCCGAGCGCCAGTCTCAAAACCACTTGAGAGCCTCTCGGAGCCTGCCAGAAGTAACCATTTAATATCCCCACCTGGAGCAGAGAAGAGGAGGGCTTATCGATGTCTTTTTCCAGCTACTTTCTAGCCTCTTCCTACCGCAGATAGACACACGCACACCCTTTGCAAACATGGAGTGGATGAGCCTGTAAAGTACACAACCATTTTTGTATGTGTGTGCCCTTGGGTCCCCTGCATAGGTTGGATTAATCAGAATCGAGGTAAGGAGGGCAAATGAAATGCGACCTATATACTAGCCACATCACAGGCCGCTCTTGCGATCACATGTGCACGGCAGCAAACGACCCCTTCATTGTTATTATCCGAAGCACCAACTGCCCACTGAGCTGTCAGTTGGCCACTAATGTGGCCATGGTCTGGATGAAGACAACATCCAGGGCGTCACTGACAGGATGGGGAGATGAAAGCATGTTGGGACATGAGGGGACGGCTCTGGAAGATGCAGTAAGTGCGGAAGGGAGGGTGGAGCGGCCCCTGCCTCGGTGCTCCAGAACGAACTCCATGCCCTCCTGGAAGCTGCCTGGCAGGAGTGTCCAGCTGAGGAGAGAAGAGCCGCAGGAAGAGAGAGAGAGAAGGAAGCAGGAGGGCATTGGGTGGGCAAGGGAGAAACAAATGGCCGCAGAAGAAAAGCAAGAGAAAGGAAAAGGGAGCTCTAAGAGGAAATAAAAGTTTGAAAAGGAGCAAAGTTGATAATTAAAACTAGAGGCAAAGGGAGGGGAACTCCTCAAAGTCTTTTGCACTGACTTCACACTTCTCTGGGAGGGGGGCACTCGGGATCTCAGGCCGACTGGCTGAGGAAGCTCTGGAAGCCCTGCTCTGTTGGGGTGGACATTTCCCAGAGAGTCAGGGCCACCTGACGCCAGGCGGCATCCCAGCCACACACACCTCCTGCCCCCCCAAAGCCAGACAGCCCCCAGCCTTTCTCAGGGTGCGCAGCCAGATGACAGCCTCACTGAGTGAACTGGCAGATCCACAAGGACACGGCTGGCTGTCACCTTTCTCTCGATGGGTCAGCACTTCCTTGGCAGGCATCTCTGACAGGTCCCTGCTGGAGGGAGGAGGAAATCCCTTGCAGAACTTCAGGGCTCTGGATTGGATCCTGAGCAGCTGAGGCCATCAGTGGCCCCCAGAAACCAGAGAATCTATAGGCCCTGGTGGTGACGAGGGAAGCCCCCCAAGTGCCAGTCCTGCAGTCAGTGGAAGGGCGAGGAAAAGGCGAGAAATTTCTCCTCCAGCCTGGTCAATGATATTGCTCTACCATTCTGCAATTCTGGAGAAAAACATTAGATTCCCATTCAACTTTTTGACCATCCTTGACTCTAGCGCATCCTATTGCCACTTGGTGGTGACGTGAGTGGCAGCGGCCTCCCCACGTTCAGTCAAGGCCGAGGGACACTTTTTCTCAGTGACGGTCTGGACCCATTGGAGTAAAAGGGCAGAGGGATGTGGATCAAAGCTCCTTTTGCTCTCATCGCGCCCCTTTTGCTATGACAAGGGGTTTTAGAAAACCCTAGACAATAATGGACTTCACAATAATTCATCCATCCCGATGCCCAGTTTGAAGGACTGGGTGTAAAGGGGGCGGATTTTAAAATCTGATCTGTACCAGAGCTTTGCCCCTGCATATATGCGATCTGCCTCTTTATACCCCAGCCATTCCTTTATCGTCCCCCCCCCCCGCCCAATTAATAACTTTTTTACCGAGTGCGACCACTGATAACCCTAACCAGGTCTCAGTAGCCCAGGCGAGCCAATTCCAAGCATATGTGGGCAATTAAGAATCCACCAGCGCCCTAACAACACACGGTAAACATAAGCACAATTATCGCCAAACTAAATCCTTTGCTACGGTACACCCACACTTTTCAGCCCTGGCAACTGCCTGGGGGGTTTAATCTTCCGAAGAGAAAGGGGGGCTCCCTGCGCAAAATTACGCCTTCTCTTCTCATTTGTTAGCTGATTCCATCAAAAAGTTCGCTATTTATAGGCTACACACATGAACCTGGAGTAACGCAAACCCTCCCGTGTTTGTTCCCTTTTGCAAAGTGACCGGTGCTGCAGCTTTTGATTGCCGTTCGGGCAGCCGGAGCGGCGGAGAGGACGAGCTGCAGTCAAGGCAGGCTGGGAGCAGACCTCCAGCTGCAGGGAGTCCGGGCAACCCGCTCGCCGCACAACCTTGTGAGTACCGTACCGCGATTTTTTCCCCCGAGCACAATTTGTAGGCTCGCTTAGGAAAACCCATTGTGAAAGGGGAGGAGGGGAGCCTAGAAAAGAAGACGAAAGAGACCGCGAACACGGTGAAGAAAGACTTCGAGTAGGCGCAAGGGGGTGAGAATGAGCCCCACCGCTGTCGTGCGTGCCCCTTAGCTTCAATTATCTGAAGAGTGGCATTTAGCGATTCTCCCTAAAGTCATGCAGGCTTGGATTGATCCGTCCGTGAATCAAAGCTGAAGGGAAAGGATCTTTGCGATTCCCAAGCAAAAGTGATTGGTGGACAGCTGCCTCCCAGTACGATCCAGAGGCGGATAGGAAAGCACCCAAAGAAAGAAGAGTCTCTCTCTTTCTTTTAATGTAGACAGAGGGCCCTAGAGAGCCCGTAGATTGCGAACCTTAGCCACTGCCCCCCCCTCCCCGAATGGACTGACGGTTGTTATAAATCTATAAGCTTTCCTTCTCGGCTGTTCCTTAAGCGGTCTCCATCACAAATTAGTCAGAGCCCCACTTGCATCCAGCTAAAGTGCCGGTTTGCGCGAGGGAAAGACCGGTGGGGCATGCAAGTCTTGCAGGAGCCGCGAAATGGGGCTTTGGCCAAGGCGGGCGTGGGGTGGCAGCCAGCTGCCAGCGAGCGAACCCTCTTCTGGCGAGGAAGGCGCGGGGATGGCTTTTGCCGGCGAAGGACCTGGGCTGGCTGCCCCTTGAGCCTGGCCTGAAATGCACCGAGGCAGCGGCAGGGTGCCCTGGATCGCCCCTCTGCTCTTAAGAGCCGAGGGGCGGCGGGAGCGCGAGAGCCGACGAGCGCCAGGGAGCGCCCGGTGTGCTGCTCTGCCCGCCCTCGCGAAAGCCAGGCGGCCAGAGGATGGAACTGGCTGCGGCGCGAGATCTGGGCACCAGCTCCCGGGATGGGCATTCCGCGCGGGAGGGGCGCGCCGTGCCCAGGCGCATAGCGGAGGGGCCAGCGCAGTCCCAGAAAATAGCAGCAGCAACTTGCCGGGGCTCCGCTCGAACTTTGCTGCCTCCAGTGGAAAAAGTGACTTCGATCCAGGGCCATTTATAGGCGACAGAAAAGCCTCCTTTTCCAGGAGCGGCAGCCGAGCGAGCAGACAGCCTTTCAGCTTCTCCGCGGCCCCCTGCGAGCCCTCGCCTGTCCGCTCTCGGGCGGGGAGGACGTGGAGCCGGGCATTGGCTGAGCCGCTGGATTGGCGAGGGCGGGCTCTGGCCAAACTTTATTTCGCTGGTCTTTGGGGTGGCCCTTACTAAGGTTGCAGCGCAAGGAACCCGACGGATCACGGGGCAGAAATGGGGAGATCTTATTTTAAAATATAGTTTCTATTTTTATTTTCCATACTAATTGAACCTGTACAGACGTTAAGCAATTTTTCAAATCTCTTCTAGAAATAATGCTGGGTTGTCCATGTTTTGCAATTTCTTTTCACTTCTTTTTCACTAGGTTTTCTGAAATAAGGAGGCATAATATTAGCAATTCATCCAGTATCTTGGGGCCAGTGCTCTCTCTTGAAACAAAGAGTCCTTCAATTTCACTTCCAATCTCTCCATCCTGATTATTTTTCTTTTCACATTTATTCTTCCATCATCAAAAGTTGAAGAATAGTATAAAAGAGAAATAGTGTCACAAAGGTAGAAACACTAGAAGGTGAATGGAAAAGTATTCCTTATATTATTTGGGGGGGGGGGGAACAACATTAAATTATCTACACCATTACTAATTAACTGTAGAAAATTGACAATTTCAATTTTTTGGCCAGAATAAAATATTCTTCAGTTACACTACAGTGGCAGTAAGGCTCAGGCAACTGGAATTATTTACATTCAAATCTTTTTTCTATTACTTTGAAAATAGAAAATTAATTTCTACTTTATTGTGCTTAAAGTGATTAAACAATTAAACTTGACTTGGAAATTAGTTAGGGATGTGTGAAAAGTTTTCCCTCTACTATACAGTTGTTTTTGGAAAGTAACACATTTCCTAATTAATGAAAACATGTGAAGAAAACAGTTATGTGTTGTCATGCTCTGATTTTTGAAAGAACTTCCATATCCAACCATTTCTATAAGGGAAGAGATCTTACAAAATATGAAACCATCACTGGATTATCATTTTCCTGAATAATCTAACATCATACTTTCATTCAGTGATAAAGCAGTTTACACCTTATTTATACAGAGCAAAATTCTAAAGTTGTGAATAGTAGATATATTTTCTATATATAAGTTAAGAGAATGAAAGAGTTTTTTTTTCTTTGAAAATCATTGCCAGGCATAGATTGAATATTTGAAGTAATTGGAGGTAAGAGAGGGTGGTAGGAAATACATTCATTATACAGTATCCTATATTTTCTTTCTTCATGGATGATACTAAAAGTTGCAAACAGGCCGAATGTTTCTAAAATCCTTAGTCTGTTTACATAGATTTCAAGTTAATTCTTGTTAAAAAGAGTACAAGTAATCATTAAATTGGAAAGTAATTAGTTATCAAGAGTTAATTTCCTTAAGCTACATAGGATGTTTCTTTGTCTTGTTCTCCACTGTTAGTTATCAATTTGTTGGAATGATTATTATGGTAAACATAATGGACCTAGAATCTCCTATATGCCTTCCCAGAGAACACTCCATGTAGTGCAGAGCATTTAGAATAATTATATTTTGCAATATAATAGGATTGTGATTGTATAATGCTGGTTCGTATAAGCATAATTTCTCATCATGTGTTTATTTTATTATTTATGTATTATTTCAATTTATATGGCCACCCATCTCATATTCATGACTCTGGGCCACTAACAGTTAAAAACACCATAAAAGAAGACACAATAGAAATAATACATACATACATGCCTAATTGACAGCTGAGGTATCTGATTACTTTCAGCTGAGCAATTCCTACTGAGAAGTATTGTGTTTGAGGAGTTAATCAGATAATAAAGTGATGGCTCCAAAGGCTCATTCACCAAAAATACATGGTTTTAAAACTGCATCAATTAGGTGATGAAAATACAGGAGCGTAAGCCAATTGGTATTTATTGATTGGTGAAATTTAGAAATTGTCCTTAATTTTTCAAGCAGAACCACTTTAGTAGTGGTAGTAGCAGTGGGCTGTCTCTTTCAGTGTGTGTGCATGTCTGTGGGTGGAATTAATCCCTGATTCAAATGAGCTGAAGTCAGGATTTAATCCAGATAATATCCTGTAATTCCACAAAAACCTTCTTCCGGTTTTCCTGCCTCAGCAGAATTCAGGACTCTTCACCTATTAGTCCAGTCTTCACATATAGCCCATTGTTCCCCTGTTGGCTCTTCCTCAAACCACCCTGTCTACCTAGAACTGTCTTGTGTCATTTATCTATTTCAATATTTCCATGCTTTCTCCCTTCCAACAGCACCACTACTATGCTTTCCTCAGTCTCTTGCCTCCTAAGACACTGTCTTAAGCAGAGTTAGACTATTCATCCTATTTGACCATTAGCTAATCTGATTGATAGTTTCCCCCATGGTCAGAGTGGTCTTTCCACTCATAATAACTCCTGCCCATTTAAGCAGAAAAGCTTCATTCACATCCCATGTTGCATGACAAAAATACTGTAAAAAGTACTGGCTTTTTCAGATTCATGATGAATCTGAAATCATGATGAATTTTCTGATGAAAAATAAACATCCTGCATAATTTTTAGAAATGTTATTAATGGACCTCATACACTATTTGTAAATACCAGCCTGCATACAGTTTGTATGTGCTAGGGCTGTGTTCTTTTGGCAAGTGTAGAGGAAAACGTAGAGGGATTAAAATGTAGATTTCATGAGTAAAGCCCTCTATGCATTTTCAAAACTGAATTAAACAGATTAATAGGAAAAAAGGCCAATTCATTATAAGTGTAGCAGTCAAAATGTTTACAAATCTCCCAGGTGCTAGGAGGTGATATGCATTTAATCTGAATCTTGTGAATGATAAAACATGGACAGAGAAACAGCATCTTCACTGAAATTGTGGTTAAAGTGAAAGAGCATAAGGATGCTTTATAGATATTAAGTTTGGTCCTGAATGAAGGAAAAATGGGAACACAGAAGATGAGGAAAAACATGTAAATTGTTTCACTGTGATGATTAAACACTGCTTTGGTTAAGGGAAAGAAATCTCTGCTTATTTGGAACTGGTGGCAAAGTTTTTTCTTCAGAATATGAGTTTTGTTTTATTTTGTTATTGCAGTCTCTTGACTTTGTTACTATAGATAGTTCAGCACATACTCAGATTACAATAAACAGAATTTTCAGTGAAGGAAAGGGTCTGACTTTTTTCTGGTACCACTGCTCACATTCTCAGTACCATCAAAATAGGTACTAGATAACATAGAAATGTCAGCATTGTTACCTCCCTCCCTTTCCCTGTTCTTCAGAATTATGCATGCAATCTTCATACTAAAAATATATGTGTGGACCAATATATTCTATGCTTTTAAACTAACAGACAAGGAAACCAGTCAGGGATGGCTATAAAAGCAAAAGTTAAAAATGACAGGATTTCACAATAATTTTACATTTTAACTGGATACATTTCATACTGATTTGGATGCTCTTATATACAAGAGGATCAGGACAGATATTATTCAATGTTAGTGCCATATATGCAGAGCTCCCAACCTGAATGAATGAGAAAAAAGAAATATAAAAAGAAACACAGTTGAAAACAGGAACATGTTTAGAACATCTCTTACTAACTTTTCTCTTGCTTGCCTGTTCATATTAGCAGCTACAGAAAACAACATTTCTAGCCTTGTTTTCATTAAATATTCCATATATAGAGTGTTTTTAAAGCAGTTTATGTCTCTCTTACCCCCAACCCCGCACACTTCTGTCATGCGTATGCTATTTCCAGTATTAAACTCTCAGTAAGAGCCATTCATAGTTCAAACTACTTTCAGCTTGTAATCCTATTTAGAAACTTCAAGTAATTGTACAGAACTATAACTTTGAAATAATTTAGTTTGCTAATTGGAGTACAAAAATAAAAAGTGTTAATATTTCTTTCTTTCTTTCCATCCATTCATCCATCCATCCATCCATCTATTTGCATATTTGCTGCAAAAATTCCTGTAAACTACTTAGAAGCAGGAATATGGCAAGACCATAACTGAATAAGTAAAACCATACTGCTTAGGGATTTTAAAATATTTTAGGCAATGAATACAATCGAAGCAGAGTACAGCATCAATAATTCAGCACAAAAGTATCTCTGTCACTCAAGAATTGTGAAGTAATCTAGGACAGAAATTAAAAGGGAAAAAGAAGCAACCCAAAAAACTGAAGAGGAGCCAAAAGTATAGGAACATAACTACATAGAACTTTTGAAAAAGTTCAGAAGAAAAAAAAAAAAACATAAAGGGAGAGAGGGAGGAAAGTAAAAGGAAAGACAGGAAAAGTGGAAGACCAGAGAAAGAAAAAGGATTGTGTTTTAGAAGGAACAAAATGCATATTGAAAACTAAAGGGGAAGGGAACACCCTCAAAGTCTTTTGCACTGACTTTGCACTTCTGGAGGGGGACATTTGGGGTCTCAAGCTGACTGGCTGAGGAAGCTCTGGAAGCCCTGCTTTGCTGGGGTGGACATTTCCCAGAGATGCCAGGCGGCATCCCAGCCACACACACCTCCCGCTCCCCCAAAGCCAGACAGTCCCAGCCTTTCTCAGGGTGTGCAGCCAGATGAGAGCCTCGCGGAGCAAACTGGCAAATTCTCAGAGACGCCGCTGGCTGTCACCTTTCTCTCGACGGGTCAGCACTTCCTTGGCGGGCAACTCTGACAGCTCCCTGCTGGAGGGAGGAGGAAATCCCTTGCAGAGCTTCAGGGCTCTGGGCTGGGTCCTTGGCAGCTGCCCCTCTAGAGGCAAGTTCTCAAGTTCTAAAAATGCAGTATAGATCAGAGGACTCCCTAAGTTCCAGAACCTTAGAATCAATGACCCCCCCCCCCCCCCAAATGAATGAAAAGGACAGGAAACATATAGTTAGAATCACTCTAGCAGCAATTTCCTTCTAGTCTGGCTAATAATATGTGCATAATAGCATGTCATACTTTTATGTTGCACAGTACCAAAACATTAGTCCAGTTTTACATTAGCATCTTTTCTCCCTCCTCTTCACTTCCTAGGTGCATTGCAAAAAATGCACCAATTATAAAGGATCAGTCTGATCTATGTGTCCAGAATTATAATAGCCATACAAGATAGGTTTGTTTCAATCCCATTTTACAGATTGGAAGACCACCCAGTGAAATAAATTATAACACTATAAGACTTGAATGCATGCTTTCAGAGGTTCAAGGGAACCCCCTCCCCCTCAGAAGCAGTTCTTCAAATTCCACTCTAATTCTCCTTCTCTCTTTAGGTTTTGGGTCTATCGATACATTTCAGTGGGATTGCCCTGGCATTCTTTCCCAGCTTCAGCAAGAGCAACTAGAATACTATTAGCATAGCAAAAAGTATGTTCCATTAGCCACTCCCTATAGAACCCTCCCCCCACTGCCAGAAGGGTATCATGCCTATTTTGATCATTCTGCTATTGCTGCTTCCAGGATAAATCAGGGATACCCCCAATTATTCCTGACTTCCTAATCCAATTTTATTTTTAAAAGTGTGGGGTAAAAAAAAAAGTGTTTCAATAAATATAGCCAAACTAGAAGTAGGTTTGATTAGCACAGTCATGAATCATAATGGCTCAGCCAGGTGGCAGAAGCAGATCTTAGGACTTTCTAGGTCTTCCCCTCTTAGGCCAAGGGAGAACAGACAAAGGTTATACCAGGGGAGGGACAGTTGCAAGGCAGAGAGGCAGTAGCTGCAAAGGTATGAAGGAATGGTTTGTATGTTTTTAAAACCTGGGCTCTCTAATAATCTGTAGACACAAAAACCACAGTTGGCAAAATCTGGGCGGCACCCCCTGCCCAAGCAAAATCCCTCACTGAATTTCCCTCTGTCTTCCTGTCCTTAGTTTAGATAGATTAAGCAATAGTGTATGTATGTGTGGGTGAGTGGTAAGGGTGATTTTACTTTCCCTTCCTGATGCTTCCCACGATTTAAGTTTCATTCAGACTGCATGGACTTTTATCACTCTCTTATTTAAAACTTTTGCCCTGGAAAGTGATCATCAGCATCAGGAGCACAGAACGGAAAAGCAAATATGTTGCCTATGTTCTGTTGGGAAGAAACATACACTCAAACAGCTCGTACCTAATTCCTACCAAATCCATTTCTTTTCTTCTAATACGGCCACGATTTTCTACCTTAGGAACTGCCGGATGGGGAAGGGGCAATTTTCCAAAGGAAATGGGGGTTCTCACCGCACAATAATTCCTTTTCTCTCATTTGTTAGCTGATGATCCAAAAATAAAGTTTGCTAGAACCTTGAGTGTAACAAATCTCCCCGTATTTGTTCCCCTTCGCGGGGCTGCAGCTTTTTGATCCTGTTGCTGCGGAAACGGCGTTGAGGAGGACGACCTCCACCAAAACCCAGCCTACAGCTGCCGAAGTTCCAGTCCGAGGCAAGTTGCTCATCCCGCTGTCATGTGAGTACCGCTCCGCCATCTACTGCCGAATCTTGCGCTGACTTCTCTCCAGCTCGCGCTCCTAGTTTACTTTACTCCTCCTTTTGTTCCCTTACGGTGCCCGCAGCGACTTTTTAAAAACGGCATGGCTTCTATCTCTCGCCTAGTCGAAAGCAAAGTTGCAGAGAAAAGAGCAGGGAGAAGGGATGAAACGAATGGACGGGACGGAACAGAAAGTTTGCTCAGTGAATGCCTTATCCTGAATCCCTATCGACTTAGAATTAGCCCAAAATGATTGCGTACCAGCAACAAAGTTTGCAGTTTCCAAGAGCAGAGCTTCTCACTACTGAAAGCCGAACATCCCAGGGCTGACAAAACGTTAGAGACTTTTAAGAAAGCTGCCACGGAATGGGAGCTACAGGCAGACAAGCATTTCAGCCAAGGAACCCGAGCTCATTTCTTTGAAAACGGGGGGAAATGTATTAAAGTGCCTCTTTCCAGACCGCAGGGCATGAAGGTGCTCACAGATTGCACCCTGCTGGTCTTACGCCACGGGCACGTGGCCGGTTTGCGCGAGGGAAAGACCGGAGGGGCATGCAAGTCTTGCAGGAGCCGCGAAATGGGGCTTTGGCCAAGGCGGGCGTGGGGTGGCAGCCAGCTGCCAGCGAGCGAACCCTCTTCTGGCGAGGAAGGCGCGGGGATGGCTTTTGCCGGCGAAGGACCTGGGCTGGCTGCCCCTTGAGCCTGGCCTGAAATGCACCGAGGCAGCGGCAGGGTGCCCTGGATCGCCCCTCTGCTCTTAAGAGCCGAGGGGCGGCGGGAGCGCGAGAGCCGACGAGCGCCAGGGAGCGCCCGGTGTGCTGCTCTGCCCGCCCTCGCGAAAGCCAGGCGGCCAGAGGATGGAACTGGCTGCGGCGCGAGATCTGGGCACCAGCTCCCGGGATGGGCATTCCGCGCGGGAGGGGCGCGCCGTGCCCAGGCGCATAGCGGAGGGGCCAGCGCAGTCCCAGAAAATAGCAGCAGCAACTTGCCGGGGCTCCGCTCGAACTTTGCTGCCTCCAGTGGAAAAAGTGACTTCGATCCAGGGCCATTTATAGGCGACAGAAAAGCCTCCTTTTCCAGGAGCGGCAGCCGAGCGAGCAGACAGCCTTTCAGCTTCTCCGCGGCCCCCTGCGAGCCCTCGCCTGTCCGCTCTCGGGCGGGGAGGACGTGGAGCCGGGCATTGGCTGAGCCGCTGGATTGGCGAGGGCGGGCTCTGGCCAAACTTTATTTCGCTGGTCTTTGGGGTGGCCCTTACTAAGGTTGCAGCGCAAGGAACCCGACGGATCACGGGGCAGAAATGGGGAGATCTTATTTTAAAGACACTTTATCAAATGAGATACTCCCCCCCTTTTTTTTTTTTTAGCGATGCACTGACATTAAATAGGGTGAGGGCATTTGATATGATTGGTAGTGTCTCTCCTGCACTATAGAAATCCAGCATTATAAACTTTCAGCATTACATTTTAGTAGGATTGCTAAAGGAAGGTGGATCGGTGAACAGTCTTTTCACTGTGCTGAGGGAGACAGGATGGAAGGTAAACATTCACTTGAAATATAGAATAGTTAATGGTGCTCTCTATTTTATAAATAAAAAGCTGAAGGTTAGAGCAAACAAGGAAAATTAATAAAGCAATCTGCATAGTTTCCTCTGAAAAATAGTTTAGGGTATACAGGCAAGGAACAAGACTTTGAGGTCATGTCCCCACTTGCACCTAAACATGGCACAAAGAATGCCCTGGCAAAGCCTTTTTCTGCTGTGTCCCAGTCAGTTTGCCTTTATCTCATCTCCAGCCAATGAGTGATATAGGTCTAAATTGTCCTTAGCTGGACTGGTGTTAAAATAATGTTTTCTCCTTTATTCCAACAGCGTACAAGGGCAGCCTCAAGGTGTGTAAGATCTGTTAGGCTTTGTCACCTTGGAAGAAAGTCAGGTGACTGGCAGTAACTGTAAATAGAAGCAGGATAGTGATCGGCAGTGGGAACAGCAAATTTCATGCCAGTACATTTTTCTGCCAGCTGAAGGATAGGTGGATAGCACTGTAATTCAGCAGGGGGGAAAGGCCTTTAGACTCCATTTGGAAGAAGAATGTTTTTTCAACCTTCCACCCCAAAGATTTCCAATTGTCTGTTAATTCTTACTTAGCAACAGAAAGTCAATGTGCTTCAATATTTGTTCAAATTGTAGTAATTTTTGTTCTAAGGACTGGGTGCTGAAGAACATCTTATACTATTTCAGATTTGCCCAAATATGGCTGAAGTGTCAGTACAGAATTGTAGCAAGCAAATATTATGGGGTGGGTGACATGTAGCCATTAAGTCTCCATGTTATTGTGTGCTTCCAAAACAAAACCACAAGAATGACCTCTTTTGGTAAATGAAATGTTGCAAGGTTTTCAGTATACGTATCTTCCATGCTTTTTAAAGAAGTAAATATACTTTTTTACTTTTAAGTATCTTTGCAAACTTTTGAATTATTTCTGATTTCTTCTTGATTTAATATTAATGACTGACAGACAAATGTGTGGTGTCTCCACTGCCTTTAGGTGACATTGATAACTGGAAAGTGTATGTGTTCAATGCTTGTTGACATGTGCAACCAGCCCAACCAACCTGAGTCTTCAGTGAGCACACACATTCCTGTTACTGATGGCAATTTGACTGTAGCTATATGGCATCTGTGGTGAGCAGATGATCTTTAATTTGTAATAAGGTGTGAAGAACCACAGAGATGACCTTGGGGAACATATGCAGAGACCATTAGCAAAATATGAATAAGGCTTGGGAAGAGAAGAAGGCATTAAAAGAAAGTGACTCCACCTTGACTCCCTTTGATATAAAAAGGAGTGAATGGAAAAGTCTTCCAGGCTTTCAAGATGCTCTTACTGTAGCCTATATCAGTAGAATTCCTGTATTTCTTGTGGAGTCTGTTTCCTGAACTGGCCTTCCTTGAAGGGCTGACATCAATCTCTCTGCATATTTTCCCCAAGGTCATCTCTGTGATTCTCTACATAAGGATACTCCAACTCAAAATCTTTCACTTTTCAGTTGTTCTTTCTTATTTTACACAAATGTTTGAAGTATTCTTTGTCAATTCTCGTCCGTTTTCTCCATCCTTTCCTTTTGTTCTGATCTGCCTTCTAAAGCTACGATTTCCTTGAAGAAATTCATCAGATTTCTCCTTTCATCTGCCTTGTTCTCCATCCATGATCTCCTTTTCCTATTCCATTTTTAACATCAGTTTCTAAATAGCCATCCTCTTTCCAAACATTTATTGAATTTCCCCTCCCATGGCAAATAGCAGCTTCAAAGGGTGATTTCCATTGTTATTGCAGTAGGGCAAATAATAAAATAATAATAATAATAATAATAATAATAATAATAATAATAATAATAATAATAATAATATCATCCCCCCTCTACCACAGTGCTGATCTTGATCACCTCCCTCCCAATTCATAAAACATTTAACTGAATCTTAATATAACATATAGCTGGTCATTGCTATGTCTTCATCAATACCTATATTAGCATGTCTCAAGTTTCATTTGTGCATTTCAAGACCTTTAACACTTCAGTGTATCAGACGAATGGAATTAATTCCATCACCAACAATACATTTCTACATGTTTGTAAATTTTTTCATTGTGACCATCCTGAATTTATTGGGATTGGAACATTGGGCTTCTCAGACATATAATTTTAAAATACAAGTTGATAGAACACTATGTCCTCTCACATGTACAGCTATAAGATCATTATTAAGGTACAAAGTTAGGTCTGTTGGATGTTGTAAGATGCGTTGTGATATATGTATGACTGGTTCAAATGCAAAGAGACAATTAGTAGAATGATATAAAATATTTTTAATTAGGAAAAAGTGTTAAGGAGATGTTACACTAAGAAGAAATAAGTGTAAAAAGTCTCCCATTTGCCCAGCAGTTATTTTTATGCTTATGTAACTATATTTTGAAAGGTGGCATATAAAACTTTATCTAGAACATATTGATGGCTCGACATTAAGGGTGTTCAGGATATTTTTTTCTGATCCAGAAGAAACTCAATTTTTTAAAAGTTCCATCATAAGGGATCAACTGGAATGCAAAACAGCCTCTGCTTCCTCATGTTTTTTGTCCTGAGGCACAAAAGTAAGTAAGATGAGTGTGCTTCCTCTCACTTTACCAAAAAAAAAAAAGCCATGGGAATGATTTTAAAAGTTTCCATAGCAAACAATGTCAACAATTAAAGAGGCACCCTTTTTGCAGCTTGGCCTGCCTTTACCAGCAAACCATCGTAAAACTGAGCACAGCAATGGATTCAATCCAATATCACAAATGAGCAATATATAAACAGCTCTCTGATATTCATTTGAGGCATTTTACAATTAAACACACGCCTTTTGTATTTGGCAATCTGCCTTCAAAGCCCAACAAATAAACAAAACAACACTGCTTTTTATTTCGGCAACCTGAAATTTCAAAAGCATAGCAACCTGCTTGAAAAGGCCACATAGCACAAAAACCATATTTTAACCCATGAGCACTTAACGCCTGCAATTTTTATACAATTTCCAAATGTTGTAAATGAGTCAGTCCATCATACAAATGTAGAACCTACATTAAATGGAAGGGAATTTGATTTTTCTTCCACATTCCTGTATGTTGTCAACATTCAGACATAGTACACATGGCTACAAATGATCAAGCATGCTTTTTTAAAGGTTTCTTGTGTAAATAAAATTGCAATTAAATGTAGCAAGTAAGAATGCATATGTTAATATTGGCTAAAAGACTACAGCTGGATATAGTAAAATTCCTTAAATTAAAAGAAAAAAGTTTAAAGGGGGATATTCTGGAGTCACTGGGATTTTTCATCCAGTGATTAAATAATTTCCAGTATGAAAAGTCTAGTATTAGTAGGAAGTCTATCTGTTACTGAATTGCCACATACACATGATGAATTGCTGCAAAACCTCCTTGAGAGTCTATGAAGGACAGGCAGATATTTGAACTTTCGAAGGGTAGGAACCTCAAAGTGTGCCATTGCTGTATATGTTAGTTGTGTGGAGGAGTTTAACAACTGCTATAATAACTGCAGATCTATAGTAACGCTGATACGATTGTTGGCTTGACAGCTGGGCAATTTCAAGTATTTGCATCTCACTGTTCAAAATGGCTGCTGATTTCATTAGAGAAAAGATCATTTTAAATGACCCATCTGAAATAATATAGATTTTACTAAGGATTCTAGATATAGATAAAATAATTTAAATGCATATGGAATTGTTGAACTTTTTTTAAAATTAAAGGCTTTATGTTTCTGGGTGGATGCCCTTCAACACTTCTGTGTGTGTGTGTGTGTGTGTGTGTGTGTGTGTCTGTGTATATATTTAAATCTCTCTTAAAAGTTCAACATGCCATATGGTGTGAGAGTTGCAAACATTCTGGCCATTTATTTCCATCAGTTTGAATTAACAGAGAAGAATATGGGTCAGCAGAAAATAGTTATTAGCAGGAGCTTTTAAAATTATTCAGCCATTTTTGTCTGGTATGATTTTTACACACGATACAATGAGGTTTTGGTTGGTTTGGGATGAGAACATTAGATCCATTTCTTCTATTATATTCTATTATATGCCAACAGAGCAAAGGTGGGACAAGAGTGCTCAATATTCTTTAATATAAAGACCCAGTAAGCCAAAAAGTATACTCTAGGGCTAATTTAAGTATGTTTGCATACAATAGAAAGTACTGCTATTGTCTTGATTTTTATACTTTATTATAATACTACATTATTATCAAGTTAGTCCCACTGACCCCAGTGAAATTTACATCTGCGTAATTCATTATGGATCATTATTTAATTCTTTGGACAGTGTAATGGAAGACAAGTTATATCATACGTATAATTGATTCTGAGGACTGCGACCATGCCATTTCCAGTTAGACATTCCAAGTATGAAGTCATTTGTTCAAAAACTCTTTAGGTTTGAAATTATATTTTTATCCCACATAATCTATAAACCTACTAAAGCAAAGCAGGAATGAGACATTACAAAGGTGACAGCAATAAATTGTGCATATTACATCACTTTGCCATGTATAGCATAATATAATTGTTGCTGCATTCAAAAATTACTTATTACCTCATTGTTTTAATCTGCACAAAACTACATTTTCCATTCATATCTTGGTTCTCAATGCTTTGTGCCTTCCCGCTCTTTCTCCAGGGCATAGTTAAAATTGCTCCTTTTTGCAGCTTGGTCTCTGGCAATGACAACACTGCTAAGAAAGTGAGATGAAGCAACTAAGCTGCTTGTTTTAAGATCGTGGTTTGCAGTTAGACAGTTTTTAAGTGCATAGTAAGGCTGCAGGATGATTGGAAACTTTCTTCTCTGATTTTAATCCTCCACAGCTTTTAACTAGAGTTCGGACACAATCTTAGCCATGGTAAATCAAAATCAATCCCGTTGAGATTTTATGAGATAGCATGTTAAGGTTAATATTTTATTCAGATAAAAGCAGAGCCAAAAACCTCTAGATTCTCCTTCTGTCTTTATGGATGGAGTAGATGGAAAGCCTTTTCCATTGTCACTAAAGTGATCATTTGCCTCCAGCATCTTCCTATATTGCTGCTGCCCAATACAGGTGCCTATTTGCCACTAAGAGTCAACACCAACATCATGGCATATAATCAAAATCAGTCAGAAGGAAAGCAAGTTTTTTTCTGATAATGATGCATGCGTTAATGTTACAATTACAAGATGTGATAGGAAATCATTGTTTGATATTAAAATACGGCAGGATAGAATATTAGACTTGTGAATACCTTCCTCTTTTCCTTTAACATGGCTTTTAAAGACATTTCTAGACTTCCAATAAAATAAATTTTGAGTCTGATATTTTATAGCTTCAACTAGAAACCATGATGACATTACACATGTCCTTATATCAACATTCAAATATTTACTTAATTTGCTTCATTACACCACTAAAACCACTGACATCCTGTTATCTGTGACACCATTTCCCTCTTCCCATCCTACATTTTCCCTGCTCCCAGTTTTATTCTTGCCTTCATTTGAAACAGAAGGTAAGCATTAGCTCACCAACTTTTTGTTTTCTATTTTTTTGTAGTGTTGTCCTTTATAACGGTTCATTTTATTTTTGATGGTTAAATCATCAGCTTGCAGGAACTCTAAGACAGGAAATTTGTTGGCTGTAGGGTAACTGTATATTTCCCATACAAGTTCTGTAATATTATGTTTCGATTCTGCCTTCACATTATTCCACAGAATATAAAAGCTGGCTTAATTCACTTTTTGTCTGCATCCCCTTAAGTCTGTGGAGAAAGGGCACATGTTTGATGTCAAGCATGCTCTAAAGATTTATTTCAAGCATACCAGACAATTTCAGACAACTGATTCTTTGCTTGTTATACTTCAGCCTAGCACCATGAGAAAAAAATGGCCTTCAAATCCACCCTGAACAAGATGGATTAAAGCATATGAGACTTCTGCTTCCATTGTTCCTGGGGGGAATATCTGTGAACTTCCTAAGTCTTTCTTGTACTCTGCTTTGCAAATTTTGGCACTAGCACCCCTTCAAGTGATTTTTGCAGGGCAGCCAAAGAAATTGTTCTTTTGAGTCACTTTGTTCCGAATACTTCTGCATTAGTTGCAGCCTCTTTTAGTCAACGGGGGCTTCAATAAGACATAGAAAATATTTTTTGTTCTTTTAAGCAGCAAGAGATCCACCTATATATTTCATCCCAATTATCCTCATTGTTGAATGGGATTATCATTTTATGGTTGTATTCAATTACTATCTACATGGTAGAAGGTGGGTTTCTTTTTATAAATTATTTTCCACACCACATTTACTCCAAGCTTTATTTCATTTCAGAAGTGGGCATATCTTGTAGAAATAAGCTTTTAATAGTCTAAATAACTGTTGCATCTTAAAAATAGAAGCAGATTGCTTTTCACAAAGGTGGTACGTGTTGCATCTGTATGTTATCATTCACTGAAATGAGTGGGAGGAACATCCTGGCCAAGGATATCTTCCACTACAGAAAGCAAACTATGGCAGTAAAGACTCAAAGGGTTACTACTGGTATTCAAGACTTTGGCAGGGTTCAAGGCTTGCCACCTGAAGTATAATTTAGATTGCTAACTAGCATAGCTAGCTAGCTAGGCAGATAGATACATCAGAGAGATGTCAACTGTTTTAGATATAGAATTACGAAGACGTATAGTACTCAATAATTTTGGGACTTAATGTTTTATCCTAGTTTAGATCCATGACCATAATTTGTTGCACTTGGACATACAAAGAAAATACATTCAGAAAAAGTAATCTGAGCACAAAAAATTCAGTCTAAGGGTTGTTCTACATTTAAAAACAAGAACAACTATACTATTAAGGCTGCAGTATTACACACAATAGGGGGAACCTGAACTCAATGAAACAACACAGAATTGCAGTGTAAGTTGTCATTTTTACCCTCTATTTATGCTTTATTAAGGTATTGTGGGTTAAGGTGGGATAGGCCTGGTAGGTAAACATATCTCAACTGCAAAAATCCAGATGACCAACAAATGGCAGCAAAGATTGACATTTTCTGTATGTCTTTGCTGCCATCTACTGGTCCTCCAGACTACTGCAAGCCAAATATAGGTTGCTTATGCTTGGGGAATTTTATGGTTTTGGTTTATGAAGGAAATTGGTATTTTCAACCTTAACCCACAATTACCCAAGTTCAGCATTCACAGCAAGACATAAATTATTTCTCCTTAAATAGTTCCTTAACTGGCTAGAAGGCAATTTAACCTAGCAGAAACAAGCCTAGACACATAAATTAACACAATCCATTTCTTTTCTCAAAGGAACTCTAACTGGAGGGGAAGTTTGAACTTGTGTGTGTTCCTTTTCTTTTATGGATGTAGCTTCTGAGTTTACGTTAGAAGCTGTATTTTGGGTTCTCCCAAGACAAAATGGTCCACAGATGATAACTAAGACAAGAATTCTTATTCATTCTAAATCCCATTTTGTATTTTTAAAAAAGTTAAATAAAAAAAAAATCTAAAAATGGAACTGACTTTTGCTGCAATCTAAAGAACATTTTTTAAAGTGGATTTTGGAGTAGAAATTCAAAGAGCATTCACTGACTTTATTTATTGAGCTACTCTGTGTCAGACTGACGTATTCATCTAGTTGCTGCTGATTTTGGTCTTAGCCTTTCATTTGGTGGAAAAATCTGAAAGAGACATAAAGAAGAAATGCTGTAATATCCATTTAAAATTCAGTGGTGCTGCTGTCTTGTTACCTGATTGAATTCAGCACTTTATCAGTTTCTGAATTCTCTGATTCATTTCATCTTTTCTTCCATATATGTAGTGTAATATTCAGCAATGCGTATTTCTACAGCAAGGGTGAGCAAGATTCAGGCTTGCAAGATGTACTTTCCTTTTTTATTAGAACACTGTGATCCACCAACTAAACCTGCAAAAGTGATAACACGTATGGAATCTTGAGCCCAGGAACTTCTTGCCACATGCTGGATCAACACTGTATCAAACTGTCTAACACAGTCCCATGACCCTTAGCTAGTCACCAGTCAGATCCCATCGGCATGTATGTTAGGACTTTGCCCTCTTGCCACATTTTACACCAACTTATATTGAACAGCATTTGTCATTTTAGTTTACTTAGTTATTTACACTTTTAATATTTGGACATATTCCAAAACGAGTCCTACCATTGCATTAAAAGAAGAAAACCACAACCCAACTCAGCATCTGGCAACAATCTTTACAGATCAAAGGCTCTATGTATAAAGAAATGTAGAGATGACCTTGGAATGGGGGAGCCATTAAGGGAGGTAAAACAGCAATTCAGTCTTGAGAAAGGGGAAAGCCCTAAGAAAGAAATTCAAAATAAGCCCATCTTGATTCTTTTTGGTGTAAGGGGGAACAGAGAAACTCTGACAGGCTTTCAAGATTCTGTTGTGGTGTCAGTTTCCTGAAATGGTCTACCTGGCCCTGTGAAGACCTCTATTTAAACTGTTTTCTTAAATGCCAGTTGGGAAGGCTGCTATAAAGGATGGGGCAATTACAAAAAACACTATCTCCTAGCCTCCACCCAGACCTCCCATATGTCAGAGATCCTAGATATTTCCTACCTGAGAAGATAGGGGCTGGTCCACTTGAAGAATATACTTTTGCAGATATCTAGGAGCCAAGCCACTAAGTTCCATTAGTGAATTTATGCTTTATTTAAGAAGCCATATGCAAAGGCTGGAAGTATCAGGTGAAAAAATATTATACCCCAAAAGTTTAAAGCAAAATAAAACTCTAAAAGGAGAAACAGCTCAGTGAGGACTGAGCTTGACCAATGATCATAGAAAGTTGGTTGTTGGATGAAAAAGACATGGAAAACCTAGAGAAAAAAAGAAAAGAAAAGAAAAAAAAGCATGGAAAACCTAAAGAAGGAAGGAGCTGGAACCTCAGAAAGAAGGTATGAGTGCTGAATAGGGCTACTCCACATGAACACAACTGATGCCAGTGAGTCTGTTGAAATCCTGAACTATTAACAGAATGCGGGATGCAAAATGGTTGAATTAAACTGCAGAATAAAATAATTAATAAGTCATAATATTTGGGCAAATGATGCTATCCAAACTGAAAGAATCATATGAATTTTTAAAATTTAGACATAAAACATTGCTAGCAATTCTGATGATGGAATAATGGCTTTAACATTGATTTACTGGTAATTTAAAAAAAAATTGAACAGATTTAACTGGATACAGATTTAGGCTTAATTCCCATATCCATATATAGCAAATATAATCCAGCTGCAATCTTTACATTGCTTATTCTCCAAATAATCTGCTGAACAAAATAGGATTGCTTCTGAGTATCTGAATTTACAATCTGATTTTATGAAATACTGGGATTTGCACAGTAGGTCTTCAGATTAGTCTCTATAATCATAATATGATAAGGTTACCAAGTGCTCCACTTGCCATTGGTCTTGATGTATAAGAACTGTTCTTCTTTGATTGCATATGCTATAAAACATGTTTATTCTGGCTTTCCTAAATGACTGTTAACCATACTGATTGAAAAAGACTGCCGTGCTATGTGATTTTGTTAATTTTGTCTCTTTAAATTTTCAACTTATTATTCCTTGAGCTCATCTTTATTTGGAGATGGCAGGTACAAAGGATGGAACTAAATGCCTATTTAGTCCTAGAAGCAAGACACCAGGGTAGATAGATAGCTTCTGTTTCTCCCTCATTTTCCATTTTTTTCTCATAGGATTTTGCCTGGATAGAAAAAATATTAGAAAAGACAATTAAGGAATCCAAGTCATATACACCAAATTATGTTTGCATCATGTTAACTAAGTCTGTAAATTATAATGCATGAAGGTGAGGCAAATTTGTTTGGAACAATACACTTGCTAATATCAAAGGATGTGTTAATGTGCCATTGAGCTTTCTGGGAAAAAGTGAACGACCTTCAGTCTATAACAATGCTAAGGAAGAATCATAATTTGCTGCCTCCACCAAAGTCAAAAAGATTCTCAAGAGTAATGAAGTGTTGTTTCTGACAGGACTGGCTCAAGATATTTTGCTGCCTAATGTAAGGAAACAAATGGCTTTCATTGCCCCATTCCCACAAAAGTGAAGGTCCATCATGCCCGAAGCCAAAAAAAGTCATTTGGGCACTTGAAGGAGAACATCCCACAAGCATCTCTGGCCATCCTTTCAATACAAGAACAGCAAATCAAATCTATCACTGTGATGCCTTTTAATGACCCATAATCTTCTTGCTAATGACAGGACCAATGTGGTCCCTGAAAATATTATTTACTTATTCTTTGTCTTTAAGGATACCATTCACTTTTAACAGAATAACCCCCCTCCCCCCACATCACTGTGAGAAACAAGTGCACCTTCCATAGTTTATATTGCTCAATCTCTGAGGGGAGAAACTGTCACCAATAGGAATGATACAGTATAGTGTGATCATGATCTGCAGAGCTCACACCTAAATATTTGTTCTTCTTTTACATTGAAAATCATTTTTCTAGAATAGCTAGAACACTAAACACTAGCTTCTGGTTTCCCTTTCAGCATAGATTAGAACCCACCATTTTACCTTATGAGGAACATTATCAAAATCATATAAAGGAAGTCTGCTAGCCATTAGCCATTCTTTTTTACTTAACATTTAATTTCCAAATATGGGAATGAATGGCAAAGAGCACAACACCACTTCCTCTCTAGTTTTTGAATTTTAATGCATCTTTGTGACACATAACTTTAATTCAATATTTATTTGTACCTACTATTCATTATTCCAGTTACCTCTCTGTTCTTTAAGACATCTCAGACGTGCATGAAAATATAGGCTTGATTATAGTGAAATCCACAGACTTCAGTAGACTGTTCACCTAGTAGAAATAAAACAAAGAAACTAAAACATGAGGAAGGGGAAGAGGAAAAGGGGTAGTGAAAGACTGAGCATGCTCTGTGGGAATAAAAACCTGAGTTAGAGGAAAATGAACAATGGGGAGGGTAATTAAACCATACTTCAGAAAATCTTGAACAAGATTTCTCCACACAGCCAAACCATTTAAATGCAGGCTCATTTATAATGTGGATTATGATTTGTAGATGTATTGAGGGTAATGTACTGTTTCTTGCAACTATTCAAATTTGATATGAAGATAGTATATACAGGTAAAACTCGAAAAATTAGAATATCGTGCAAATGTTCATTTATGTCAGTGTGGCAACTCAAAAGGTGAAACCAATATATGAGATAGACGCATTACATGCAAAGCGAGATATGTCAAGCCTTACTTTGGTATAATTGTGATGATTATGGTGTACAGCTTATGAAAACCCCAAATTCACAATCTCAGAAAATTAGAATATTACATGACATCAATAACACAAGGATTGGAAATAGAACAATATCGGACCTCTGCAAAGTATAAGCACGCATATGTACTCAGTACTTGGTTTGGGCCCCTTTTGCAGCAATGACTGCCGCAATGCGGTGTGGCATGGATACTATCAGCCTATGGCACTGCTGAGGTGTTATGGAAGACCAGGATGCTTCAATAGTGGCCTTCAGCTCCGCTGCATTGTTCGGTCTCATGTCCCTCATCTTTCTCTTGGCAATGCCCCATAGATTCTCTATGGGGTTCAGGTCAGGCGAGTTTGCTGGCCAATCAAGCACAGTAATCCCATGGTCATTGAACCAGGTTTTGGTACTTTTGGCAGTGTGGGCAGGTGCCAAGTCCTGCTGGAAAATGAAGTCAGCATCCCCATAAAGCTTGTCTGCGGAAGGAAGCATGAAGTGCTCCAAAATCTCCTGGTAGACGGCTGCGTTGACCCTGGACTTAATGAAGCACAGTGGACCAACACCAGCAGATGACATGGCTCCCCAAATCAACACAGACTCTGGAAACTTCACACTGGACTTCAAGCATCGTGCATTGTGTGCCTCTCCATTCTTCCTCCAGACTCTGGGTCCTTGGTTCCCAAATGAGATGCAAAAGTTGCTCTCATCAGAAAAGAGGACTTTGGACCACTGGGCAACAGACCAGTTCTTTTTTTCTGTAGCCCAGGTAAGACGCTTCTGACGTTGTTTGTTGTTCAGGAGCGGCTTGACAAGAGGAATACGACATTTGAAGCCCATGTCCAGGATCCCTCTGTGTGTGGTGGCTCTTGATGCACTAACTCCAGCCTCAGTCCACTCCTTGTGAAAGTCCCCAACACTTTTGAATGGCCTTTTCCTGACAATCCTCTCCAGGCTGCGGTCATCCCTGCTGCTTGTGCACCTTTTTCTACCACACTTTTCCCTTCCACATAACCTTCTATTGATGTACTTTGATACAGCACTTTGGGAACATCCAGCTTCTTTTGCAATGACCTTTTGGGGCTTTCCCTCCTTATGGAGGGTGTCAATGATGGTTTTCTGCACAACTGTCAGGTCAGCAGTCTTTCCCATGCTTGTGATTCCTACTGAACCAGCCTGAGAGACCATTTAAAGGCTCAGGAACCCTTTGCAGGTGTTATGGATTCATTAGCTGATTAGAGTGGGACACTTTGAGCCTAGAATATTGAACCTTTTCACACTATTCTAATTTTCTGAGATTGTGAATTTGGGGTTTTCATAAGCTGTACGCCATAATCATCACAATTATACCAAAGTAAGGCTTGATATATCTTGCTTTGCATGCAATGCGTCTATCTCATATATTGGTTTCACCTTTTGAGTTGCCATACTGACATAAATGAACATTTGCACGATATTCTAATTTTTTGAGTTTCACCTGTAACTGATACGTGTTTCTTAGCATCTCTGTATTTGGCTTTGGTTTGCACTCTCCTGTTAAAAGAATGTTTGGTGTGCATTACATATTATTCCATATATGTATTCTTTCTTACGTTTATTTTTCACTCTTCATCTATGCAATTCTCTCTTAACTCCACCCTAACTCTCTGTAGCCAGTTATATTGAAAGTCCATCCAGACTCAGAGTGTCCTAATCCAACTTTTCTTTTTTGTAAACCTAGCTGCAGCATCTGTAGGGAAATGGTACAATGTTATCCACTGTACACAGTCAAGCCTAAATTAAGACAGTGGCTTCCAAAGATAAAAGGCTTTCAGATAACAGAGCTGACAGGCACATCTGCTTAAGATTTGGAATGCCACTTCTTGTCAGAATAGACAAGGCTAGGCTAGATGAACTGCGAAACTTCATATATTCTCAAAAGCTAGTATGTCTTTATATAGGCAGCCTTTTGTATTTCAACTTTTTATTATAGTCAGGGACTGGTATAACATGGATCTTATTCTCCACTGCAATAAAACAATGTAAATCCCTAAGACTCAGGGATTTCTTTCAGTTCTCATGCGTAACCCACAATGGATTTGGTTGTGCTTGAACATTGAATAAAGACTTCACTTGTGGTGAATAAAATTAAACAATGCTACACATTGGTGTAGTCAACATATTTTTTAAAAGCCATTGTATTTCCTTTATCTATTTTAATTATTTGAATATTTGCCCCATTTTTTCTATACTTTGATAATCATGTTGCATACATCCATTGCAAACTACTTGCCTTGCACCATTTTCATTATTCAGTATTACGTATTATTTGATTTCACTTTCTACAGCCTATTTAATGAAATATATGCTTTTTAAAGTTTGCAAGGCTCATGAGTTACTTTCAGTTTAAATATACAGGCTGCACAACTGCATATTTCTGTTTGAGATTGTATGTATGTATGTATGTATGTATGTATGTATGTATATATGTATTTGATTTCTATAGCCGCCCATCTCAACAAATGACTCTGGGTGGCATACAATCATAAAAACATAAAACAATGAAAACAATGAAAATAAATACATATGGTCACTGAGTAAAACTATTGCCATAGATGTTAATATAGCTAAGAAACAAAGCCCTTAACACACTTGGGGCCTCACACCCAGGCACGTGACCAGGTCTTCACGGCCTTATGAAAGGCCAACAGGGTTGGAGTCATCCTAATCCCCAAAGGGTGAATGTTCCAGAGGGCAGGGGCTACAGCTGAGAAGGCATGTCTCCTAGTCCCCCCCAGCCAACCTTCCTTGGCCGATGGGACCTGTAACATGCCCAACCTGCCAGACCGAATTGGACAGTAGAAACAACTGGGAGAAGATGGTCCCTTAGGTAACCCAGTCCCAAGCCATGAAGGGCTTTAAAGATGACAACCAGCACCTTGAATTGCACCTGGAAGCACACTGGCAACCAATGCAGCTCATGTAGAAGTGGTGTTACATGTGTTGAATATCTGACACCATTTACTACCCCTGCACCTGCATTCTGCACCAGTTGAAGCTTCCGAATGCTCTTCAAGGGCAGCCCCTTTTAGAGCGTGTTGCAGTAATCCAGATGAGAGGTCATGAGAGCATGAGTGACTGTGAGCAAAGCCTTCTGGTCCCGAAGGTGTGCAAAGGCCCTCCCATTACTATCATCATCATTCTTAAGCTTTTTCAATTTCTGTTCATTTTCTCTTACCCAGGTGATTAGAGTGTTCAATTTTGGGGTAAAAAGTAATAAAACTTACCTACTGCAGTGAGTCTCTGAGATAGTTTTGAGAAACAGTAAACATTTGTCTCAAACACCCACTCTTCCATTGGGGCATCAGTTGGCTAACAGTTTTATCCATTATTTGGTCCTCCTGATGACTGGCTGATTGTGCATGAACTTCCTTCTGAACATAGGAGACTGTAATGAAGAGATAAACTTAAATGGATTTGAGAGATTTATCATTACTGTATGTTTCAGATTTCAGTTATCTTCTTCTGTAAGCCCGTATTCACATACCTTTTAAGTGATTTCTTCCTAGCACTGCCACAGCCCGTTCTTATCTGTGTTGTTAGACACTAACTAGTAATGCCTATAAAGCTATTCAGGATTTCCCAAAATAAGCGGTTGCATTGGAATCAGCATAGTAGACTTGCAGTTAGAGGCTGAGAAATTGAAAGTGCTCTACTATAAACTTGAAGCCTTTTCTGTGGTGCTGCAGAAAATGCTGATTTCTGTTATGTATTCTTTAACCATGAAGAAAGCAGGCTGCCCAGAGAATGCTTGATAATTGTATAAAAATGTATTTATCTCCTATAAGATAATCTCTACTCTAACTTAAATATGTATTACAGATGTATGTATGTGTTGTTTTCCCCCTATCTTACATCGTGCCCTTTCAGAATGAACTTAATTCTAGTGATTTGGTTAACATTTTTAGTCTCAGCAAATATATAATTCCTACTAAAATTTGTGTTATAAAATAAATCAGCATGATTTTAATAACACTTCTGCTGTACTTTAAATCATGACACAATGTTTCCCTCTTTAGACTGAGTCAGACTTTCAATTCTATAATGTTCCCATAAAGCAATGTTCTGTGTAGGCTGGATGCAGATCTTGCTCAAACTCTTGATCACTATGGCAGTAGTTCTTATCCCAGTTTGTAAGTTAATCAGAATTACATCTCATACTGCAAAATCTCTGTGCTTCACTGGTATTCTTCTCTAAACCTTTTGTTCAGTTTGCTTAGAAGTTCCTCACTGAAGAAACCCCTGATCAATGCTTTGGTTAGATACCTCAATTTATAATGGAATGGTGGACAAATTATAAATAGAGCCTATATTTTTAAACTGACCAATATATTTGATGTCTTAAAAGTATATTTCTCAGTGAATATTCCAAAGCCAGCCCTGATTTAATGAAAAGGGAGCACCTGTAGGCCAAAACTTTTACATGGATGTATGTCAAGGAAATACATAGACTAATGAGGACTGACCTTTGAGAAACTATTCATCAAGGCCATCTAAATAGTAAAGGTGTTTGCTTAAACTGGTTTTCTTTCATTCTAGTCTACTGCAAGGCACATTCTGCTTCTGACTTTAATATCAATTTTAACTAGAAAATATAAGTTTCAGCCCCAAGACCACTGCTCATAAGCATTTCTGCTTGTACCTGTATGACACCCATTCAGACTATCTCCGCACACATACCGATCACATACAGCTATCTATATTCTGTTCTGAAACAGCTGTAAATGGCTTTCATGGGCAAATTTTACTCCTGGCATCACATCTGCAAATTGGATCTAATTGGTTTTCTTCACGTTTTAACTTCTGGAAACATCTTGTGTAGTCTTTGGCCAGAGAGTTGCTATAAATGCAGCCAGAATATAACATATATCCAGCAAGATGTTTAACTTTTTTTGTTTGTTTGTTTTTGGTTGAGGCACCAGATGCTCATGTTTGTAACAGAAACTGTCTTCAAGTTTCAAAGCAATGAAGCGCAGAGGTATGAATTCAAATCCCCATTGGCTAAAAAGAGCTACGTACAGCTTTCTTATGATTTTTGGTTGTAGCATTCTGCATATCTGCTCATGAATAT
Source organism: Liasis olivaceus (assembly GCA_030867105.1). Taxonomy (NCBI): domain Eukaryota; kingdom Metazoa; phylum Chordata; class Lepidosauria; order Squamata; family Pythonidae; genus Liasis; species Liasis olivaceus. Next base: position 285,041,681 of record CM061349.1, read on the forward strand.
CTAACTCCCATTGTTCTCAGTACACAAGTTTAAGAAGTTCTAAATGTATTGGGGTTTTTTTACATCAATGTTTTGATTCTTGCATATAAAACCATGTGAGTTGACGATAACTAAGATTTCTTTATGAATATTTGTCATTTGTTGGCTAATTGCTTGAGCTTATAGACATTATCTCGCTTTCTAGTGTATGTAATATTATGCACAAGATGCAGATTATGCAGATAAACTGATTGGCTTCTACCAGTGGAGGTCAGTGAAGATTAGATTATAAATGTACAGATATATGTTCAATATGGGTGATTTACTTTATTAGGAATTTATTTTTACATTACTGTCACATGGAGCTCTAAACAGAACTATATACCTTAACATACATGTTGTTGATTATTTTTTCAGAATATATTGGGATGCTGAAAAATACTTAGAAACATGAAACATATTCTGAAGAATTAAAAATGTGATGCATTATTAATAACTATAGCTCTTGTGACACAGTCACACAGAAACAAATTTCATTGTGTTCTGAGTAAATATCCTTAGGATTTTACTACATGTTCTCTTACTTGTCTAACAATTTCAAAATGTATCACTATAGCATATGGATATTCTTAAATAAGATCAGTTCCTAAGATAGGAATATAACAAGCAGTTACAAGCCTATATAATTGCGTATACTTATAGTAAGTATAAAGAAAATACAAGAAAAACTTTTACAGCACTGATTCCCATAGTTTCTTTTTAAATGTTCAGCTGTGCGTGCCCCCCCCCCCCCCCCCCCAGTTATCCACAATATATTAAACTATATGATTAAGGCTGAAAAATTAAGAGTGATGTTTCTCTTTCATGGTGCTAATGGAAATTGGAATGTTCTAAAGCAAAGACAATTTATGAAGCAATTCTGCTTTGCAATAAATGACATCGTATACCCAACAAGCAGTACTACCACTACTGCCAAGACTTCAAGGCACAGAAAATGTATTATGTAAGAGGATCTTATGTAAGAGGTCCCATTTGATAGAAGAGAAATTTAATACCTGGTGTTCAGATTGTGTTACTTGTTCTTTTCTCTCTCTCTCTCTCCAATGGGACTTGGCAAGAGCCTGAAAGCAGCATTTGGCAGTTGGGTCTAGGCTGAAGCTGACATTAGAATTGCCATGGGGTTGTACCAAAAGTGATGACCAATTTGATCCCTTGTTATAATATATAAAAGCTTTTATTAAATGGAGTTCTGCCAGCAAGTTACAAGTCACTAAGACTTTGTTTTGTGCATCAAGTTGACATCAATACTGAGACTTACATTGTGAAGATGGAGCACCACAGATTAAATATTTTTGCAGACAAATAGACAGGCCCACCTTTCTCTGAAGGAGGTCAATATTCCTGCAGCACTGTCTTAACTTTGCCAAAATATTATACATATTGAAAATTAGCATGAAGTATCTACATCAGTGTTTCTCAACCTTGGCAACTTTAAGTTGTGTGGACTTTAAGTTTAAGCTGTGTGGACTTCAACTCCCAGAATTCTTCAGTCAGCATGCCTAAACTGGTCTAAATGCTGGTCTAGAACCAGAGAACTAGGTTTAAATCCTCACTGAATATGAAGTAAGTTTAGGTCAATAATCATTCTCTCAGCTGAATGCATCTTAGAGTGTTCTCAGAATAACAACGCGAATGGAAGACCTTGAGGCATATTTACCCCTTTGCATTCAATGTGAAATCAAAAGGGAATGCTGGGAAGTTTTTGTCCTCTGCCCATTGTTATATGAGGAAGTTCCAATTTGTCTCCTATGCTTTTTAATATCATCATGTTCTCTCTGCTTTTCAATGTACACAATGCAATCACTTGAGGAAGTTAACCAGCAGTTCAGACTGTGGTGAGACAATATACAACTCTACTTCTGCTTTCCATCTTCAACCCCAGGAAGGTGCTGGAACTCTTGAACAAGTATACAGAGGTAGCTCTGAGATAGATGAGGGCAAAGCTTAACCTAGATTAGTCAGATGTGCCATGGTGGGACAGAAATTTACAACCAGTTCTGAATACTGCTGCAGTGTTCCTGAAGGACGGCTGCAATTCTGGAGGTTCTGTCTGTGGGATGTGGGAGGATCCATTCTGGACCTGGATGCTTTAACAAATTATAGTTATGGACTATACGTTACCCTCTCTAAAGACATGTTGATAGATAAATTAAACAAATTGACAGTATCATCCATCTTTTTTTTTTTTTCTTAAGAAAACTGGATTTCTACCACGACCACCGTCACTCTCTCTCTCTGCCCAGCCCCTTTAAGAACAGCAGCAAAGAAACAACAGATAGAGACAGGCAGGCAAGCAGACTGAAACTAACGCAAATACAATCGAGAAGCAACTAATGATCCCCATGATTCTGCACAGGCGACCCTTTAAAAAACCAAGCAAAACACCGTACATGTACGTATGTATCTTTTAAAATGCAAGCGAGAAAATGCACATACCCAATCATGATCTCAGTGGGAAGGGGGGAAAGATCGCAGCTTTTCCCTTCTCCTGCCAAGTTATCATTGAGAAAACAGACAGGCAGAGTGACGTCCTGGGTCAGACTGAGTGCGGCTCGACTCTACCAAGGAAACAGGGAGGCCCGTGTATCCCTCGGATGCCCACCGCCGCCCTTCCTCCCCGCCCCGGCCGCTTCGTCTGATGCGGAGCAGCTGTTTCAATGGATCCCGTCCTGCGGGGAAGCCTACCGATCCCCGGGCAACTGCTTGAGGAGGGGGCCTCAGGCTGCCTCGGACAAGCATCTCCCCCCTTCTCCGGCTGAGGTCGCGGAAGCCCAGTGAAAGGAGGCGTGTGTAAAGATTTTGCAATGTCCCTGCATGGTGTTGTAGACTTTCCTAGCAAAAAAACCGGCTTCGGCTTCTTTACAATCCCCGGCGACTCACCTGATTAACCCGCCTGAGGTTCTGCCCTGACCAGGTAAACCGAGTCCAGACCTTATCTCTTCATACACATCTGGAAGCAAACATTGCACCCGGGGCATTTTTATTTCCTTTTTTTCTTTACAAATTGGAGAAGCGAGCAGCGGATAGCTCTGTTGCACTCCTCTTCCTCTCCTCCGCTGCTACCCCCAGACCCTGTTCCGTGGGACCTGCTGAGGAGTCCGTTCTTTCTCATGGAGACCAAGGAGTCAAAGCTGCCAACCAGGCGTTATTGGTTTTTCTCTCTTTCGCCTTCGCTCTTTGCCATTTTAAGGGGTCGCGTAGTTTTTGTTTTGTTTTGTTGCTTATGTGAATACCTGACAGGTTCGATTGGGCAGGTTTTGTTCCGAGTTTGCCCCCTGAGATAAAGCACTGATTTATTAAACATAAGGGGGGGGGGGGTTAACAGGATTGGAGCGGAAGGGCGACTTTAAAGCTATTACCAGTTTGGTGTGCTGGCAATCGTACCTGTGTTTGTTTATTATGATGTGCTGCTGCCCGGAATGTACCCCTATCCCACTTCTCCTTGATCCCCTTTCAAGGACCCGAGAAGTTCCGTCCTCCCCAGTTCTGCCAATCGGTTGCAACCTTTTCTGTCTCGCCTCCTAGACTGCCAAGGGCAGCGCGGTCCGTCCGAGGACCTTGGTACACGGTGCACGAAAAGCTACGTAGGGCGCGAGTAATCCGGGAAGAGATAGTAGCGCCTCTCTTCCCTCTCCTCTCCTCTCCTCTCCTCTCCTCCCCTCCTTTTTCTCTTTCTTAAAACACTTTGCAAGAGTGATTTATAAGAGCCAAAGAGGCCTGCCAGTTAATGCCAGGAAATTTATTATCATTTGTTATCTAACCGTCTGTCTATCTCCATACATCTATCCATTCTTCTGCTTATTAATACGATTTTGCTACGTGACGCTGCTTGTCTGAGACGGTTTAGGCTTCTGTACTGTAAACTGAGGAAAAAATACCATTCAGTGCAATGTGCTTTCAACTTAATACGAACTGAGCTGTATTCTGGAGAATAAGCTTTTCTGAAGTGGGACTCGGTTCCACCTGTGTGTGTGTGTGTGAGAGAGAGAGAGAGAGAGAGAGAGAACAGAATGATTGGGCAGTGAGGAATGGTGCAGAGGTGTTCACAAAATCGAGAGGCATGTGGGATTATGGCATGGAGTTCTTATATCCCCTTCTAAAGTAAAAGCCTATGGTCTGACATGCACACAAATTGCCCTCCAGACATATTAATATATTGACAATCCATTTTCATCCTTCCTCTGATATACATTATATATTACTTGTACTAATCTGAAGAGCATTGCTGCTCTAAAAAGGGAGAAATGGAAAGGAAAGCTGGACGAGGTACGTGTGCGTGCACAGCAAGCCATTTTTTTATGAGATGAGTTGGGGATATAAGTACCTTCTCTTCTGTGAGTTGCTTCACATCTTCTGTTTTCTTAGGTGTTGGTTCAAACGTCTTTGAAGTCAGGGTGCTATATGATAGGCGAGCAGGCATTTTGGTATGTATAGAATGTACATACACTGTAAAATATGCATGGGCTGTGCAAAAACGTGGACTTTGAAATGTTTTGCACCCTCTATTTGTGGGTTTCACACTTTTCTAACACTGAAGGGAAATAGTTTAAAATCTCATACTTCAAATTACAGCTGTGTGTACGGTAGTTAATGAAAGAAATAATGAAGTGTGCAAAGGGGAGCACCTTTGTATATGCTGGGAATAAAGGATCTGGGCATTTGTGCCATTAGGTTCTGAGTAATTTGAAAGGAGGGTTTATAACCAGGAGCTTATGGTTAATGTTTTTTAAACCTTCATATGAAAATGGACTTGAAAGTTACCCATGGATTGGTGTATTTGGCTTCAAAGGCTCAGGTGGGGGGGGGGGGTGGCACAGTCATGGGTCGTGATTAGTCAGGTTTGTACATTTTATAAACCTTATGAAACAGACTGTAGGGCATTGCAGACATAGCCCTGGCGAAGGAATGCAAGAACTGTTAGCCGAACCATTAAGAGATAATAAGGGAGAAAGTAAATGACAACTTAGTCCTGAGAAAGGAGGCAGCTCGAGAAAGAGACTCCAGATAACCCAGCCTTGATTCTGCAAGGATTAAGGGAGGACTCTGTCAGGCTTCTGAGACTCTGTTGTTGTACCCTACAACAGGGTTCCTCAACCTTGGTGACTTGAAGTTGGGTGGACTTCAACTCCCAGAATTCCATGGCTGGCTGGGGAATTCTGGGAGTTGAAGTCCACACATCTTCAAGTTGCCAAGGTTGAGGAACCCTGCCCTACAACAATAGAGTTCCAGTAGTCCTTGCAGTCTCTGTTTCCTGACCTGGCTTACCTTGCAGGGCTGTCATAGGCTTTAATTCCACATAGAACTTGTTGTACAAGTATATGGGAACAGAAAGTAAATTTGAATGTTCTTCAAATAACAGTGTGTGAGATATGTTCATTGAAGATGCTAGGTTAGAATAGTACCATTTGAAAGATAAATCAGGCAGTTAGAGCCGAGATTCTAAGTATCCAGCGCTGATTTCATGTGAAAAGGTATGAGGAGGCCATATAAAACAGCTTTCTCTAAGACGTGTTGATTTGTGTGGGCCTACCATATTAGGCCTGCAAAATGGTAGAAGGCAAAATGCTGGATGGCAGAGTTTTCTGTAACTCTGTGCTGCTTTCTAGTAGTTCTCTGGAGTTTTGTAGCCCAGATATGTAGGTCTAGATTTAGTTATATATGTATGTCTTCCCATTTAGAAGGCATCCAACTGCTAAAAGATGTCACTATAGACTGCTATCTTCTGTAATAGATCCCACTTCAAGGCATGTAACAGTTCAGTAGAATAAACATTGCAGTACAATTTCCTGGAAGCTATCCCCGTTGAGCCCAGTATATTATATTATATTTCAAATTTAGTCACTGCCCATCTGCCACAAGATCCCTCTTTCCCCTTTGGAATGTATGTGGGGCATAGGAAGGAGGAACAAAAGTCTTAATGCTGTCCAAGTCACAGTGTATTGGAATAGGCATTTCTAGCTAATTCTAAAATTGCACAGTATAACAATCAAGTTCATCAACCTTGCTTTTAACATCCTATCTAAAGTGAGTACACAAGAAGTCTGTGCTTTTTCCCTTCTGGCTCATGATTATGGATATATCATTAGTTCAACTGTCATATTAAAGAAGAGAACTCAAAAATTAAAATGATTTGCAGTTCTCATTCTTCATTTCTGTGCCTTTAGCAGCATATATTTGATACATAAAGTATGCTGATTTTACCGAATATTTTGATTTTGAGCAAACATGGAAACCTCAAGTAGTGTTTGATGACCTTACAAGTGCTGGAGGTCACAGCAGATTATGGCCTACCATATAGTAACTGGGGATATTGTGAGAAGGATAGGAAGCAGGAGCATTATGAGCACCGCCTTGAGTTGTACAAAATAAAGGCGGGCTATAAATCTAATAATAATAATAACCAATACATTTTGGTTGTTTTATCCTGTTTTTATTTGTTTTTCATTGTTAGCCACCCAGAGTCATGTGTATGAAATGGATGGCCATATAAATGTATTAAATAAATAAATAAATAAATAAATAAATAATTAATACATACCTGGAAGGTGGATTGTTTTAGTTGGTGCATATGCTAATTCTATATGCTACACAACAGTATGTAAGTGGAGTAATAATAATAATCTGTAATTAAGTCATAAAATCCTTACCTAAAACCATATGTGGCAAATGGTAATTTGATACTTAATGTATTAAATATTAAGAAGGTAATATAACTTTATTAAGCATAGGCACTATCATACTCTGTTCTGCTGTCTATTTCCGAAATGAAAAGTTTACTATCTAAAATATTCTGTGCCAATCATGTTCCTGCTTATTATGGCTTCAGTATTTTGATATTAAGTGATCTTAAAGATATTTCCACCTTATTTGAACCAACACTGGAATCTCAGTGCTGTAAGATAAGGCACAGAAGAGTAAGTAGTCAGCTGAAGGGTTTCTGATGGAAGTGTTGCTGAGAACGATATCTTGGTCTCTTCTCTGTCATGTTGTTTACAGGGACATTTCATTGCAACCAGAAATTCAACAAGACTAATGTCTGAGTGTTTGAAATAGATTGTGTGTGTGTGTGTGTGTGTGTGTGTTTTTCTTTTTGAATGTTACATGTGCCTTAATGGCTTATTTATACAAAAGTATTCTGAATGGGCTTTCATTTGCTAAAAGGAATACATATATATATTTACATTAATGTGCAAGATGAGAAAGGTGGAATTATTTGATTTGGAAGAGTTTTTCAATACGTTGCCTACAAATGTGTTAACCATAACCATATATTAAAAGGTGACATTAATTGGGATGCTTTAAAACATGCTGAAAAGTTTCAGAATTGTGTATACAGATGTTATGTTACATCACCCTCCCAAATATAGGGTTTTACATGAGTTCCACACCTCTCCTTGGAGGTGGGAGAAATTTCTCTATTTCTACACATATGTTTTAAAGTATGCTTAAAATTAGATGTTTCTAAAAATAAAGTAAAGTAAAGTAAATGGAACAATTCAGAGTTACATGCCAGAGGATATGTATTAAATATCTTTGAAGTACAAAAAATTTAGTACATTTTATAAAATATTTTATGGCTTTAGTCCATATAATTCAGTTAACTTGCCAAACACAATCTAAGTTTTGTTTACAGCTTTATTCATGAAGGCCAGTATGGCCGTGTCCAGACCACACGTCTATAAAAGAATATATTGTTATTTGGAAGCTTTGTTATGGATTAGGATGTAATTTTAAGTTATTAGGACAAAAATGTATGCAGACAAAATAATAAGGAAACAGCTACCCTCCGTATAAAACAATAAAGGTTACAGCAATGAAACTTATCTAATGCAATTTAAAATCCATTCGCTAAGAAACCTTGACAGTATCTGCCTTGCAGGTACTGCACATTTGGAAACAATATATCTCCATTTAAATGCAGATCTGCAGTTTTCTCCAGAGGGCAGTTGGTGAATCTTTCGACTGAACTGCTGGTACTTGAAAAACTAACTGACGATTTCCCCATGAACAAGGGACCGTTTCAAGTCAGCTATTTGAATAATGATTATAAATTTTCTTTAATATTGCAGCTTTATATTGATTTTTATTGCCTTTGGAAAAATAATCCTTTTTTTAAAAAAACAGCAATCCTTTTGTCCACTCTATCCATGGAGTGTCTATGGATATATTATAATTACAAAACAAGTTCCTTGTTTTTTCCACTGCCATGATGGTTGCATGTGAATTCCTCCCCATCAAATGGATAGGGCAGACTTCCTTTGATTTTGACCTAGATTTCATTTGATTATTCCTATATAGGGAGCACCTGGTAATTTCCTGCAGTGAAAATAGGAGAACAACTGTTGATGCCATCTAGCAGAGCTGCATGGAGAATAAGGGAATGGTGCACCTGCAGTTTGACTCTATTGCTCCCTGAAGATTTCATTATGACAGCAGTATGAGATGGGTGCTTTGTTAACATGAGAGACTGTGGCTCTGTGTGTGTATGTGTTGGTGTGTTGGGGGGAGGTGAACTAAACCAGGCTCTGGTCCTACAGATATTTTATTTGTTTTATTGCAGGTGTTTTTATGTTAAACAGGCATAGGGTTCAAATGATATTACAATTTCGCACAAAGAAATCAGGAGAAAATATTGTTAGGCAGATTGCAAATGTTGCCTGTTTTAAGTTATGCTTGTTTAAAATGGGCTGCCTCTAGTGGATAGTCCAAATTCCTAAGCACTATCCTTCAGTTTATGGATGCCATTTCTACATGGCTGAAAAGCTGTATTAGATTCATAGGGGATAGCATTAAAATCCTAAGCATTTAAGGCATCAGGAGTATAGGATTTTTCTTGGTCATCCTCCAGTCAGGTTCAGATACTATGTAATGCAGAATGTTCACTATTTCCATAATTTTACTGTTAAAAGTTGGAAAGTATTATGAAAATCAGGATGGGAAGGATGTTTTGAGAAACATTACAGTGTACCATAATAAGCAGAACATAGGACATGATGTGGAGAGATACAAGTTGAAATTCTCACTCATCCATGAAGCTTCATTGGGCTATTTTGAGTAGAAAATAATTCTACATGAAAACGTCTATATATGAATATTCACATAGGTTCCAATTGTATCATGGTCATTATTATTATTAAGATGAGCTAACTTTCTGGAATGTATAGTTAAAGTGCTGATTTTAACATACAAAATAGAGTGGCTATTCTTGCCTGAAAGTTTTACAAGCAGGATTGAAATTCTGATACATTCTGAATGCCAAGTCTCTATTCTGGAGGTATATGTGGGCCTTCTCCCAGGATTGTTATGGTTGGTAGGGCTGTGCAGTGCTTTGAATTTACAGAGAAAAGTTGGTGGCATATGGGGGCAAACATGTAGCATTGCTCTGCAGCTCTTTTTCCTGGATTACACTGCAGCTGATGTACTTCAGGGGGTATATTAACAGCTGATACACTTTGTATATGACAGATTTTATTGGCTTTATCCTTTGTCTTATTCTTGTGATTTGTTTGTTTGTTTGTTTGTTTTATACCATATATTTCAAAGGCTTTCAGACAGAAAAGCAATTGATAACTGTAAACTAAATATGTGGGTTTTTAATTTTTTTTTTTTAATAAATGACAGTACTGCTTTTTATTATTTCAATATACTTATTCATGATTTTAAAGCAAGAACTCAATGGAAAAATTCTGTAGAATTTATTTGTTATCAGTGTGGGCATTATCACACATAGTGTGATGTGATCTCTTGGTAACAAAGAAAGCATAACTGAAACATACAGTACTTGTGTGCATTTATTTATATACACACAGAATTATTTCTTTATTTACTCCATCTAATATGCCACCCAATCCCGAAGGTTCTAGGTAGCTGACAATCTCATCATAAAAGTATCCATAAGAAAAAAGGAAAATAACCCATTCTTACTTTCAATCAGAGCATCCCTTCTTTGGCTAGATGGAACAGCTGGATCTTGATAGCATTCCTAAAGCCCATTTCTGAGGCCCATCAAACAGCAATCACGTAGGGATGGGACCGGGAAGGAATTTGATTTGATCAGACAGGAAGATGAATATGGAAGAAGGTGATTTCAGGTAACTAGGCCCAGAGCATGTAGGCCTTAAAGGGGACAACCAGCATCTTGAATTGTATCCAGAAGCTAACCAGCAGCCATTGCTGCTCCCTAAGCAGTGGGATGTACCCATCATTGCCCAAGCAGCTATGTAGTGATATACCAGCTGTAGCTTCCAAATGTTCTTGAAAGGCAGTCCCTTGTCCGCCCCCCCCCCCCCCCGCATTTAGTTATTTATTTTAAGATGTTTTGCAGAAGAACAGAAAAAAGAAAAGTGTGTCACTCTCATTTTCTTCATTGTAGCTGGTGTTAGTTCTGGACTATTTTAGACTATCCACAAATCTCAGTTCTTCAAGTTATATTTAAGAGGTGATATTCCTGGTGATTAGAAAAAGAAAACATGGATTTTCTTTTTGAACAGTGAACATACTTGTTAAAGGAAGGTAGAATAAGAATGCATTGGCATCATGGATTTTTCAAGATTTCCATATAATGTTTAACCTTCTATTACCAGTAGTTCCTTGTTTATTTTTCATTTTAGAGTTTTATTATGTAAAAGTTAAGTAATGTTTTTAGTGGGGATGCTATATGTCTGATTTCCTAAACCAATTTAGTTGACAGGAGGGTTTGTTTATATTTTCCAGGTTGGTTCCTCAAAACTGTCTCCCTTGCTGTTACCTGAGAATGATAGAGAGATCAACTAAAACTTTAAATAGGAGAACATCAAAAAGGAGAGAAAAGGGAAGTTGAATGATCCCTTTTGCTGTAAGGTTTACCCATTCATTCTATAGGATGGTGTGCACAGGCAGGAGCAACCAGCCCCCTAAGTGAAGTTGGCATTGGGTACTACAAGGATAGGAAAATGCTTTGGCTTGACTAGGAAGAAAAAAGAATATTCCTGAAGAAGAAAATAACATCCATATAGAAATTGTTTGCCATCACCAGTAATCAAGCTTGGCTGTAGGGAGATTTGATGTACTTTCCATATGGCCTAAGAGATGAACACTGACCTCCTTCAAATAGATATAACTGTGCTGACTCTGCATATATGCAGACTATCATGAACATCCAAGTGCAGATGAAGTCCAGGTCCTTCCTAACCCCCTGTAGAGCAAAAGGATTTTGGAAATGGAGAAAGCCGCCAGAAAACCTGGTTATTTAAAATTATTTTAAAATTAATAAAAGAAGAAAAAATTAAAACAACTTGTTTTATTCTGTTTTGTTTCACATTTCTTAGCTATATTTTAAACAGAATCCAAATTGTAGCCTCCTCCTTATGGGTAATATTTTGAAATCAAACCGTTTCCTCTTTGTGATACAAATTATTCCATTTTCTACCAAGAAGTATCCATTTTGAAGATATGTCTCCTTAGCCATTTACTTCTAAATAAAATAAAAGGGCATATACACCTTCCTGGTTTAATGATGAAATGAATAATTTCCAGTCCCAATGAACTGTTCTGTATCCAAGGGCTTCATACATTCCTAGGCTTTTTATTATTAACTTATCTGAATACTAGCCATGCTCTTTTGCTAAACTGTTAGTTTCTCTCTGTGGAGCAAGGTTCACACTATTGAAGAAATAACATGGGACAGCTAGGAGTCTCTGGGGAAAAAGAAGGGCGTTGGACAATAGAAATAATTTTAACCATTCTTGTAATGCTCAGAAACAAGTATCTTCCAGCCACTAACATGAACTAAAGTGAAATACTTGATCTTGCTGTTATGTGGAAAGGATGTATGACTTTTATGCTGGGCAAACCTAGAGGGATAAAAATACCTTTCCTTCCATGTATGTGTGTATTGTCTGTCTGCCTGTCTGTCAGCTATACTCCAGCATCCATAGCAACACAGCCAGGACCTGCCTCTCTTAAGCTGTTGCTTGATGGCATCCCTGTGGCACAGTGACAGTACGATATTGCGGGAGCCAAAGCAGTTATGGCAATAAGAGACAATACTCCTAATTGTTTCTGATGTGCTTTTCAGTTCAGAAAAAGCTCCCAGGATGATTTTCAAGATAACAGCAGTTTAGAAACTTTGGAACATCAAACAGTATAACTACAGTGAAGCAGAAAACAGTCTTAAAAACAGGTCAGGTCACAATATGATATCTAATTTGTTTTGTTTATTTTATTTTGTTTGCAAAATGTATTACTGATTTTTATTAAAAAAAACTGAGTGGATCACATTTTAAAAATTACACAATACGAACAGTAGATTACCAAAATATATTTAAAAATAGCCATAGAACTAGGCAGCAAATTTAAGTAAAAACAGGTACATGCTGATGGAAAATTATTTATTTTACTTATTTTGCAATACAAAATGTATGTACTGCTTTTCATTTTAAACAAAATAAGAATGGCTCACATTTTAAAAATTACATAACTGGTACAATAAATTATCAAATATATTTTTAAAAATAAAACAGTTAAAGAATTGGTGGTAAATTGAGAAAGTAAGGGAATTTCAGAATAAGTTGATTAGTTTTTGATTTACGGCAGCAATATTTTACCATGGTAGCTGCTCCAGTGTCCATGAAAAGTTTATTCAGCTTGGTGAGTGTCACAGTACAAACTGGCTACTTCCACAATATAAATCAAGGGTGTGATATGGTCAGCAAGATGAGAATGATGATGTTATAATATCTGTTCCTTGCAAGGAGACCAAGATGATTGTTTTAACAAACAATAGGAACCGTATTCAGTAAAATAACGTAATAAAGTATCAGTAATAAAAGAATTAAAATACAAACACCATTTTTAAAAAGTAATCTACAAAGTAGTCTGATCCTGGGCAGTTGTCATCCTACTAATGTCTGGGTAAATTCTAGAGAGGGTTCTGGATGTCTTCTCTAGAATACACGCTGGGTAGGGTTACACGAAAGCTGATGGTTCTTCAGATAACCTGTCCCTGAGATGCTTAGGGCTTTTAAAAACCCCCAAATGACTAACAAATGCTTGGTAAGTAAGTGGTGGTCAGTGCAGTGCCTTCACACATTTGTGTGTGCACTAAGGGGCTCTGTTGAACAATTTATCCATGCAGTCTGCACAAGTTGTAGCTTCTAAAGCACTTCATGAACAGTACAATATAAAGTGTGTTATTTCTTGTTATTACCAGTGTAGGAACTATCATGCCAAAGTTTCCCCTATCCAGATAATGTGGTGGCTGCTGTAGTAGCCATAGCTACTAATTGGCACATTTAACTATCAAGATCACTTGGCCACCAGTGACAAGGATTAATCTCCAGACTCATACCTATCTTTTCTAGCAGGGAGTACCTGGGTGTAAGAGCTACTGAAGTCAATTAAACTTTCTGGAGAGTAAGCATAGGTTTATATATGTGGAACCCACAAAAGCCTGTTGAGAATTTGGCAAGAATTTTCTTTTCTTTCCTTCCTTGTACTTCTTCCTGTTGTTTCATCTCTATCACATTTTATTCCCAAATTTCTCTTTATTTTTCTTCCCATTGTAGTTATTTCTACCCCCCAACCCCCATTGTCATCTCCTTATTCATCTCTTTTTGCTATACTTCTTGGAAAGACAGAGAGGGATTGTGTTGAGCTTCAGGGTTTAGTGACCGTGGTCCAGAGAACAGATTTCCTGACATTTCACCGGCAACTGCAGCTGGCATCTTCAGAGGCAAAGGCAACTGAGCAGGGACTGACTGGGTTTCTGTCTTTATAGCCAGGACAGAGCTTACAAAAGTCAGGACACCTGGCTATAAAGACAGGAGCCCAGTCAGTCCCTGCTCAGTTGCCTTTGCCTCTGAAGATGCCAGCTGCAGTTGCCGGTGAAATGTCAGGAAATCTGTTCTCTGGACCATGGTCACTAAACCCTGAAGCCCAACACTGCCCAACAGATACCAGCTGTGAAAGCCTACACCAGTCTGTAGAGGGGGATGTGTGTGAAGACAGAATATTTTCTGCCTACAAGTACAGAAATAGGATTTTACAAAAGGGGTGCCTTAATCCATAGCAGATGATGTCATTATGCCTACTAACTCAAGAAGTCCTGTCTCTCCACAGACTGAGTCCTGGATCTACCATAGTGTTCTGGAGATCCCCATTTGGTCCAAGGTCTGGGGTTGATATTTATTACTTGTTCAATGGCCCCTGTTTTGTTATGTTGATTTTGCTGTCTATTAGATTATTTTAGTCTGGACTGTCTATTTGATTTAATGTTTTTAGCTGTTTTTATGTTTGTTCTTAACATCAAAGAGACCAAACTCACGACCACTGTGAGGAATGGAAATGTCAATGACGGTGAAGAGATCAAATGCATGCAAGAATTCACTTTCCTAGGATCGCAGATTGATCAAAGTGGTCAATGCAGTCCAGAAATAAAGCATTGAATCACACTAGGTCTCACAGCAATGATGAGCATGAATCGAATATGGAAAAGCAAGGACATCAGCCTGGTAACTAAATGCAGATTAGTCCACACTATTGTGTTTCCCATAGCTACTTACAGTTGAGAAAGTTGGACCATGAAAAAACTAGACAGGAGGAAAATCAACTCGTTTGAGCTGTGGTGTTGGAGAAGGCTCCTGCACTTTCCTTGGACAGCAAAAGTGACAAACAAGCAAGTTCTGGAGCGTATAAAACCAGACATATCACTGAATGGCAAAATCACAAAATTCCACCTTACTTATTTTGGCCATGTCATGCGATCAAACTCACTGGAAAAGGCAGTTATGCTTGGAATGGTCAACGGTAAAAGGAAATGAGGCCACTAAAAAACACGGTAGCTAGACACCATCAAAGCTGACACCAACCGGAGCATAAAACAACTAAAAGAATCTGAACAAGATCGGAAATGGTGGAGAGAGCTGGTCCATAGAATTGCCGAGAATCGGACACGATTGAATGGATAGCACCATCACCATCACGTTTGTTCTAGTTTTGTACACAGCCCAGAGTCCACTGGAGTTGGGTGGCCAAAAAATTTAAATCATCATCGTCATCATCATCATCACCATCATCATCATCATCATCATCAGACTGATACAGAAAGGAGAGTTATGAAAATAATGGAAAGTAACTAATGAAGGATGATTATTTATTTGGATGTAGAAACTCTTGTTTCAGTGATACAAATGTTAGCTTCTGTTTTAGTTACCATTACTTGAATAGTGTATACAGATGTGCTGTAATCCCAGAAAAATATGCAATTGTTCTGCATGCTCTGAAACACCATTTTGGAACTGAATCCAAAATATTGCATGACAGCCTCAATAATACATATGGTTACCTACCTTCCAATAATCTATTTCAGAGTTTTCATCTTCTCTTACATTAACAACTACAATCATTTTGGAGTTCATTGATGGTTTCATGTTGTCCTGGGACCTCAGATTGTGTATGACTGTCCTATACGTATTTACTAGAGGATAAATCAGAAAGACTTGGTAGGGGTTATTTCTGGTTTACACAGAAGTTGGCTCCACTGTTTTTATGGGACTTAGATTGCTTCTGGCCAAGGCTTTTATTCTTCCATTGCTCTCCTCATTCCTGGAGTTTTATGAGCCTCTAGGTACCACTATCTCTTTTTTGTAATTGGTTCATTTTTTCCCACCCTTTCTTATGACAAAAAAGGGAAAGATAGGATGACTGAATATTGTTGATTGGTAAAAGAGCAGTTCTTTCTCTTAAGTAGTAAAAATAGAATTACAGTATTGATATAATTACAACTTTGGGATAATCACACTTCACACTGTCAATCTATATTGTGGAAATTTGGTTGAAATCAGTGGGATATTCCAGCAATGGATTTGGAACAGGAGTATAAAACATCCCCAACACTTTAAAGATAGAAGATCAAATTAAGATAGGAAAAAAATGGAAGAAATTCCTGCAGCTCACTCTACCCATATTGAGCCATGTCACTGGATGGAGGCCAAGACATTTCTCTCTTTGAATTATTTGTTAGGTTTATATTCTGCCTTTCCTCCAGGAGCTCAAGGTGACACACCTCATACCTAATGTGCCCCTCTCTGGTGTTTCCACATAACAACCCTATGAGGTAGGTTGAGCTCAGAGACAGAGAGACTGGTCCATTAAGCTTCCATAGCTGAGCGTGGACTTGAAACTGGGTCTGCCAAGTCCAATACTTTAAACTTTCCACTATTTAGGAGAGAGAAACTCTGAGTTCTAGTCCCGCCTTAGGCATGAAAGCCAGCTGGGTGACTTTGGGCCAGTCACTCTCTCTCAGCCCAACCCACCTCACAAGGTGGTGGTTGTGAGGAAAAGAGGAGGAGGAAGGAGTATTATGTATGTTCAGTGCCTTGAGTTATCTATAAAAAATAATGAAGGCGGGATAAAAATCAAATAAATAAATAAAGGTAGGGAATTCCTGATCCCTCTTTGTATCTGGTAGCTGTCATACATAAAAGCATTTGCTTCATAGGGAAGGATAAGAACTGTGGAATTTTGGCATATATTTATAAAAAGTGTACATATAAAAGTTTTTTTCCCACACATGCCACAGTAAACTTACTTGAATTCTATGAAGTTTATAAAAAAAATTGCTTTGCACTGTAAAGCTTGGCGTAAGCTTCCCTGAA
The DNA here is from genome assembly GCA_030867105.1 of Liasis olivaceus. Taxonomy (NCBI): domain Eukaryota; kingdom Metazoa; phylum Chordata; class Lepidosauria; order Squamata; family Pythonidae; genus Liasis; species Liasis olivaceus. Next base: position 285,058,354 of record CM061349.1, read on the forward strand.
ATGTGATGCCATTGGTTTTTCAGTAAAGGTTTCTGCAGGGCTGCAAACAGGCATCAGCTGCTACAACTAGGGAGCAAATCAGCCATTGTAGTTTAAGCAGCCTTTTTCTCAAGGTTTCTTTTCTACACAAGAAGCATCATCTTTTCTTTTCTTTTTTTTTAAAGAGTGTCAGACTTTGCATTTGGCTCATATAATCAGATCAGAGTCAAGATCATTGCTGCAGACTAGAAAAGGCATCCTTAAGACATTTGTCCTTGAAACTGCACCAAACTCTTGGAAGAACCCAGAACCTGTGAGTATGATTTAGGCAACAATAGCACGGTGCAAACCTGCAATCAACTATTATACAGTATCCGATTAGCCCTCTGTTAGGGATTTTTATCTCCCTTTCCCCACGTTCTTTTACATTCATCCTCGATTCGTTCTGAGGAAACAAATCAATTCAGGCTTCTGATACAGTGACTTTGCAGTAGATGAGCTGGTAAAATGTTTGATTTAACTCTTCATTGCTTTCTAGAGGCTGATGAGATAGGCACTGTAGCCAACAAGCTCTAGGGAACTTTTCTGCTTCTTGTCTTTTAATTTTATTGTTGGGAATTGAAATGAGTGCTTTTGTCTACCTGATAAACAAGGGGCAGTTTTTTCCATATGCCACTTCAGACAAACAGTAAATAAGTAAGGCAAGTGCAATCCATCAGCATCTTTCTTAATTAGCATTGAAACTTGGGTGTTTGCAATCTTAATTTATTGGTAAATGATACTTTTGTTTTAACTGAGTTTTACCCTTGACTGTTTTATCTGACTATTCTGGCTAAGTTTCTTTGCTTGGACTGCAGTCTTATTAAAACTGAACTTAAGCACTCTGTATCTGCATTCCAGGGACATTCTAATTAAAAAAAAAAAAAAGGCTTGAAAAGAAAGTAGTTTTATTATTCTGGAAAGCCAAAAAAGAGGAGACAGTTTGCATGGATGAACCCAAATAACCCACAAAACAGAATCCTCATTACACTTACTCTTAAATAAGTTCATTTTTGGCTGGGGGGGATAATTTTCCAGTGAAATTTGTTTATGATCAGGATGCCATATCTTAACATAGCCTGCTTGTAGCTACACCTAATAAAAAACCTAACTTCTTTTTTAGATTAAAGTTTAATATGAGTCCCTTTATAAAATTTATCCCAGGTTAGACTGATTGATAGCTGAATTGTGGCTTATTAAGTGCATTCTTCATGAAATCCACAGAGGAATTGCATTCTATTTAACTAGTGAATGTAAAAACTAGTAACCATGGATTCAGCAACCGCTAACTACTGAATGCAATGACTTGCTGTAAACAATACAAATGAGTCAGGATGGCAGAAGCAACCAGACATGAAATGATTTTAACAGAAATTATAGTAAGGTTCATGTGATACAGTATTGGTTTCTGTTCACTATTAAAAGAAAAGTATTTCATTTTCCCCCCCCTAAAGCTCAGTTTAAATCATGCATATCTATGTACCAGATTCACAGTGACGCATGTTCCACTGAAAAAGTGAATTCTTCCAGGTATTTCTGGCTTGCTACCATAGTATGTACAAAATTAATATAACAAAACCCATTCTGGACCAATTCAGGCTTATTGTTTCTTACACTGACCAGTTTAAATTGCTTTGGCAATTATCAAATCTAGTACTGTTTTTTTTTTTAAATACTGAATTACTAGAGCTAATTGTTAAAAATGTATAGAGAAATCTTAGTTGCCACTCCATTGGCTGGATAAGTTTTGTTGGAGCAGGAGATGAAGTTTTTGAAGTTTTTGTGCCCTATTTAGCTCCTTTATTCTTTTCATATAGAAAGGGAGAGTTGCGGAATAAATTATGTAAAGTAAGGCAACCTGACTTGATTTTCTTAATTTATAGAATTCCAACTGCAGTTGGATAAGTGCTTAGTATGGAATGGGCTTCACTGAGAATAGTGGAATTTACTCATGAGTAAACATGGCCAGGCCGTTGAATTCAAATTTTGATGCAAAATTAAAATATACTCTATTCTTGAGTGCAGAGAACACGTGACCAGAGAACACTCTTCCAGATGGCATCTGTTTTAGAAAGTATAGTGTATAAATATGTCTGGTACTTTTGAAGTTAAGTATATTATTATTTTGTACTTCAGTTACCAAATATTTTTAGGGAGGAATATATCCTTGTTCGTGCAATATTGCAATGAGTGTTTTCTAGCAAGTAACATTTATGCAGAAGGAAAAACACTGGCTCCAATTTCTCTCTTTTCAGCCTATATTTAATTTTATTAGCACTTCCATCTTTCACACATACATGTAGCAATAAAATCGTTTAAAATCAGTAGTATTTACCCTTTCATTATGCATATTAAAACCTTTAGGCTAAAGCCAACCATTTAGCTTTCAGCTCATGTAGATGAAAACTTACCATTTTAGCCCTTTTTCTCATGCTGTGAAATGAGGACTTATCTAGTGGTATTTCCAGCCTTCTGCAACCATTCAAAGATCCACTTCTCATTCTTGATATCCCCAAGTATGCCAAGATAACTTCGTCATCCAAGCTCTCTTGTGCATATAGAAAATTTTTTAAGAAGTCTTTTGAAACAGAATATCAACATGATCACTTGTAAACTGCCAAGAAGAAAACCATTTTTTTTTTCTCCCTAAAGCAGTGTTGTCCAAACTTGGCCACTTTAAGATGAGTGGACTTCAACTCCCAGAATTCCCCAGCCAGCCATGCTGGGGAATTCTGGGAGTTGAAGTCCACTCATCTTAAAGTGGCCAAGTTTGGACAACACTGCCCTAAAGCCCTAACTTCCAGTTGTCATAATTGCTTCAACTATTTACAGAACCTCCACTGATTAATCTCTTTGCAAGAAAAACCCCAGCCACAGTGTAGTTCTGTCAAACTACCATCCATCAAATTAAAGAGATGCAAGTAAGATACAAATGCATGAATATATGGAACATTGAAATATAGCAAAATGTATCTTTTAAAACAGGGCCACCTCTGATGATCAGCATGACTTTTCAAACACTGCTCTGAAATTTTGGCGGCAAACTGTGCCGCTGGATTGCAGTAGCAAATCAGGCACGGGCTCTCAGGGCTATGCCAAAAACTCAGAGAGGGCACATGTGCTCCATTGGTCAGGGATTTCCCACCCCTTTTAAACCTGATAAGAATGATATATTTTGCATTTTTGAAAAGACAAAGTTTCCTTTGAGTCATGCTCAGCTCTTCTTAACTTTATGGACTCTTTGATGGATTTTGGCTTCCGTTCCCTCTAAATCTGGGGGCAGCAGATAGAGAGGTCACAGTAACACAGTTTAGCTGAGGTCTTAGAGAGGTCACAGTAACACAGTTTAGCTGAGATTTTTGCTTTCCACCTTGATGAAAGAAGAACTAATTGGACCTGTGAAACTTTAGAAAACAGGAGTTTAAGCCAATAAGAGAGTCAGTAAGTGTGAAGTCTTGCCTCCATTGGAATCATACCTGATTCCGTGTATTTGAAATACAGCATGGAAGCATGCTCATAAAAACCTAGATTGGTCATCATCTAAGGGCTTTGAATCAATGGAAGCACATACCTGTGCACCATACTGCATTTCAGATATAGTTTTAGCTTTGAAAAGCTTGATGGGAGCAAGTATAAGGCATCCCCTTTTAGAATTAAAAAAGCCCAGAATCGACTTTGTGTTATTGTTAGTGTTGACAGAACTGGCTCTAATTTGTTCCTACTAAGGTCTGAAAAATTACCCCAAGGTATTTAAAAGCTGGGATTTCTTCAATTTTATTATTTCCAATTTGCCATTGATATTTATGGTTATTAGGGATTTCCAAGAAATCCATAATTTTGGTCTTAGAGTGATTGATTGTAAGTCCTTCTACTAAGGCCCACAGACTTCTCCTAAGGCCCACCTGTGTGAAAGAATTGCTACATCATCAGCATATAGTAGTACAGTGGTACCTCGGGTCACGAACGCTTCTGTTCACGAACAATTTGGGTCACGAACAGCACCATTTGCAAAATTTTGCTTCCGTTCGCGAACTCCGCATTGGGTGACGAACAGGATCCGCGGCCATTTTCCCTGCCGTGACACGTGGTCGTGGCTTCCTGTAGGGAGGGGGACTCTCCCTCCAAACAATAACCGCCTCCTCACCCGTCTTCCTGTCCTCCACACCAGAAATCGCCTCAAGCAAGGTTAGTGTTCTCTCTCTTCGTACTGTACTGTACTGTACTTTGTTTCATATTTTTGTGGTTTAAAAAAAAAATGGTTCAGAATGGATTAACCGTATTTATATTGAACCTTATGGGAAAATTTGATTCGGGTTGCGACCAATTCGGGTCACGACCAGAGTCGCGGAACGAATTAAGTTCGTGACCCGAGGTACCACTGTATAGCCAAATGCCTGACACTGTGTTTTGGAGGGCACACTTTCCTTTTGGTTAAGGTAGCTACCACTGAATTCACATAGATATTAAATAACAGGGGAACCAGAATGTAATCCTGTTTTACTCCTCAGGAGATTGGAATGTCTGCAGTAAGGTGGCCAGCTCTATCACATCTAACTTGGGTGACTATATTTTCATACTGCATCCTAATTAGGAAGAGCACATGCCAATCACTTGATATGAGGGGCAGTTTCCACCAGAGTCCATCCCTTTGAATAAATTGATGGCCTGATCTAAGTCAATAAAGGCAACATATGAGGGCCAGTGTTGCCTATCTGTGTATATCTGTATAAAAAGTTGTAAGATGGTACACTGATCCATTGTGGATCTGTTCTCCCTAAATCCTGCTTACTCATCAGCTAGGAATTTCATGTAATCCCGCCAACCCAATAATTACAATATAAGAAGCGGGTATATAATTTGCTAGGCACACTGAATAAGATAACTAGACAGTAATGTAAGGAGTTTGTGCTATTGCCATTCTTAGGGATGGGATAGAGATTAACACTTAAAATGTTCATGAATATTTACATTTAAATATTTATTGTAAAAAAATCTTATTTAAATTTATTTAAATTGGTTTAGTTTAAGTAGAGTAAATTTGGATCAAGTTCATTGTATGGTACACGCTCCTGCAGAATCTGGCATATGTTGTAGTTTTTGGTAATTGATGGGAAATGTAACTTACAATGTAAATATTCTTATGAAGCCAACCAGTCTTGATAAGATGACTTCTGCAAAGTTTAGATACAGCAACTCCTCAGTAGATGCTGCTGAGAATGTGAAGGCTACAGCATGTTTTATGATGTCTGTGTACATTTATACAATAACTTTATTGCGGTCATCATCCAGCATAAGATAATTGGCCCTCAGATATCCAAAAATAAATTGACAATATCAGGATAATAAGGAAAAGTACATACAAGCAAAGAATTTTGGCTAAAAGATCATTTTAAATCGAAATATGCTATGTGTATGTTTTCCCTAACCATTTGTAAGCATGTTTACAAACCAAGTCTGTTACTGCTGGATCCACTGAATGGATTATATCACCACATAATTTTGTAGCTAGTATTATTTTATGGTACTGTGGATATCTGAATCTTAGTTTTGTAGAGGTGGTTTAATAAGGCAGCATAGCTTATCTAAAACTATTGGCCATCAGAAGGATCTGATCCTTATGAGTAAACTATGCAAGTTCAAATAAATGCATTGCTAATGCCTACAAGCAACAGAAGCTCGAAGTCCACTGCTTTAAGAATTCCAATTTCTTATTTAATGCCACTTTTCATAGTAAAACTGGTTTCAGAATTTGCATGCTGATCAGCAGATGGATTGCTGTGGTGGTTGCCAACTTGCCTACTTGCCTTTCTGATGTGAGCCTTTAATGCAACTTGGCTATTCACAGGCTTAATTTTTGGAGGTATAGAAATTAGTGTAAGGTATTGCCTTTATTCAACTGATGAACCATATATGATATGGATATGTGCATGGCATGCAGTACAAAAAGGCAAGGGATAAAAGATCAGTTGTTACGGATTCTGTAGTTGTCAGTTTTTAAAGGAAACTTTGTAATTATTGGGGGTAATCTTGCAGAAAATTAAATCTTGAGTTTTGCATGTGTGAAAAAGTTTGGGCTACTTAACTCACCATAGATCTGTGTAGGTGAAAACAGCTCTCTGTTCAGTTGGCTCCTTGGTTTACCTCTCAGGCTTTTGTTTTATGATGTTTCACTGCTCTAAAATGTTCATAAGGTTGATTGGACAATCCCTTAAAAAATACAAGCATCAAACCCAGTTTGCCCATCTCCTTGACCTTCAAAGAAATATTTCTAAGTTTTTATTGATATTTTTTAAAATAAAAATTGAAAGTGGCTTGGGGACTATGCTGAGGTTTGCAAAGTAAAAGAGGAGAAGTCATGCAATTTGTAACTTTGTCTTTCACTGGAAAATGAGAACTTCTAACTATGTTTCAAAAGGATTGATAATAAAACACATATTCATGCGAGACAATGTTTGCTGGTATATTAGAAAATCCTCCCCCTTTCTCAATATTTTTATTTCTCTCTAGGCACATCAGAGACAAATATCATTGTTGTAACTAGTACATTACAGGGTAATGGAGTGATTAAAGAACCAGATTTCGATTTTATGGAGACTGTGGTTACAATCTTCATTTAATCCTGAAGTTCTGTATGTCTTGTCTTAAAACTCTTCTCAGTATAGGTAGTCGTAGTTTACCAACAATAATCGGGACCAGGAACTCTGTTACTAAGCGATGCTGTTGTAAGGCACAATGTCACGTGACCATGATGACTTACAACAGCAGTTCCAGCAGTCCCAGTTCCTATCATTAGGTGAATCCTGCATGGTCATGTGATCGCCATTTGCTACATTGCCAGTTTCCCCATTGCCAGTTTCCCTGCCAGTTTCCCCACTGACTTTGCTTGTCATAAGATGGCAGTGAAGGTTGCAAATGGCGATCACATGACTTCAAGATGCTGTGATCATCATAATTGTGAGCCAAGTGCCTGAATCACGATCATGTGACCATGGGGGTGCTGCAACCGCCACAACTACAAGAACCTGTCATAAGTCCCCCTCGTTCAGCGCCATCGTAACTTTGAATAGTCGTTGAATCAGTGGACATTAAGCAAGGACTACCTGTATTATCATGAAGCAAAAAAAGAGGAAGAGAATCTTAAATATCATCCTGAATTCTTAGCTAAAGGGAAGAATGTATAAATTATTTTAATTGTAATTTATTTTTTAACAGTTCAAGATTTTCTCTTCTATTCTGCTGTTCAGTCCCCTAGTGGATTCCTAGCAGCAATTTGTAGCATAAACCAAGAATGTTTCCTTCCTCATAAATGTCTTTTTAGGAGAGTGGAGCTCATTTTGCAGCAAATGTGTTTAGAAATGTAGCCAGGCAGTGCAACCCTATACGCACCTTTACTCAGCAGTGCATCCCACTATATATAATAGAGCATGTTCCCACCTAAATATGTATAGAATTTCTACCTGAATCATCCATAAATTGTGAGTAATGTGTGTTTGGTATTGCAATTTGGAAGAACCAATATTTTGACATCTGACTTGTTTTGCTTTTTAGAAATAGTTCATGACTGAGGGGAGTGATGTATTTGGCTCAGTCTCTTAGTCCAGAAGACTTATGTCATCACAATAACCCAAGTGATATGTACAGTTGTATTTTCTCATAATAATGCTTTGCAGTGTGTTTTCCCTATTTCTACATTTTCTTGTATGTCTCCTTTCTGCCCCCATTAAAATAGAGATGGTGTAAACCACCATATTCAGTGGTTAATGTTCTATGAAAATAAACATTGGGAAACTGCATCAAAACATTGCAGTACCTAGCCTGGTTAGGACCTCTTCAGCAAGCCTGGAATACAATTGTTTGGAGCTTACAGAAGCTATACATCAAAATATTTAGTTTTTAGTCCTCTAATCATGCTCATTACCTGGCATTGTCTGAACCCATTCCAGTTTGTCTTGCTTAAATTATGACATCCAGAACTGGTCATTAAAAAAATGGGATCTGGTCAATATAGAATGCAAAGGAGCTAATATTGCCTGTGTTTTGGAATCTACTTCTGTTGATGCAGCCTAAAACTGTTTTCTTTGCCACCTCACTATCCTGTTGATTCATATTCAGTTTGTAATCAACCATAATTCCAGGACCTTAGTTATCAGCCAGGTATTATTACCAAGCCAGATAGACCCCCTTCTGTATCTGTTCATTTAATTTCTGTTTCCTAACTGAAGAACTTTGCATTTCTGTTAAATTTCATTCTATTATTTTCAACTCACTTCTCCGACCTATTAAGAAATGTTATTTCTGTCTTCTATGATATTAGCTACCTCGCCAAATTTTGTATATTCTGAAGATATAATAAGTATTCTATTCATACCTCGTTGGAGCTGTTAATCAAAACGTTGAAAAGTACAGAATCCAGGCCTGAAACTTGTGGTGCTTCGAGTGATACCTCACTCTAGGCTGATGAGAAGCCATTGACAAGCACTCTTTGAGCAAGATCTTAGTTAGCCATGTCTCCATTTAATAATCATGCCATCCTGCCCATACTTTCTGATTAAAACATTGTAGGGTATTTTGTCAAATGCTCTGCTGAAATTAAAATTACTTATATCTGTAGCATTGTACATGTAAGTATTATTTTTTTCAGTAAAGTAAATAATAAAGAGTTAACTCTCTGGGGAACAAAGTGGCTCTGCGGTGTATATATCTTTTTTTCTTAATATAATTTTTGAGTTATTTTAGCCTCATAAGCATATTTTCATCTAATTCCTCCTCTCTGGAGGCACATAATTACATTCTGACACAATTGGTTTTTATGTTGTGTGAAAATTCAGAATCTATATTTTATTATAAATGAACATCACTCCAACTTAAGCTTAGAAGAAGCTTATTTCTCCATGTATTTCTTAAAAATGAAATATGCCATTTAATTTTTATAGCACATATTTTTTCAAATAAAGCAGATATCCAGTGTTTCTCTTTAGTTTGCCTTATTAGTTAGAAAGTTATAGCTCCTAACAGACCAGCTTTTCCACCCTTTTTACTGCCACCACACAAAACAGTGGCAGGAGGAGTAGAAAGGAACAGACCCACAACTGAACATGAGTTACTTAGTGGCATGCCACACTCCATTCATGGTGCTAGGGTTCTTCTCCCCAAATCACACATAGGACAGTAGTAGCTACCACTGGCAGTTCCAGCAGCTATAGATACATGAGAGAGAATTTATGACCCTTCTTTCAGACTGATATTTAAACTACTTCATACAACTGAATGAATGGCTTTTGAAAATTAATAGGTGTGTGTGAATATTTGATTCAGAGATTTTATTAGAAGACAAACTGAATCAACTTTCTGAATAAAACTGTCAAATTAATTCCACATTGATTTAATAACTTGATCAGATTTGCGTATGTACAAACCTTCTTTTCTTTATGAATCAGATCAATATTCCAAAGTAAATCAATTTTCCTAATCAAATTCATGTCTCTTTTTCAAAGAGAGATTTTAATACTTTGCACTGCTGTGGTCCCAGTCCACATCTTCTGTTTGTGCTAGGAGAGGAACATGTCTTGTTTTCAACTCCTGTAGTGTTTCCCCCTTTCTCCATTTCAGTTGATGTCCTCAACATTTCATGGCTCAGTTTCTCTCAATATTCATAGCCTCAGAGTTTAATTTACCAGCTATTATGCTATCTGTATTTTCTCTTAAATATGCAAAAATCACTTTGGCCCCATTTTACTCCATAATGTATAGGCAGAAGATCACCAAAGTTTTATATTATATAATAGTGGTAATGGCACAATTTTTCAAGTCTAAATTTTGCCTTAGAGTTAGCCTGGAGCAGTTTATTGCCAACATAGATCATAGGTACCTAGGCTGCAGTGTTGAATTGAACTGGAAAATGATAATGAATTTAAGAACTGCATTAGACATTAGTGTTCTTAACAGCTTGAAACAATATGTACAATGACGATTTTATAAGTTTGTTACTATAGCCTTTTCAGATCTTGAGAGAGACTTGACAAGCTATTTTTTTCACCAAAAGAAAAAAACAGCTCCATTTCAGACATCTGAAAACAGAATTAATTTTCAAAGAGCTGCTTGGTGCCAAGATGACTCATATGCCTTATGAATGTTCTAGATGAAAGAAGGAGGTGGGCTGCCATACCCTTCTATTTTGTAATCTTGCCACATTATCTGCTTGATAGCTGCTTGGGCAGCTGTAAAGATTCTTCCAGCTTGCAGTGGTCCAATGTCGCAGAGGCACATGATCTGAGAATGCCATGACAGCATCCTCTGCAACATTGCAAAGGATTCTGGGGAGAATCTCTGCATTACATACTACTTAATTCACACCCTTAAAATATATCTAATTGTTTTGTTCAAAGCCGGTGCTTCTGTTGTTGTATTTTGCAGCTATAGATGGGTCATGGTTTTCTAAGAGCACTAAAAGCAGTTTGAGAGAAGAATTGCATCACATTTCTGTTGTTTTCCTTTTGAGGAGGCTTTTAAAAAAAAAAAACGAAGCAGAAGTGGGATGAATGCCGCATGAAGTATAATGTAGCATATATCAGCTATCTGGAAAAACTGAACTATTGTCTGTTTCCAACTTAAATGAACCTATTAATTCCCATTGAACCATATAAAAACATTTCTCAATGTATTTCTGCATCAAACCTATCCACCTAAAAGCAGCTGCTTATTTCATATGCAGGGATCTTGCTTTATGTTGGAGTAGGAAAAAGAAGAGAGCACAGAACTACAAATCTGCCTTCTGTATGTTCTTCCCATTTCAGAACCTGCTATATGCAGGAAAAGAAAACCTGCATGGATGGGAAAACCAGACACACTGTTCCACCACTATCCACACAGTGTGATATGCATGCAGGTATAGGCACAATGCAAGGAAATGGCTTTCTTCTGACCTTGGCAACATATGATTATTTGCTCCTAAATGCAGGAACAAATAGTTACGATCAATAGGCCTGCTTCTTCCACTTTTTGCATTTGGAGCAACTCCTCACTGTATTTGAGGTTTGCTTACACTTCTGTAAGCAAATAATATTGGTAAAGTGAATATACAAAATGGAAAATGTTTTTTTAGTTTAGCATTTGAGAAACTTGTATTCAAACCTCTGAATAGCCATTCCAATATGGTTGCCCGATGTTGTTAATGAGGGTGGAGTGTAGGTTATGAGACTACAAATAGGTGCAAAACTATGATGAGCTTCAACTTCCAAGTGAAAAAAAGATTTGTGTACCAACTGCATGCACACTGCAAAGCACATGGCCATTCTAGTGCACCATCCCAATTATCATGCTATTGATATGCTTGAGTAATGTATCTGTAGGCCAGATATTACTTCGCAGTAGGAGACACACACCCCTTGGGTGTCTAGTTACCAGCTTCTTGAATCCAGTCTTTTCATTTCAAATCATCGTGGCAAAAACAAGCCTTAGATAGAATTCAATTGCTGGGCTTCTCTATGCAAACACTGTGCTTATTAGGATTTGATAATGCTAGAACTGCCCTTAAACAACGTATCTGGGATATAGATTTACAAACAAATTTAAGTAAGGTGCTGCACCCCAATATTTGTCAGTTTCTACCACAAGGGTTCATTCCAGCTTCTTATTTAACATCTATTACAATTCTGAAATTTCGTAAAGCTTTCACCCTAGCTAGAATGGACGCATTGCCCTCAGCAGTCCTTTTTGGATGTTTTAAGGGCATTCCTATGCACCTTCGATTATGTCCATGTGGAGACAGCTCAATAGAAACACTAAGCCATATGCTATTATATTGCTCCCTATATAAGGATTCTAGACAGATGTATGTGTGTGTATGTATGTATGTATGTATGTGTATGTATGTGTGTGTGTGTGTATGTGTATGTGTATGTATGTGTATGTGTATGTATGTATGTATGTATGTATGTATATATATATATATATATATATATATATATATATATACCTGATATTGAAGAGATTTCCTGGCAGGGAGTGTGACTTCCATCTAATGTTACTCCTTTCAGACAAAGACCCGGAAATATCCTCCCAAGTTGCCTGGTTTTGTGCTACCATCTGTACAATATGCTCCACCATTATTTAGAGTTAAAATTCCACAACATAGTATCTTACTTTGATACATTTTAGCACTGTTATTTTAATTACTAGATTAAATAATATTGTTTTGTTTTATAGATAGATATATAAATGTAGGATGGTTGTTATTGTATACTTTGATTGTATCTGGCCTTAGGGCTGTAATAAATGTGTGTGTGTGAATCCAGTCTTTTGGTTTTCTCTCAAAGCTTTGAAGGACTCATTCAATCCTGTGCTGTTTATGGACACAGAACACTTAACATTTTTTTTTATGAGTAACATCCAAGTCTTTATTTAAAGAAAAGGAAGAAAAGAAAAATAATTTTGAAATAAAATGTATTCTAATAATACACTTTATTTTCCCTTGTATATAATACATTGATTATAAATCTTAATGCAGTGTATGACTTTGCGTACGATGGCATATTTGAAAAATGTATGGAGTGTGAACTTTTAAGGAAAGTCCCACAATGCCAAATGTAGTCCATTCTGTTAAGTTTTGGAGATGTATCCTACTGTTGGACAGTCAGTCAGACAGACCAATGGGATACAGAGCTTGGACTCCCTTTATATAATTTCTCTCCAACATTTCATCGGGTTAGAAAGAAAAAAAATTATAGGTAAAAAGGTCAGTTTTAAGTCCCCTCCCAGTGTAATAAGGACCAGCAATTTATGCTTCTGAAGTATGGATGAAGTCTGCAAATAGTGCCTTATTGAGGACCAACTATCATATGTAATTTAAATTATACTAATGTAAAACATTGCCACGGTTGTGTGTTACTGCAGACTAATTTTAACTTCATTAGGTTCAATAATTTTGGTTCTGCTATGCAGTCCTTGAGAACTGTTGATGTTAAGTGTTTGACAGAAAACCTAGTTTTCCATTTTCCCCCCGCATTTGAAAATATTTCAAGAAGCCTGAAGACAGAAAAAGTTTTTTCCCCTCTTCCGTTGCTTTCTTTTTTACACTGAATTCAATAAGGAAAGGCTGTGGTTTAATAATTTCTACAAGCATTCATAGTACCTTTTGGGGAAAGGGGACTGACCTTTCCCTATTTTTAATAAAAACCTTCAGTCTTTGCTTTCTCTGCAATACTAGTTTTACTGTATCCCCCCAACCCCACCTCCATACACAAACATACACACAAAGAATGAGGAGTGCTTTTCCTTCGGAGTTCCCAGATTAGAAAAATGCTGGCAAAACCCAAATAAATAGAACTTCTGGGCTTGATTGTTTCCTATCGGGGCAGAACTTAGTGAATAATGATACCCTATAGATTATATCAGTTTGTATAGATAATGCTAATTAGATAAAGAAACAAAAACAATTTGTGACTGACTAATGTAACCATAAGGTGTGCAGGAGAGGTTAATAACATCAGTAATTGTGTGGCAAAAAGAACTGAAGGGCAAAGTCAGTATTTAGTTGCATTTCCATGCTGCCTCTTAACTTCAGGTTAATGAGTGTCACATACATGCCCCTCTGGGAAGCAGTAGTTGGATCAGAACCCTTGCAGTCAGAAGGTAAATATATTCTGCCTCCAATTCTGCTACTATGATATTGAACATCGCCCCAATTCACTACGTGCCAAAAATGTACACTTGGCAACATAGATAGATTTTACAGTGATTCTTCAAAATATAGTGATGTCTGTGTGTGTGCATAGTTGCAGATACTGCTGAATTAATTTCGTGGATTCCTGAAAAGAAAGCAATTCCTTTTGTATGGGTAGAATGCATACAAATGACGTATGTATGCATTTTTAGCTATATTCGCCATGGTGTCTCTTGGAATCTTGGATATGATAGCAGTAGGACTATGCAGAGAGCTTTTTTTCACTGGAGTTTTAACCATCTTTGAAGTGGCATCTTGCTTCTCAATGTTGGAATTGAGTACTTTCTATTTCCATCTGTATGTATGTCAAAAAGAGGTTTGTGCATGTATGAATGTAAAAAGAGAAGACCCCTCTTGGTTCAGGTCTTAGGCCTATATAGTGCAGCTTTCTGTAGAACAGTAGACTCAAGCAGATGCATTTGGAAATCTGGACTGGAGAATGATAGACCCCTTCTACTGGTCCTTCCCCAGCAATCAGTTTGTAATACATGCTGCTTAATACTCACGAAGCAGGAACAGCCATCAGTATTAGTAACTATTGATCCTCAGTTGCTCCATGAAACCAAACAGTCCCCTTTTTACAACAGCCCATGTTGATTCAAAATGGCCCTGTCTTGATACTTCAGCTAGAAATATCAAGGCAAAGGAGATCAACTCTGCAAGATGAGGTGCCATGTGATATGAGCTCAACTCACCTCCATGAAGTAGAAGGCCTTGCTGAGGCCGAATGCTGCTGATCTGAGTATCTCTTGACTTGGTCAGCGGGTAGTCACAGCAGTTGAATATGTTTGTCTATCCTATCTATCTGTCTATACATCTATGTTATGTTTCAGTGTGGGGAGACATTGCTTGCCTGGCTGTCACCATAGGCACAGGGAAGCATAAGATGGGATGCACACGCTCTCCTGTGGTCTCTGTGATTGGGGGTGGAGTAGAATGGATAGTAGCTTGGAACATTGCCAGCTCCTCCAAGTACTTCTCCCATAGGAATTGTAAGAATATTTTGGTTTTAGTTTTACTTTTCTCAGCAGCCTATAGGCATATCCAGCCCATTTCTGAACCCAATCTTTCATTTGCAAGCTTCTTCCTCCTGGCAAATTTGGCCCTATGCTGAGGGATAGACAAATGGACTGATCCCTGAGCTCCCTCACATAATTTCTTTTCAACATTCGACTCAGTTGAAAAGAATAAAAATGTATAGAGGAGTAATTTACAGGAAGAAATTAATCTGCTCAAGACACCTTCCAAATACAGATTATAGCATATAGAATTTGGGATTGTGTGATACAGTTGTCCTCTGTATGAAATGAAACACACATACACGCACACACACAAAGCAAAAAAAAAAGGGGGGGTTCACTAAAAATAACTTCTATTTATCCTATTTTGGACACATTATGTGAAGACCTTGCTCTCTGGGGAAGGCTCTAATGCTGGGAAAGGTGGAAGGAAAGGAAAGACGACCACCAGCAGCAAGGTGGATAGACTCAGTTACAATAGTAATCAGTACATCATTGGAATTGCTGAAGGACCAAGTTAGGGACAGATCACCATGAAGAAAACCTTTCTATGTGGTCGCTAAGAGTCGACAATGACTTGATGGCATGTAATCATCACAAGAAAATCACCTACATTTTTTTTCAAACTGAGTTTATTGATAATGAAAGATATGGTCTGGATCTCCTGGAATAACAACAACAACAACAACAACAAGCCCTCTTTTCTCTAAACTAATTCCTATACCAAGATATAAAGGATTGTCCCAAATTCCCAACATTCTGTACACTAAAGACTGTTCCCCTTTTATTGATGCTGCTCAAGTGTCAGGTTGTAACCGGCCTGTTACCGGAATTGTCAGCTGACTAGCTGAGCTGTATGAAACAAGGCAGATAAAGCTGCTTCTATTGCCGAGTTTTGGAAAGAGGAGCACCTGTACTAAGCTGGGAGTAAAATGGTTCCTGGGCAGATGATTTTATCATTCCAAGTGATGTCACTGCCAGGTATGCCCTTGCATGTCCTGTGTCCATCCATGTTGCAGGTTGGCTAACCTTGTGTAATGAGCCCCTTTAAAATGTATTTTGATATAACTATACCCATATTAAACACACTCTACAAAACCAAGCTGGCTGCTTAGGGTGCTTCTTCCTGATGAAGACTACCTTTTCTCGTTCTCACTTTCCCACTCCCACTCATACACATACATGCAGTTAGCACTCTAATTTTTAAAGCAAAGATTGCTTCTTTTGCTTTGAACCCTAGTTCCTCTTTGAAGGAATGTTAGGACACACTATTTACATGTGTCAGAGGCAATTAAGGTACTGCACTAAATTTCTGTCTACCATGCATTAAATAGTATCACACCGCAATGTTGCTCTCACCATATGGCCTCTGAAAACTTAAAAACATAGAACTTTCAAGGAGATCTTTGTTCATCTTCTTGGGAAAAATGCTGTCTTATGTGTTGTAAAAACAATAGTCTTCCATTGAGACTCATAACATACTGCTGTCCTGTTTTTCTTTTCTGAATGCCCACCTCCTCTATTGTACTATGAGCTATGAACATCTTATGAACGCTATGAACATCTCTCTATCAAGGCCATACAATTTGTGACTCATGAACCTAAAGGCATGCCACCAACCACAGTAAGACTTGTCAGGCACTAGATGAGCTTGTTTTGCTACCTGTCTGGCACTGTAAAGCAGGAGATGCGTTGTTGTTTGAGGGTGGGTGGGTGTCAGAGTGTGCAGACATGCTCTGTATGGATTTATTTACTTTATGCTAATTAGTGCCATTCTAATAGACAGCAATGATTGAGTCACAAATCACTGAACTTAATGAGGTAATACAAAATAAGACATATAAGAGTAAACTCCAACTTAGTGTAAATACAATGTAAAACGCCATTCTTAGCAAAAGCAGATTAAAACACAGATATTATATACTGAAGGAGTGGTTTATAAGGCCTGCATGAACAAAATGTTATGCATTAGATGATGAAATGGCCAGAAAGATAGCATCAGGCAAACCTCCAGGTTGGTTATTTCAGTTAGGGGCTGTTACCAAAAAGTTCCTCATGTTTACCTACTTTGGTTTATTAGATAGGGATACTAGGAGAGAACCTCTGATTAAGATATTTATTCACGTATTTAATTTTTATCTTGCCTTTATTTTTTGTTAGCTCAAGGCAGCATATATACCTAATGCTCCTGCCTCTTGCTTTCCCCACAACAACATCCCTGTGAAGTGAGTTGGGCTGAGACATGGAGAGTGGTGTAAAGTCACCCAGCTGCCTTTTACACCTATATGAGGGGTACAACTCACCACCTTCTGGTTTCTGTCCCAGAACCTCAGCTACTGCACCAGACTGGATGGATGGATGGATGGATGGATGGATGGATGGATGGATGGATGGATGGATCTTAGGAGGTATGGATACATATATACAGGAGAAAGTGGTGATTGTGACAATCTGATTTCAAGTTGTATAGGTCATTTTACATTTAAAAACAGCTATTTACATTCTGCTTAGAAATGAACCACAAAGCTGATATGATGTCATGGTCAAATATTACAGTTCTAGTTGTTAATCTCAGGGGCCTGCTCTGGACAATTTGCAGTTTCTAAATCATTTTTATCAGTAGCATCATATCTAATGCATTGCAGTAGTCAAAATGAGAAGATTCTACATGTTTAATTGTGATCTAAACTATTACAATGTGCTTAAACCTCCATGGTAATGCTTGATCATACAGCATACACAGATTGCAAATCAGATCATTTAGTAGAGTTCAGTGTCACATAAAAAGGCTGAATATGATTCACTTGGTTGGATGAACTACCACTCAACAGTGCCTCTATCTAGCCTAGAATCTCAATTTATTTGTACTTCTCTAGCCCATTGTGATATGCAACCACTGGTTCAAAGCTATTCCTGCTCATGTGCATCCAGGATGAAAAAAACAGGTAGACATGGGTATCATTCACATATTGCTGATACTTCAGACTAAATCTCTGAATTGTCTTCTAGCAATTTTACATAAATTAGAGATGCGGAATTGGTGTTTCACCAGAAGTTGCTCAAATATAATTTCTGTAATCCCATTGGATGCTTGAGAAAAGAAAACAGAGGAAGGGGACTATCCCTTCAAATACCTGAAGGGATGTAACCTATAAAAAGAAATGCCCACTTCTGTCCCAGACTGCAGACTACCAAATAATAGCCTTAAATTATGGGAAAGCAGATACCAATTGAGGGATGGACAAATCTTTGTAACTATGAGCAGTTCAACAGTGAATTTCCTTTTGCTGGAAGCACCTAAGCAGACATGAAGCATTATCTGTCAGGGATGCTTTAATTCGGATTTCTGCACCAAGCAGAAAGTTGGACTTGATAGCCTACATGCCTCCTTCTAATGCTGGGGCTCTATGATAGCTTTCAGAGGTTCAGAATATCAACAGAATTGCACTGCATTTGTCTTTCTCTCAATGTGGTTCTCAGCAGAATTTTAACTGAAATTAATTTAGATATCCAAGACTGACTGAGGTTGCTAAGCTACCATATTCTCTATTACTTTGCCCACAAAAAGAATATTAGTCACTGGTCTGTAATTAATAATCTCATCTAGGACAAGCTAATTTTCTTTAGGAAAGTCAAAATATGCCTTCTTTTGGAAAAACTGGAACATTTGCTTTCTCAATAAAGCACTTGTAATTTCCATAGGGCATGCCCTCCCTTCCGCAATAAGGAAAACATATATTTGATCAAACTAGTTGCTGAAAGGTTAGACAAACTCAGCCAACCATCTTGTTCACATCATTGAGCTCTGTTAACTCAAAATCATCCATAAAAACTGAACCAGATAATACTTGAGATTCCCTCGAATAATGGTGTTCAGATAATAGACCTGTGGAAGTCTACTCATATCATATCTGGGCAAGCTTATTTTCAAACTGTCTTGCAAATGTTCTGCAACATGCTAGGAAGGGTTCTACTGTAGTGTACCTTTCCCTGGTCTAGATTTCAAAAGGGATGTGGATCACCAAAAAGCCCTATTGGATAATACTGAAAGGGTACAGGGATCGTGATGGAGAACAAATTCTTCATTTCCATTACCTCCTGAGAGTAAGCCAAATAATGATTTTTTTCCCTTACCTGCATTTCAGCCATTTTCTTGCTTGCCTCATTGCTCTCTGTTTGTTTAGTTCAGTTCAGAGCAAAAATAGAGGAGAGAAGAGAAAAGGTATGCATAACAGACACAAACAGCAAACACTGAAATAGAACAATTAAAATCCAGGATTGGTGACAGTAGTAAAATGAAATCTAAGCCTATATGCCTGCCTGCCTGCTTTTATAGCACCTGTAATATGATTTGTTTCCTAATTGCTATAGTCTCCCAGACAAATGTCACTACTTTATAGATAGTTGTTGTTCAGTTGTTAAGTTGTGTCTGACTCTTCGTGACCCCATGAACCATAGGTTTAAATTTGATAAGGGGAAGTTGACCTAACGGTGTTTGGTCTATCTGAGCATTTGCTTAGAAAAGGTTGAGAATCCTTGTAGGAAGAACAGTACAATATGACATGGGCAACTCACTCAGCAGTCCTAGGAAGGCATGGGCATAGAGCGGTGTTTTTCAATCTTGGCAAGTTTAAGTTATATGGACTGGAATTCCCCAGCCAGCATTGTTCCACTGACTAGAAATGTGAAGTGTTGTTTTGGGTTTCTATGCACCTGGACTATCAGGTTTAAATAAAAGTTGGATAGGAGTAGTATACAGCCCAGTGTCACCCTTTGCTTGAGGGATACTTTGTCCTTGGGCATTGCAGTAGACCTCAAGAACATCATTCTCATGAGGTCTGGTTTAGGGTTCAGCAGATTGGTTTGACAGCATTCTTTGTCTGGAACATATTATACAACTATTAATGTGGAAATAGTGGAGACATACTGTATTTCCTTGTTTCTTCTGTTTTGTCTTAATTAGTATTAAGCTGCTATGAGCAATCATAGCATATGTTTCAGTGATTTAGTATACAAATATTTAAATATTTGTTTTGTGCCTTTTAGTCACCATTTTGAAGTGCTATCTATCTTGGGTGCTCAAGTTGACATATATAAAGAAAATGTCACATTATCTTCTCTTGCATTTTCCCTCTTTATTTTAATACTGTACAAATCCTTCAAATGAATATTTATGCTTCTTTTGTCTTTTGGGTACTATGTGAGGGGTGGGGGCAGGGAGAATTTTTATGACTTGACCTTGTTCTAACTGCATTACCTTGTTTGTGGTCCAAGAAAAGGGGGAAAACCATCAGAATGCCACCTGTTTATTTGTGCCTATAAACCTCTTTTGGCAATGCCAACTGTTCTCTTGTGGGACTTGCTGCACAGACCAATGTGTTCCAAAATCTGTTGTAGGGGAGCACAAATAAAACAAATGACTGCTTTGTTAATTTTCTTTAAAGTAATTGGATGTTATTTTGGTGACTTCTAGAGCATTATCATTTTAATCTACCATTGGAATATTTGGGAATATTTATTGAGGCCTAATACGTTTCTTAATTGGAATACTAAATTGTTAACTGATATCACTGTAGTTCCACAGATGTTGTTTAATGCTCAGTATGATAGAAGGCCACAATCCTGTCTTAGGGAATAAGCCTTATGTATGAGCTCAATAGTACTTACTTCTGAGAAATGAAGTACCTTTTCTTCCTTCAAGGAACTCAGATCACCTTACACTTGCATGCTAACCTTAGCTACAACAGTAGAACTGCATCATGTGTCTCTGGAAAAGCTAGAGTTTCCAGAAATCACATATATATTATACCTACATACTCATAAAATCTGTTTATTTATTATACCAGGAATACTTTTCTGGGCCCATGGGCACACTGGAAATTTTGAGAGCATTTTATGGTCATTGTAACCTATGGGATCATCTTTCCCCCAAAGGACTTCTGCCTGTCCCACCAAAATCTGATTCTTCCCCCAGGTACTGGGCTGGGATGTTAGCGTGCAGTGGTTTTATTATGGTGCCTTGGATATACTGTATATTATATATTTGTGAATTGTTAACTGTCCAGGGTTATGTATTTAGGATGAGCAGTCATATAAGTTCTCTAAAATACAAACTGACTTGAAGGGAAGTTAACAAATGGTTTCTTGTTACCATCTCTGTCTCTTCAGGATAATGTCTAATGTACTACCTTTTTTATGGGCAGGTGGGCACATTACAGACAGAGTACTGAGCAGCAATCACCATGTTTATTTTCTTAGAATGTGTATGGACTCAAAGTCATAAATAAATAAATATCAAGTCAGCTTCCAATTTCATTCTTTAAAATTGTAAACTTTAAAAGAAGGTGGTAGTATGTTTCAAGAAGCAATCAATGGACTCACTGATCTGGGAAATTTTTTGCTCAGTCTGTAACCTTCCCCTGAGAAGTGATCAGACAACAGCTCTAGAGGATCCTAGAGGGAACAGATTATCTGGACACGTTCCAGTTGGGTTTCAGGCTGGAGTATAGTACTGAGATGGTGTTGGTTGTGTTTGTTGATGACGTTTGGTGGAGCAGGAATGGGGATGGCACATCCATCCTTGGGCTCCTTGATCTTTCAGCGGTTTTTGATATCTTCAATCATGGTATAATTTTGGACAAGCTGCAGGGATTGGGAGTCATGGGCATGCTACAGTGTTTATTCTCCTTGCTGTGTGGTTAGTTCAGTCAGTGATGATAAGACAGAGAGGACAAGTCTGCAGCCCCTTACTTGTTCAACATTGATGTGAAAGCATCACATCACATCCTTGGGAGCTTCCATCTTTGATGGGATAGCATTTCCATATTCAAGATTGGTGTGCCACCACCACCACCACCCCTGGTTTGGACTCACAGATCCTGCTTGAAGAGCAGGTGGCAGCTGCGGCCTTTGCACAGATTCCTCTAGTGCACCAGTTGCACTTGTTCCTGGATTGGAAGGCCCTCCAAATGGTCACTCATTCCTGAGTCACCTCACGAATGGACAGTTGTAATGAACTCTACATGGGGCTGCCCTTGAAAAGCATTCCAAAGCTACAGGAGGTCCAGAATGTGGTGGTGCAGACAGTGATGCACATGCTATGTTATAACCATGTAACACTACTGCTGTGTTGGCTGTACCCGTTGTCATTTGGCTTTCATGGTGCTTGTTACCACCTGTAAAGCCCTTCATGTCATAGTCCTGGCTATCTGAGGGACTGCTTATCTCCAATAGATTCTGCCTGCCTAGTAAGATCAGGTGGAATGCTTCATTCCCCTCAGTTTAATACTGTTATCTGCCAGGGCCTGGGAGGCATGCCTTCTCTATTGTGGTGTTTGTCCTATGGAACAGTATTACCCTAGAGATCTGTATGGCTCCTGATGAAATTCTGAAAGGCACTGGAAATCTGGCTATTTCCTTAGCCTTGGGGCAGGGTGGTTGGTGAGCCCCTATAAGATTGTAATCTGTTTCTCTATTTTATTCTTCTGTTTTTTTATTATGTAAAGCAATCAGAGGTGGGTGTTCTTTAAAGCTACATAAAGAAATAAAGAGAAAGCGAAAGTGAGAGAGGGTGTGAGTCAAGTGGGCAGAATGTCTGGTGGGCACCAAGGAGTGTATATATGTCCATATGGACACTGGTGGCATGGACAGCATGTTCTTGCTCTTCAGTCAGATTGGCAGTGTGAGTTGTGGTACATTATTAAAATATAATAAATGTAGAGGCCTTTACTCGTCAAACAGGAACATATATATCTTATGTATCTCCCAAATTTTGATTGTGTGTTCTTGAGTTCATACAAAGAACTTCTGTGTGGGTTGTGCCATTAATGTCAAGGAAAACCTGATATGCTGTATTCAAAATATACAAGTTTACATACATACAAGAAGACACCTCCTTTCCTTGAAAATTTTGAAGGGATTCTTATGCGTGCAAAGCCTTGGGTTTTTCCATTCTTCTAAATCAGTGTATATAGGGATTGACACCATCATTAAGAATCTATTTGCTGCTTGAGAAATGTCTGATTCCTAGTTAATTTTAAATGCTTAAAAAAATAAAATAACCAAAACATGTAATTATTAATGGGACTTTAAAAACGCAGGTTAATAAAAACTTGCCAGTATATTTTGAGTGGTACTGTGGAGGCTGGAGCTTGCACGTGCATGCTTATCCATGGATTTATCTCAATATTGGTGTGCTTTAACTACTGCTGGAAGGAGCTGGCATCTAGCTGATTGGGAAAGATGTGCATAAAACAAAACTCTGAAGAGTCAGTGAAATCATTAACTGACGCACCTTCTGGTTGTGACAAGTGATGAATCAGCTTTCTTGCCTGGAGCTTTCTTCAGGACAACACCCATAGGGCAACCCTCATATGCTCAAGTAGAGCTTTATCAAATGGCTCCAGTATTCTTCCCAAGTGCCAGAAGTTCTTTCCTGTCTTGTCGCTAACCACCTTAGGACATTTCAGTGCTGATCTCAGCTTCTTAGCCACAGTTGCATGTTGGGGCCCATGAACAAAAGAGTAAAACCCTATCAAAATCTTTGCACAGCAATACAGTAGATTCTCCCTCCCCCACCGCCCTATTGTCAGGTTATTTCTACAAGTAGGCAAAACATTTGATGTGCCCTTATTGGAGTTTATGCTTTTTGCAGCCTCTGTTAACTAATCGTTGGCTTTTTCCACTGTCTTGCTTTGATTTGGATGACTGCTCAAAGCACCTGCTAATGGCCTGGAGCATTCATGCCTAAATTTGCAGTATCTGTAGCACTTACACATGGATGGTTAGTACACAGCTAGTGAAATGCTCTATGAAGCACCTGCTGCATTATTTGAATCTAGCTAGTTTGCTTTCTGCTCATCGATGGAAGTGTTCCCTGCAGTTTTTTCCTTCCTTCCTTCCTTCCTTCCTTCCCTCCCTCCCTCCCTCCTTCCATTTACTCCACTCCACTTTAGAAGCATAGAGTAGCTCACATACTGCTGCCCATTTTTCCTGGCAACAGTGAGTGCCAAGCTCAAACGTACCCAGTGAGTTTCTGTAGCTGAAAGTAGACTTCAACCTGGGTCTCCCTGCTCCTTCCTAGTCTCTTAATTTTAACCTTAATCACTACTCCACACTAGCTTTCTATCTTACTCTCCCTGTAGTTTAGACTTCTGACATTTCACACATGTCATCTTCACATTCTTTTTATGCTTTCAGTTCTGATTTGAGGGAAATGTTTTTATGCTGCCAGCACAGGAATAGCTTGCACATCTCCTGTAGCTTCCCCTTTTTTATACAATAACTACAGCAATGAAAGCATTAAGCAGCTGCACATCCTCAACCATTATGTCCATTCAAACAGAACAAAATATATATTTTAAGATGTACTTTCACTATCAAGTACTTTAAAAATAATGATTGGAATTTCATTATTAACCAGTTGCATGAGGATTTGGGGTTGGATTATGAACCCATTTAAGCAGAAAGATAGGGTATAAATCAAATGCATAAATAAATAGGTGGTTACATAGGCACTTGTGATAGGATTTTTGAATGTATGTATACTTTAATTTTTCAAGTTTACGTTTGCTATTAGATACATTTGCTATCCGAAGGTTACATATAGACTGTATTTTACAGACTTATAAGCCATGTTTGGGGACATTATCATTACCATCATAAGAAGCATAGCGGTAGTCTACTTGGCACCCCAAGGCAGTGGAAGCAGCTAAACTAACCAGAAATGTAAAGCTTATTATTTGAACTGATTCGAAGTTCCTGGTTTAATGTGCCTCTTACAGGCTGGAAATGCAAGCCAGTGTGTCTACTGGCTTGTTCAGAGGGATAACTGGGAGACCTAGTTGAAACAATTGGTTAAACTATTAATTTTATTTGTTTAGTTGACTACCACTCTCCACCCTCCCAAGGTCTGACCTTATTTTATATATTCTAGCATTTAATAAGCTAACCCATGTTTTCTCTGTTGGCATGTTTGCCACTATTTTTTTTTTTTAATGTTTCCCACAAGTTCATGGGAGGAACATTTCAGAATGACTTGTCATTTATGCCTGCATAGAGCTGTGAATATGATATTATTCTCTGACATGGTCTGATATAGTTGCTTCTTGTATTACTGCATTTGTCTTTTTATTTCTTATTTTCTAGAATTGCTTTGGCAGTTGAAGTGGATAACACATTGATTAAATAAACACAGAAGAATTATTTTAGCGATCACCATAGTGCCACGGGAACTGTACAATGTTTGTGATTCTCTCTCTGGTTGGAATTCATTTTCCACAACACCATACAAGCAGTCATGCACATATTGTATTTTTGGTGCTAGGGACAATTCCAGATAACAGTGTGGTTTGAAATTACCTCTGCAAAAAACAACAGTATCCTGTATGTAGTTTTCCAATAAAGTATTACTTTGTTTTTAATGTTTTTAACTCATATTGGGAAGCTGAGAGGGACTATAACTTTGTTGGACAGTATTTGTATGGAAGCTGAAGTATTTTGCAGTTTTCACAAGGACTGGGCTCCTTCTGAAATGGCAAGGTATTCCTTTGGCAGAATGTTGCTTGTTTGAAGCTTGTCTACTTTCATTAAGAATGCATTTCTATTATCTTTACAATTTGTTATTTGAAGTACTAAGGACTGGGGTTGAATTCAAAAGGGGAAGCTACTGAAGTTGATGTCAAACAAAACAATGCGAAGTATACATTTTAGCCTGCTGGATCTTTGAAATATAACTGCATCAGCCAAGTTGGCAAAAATGTTGTTTGAAGACATATTGCATTCCACGAGCAAATGGAAAAAATGGGCACCTGTCATACTTAGAAAACAGCTGGGCAACCTGGCCAAGTGCCACAGTTTCTTTTCACATGTTAAAGCCATCCTAGCTCCATTCCGAGCACTGAAGAAACCCCTTGCCTTTAAATGGTTACAGAAACAACTACTTAAGTGACAGCTCTAATTAGTAGTTATAAATTGTACTATAGTTTTGTAAACTGACAGCCTTTCTTCTGTGGTTTTAAGCAATAAGGAGTGGGCTGCAGAATTACAGTTTGCCACCAGCCTCTCCCTCCTGGAGTCAGAATGCCTCTTGCTCTTTCCCTTCCAGCTGAAACTGGTTAAGCTTTGCAATGGTTGGCACCAGTGGTGGTTGCACTTATGGAAAACAAAAGGGCTATTTAACCATTCTTGAATGTATGTGTTAAGTGCTCATTTGGAGTAGCTCTTATATGATTGAGGGAACCTTAGGTGTTGTGGTCTGATTGTGTGAGTCTCCTCTATGGTATCTCTTCTGTAATGGAAAAATGCCAGAAACATTACGCTGACAGCCTTGTAGAGCTTGTCTATGACCCCCTCACCCTCTTTTCTTACTTTCAGTATTGTTACTACTATGCATGTGGATTTAGCCTCTCTTGTAAAATCTCAAAATGCTCACAATGTGATTTCTCTGTTGGGCATTATGGGAAATTTAAAGCATGGATCCAGCTGTTCAATGATGGTAATAGGAAAAATCCACAATTTCCAACAGTGATTGAAATGAGACCAGCAAGAACGTACTGATAGAGGAAAGGACTCACCAAAGAATAATTTTGAACTAATGCTGGGCCCTGTTCATCTGACCTAATAGTTAAAATGCTCTTCTACCTACATAAACAACAAATCAGACTGAAGTGGGGGTGGGGAAAATCTCTATTAAGCCAATATTTTTATTAGGAGACCTCAAGGTTTAGCAAAACAAAATGTGCAGTTTTCAAGTTTCCAAAAATTCTGCAACAGGTAAAATGGTAAATGCATACCTATCTACTCACCTTCCAAGAAAAAAAACAGCTGAAGTCAAGGGGAAAAAAGGCTGATGAAGTTTATAGCTGATTCTAGATGTCTGAAAAAAAAAGATTTTAAAGGATACTCAAACAGAATTTGGATCAGATTAGCAAAGACAGTTAAGAGAGGTCCCCAATGAGGAGACTGTGTTCTAGAAGTATGGAACTGTAAGGATTGTTTCATGTGCATGAAATCTACGTATTAAAATTTTCAGTTGATAGTTAATTGCATTACAATAGTAATTCAGTATCCTTTCATACCTGAAGCATTTTGATGCATTTTTTAAAAGCAAACTTATTTTTCAGCCAAAATAACTGGTTCTAGTACACTTAAGTTCTGATATTTAAGTTTCCTAAACTGATGCAAAACCAGGTATGGTTACAGATTAGTTACATTAATTTGGAAGAAATGGAATTACTAGGAAAGAATACGGTTTGTCTCCAACATTATGCTTAGTGTATTTTAATTGAATAAAAGGGTTAATCTATTTAGATGTTTACTGGTTCCAAAGCCTTCTAGCTCTCTTTCCAATAGAACTGAATTTAGATGAGAATACAGTTTAGAATAGAGTTTGAATAGAGTGTAGGACCACATTGGACTATACCTACCAGAATCAACTCTAATGCTCAGCAAACATAAAATAACCTACCCTTTGTTGTCCTTCAGGCTTTCTGGAATTGGAGCCTTTGATATGTAGGTAGACTATAGTCATCAGCATTACCTGCTAAATGGCCATGGACCATTTAGAACGTGAAGAAAGTGTTGAGAAGTTGAACTAAGTCTAATATCTTTATTAAGTGTCTTAGACCTAGGCAATATAGAAACACAATAGAATACAAATGATAAAACATTTTGAGAAGTTGAAATTCTCTGCCCAAACACATTTCTGTGACTGGAATATACTGAACATATGAAATTTTAAGAAGATACAGTGTGGGTTCTCCTCTCCCCACCCTCAGTTTGGGAAGCAAACAGATGGTCATATCACTGAAAGAGTGACATTCCTATATCTTGGTTCTCTTTCAGCCCAAACAGCACTACCAAAACAAGCACTGGTCAAGGTAGCTCTAGCCAGGGACAGAGCTGTCTGACGGAGCACTTCTCTTTACAGTGATGCGCCATTTGAATGTGGGGAAAACGCATGTCACTACAGTACCCATGCCTCTTAGCTGCTGCGATAGAGGCAACAGAATGTTGGCGTACAGGCTAGTCTCAAAATTAAAGTTCCATGCTTGCATAGCGCAAAATAAGTGTGCTTGTAAAAATGGACTTTGGTGGTGCTTCTGGCATACTGGCCAACATGTGTCAAAACTGACTGATACTGTACTTACTGAACAGCAGGGGATGATGTATGCATCAGTGATGTGATTCGGGCTGCTAACCAAGTCTATACTTTCTCTGTTTTACTAAAAAGCATTATGGGAAAGCTTTGTTTGACCAAATGAATAGACGAGTAAAGAGGGAGGGAGGGAAAGAAAGCGGAAGGAAGGAAGGAAGGAAGGAAGGAAGGAAGGAAGGAAGGAAGGAAGGAAGGAAGGAAGGAAGGAAGGAAGGAAGGAAGGAAGGAAGGAAGGAAGGAAGGAAGGAAAATGGTCTATGTGTATGAAACTAAAAAAAGGGGGAAGGGTATAATAGATCTGATTGAAGATTGTTTCTTAGTGTGGAGTGGATTCCCTGAAAAAATACAGGGAAGTGGACGTGTAGGCTTAATTATGAATGAAAGAGCTAAAATACATGCCAGAAAGTATGAATTGGTGTTATTCAGGCTGTTGTCTGTATGTATGAAAGTAGAAATCCATAGGTTGGTGATAGTTGCATGTTATGCTCCAGTGATAAGTGATAATGGAAAAACCAGAAATACATTCTGGAAAAATTGTGCAACATTCTGGATGAATGAGATGGGGAGGGGGTATTCTGCTAGGTTACATGAACAGATGGATGGGAAATAGCCTAGCTATTTTAATAATGCTATTGTTGTTTCCTTATACAAAGGGAAAGTTAGCCACAGTGAATGCAAAAATTACAGTTTAAGTTTGGCAGAATTCCAACTGAAAGGTTGTAAGAAGTGACAAACAAAATTTGGGAAGAGTAATGTGGATAATGATCTTTCTCTGGTCACTGAGAAATGTTAGAATATGAGAAAGAAAATGTATTATGTGTATTTTAGTGTAGGGTAGTGAATATGCTTGTATTATGGAATATTTTGTTCAGATATGGGGTGGCTTTTGTTGCATGGCAGTAAAGTATTTATGAAAATAAATGCTTGGCAAATGATTCAGCATTGAGCAAGGAATAAGACAAGGATGTGCTGTGTCCAGTTGGTTGTTTGATGAATTAATCAATATATGTATAAGGAATATGATGAAGATACAGGAGTTTCATGGGAACATAAATATACACATATTTTTGTATACAGATACTGTAATGCCTTGTTCTTGGGTGAAAACACAAATGATTTGCAGTTTATGTTAGACTGTAAGATACAGAGAAATATGAATAGAAACATTCATGCCTTAAAGCCTAAGGTAATTGTATTTAATAGGGAAAATGAAGTAAACAATTGCAAGCATGAAATAATATATGGATATGGTAGAAGAAACCATTGTTTGTAAGGGCAGAAAGTTATAAAGAGCCATAGCGGATGGTGTTGATGATAATTAGATTTAGCTATTTTTCTTTTCTAATCTCATGCATTTAATTTCTTTCCATTACTATTTTTGCATAATGTTGCTCACCCCAAAAGGGAATAGCTTATTATTTGGGGACCCAACTCTAGGATTGCTCAATGCACTTACCTTCTCTTTTTCTTTCTACTACCATACAGAAAATGAAAGTTGTGGCTTCATATATGCATTAATGTATCATCTTAATGCATAACAGCCTTCTGAAGCAGCAGAAATAAGCAGCCATGTTTAGTTAGTTCTTCATGCAAATAAATTCCAAAGTGCTAAGATCACTAAAGTAGAAATTTGAATGGCAGGTGATTCAGTTCATCTCTCCATGTTATCAGACTTCTTCTCTTACCACTATGTTAATAGTCACTGTCCTGTCTCACTTAGTTAAACCTTTTTTAGAACTGACTGACCTTCTAATTTTAGCACTGAAGGACTATAATTAGACTTCTTTCCATAGTTGTTTACAAACACCCCCAATCAGTCACAGTGTGTGTCTGCAATTTTAGAAGGTCTCCGTTATCTCCTCTATATAAGGGTGAGAGGTCATGTCAGTTCATTTCAGCTTGGATGACCGAGGAACACAAGGAGGGGTGTAATAATGGGGGCACGGAATGATATACCTTTCTTTTAAATAAAAACCAGCCATGTTCACCGTATACACTTTAGTGAGGTTAGGTGTGTTGAATATGGCTTACATATCCTTATTTTATTTTTTTAAATATAACCCCATATACTATTTTGAAAGAAGGCTGATATAGGGAAAATCCAGATTTAAACTGATATTCAAAGTTGAAAGGGAGGATGGTGTAAACTGTATTTCTCAGAAACACCCTATATGGTTATGCGTTCTTTTTTAATTCCAGTAATTTGCATAGTTCAGCTAATTAGATTTATCTATAATTGATAGATTATATATGTTATTCTGAATAACATTTTAACATTCTCCAGCTACATTTATCAAGATACAGTTTTATAAATTTAATTTGTGTGTATGCGATATATATATATGTACATACACACACACGTTAGGCACTTCTATTAAATACCAATTTCATTTTTATAAAACTTAAATTATTTTGGACATTAATTAACAGGGCATGCTTTTGAGCTTGATTATATTCCTGATGTTTCCAGATAATAGGCTCTTCAATTCAAACTTTATTTATTGCATTTATATTCTGGCTACTCACTGGGAATTCAAAACATCGTATATAAGATTTCTCCTAACTACCTCTTCTTCACAGCAAACCTGTAAGGTAATCTGGAATGAGATGAAGTGTTTGGCCTGAAGTCACCAAGGAGGAGATTGAAGGTGGGTCATGCAGTGCCAAGGCCAACAACAAAACCACTAGTCTTTACGGGCAGTCAGTAGTAGTTGGGATTGAGAAAGGCCTTGGAAAGCTACCTGAGTGTACTAGCAGTACTAATATTAAGCTGTGTAGACCAAGGGTCTCAATGTCTGTATGTATTCCCTTTATCTTTGCCTGACTAGGCTTCTTTCCAGATGAGCCTTTTTAAATGATTGCCCTGCTTCATTGACAGAATTTTATCGGGCTCCTGGGATTGTTATATTTTAGTCATAATCCTCTTGTACTTCTGCAGATCTGCAGTCTGTTCTCTATACCAGGGTTCCTCAACCTTGGCAACTTTAAGATGTGTGGACTTCAACTCCCAGAATTCCCCAGCCAGCATATGCTGGGAGTTGAAGTCCACACGTCTTAAAGTTGCCAAGGTCGAGGAACCCTGCTTGCTTGCTTGCTTGCTTGCTTGCTTATTTATTTATTTATTAACTTTCTCCCCTGCCCATCTACCCCCAATGGGAGACTCTGGGCGACTATACCATAACAAGGCAGAATAGTTACACAATATCCTTTGGTAATTCTAAAAGCCTCTAGTCTGGACACATTCTCTGTTTCACTACTTCTTGAGTACATTTGGAGCCCAGAGCAAAAACTGTAAGATCTCCCCCCATTTTGTAGAAAAAAAGGTGGGTTTTTTCCATGATGTTGTGGTGGATGTGGTAGGGACCTGTGAAACACCTCCTGTATTAAGACAAGATTAGAGAGAAGGCTCTTATCAGGGTGAAGTAGGCACTTCAAATTAGCAAGCAGACGTGCAGAACCCAATTCTTCTTATACACCTGAAAAGAAAGTGAGAGTCTAACTCAATTGCACAAATGGTAAACATTCAGACGAAACGAACTACGTATGGCTGCCAAGTGCAATATATGCTTATTTTTAATCTTTCCCTTGTATCTGGGTCTCCAGTCTGGAAGGGGTGTATATGCAAATTATTCATGAATAATAAGGGAGCTATATTTATTTGAACAACTAATTGTTTTATGGATTGCATGCTCAGCCAAATATGGGAGGACTCACAAACCATTTTAAAAGATTAGTAAAAGAAAAATATTAATTAAAATTAATGGGATGTCTTCAAATGAAACAGCAAGTTCTTTGTGCTTTTATTGGCAACAGAAATTATCTTTTGCAGCTAACAAAAATGCCTTTTTCAGCTTTTACAGTTTATGGAAACCCTAAAAGTTACTGAAGCTCTTGACTCAAGTGCCTGCTATAAATACATTAGTTCATAAGCTTCAAAAAAGTACATACAGACTAAATAAATAATTATTGCTGTATGTTATTAAGTAGCATCTTGAGAGATCTTGTTTATTCCATCACACAAAAAAGTAATATTGATATAGTAGCCAATTTATCAGGTATACCAACAACTCATGTTTTTCTTTCAGAGGAACTCTGGCTTTTACTCAACAAACACAGGTGCAAATTTTATAGCAAAGTTAAAGTGATAAGTAAATAACATCATGTACTGTAAGGAACAATGAAGAAAAAAGACACGTTTATTATTGACTGATTAAATATTTTGGGGATCTGAAATCAACATTTACTTTTTCTCTTAAAAGTCTTTACGTTCATAATCAATGCAGCCCAATGCATTAATTTCAAAAGAGGAAATTTCAGAAAGAGCCACGCAACCTCTCATTTTCTCAATTCAATTACATGCTTGTGTAACTATTGTGGATGGATGGAGAGTAAAATTGGGTTGCCTTTAAGCAGTATCAACTCATTGATCTCTTATTAGCCAAATGTTGAAATGTGGCTTTTTGTTTTGGGCAGAAAGTCAGTGAAAAGCTTGTTCTGGAAATCCAGCCATGGAGTATTATTTGGTGTATAGACAATGAGTTGAACAGTGAGCCTAACAGGGCTAAATAGTCTGAGAGCCTGTTCAGGAGTTTTAAAATGTACCATAGTCAATACTGGAGTAAATTGTACCCTGGATGCAATTAGAATAAAATGTATCTGCATCTTGATATTCATTCTTTCTTTTTCTCTCCCTGCTCCTTCCCCCAGACTAAATTATGGTACTTAGGTTTGTGAAAACTGTTGAAGAATTAAATGGAGACAAAGGCCGGTCACACTTTTCAACTTGCATAATGCATTTTGTAATATTGTGTTCTAGATATTAACTGTATGACAAGTGACAGTACCTGTTATGTAAGTAAGGTGATTGTTCTAAAACTGACTGCTGTCTTTCTTGTCACTTGAGCCATTTCCTGTGATGTGATTTGGCAAGGAACAATTGCCCTACTTGATTTCAGTTTTTTCCCCCTCTGGTAAGTTATTCAGATCTCTCTTTTTGAACATTCATTTCACAAAGACCAAATTAAAATAAGGACATTTTTCATGGAAGAGTGTAAAAAGAGAACTAATGTAATTTTTTTTACTTATTAGTTTATGCCCTGTGTTTTTTCACCACCCCCTCCAGCTGGTTAATCGTGCAAAACCTGAACATTTCATTAGCTGGAACATGTTTGCCCATGAGCATTTCTTTAGTAAATTAGTTCTTTCTATTTATGCAGGTAAGTCATAGCCTTTCACTGAGTTAGCAAGTAAGTACAACTTTAACTATGAGTGCTGTGCTTGGCATTACTTTCAAATTATGAAAAAAAGATCATTCTCAGGAATGTGGAAAAAAAAATAAACCTGCTTTTTCAGTTCTCCACTTTGAGTGATCTTTGCTGGATACCTTTCCTTTAGACAAACAGAGTACAAATATCTTGGGTCTATTATTGCATTCTGTTGAACCCTAATCTTGTGCCCCCTCTTGATTAGCTGATTTTTCTACTTTAATCAATAGAATATGCTATTTATGAATGCTTAGCTCATCCGAAGCTGTAGTTACAGTCTGAAAACACAGAATAGTTTTAGAATGGTTTAAAATTGTAATTGATTGGCAACACAAGTTTTTTGTGTGTGGAATCAGTATTTCTAGCATGTGTTATAGAGTCTCTTATTTAGAACTATAGTATTATAGAAAATAATGTGAAAGCAACTGAACAATCAGGACATTTCAGTTCTTTGTAAATGTTTTCCAGCAGGGTCTTCAAGATGTTCAGTTGTTGAAAACAAAACAAACAAAAGTTTGTAGCATGTAAAATCTACAAGTGTTATCCTCTTTGTCCAAGTTTTAACAAGGTCTAAGGTTTGGGGGCTACAGTTTAAGGGGAGATGGCTTTATTTCAAATATACTACTGCAGTAATCTTTACCACAGTCTGCTAAATTAGGTGAATTGGAAGACTGAAATTGAAAAATGAGGCTTACTGAAGTCCAGCTCGTACAGATGTTCATGGGTTGGAATTCAAAGACAAAAAGTTTCTTTGGAGTGCCTGGGGAATTAAAATAGCACCAAATGTGTCTTTTTCAAGATTACATATGGAGGATTTTAAGAAGCTACTTTAAGGAGGTACAGAAAAGTGCTAGTTTCCTGTCTCTAGTCAACCTGCAGCACCTTTTCCCCTTCAGATCCAAAGATGTTCCCAGCTCAGCAGCTGCTAATTTCACAGTAGAATCATAGGTCGGAGTAACTGGTTGGCCCCAGCAGCAGCTGATGGCATTACAGCTGGAAACAGTGTTTTCTGGACTCACTCCATTCTTCATGTGCATGCATGCAGCCGAACACACCCCAGTTCTAATTATATGAAGAGAAAATTCTGGATATACTGATTTATTGACATTAAGGGAGACAAGTGGTTAGAGAGTAAATATTGATGTCCCTCCCCACTTTTCTTTTGTTAATGTAGAACATTTGTGAGACTGAGGTAAGGGCTGCAGGAACAACTGCTCATAGTTCTCCTGCTGCTGCTTGGCTTTAAAGCTGTAGGCAAAATATGGTGTTCCAATTGCTGAATTGTCTGTCCTGCTGTCCCTAGGACACATGGCCAGTGGTTAGGGATGCTAGGAGTTGCACAACTTCAGGAGAGCCATTATCAGCATTATGCACTGAAAGCCTAACTCACAGGATCTTCCCAGCACATTTCCAGGGAACAGTGGTTAACTATAGTGTGGAGTCCTTGGGGTTCTCTGGGCTTGGTTGTTTTCTTGCAAACGTTTCGTTACCCACCGGTAACGAAAACAACCAAGCTCAGAGAACCCCAAGGACTCCACAGTTTAACCCTGAGCTACATATATTCTCTTCTCTTGGTAACTATAGTGTGATATACACAATATTTGTATCCCTCTACACTGTTAGAAATATAGCTAGGAAAAATAGAAGGTGGCACTTCTGTATGGGATTACATTTATTTGTGAGGCAAGTCAAGGGATTTGGCTTTTCTTGTTGATCAACTCAGGGAGTTTTACACTGCTTAAGTTTTTCGTAACGTGAAATTCTTCAAAGTCACTTTGTGCGAGATGGGCGCCTATATAAATGTGACATATAAATAAATAAATAAATAAATTTTCTCATTTGCTTTTCTAAAAATGAGAGCTCTACTTCCCATTATGATTTGCAA
Organism: Liasis olivaceus; assembly: GCA_030867105.1. Taxonomy (NCBI): domain Eukaryota; kingdom Metazoa; phylum Chordata; class Lepidosauria; order Squamata; family Pythonidae; genus Liasis; species Liasis olivaceus. The sequence continues at coordinate 285,093,416 of CM061349.1, forward strand.
ATATTGCAAATTAAAAATGTTACTTTTTTAGAATGAAATTAGAACTTTACAAAAAAGTAGGATGAGACTTTTGGAATGTATCCTGTGCAGATGGGAGTCAATCCTATTGAACTGTGATTTATTAAGTTATCGATAATATTGAGTTGTTGGTTTGCCTTGTCAGAAAAAGTCTGCTGCTCAGCTTTTGTTTGTCTTCGGAGAATGAAATTTTGAGTTGCTCCAGCCACTCACTCACTCTTGTTTTTGTTTTACTAAGGCAGGTGAAGAAAGTCACCCCCTTTTCCGAAAGCTATGTTTAGGGTCCCAAAGGAAATAATTTTTGCATGAAAATTTTTGTATTAAACAAGTCATCCATACTGCACCGTAGGCTGTTTGAGTTGTAACAGGATGTTACAGTCTACAAAGTTAATGCAGTTAATATTAAACTGAACATGGGGGGGGGGGGGGTTGCTAATCCCTTAGGCAGGCTTAGTAGAAAGGGCAAACATATTTATAGCACTGTGAATTAGACAGCAGCAAGTGAACAACAGTATGTGTTATACCATCAAATGTACAATTTCAGCAAAGCTGTGCAAAGTAAGCTTTTAATAGTACTTAAATTGCTGAGATATCCCATCTCTCTTAGAAAGAGCTGCTGGTTCAGATGACAACACATCGGTTAAAATGGAACAGCCCCAAAAGTCTTGCACCTCTTTCTTTGTTTCTGGTGATCAATCTTTTCTTTTTTCTTTTTGCAAATTGCAGGGTTTATGGGCTTCTTAAGTACGCAGTAACTCCATCTTAAATTATTATTCCCTAATAGTATTTCAGAGAATTTGTTAATGAATTTGACTAGGGTTTTACATGTAAATGTGCTTTTAAAATGTGATGTTGATAAACAAAACCTGTAGAGAAATAAAGCCAGCGAATGTAGACTCTATAGGGGTTGGTAGAATTCAGTGTAGGTCAGTGTTTCCCATAGATATTCACAAGAGAGAAAGAGAGAGAGAGGGAGAGAGAGAGAGAGAAGTTTCCTATACAACTCAGAAACTCTATGGAAAGGAACAGAAGTGAGAGATAATGCTTTCCAGGAATTAATTTCTTAAATTACTGTTAGCAGTAAGCAATCTTTGTTTCATAATTTTTTTGCTATGAATTTTTATTTTTTGTTATGTTTTCTTTTGCTTTGCTTTCTGGTCTCATTGTAATCTGTAGTTTGCATGTATGTATGAATGTTACAGAAGATTGTATTTATTGGTAGGTAAAACTCATATGTTCATTCTAAGTAAATATAAAAGGACAGTTTAATCCTATAAACTATCAATAATAAATAGAAATATAGATCCTTAGAAAAAAAGTGTTGAACTAACATTTTTAAATCATAAGAAAAATTCTGTCATTATCTTTTCCTTAATACAGCCCTGTGTGATAAATCAGGCTGACTGATTCCAAGTTCACTCAGACAGCTTCATACTTCAATGGATGTTTGAGCCAGAGTCTCCTTTGATCCTAGTAGTCCTGTAATTTTACACCACATTGGATGGGTTCCTGTTGCACATAGCCAGAACTATTTGGATTTGGCTTACCACTGACTGTGACATGAAGCTGTTAGCTAAGATGCTACTATGACTACCTAAACAAACCAGGATTTTTTTAGCTTGTTGTATTGGGCTCCTAGTCTCCCAGATATTGGGCTCCTAGTCTCCCAAATAAGATAGGAGTTGTAAAAAAAAACAAAAACCCAAGAAGAAACATTGGCTTATCCTGTTTTATAAGCCCTGTTTATAGTGAAATCAAGGTTCAACTTTTTGTGCCTCTTTCTCACATGAGCTAATAGTCAAGAAGTCACTGTCTGCTGAATGGGAGTGATGGATTCCACCTGACTCTTCTTTTGGTTATGGACTAATCCAAGATCAAATTGTCCGCCTATGATTGTGTGCGAAGTTGCTGTTACACAGTGCTTTCTTTTTTCTTCTCTCATCGTTTTTTCCTTTTCTATTCCTTTTGTACTGATTAAAGAATAAGGCAGAGTAAGAATGTAGGATTTTAATAAAAATAACTGCATAGGTAAAAATGGCAGCATTTCAGCTGATTCTAAATGAAGCAGCCTTTTGAATTTGCCTATTTAACTTACATCCCACCAAATCAAATGCTATTCATCACCCATATGGGATGGCTGTTGAAAGGGGTTAGATAAACTTATAGATTTTTCTGTTTTCTATAAATATAAAAAATCAGGGGATATCAAGTGCCTGTTACAAGGCACGATAAGACTAGTGGTCTGTATTTTGTAGAGCTACCAGATCTGGGCTGCAAAAATCCTGACAGTAACAAGATGGCAGTTAATATTTCTTGTTGGGTGCACATATCATATGGCTCTCCATTTAACTTTCTTTGACAAAATGGAAAAATTCAAATGTAAGAATTTCAAACTGTTCCTTATATTGTAAGAATTATACATTCCTACAATTTAGTAATTATTAGAAATTATTTTCTCCAAAGCAATAAGAATTTTTTTTTCTGTTTTCTAGTATCAGCAATGTTTTAATTTTACTTATAAAATTTTACTTATAAATTAATTTTACTTATAAAATACTCTGTTGTTAATGGTTAATTTAACTGTGTTGATTTTAAATTGCTTTTAGAGATGGGATGCTGGCTATTTACCTCAAAGCAGAATGTCTACTTTTGTACTGATAAATATTAACTGTGCAAGAAGTCCAGTCTACTGTTACAGTAAATCATGTTAACATAATAAAATAAGTATTTCATGGCCTGCTTATTTCTCCCTCCATCCAAGAAGCAAATAAATAAATAACATAAATTAAAATAAAATACTCACCCTTCTGGCCTAGTCAGACTTATATAAACATAGCACTGTATGTAAGGATGAAGAACACAGGCATATCTCCATTCAGAAAACTTCTCTTGTTTTCCTAAGACTATTCTGAGAAGTCTCTTTAAGACTTACAAATATGGACTGAAAGGACTGCTTTAACTGGCTGCAGAGATGAGGGTACCTGCTAGGTGGCAGCAAAGAGGTACACAAAACACTTTGCTACAATCTTCTAATTACAGTGGTACCTCGAGTTACGAACGCCCCTCCTTACGAATTTTTCAAGATATGACCAGCTCCGGCCCCAAAAATTTACCTCGACATGCGAACTCCGCCTCGAGCTACAAACCGGATCCGCGGCCAGATCGTGGTAGCAAGGAGATGTTCGGTGAGGCTTGTGGTGTGTTTTGTGGCATTTGGAAGGTTTTTGGTGTGCTTGTCAGCATGGCTCCAAAGAAAATGCAGAGCAGGCTTGGCAAGAATGTATTTACATTGAACCTTATGGGGAAATTTGCCTCGTGGTGTGACCAAATTCGGAGGGCGGATTAGCCGTATTTACACTGAACCTTATGGGGAAATTTGCCTCGTGGTGCGACCAAATTCGGAGGGCGGAACGGATTAACCGTATTTACATTGAACCTTATGGGAAAATTTACCTCGAGTTGCAACCAACTCGAGTTGCGATCAGAGTCACGGAACGGATTAAGTTCGTAACTCGAGGTACCACTGTACCTGCATTTTTTCAGCCCAGATACAGCAACACTACCAACAGAGTTGAAATGGAGGTTAGTAGCGGCCTTTACTTTAGCCTCTCTCTAAGACACTGACTTTCTTTTGAAAGCATGATTGGTTGATATGCAGCATTGTTACTAGGACAGTAGAAAGAGTGACATATATACACATATATAGTTTTTTATGTATTCTATTTGAAGGAATGACAGGTTGCTGGCTTTTTTTTTTTTACCAGCATTTATGGCTGGAGTATCTAGACAAAAAAAGGAGGACTGTAATCTAATGTTTTAATAATTGCAAATAAGAGTATGGATGGATGCAGTTTGTTTCTTGGCAAGGATGAAAATTACAAGAGTTGCTGCCATTCATACCAACTTTTCAAATAAGCACCTAATCCTACTACTAGATTTAACTTTAATTTGGCTCTCTTTCTCTTTGGCATCAACATTGAAAGATGTTGGGGGCAGAGTTTAAGCTGAATGTTGGGTACCCATGAGCCTATTCCCTGCTTCTATGGTAGAGTTTTGGGTTTGGGATTTTATTTTATATTATTTTATAGATTCAGTGACTCCTAACCACAATAAGAAGGGTAAGTTAAACAAACTTGATCAAATCAAATCAAATCAAATCTTTATTACAGTCATAGACCAGCATAAGGAGGGTGGGGTGCAATCAATTAAAAAGTATAAAAGATACATTGGAGTTTATTCAAAAAAAGGTTTGAAAAGCTAAAGGATATAAAACAAAGTATATATAAAAAGAAGAATCTAAAAGGATCTAAAAAGGGGGGTAAGAGCATTAGATGGGTGTGGGGGAGCTAAACAAGCTTGAAAAAGAAGAATACAGATGAAATCAGATTACTCATTCTGTGCCAATTTCTCTGTTTATGTTTCTTTTTCGTATACAAATCCTGGTTAGTAGAGATGCTCTTATCCTGTCTCTAGCTCTAGAATGTTATCTGCCTTGAACACTGATCAGAAGAGAAAGGTGATATATGAATGAATGAATTACTCAAATAAATACATAAATAACTATGTGCAAGGAGGCACATGTGCATGCACACAAACATATGCATTCATTATTTGCTTTTATATCTGAGGGACTTCCCTGTTTTGTTTTGTATTTTCAATTCTTGATACTGGAGGTTTCCTGAAATATTTGGGCTGAATGCAGAAAATAAAATTTTCCTTGTTTTCATGGCAACTCTTAAAGTTGTCATTAAGCAAAAAATCAGTCTTGTCAGACACCAGGATGAATTCCTAAATATAAATGAGATTCTTACAGCAATTTATTTACATTTGTTTTCAGTTCAACAAATGAGATATCACGTAGCACCATAATTTCCCATGACCGAGTCACCAGCATGCAGTGTGTAATTTACCATGATTTAAGATGCTAATCAGCAGGTTCTTACCACAGTACCTGGTGGCTTTTTAAAAATACTTTCTTGCATCTCCTTTTACTCACTTCATCTCGCATCATCTTATATCCTCATCTGCCTTCTTTTTTACTGAAGCAAAATTAGATTCTTTTGTAATTACTTGCCTTTGTTAGTTAAAAGTAAGAGACTCTGCTATACTTCTAGAAGTTCTAGACCTGAATGAGGTTCTGAGGCCTTTTTTGACCAAATATATCGAGAAGCAACTTCATATATATATATACAAAGAGAATTTTGGTTAATGAAGGGTGTCTGTACAAATCAGTCTTGTACTGACCTAACTAAAGTGAAGTTCTTAGATTAAAATACATATGGTCAACAATACCTAAATGTTCATTTTATCATTTGAGAGAATACATACACTTGTAATTTTTAATTAAGTGAATAAAAGTTTATAATACTGTAACATTTTTGTGAATGTTAAAGAGCAGATGATGCTCAGATTCTGAGCAATTGTTTTTGGTTGTCTAACATTTCCTTAGCATTATGCAGCATCCTTAGCTCCATGTTAAGAGCTAAGGATATCTTCAGGTTAGTTAAATTGGAGAAATTTGCAAAACAGGACAGAACTGTAAGCACGTTATTTCTCTAACATTATTTTAGAACATACCTCTATATTACTATGCAGATTTTGAGTAGGACTATAAAAGAATTCTATTAATAGAGTGAAGAAGTATCATGACGCTGTATTCTGCTTGTTTCATCCCATGCTACTGTAAGTATAGAGCTTTGTCTGTCTTGATTCTCTAGGTGGTATATCGAGTTTCAACTCTTTGCCCTACTCACCCCACCATTCATTAATTATATTTCTTTCAGAAAGATCTTAGGCTATTACTGTTTTCCTAAATATTATACAATATGTTTTCTTGCCTTCTTAATAGCTAGCTCTTCCTAGAAGTTTATGACTGTGTAGTAAGTCAGATTTCATTATGTGTTGTTATCACTAAGGGCAAATGGAATCAATTCATAAAATGCTCATGTAGTGAAGCCTAGGACATTAGGAATGGCCACATATCAGCATTGTTCTGTCATGGATGGCAAAGGAAATCTTGTGAATGGGCATAAAGCTATATGGGGGCTAGAGGGTGGGGATGGCTGTTGTTTGCCATTAATGTGAAAAAAAGTATCCTTTTTCAATTGAGCCCTAATTTAGAATACCAAGGTGCATGTTTGTTAAGTATATTCTGCAAGCATTAACTATCTTACTTGCGCATGCTCGCTCTCTCTCTTTATATATATATGAAGTTGCTTCTCAATATGTTTGTTTGCACTGCAGTTTCAGTCTCCAGTATTGAACAGCTTCAAATAAGTAGCCTCACACTTATTTCTCAGTGATGCTAAAATGATTGTGACTTCTAAAAATCCTGAGTTCTATCTTTTTATAGGCAGATTACCATTAAGACAAATTAATTTCTTGGCAACTTTTCCCATTACTGTGTGATAGCTACAGTTATGTTACTGTGCTGTGACAAATGTGTCTTAACCCATATTCCCTGCTTTATTTTATACTGAGCATGACTGTATGTGATTAAGTGTGGTAAGTATATATCCATAGATATACACAATGAACTTGCATTAATTTTGTACTATTTTTACTGTGATGGGTTTTCCCCAAAATGCTGAGGGATACCATTTTTATTGAGAATTCTTAATAATTGTTGAAGCTTCCAAGACCCCCTCAGAGAGCCATCGAAAACTATTTGCGGAAAGCAAATGCCTTTTATAGGTAATGTTATTTATGTTTGCAGTGTAAACATACTCAAGTGTTCCTAAGTTTTGAAAACATTAAATTCCACCGTCATATCACTCAACTGCTTGTTCCCTGAATTCCAGTCCACATCCCGCTTATTGCTAGAGTCAACACTCCAGTAGTAACAACAAATAAAACCTTTCATCATCTATTGATTTGCCGTCCTGAAAAAAATGACAATAGGCTATTTTTGTCCAATTCCTCAATAACTAGAACCATTTATTGGTTTTTTGGTTTTACTGTATTGAATAACAATGTATTTTACTGCATTTTCTGAAAAATGCAGTATCAGGATAAAGACTGTTTTAGGTTTTTTTTGCAAGCAGATTTTGAAATGCTGTAGTTCAATTGAGAGCTATAAAGATAGCTGTCATATTTATAAAAGTGCCTTAATTCAGGTTTAATTGCATCCAACGATTGGACATCTGTTAACTTTTCTCTGTCTAGTATGATCTCATGAAAGGTGGAAGAGTTGGTTTTAGACAAAGGCACTGTAGTCTGCCTAAAGATACCTTTATACACACTTTTTTAAAAGGATCTTTTTACAAATTGTGGAAATGTAAGCATTATCTTTGTGGTTTTACTAAAGTTTATTACTATATTTACTATATACTGAGTACTTGCAGATTATTGTAACTAATGGGAATTTCTACCTTATTATGTATTTTTTTTAATCAATTGATTAAAAAAAAAATTCTGTTAATATTCTAAACCAGGTACAGGGAAAATTTGGCCTTCCATGTGTTGTTGGAGTGTAATTCCCAACAGCCCTCAGTACCGATTTGGACCATTACAACTGAATGCAGCACTTATCACTGTTTTGTTTCCCAATATTTATCCCTCAACTTGTTAGCGTAATAAATTCATTTTTTAATCTCGTGAACTTCTGCCATGCTATTTCTAAATGAAGGCCAATTGGTGGCAGTGCATAGATTTGGCCGTTTTCAACCTGCCATTGAGAATGACCAGTTCAACTTTTCTAGGGATCATGAGAATTATTCAGAAAGTATTTTTCTTGATGTGTCAATAGTGGTCAAACAAAAATAAATCTAAGCTATAAAAGCTAGGGCTTTTATAAGAGAAGGAAGGATATGTTAGTGTATGATATAGGATTATTTTATATTATTTAGAATTATATATCTGCTTTCTAAGGTGATAAATATATCTTTTACTGATTCTCTGAAAAGGATAACTTTCTTCTGTTTTGTATTTTAAGTGTATTTAGTCTTGCTTTGAAGCATAGAATTTTCTTCAACAGTTTCTTCCAATCTCTAGGGTAGATTAAAGTATAATTAATTCCTATTCTGTTTTAGCTGTCAAAAAGGATAGGGTTTTTTTTTTTTTTCTCTCTCTCTAAAGTTGAATTAAATTCAGTCTGGTTTCTAGAAAAAAAATGTATCGTGAGAAACAATTGTGCTCACTCACTGAGAATTATGGACAAGATGCTATTGGAAAGGTAGCATAAACGGAAAATTGCTTTGTAAGGCAATCAGGAAGCTATTGGTAAACATGGAGATTCCATTTAGTTTACGATGGCTAAAAGTTATTGATAGAACAGTTCTCTATAAATTTGTCTAACCATTTTATATGCTAGCAAGAGTAACCACATTTTGAAGCAACATATTTCACAAACCTGTTATGGATTGAGTAACAGAAGTACATCTATTTTATCCATCTTTAACTTAGTGTAAATTAAGTTCCTTGTGTGATTTTGACTGTCAATATTATGAGAGGAAGAAGGATTTCTCTTCTGGCATTCTTCTCAGGAAGTCAGACAGTCTTTTTTACTGTTCAGTCAGATATTCAAAATTCATTAGCATGAAAAGCAACCCTTGCCAGCTATAGAACTTCTCTAAAGCTTTCTGCTTGTTTCTATTGGTTTAGGCTGTTATTTTGATGACATTTTTAAAATTAGCCTCACAGAATGAACTCATCCAATCAGGGCTCCAGGACTCATATGATGTCATAATGCCATTCGGCCTGAATTTGCATCTTTACAACTTCACTGAGAGGGTGGTAGAATTAGAATTTGCTTCCTTTAACACCATGCACACATTCTGGAGGCTCTGCAAAAGAACTGAAACCATACTTATTCTGAACACAGCTCAGTAGAAAAAGGTGGAGAGGCTGCTCTTTTTCAGCATGGTCTCGATCACCACTCACTACATTGACAGTTGGGAAAGAAGTGAGAATAGTATATCCGCCAAACTTGGCTGTCTTGGAAAGCTAAGCAGAGCTGGACTTATTTTATATAAGTACTGATTAATTGAAACTGGCCTGGGTTTTTTAAAACTATGATTTGAAAATGGTACCTGCTTGTTTTAGTAAAGGTTTTAGATGGTACAATTTTGATTTTTTTTCGTATTTTGTATATCATAAGATGTTTATAAGATTCTCTTACAATTCTGCTGGTATTACAAGGGATCAAATGGCCTTAAGATCAATAAGTAAGTATTTAAAACATATTACTTTTCTTCTTGCTGCAGCTTTGCTTCCTGCTGTTACCGACTTCCTGGTGACATAGGCAGAACTTCAATTCTACAACTGCCTCCTTTGAGGGGGGGAATGTTTGGGCACCTTTTCTTTGTATGCCCACAGGGTTACAAAATCATTATATCCATTTTCTTTGGAGCTGGTTTGAGGGACATGTTGGTGACTTTTGGCCATGCTTGACTTTTTGTGGAGAGAGGGCAAAGGCAAGGGCCACAATAGATGGAACTGTGATGTACTGTGGGAAAGGCCATGCTGGTCTATTCCATGTTTTGTGGGGAAATCTCAGAAGTCTTTTGATGTTGTTTTGTTTTTGGTTTAGCTAAACCACATGAAGCTCTGAGGCAGAACCAGTCCACTGCATCTGATCACTTTCCATTGAGACTAGTGGCTTTTGCGTATGTACGGCACATGTGCAGAAGATCACAGAACTGCCAGAAAAGCAGCTGAAGCAAAGCGGCTGTTCAGATCAGGGAACTAAAAGCTTTGCGCTGCCCTATTTAATGGATCTGCTTTGATGGAGTGATTCAACTGAATTTCCTTTGAATTGAATCACCCCATCAAACTTTTGCATTCAGCCATATGTTGAAGCTGTACAGCATTGGGCACAGGCTTACGTTTTTATTAGTAACCCTATGATTGAAAGGGTTTACCATGACATTGTTTATATTCTCTGGGTGGATAAATCAACAACTGCTAGCCTTTTCAAATCTAAGGGTTTAATGGGGTTTCCTTTGTGTAAACGAAATCTGAAGTTTTAAGAAGTTTCTAATCCACAAAATGAGTTCAAATATTCCGAGCATATTCACTTTCCTTTAAGCAGCTTACTGGAGAGGAAAGACATGCACGTATACAACCTAAAACATTGTCTATTTAGGGTGGGGAATTAACTCTCACAGCAATTTTATTTCCACTATTAACAAAACAAATATCCTTGTAGCTAAACCAATGATACAACCTTGCCTTACAGTAAAAATTCATTACAGTTGCAACCATCATTTCATATGTCTTCATCATACTTTACATATTGCCTAAGCAGAAGCAGTTTTTACTTCCAATTGTATAGGAAACTTTATGGAAATGTTTAAACAATACCTTATTTTGGAAGGAAAAGGGCATTTCAATATGGGCAAAAGGTGGAGGTTTTAGGTGTTAGAATGCAATATCTCTTCCTTCAAAGAAGATAGAACCGATGGAGATACCTCATCTTTTCTGTTCATTCACTGTCTTATTGAACTCATCATATATACCCTTGTAAATCCAGTTCATTTTAGTTCTAACAATTTTTAGGCCAAACTTGTATTTCTATTTCAGCATTGTTTCCATACTGCATTCTCCATAGTTATTATTCCTATTATTAGATACAGTAAATCTGTAAACCTAAATCTTAACTCCATGCCTGAATCAAAAACCAAAGTTGGGATGAAATTAATTCTACTTTTATGCCCAAGTCTCCAATACCTTATGTATATTCTGTTTTATTTCAGGTGAATGAGAAAATATTGAATGACACCCAGTACTTTATTTACTATTTGGTAAATAGCTGTATTGTGATACATAGCAAATACATCATCTCAAAAGTTAGAACCCAAGTGCAAGGTATGATCGAATTCTGAATAAATCTAATAAATCTGATTAATAAATATATATTTTCACTAAGTTAAGATATTTGGGATTAATTTTCATGCTTCTTCTTGATGTATGGTAGCTTAATTTTTCTAAGGATTTTTGACTATATGAAATAGTATCTTATGATTATACCTGGTAAGTTGAATATTCAAAACCCTGAGGCCAACTTAGTTGGCTGAACATTCAGAACCCTACAGTGAAGCATTAACCCAATGGTTAATGGCTTTTTTAAAGAGATACATTGTGCTCCAATTGTGATACTGGAATATGCAAAATACAGAGATTTTATGTCAGGTATGAAAGATGTAAGAATATATAAATTATGTCCTTTATCTTACAAAAAGCATACAAGTCAAGGCCTGATTATTTCCAATTTGTTTGCAGCAATTTCCACCTACTTTGAACTACAAAAGAATGTAGAGAAGTTCATGGCTTGATTGGTGGAATGTTCTCAAAAGACATCTGCCTGAGATACTGGAATGATTTTGTCAGTCAGAAACAATAATGTGAGAACTAGATTACTGAGGATATACTGGAGCTTAATTCATAACAACACTTGATTCTGCCTTTAGGATGCAGTCCTCTACACAGTGAGTAAGTCCAGCTGAACTAAGTGGAACATATATCTGAGGAAACACATACACTATTGCATTGCCCAGCTCCTTATTTACCTTAAGGAAAGCAACACATTCATTATCAGATATTTGGTAAACTAGTGGCTTTTTACTTCTGAGGCATTTATTTTATTTTTAAAGAAAATAAATAAAAGTTTTCCACTAGTGCATATTTTAAGAGATCCAAAACAAGATAACAGAATATTCTCAGCAGAGTATTCTAAGGAATACTGACCTTTTATTTTCTATCACTACTCTTGTCATTATGTCAAGGATTTGTGGAAGACCGCTGATATGGGATATGGCATTAGAAAGTTTTTTAAGGAAATGAAGAGGTTTTTGTTATCACTGTGATCTGAAATCTATGGAGATATTTTATTTATTTTTGCAAACTTTCATTATTAAATCTGAAATGGGAACTTACTCTTGGAAGTGAGTGAATGATTAGCGTTAGGCAATATATAGTTTAATATCAACCTGAGAAGAATATTGGAGGGAAGTTGCATAGGGAAGAAGGTTGTACTGTATTTTATTTGGAGAGAGGCTTTATGTTCCTTACCAATTAACAAAGGAAGATACAGTCCTTCTTTTGTTCTAGTCAATATTTGTTTTTCTCTTCAAAATCCATACAACAGAAGCCTAAGCAATATATCTATCAAATGACAGTGTGTAACCAATTTTGGTCTTATGCAAAAAGTTTGTAAAGAACTTTATGCACACTGCACGGAAATATATGCAATTACATTTCAATAATCTTTCTCAAGAAATAGTGGAGAAATAAATATTTTTCATGGCTAAGTGGTATGTATAGAAAACAATACTCTGTGTGTGTGTGTGTGATGATTAACACTTTCTCTTCCTCTGGAAATGCTAGAGTAGAACCGAAAGAAAAGCTTTTAAGCGTGTGTTAAAGATAACGCTCAGCTCATATAGTTTTTTCTCTTACCACTTTTAATTGGGAGGGTTTGTGCTAAAGCTATGTATTATGGGGAAATGAATAATAATGAGCAGATTATCTTTGAAGTGAAGCTACATGCCACTGTTAATCTCATGGAGAATTTCCAGCTTCTAAGAAAACAAGGTGATTGGCAAATGATAGTATGAAAATGTGAGGCTATTCATCTATGATTTTTTACATCTGAATTTCACATAGAATTCCCTGCCCTACTCTAAAAGGGATATAGGAGAATTCCTTTTTTAAAATAATTTCTTTATGTTGTATTTTTATCAGATTCTTTCCCCCCCAAATAATTCTATTAAAGGTCATATAGAACAGATAAAACTAATACAAAAACCTGATACAAAATTACATTTAAAAATATTAAAAAGTGCAGAGAAAAGAAAAAAAAATCCCCCCCAAAATAAAAAGAAGAAACTTTCCCCTTCATCCCCAGCAAGTATATACAACATTAACAATTTATCGCTGTCTCTTAAAATACTACCAAATATATCTTCATTCCATACTTCACCCCATTTTCCATAGACCCATCTCTAAATCCTCAGTTCTCCTTATTAATCAACAAAAGTGTAAAGATTAACAGATATAGCTAACAACATAAGCATTTAGGGGACTTTCCCCACACAAATTAAATTATTTTTTTCCCACACAAATTAATTTTACTTTCATTAATTTAGTGAAATTAAATTAATTTAATTTGGATGAAATTAATTTAAAGAAAGATTAACTTCAAAGTCTTTCTTTAAATTAATTTCATCCAAATCCTTAGCATGCAAAAACTTTCCAAAAACAACACTATAGTCCCCCTTTTGTTATATGTTGCAAAAAAATAAAGATCTTACAAAGCTGGAAACATGTAATTTTCTTTCTTTGTGAATGGATTGAAGAGAAGCTCACCCAGCGAATGCCAAACTTGTGATTCTGATAGTTTTTCAATCTTAAAGAAGCAGTAAGAAAAAAATTTAACTCTGAGCTGATTAAAAAAATGAGGTCTGAATGAACTTTACATCCTCAAAAGGCTACATTAATGGCTCAGAGTATGATGAAACCCGTCACTCCCAGCCGATCGCAGGTGGCTGCAAAAATGTCAGTTTCTACTGGTGACTCACAAAAAAACCAACTGTCTGGAATGTATGAGGGTAATCTCAAGATCTCTTTTATCCAGAGAGAATGACTGGCCGTCTGGATTCACATCTAGCTGCCTTTTGGCTGCAACGTCTCCCGTAAAGGGTGGGGCGTCAGTTCCCCAGCCTTACTGGAAGCGTTCCTGTTTTTATCGGATTTTTGAGGTCCGCTCTGTATAGCTTTTTGTTTTACCCTCACAAACCATGAATAGCATTTTCATGCAGGACTTTGTGAATGTCTTCACCTTATACTCTTTGAGGTAGGTAGCACACCCTCCAACTGGCCAATGGGGAAGCAGTAAAAATAGTATTGGGTGCCCCAGCCATGCTTTTGTCTTTCCATCTCCTCATTTGCAGCAAAGGGAGGACCCCCCCCCCAAAAAAACCCCCAATGAGCTGCTAGTGGAGGGAGGTGGCAAAACCTTCCCTTGAGCAATAGGAAAGAGTGGGAAAATGCCATCTTCGCTTTTGAAATCAAGGGGAAATCCTCAACGTGGAGAGATGGAACAGGGGTGGAGATCCTGCCAGTTGGAACCTGTCCCACCTGCAGTTCTAGAGGAAATATTGTGAAACTGTATCCACAGTCCTTCCTCCAGAGCAGAAAGCTTCACAACATTGCGGGACAAAGAAAGATAACGCTGTTCTTGCATTTCACATGAGGCAGGGTTCATTTGCTCTCCATGTTTTTGTTGCTACATTTTTCAGCATTCAGATGTGCAGGATATGAATGAGATTTTGGACTAGAAGGAAACCTGCAATAATTCTATACATATGTTTTGTCAATAAAAATGTAACCCAATGTATGCATGATACGCATATCTTTACATTAATTCAGGAAGAATGAAGAAAATAAAGATGCATAAATACTTTTCTGTAAAATCATTTTCCTCCATAAAGAAATGGTTATCATCTTGAAGGGTTTTTTTCCCCTCTACTGGGCATTAGAAGAGTTCTGCAGAGAGCAGTACTATATGTATATATGTATGTATGTAATAGTGGTATTCCAGTATTAGTGGTTCTGAATAAAAATGATAATGGATATTTATATCCAAAACTTTGTGCTAAAATAAATAAATGGTTGAGCTACATATTTAGCTTTCCTAGTATGAGTTCTGCCCTAGTATATTTCATTTTTAGATGTTCATATTTCCATTTCAAAGTAAAAAACACTCTTATATGAAAAAGCTCATTTCCCTGTGAAATAAAAGATTCTGTGAGTTTCTTAACTTACCTTTTTTGATGTTTTGATCATGACTGAAATCAATCTTTTCTCTTTTTTGGGGTCAGTGTTGCTATGGGAAAAACATTCGGAGAAGTTACAATTGAACAGTTCCAAAGGGATATAAAAGATTCTGTCCTACAGTACTGGAGTCTGTTTTCATTAATCCTTTTGTTGTTCAGACAGTATATTACTTTAATTAAACTGGTCATTTTTAATAATCTAAATGCAGCTTTTATTAATTGCTGGGAAGATATCCCACATATCTGATTATTGTTATTCATGGATTTTGACTGCGTGTGGATACAGTTTTGCAGTATGTCCTCTGGATTTAAACTATTTAAGCTATTAAAATTAGTTTTTAATTAAATTAAATTAAATAAATTAAAAATCTTCCTACAGAAGAGTAAAATCTAATATTTTGATTTTGTTTGTACAAGTCATTGCATACATTTTATAATTCAGATTTTCTATTAGTTTTGCTAGTGTTTCCACACAACTAGTAAAGAACATACAGTCACCCAGAGTTAACTCTTTTAAATATTTCAATACAACAGAATCTTGGAAATAAATTATGTAAAGGGACTCAGGGCTCTGTACAGGTGAAACTCGAAAAATTAGAATATCGTGCAATGTTCATTTATGTCAGTATGGCAACGCAAAAAGTGAAACCAATATATGAGATAGACGCATTGCATGCAAAGCAAGATATGCCAAGCCTTACTTTGGTATAATTGTGATGATTATGGCATACAGCTTATGAAAACCCCAAATTCACAATCTCAGAAAATTAGAATAGTGTGAAAAGGTTCAATATTCTAGGCTCAGAGTGTCCCACTCTAATCAGCTAATGAATCCATAACACCTGCAAAGGGTTCCTGAGCCTTTAAATGGTCTCTCAGGCTGGTTCAGTAGGAATCACAAGCATGGGAAAGACTGCTGACCTGACAGTTGTGCAGAAAACCATCATTGACACCCTCCATAAGGAGGGAAAGCCCCAAAAGGTAATTGCAAAAGAAGTTGGATGTTCCCAAAGTGCTGTATCAAAGCACATCAACAGAAGGTTATGTGGAAGGGAAAAGTGTGGTAGAAAAAGGTGCACAAGCAGCAGGGATGACCGCAGCCTGGAGAGGATTGTCAGGAAAAGGCCATTCCAAAGTGTTGGGGACTTTCACAAGGAGTGGACTGAGGCTGGAGTTAGTGCATCAAGAGCCACCACACACAGACGGATCCTGGACATGGGCTTCAAAGGTCGTATTCCTCTTGTCAAGCCGCTCCTGAACAACAAACAACGTCAGAAGCGTCTTACCTGGGCTACAGAAAAAAAGAACTGGTCTGTTGCCCAGTGGTCCAAAGTCCTCTTTTCTGATGAGATCAACTTTTGCATCTCATTTGGGAACCAAGGACTCAGAGTCTGGAGGAAGAATGGAGAGGCACACAATGCACGATGCTTGAAGTCCAGTGTGAAGTTTCCCCAGTCTGTGTTGATTTGGGGAGCCATGTCATCTGCTGGCGTTGGTCCACTGTGCTTCATTAAGTCCAGGGTCAACGCAGCCGTCTACCAGGAGATTTTGGAGCACTTCATGCTTCCTTCCGCAGATGAGCTTTATGGGGATGCTGACTTCATTTTCCAGCAGGACTTGGCACCTGCCCACACTGCCAAAAGTACCAAAAGCTGGTTCAATGACCATGGGATTACTGTGCTTGATTGGCCAGCAAACTGGTCTGACCTGAACCCCATAGAGAATCTATGGGGCATTGCCAAGAGAAAGATGAGGGACACGAGACCGATCAATGCAGTGGAGCTGAAGGCCGCTATTGAAGCATCCTGGTCTTCCATAACACCTCAGCAGTGCCACAGGCTGATAGCATCCATGCCATGCCGCATTGCGGCAGTCATTGCTGCAAAAGGGGCCCAAACCAAGTACTGAGTACGTATGCATGCTTATACTTTGCAGAGGTCTGATATTGTTCTATTTCCAATCCTTGTGTTATTGATGTCATGTAATATTCTAATTTTCTGAGATTGTGAATTTGGGGTTTTCATAAGCTGTACGCCATAATCATCACAATTATACCAAAGTAAGGCTTGACATATCTCGCTTTGCATGTAATGCGTCTATCTCATATATTGGTTTCACCTTTTGAGTTGCCATACTGACATAAATGAACATTTGCACGATATTCTAATTTTTCGAGTTTCACCTGTATATCAGCAGGATAATTGTCTGAAAACTGGACTTAATGGGACCAAATGTGGAGTAGGGAGAAGAAGCTGGCCAAAGAAAGATCAAATTCTAGCTAGGAGCTGCAAAGCAGGGGAAGGGGGGACCTTTAGTGCAATCTTAAAGGAGAAGCAGTTGGACATTGACTCAGAATATTGACAACTGCTCTTTTCTAAGCCCCTCTCCATCTTTCTTCCCTGTCTCTTGATCCAGAGTGGAGCTATTATTAAGAGAAAATAGGATTAGGATTATTACTCTCTCAGAAAAAGGAGCCCTCCCTTGCCAAAATCCCATCTTTATGCACATGACATTGCTGTACCAGCTTTACATTATTGACTCATGTCCCTATGACTCTTGACCCTCAACAGGAATGTTAAACGCAATCCGTGGCTACCAAAAGTCCATCTAGCTGTGCTTGAACTGTATTTTTGAAAGGACTCAGTTTTCACTGAATGAATTTCACAGCCTAAGGGAATACACTTTTAAAATTAGACTCTAAGACACAGTTCATTCTAATATCCTCTGTAATGCCTTCCTCTGGTTCAGATGCTCAATTAGCTTTTTATGTGTTGCTTTTGATTTCACTGTACAATTTTCATATGCCTCAGAGATTTCTCATTGTCTCTTAAAGTCTCTTCATGCTGATAGTGTAGAGTAACTAATTTTTTGTATAGTTTTATTTTTAATATACTGTATCCAATAGAAAATTCTACACTCAGATTTTTCCAGTTTGTGTTGAGTTGCTTTGCTGTATAATGTGCATGTATATTAATGAAATACTTCTTATTACAATATTGGTATCTTGGAAATTTAGTCACTGTGACAGCTTTATATTATAATCTTTTAAATATATAGAGAAAAATCCTGCTTGATCATTCTGAGCACTAAACCTTACAGAATTATGGTAGTTGTTAAAGGCAATTAAAACTTACAATAAGAAGCTTTGCTTTGTGTTTTTGGGAAGCTTAGAGTGTAGCATAAAGTACTATACTAAGAACCAAGGAAGGAAAAATATCAATTACTAATGCTAGTAGTCTCTGAATTGGAATAGAACATAATAATCATTTTGTACATGGTTCACTAGCATATAAAGCATATTCAGTAACATTCCAGACTTAAAATTGGGTATAAAGGGCAATATCTAGAAAGATGCATTAGGTTATTTCAAATATTAGTCAAAACTAATATTTCCATACCTCATTGTTAATGAAGGAATTGGGCTTCAAGTATTATTCCCTTATTGAAGCTAAGGTAGAACTCAGAAGCTCTTGGGCCATTACAGATACATCCTGAGTAAGTGACATTAAAAACAATAGGGTGTATTCAGCATACTTGGCATTCACATACAAAGACTATGGGGCTGTGACAAAATTAACAAGCTATTGAGACATAGTTCTTTGCATCGCTACATTATGGGCGTGGTAGAGGTGTATTTGGCAGAAGTTTAATGTTTGTTATAAGGCTTAGTTCTGTTTTGATAGTTACACATGGATAATCAGATTGGATTGCTTTTGTTTGTTCATACCTTTATTTGTGGTAACCTGGTCTCTGAGGAAATCGCTAAAAGCTAGTAAGCTTTTTAAAGACATAATTATCTAAGAATCAAACAATTGTTGCTGATAAAACTATAGTTATACTGGGAAATCATTAAAAGGCATAAAGAAAGCATGAATGAAAACTTGTAAAACTATTGTTTTTTTTTAATCCAGTATCTTTAAGCTTTTAATAACCCTCTTTAAAAATGGAGATGTCACTTTTTTAGATATATTTTAGATTTCTAACCTCTTCCAAAGATGGAAGTACATAACTTTTTAAAATTAAAGGGCCACATCAGGCTTTGTGTAGCATGTCATAGGCTGTACTCCATAAGCAGGCAAGGCCAGGGCTGAATTTCTGGGGGCTTGGAAAGTTTTAAAGGTACTCATTTTGCCTTTTAAGCCACCCCCAAAATGGCCAAAATATTGAGCCCATTCAGTCGGAGTGAGCTTTAGGTTGCAAAGAGTGAATGGATTACATGTAGCCCTTGGAATGCATATTTTGCACCCCTATTATAAAGCATTGTTACTGGCATGTGAAATGCAAGAATGAAATGTAACCTGGAAATAATAATCGCTCCCTCAAGATATGAAAGTTCAAATCCAGATGATTAATTTTAGCACGGCCTATGGGTAAGAAATGGAGGGCCATATACATAAGCAGCCATCCTGGGATAAGTTACAAAATACTTAGAGGAACACCTCTAGCGCAACACTAAATTACACATCTTACCTTGAAAAGCTTTCAGGTTCAATCTCTGTCATGTCTGTTTAGGCTGAGGAAAAGCTATTGCCTAAATCTGGAGAACAAAGAATAGAGAATAAATATCAAGAAGAAAGGACTAATGATTTTCAGAACTTTTAAAATTTTACAAAAGGGATATACCTTACCTAAAATGGTGGAATGGAAATATGTATGAGTAGTCCTTGTTTAGCAACTGCCTTGGATAGCAACTGTTTGCAAATACCATGGTAATAAACAGTATTAAAAAAAATCATTTTTAGGGAAGCATGGGGCTATGAAGAAAAGCAACTCAGGAAGATATAGCTTGTTTAAGCAATCTCTTCATCCTGTGAGGGGGCAAAAAAAAAAAAGAAGGCAAACAGGTCGGGCACAGGACACTGTATGACAGAGCTTTACCTGAATGAGAGGGCAGCAACCAGCAATCTTCGCAGCATCTCTCTCTCAGTCATGTGATTTGCTTAGTGACTATGTTGCTGAGCAACCGTTTCATCAGAACCAATTGCAGTCACTAAATGAGGACTACCTGTACAAGTAAAACATTTGCTATGTTTATTGTTTTGCCCCAATGACTTCACAGCCTCTGAATATCTGGAATCTACTGAGTATATAAGAGAAGGCCTTCAGAGAGACTAAACCAAGAATATATTACTATCACAACTTAAAACATTTTACAAAAATAAACATAGATTATATACAAGAAAATTGGAATATTCTATAATGTCCAATCAGTGGTTTCAGGTTTTAAGGAATATTCTAGGTATGTTTCATGGGACTTAAAAGTTTAGGATTATGTCAACAGCAACAACACAATCCCCTTTGGAGGGTTATTTATTCTTTTAAATAAGTTACAGGGCTGCCCAACTTGCTAATAGTGACTCTGGGCAGCTAACATAGCATTAAAATATATTAAAACTTCCTATTTTACCTGCTGGGGTAACTGTTTCATGAGATATAATACTTGTAGTTTAGCAGCTATCTCTGTCCAGGTTTGATCTGCATAAACCTGAATGAAGAACAAGCACATACAAGTCAACGATTAGATACCAAATTATCCTGCAAAATTTACTAAAACTAGTGCTTGGGAGAAGAAGAAAGGCTGGGTATCCTGCTTGGCTAATTAAAATAAATACATCTAAAGTACCTTTGTGATGTTACACTCAGTAGATCAAGCTGCACAAATTAGTGACTTATTAATACAAACAAAGGAATAGTTAAGCCTAACAGTTTAGTAGTAGCACAAAACAATTACTACTATTACTACTAGGAGTCATAACAATAAGCCCTACCCCCCCCCCCCTTTTAATTCCTAAAACAGCTTTATTGGCCTTTCCAACAAATCTAAGCTACAGTCCATAATCATTTGCAAAATTCAGTATCCTCAATTGTTATCCATTAATCTGAATTTTTCTGACAAAACACCTAATATAGATGGTGGAGAAAAATAAATACAAAAATAGAATACCATATATATGATTCAAATTTATATTCCAGCAGTAGTAATTTTTCACAATGAAGCTCTATAAAATAGGACTTCAGTTTGACATACTGTAAAGGAGAATTATTAAGGCTGTTGTGAGTGGAAGAAAATCCATAGCAAACAATGAGGCTTAATTTACTTAAGATGTGTGAGCAAAACTTTATTAGATAGATACAATAAGGCTCTTTCTCTCTTACACACTATTTGTATATCCAGATGCAGTCTTTGTATGCATGTGCCAATCTAATATCTATGATCATCCAGACTTGACTTGGTTAATTTTCTGAGGGTTTTGTTTTTTTCTGAGGCCATATTGCATGGTTAAGTATCTTGTTAACATGGGTGTCACTTGCATCAGAAGCTTCCCAATGCTCCTTGAAAGAGAATGCCCTCCTCCTAAGACATGAACAGATATACAGTACTCAGGAGGTAAGCTACCTGGTAGGGGTATCACCTACTGGAAGTTGTATGAATGAGAGGGAGCAGGTAAGCATGTGAGGAAGGAATAAGGCCATATGAGTAAAAGAGCCCTTCTCTTGAGTAGATCTATAGTTGAAGAAATTATCCAGAACTCTCATATATTATGATGTATGATGATGTTTGATTTAGAGGAGAATTATGTCATAACATTCTCACTAGCTAGCAACTATTGAGAATATTGATAAATCCTAATAACCAGCAACTCAGCCGTTACACATACCAGGATACAGTATAGTGCCGACTGTACAGAATTGTTTGTGAGGAGGAGCTAAAAATTGCTGTCACCAGTAGATTCATTGGAGAGTATGTTTATTATTGTACACAATTAGAGGTGCTTCTCCAAAACTAAGTTTTCCACTGCATGTCTGGACTGCTGTAACCTCTCTTAGTCTTGTAAGAGAGGAACTATTCAGACCTGTATAATCTTCTCCAAATGAGCATATCCCTAAATAACTTAAAAAGAAAATATTGTTCCAATTTACCTTTGTAGTCACGATAACAGTGAATCTTAGGAAGAATGTATGTCCTAGCTTTGAATAATTTTTCAAATAGGAGTTTTTCATGGTTAGTACACAAAGTTTCTGCTCACAATGAATCATAAGCAAATGGCATTAAGTAGTAGTGTAGAAAAATCAAGAGAGTCATCTATAAGCTTTGAGAATCGCCCTTAGGGGAAGAATTCTCAATCATTTTGGACTCTGCTTCCTGCAGTCTCTGCACAGCTGAAGGTAGCATAACTACAGATTTACTATATATGTGCATCAGGCTGTAATTCTAGAAAAAAAATTATTTTTCTCTTTTCAAAAGAGCAAAAGAGCAAAATTCAGTTTCTTCACTCTTTAATACTTATTGTATTATCTTTAGTCCTAGTTTCTAACTATTAATATTTAAAATATTAGCAATAGAAGCAAGAAAAAGTTTGGGTGAGGTTTATATGTTTGATTGTGAGAGATCAGATGAGGGGATTAGTAATTATTTGGTACCTTATTTGTTCTAAGGGCATCTTGAAATCAGAATTCTTCTTCCTTTTCATGTTGGTACTGCAATGAGCACAGCATCACAATATGCAGTCAAACCTTAATTGATACCATTCTTTAAAAAAATAAGTTTATATTTCTTCTTGTCTTTTAATGCTTATGTGGAAAAATGTCAAAACATACATATAATGTAAGCTATAGTATCCCTCATGCTAGTCATGCTACTAGTTCAGTGACTACTATCATCTAGTTAGTTATACGTGGATAACATAAATTTGCAGAAATATTTGTGGGTTTGAACCATTTTACACACACACACACACACACACACATATATATATATTTGAAATATATGTAATTTTTTTTTTAGTAAATGAAGTTTGCATCTCTCTTTTTTGCTATTCAAAATCATGAGACCAACTATCCTGCGGTATTTTAGTTCCACTTTCTTCACCCAGGCAATTGTTTTTTCTTGTTTTGCTCCCTCCTCTCTTCCTCCAGAGCTTCCTGATAATTCAGTGAAAAAAACAAGTTACCACTGTGGGATCCAATGTATCTTAATTATCTTTGTACTTGATGCCAAAATAGTCAGATAAATTGAGACAACTTTGAAATTACGTATAAATTTTATTTCCAGGTAGGATTGAAACTAAAATTTGTGGCTTAGTAGAAACAATTAAAAAAGTGAAAAGTGTATTAAAACAGGGTTAAAGGAGAACCTGCCAAAAGCGTTTGTCGACTCGGATAAAGCTCACTTGGCTGTGTTGCAAATTCTCAATATAACCAATTAAATGCATATTGAAGTATGCATAAAACAGATGCTCTTTACCATTTACTCCCCTTAAATTCCAAGCTGCAATCTTCCATATGCCATGGTGGTCTCATAGATACTGACCTTTGCAGCCAATCATGGTTTTATCAGGAAAAATATAAAAAGTAAGTTGAATGCAATGGGAATGGATTACTTCAGAAGTTTTTTGTCGTAAAACAAACAAACAAAGGTAGAATCAAGAGTGGGTGCTGATTGAATCGAAAAGTGAACGACCAGTACAAAAGAAATATACTGAGGTGGGTTGATCAACTAGAGAATGAATGAGGATAAGATATGCAATGGACAAATATGTAAAGACAAATAGGTAAAGGAAGAGTGAATGGGTCAAAAGGAAGAGAATGACTGAGAAAATCATCATGGAGTTACTGGGTTAATCCAAAAGAGAGAGAGGATTATAGAACAAAAGGCAATATATGGGCATGGTAGAGCCAAGGATGCTTTGCAAAGATAGAAAGGTATAGAGAAGCATAGGGAGTATTGTTGCTGTAAACCACATTTAGTGACATTTCTTTTTGTTATGTCATGCAATTAATTTCTTTCAACAGAAGATTTATTCTTTCAATTTAATTCTTTCAATTTAATTTAAATTTTTCCATTTAATTTCTTTGACTTACTATTTCTTACTCCACTTACTGCACTTGCATAGTATTGCTTACCTTGAAAGGGAATAGCGTAACAGGTATGTATATATGGTATGTATGTGTGTGGGGGTGTACGTGTGTGTGTGTGTATGTATATATATATGGATACATACCTGAAACTGATGATTACGGCCTGTGGCATTTCTGTGGAAACTAAAGATCAGAGGAAGCAAATATTAAGGGTAGGTTAATATGTGAAACATACCTACCCGCCATTTGGCAAACATTCTGATTTAAAGTAGTGAAAGAAGAAGATAGGGAATAACGAATTCATCAAATTGAAACTGCATAAACCAATGGAGCACTCAGACTTCACTACCTGGCAACTGGAAAAAAGAACCTCCATTATTGTTAAGATGCACAGATACAGTTCCCACTAATAATTTGGTCATGCTTCAGTGATGGCAGGAATGGTAAGGACAGAGTGCCAGGACCTGTTAAAAAAATGTTTATTTAATATACATATCAAGTTCCTGTCCCTCATCATCCCTCTCCCCTGATGTGTGCACCCTGGGGAAATGGAGATATATAGCCTGTTAAACTCCCTCAGCTAAACACAATCTGACAATTGAGAAAAACACAGAGTATTTGAAATTGGGTACCATTTCCCTCCAATATTTTTAAAGTGTTAAATTAGTCATCCAGATATTACAACGTGTGAGCCAAGGTAGACTAGGTAATTATATGAGTACCTGGAGTGAATGCAATACATTTTAAAAATATAACTGGACCTTAAAAATCTCAGTGAAGCTGAAAATAACAATTTAAACATGAACACAGTGAAAAATTATTGGGAAAAAGTGTGTAGCATGAACTGTACTGCTTCTGTGAGCACAATTTTTTTTTTGCACATTCTGTTAATCATATGTATCAAATTTTTTAGAAATAGCTATTAATCAGCAATGGTATTATAACAGTGAAATGCATGAATGATCAAAAGGTGATGAGGTTCATGCAACAGCCTGACTTGCTACATCTAAAAATGCACATTTGAGTGTGTGTGTGTGTGTGTGTGTACGTGTATGCACACACACAGTGTATATGTTTTTGCTTTGGATGCCATCTGAAGTGCTTGCAAGTACAGCAAAGTAATTAGGCAAACATAAAGAAAAACAGATAATTATGTACAATTTTCCAATACTACTGGCTATTTTTAAAATCTAGTTTATGTTATATATCATAATTCATGGGTCATTTATTTATTTATTTCAATTTATATAGATTTTATATATATATATATATATATACACACACACACACACACATACATATATATATATTTAGAGAGAGAGAGAGAGAGAGAGATTCAATTTTGCAGATCTCAAATATGACGTTTGTTTCCTTGAACAATCAATTAAATTCAACACATTTTATGATAGGGAATTTCAAAGCAGATTGCCATGTGTGGTAGAACTTTAAAGGATTTTTTTTTTTTTAACACCAAGAGGATCCAGAATACATAGATCTAGGGAAGTGAGAAGTTTCCCAAATTCAGATATTTAATCTTCATATCTGAAAATGCTTATAGTGTTAAAACATTTGCTGTCTTTTACAAAAGTGAATATCTATAGATTTAGTAGGTCTATAGGCCTAACTAATACCAGTTCATTAAACTCTGTCTTTATTCTGGAAGTTTCTTTTGGTCTGTTTCATACAATGTCCTTAATATATTTATGAGGCAGAATTAGCAAGTAAAAATTTGGCCATGATTCAGTAGCGAATAAAAGGAAGCAAGGATAAGCAAAAATTCTCTCAAGGAAAGAAATTGTACTCTCTGGCTGGACCATGTCCTTTATGTTTGGCATTATTATTCCATGTTTTGAATGAAGCACTTTTAAAATTCAAAATGTAGAGATATGTTAAAAAATCTGCTTCTTAAGAAATATGTAAATTCTACACTACTTAGGCTGCTTCATATTACTATAGCATTTAATTATTTGACATGAGACTCGGATGAAAAGCATTATGTGTGAGGCAATGTCAGGAGACTGACTATTCGGAACAGTCTCATTAAGAGTATGGTTACAAAAAATCACTAGTGGGAATGAAATGAGCAAGCAAACAAGGTAGCTAATATATAATATAAAATGTTATTGCAGTTTTTCACCTGGCCTTAAATTGTATAGCCTGGAATCTTTTAGCCTATTGCTGGTAGCAGAATGGTGAAACGAAAATGTTTGCTTTGTTATAATAATCAGTCTGCTTGAGATTAAGCAGCTTTTGGGGCCTTTCAGGTATCTTTTACTGCAATCCCATAAAAAGCCTCACCTTTCAAAAGTCTGAGGCTGAGTGATTGGAATATCAGGGTCTCTGCAGAAAAGCACCAAAGTGAACTGAGGAAGAAGAAGAGATGATGATGATGATGACAACAACAACAGTTTGAATAACAGTTGTGATTATGGTCCGGACTGAAAGAATTTGCATTTTTTTTTAACAGCACCTTCTTTCTACACCCATTATGACCCCATACTATGTGGTAAGACTTTTACGGGGAGTTCTGGAAAGTGTGTTATGCAAATTTGTCATGCATGAGATACTGCCCTTCTTACCATGAAATTTGCTTCTTGGAATATGGGCTTTAGAAGTCCTGTTGACTGCTGGTGCAATCCAATTTTCCCAACTGGTTGTATCCAGCTGGTTCTATTAGGTCATGGAATGGTCCTCTTTTGCCTTCCAGTTGTATCTATTGCATCACAGCTTGATGCTTTACTTGAAACACATATTCTTCTATTCTGATTCTGGGGTACAACCCCAAAATAGCTAGGAGCCGGTATGTCCATGTGGTATACAAACTTACCAAATTATGAAATAATTGCTGCAGGCTTCTTTTGAATGCCTCATCCTGATGACATTTAGAAGGTGGTCACTAGGGACTTCTTAGTTACAGTACTCTACTATATGTTTCACTAAAAGACTTACTTCAAGCTTCCATATGACTTCCTTCAGTGACAATTAAATAGTAGGGAGGACAAGGTGAAGTCCCATGAAATGCCATAAGTCAAGCCCTAAAGGTCAGACAGCGTTATAGGGGATCTGGGAACACTACAAAACACTGAGGTTACTGTCTCAAAAGCCCAGTTCCATGAAACCAAGAAGGATACTAGCAGGGCCAACCCCCACCCCAGTTTCTTATAGGTTATCTATGTATACTTCAAATACATACTGTAATACTTATGAACTACGGACCCATTTTTTATAATCATATTGGCCACAGTGATCAGAATAAAGATGATATGAGATGACAGTGCTTATGCTTATAATGATATCAGTTGGTAAATGAGAGGATTTTATGTGAAACATATTGTCATTGCTTTCATTTATTTTATATCTCCAAACAATCTGTTTTCAGGAGGGGATAGTTTTTTTCTGTCCTTGATTTGTCCTGTTCATTAAATTTTTACAGTAAAGGATAGGAAAAGATGTGTCATTTGAAAAAAGAATATATAATACAGTAAAAGGTTGCTTTTTCTGAGTTCTTATAGAAAATTAGTTCTTATTTCATTTTTGAGTGCCCAATTGATGTCTGCTTTTATTTAAAATGTCTGTAAGGTACCTTCTGAATGTACTGTCCAGGATAACAACATTAACTGGCATGGCTGCAAAATCAATAATAGAAACAAAAATATAAGTCTTCTGATTAAGAGTGACACAAAACAAATTTGCTAACTAAAACAGATGCAGTCAACAGTTTAAACATATATCATAAATGTTTAAACTCCATTTGGGTTTCTTTTTTGCTTTATCTTTTAATGTATCATTCCTGAGTAAGTTAGTTGTGAAAAGAAATGTAGTCTGTAAAATGCTTTTTCTTCTCTTCTGAGTTAAATAAATAGAAATAAATTTCACTGAAGGACAGTAATTGAAAATGCTAAGTTAATGCCTAGAGACTAAAATTTGGGAGAACATTTCTGTCATTTTGACGTTTTGGAAAACCAGCGTAACACATTGACCAAGAATATCTTTTTCCAGCAGATATGTTTTAAATCTCTAAAAAATTATGGAAAGATCATTATTCTTGAAGATCCACAAAAGATTATTGCTAGAAAAGAAGAAATATGGCAAAACAAGATGGTTCTGATTCAGAGAACAGATATACTGCAGGAGAGTAATTAAAAAAATGTATCTGGAAGACAGGGTGTCTTACATAAGAACAATGTATTATATATTGCTCCTAATCATAATCTGGTTTTCTAGATATGTGATGGACTACAACTCTCAAAATTCCCAGTCATGTTGGCTGAGATTTTTGGAGGTTGTATTTTCACTTCCAGATGGCACCACCTTGGGAAGAGATGCAAGCTAGTGATTTAATGAACCCAGTAACACAACTGGTGTTGCTTCTATTGGCCTCCTGGATTTTTTCCTTTTCGTTTATTCTGTGTAAATGTGTTTTCTTATAAATTTTAACTATATATTTATTCATTGTTTTAATCTGTTGTAAGCTGCCCAGAGTCCCTCATTGTGGGGAGATGGGCGGGGATAAGTTTAATAAATAAAAATAAAAATAAAAACTGCATCACATGCCCATCATACGTCTGAAGAGTCATATACTTAAAGTTTAAATTTCATTTCCCTTGAGAAATGTTGGGAAACTAAAAAAAACTACATTTTTATTTTGTAATTTGCAGCCATAAGTGCATTTCCTATTGGATAATTAAAATGGGGATCTTTCTAACAGAATGTTTACAAACAGCTATTGAAGAGATGAAATGAATGCATGGAGATAAGGCTATAAAAAGGGGTACAAGTCATGCTGGCTATCTGTCACCTCCATCAGAAGCAGTACCACTGCCAGGAAAGTGCATTGGAGGCTGTATTGTGCTGGTTCCCCATAGCGTACTGTTAATCACAATGGAAGCAGAGAACTGGTTTAGATAGGCGCTTAGTCTTGTTTAGTTTGGCTCTTTTTAAGACTGGCCTTTTGAGTCTTATGGACTCTGAAATTTGAACTCTATTCTACTCATTCTGCTTTGGTTTCATGGGAGGGTTGGGGTCTAGGAGGCCCATAGAAACAGTGTAAGCTATGGTGAACTACCAACTTCTCATTCTCATTTTAAAACTAGTGTTACTTAGCGTCTTCATAACCAGTTGCTGGCTCAGCTCATGTTTACGGTTTTTCAAGATTCAGCTCTTGCTAAGGAAATAATATCATTTACAGGACTAGGATAGAAAGTGCAAATCTTACAGAGTTTTAATATTAAATATTCATTCTGGACTATAAGGAAGTCAGGGTTGAGTAATACTTCAGTGGTAGGAACTAAATGTAACATATTTGGGCAAGGGCTTCTGTGGGCAGCATGATGACACAGAATTGGTAGGGGCACATACTGTTCACATGGTTAGATCTGGGCTTTCCAATTTGGGCTCTCTTTTCAAAAACATCATTAAACCTATTTTAGGTCTTACACCATGGTTATAATGTGCTTTGCACCTCATTGGTGGGAAGTCATATCATCAGTTTTTAGCAATGGTGCCACAATAAAGGACTTAAATTTCCAAACTGATAAACATGCGAGCCAAAGTGTTGGCAAAATACTAAATCTTGGTGGAAGAGAGTGAAATAAAAAGAATTTTATTCAGGACTCTTAAAAATAAAGATAACTCAATCGTGTAACCCCAAACTCATTGATCTTCCACATCTTAGTCAATATGAGTACTATCTGAAATCAGTTTTCATCTGCAAATATGATTGTTAAATAATTCATATTGCAGATTTTGAGCAAGAAGAAAGAAAATTAATGATATATATCTTAGATCCAATGTCAATTAAAAGAGGACAATTGTAAAATGTAGTTTTATGATTGAAGTTGGATATAAAAAAACCTGCAGATTGTTCACCTCCAGTAATATGTATTTTTAAAAGTCTAATGTTTTATTTATGTTTTTAAAATAAAAACTCCTGGATGACTATTAAATGGTGAATATTAGGGAACAGTGGTGAAATAAATCACTAATAAAAAATAATAGTACTAAACCTTAACTATTTCCATATATGTTGGATCAGTGTTAAAAATTATAGTTATTATACACAGAATATTGAAAATGAAATCAGTCATTTGGTAGATAGTCATTCAAGGAGCTAAAGCTGAATTTCTCCTTGAGATTAACTCCCAATTAACCATGCTTATCGTTAAAAGCTTTAGTTGTCACTTCTATTATAATTCCACTAGTATTCTGATCATATTTTGTTATAATGCTGCTGAACATTTCTCTGCAGTGCTAGTAGAATGTTACAGTTATTTGCAGAGGATTATTTTCTTAGGGTTTATATGCTGCCACTAAAAGCATTAAAGTTATCAATACACCAGATTTATTCAACACTTGGTTGATTTTGCTTGAGCTCCAAAAAGTTAAGTAATGGTTAATACTTAGATGGGAACCATCAGCAAATTCAGGATGGTAAACATCCTGGAAGAAAACAATAACACTTATTGCCAAATATATCACATGTATGGGTCCAGGTAGTCAACAGTAATCACGGGGCCTCTCCTGTCTCTTTTAGTAACCAGGCAGATTCATGATGGAAATAGCAATCATGCGGATAGTCAGGCTGTACGCTTTTTAGGCTGGAGTCCTTGGTGCTCTCTGAGCTTGGTTGTTTGCTTCAGACGATTTATTAACTCTCACACTCACTCTCACTGATGATGTTACCTAGTTGGATAATGAAAATAACCAAGTTTCACAGTTCAATCCTGAGCTACATATATTCTCTTTTATTAGAGCTTTTCAGGGTTGTTAAAAATCAGCTGAATTTGCTATCTTTAATCCCTTTGATCTGAGGATACTGAGGTTTACAGCTGGCTGGCTGGCTGGTTTCCTTCCTTCCTTCCTTCCTTCCTTCCTTCCTTCCTTCCTTCCTTCCTTCCTTCCTTCCTTCCTTCCTAATTTGAGTTAGTGTTGACTCCTGGTGACTGCCTGGAGTAGTCCTACAGTTTCGTTAGTGGTTTGCCATTGCATTCTTTCTTAGAGCTGAGAGAAAATGACTGCCCCAAGGTCACCCAGCTGGCTTCATGCCTAAGGCAGAACTAGAACTTACCATCTCCTTGTTTCTAGCCTGGTGTCTTAAACACTACACCAAACTGGCTCTTGTAAGTAAAAATAAGAAAGATAATAATATCTACAGCATTACCATTGCATATCAAAATCTCTTTGGGAACTGTTCCATATGGATAGGTACTATACTGTGAGACTTGATTAAAAGTTTTGTCTCTGTACTAGTGGATCATTACTTCATCTTTGTTGTTGATACAATGTATTGTCATTTTTGAGAGGATGTGACATGATCTCAGGAAAAAAAAGGCAATAATGTAATCAAATTGCTTTAGGAAGTTGAAAGAACTTACCTTTAAGAGCTATGAAATATATTTTAGAACATTTTGCTGGCTTTAAATACAATATAGGATAATGCCTTTATATGACTATGCTGTGGAAAGTTTAAAAAATTAGTGATTTAAAAACATAGCTAAATAGTTGAATCTTTAAAAATCAGACTTTAAAGATTGGGTTTTCACACCAGTCTTCTTTTCCAAATCTGACTATGAATTGAAGTTTCTTTTCATGAAAGACAGTGTGAAATCTGCTTAGTAGGAAGTATAGCTGGAATTTATTGTACTATTAAAATCCTATTGGGTCTTTATTTATGAAATGTGTTTCTTATATTTGAGGACTAAGGAGCTTTGATAATGAGACTTGTAAGATTCATATTTCCTTTTCTACAGCTTAATTTAGGCTCTAAATCAAATATGTAAACTAATATTATATCTGCCTGCAGCTTTTTGTATGAGAGATACATTTTTGTCTTATCCCCATCTACTGTTGTTTGTTGTATAAAACTGAGATGCTAAATAGTACCTGACTGATAAGATTTTGGATTCTACAGTTTTATTAAGCCAAGTGTATCTGACAAAAGAAATAAATAAAATGACATTTTCTAAATATAGGTATGTATTTTCATATTATTGCTATTTTTATTATCATGAGTCTGTCTACAGGAACCCAACAGAGTATATATGCCTACTCATACTGTATACTATTGACACAATCTTGCTTGTCTGAACTACCATGGTAAATGCCTAAAACCTATCTGCATGGTTTAAATTTGGATGTTTAGGATATTCATGGGATCACACTGACAATTGCTATAATTATTGTCTAATAAAAATATACAGTTTTTTGAAAAAATAAGAACAGTCTCTGAGGACATTCTGTTCCAATTTAGGTTTTGTTTGTTTAGATTTAGCCAAATGACTTTAGAGAGCAGTTACTGATGTGGCAATGACCTCTTGGTTCAATTGAATTAGAAAACTTAATGAAGATTTTTTCCCCTCAGTATTGGTCTTTCCTGTCTTTTAAGATTGATGAAATAGAAAGTCTGGTAGTTATTGCAGTAATGCCAGCTCTAGTAGCTTTGCAGCAGAGCTGCAAAGCTTGTCCTCGTGAATGTGTATAACAAAAATATATTTTCAGAATATATACACTGACTTAGTTTGAATGTAAGGCTCAGCTAAACCATACTTTAGTTAATATTATAAGAATCAGTCATGTCAGGCCTTGATGTCTGTGCCTTCCCATTCAATCTCTTCCCTTGAGACAATTATAAAGAGGAAATTGAATGGTTCTACCTCTGTTTTGTATTGCCTACAGTCCAGGTTTATATATGAATCATCAACTTTAGTTAATCTTAACCCTGGTTCTTTGAAATGAATCAGTTTGTAAAGCTGTTTGAAAATGACTTATTTCTACTTATTATGGTTAGCCATAATTTGCTGCATTTCGCTGAAATGCTATTTATTTATTTTATTTTAATTTGCAAGTTTTGCAAACTATCCTAGATATGTGATTCTGGGTACTTTGCAACAAGGATTCAAGAGACATTATTAAACCAAACCACATTAAAACATATTTCGAACAACTAAACTCAGATGGTAATAGAAGATACTGTGAGCCAAATACTTGCTGAAATAAAGTGAGTTTCAGGACCTTCCAGAATGCAAGAAGGGCTAGAGTCAAGTGTACTTCTAGGAAAGGGGGGGGGGGGGGAATGATGTTCTGTAATTTGGGGGGGGGGGTTGCCTCCCAGAGGCTTCCTGCTCCTTTTCCTCATGGCTAAAATTCCATTACTCTGGAAAAAAAAAAAGACACTGAACATCATGACACTGAAAATTGGCCATTCTTCTGCCAAAGTTCAGAAATCAGAAATCCCTGGCCACTTCTAATGGAACTGAGATTGGAAAAATCTGATTAAACCTTGTGTCAGACAAATTGTGAAATAAATACACACACAAATAATTTACTGTTTGGACTAACATCAGATAATCCAATGTTATCCAGAGGCCCAATTTTTAACTCTCACAACAAATGTAAACAGATATCAATCTTCTGTTTTTTAAAACTACATATGCTGGTAGGCTCACGATCCCATCTTCTGGCAGTGTATTATAGATTGTGTGATTTAACACAAATGAGATTCATTGTAACAAGATATATGTTTCCTATGTTCTTGAAGACTACTGTTCTTTACTGTTTCCCATTTTAACAAAATAATCTGAAACTTCCTGAATGTTTGTCCCAGCTCTTCCTTCCAAAAGCAATTTTAAAGTACTATAGGGTGAAATATTCACTAGATAGGATAGCCCAATCTGATATTTGATACTTGTGACCACAAATGTGCATTCTGGTTTAACAATCATGGCAAATCAATTACATTCTTAATCAGCTGTGATTCTATTCATGACTTCACCATGCTAGATATTAGATGTATCAATACCTTTCTGACTCTATGGTGGTTTTGCTATCCCATTGCCCATTTCTGTGCTACAGACAATTGCATGACATTTCATTATTTAACCACGATCGCTGGCCCTGCTTTGATAGCTTTAACTCTCTATCTGCATTAGTATAGTTTGGGTTTGCTTTCTGTATCTCTGAGTCCTAATAGTGAAAAAATGTGATGGTCCATTTTATCCTGATAATTGATAAATGTGTGCCTTTTTCAAGCCTCATAAGATCTGATTTTCTACAAAAATGATTCAGTACAAAATCTAAACTATTTAAAAGACATGTATAGTTGTACAAGATTGTTATAATCATGTGACTTTTCACCACCCAGGTTTTGCATACGATATTTCCTGATATTTCATAAGAATGCTGTTTCATAAGTATAGTGTTAGGTATTTAGCTAAAATGCTAGAAAACTTTAAGCAGACCAAGTTTCTTCTAAAAGATTTCTGGCATGGAAAGTCAGTACTGTAGTTTACTTAACAACTGGAATGTCATTAATTCCCCCCCACCCCAAACTTTCATTGCCATGAAGTATTATGGAGTGCAATTAAAAATAGAGCTGTAGAATTCCTATTATGTATTGGAATATGTTCCACAATTGTTCCTTGCCAGTTGACAGATTAGAGGTCATTGCTGTGGTCCTCCTACTTTTTTTTTTTTTACTTGAGTAGGACTTGCCCCATCATAACACTAAAAATGAACATTCATACATCTGATATGATACCATTATATTAACATTTGCATTTTCATATTCTTTTGAAAGAGATGCTAATGAATCCCTACTTAGAACTGAATGGACCCAGATGTTTTAGCTAATAATACTAGTTGCAATACTAGTAGCACTCTTTATTTACAAAAATGTCCACAAATAATTAGTTATTTTGATTGCAAAAGAAATAATTACATAGCAAATAGGGATTCATAGATTTTCAGATCTATATATTAGTAGAGGATTACTTCTAGTTATAATTTTGGCTTTAGAGATTTTTGCTCACTAATATTACAGTTACATTTTCATCTGCCAGCTAAATAATAATGGCTCTTAATACTTGAATTATATCTTTGAAAGCAACTTCTATAACATTTCATTGAACTGTATGTTACGTAACACAGTGTAAATTGTCATCTGTATTATGCATGTTACAAACCTCATGTTGGTGCAAACTATCTTAGATAAAAAAGGGAACATGATGAGTAGTGCTGCTAAATAATATGTGCAGAATTTTCTCTTTTTATTTCATATGTCCATATATGATGTCCAATGCTAAATGTACTATGATTAATAATTTGATATTCTTCCCTACTACTTTCATGAAAGGATATTTGCAGTACAAGCTGCTGTGTCCTTTAATCAAGCTGGTATTACATTTGGGAAGTTTCATCCATAGTGTGGAGAAATAGCTGATGTAAGTATGTAATTTATGAATAACGTTGAACATTGTAATGGAAAACAAGCCAATTGTGTAAGTTGTGCAAGGATCAAAAGTGGAAAATGAAAGAAAAGGAACATGTGCAGTAAAAAATGAAAATCTATGAAAAATATAAACTGAAATACAAATATTTAAGCTGGACACTTCTTCAATATTTGTCCTTAATGCTTTTTAAAAATTATATGTAAAGTAGTAACTCAGTAATCTTTCTGACAACCTTACACTAATCACTGACATTGTCTCTGTGTCACACATTATAAAGTCAGAGGAGGAACAACGGTAGTTCATTTAAGACTTTGTAGTGAATGCATGGCACAGGACAGATTTTGGCCAGGTCTTCTTGATTCATAACTCAGTCACTTAGCCAAAGAACTATATTAGCTGTCACCCGAGGTAGCTTTGTATTTAAGTGGTCACACAGGATATTGGCAACAGAGAATTCCATTTCTTTTCTGCATATTTAATAGACATCTAAGAATGCCACCTGTTCAAATCCTGGGGTTTTTGCTAACTCTCAATAAAAATTATGCAAGCTGAGTAACTTTTATGAATTTATTTACAAATCTGATACAGTTGTATGCAAAAGTTTAGTCACCCCTGGTTGCATTGTATGCTTCAGTGAATCTCTAAGTGAACAGAAGCTGCTATAACCTCTTCATAATACAAAGTCAAACATGACAACTTTCTGTAAATTTGAATGCATACTTACTATTTATGTGCATTTATTTAGAGACTCAAAATAAGAAAACAGTGAACATGGAGATGAAACGTTTGTCCCAGAGAAGAAACTGAAGCTGAAAAAAAGCTGGATATTTCAGCAAAACAACATCCAAAACCATATCTCCTTATCTACTACTTAGTGCTTACAAGGAGGATAGGTAAATGTTTTAGAATGACCTTCATCTTTCCCAGACCTCAATATTATTGAAAATATGGGGGGAGATTTCAAACATGCAATGCTTGTAAAGAGTTCTAAATGTATTTCTGAGGTAGAAGACTTCTTCAAGGAAGAGTAGGAAGGCATTCCAAAAGCAAGAGATAGAAAGAGTGTTAGCAGGCTATAGAAAATATCTGGAAACTTTTAGTTCTGCCAAAGGAGATGTTATAAAATATTGACTCAAAGGATATATATACTTTTATACCTACTACGTTCATTGGGTGTTTTTTTTTTTTTTGAATATACAAACAACTGCATAAAATAATAAATATGAATGCAAGTTTTTAAAAATATGTAATGTTTAACTTTGTAGAGGTTGTCTCAGCTTCTGTTTGGGTAGGGATTCATTGAAATGTATAGTTTGACAAAGAATGCCTAAACCTGTTTACAACCTCATAAGGCTTTATCTGCTTGCCTGTCTAACTTATACAAATGTGTATATACAGTGGTACCTCAAGATACGAATTTAATCCGTTCCGTGACTCTGATCGCAAGTCGAATTGGTCGCATTCTGAAGCACGTTTTCCCATAGGATTCAATGTAAATGCGGTTAATCCGTTCCACCCTCTGAATTTGGTCGCATACTGAAGCAAATTTCCCCATAAGGTTCAATGTAAATAGGGCTAATCCGCCCTCCGAATTTGGTCGCATCCTGAAGCACATGTCCCAGGTGCAGCGGAGAAAAAGGAAGTGCTAATCAAATCTGAGAAAGGCTCCCTGCGCACAGCCGGGAGCGGGAGCTTCCCCACCTCCTCTTAATTCCGCTCTTTCCTTTGTGCATAGCCCTTGGCGCGCCCGACAAAAGCACAGTGAAAGCAATGGGGGGAAAGGCTTATGTGGCGCGCGCGCGCACGCACACCCCACTCATTCCCCCTCTTTCCTTCCGCGCACGCACGCACACCCTACACTCATTCCTCCCCTCTTTCCTTCTGCAAGCGCACGCACACCCCACTCATTCCTCCCCCTCTTTCCTTCCGCGCGCGCACGCACACCCCACTCATTCCTCCCCTCTTTCCTTCCGCGCGCGCACGCACACCCCACTCATTCCTCCCCTCTTCTGCAAGCGCACGCACACTCCACTCATTCCTCCCCTCTTTCCTTCCGCGCGCGCACGCACACCCCACTCATTCCTCCCCCTCTTTCCTTCCGCGCGCGCACGCACACCCCACTCATTCCCCCTCTTTCCTTCCGCGCACGCACGCACACCCTACACTCATTCCTCCCCTCTTTCCTTCTGCAAGCGCACGCACACCCCACTCATTCCTCCCCTTTCCTTCTGCAAGCGCACGCACACTCCACTCATTCCTCCCCTCTTTCCTTCCGCGCGCGCACGCACACCCCACTCATTCCTCCCCTCTTTCCTTCTGCAAGCGCACGCACACCCCACTCATTCCTCCCCCTCTTTCCTTCCGCGCGCGCACGCACACCCTACACTCATCCTCCCCTCTTTCCTTCTGCAAGCGCACGCACACTCCACTCATTCCTCCCCTTTCCTTCTGCAAGCGCACGCACACTCCACTCATTCCTCCCCTTTCCTTCTGCAAGCGCACGCACACCCCACTCATTCCTCCCCCTCTTTCCTTCCGCGCGCGCACGCACACTCCACTCATTCCTCCCCTTTCCTTCTGCAAGCGCACGCACACTCCACTCATTCCTCCCCTCTTTCCTTCCGCGCGCGCACGCACACCCCACTCATTCCTCCCCCTCTTTCCTTCCGCGCGCGCACGCACACCCCACTCATTCCTCCCCTCTTCTGCAAGCGCACGCACACTCCACTCATTCCTCCCCTCTTTCCTTCCGCGCGCGCACGCACACCCCACTCATTCCTCCCCCTCTTTCCTTCCGCGCGCGCACGCACACCCCACTCATTCCTCCCCTCTTCTGCAAGCGCACGCACACCCCACTCATTCCTCCCCGCTCTTTCCTTCGCAGTGAAAGCAATATCAGTGAAAGGAATGGGGAGGAAAGGCTTATGTAGCGCAAGCACAGCGGAGCGGGAGCTTCCCCACCCCCGTGCTGCTGCTTCTTAATTCCGAGCTCTTTCCTCTGTGCATAGCCCAAGCACACTGAAAGCAATGGGGGGGAAGGCTTATGTCGCGCGCGGGAGCTTCCCCCCCCCCACTGATTCCTCCGCGCTCTTTCCTTTCTCCATAGCGACAAAAGCACAGTGAAAGCAATATCAGCGCGCACGCACAGCCGGGAGCGGGAGCTTCCCCCCCCCAGCGCACTCAGATTTCATTAGCCCTTCCTCTTTCTGCATTGCTTTCCTTGGGCTTTTGTCCTCCTGCTCAGATTTCATTAGCACTTCCTCTTGGAAGCTGCGACCACGTGGCAGCAGGGCAAATGGCCGCGGATCCGGTTCGTAGCTTGAGGCGGAGTTCGCATGTTGAGGTAAATTTTTGCGGCCGGAGCTGGTCGTATCTTGAAATTTTCGTAAGATGGGGCGTTCGTATCTTGAGGTACCACTGTATTATATTCCTATTTTAAATAATCCATAAAAAACAACTAGCAATTAAAACCAAAACACATCATATTTAAAAAAGATGGTACTTAATAATAGTAGAAAGCTTCTTTATGGCATTATATATTGGGAAAATAATATTTTGACATATTTTCATATTTTTCGTATAAAGAATCCAGCAAAGCTTTTGAAACTTTGCTTTGTTTGTTTTTTTTAAAATACATTAACAAGAAAAAATGAATTGAAAATTGGAGAGTTACATAAATGAGAGCAGGTGCAGTCGTGCAGAGGTAAGTATGCAGCATATGTAAGTGCAGTTGGAAAATCATTGTCTTGCAGACAATACTTGAAATTGGTCCCTAATGGCCTTGGGTTTTGTCATATGGTCTTGATTACCAGGCTAAAATTGCATTGCCAATGTCTTTGGTGTGAACAAATGGATGAATAATTATTACGTGCACTGAATACCTTTCCACAAGGAGGAACTAGGACATCCCCTGGTCACCCTAGCTACCGTTTCCCCCAGCTGTCAGGGAAAGTGTAATCAGCCAATTCATCATTTCCTGATTTCTGCTACATAGTATACAAATCTATAAATAATGTGTCCATGTGTGTTTCTATATACTTACACATACAGGCCCATAATTGTGAATTGTTAGTATTTAATCCAAACTAGTGAAGGCCTATTTTTAGAAGAAAAATTAAGTCTCAAATGAGAGTTAAGGAGCAAGGTAACACTTGATTCTACTTTCCTCAACTTAAAAAGAATGTGATCTTCAATTTTGTTGAACTCAAAAGAATCTTTTCAGCTTAAATTGAAGTATTCCATTATACACAGGATTGTAATGTTTTGAACAGAAAGAACGTCTAGTGTAGAAGGAAGGATGCAGTGGAATTTGTAGTCATCTTAATGTCTGGAGTGGCAAGGTATCACACAGATATAAATTATTCTTTGTGTGCTTCTTATTAGTTAAAAGGGGTTTCCTTCCTGGCCCTTCTCCATTCCCTTTGCATAAATTTTGCTTTCTTCATGTAGAATAATTGAAGGTTCCGGTAATGATGCTAACAAAAAATCTTGGTGCAAACACGGAGGCTAATCCTTGGTGGCATTCAAGGGTTCACTCTGTCCTCATCTTCCTCCCTCAAAGCAAAATGTGCTTGAAGGTTCAGAGATGATAAAGTTCAGAACCATTCTAAGATACATGACCATGATCCCATTGCTCATTTATCACCAGAATATTTATTGTAAATCATGGCCTTGTGTGGCTGCTGGTTATCCTCAATGCAATCCTTTGCAATTCTGGCAATTAGTTATGAGGGCCACCAACTCCTCAACATGGTACCTTGAACTTCAGAGCAAATACAAATCCACTACAACAAATTGTGCCTTCTGTCAGAGAGTCCTGAATGCCTGGGCAGAGGATTATTTGAAGAGAACATATAGGCTTTTCAGAGCAAGATTTTCTGGGTCTGAAGGTTTCCTGATTAATTGCTTGATGCCTTTTGTCACTAAAATCCTAATGAGATGCCTGGGGGAGGGGGAGAGGAAAAAAAACCCCAACACAGTTTTGATTAAATAATCAGCCAATCACATAGTAAATTAAGGTCTACTGATTATTTTTACCAGCTGTTGTATTTGTAGCTGTTCTTTTTATAACTCATGTATGTTTCTGCGTGTGTGTGTGCGTGCATGCAAGGAAGGGGAATACAAAAGGATACATTTGTTAATTTGCAATGAAATGAGATTTTTTAACTTACATTTTAGTACACCTTTGTGGGTGTGTGTATCTGTTTCAGAATCTTGTAACTGATACATTATATATGTTTCTAGAGAATGTTACAGTGAAAGTAAATGTATTATCATAGATGAAGCAGCACTGAAGAATCTGAAAGATCTTTTTCATAGGCTTCCTGTAAGGAAGTAGGAGCTTTTCCAGAGGGGTTATTTGGACAAGGTGTTCTTAAACAGTTCCTCTTGGTCCAGGAGAAGACCCTTCAGGTGCGTGCCACTTTAATTACTAATTCATGTTTGGAAGAAAACTACAGACAAAGATGATGGGTCATATTTATACATGGTGTACCTGCTTTGCTACTGCTAGTTGTGTTAAATGGGTTCCTAGGAAAAAGTGTAGTGGCACAATACCTCAGATATTCTTTTCTCCTGTTTCCATTAACATTGGAGGGGAGCCATATTATTGGCATGGATGAATTATCTTCTGTGTTTAAGAACACCCCTGAGTAGCTGATTTCCTCCATGGTTATTATGTTGGCATCGCAGAGCCTGTTTTGAAATCAAACTCTCTCAGGTCATCAGAACTAGTTTCTATGTTTGATTTTAAACAGGAAAAAGATTAAATATGCTGTATCATCTGGCTCATGGTTTAGATTTTACATCTTCAAATAAGCAAGAGCTAAATATGGCTCAGCTAAATGACAGAGATATTATAATAGTTTCAAGTGACCACTCCGAAGTAGAAAATTAAATATATATGTACAGTACCTCCATTCTGTTCTAGCACATACTTTAGAAATTACATTTTGGCAGCGTGTTTCTTAACAGTGCAAAAGGTAATTTATTCAGCCCACCAAATTGGTCTTATTGTTTTGTATTGTAAACTGTATGCCTAGTAATATAACTATATTAAGCTGTTAGAGCTATCTAAGAAATGCTACCTAAGCTATTGTTGAAAACCTAGGTTATAGCATTATAAATAACATGAGTATTGGCATTTGCAAGATTGTCTGTTTCTGGAAAACTGCGTCTGCTCCTAATAGAATATTAACCGCAATGAGATGAACAATAATAAAAATAATAAATGCTGTTGTCATAATAGTAATAATAATAATGTAGTGAGCAACAGTGTTTTGGGGTTCTCAGTTGAGAACAGCTTTTAAACATAGCTTTTTATTATGCAAAAATGCCTAATATGGTAGTTCACACTGACATCAGTAAAAGTGTTTATTTCTAGGCAGCCACTTCTGTTTCAGATCCTTTTAATCGGAGATTAAGGTGGTTAGACCTGGGTTCTAGTACAAGCAGACCATATCCATTTTGGTTGAGTAATAGAAATGCTTATGCGAGAAGATGTGGTTGCAATAAATTGCTCATCCCTTTTTGTAGATGAATGATATGAGTAGCCAATGTACCGATGCATATTGGCCCCACTTAAGACACAAAATTCTATGTGATTTGGTGAAGACTGAATTTTCATTTTTATTCTGACAGTTCAGTCCACAGTTGGACATTAAAAAAAAAACAAACTTTGTGTTTCTCCCCCCCATATAACTCCCTAGCCTTATATTGTAAGGATCCTGTTAACTAGCCCATTATTTTTCCTCTTCTAATCAAAAATCTCTCATAAGAATGCTGTCCATTCATTTGTAAATACCAACCCTCACTTTGCTGTAGCACAATCTGTATGTTTCTGTGTAAGACCTATAAATTTGTGATCAGTAAGATGTTGGCAGGAAAATGTCAGGTTCTTTTGGTACTAGCTTATGGTGTTTTCACTGCAACCTTTCAATGCCATGAAATGCTTCTTGTATGTTTGTTACTGACATATGCTCCTAATCCTGGATTCAATATTAGCCTAACTGTACAACCTGTGTATTAACCTAAATAGGTCAATGTTGCCTTCATGTTCTTGTTTTATAGCATTAAATTGGCCTAGAAATCATAACAAAACCAATCTAGTAGTGAGTCTTGTATAGGCACAATATTTTACTAACTATAGCTAATAAAATTTTGCTGCACAATAGGGTCCAGATTCAATAATCACTTACCTGCTGCCTGATCTCCTCCTGCAAGATGTGATGTGAACTGCTTGTAAAGCTTTCTTCTGCAACCTGAATATGCAGCCTGTTGTGCTAGCTGCATCACCAAATTCCTTTATGGGGAGATTTATTTAACTATAAATAGATCCTCAAATAATCTCTGCATAACATAAGCCTCTATTAAACTCAATATACAAATAGGCAAAGCATTATAAAAACAAACTCGGAAAGTAGCACAAGAAGTAAGATTTGAAAA
Source organism: Liasis olivaceus (assembly GCA_030867105.1). Lineage (NCBI taxonomy): Eukaryota > Metazoa > Chordata > Lepidosauria > Squamata > Pythonidae > Liasis > Liasis olivaceus. Next base: position 285,135,735 of record CM061349.1, read on the forward strand.
TCCATTAACAACAATAATAAGTGTGACATAACATTCCCCATCTATCCTCCAAATGAATCAGGCCTAGTGTCACAAATGCTCTCCTGAGTTTGTGATCAATTTTAAATTCAACTAGTTATTTACTTCATAACAATGCATAAGACATTGGTGACATTGCTGTGTAGAAAGCAAAATTTCCACTGTGTGTAACCAATCCTACAAATCAATAAAAAATCTTTCTTGCCCTATCTGCTTGTCTATAGATCTTTTCCAAAGTAGCTCTAATATCTAGAACAACTCTAATAAATCCACATAAGGCATAACAGCTTGAGTAAAGAATTAAAGGGGTAGAAGGTGAAGATGATAGCAACAAATTGGCCATTTCCCATGCATGATCTTTATTGCAGACCAAGCAACAGCCTATGGTCTGCTTCTGGAGGGCCTACCCCTCAGCCTCCAGCAATCTAAATAGTGTCTGATCAATCTGATTATAGCATTTTCTAGGCAAGCAGGAATACAACTATGTTGCTAGACAGGGCAGCTGGCTCTCTGCGCTGGCTTAGTATAGCAGAACCAAAGGACCCTTCCCCATCAACTGGAAAGTTGATTGTGCTGAACACAAAGCGTTATATTTTTCAGGCTGTATTAAACATTGCCATTCTTTTCCTTGTAATCTGGAGAGGAGTTTGCATCCCATCACAGCTTTTATCAATCTGGGATATCTAGATTTGCAGACTTCAACTCCCAGAATTCTTAGCAATGGCCAGGTCATACTAGAAATTCTGGGTGTTGAAGCCCACATTTCTAGAGGACACCCAGGTTGAGGAAAGCTAACTTACTCCATTTCAGAGTCGTATTTTGAGACTTCCTTTTCCAGGGTATTCTCTACCATACAAAGAGCAGAAATATTTATCCATCTCTATAATAATTAAAATCCAGGTTGGTAGTAGTAAAATAATATGAAACACCAAGCATATATAGTTTATTTTCATCACAAATATTTGATGAATTAAAAGGATATCTCTTTATATAGTTTCTCCCTCTTCAGAATTTCAGGCTAACAATTCCGTATACCAGATTTAAACACATGGTATAGAGTAAGGATATGTTGGATGAAGAAGAAATCCAGAAAGTTACAAGAGCTTTCAGTCTTTCATACAGTCTATCTGCAATTTTAATCATAAGGCAGTCCTAGGCAAATTTTAAATCTTTTAGTGTATAGTTTTAACAAAATGCCAGATGTCTTTTCTGGAAAAGCATTTTCTAAAATTTGATGATCAAGGTTACCACCTGAAAATATTTATTTGTTTGTTTGTTTGTTTGTTTGCCATATAAGTGATTGCAAAAGTCTGTTTCACTGCATATCCATATGTTAATGTAGCATGGTGTGCATATATGCTTACCCTAAAAGTGATCATGTGCAATTCGTTCTTTATTTAAAAATTATTGTCCATACTTGCCTGGGTGACTTCAGTGGAGTACAAAGATACATCTGTAAAAGCCTAAGATCCTGCCATTTTGCAAAATCTGTACTTTGGCTTTTTTATTTTTATTTTTTTAGCAACATCACAGTAGACTACAGCACTTTTTTTTTTTTAGTTCAAGCTCAGGAACTGAAACACTGATTTTGCCAGCTTTAAATATCAGGCTTTGTATAGTGCATCTTTGAGCATTGGTGGCCTGCCAGAAATCACATCTTGTACTGGTTTGGGGCCTGTTCATGTTGATCGGATTGACCATCAGAATAGTAATGTTCTAATCAGAAAAGCTCAGGAATTGAAACTCATTTGCTAAGACTGAAATGTAGCAGCCAAATCTGCATACCCTCTGCCTGTTTTTATGTGTCCCTGAGTTTGAAATCATTTTTTAAATGTGAGGGATGCACTTTTTTGCATCTTTTATTTAATATGCTGCTTGGTAAACAGTTCTGTAGATTAGTATATTTGTAATTTAAATGAAGACAATATATCAACCCAAGTTTTTGAAAAAAAAAGTAGTTTAAAGGATGATTGATGTCTCTTTCACGGCTATGCTCTGTTTAAAAGAAAAGATGGGGAAAATAGGTGTAGAAAGGATTGGGGTGGAAGGTGAAATAGAAATTATCTTTCACAGGCAGGTATATATGCTGTTTTTTAAAACCCATAGGCAGACTTAATGGCTGAACCTCTGCTATCTTCTAGCACACTAATAAATTCTGCCTAATTCATTTTTTATTCTCTCTTGGGGCCTGCTTGTAGATTTGCCTCAACAAAGGAAGCATCATGTTACTTATTTTAAATAATTGATAGCTCTGAGTCAAAGCCAGCTCAAAGGAAATTCTGAAAATAGGTACTTATTGAGTAAATACTCTGCCGTCCCACCCCTGCCAACTAGCTTCCCCTATATTTATTCTGTACCATGGGCTACTGTCAGTTGCCGATGATCTCATCGATGCTTTGTAGACACCCAGCACTTAGCAGCTCCGATTTCATTTATGTAAGTTTTTTATATTTAAGAAAAGGGGAAGCAGTTAATTACAATCTGTCTCATGCAGCTAAGAGCTCTTAATAAATCATCATCAATACAATGCCATAGTGCCAACCAGAGATGGACATTTTGACTTCAGATTTGGAACTGGTATTCTGTCACTAAAAAGGAGGCAAGCCAAAGGTGCCCATTCATTTTTTCCCCTGGGCCAGTTTTTAAACGGGCCCCCTGAAGTAAATGTCTAACCAATCCTTCTGCCATCTTTCTTCTTTCCCAGATGGATTAACTTTTAGTCTGTGGGGTTTTCAGAACAGAAGCTTTTTGTCAGTACTGCTGTGGATAGTGCAAATGTCTTTTCTGCTTTGATATGGACTAGTGCTACTTATGAGGAATAGTATAAAGAACAGGGCGTGTTTAGTCTAAAAAAGAAAGAAAAAAGATTGACATGATCAAGAATGCTGCCACACTGGAAATTGCAGAGAAACAGACTTTGGTTACATGTTAGGAGAAATGTCCAAATGCAGTAATTTCCAGTCTGTAGTCCATTAAAAATGGCTGATTTGTGAGAAGTTGGTGTTCTGCTTGAAATCTTGTAAGATTTTAGATGAGGACACTGAAATCTCATGAGATTTTGTAATCTCATAAGATTTCAGTTTTTATCTTTTTATTTAAACGTGTGATCATGTCATCTGAAAGGGTCATGCATGTTATGCTTCCTGCAGTCCCTGCACAGCCTACCCACACTATGGTGAACTATGAAATATTTTGATGGTGATATAGTGGTCCACATAAAGAAAAAGCTTAGGAGCCAGTATATTAATGGTAAGACCATTAGATGGTAGAACATTATTCATATGGTAGGAGATAAGCTCTCTTTAACCTGGTAAACCACAACAGAATAAGGATCCATATCCCCGCCAAAACTGGCAGGGCAAGCTACTGTATATAAACAGGGAGCAAAACTCCACACTCGCACTGATGATGTTACCTAGTTGTGTAATGAAATATCTGCAACCAAACAACCAAGCTCAGGGAGCACCAAAGGACTCCACAGAATAAGGGTCTGTCACAAATATTCTAGTCACTTCCTGCACTGCAGATCCTAACTGAGCAGAGGACTAGATCAGATATTATCCAAGGTTCAGTCTCACTCTATGATTCTATCCTACAGGTTTCTGTGTATCTGTCATCTAAACTCTCCTAACAGGAAAAGGTCCCTGTTGTCAGTTTGTTCCTCTTCTGGAATGTGTGTGCCTGTCTGCCAGTCCTTCTCCTGTGGTGCTCCTCACAAAAGTCTATTTTTTTTAAATTTGACAACATGCACAACTTTTTTTATGTAAGCAAATTTGTTCTGGAGGGAGATTCTGCTACAGGTGGACCAGTAGGCTGCAGTAGGGGACAAACTGGTGCCACTCAATCATGCTTTCTGAATCGAGGGAGTGCTGATATACCTATGCAGATACATTTACCCCATTTCCACTTTTGATGGGAATGTTTATAATGGATCCTTAGTTCCCACCAAAACAAAAAGGGGGTAGAACAGTGGGCACTGTCAATGGGCCATTAGTTGGACTTCGGGAAGAGAAGCAGGGAATTCATGGTTTTTCCCTAAAGAGTGGCAGGACCAATTTAAAGCAGTATGAATTGAAGGGGCAGTTTATTTTCCCCTTATTTTGGTGTTGCATGCATATGCATTCATAGTCATAGGTTGCAAAAGTGCTTTGGATCCAAGGGATTCAAGGTTGTCCCAGCTTGCTCTCAGAACATCTTGTATCAGACCCTACTGCAAGCGGAAACCAGGCTGTTTTTTTTTTTTTTTTTGATATCATTGGATCTCTGGGGCAGACATGTTTCATTCACCAAGTCAGCTAGTCAGTCAGCAAATCTGGGAATTAGTATTGCTATCTCAGTTACTTATTCATCATGAGACATTCACATGTACATAGACTATTTAGGAAGCAACCAATATAAGGGGAATGGAAGCATCCTGAAGAGAGGAGCAAGATTACAGCAAAATAGTTTAATGTAATTTATGGTAGAACTGAGTGGTATTTGAAGGTGGATGGGCATGCATATGCATGAAGAGACAACTGGAAGCAACATCTGAAGCAGCTGCTTTAATGATTCAAAAAGAATGGCTTTGTATTTGCTCCCATGTACATCTTTCAAAACCTTTGCAGAGCCTATCTGAAACAAATCCTGTTGAGAAAGCATAATTCCTCCTCCTGGATGCTGCCTGATTGTAAAAAATGGAGACAAGCTGCCAGGACAATGTGTTAATGCAGCAATTTTCAGTTGACTTACCATTGTTCTGTGACCTAATTGGGGAAAAAACAAATCTGGGAATTCAGGAATGCAACATCAAAATTTTGAATAATACTGAATTAACTACTGGCCATTTGTCAGTTAGATTGATAAGCAGTCCATTGTAAGAACTTGGGTTATCTGAAACTCACAAGGTATGTTAGTGTAGTTCACAGACAAGTAGACTCTTAATTTTGGTAACTGAAATAATATATATGTTTGTAAAAATAGCCAGAATTTACAGGAGGCTATACATCATAATTTTGTTTTATAATTGATAAGTGGGGTACAGGTCATCAGTGTTTACATCACTTTAAAATTCACTTCTGATGGAATTCCAATTTTACTTTTTAATATGGTCAATTTTCTGAAGGTCCTCATGGAAAAAGTTCAGTTTTCAGTTCACTAAGCTATACAAAGAAATATCTACTCCTCAATTATTTAGACGGATTGGGTTTTTTTCCCTGAACATACAGTTCCTAATATACATAAAAGCAGAGTTTGCTTTGATCCTGACAATTAAACATTTATTTTAAACCTGACTGGCTGCTTTCCAGCAATGCTCTTTTCTCAGCATCATGTACTGGATCTTAACATAGTTGGTTAAAATAGTCTCTGTGAATCAGGAAGTGGTAACAGAGAGAGTTGTTTTCTTGGTAGCCCTTTTTCCTTTCCCTCCCTTCTCCTCCTTTTTGAAATTCAAATCAAATGCAATTTTCAGCTCATTTGAGCCAGAATATACTTTTGCTGAGCTTCAGTAGCTCTTAAATACAACTCCTAGGTGAAAACAGATATCATCTGTCACTAAGGGTGTGAAAGAGTGCCCTCCCTGCATATTATTCATGGCAATCGGGACTTTACTGAATACTTTAAATAATTATGACCAATCAGTCACTGGCCAAGTAATCAGCTAATCAATAATTCCTTGCTGTTTGATAACTTTTCTTTCTTTCTTTCTTTCTTATAAATAGCAAGCATGAACAAAATATGTATACTTTCCCACTCTATTCCATATATATTTCTCTCCCAGAAGGCAGCAATTCTGACCGATTTCAGGTGGCACTTTTTCAGAAGCCAATCTAAATGGGGGGAGGGGTGGGATGAGATGAAGAAAAGTCTCAGAAAGTTTTCTGGAAAAATGTTTTCTGAAAAAAATTGATTAAACTCTATTTCTTACTAAGTGTGAAAGAATATGAATTTTAGGAAAAGATCTTTAGAAAAACTGATCCTAATTTTTGTTTTTATTCAGATTAATGATATTGTGAAATGAGGGAAGAGAGAGGTCTGGTGGAATTATAAAACATCTCTATCTTTGAGCCATGTTTCTTGGATCATATGGATGTGCTGACTTCCTCTTCTCATTCCTAACCATCTTCCTCCATTATAATTTTCATTATCTTAGATTTGTATCTTGCCTTTGCTGCGGGAGAGCAACATGGTATAGATACTACTCCTTGCTCCAGTTTTTTTCTGCAACTTGTCAGGTAGGTTGGGCTACAAAATAAAGTCACTAAGTGAGCTTGCAAAGCTGAAGGTGGACTTGAAACTTGGCTTCCCTATTCCTAGTCCAAAGCTAATCATAGTAATTTTTCAACTAGGAATTGAAACTAGTTTTTGTTCAATCCCTATAGTTTAAGATTAAGCTGTAATATCTGGCTTAAAAATATGTTAGGTTTGAAAACACCGTTGGATAGTTTTCCTGTTTGGATGGTTGATGGAACAGCAGGAGAGAGTAATTATAACTTCTAGTTCTCACCAATAAGGTTTCTGTTTTTTGCCTTTGTGTTCAGGAAGCTTATACAGGTAGTCCTTGGGCTTGACCATTTGTTCAGTGACTGTTCAAAGTTATGACAGTGCCTGGCTGGCGATTATGACATTGTAGTGAGCCGTGTTCACGTGATTGCAATTTCCGATGTTCCCTGCTGGCTTCCCACAAGCAAAATAAATGGGAAAGCCGGCAGGAAGTTGAAAGTCACAATCACGAGGTCCTCGCTTAATGACCCACTAGGTCCTCGCTTAATGATAGCAACCGAGACTGCCAGAATTGCCATCGCTAAACAATGCAGTCATATGATGTCTCGCTTTACAACTGCATTGCTTAGCGATAGAAATTCCAGTCCCAATTGCCATTGTAACCCAAGGACTTCCTGTACTTAAATGCCAATGCATGTCAATTTGTTATATTTATTACAGTATTAAAACCTAGCTTTTCTTAGTACAGGCACATTATGTCCCACAATCTCAACTTGTTTCCTTTACGCTTCTTGTAGTTTCCAGTAGTATGATGCTATGCATTTGAGACATTACAGTAATTCTTTTTTTCTTGGATGGGTGCTTTGTCTTCATAATATTACTGCATGATATATTAGGAACATTCCCATGACAAGTCATGGGGTATCTGTGCCATTAGTTTATTCCTTTGCCTAGGCAATTTATCAGTCTGGGAATATTTTGGTTTCTTGGATGTTCAGTTCTCCAAACTCCAGCAGATGCAGCTGTGATGTAATGCACTTGGGTAAATGATTTGCAAAATTAAGCTTCCACAACATAAACAACATGGATAAACTAAAATAAAACCTTTTGGGAGTTCCTTCCTGACCTGATCCTATGCACTTGCAGCGCTCTTCCAATTTGGCCAGTGGTGACTTCTCAGCTCTCTGACACCAGATTATATTGCTGGCCCTGCTGATCCTGTTGAGGAAATCTGATATTGCTAATGAAGTTATGAGATCATGTATTTAATTCAGCTGCCACATCTATGCTCTAACCTCTTCAGCTGGAAAAAAAAAGGGGGTGGGGGGATAAGCAGCTTTCTTGGTAATTGCTGAAGCAGCCATTCTGCTACAAACCTTCTATGTATGCTGGTTCCCGGAAACTTGGGCACATCCCATTCTTTCAAATACATTTTTTACTCTCCCTCCACCTGTTAAACTAGCCAATCAAACAGATCCATTTTAATGAACAAAATATATGCAAGACTTTTGCAAATATAAATGCTTATATTCACACGTAATCTCACTCTGACAGCTTTTGTTCTAAAGTGTACTTCCTGTTATTTAAAATGCTGTAAATGAGTATTATGAACCCTGGTATTATGAACACATTAAAAAGAATACATTTCAGTTTATATCCCTCTGTTTTCTCTTGGTAAATTTTTCAGTTCCAAAGTAAATGAGGCTAGGAACTAATGCTCTTTCATTAGATATGTTAATGCTAATCCTAAAATAGCTCCCAGGTTTGACACACCTCATCCTGAAAACTCTGTAATCCTTCAGTGAATTTGTCCAGTCTTTTTGCCCTGAGCTTTCTCTCTGTAATGATATGTAGTTTTCCTTCATATCATCCTGTTATGTGTTTCCAGGTGAAAGCTCTTTTCAAGAGTTTGTGGCCTTCCATTCTTGTTAATTGTCCCACAATGTTGATTTCCAATCAAATAAACAGTATATGAGGTTTTCTCCTCTTCTGCCTTTTACCATAAAGCCACAATACTGATTGAAACATTATTGATTTTCTTGATTTCTATTGTTTATATTTAATGGAAATGCAAAAACACTGTTTTTCATTTAATTGTTTATTTTAAGTTTAGTACTGGATGTCACGTATAACTTTAGAATACAAGTGGAATGCAAAATATTTTTTTATCAAAACAAATTATTTTGCTCTACTGAAATTCTCTCTCTCTCTTTGAGACATATCACAAATTTTACTGACTTCCTGGAGTCAGACCACAAACTATATCCATCTTGTTTCAAGCAGATGGAATCTGGATACAATTTTTTTTTATTTTGCTTTTGTTTTTGAAGGGAAAAAATCCTCTGAGATTTAAATCAGCTGATATTTATAAACTTTTGGGGTTTTTTCCCCCCTGCTCCTAGTTATGGTAGACATGACTAGTTTGAACTGAGCTAGTCTTCTGAGGCGAATATCAGAAGTTGATATTTATTTATTTATTTGTCACATTTACCGTATTTTTCTGTCAATAAGACACCCCCATGTACTAGACGACCCCCACTTTTCCAGCCCAAAATTAAGAAATCAATATTTTAAACATAGTGCAGAACACATTTTTATTTAGTAATTAGTTAACATTTACCTGCTACACTTGGTGGGAGGAGGTCCAAACCGTCTCTCTGCAGCTCTATTTCCAGGCTCTTTTGCATAACTGATTACATTCAAGCACGAGTGAAACTGCCGATAGCTTGTCTCTGCAGACTTCCTCTAATTGGTTTGTTCAGCATCAGCTGACGTCAGTTACATCAGGCTCGTGATTGGAGGAAGTCTGTTTGGGAGACAAGCTATTTCACTCGTGATTGGAGGCTAGCAATAGGAGGAAGCCTGTCTGCAGAGACAAAGTATGGGCAGTTTTGCAACAGCGAAGTTCTCTCCTCAGCTGACTTCCTTGAATAAGACGCCCTTCAATTTTTAGCGTAAGGGTTTCAGAAAAAAGTATCATCTTATAGTCGGAAAAATACGGTATATAGCCACCCATCTCACACAAAGTGATTCTGGGCAGCATATTATTGGGTACCTATTGAGGTCAGACCTCTACTGCACTTTTTTTTCCCCAGCTGTCACTATTCATCTACTCGTGGAACAGCTTAGTAGTAACAAAAGACATGGAAACAGCCTCATTTTGCCTCAATATCTCTCACTTGGGTGGCCATGTGGATTGGATGCAGAAGAGTAAGGCTAGTGGAATGGGCATCTTGGCCAAGATGATCAGTACTGCAGAAACCTGGTCTTTAGAGTAACTCTCTAATTTCATGCTATCTATCCTGAGATTTAGCTGTAGATTAATCTATTTTAAGTCTTAAAGCAATTTAAGCTTCAGTAGTAGCTCTGCCATGGCCCCCTCCTCCTACCTCATTTTATTCATTTATTTAGAAAATTTATATGGCCACCCATCTTAAATACATAACTCAGGGCAGTGAAAAGCCCATAAAAAAACAATAATAACTACCCTATAACTATTAAAAATAATCCTGTGCAAAAAAAAAAAACAAAAACAAAACCAGAGGCACTATATTAGTAATTCCATGGAAACAGATACATATATATTGGGCTCCCTTAACATACTGGCCCTAACTCTTGGAGAAAAAGCCAGGTTTTAGCAATCTTCTGGAAGGCCAAGAGGGTTGGGGGGTGGGGTAGCTGATCCATAGGGCAGGCACTGTGACAGAGAAGGCATATCTCCTCAGTCCCACAAAAGGGCACTCTCTAACAGAGGGGATCTGGAGCATGCCCACCCTGTTAGATCTGGTTGGGCAGAAATCCTGAGATCTGGCGGGTGATATACAGGGCTTTAAAGGTGATAACCAGCATCCTGAATTGCATCTGAAAGCATGCTGAAAGCCAATGCAGCTCAATGATGTTGCACAAGTGAACTTTGGAGTACCCAAAACCGCATATGTTGTGCAGTTGAAGCTTCCAAATTTCTTCAAGGGCAGCCCCGTGTAGAGTGTATGGTAGTAATTCAATGAGAAGTGACTAAGGCATGAGTGACAGTAAGCGGAATCTCCCAGTCCAGGGACAGGCGGAACTGGAACACAGGACTAATCTATGCAAAGGCCCTCCTAGCCATGAGGCCAGGAGGATCCTCAGATCACACACCAAATCTGTCAGTTCCAGGGGTCAAAAGAAACCAGAGCCTCTTGGTCTTTTTAGGATTGAATAGCAACCTGTTCTCCCTCATCAAGTCCCTCATAGCCTCCAGGCACTGGCTAAGAACCCCAATAGCATTACTTGTGTTATCAGGGGTAGAAATATATAGTTCAGTATCATCAGCTTATTGATGGTATTTTACCCCATATCTACAGATGACCTTGCACAGTGGTTTCACGTAGATGTTAAACAGGAAGTGGGAAAAGAGTCAAACCCTGAAGCATCCATGTAAGAGGATTCTAGGGATAAAACTCTCCCCTCCCTTCCCAGCACCTACTGGAACCAGCCTAGGAGGAAGAGGAGAGTCATTGCAAAGCAGTGCCCCCTCTCCCAACTCCCAAAGCTGGTCCAGAAGGATACCATGGTCAATGTACTGAAAGTCATTGAGAGATCTAGGAAGATAAGGATAGATGCAGTACCTCTGTCTTGAACCCCCTAGAGATCATCCACAAGTACAGCCAATACTACATCAGTACTATAATCTGCTCTGAAACCTGACTGAAAAGGGTCCAGTTAATTGGCTTCTTCCAGAGCCCCCATAAACTCTGTACCTACCACGTCTTCAACAACTCACCCCAAAAGGGAAAGTTGGAAACGGAATGAAATTGTCCAGAACTATTGGCTCCAAGGATGGTTTCTTGAGGACCACCACTTCTTTGATGGACCACCACTTCCTTCAAAGCAGGTAGAACTACTTCCTTCCCCAAGGAAGCATTCACCACCTCTTGGATCCAGCTACACGGCATCTCCTAGCTGGCCTTGACCAACCCGGACAGACATGGATCTAAAACACCGGTGACAAAGCTCACAGCTCCAAGAATCCCATCACTTCCTCAGGGCTAACCCATCAGATAATGGGGCAAGATTGTGTCTCTGTCACTTCCATTGGACTCACCCTGCTAGAGTCCAACTCCAAGTCCAGCTCTGAGTGACTTTGTCCTATAGATGCCTAGAATAATCCTCACATCCAGTTCTTCCTTACCAAAGAGTGATCCAGTCACCTGAAACAGGGCCACTGATTGGCTATCTGTGGTTGCAATAACAGTGGAGAAGTAGGCCTACTTCACCACACCACACCACACCACACCACACCACCACCAAATTACACTATACCCCTAATCCCCCCATAGCCTTAAGAAGATATTGCACTTGTTTCCTCTATACAAAGTTATGCAAATTTAACACACCTTTCAACGTTAAAAAAACAAAACATCTCAATTTTATGATGGATTAATAGAAGCCTTCTGCCAGGTACAGTTGGTCCACTTAAGTCTTGTTTATATAAGAAGGACATTACCTGCTTCTGATCTTGCTCCTGATCTTGCTGATGCACTGTCTGCACATTTTGAGAATCTCTGGCATAAGGTAATAGTGAAATGTATTGAAAATAGGTGATCCCAAACAGCTAAAGATTAGAAGTACGTGCCCACATGAAGAAAAACTGTTTTCATGTACAGGTGAAACTCGAAAAATTAGAATATCGTGCGAATGTTCATTTATGTCAGTATGGCAACGCAAAAGGTGAAACCAATATATGAGATAGACGCCTTACATGCAAAGCGAGATATGTCAAGCCTTACTTTGGTATATTTGTGATGATTATGGCATACAGCTTATGAAAACCCCAAATTCACAATCTCAGAAAATTAGAATAGTGTGAAAAGGTTCAATATTCTAGGCTCAAAGTGTCCCCCTCTAATCAGCTAATGAATCCATAACACCTGCAAAGGGTTCCTGAGCCTTTCAATGGTCTCTCAGGCTGGTTCAGTAGGAATCACAAGCATGGGAAAGACTGCTGACCTGACAGTTGTGCAGAACACCATCATTGACACCCTCCATAAGGAGGGAAAGCCCCAAAAGGTAATTGCAAAAGAAGTTGGATGTTCCCAAAGTGCTGTATCAAAGCACATCAATAGAAGGTTATGTGGAAGGGAAAAGTGTGGTAGAAAAAGGTGCACAAGCAGCAGGGATGACCGCAGCCTGGAGAGGATTGTCAGGAAAAGGCCATTCAAAATCGTTGGGGACTTTCACAAGGAGTGGACTGAGGCTGGAGTTAGTGCATCAAGAGCCACCACACACAGACGGATCCTGGACATGGGCTTCAAATGTCGTATTCCTCTTGTCAAGCCGCTCCTGAACAACAAACAACGTCAGAAGCGTCTTACCTGGGCTACAGAAAAAAAGAACTGGTCTGTTGCCCAGTGGTCCAAAGTCCTCTTTTCTGATGAGAGCAACTTTTGCATCTCATTTGGGAACCAAGGACCCAGAGTCTGGAGGAAGAATGGAGAGGCACACAATGCACGATGCTTTAAGTTCAGTGTGAAGTTTCCACAGTCTGTGTTGATTTGGGGAGCCATGTCATCTGCTGGTGTTGGTCCACTGTGCTTCATTAAGTCCAGGGTCAACACAGCTGTCTACCAGGAGATTTTGGAGCACTTCATGCTTCCTTCCGCAGACGAGCTTTATGGGGATGCTGACTTCATTTTCCAGCAGGACTTGGCACCTGCCCACACTGCCAAAAGTACCAAAACCTGATTCAATGACCATGGGATTACTGTGCTTGATTGGCCAGCAAACTTGCCTGACCTGAACCCCATAGAGAATCTATGGGGCATTGCCAAGAGAAAGATGAGGGACATGAGACCAAACAATGCAGCGGAGCTGAAGGCCGCTATTGAAGCATCCTGGTCTTCCATAACACCTCAGCAGTGCCACAGGCTGATAGCATCCATGCCACACCGCATTGCGGCAGTCATTGCTGCAAAAGGGGCCGAAACCAAGTACTGAGTACATATGCATGCTTATACTTTGCAGAGGTCCGATATTGTTCTATTTCCAATCCTTGTGTTATTGATGTCATGTAATATTCTAATTTTCTGAGATTGTGAATTTGGGGTTTTCATAAGCTGTACGCCATAATCATCACAATTCTACCAAAGTAAGGCTTGACATATCTCGCTTTGCATGTAATGCGTCTATCTCATATATTGGTTTCACCTTTTGAGTTGCCATACTGACATAAATGAACATTCGCACGATATTCTAATTTTTTGAGTTTCACCTGTATTCATAGTACATGGAGGTAACTTCTCAACATGAAGAAGAGTTCTGCCTTTTTACCTACTATGGGTAGGGATTACTGATTGCAGTGCAATTTCTGAACCTCTAACTTTAAATGTGTAAAAGGTAAAATATCTGTCTATTTAATGTAATGTACTGTGCTTTTTTTAGTCTTTCTGCACAGCTAGACTTTTCATACAGAGTTCTTAATCAAAGGCGGGTGAATTTGGTCTGGAAATGGATGGATGGATGGAAGGCATGTGTCCAATATTACACTGAACATTGTTTTGATGTTCAGATGTGCACTGACTTCTATCCTGAAGTCACTGGGAATAATGAAAGCCAGAAGTCCTGTAGCAAACTAGAATTTACTGTCAATTGTACTCCAAATATTCAGAATTTATCGGGCAAAAAGTTGCACTGGCTGAACATCTGATCTCATTCTTTTAGTTTTAACACGCATAAGACCTGTGCAAATATTTCATTGGCAACCAACACTGTCTCATGCCCACACTGATTGTTTAAGAAATGTTGCCTGCATGATTTTTATTTTGGATCTGAGAATTCATTGGGTTTTTTTAGTAGCAAAAAACAATATTTAATAATCCTTTAATCAAATTTTTGCAAGAAGAATGCCAGGAAAAATCTACCCAACCCAACTTCTCTGCATATGTGAACCTCTGTGCTTTGAGACCCTTGAAATGTCTGTTTTAGGGATATCAGCAGGGGGCTAATGAAAAGGCTTTGTTGATTTTAACGAATTGCAAGCCACTGTAGCCAAAATAAATATAATCTGCTTTTTGGATTAGTTGTCACAGATGATTTTACCTGCTAACAGTGATTAAAGAATCCTGGTGGACCCAAAACATAGTCATTCTCTAGTGACTCTTGCTAAAACAGCAATAAACACAAGTAAATAAAGACTTAGGGTATTAGTTATCTTTAATAAACAGTGACACTCCACGTAATGTTTGAGAGGACTTCAAAGACTAAGGCTGTGTGTTGCCGAATCACTCTTTTTAATATGCAGAGAACTGGCGTCGCAGCAGCACTAATAAATAAAGTGGTGCCGGTCTCCTTTAGGCTGGGATCCTTAAACTAAATGAGCCTTCTTTCCCCACAAAGCTATTCAGTATTTTAAGGATACTGATTCTCTCAGCTACTCCTATTACTCGATCAACACCTTAAGCAGACAGTCACCCTGGCAGTGCTGCGTGTCTGGAACAAAGCTTTAAATTCCTAGGAGGTGAAGAATCATATGAGGGGAGAGACAGAGAGAGATCAGAATGGAGATTAGGTATGTGTATGTACGTGCATTACAGGGGTATATACATACATCTGCACATGCACACACATACGCATATGCACGCACTTGGAGGACTAGCCCGTACCTTGTGTATTTATCTAAATTCCAAGTGTTGCTAATCTTTGTGAATAGCAGAACAGTTCTGCTGCCTTTCAGTGTGGCATTAGTAAACAGATCAAAAATAATTATAGCTTTGTGCTAAGGCTTCCTGTGACAGTTAAGTGGTTAGAAGCACTGAAAGCACTATAGCGGGAAGAAAGATGAGTGCAGTTGTCTGAAGACCCTGGCTTTGTGAAAGGGGCACTGTGCTCTAAGGAACCCATCTTGATTTGCATTCAGAGTATGACTGCTATATTCTTTTTAAAAACTTGCCCTGACCATCAGGCCACAAGAGCTGAAGTTGACCCCACACAATCTGCTTTAATGATGTATGCGGTTTTGCTATCAAGCTGCTTCATAAATTTCTCACATTGATATATAAGGTTTTCCCGGTCCAGCCACTGGGTCCAATTTCACTTTTTTTTATCACCTGAAATTGTGCTTATGTTTCATTTGGGAATTTAGTGGTAGCAGAAAAGTAAATTTTCCTTGCTATCATCAGCTCAACACTGTATACCCAATAAGGTGCTTTTGCCAATGTTCAGTTGCAATGACTTGAAGGGACAAGGAAATGCCTTTATTTGTGGTTATTAGTACTTAGGGCTGATTTTCTGGCTCTGGAACTTTTCTTTCTGGCAATATTTTCCTAAATTCTGCCTGTTCTGTAGTTCTGTATATCCTACCCCCAAAAGCAAGAATTGGGATGCATAGATACATGTATTACTTGTTAGATTGGACCAAAAAAAAAAAAAATCACAGTGGTACTGAATAGCACCATAGGCATTATACTTCTCATTAATTAAGAAATACTCTGGTATTTGGAGTATTTCATTGTTGCTTTAAAGAAAGCTTAAGGGATTCACAATTCTTTGGTTGTTAGTCTTTTAAAACAAATGAACAAAATAGTATTACAGGATTTAGAAAACTTGAACAATGAGACCAAACGATGATGTCTGTGAATAGAAGGAAGCTTTTAAAGTTAGGAAGAAAATTGATCACCCACAGCTATATTTAAGGAGACATAGCTTTTGCTCAGCATTTTACATTATAGAAGTACAATATCATTGGCAACATTGATATAATGTTAGTTAAATTGTGGTTACCTATGGTACATACATTTGATCTTTAGAAACGGTTGTTACTTTTAAGTACATTTAATAACATGTTCTCCTTGATAGAGGAACTGTCTGAAATGCATAGAAGAATAAATAGAGATACCAAATACAACAGCTGTTTTTGAATTTTTTCTTTATCTTTATGCAGTCATGTCACCCTCATTTTTTCCTTGCATTTTTCCCTGTTAAAAATGTGGGTGAAAAATGGCCTGTTGACATTTACGCATTCAGCCACTTGAATAGGTAATGTTGAAAATTATGTCATCTGTTTAAAAATGTGGCACTAGAAATCATAGAGGTAAATTTTCAACACATTTGCCTTTTTATCAAAACTTCTGGAATGCCTATTGTCAAGTTTATATCCTCTTCCATCTCCCCATACTATGAGTTTAAAAAGAAATAATGTTGAGATTCCAAATCCTAGATCACTGGGATCAGATTAGCAGCACCAACAACAATATAGATTTTAATCACACTATACTAATGATGGGAGAAACATCTCCCCATTCCAGCATGAATTTCTCTTGGTAAACTAGTAACCAGAGAAGTTTTGACATCTAATTAAAGCACACATGTTGAAAGCTGTGACTTCCTTCCCTCCTTTGCTGGAGGAACTGTCTATACTAAGCCTCCTGGTACGCAAGAGGGAGGGTTCTCTATGTGTGTCAGAGAGCTTGTTTAACAATTAAAACTTACCCTATCTTCCCAAGAATTGCCACCATCAAGCTTCAATTTGTGTTGAAAGGAATGTCTTCACTGGTGCTATTAGAATCTCCTTTTCCTTTCTTATCTAAAAAGCAGTTCAGGTATAAAAAAGACTGCCCGTGTCCTCTTTATTCCCTGTAGACCATCTTCTGCTTGGTCCCTGCAAATAATATTTAGTGTCTTTTAAACCAACCTATTATTTTCCTTAGAGATCAGGAGCACATACTGGCTTTCTTTTTGAACCAAATTCAAAAAGGATTCTGATCTCTTCCCTCCTGCCACCTCTCCCTCTCCCTTTCCCTCTCTCTCTCTCTCTCCTGTAGCTGCATTTTTATCCAACTATCTTGGTAGAGTAATGACATCGGAAAGAACACTTCCCACAAATACATAAGTTTACGAATGTTGGCATGCGGGAGAGAATGGCCCCTAGAATTGAAGCAGAAGGATGGAAAATCAGTGCAGTGTAGAGAATGTGATGGAATTATTATTATTATATATATTTTTTGCACATACAGTAATCTGAATAGTTCATGTTTGAAGTTATATCAACTTTATCATTTTTGAATTCAGTTTCCTTTTGAAGCTCAATATATCTATTCTGATGTGTAGCAAAAATGTTACATCAAAAGTTAATATTTGAATCCAGGCTTTAGAAAAAGAAAGAAAAAGAACAGTTGAGATGTTATTTAATGGAAGGAAGATGGGAGCATCCACGAGATGAATAAAAGTCCTTAAAAGCAACATATAAAAGCAAATAACAGTCTTCCTCCCCTGACAAATAGTTCAAAATGTAACCAACAGTTGGGATATGGTCTGTCTCATGCATACAAATGAAGCTCCTGCCATTCTCTGTTTCCTCTGAAAAACTTTGATCTGGTCATAAAGGGTTCACAGCAAGAGCAAGACTATCTATTTGAGGCCTATAAATATTTTTTTTTCAACTCTTTCAGTTTTATATTAGTATTTTTGTTTCCATATGAAATGTCCTAACTATATGCAGTGCCTGGAGGGACTGTACCATTTCAGAACACAGGAGTGAGAATAGACTGTCATATTGCAGGACTTGTTTAACCCATTCTCAAAAGTCAAGGAGCAAGAGGCAACTTCCTGGGCTTGCCTTCTCTCTCTCCTTCTGCCAGTCTGGGATTCAGAACTGGAGGAACTACTTCCATATGATTTTCCCAAACAACCTCTTATAATTAAAATTAGAGTAGAGAACCATTCTTCATTCTAAAATCATTGTTTTGTATGTCAAAGTGTTGAAGCTAATCTCTCAGCTGCGCATTAAGTAAGACTGTGCAAACCATTAGTAGGGTACTTTGCTGTATCATACCATCACCCAACTTCCCTAACAGTAATAGACGTTTTTTAAAAAATCCTCCTATATGATGGAGCTGTTGATGTTATATGCTGCAGCAAACCATTGTTAACACAGTCTTAATCTGCATATCTTCGGCAGGTCACTATAAACTGGAAATCATTGACATCCTTTTTAAAAGTTAGCAAATAAAGGTATATATGGTGGTATGTAAACTTTATCTGTACCATAACGGAATGCTTTCAGTTCAAACGGGTGGAAATGGAACTGCCTTCTCTGCCTGCTATATAGTCCTATATAGATATTAGTCCTATATAGATATCTGTATCATATGTCCTTTATTATAAATCCTTTATTTCAGAAAGCTGTTCTTTCGATTTATTTTTCAAAAACTCACTTTTATCCTTTATTTGGTCATTTAACTTTTACCATACAAATGATACCACTTAATGCACAGTCTTTCACATTCATGTGAAAAATAGGGAAATTTAATTGTTTTTTTAAAATAAATTTACATATGCTGTTTGATTTTAGTTAGTTTTATTTGAATATGTTTTTGTAAAGTTTTTCTTGGTTTTGCTCTTGAAATTTCCTTTGTAAAGCAGTTATAAACATAAACAATTATTTTTTTTTATCCTTCTGAACCTCTTTTAGATGTGTCCCTTTTTCAGATTTGTCCTTTATTTTTTCCAAGAAAATATGGTCACCGTATATATAGATCAATCCTGCACAATTTGTGACCTATCAAACCAATCGCAGTCTGTTAACCATGTATAGTGGCATAGCAAAGACTCAATAAGTTATTTCCAGCTTGAGCTTAATGAATTGCATGTTCTCTAAGTCCACTGTAACTTAACACCGAGACTGTACTTCTGTGAAATTTTCTGGAGCAAGACCCAGTAAATTCTGAGTAAGCCTCCAGAAGCTTGGCCAGCTACAGACAAAGCCTTTGAACTAAAGTTTGAATGCATTAATGTTACTGTTACAGTGTGGCTTTACACCATAGTCCAAATCTTTCCTTATGGTCTCTTGAGCCTCAGAATACACACACACACACATGAAAACTCTTCCACAAGATATGAAATGTGTGAGTCATCAAACCTGCAATAGGTAGGACATGGTAGGAATTGAACTATATTGGGAAGTGCTAATGCTTAAATTTCCTGGATTTTCTGGCTGTTCAGGAATTTTTGGTTGGTACATACTTTAGGTTCTGGAAATAGATAGGAAAAGAAAGGATTCATTATTTGCATATAAGTAAGAAAAGAAGGTTATTTAAAGTTCCTGCAGACACCAGTTTCTTTCTGATCAGAAATGCAGCATCTTTTTATGAATGCTCTGCAGGTTGATCAAGCAGTTGCCGAGCTGTGGTCCCTAAAGAAATTATTAATTATCTGGTTAATGTGCATCAGGCTGTGGGAGTCTGAGATTAATCACTGGCGCCAGGATGAGTTGCTGAAGTAGATTTTGGTTTTTTGTCTCCTGTCACTTGATAATGGCTTTTCTTTCCTTCACCATCAGGTGAACAGGTGCAGAGATGCTGTATTTTCATTTTCCTGTAGTCAGGAACAGCCGGTGGCCAGGAAATGCCTTTTTCTCAGTCCTGCTGCATGAGCAGTTTGCAACATGGGCTGCTACCTGTTAAAATGGCCCAGCTGCAAGAGATTTTCCTGGAATAACTAGCCCTCCAAAATACATAAGCATTAACAAGAAGGGCTGCAGACTGGTACTGAATTTTGTTGTGGGACAGCATACAAATATAGTAAATAATTAGGAGGCCATTTTGAGTGCCTTCTGGACAGACAAGTGAAATACCACTTTTACTACTACACTACACTTGTTTTTTGCCAAAAGGCTGAGAGGCTGCAAGGAGCTCCTAATGTTAGTAGTTTGGACACAGTGCAAGTGAAAATCAAAAGCTGGCCTGGAGCTGCTTCCACGCAAATGAAAATCAAGTGCCAGCCTGGAGCTGCTTAACTCCAGGTTGCCAGTGACAAAAACAGTGGCATTTGTCCTCTTGTGATCATAGTGTATCCACATGCACTTCATATGGAAGTGATGTAACCCTGAACAATTTCAGCAACACAGTCCAGTGGGCCAACAGGAATGGAAGTTAAGAGAGTGACCATGGCAAGATGTCTCTTCTCCCACTGGCCTACCTTGGATTTCATAAATTGCTAATAATGCTAACTGAGATTTTATCTTGTGCATACCCCAGGAACATGGATTTTATTATTTTTGCAGTATCACACATATCTTTAGCCTTCTCATAGTTGTGCATAGCAAGGCAGATTAAAGGGGAAGAAATGGAAGAACTGCTATTGCATGTTACTATGTTTTTTGACACTTTATCCTGTGCGTCATTGCTGCCCCAATGTCTGTGTTCTGTACACTGCAACCTGAGCTTTCAAAATCGAGAAAGTTTGGCTTTGCTGGTGAGGCTACAAGCAAGTAATGCCCTTAGTGAGCTTTTGATATAGTCCCATTTTTGAGCTTTCCCATTACTGTTATTACTATTAGTTATGACTGAATCTTGGTGAATTGACTAGAATGTAATAGGTTTGATTTGTGGGAGATGTGTTTCCCACACAATTAAGAGTGTTGTTGTCCTGTCACTTTGTAGCTTTAGCCTCCAATCATTGAGATCACAACATGGAATTGATTGGGTCCAAAAAGTATAATCCTATTGATGTCTGTAATTCAGTAATTTAGATCTAGGATTAGAGGCTGGTGAGGGGTGCAAGATTCAGGCTTGTTTCAACATTTTGCTGCTCACTTGGCCTCCTGTACAATAGTATGTTTGTTCCCAAAACCCTATAATACCAGGAATATTCATTTTATTTATTTAAATTTACATGGCCGCCAATTTCATTGTGATGACTCTAGGTGGCTAACAGTAGTTAAAAATCAACACAGTAAACACTACAACTATAAATACAGAATTGGCAGCCTAGCTAAAAACCACAAACACCCATCAGTGTAACGATCTTATGGGCTCTGCCACATGTTCTCACTCTCTATTATTTGTTGCTAAGTAATTGCCCACAATATCAGTGAGAGCATTTGTACATGGGGTGGTCGTAGTAAAGTATGTCATTCATTCCTTGTTTCAAAAAACAAAAAACAAACTACTGCTGCTGCTACTACTGATGGTAGGGATATGTAACTGTATTTGCTTAGAATGTGTACATTGAATGAATGAGTAAATAAATAAATAAATAAACAAACTTTACAAATGTAAATGAATCCTGAAGTCTAAATCTCTACTATGGTTAGAACATTTACAACTATTTTTCAAAACCCCAAGTTTAAATGAATTAAGAGAAATCCTTGTCAGTAAGGTATTCAGAAATTTAATACTAAGATTCAGCATTATGCAAAGCCTTTTTGGATACTGCCATTCTGTATCATAATAATCATGAGGGGGTTACCTGTAGATTAGCAGACTTGGCTCAGTTGATGGACACTGGTGCATCTTCAAAGCATGAAGGTGATTTGTGAGAATATCTGATACTATATCCTTCATTCTTTATGTTCTTCAGATACATTTTTATACAGTGCTATTTACAGAACAGAGTTCTCCCCACATCCAGTAAAAGGGAAGCTTTAAAAATGCTACCTCTTTGCAGTAAAAAGGGAATGAAGAACTAACTGTACATGCAGAAAAAGGAGGATGAAAGACAAGTGTCCAAGTTGTTAAAGCTGTTAAAGTAAATGGGATCTGGTTTTAGAGGAAAAGAGCATCATGAATGGCAAGTATCCTTAACGTATTTTTGATAAGAAAGATATGAAGACAAATCCCAATTTTTAACACTTGATTACTATTTTCATCCTAAAATTCAGAATAATGATAAATAACATTGTGGTGGGCAGCAACTGCTGGATGAACCATTTTGCATACGTGCTTTATTTTAACAAAATATCTTCAACAGTACCTATGGACTTTTTTACATGAGCTGTAAGGACAGGTGGATTCTAAGAAGCACATTTCTTGCCTGTAGTTTCTTTGGGCTGGAGATCTGACTTACTCCCTGGTGAACAGAGTCCTTTCTTTACGCTTGCCTATAGAGACAGGGGGAAAAAAGTTTATGCCTAAGAGCTCTTATTTCAAAAGGGAAAGAAAGTATTTTACTGTAATCCAAAACATTTATTTTTATATCTTTTTGAGCTCCCAGCTAGAGTCAAAAAGCCTTTTAGATTTCCATAATGTTTGCAGTGCATTTGTTGAGAAATGCACTAAGACTTTTTAAATGGGAAGTGGTATACCAAAGTTTTAAAATATTTTTTGTGTTTATATTTACTGTGATATTTTATTGTTTATCTTACTGTGCATATATTGTGGATGTTTTAATTGTTGTAAATCACCATGACATGCAGATTTGATAAGTAAATAAAGTTTAGATTACAATTGTATTCATGGACTCTAACTAAACAAATATCTTTCAACTGACTGGGATCAAGACATGGGAGATTAACTGATGGATTCAGTCATTTCCAAGGGCTGATCCCTAGATTTTTATATTAACTTCTTATGTTCCATATGATAAATAAAGCCAACCTTATTTGTTTGAAGAATTACGTGCAAAAAAGAGATAACAGAGGAAAAATAGGATCTTTAGAATATAAGACAGGCTTGTTTTTCTTTTTGCACTCATAAAGGATGACTTTATTGGAACACATGTATGTACTGCTCATGTTGTTCTGTACAGTTATTGCATTTCAATATTGTGTGCAAGCAGAGTTTAAACAACAAGCCAGCATACAATGGTAAATCCCTCCCCTGTTGCTCCCATGATTCCTCTGTAGATCAGAGGTAGGCAACATGATGATCACAGGAGCACTTCCAGATACTGGTCTTGATGCCCAACAGACTCCTTGCCTTAACTTGGCATAGTTAAATCGCCAGCCTTTACCACTGCACTGCACTTAGAGTACTTGCATTTTCCTACCATTTCCTCTTCCCTGTTCCCAATTTCTCAGTTGTTGTTTTAAACCAACAAATGATTGTCTTCACTGCTGTTGATCTCAAAAGCTGGGAACCTTCCAACTGATCAATATGAGAGTATGTCCAATTAGTGCTTCTTTCCCATTCCCATTTTTATTTTTTAGTTCATTAAAAGTTCATTTTCATGATTTCCCCAAGTTATGACAGTTAAAAAAAAACAAGGGAGAGGAAACTGGTTTGAATTCACAATATAGAATGAGACAAGAATTCTTGGCAATGGGGAAATGGCTCATTGTGCCTTGTCCAGCTTCACCATACCCACAGGGTGATTCCAAATTCAATGTCCAAATCCTACAGAATGTATATAAGAGGTGGCAGCAGCTTTACATTAGCAAAGCAGAAATAATATAGGAGAAGAATGGAGTTCCATCCTGACTGGGAAGAACAGAAGATAGTTTTTTAACATGCTGGATGATATTTTTGAATTTCATTATGAAATGTGATAAGTGCTGATAATATTGTTAAGCAACGTGTGTACTATTAGAATTTATTGGACTGATGAGAGTTGCATATTCTATATTTTTTAAAGAAAATTTATTGCAGCAAAAATTAGTAATAGTCCTAAAACAATTATTAAAGAAACCATGGATGTGGAGTTGAATTTTAAGTGCAGCAGTTAATTGGTTTACATTTGAGAATAACGAGTTTTAATATTGATATAAATTTGATTAGAAACAGTGCATCATTCCTATGAGTTGAGTGTGTTATATGTAATAATCTTAGAAGCTGATACAAGCACAGATGATGAAAATCAAAGAAGGCTTGTAGTTGCTGTTACAGAATACAGCATGAGTTCCATCTATTAGGGGTGTCCAGTATAGTTCACCACCAGATGCAAATAGATAGCATTCAGTTCAAGCAGGGTTCTGACTTAAAAGGACACTAAATCTCAGTGTTACAGAGAAACAAATGCATAGTGCAATAATGAAACAACCAACAAAGAAGCTGTCTCATTTCATTCAACAACAAGAATAATCTGGAACAAATTGTCCTGCACTTATGTCCTAAGCCTGTCATTTTGTCAACAACACATCATTAAGGCTGGAACAGAAACTGCATGTTGGACTGATACACAGCTGATCTTGGAATAAAGGAAAGTTGGTATCCCAAAATTGCTCTACCAGCAAATACGTGGCAGGGAGATATGTACTGTTTGCTGCATCCCTGCATTATCCCATTTCACTTATCCTGCTGGCACATAGAACTGCATTAAGTTTAGTTCTGGCATATATTTGACCCTCATTGCTGAAGTGTCTTTTAAGTATTACATAAGTACATCAGAATAGCTCTGCTGGATCTTCCTCCAGCATTTTGTTTCTCACAGTGGCCAACCAGATGCCTCTGGAATGCTTACAAGCAGAAGCTGGAGACATAACCCTTTCTCACTGCTCTTCCCCTGCAACTGGTATTTTGAGGCCTGTTGCCTGTGTCCTGAAGGTAACATGAAGACTCAATGTTAGCCCTAATAACCCTTGACAGACCTGTCTCCTATGAATTTCTCCAATCCCCTTTTAAAGCTATCCACGTTAGTGGCCATTGCATCTCGTGATAATAAATTCCACATGTCAGTTATGTGCTGTGTGGTTAACCTTTTAATCATCTTCATTAGATAACCCCTGGACCTAATATTTTGAGAGAAGGGAAGACACTTCTACATGGCCCCTTTCTCCATGACATGCATGATTTTATTGTATATTATGCACCTGAAGATTATTGACTATAAAACTGATACTATTCCAGGTCATTATGGCTAATGGAGATCTTATTTATATTAGGAGTCATAATTAAGAGGCATGAAGATTCAGTAATTACCCTCTAATCTTTGGAAAAAAAACAAAGATACTGAACCATTGTTGTTTATTTCTGTTTGCTGACATTTCAGCCTTTTTCCTAGGTTCTTACAGACAACTTGGCCCTTTGCTTCTTAATTCTTTTGCGTGCCGTGAGCCAACCGAAACGTTCATGTTTTAGGGCTGAGGTATATAACCTTCTTAATTCTCTATCCTGTATGCAGTTTGCAAATATTGGGCACAACATTTTATTTTATATTTGACAAGACTACACTTTATCATATACTCTTTTCTGTCAAAGCGTGGCATATGTCCAAGGTGCTTCACTAACAGAATTTAGGTGCAAGGAAAGACTTTCTAAGATTTCTTCAACACTTCAAAGTGATACACATTTTGTATCATCTTACTTATGTTTCTAGCCCATCTCTTACTCAAACAAGTCCTCAAGCTGTCTACTAGTGGTTAAAATATAAAATACAAGGAATAAAACAACAAAATCATGGTTCCTGTTGCTGTTTCTTGTGCATTTCTTTATATCATTTCCCTATGTACTTCTTTAAGATAAAAATGGATAAAGAACAAAAGTTAGCAAAGGTTACCAAAATAAATATAACATTAGAAAATTACACATACATACACTTGTCCTATATTATTATATTTCTTCTAATAGCAGAGGCAATATCCCTCTGAATTATTGATCATTGGGGAACATAAGCAAGAAGCAAGCAAGAATATAAGCTAATGTCTTACATGAGGCCTTCAAATAAGAATGTGGCCACGGTGGGAACAGAGTTAATCTAAATAAGTATTTAGCCTGATCCATGAGAGGTGGTTCTTATGAATAATATGGGAGTTCAAGCTTTTGGCTGTTTTCATAGTGGTTTGGAGAACACAGGTATAATCCTCATTTTTGTGTTTTATTAATTTTCTTTCTGGAATTCCTGTGCAATGTCTTTGCTTGGCATCATTGTTTATTAGCACTGTACATGAAAGACCTGTTCAAATTCTCTCTATCTGGTTTTATTTTATTTTATTTCTCATCCTGGGGATGCCCCTTTCATCTTTCCTTTTTATATGTGTCTAAACAAGAATGGCTTTGCAACAGAGAATTTCTTCTCTCTCTCTCTCTAGTTTCCTTTTAAAAAAGATCTCTAGGTGACATTTTAACCTGTGTCATGTTCACAGTACAGCATCGTAAGTAATATTCCAGGAACTATTCTGCTGCTTCTTAAAAAGGATAGGACCCCAGAGATATCTTTAAATATGTCTGTAAAGTGAGAGGTGCCAGGAGAAAGATAATATGCCTGATTATAGTTATTTACCTTACATTTTTCATTCTCCTTTAACTGGGTGTAATTTAAGGGCATGAAATCTCTTACTGGAACTGTATTTGCATTAAACAGCTCTAAGCAACCATGAAAGTGCATAGGCTGAAAAATTGACAGGCTGGGTTCCTAGAATCCCAAAGTAGCATTTTTGTAATAGGCATACAAACAAATCAAATAAACACGTTCTGCTTCAGTGATTTAAAGAATATGGTCTTGGGGGTAATTTGTCTTTTTTCCTTCCTTTATTTTCTCTCTCTCTCTCTCTTATAAAAAAAAGAAAAAAAAACCCCTATCATGTTTAACCTTCTCTGTTGCTATCTCTAGTTTGCAGTTCCTCCTAACAGTCTTTTGCAAATTCCAAGTCTGTTGTTGGACTTGCCCAGTTCTGTGTGTTAGATTCCCACAAGCTACAAAGTTGCCTAAAAATGCTGAGATTACTTGGAGGGTGATCTTTTTCTTCTTTTACTACTTTCATAATGTATGTATTATTTGTTTTGCTTTTAAATTCCCAGCAGGACATTTATTGTAGTAATTTAATTCGCAGTAATTGGAGACTCAGTGTGGTGCAGTGGTTAAATCAATGTTGGCAACTTTAAGATGTCAGGACTTCAACAGGACTAGCAAGGCTGGATGGGGAATTCTGGGAGTTGAAGTCCTGACATCTTAAAGTTGCCAACGTTGAGAAGCACTGGGTTAAATTGTAGGGCTAGCACTGGGGAGCCCAAGTTCAGGTCTGCCCCCATCCATAGAAGATCACTGGCTGACTTTGGGGTCAGAGATGATGGTGTGGGGAAAAGGAAGTGCTATATGGGCTACTTTGAGTTCTGGGGAGAAAGGCAGGATATAATTCTAATCAATCAGTAAATAAAACCATGTAAAGTAAGAGCAGGTGACAGGTTCAGGCCTGTTAATACTTGGATGGGAGAGCACCAGGATATCCCCTGTGTTGCTAGACTGGGAAGCTGAAAGAACATCATGGAAGAAAGCAATGATAAACTCACTTCTCTATTGTTGCTAAGAAAGCCACCTGGATGTGTAGGTGTAGTCCCCAAGAATCAAGTTGCACTCACAACACTCCCTTAGTTCAAGAGACATAAATAGAACAAATAACAAAATTAAGCGGTATAATCACTTACAAAGTTCATTTGCTGTAAAAGCAAATTGCAGCATTTTAATGCAATGTATTAATTTCTTTGAAATTATCCAACCCTAATTCTGTTGACATCCCACGCCTGTAGCAATGTGGCTATGTAAATAAAGCTTATTTTCAGTGTGGGATATCCAGTTTTATCCTTTCCTTGATTATTAACTTGTGAACTCAGTGAAGTTGGCAGCCAAATAGTCATGCATAGGATTTAATTTAATTTTAATATCTGTAACTCCTGGCAAGTTTTTATTATGATATCTGTTAAACATTGAAGCTTAGTTTATTTAAATCCATTAAAAATCCTTTTGCATTTTTTTCCCTGGCTGGTGTGACTGGGCAGGGCTTTGGAAGTGATGGTCAGCCTTTCCCTTTGACCTGCCTCACCATTTAGGATTGCTCTTAGAGAAATTTAAAGGTACTGCCATTTTATTTTTTATTTTGCAGATGCACTCTCTCTGACATGCTACAATATTAGAGTTTTCAGCCTTGACTTCTATTAGGATGGATGTGGGAATATTGACAATTAACTGACCTACTTTCGCTGGATTCTAGTCAGACTTCTGAACATTCAGTTTTAATGCAGTGTTTTAAGACAGGCTTCAGATAGATACCCAAATCTCCTTTTCAAAACAAATTTTTACTCTCTTTGAAAATTCTCTCCTGAGATGGTGCTCCTAAATGTCCTTTCTTGATGTAAGCCCCATTAAAATGGATGGGAGTTATCTCAAAATGCATTTGAGCTTTGTTATTTTGGAAAACACAGTTTGTTTGGAACAATTTCATATTATCCATTGCCTATTTTCTAGCAATTTTGTTATACATTTGCTTATTATATGATATTTGAACTGAGGTCCATATTTCTCCTCCTACTTTATATTAAATTTCTACTTCTCCTTTGCAAACAGTACATTTAAATTAAGACTTGTCAGCCCAGACCTAATTAATGCTCTCACAGTAATGTTTTCATCTTCCAGAGGTGAAATTGACTTAAAGACTGTCCCTCGTGATATGAGTTTAAAGACTGGTTGAGCTGTGGATTTAAGAAAAGTTCCTGTGTTTTGTTCCAATGTTACTGACAAAAAGGCTTCTGTATAATTAAAATAGTTGTATTTGAAACTTAATAAAGTGTATGGCAAGTAAGCATGAAAAGAACTGGTGATATTATAAACTGAAATGTATTTTATTACTGCATAGAACAATTATTTATTTTATGGCTGAATTCGGCTGATACACCATTACAATCACAGTGTGACACAGAAATTTAGGAGTGAAGTAACACAATGGTAAAGAACTAAATTAAACTGGATGGTAACTGTGCCATTTCTTTAAACAATTAAGAGCAAATGTTAAATGGATTGACATTAGGGCCACAGGGCACAAGGGGGTAAGTTTTTAACCCTTTCCTCCTCCTCCTGTTTAAAATACTATTCATTTGATGGAGACTCTTGGTAAGGCATTTCTCTTAGATTCAAAAGGGTCTTCTCTTTAAGGGCAAACAGTAACAGGCAAGGAGAAGTAAGTTCCTTTAATTCCACACTATCAAATGAATAACTAAATAACTCTCTCCACATACCAGATTCTCATCTGGCCCCATGCCTGCTTTTAATTTTTTCTAACTGTGAAAAATTCTAACTCTAAGATATGTACAGAGTAATCCTGTGACTATTTCTTAGAAGAATATGCCACTGTGTTTGGGGGAGGGGGTCAATTAGAAAATGCTCATAGGTTTCCATTCTGAGTTTTATGCCACCAGGTTCTCTTGTGGCAAGCTCATAAAATAGTAAATGCTACCCTATGGAACAGCATGTTCCCTGCAGTGTGGGTGGCCTGATCCTGTTGGCCTTGAAAAAGATGGTTTTTCTCCTGGACTTGGGCCAGGGATTTGATGAGCCTGGTTTGTAATGGTTAAGAATATGATTGTGGTTGGTCTTGGATGTACTGTTTATTGTTGTTTTCATTTCTCTTGGTTATTGTTTTGGCTTTCTGTTTTAATCGACTCACAGTTCACAAGTTGGGGGGCTTATATGTTGATTCAATAAATAAAATAGGCTTGTTGCTATGTTTTCAGTTTCAATTTCATGTTTGCAACACAGGAATTGTAGTATTGGTAAGCCTTACAGGATTCTTGTTTAAGCAGCCATTCTCATATGTCCACAGCTGATACTTCTGAGAACTGAAGTCCATACATTTAAGTCCCTGCAAGCTGGGGAGAGTTTCTGTAAAGATTGAGATCGTGCATATGAAGTGATCTGAGCACTAAGAAATGTTAAATAAATACTTAATATTTTATTGGCTACAGGTATTGTAGCAAGACATTTGATAAGAGCTGGACACAAAATGCAAAATGTGCAAATAGTTTATTTCCTTTGCATTTGACTTGTCTTAATTTTCCTGGCATGCTAAGTGCTAGATAGAGCTGAAGAGTAAAATCATTAATAGAAAAGCTAAGTCAGAACTTCACCAGTTCTCTAAAAATATTCTAGAAAGAGGTCACTTTTCTTTTTTTTTAAAGTTAATAGAGATTTTGTTTCCAGGCTAAAAAGACTAAAAATAAACAGCTGTATAGTACTTCATTAAGCTTACTGCTTGGAGTGATTTTTCCCATTGATTAGTCTCAGGGCTAATGGCAGTTCATTCCTCATTTCATTGCTAATTAACATCAGCTCTGCTTCTGACCATTTGACCGCATTGTATCTATGAATGTGTGTGAACTAGGCAAGAAGCTAGAGTTCCTTCTTATCAAACTGAGAAGAACAACTGCACAGCACATGTTTTTCTAGATTCTTCCTCAGGAGAATATAAAAGCAGAAACAACTTAAATGTTTTTTGAGGAAAACGCTAGAAAAAAACCCCTATTCTGTATAGTTAAACTTATGATAGAAAGGTTATACAGCCTGGATGAGGGATGGCAACTAATGTCATTCATATCTGGGCCCTATGTTGTACCAATTTAATATAATTAACCAAATAATTGGTTAATTTTGTGAGTGATATTTCTCC
Source organism: Liasis olivaceus (assembly GCA_030867105.1). NCBI lineage: Eukaryota > Metazoa > Chordata > Lepidosauria > Squamata > Pythonidae > Liasis > Liasis olivaceus. The sequence continues at coordinate 285,166,018 of CM061349.1, forward strand.
TCTTTCTGAATCAACTCAAACACCTTATTTGTAGTACTTTTGCCTCCTTCAAATATGCCACATTTAAGAAACTTTCAGAAAAAAAGGACTGCACTTATATGAACTGACAGATCAATGGTGGAACACCATCACAGCATCAGATGGATGCTAGTGGGGAAATCTCATATGAATGCATCTTCTGTCAGTATAGTTCGGTATACTGACAAAAAGTGGAGCATGTCCAAAGTAAGAGAGACAGCCTTACACCTAGCATTGCATGTGTAATTCTAAAGCTTTGGGTCTTTTGGTCCTAATATGCTGAGCTTCAGGGCAAATATGGACTGCACAGAAATGGGCAGGCAGCACTGCAGTCTTGACTATATTCAATGGCCAGGACCTTTGGCATTCAAGTCCTTGTGCAGGAGTTGCCTCAATCACTTCCACCAATATTGTTTGTAGCCTTAAAGCTTCAAATTAATCCCTAAAAGCTTAGCCTAAGTTTTGGTGTATTGTACCCTGCAAGCCACATCTCAGTGAAACTTTTCATCCCAGTCATGATACAACTCTGTTAGTCCCAGTGGTACTGGCCATACGTTTTCTTCCAGGCATATTGGACTTGTATGGTTATGGAAATCTCATGTATCTCATAAGAGTTTCACTGTCTTCCACAGGAATGTGGTATCTGCCCACAGGGGAGGCTGAGAGAACCAGACCTTGGAATTGCTGTATATCTAAGATTCTTTTAAATACAGGCCAAGCAGAGATATTCTCATTACTAACAATGTCATTATTAGACATTGACAACACAATTTATTCTTAATTGGCAACACAGAACTAGGAATTTTACTAATTGCACTTCATCCTAGTGGATATCAGAGATGTATACAAGAGTCATGAAAAGGCTCAAACATATCATAAATTTAATACAACTTAATGGTAAAATCAGGGCATGTTTCTTGAGCATTTAATTTCCTGCATGTGAGCATGATTTTCAAACCCAAGTGTCGTGTTTGTTTATGTACTGCATTTTTAAACTGCCCAACTTGTTCCTTTCAGATATTCCAAAAATAGCCAGAGTATAAATTATTTTAGGTCACATACTTCAACAATTTAAGAAAAAAAGTATCACAAATGGACAAAACTTTGGAAATTTCCAAAAAAAAAAAAAAAAAGAGTTTCATATGGGATGTGTATTCTGAACACCTTCCAGTTCTTAGGACTGATCTGTGCACTAGATGAAGCAGGATCTCTGCAGGAATAGTAGAAAAAAAGCAGGACAGTAAATACTTAAGAGTTCTTGTACGTGTTCTTCCACTTCTGGGGCATAACAATGGATCTAAACCCATCACAGGACAAATTGTCATCTACCTAAATGAGGTATAGGTAGGAGAAAAGCAAGAAACGTTACAATGCATAGAACAATTTTGCCAAGCAACTAGCTGTAGATGATAATAAAGGAATGTAAAACCAGAATTGGCAATGGACATGTTCTGGGGGGTGGGGGAAATCCCCAACATCTTTAATGAAATTAGTTTGCTCCTGTTCTGGGTGAAAAGGTCAATTTTTCCATAAAATTCAAGTGAATGGGCATTGTAGAAACATCTACTAAACTTGGCATAAAACAAATAACATTATCATATAGCCTTGGGTCAATTCCAGATCACAGCATTTTGTTTTAATTGAATTGAGTATTGCATTTCAATTTGTGGAAGGTTTTTTTTTTTCCCCATCTTATTCTTACATCTGGAGGCATTTGTATCTTTGGACTAATCACAAAATCAGTCTTATATAAATCTATCTGTTGGGAATGTTCACTGGAGAGCAAGCATGCCTGAATGATAATCCTCTTTTGCCTGCTTTGGAATGGAATTGTTAGCTCCATTGTTCATTGGTCAGGTCTCCACAAACAATCTATCACTAGGATTGATTTAGTGGGCTTGGGGCCCAATTCTAAAAACATCCAACTAATTTCATTCACAAAGTCAGCTGGAAAAAAAAAACATATCTTATTTGCTTCTCTGGATTTGATCAGAGTGAAGAAAGGAGATTTTGTCAGCCTTACCAGGTAGACAAGACAGGAAACACGACCAGATGAGCTAATTCTATTTTATTGTAAGGCTACATTAACAGAATCTTGCAAGTCGGAAAGTACAGTTCTCCCTGTTTCCTTTACACCCCAAGAAATTAGGGAGGGTCTCTTCTGAGCCTCTTGCCCTGCCCACTATCCAAGTGCAGACTATACTGTCCCTTATCTGACCATTCCCTAGGCAGTGTCTCTGGGCCCCTTCTTCCAAGTTCATTCCCACATGCCATTACAGATTTATACAAATAAAGCTGATTGCATGAATAGGTATTAGCAGAACTGGACCATATTTAGTAATTGTCAATGCTTTGAGGTAGGCCAGGTCAGAAAACAGATTCCATTAGGACTAATGGAACTCTATTGTTGCAGGATATAACAACAGAAACTTGAAAACCTGACAAGAGATTCTCTCTCTCTCCCTCTCTCCCCCCTCCCCCCCACATCCCCATTATGGCAAAGAAAATCAAGGTAAGGTAATCCTGAGTTTCTTCCTCACCCCCTCCTCCTTTCCAGAGCTAAAGTGGTATTTACATAATGGATACTGAATGCTTCTCCAAAGCCACCTTCATTACTGCCTCTACGGTAAACATCCTATCTGCTAGAAAAATTCACAAGTTGCTTTTCCTGTGTAGTCAGTCACAATCTTTTTATGAGCCCTTGCTATTGTTCATACTTTATAATTAGTTTATGACTACAACTGATGGTTTTATTGATTTCTACATCAAAATGTTTGTACCATCACTTGTACAAGACACAAGATTTCTACATTAGATCTATGTAAAGAATGAGAGTACTTCTCTTCAATCTGATTCTTCTAATAACAATATAATGAAAAGTGTAATGGCAAGAGTGAAAACAATATTAAAACTTCTATAATACAAATCAGAAATGAAAATAATAAAGTAGTAAAAATTAGTTCCAGAGAATTTCTCCTGCATTTTTCCCACCAGTTCTCATTTGAATTAATGTAAAAAAAAAAAAAAAAAAAAAAAAAAATTACTTTAGAAAGGGTTTCAAAGGGAAGCCATTTGTGACAAGTTGTGGTTAAAATACCATTTGTGGAATAAAATAGATGACAGTTGTTTAAAAGATGTGCTGAATAAGCTGTTTCACTGTGTGGTGCTTCCAGATAGAGCGTTCCTAGCATAATTGGTCACAGGGTACAGTGCAGTTCTCCCACCTTTTACTCTTTGAAACTTTTGAAGGGTGGGAAGAAAAAAGATGGAAGTGGTGGAATAACACAAGAGGATTATATATGGAAGGGGCAAGAGATGGGGCCCCTATAAAATCCCAGCCCAATATATATTTGCATTGCAGTCAATTACTTGGTAAGTTTATTCAAAAGTAGCCATTATCTGATGGTTGATATGATTTGGAACAGTATAGAGAAGTACTGTTATATTTGCAATTAAGGTCTCAAAAGCAAGAACAAGGGCCACCCTTCCAAGAAGAAAGAGAAGTATACAACCATATTATTTCTATGTAGTAGCTCTTCAGGAGGCCTGGCCTTGGCTGATTCTCAGTAGATATTCTTATTAATTTGTCAAACTAAATGTTACTTTTTTGTTTATCAACTATTGTGCAGTTTTAACCCTCTGCAGAGAGAATTAAAGGACACCATATTTCGCACAGGACAAATTATTCTTACCATGCTTCCCAGTTATTTTGAAGCAATATTGGCTTTTTAAAATAATACACAGCAGACTGTTATAACCCTAGAGTGATTAATGGTTTTTGCAATGCAATAGATGGTCACCCAAAGAAGAAGAATACTGTAGTTGTGGTCTGACATGTCATTGCTATATTCAGTACATTTCTCCCTACCCTCAAAATATTTTCTGTTGAAGTTCTAGAGAAAAAAAGTTTCATTAGTTAAGCAGCTAGGAGAAAGAGGGAAAAAGGGATACAACAGTGCAACAGGATTGATTGTAATATGCCTCTTCTTTTAGCAGGAAATCCATTATTTTTGGAGCTATTAAATGATGAAAAGGATTAAGAAAATAAAAGAAAATAAGCAGGACTGTCTTTGTAAATCTAATAAAGATGATAACAGACTATTTTGTCGAATTTGCATATGAATTTATATCATTCTAATCCATTGGCAAACAGCGTGCAAAGTGAAAAGATAGATTTGTACTGGCCTTATCAAGGGATGAAAATCCTATACAATCTTTTGGCAAAGAAATCTTGTTTTCTTTACAAGCTTTCATTTTCTTTGGAAAGCAAACTATGGATCTTGCATTGGTTATTCCATCTTAATTCACAGATTGCTTCTGATAAAGCTGCGAATTCAGCTTCTGCAGTAGACAAGGCAATGGAGGTTTGTTTCCTTGCTTTCCATGCAATTGTAGATTCACCAAATTTACAAACAAACCCAGTTATGGACTTTCTGTCACTTTCTTCTGCAAATGAACTATCAACAAAAATTACAGGCTTTTCTGACCCATTAGTTGGCATTTTAAGACAAAAATCTATTGTACCTTTTAAATATCTCATTAATCTTTTCAATCCTAGCCAGTCATGTTCTGTAGGATTAGCCACCTTACGGCTCAAAATCCCAACAACATAAGATACATCTGGACGTGTCCATTGTGCTAGGTGTAGTACAGAACCAATCACAGAATGATACATTGCAGGTGTTTCACACAACTTTTCACATGTTTCATTTTTCAAAAAATCACAAGTCATTGGAGTTTTTACAGGTTTTGCATCTAACATTCCCATGTGTGTTAACAACTGTTCTGTCTTTTTCTTTTGACTTAGATAGATTTCTCCATTTTCAGCTCTATGCACTTCAATCCCAAGGTAGTATCTTAACATACCTAGATCTTTCAATTTAAAATATTGCTCCATTTGCTTGGCAAACTCTTTTACCATGTTTAAAGAACTAGTAGCAAGACAGAAATCATCAACATAAGTGAGAAGTACTATATAATCTTTTCCAGTTCCTTTGGTATATACACATTGATCAGCTATTGATTTCTTGAAACCAATTTCCAACAAAGCTTTATCTAAGCATTGATGCCAACATCTCCCAGCTTGTTTCAATCCATACAGTGCTTTACGCAATCTGTATACTTTCTGGGAATCCTCACATGTGTAACCTGGAGGTTGCTTCATATACACAGTTTCATGAAGCTTAGGGTTTAAATAAGCTGTATCTACATCAAAATGATGTACAACCATGTTTCTTTGTGCAGCTAAGGCCAACATTACACGCAATGATTCAGGCCTAACTGTAGGTGCAAATGTAAGATTATAATTCACAAACTGTTCTTTTGAATAACCTTGTGCAACCAATCTAGCTTTATACTGAACAGTATTATCAGGTAAAAGCTTTTTTCTAAACACCCATCTGGAATCTATGGCTTTTTCTGATGCAGGTAAATCAACAATTTCAAAAACATTCTTATTTACTAATGCATTGAACTCAGTATCCATAGCTTCATTCCATTTATCTTGTTCATCAATTGGCAAGGATAACATTTCCTGAAAATTTTGTGGTTCACAAGTTATTTGACACACCCTGACTTGTTGAATAACAAATCTTTCTGGTGGAACACCTTTTGTTATTCGTGTTGACCTACGAGGAATCTCAAAACTCTCTTGTATTTCCTCTACTTTCTCCTCTTTCTTTTCTATTTCAGCTAAAGCCTCTGCTTCTTGCTTTATCTGTGGAGAGGAGGGTTCAACAAGTGGTGTTAGCTCTCTAGCTAAATCTGTGTGTGACTCCAAAAAAACCTCTGAATTTGCATGCAGCCTTTGCCATTCAGAAGGCTCTTCAAAATTAGCATTTCTGGAGATAATTACCTGGTTTCGGCCCAGATAAAACCGATAAGGGTGGTGTGGATCTTCCGATAACCTTTTGACTCCTGAGAATAACCAATAAATCTCAAACACTGTGTTTTTGGTTGGTTTTTCCTTCTTTGAGACTTAGGAATTTGTACATAAGCAAAAGTTCCAAATGTACGCAGATGCTTTAAGCACGGATGTTTACCATACAGCAAAAAATAAGGAACTTCATTCACAGCTGAATTCCAATGTCTGTTAGTAAGAAATACTGCTGTTAAAATAGCTTCTCCCCAGAATCTGGCTGGCAATTGAACATCAATGAGTAAGCTATCCTTAATTACTTTCAAAACACCGATCTTGTGCTCAGCAATCCCATTTTCAGCAGACATGCCCACATTTGTTAATCTGTGGAAAATGCCTTTCTTATGTAGCCAATTTTTAAACTCAAGACTCATAAATTCACCCCCTCTGTCAGTTTGCAAACTCCCCACTTTATATCCATGTCTTTTTTCAACCATAGACACAAATTCTTTGAAACGAGAGAATGCTTCAGACTTCTGTTTCAACAAATAACAAATTGTGAAACGTGTTTTATCATCCACTAAAACAAACATGAATCTTGCTCCCCCCTCACTTGGAGGAAACGGACCAGCTAAGTCAGCATGCACAAGAGCAAATGGTCTTGTAGAAATCCTGCTGCTTTTTCTGGCGACAGGGGCAGATTTTATCTTAGATTGTTTACACACAGTACAATCAAGAAACTTAGAACACTTCTTGAATCTCAGTTTTGGATACACTTTGGCCATTTGTGACAAACACTTCCATCCAGGATGACCTAATACTCTATGATAATGATGAATGCATTTATCATGTAAAGGAACATTACCTGCACAACTTCCAATTAACACATCTTGTTTTGGAAGCATTTCATACAATTGATTAACCATTCTCCCTCTTGCACATTCTTTTGTAACATAGCATTCAGAACCTTGGAACATAACAGAATAACCAATGCTAGGTGTCCATAGTTTGTGTAGGAACACCTGTCTCTGTTAGAAATCAAAGCAGACACCAGTCTAGTACTCCCTTGTTTCTTAACTGTTGCTTTTCCACGACGGACAAACCTTCTGGAACTCTCAGCAGGCTGATTTTTTATAGGACAGTCTTTTATAAGGTGCTTGGTAGAATTACAATGAAAACATTTTCTCACCAAATATGCATATTCTGTGCCAGCTGGAGAAGGTTGCTGCTTTACGTTATCAAGTCTTTTCTTAGGATTAGTCTGCATATCACGTGTGCATTGTATTTCTTGCAACCTGTTGGTTAGATACTCCACTGTCAGGTCCGCAAGTGGTAGCGACTGTACGGCCTCTACGAGTATGTCAAAAGACTCATCCAGACTTGAAAGAATTATACATGCTCTTTGTTGCTTGGGAATGATCAGATTACGATCTGCCAACTCAGCAAACAAAGTTTTCATCTTATTCAGGTGCCCAATTACATTAGCTCCTGGCTCCAACTTAAGGTTATACAACTGCTTTGTCAAACTTACGATAGTAGATGAAGTTTGCCTCGCATAGATCCCACACAAAGCCACCCAGCATGCGTTAGCAGTTTCCAAACCATGAACATGCACCAATTCTGAAGACTCAAGTCCCAAAATCAAATTACCATATGCACGGTCCATCAAAGATTGCTCTTCATTCGTGGGTGCCACTGGGGGTGCGTTGTTTACATAACGCCAAAGCCCCTCTCTCATGAAAAAGAATTTTATCTTTATATTCCATGTTTGGTAATTCTTTGAATTCAACCTTTCAAATGGAAGGCTCACTGCTGCAGGTGGAGCTGCTGCCATATTTCACTTAAAACAAGCACTCAACCACCGAGAAAAAAATTCAAACCTCAAACGAAACAGTCACAGACAGGGTAATAAATCTATAAATCACCCGTCACTCAGGAATTTCAGTCCTTGCTTCCAGCACTCCTGGATTCACGCCTTGGACATCATCCCTGGAACCTCATGCCTGGAATCCTGTTCTGGAACCACTGACCTCAGTCCTCAGTCCTGGGCACTTGGTCCTGATTCTGCATCCTGGGTCCCCTCTGGACTCAGAAACTTAGCCCTGAGCCCTGGGTCCTGAGCTCTGGGCCCATAACCTGTTGTGCAGAGTGCAGCAAAAATCCCAAAAATCCTGCTCTCAGGAAAAGTACACATCAGCATGAGAGCTTGCAAAATGCAATATCCATAGTTTGCTTTCCAAAGAAAATCCAGTCAGAAAATATAAACTAACTGGTCTTTATTGATAAAAATGCAAAACTTCATAAAATACAAGTTGCATACAAAATATAGGATATAACAAAGACTTCTTCTCACCTTAGCTTCCAAGACTTAACCACAACAAAGTCTCTAGCTAAAAAACACTCTCAGAGAAGAGGTACACTACTTGGTTACTAGTTAAGACTACATAACCTATAAAACCTACATGATTAACTATACAAGACAAAACTGACCTGAACAGGCTGGGCATTTAGCCCTCCCGTTATACTGCCAGCATGTACACCCCCACTGAATAACTAACATACACATTACAGTAGGTGGCAGTAAAAAGCATAACAGGGTCACAAGATTCTTTGTTTACATTAGCTTCATAGAATAATCTTGACACCTGTTTTTGTATAGGAAACGGGATGACCTTCTTCCCATGAGAAAATCCTGATAGTTTCCATAAAGTCCATATCTGTAGTCTCAGCATCTAGATGTTTGGCATTCTTAAATGTACTTCTTTTCTTTTCCAAAGACAAGATTGTTTAATGGAAGTTGATCCAGTCAGAATACAGTAATAGAGTATATTCTGTGTTATTATGGCTGATCCTACAAGCTTTTTTGCTGAATCTGTGGCTGATAGGGCTGAGCCCTGAAGCCTGGTAGGAAAGCTTTTCTTCATTCCTGTTCTAAAGTCAGAATTTACTCCAAGCACATGCTCAGGACCTGATGTGCAGCATAGTTGGTGGCTGTCGGAGGTCCTGATAAATGATTTATCAGCTCAGTAGACCCTTATCATTTCTTCAGGATGTTCAGTTGCTCAAAGTACTTCATGTGCATATGCACTATGCCAACCCAGTATATTAACTTTGGGTAAGAGACTAACTTGCTCTAAATCCTATCCAGTGAGTTCACGACAGAGATAAGATTCAGTCACGGAAATTCCTGACCCATCATGCAATCCCTTTATCTGCCATGCTGTACCCCTTTCTTTAGATAAAGAAAAGGTCTGGATTTGAAACTTGAAGTGTGATTTAGATCTGTGCCTGATATTTATTTAATGCTCAGGTACCTGGCTGAGGTGATTGGTTGGGTTGAATCGCTTAGTCTTTCAAACCAAAGGCATTGTTGCCCCATTACTTGCAATACTTTGATGGTTTCTAACATACAATTTTCCAGACCATGATGGTCACAGCAACATTGCTATTGAAGAAAATTTTGTTTCATTACTTCATTGTAACATATTCAGTTATTTTCCAAATTGTTTCTTTTAATCAAGATGAGGTTTTCACCAGCTCAATCATTTAACTTGTGACCTGCCCCTTGCAAGTCCAGTTGGACTAATGTCATTCCAAAATTAATGTTCTGTGCTTATGTTATTAGCTGGTCATAAGCATTCCTCACTTTGTCAGCTATATTATCCATACTTCTGATCAATTTGTATTTGATGGAGTATTAGAATTAAAATCAGTTCCTTTAATTATTATCTAGAAAACAATATTCAGTTGCTCCATTACTATGAGTCTTAAAGAAAGAGCAAGTTGAAAATTTTCTAAAATGTTGGGATTAGTACCTGCCAGCTGGCATGGATAATATTTTTGGGTGCATAATTTTTTTTTTTTGATAAAAAAATGTTATCTCTGTTTCTTTGTGGGAATTATAATCTACGGCTTACTTTATTTAAAGATTTTTTTCTAGGTAGCCTTTCATTCCTTCCACTGTTCTATTCTCTGCAGTATTGCCTCACCACAGAAGCACTTGTATCTCCCTCTGATGGCATCAGTTTCCATTCCATTCACAGTGGTGAGGGATCATATCTCTGATCCACTTAGAAACACAATGATCTCTACCCCTGAGAATGCAAACACTTTCTCAGTCAAATCTATTGATCTACCATGTTCTATTTCTGGGTTTCCATTCACTCACTTGCTGTTTGGGATGCTAGATATTATTTCTGGGGGAGAGTGAACTTGCTTACTAAGAATGAAAAAAATCACTTCTGAACAAACTAAATATAGAATTTCAGTGGTATCTAATTTTGGGCACCTTTGGGCTAGGTTGCAGTCTTAATATGTCATGCTGTATTATTTGTTACATGTAATTTTTGTTTTTAATGTAATGATGAGTTAGGAAGGTAAAATTGTTTAATGATGATTAAAGTGTTGCATTCTGGCAGAATTTGGCTTAAAACAATAACTGTAGCCATTGAGAAGATTTTCAAGACATTTAAGAGTCTAGCTATGCAACCCTGCTGCTGTCAGTCAATATTACCGGTTACAGTTTAATGGGTTCTCCATCTAATCTAAACTACCCTCTTTTCTGGGAATAATTCCATTTATTCTTATTTAATTATACATAATATTTATATCACACACACACACATATTGCTGGACTAGGAGCAGAGGGACCCAGGTTCTAATCCTCTCTTAGATATGGAACTATGGGTGATTTGGGGCCAATTGCTCTCTGACAGCCCTAGTTGGGGAAGCCTAAAAATGTCTATCTACCAACCTGCACTGGACCATAATGGTAGATTATGGACTAAAACCTTCAGTGCAGAGGCATCCACCCTGCAGTGGATTGATTTGAGCTGATATTAATAGTAATATCAATGTACATTAATACAGTAAATGCCATCTAAAATAGCAAAATGCCACTCATAATCTTCAAAAATGGAATGGCATATAAATTGAGAGCCAGTTCAGTGTAGTGGTTAAGGTGCTGGCCTAGAAACCGGGAGACTGAGCTCTAGGCCTGCCTTAGGCATGGAGCCAGCTGGGTGACTCTGGGCCAGTCCCTCTCTCTCAGCCCAATCCACCTGACAGGGTTGTGGTTGTGGGGAAAATAGGAGGCAGGCGTATTAGGTATGTTCACTGCCTTGAGTCATATATAAAAAATGTAGGATACAAATCTAATAATAATTACTAATAAAGAATAATACAATAACATCAGCAGCCATGGGTAGTGCAACAGCACCAATAGGGGATGTCAAATGCAATAGCAAATAGAGACATTTTCAGTGTGCACCTGAAGTATAACTTTAGTCTTATAATACTTGCCTAGTAGCAAACTGAAAGCTAATATAGTTCTTTCATTAACAGTGTTGTGGAAGTATTTGGTTTCTTACAAAGTAAACTCCATTTTAAACTTGCTTTGAGATAAAAGATGTGAAGCCCCATCTTTTATCGCAAAGCAAGTTTTTGTTAATCAACAAGTAAGGTTTTCAGCGCATGAGTCATTATGGATAAGCTTTCCTTCTTCACAAATCGCTATAGCTGCTGTACCAACCTATCCCAGCTCCTTGTCATTGCAGGGGTAATTTATTGCTATCCAAGTTTTGTAACACTTCAGAGTTACTGGAGTCAGGAATCATACCCCATAGCATTTCTGCCTTGCTGGATTTCAGACTTCGCTTATTGCCCTTTATCTAGATCATTTCAGCATCCAGGTGCTGTTCTTAGATTTGCATGACCTTTCCTGATGTGGATGTGAAAGAAAAATACAATATTCTGATAATTATTTTCAGCAGCTTTATACTGCTATTCGATGGCTTTGGAAATATATGATGGTTAATTCTGATATTTTTTGATGCAGTTGCCAGGAAGTTCAGAGACGCTGCCACATCAAGGGATCCAGGACTGGCTTAGTTCAGAACCAAATCTGAAATCAGGCTGGGTCTAAGTAAAGCAAGAGTATATGGAATTAGATTGTCATTAATTTCTCAGGTACCTTTCTGATGAAAAAAGAATGTGCAACTGGGCATCATCTTGTTTCCTGTGCTATAATCAATACTACTTTTGGATCCAAAGCAGGATTTTTTAGGGCTGATCATATAACTACCAGTCTTTGAACAATGTATTCACTATAACCTCTCTCTCCCCTCCATTTTAATTAACCGTGATATATAGAAATTTAAAAGTGGGAGTGAGCAAATATATCCTTAGAATACTCAGTAATTTTAGCACATGGAGCTGTGGGGGCTTGGAGTCTTGGCCATCTCATAACCAACTCCAGCTAAACAAATGACCCCAAACCAATGCTAGACAGTGATTTGAGGATGAATGGAAGCAACAAAATAAACCTTTTTTTTTGCTGTCCACAATGCCATGCAATAGATATGCTCACTGCATGATGACTTCTCTGCAAGATATACTCTAGCCGTAGTCCAGCCTGTTTTTGACTCAATTCCCCTGAATACTGAGTGCAAGGTATGAGCAATCATGCTTTTCTCCAGGTTGTTTCCCATGCCTAAACTGATCCCACTTTCTACATCAGAAAACTAAATGCTGAGCAATCAGTTCATAAGATCTACCCTGATGGCATTTCATTTCATATACTTTTTGTCTTCTACCAATATGTCCTGTCTTATCAGGATCATTTCACTTCAGTAGCCTTTCTGTCTCCCTTGTTGAAGTGTGCTCTTATCTGCCAAATCTCTGTTCTCTTTTAAATACTGTTTAAACAGGCTACATTCCATAGAAGCACAATTGCTTTTTAAATGTTTGATGATGATGTTACTTATGTTGTAGTATAACTTTGTGTGTGTATTGCAATGCATCCAAGTTAATGCTGTTGCCCTGCTTTTGAAAAAGCCATAGTTAGACAGCCATGACCCTGTCAATGCACATAATTGAAGCCAAGAATAGAAGCAAGTACTTTGCCTATTTTGTTCTGGGGATACGTATGTCTCTGTGTTTTTACTCAGTGTGTTATCCTAATAAAGTGATAAACAAAAAGCAGGGCAGCATGAACAAATCTGCAGAGTACACTGAGAAGTTTCAGATCACAAAACTATGACTTGCCTTAAAGTTAGCAGGAAAGATAAAAGTCATAAAAGCTTTCTTGAATATTTTAAAAAAAGGCAGAAGAGGTAAGTCAGTAAAAAGATAGTTCCAGAGTTTCCACCTATCTTTTGTGCCCAGTAAGATAATTAATCTTGATGGTGGGCTTTTTGTAATGATCCTTGAAACAGATTTTAAGATTAAAAGAATGAAGGCAGTCCTTCAGATTACATGTTTCACAGTCATCTAGGATTTAAGCCAGAAGTTTGAATTGTTAACTCGTGCAGTTGGTGTAAAATTATGTGTCTGTATTTGTTCACATTTAAAATCACCCAAGCAATCATGTTCTGTACGGGAAACCTCCCACTGGGTTTCTTGTTAAGATATATCTCTGAGCTTTTCACAATGTGGCAAGATGGAAATCCCATCTGTTTCAATGATAGGTCCTAACAATGTATAACCATACAAAAGGTGAAACGGCAACATTATTTTTTGCAAGAAAATTAAACACAGCAGTTTTCTGCTTTGCAACCTAACAACTCTCTGACTAAAAGAGTAAAGCAATTTAATATGTTTAAAAGGAGTTGAGATGGCTGTGTGTAAGGTGGTGGGGAAGAATTATCTCAAAACATGGCCCCTAACATCCAGATTAAGAATCAAGAACAACATTTCAGCTGCAATAAACACAGACCATGACCAGGTAAAAGTTTACACTAAGCCTGGGATCTTCTCGTGTGATGCCCAGTGTACCCATAGATACCTCCTTTGGTATTCCTTAGGCTCCTGCCCACCTCATTTTTAAAAAAAATATTTTAATTAAAAAAAATCAGGCAGATGGCATGCTGTGAAACAGAATGCCAGCATCCAGTATTACCTTGATTTTCAAGAGTTTCTTTGTTCCTGAATAGGGCCTATAGAAATGAGAGAGCGAGAGAGAAAGTACTCTGGCATGCAATACTGCTGAACCTGATATTAGAACTGATTCAAAATCAGTAGGTATTCCCTAATTATGTAAGTTAAAGCTTGAATCCTGCTCTCTCAACCATCTCTTCACAATTTCCTGGTTGGGATATAAATCTTCTTCTCAGGGAAGATTGAGCCAAAACAGAAATTGGGTAGCCATATCTTTTATTTTATCCCATTATTTTAAATATTCCTCCCCATTTTAAGCATTCCTGTTATTCTAAGCACTCCTTGCTTTATGTGACTTCAATGTGTTTGGAAGTCTTGCTGCACACAAATAAATTATGCATCTTTTCAATCAACATAAAAATATGGTATTTTCAAGACTGCCAAGAAAAGGTTTCACAAAGTACAATCAACAGTTCTAGTGTGCTAATTTTAAAAGATGTAATTTTGAAATGCACTTGAAATTGAAGAGTTGCTGTGAGATTTAACATTAAAATTGCATAAATTAACTGAACAGCCCATTAGTTAGAATGCCATCAGAATCAGATGATCAGTTCAGAAAGTTATATGACTTTCCTGTTGCTGTTAAAAACTACTATTCCAAAATATTGTTGGACATCAATTGTTCTACTTCTATGTTACATGGATCTTGCTCTGCAGAATTTCTTTATAAGCACCGAGACATCTCTGACAAAAAATAATCTGGATGTGACAATGATCCCTATGTTGGCTGATGGCCCATCCCTGAAATTAAAATTTAAGTGCAACTGACAGAAAAATAATTTGCAGATCAAGCTTCCTATGTAATAATCTGGCCAACCCCAATCAAAGTTTGTGCATGATGCTTCTAGAACAGAACAGAATAGAATCTTTATTGATTTAGTCATTTGACCATATCAAAAGTATAAAACCAATACAAATAAAGAAGTAAATACAAAGAAAACAGTAAGATGTATTCATAATAAGTCGTCACTCTACAGTTAACTCCAATCTGATCTAGATAGTTTGTCTTCTTCAAAATGGCCTTTGATATAATGTGTGCAGTCTTACTAGTGTTATATAGGTTTGTTCCCTGTAAAAAGTAAGAGAGTTTCTCTTGAGCGCCCCAGTGTTTTTTAGTTTTTAAATAAGAAATCTAAGTAAACAGTCCTTTCTGCAGAATAAGGTTTGCAATCAAAGAGGATATGTGCAATGTCTTCAACAGCTGTTGCACCACAGATACACAGCCTTTCTTCAAATGGAACTCCATGAAACCTCCCATATTTTACCATGGAATTCAAAACGAGTTCTAGAAAAAGTTGTTCTAAGATGTTGAGGCATATAAGTTGTTAAATACTTTTCTAACTGGGAGGCTGATTTGTGTTGAGCCAGCTACTTCAAGGCCTTAACATGTTTAAGGGATGCAATATCATCTTGGGCAGCCACATCTATGACCTTTTGTTTGAAACTTTTCTTGGCCTTCAGATCTGATTGGATTGGGTATTGGATGGAGAATCCATATTGTGAGTTGGCATTTGAAAGTTGGGCAGCCCAAGTGTGGGAAGGCATATTATGCAACTGTTCTTCAAAACAAAGCTTGGGCAATCTATCTGGGTCCATAGAGAAGAACTTCAGCCAATAGTTGAATACTTTAATTATTAGATGGTTTTGTATAGGGGGTATGCCCAACTCTGCCCTTACTGCTGGAGTTGGTGTAGGCTTGTTTACCCCAAGATACATTTCAAGAAAGTGGACTGTATCTGTTCCAATAAGGGGGTATATATATATCCCCACAGTTCTGCATCATATATAATCATTGGGACTATTTTGCTGTTGTATACCTTTATGATTGGAATTAGAGAACCTGCGTAGCTGTGGTTGGTGAGCTGCCTTACAGCACAGGCTGTAGTCCTTAAAGAAGTCCTCTTAAAATTTGGAAGCCAGGAACCTATTTCTGTAAAAACAAGTTCCCAATCCAGGCTCCAGTTATACCTAGTCCACCTCTTCTCAAAAACAACTACCTTGGTCTTGGACTTATTGATGTTCAGGTAGTTGAATGCACAGTACGAACTAAACCTGTGCAGCAGTCTTCTCATCCCTACCTGGGTGTATGTCATCAATACCATGTCATCTGCATAAAGCAGAATATTTACGTGTTTATTTTTAGCTTTAGGTATATGCATATTGCTTGAATGAAGGGACTTTGAAATATCATTAGTGTACAGATTAAACAAAATGGGAGCCAACATACATATTTGTCTGACCCCTTTATTGGTACTAATTGTCCCTGTTAGGAAACTATGTGCTCCTGTGCGTACCCTTAGGCATGAGTTTGAATATAATGCCTTGATTAAAGAGAGGAGTCTGGGACCCATGCTCAGATCCATAAGTTTCTTCCAAAGAAGGTCTCTATTTATTTAATCAGATGCTGCACTGAGATCTGTAAAAGTTTTATACAGTTGGCTCCCTTTAGCTGTGTATTTCTCTATTAGATGACATACAATAAAACAGTTATCAATAGTGGAGTGACCAGACCTAAATCCAGTTTGCTCTTCGGGTAGCAAGCCCTTTTCAATTACCCAGTCCTCAATCTTGTATAAAACATATTTGGCATACAATTTTGCTACAATGCCAATTAGACTAATCGGTCTATAATTTGAAGGACCACCCTTATCACCCTTTTTTGTAAATGGGGACCACTATAGAGAGCTCCCAACCAGCTGGAATTTGTCAGGAATTATTTATATGAATAAATAAACCTGCACGTAAGGGAGCCCACCAGTTATTGTAACATTTGAATAATTCAGGGGGTAGAAGATCTTCCCCAGGAGCCTTATTGGACTTTAGAGTCTGAATGAGTCCTCTAGTCTCCTGTTCAGTCACTGGAGGCCACGGTGGGGAGGGACTACAGGCCTTCTGTAGATCATTTTGTGGGTCCTCTAGTCCACTGCAACTTGAGGCCGTGAATAATTGGCTGTAATATTCCTCCCACATGGAGGAAGGTATAGGGATGTGCAGAGAGAACCTTTGTTCCCACAATATTCTTGCGACCGAATGCCAAAAATAGACTGGGTTTGGGTTTTGGGCTGCTAACTCTAAATTTAACCAGAAAGAGGACAAATGGTGAGACTTCTTGCACTTGATAGTTTTCTTGTACTCTTGTTGAAGCACTAACATGGCAGCATGCTTATTACTTGATGGATAGTTCGATGCTAAACGCATACCTAGCCCTAATCTTTTTCTCAGGGAATGACACTCTGAGTCAAACCAATGAGGGCCTTTTATCTGAGACTAAAATTCAGCAGCACATATACTAAAATTAGAATACAGAGAAGATTAGCATGGCCCCTGCGCAAGGATGACACACAAATGATGCTTCTAGAAGTAAGCCTTCAACTGAATGTACTTGAGATGGAACATTAACCTGACTAAATGAATACTTTACTTTCATGGGTTGGGTTCACACATCATGCTTAGTTATAGTTGGCTATAGATTAACATTAACCATAATCTATGGTTTAAAAACCATGATAATTAGGTTTGTATATATTATGCCTTAGTGTGTGTGATGCATGAACCTGTGTGCTTAACTTAAGAGGAAAATGAAGTTTGTTTTGTAAACTGGAGTTCTTATATCTGATATAGAGGATGCTTCCCTTCCACTCTGCTTGTTACATATTCATAAAAGATAGGATTAATTAAACAACAGAAGTTGTTTAACATGATGCATATGAGGTCACTATACCCTGCTCCTGCTTTCTCTTTTCTATGAAGAAGATACTCCCATCACACTAGTAATAGAGGAGAAATGCAGGTAGGCTAAGATGAGGCATACCTAGATGGACGTTATGCAAGATCAGAAATTTTTGCAGAGATAAACCTGCCGTAACCTGCGTATATTGGTTCAACTATTGTCTGCCAGTAACATTCCTGAATATATTTAAGTAGGACTAAGTCTCTGTGGGTTTAGTGCAACTTTCTTCTTAGGCAACTAAGAAATCAGGTGGGTTTAATATTTTAGTTGAGAAACACAGAGACAATGTGACAGATGATTGCCTCACTTTATGCTGGTCTATGACTGTAATAAAGATTTGATTCGATTGCCTCACTTCAGAGTTACAATAGCACAATTCTTCCCATATCGATTTAGATGCTGCAGTAAAGACTTAAGGGTTGGATTTTTACAATATGCTAAATCAAACTTGGCAGGGGGGGGGGGGGAATGGGTTGTTTCATTTTGTTTTTGTTTTGTGGCTTACAGTAGTTTGTTGTGTGAATCCAGCAAGCATTATTTATAAACCAAAATTATGTTTTAGTATGTTGCATTGCAGCCAGTTTTGGCTTATTCAGTGTTTAAGTAAATCATGGCTTAATATATTTTGTGTACACAGTCATAGACAGAAATTCTGTTGGCATATGTTTCCCGAGCATTACATATCTGTTGTAGGGGGAAAAAAACACTCTCTTTTATTATTCAATTACTTTAAAAATTTCAGAAAAAGAGCACAAGTGATTTTAACACTGACATTGGTATTAACAATATTTGGATGGTATTTGATGAGCAAACTAAGCCTATACATGTTTACTCAAAAGTTCAGCACAGCTGACCTCAAAATAATGTTGCTTAAAATGGTAAATTTAATCTCCATTTAAGACTGCAACATGAGTATTCCATTTGTCTCTCACTCCTAAGGACTGTCTATATTCTTCTCATATTCTATGTAGTCTTATGATGATTTCCACTAAGCATTTTCCTATTTTGAGGCAAGTAATGAGAAAGAATGAATAATGGGCATTTCAGGCAGTTGCTATAATAAAGCAGTAATAAAAGGGTTACTATAAACCATTATTAAATATCATGATTGGTCAGCAAATTATTAATTATATAATTTATTTTTTGTTTTACTGCATGGGAGGGAGAGAGGTGTGTAGTTTTTTTTTAATTCATATATCAATATAATTTGATGGGCTTGTGGAACTATGAATCTTGAGGATGGTTTGCTACAATAACTTAAGCAGTATAGCATGTCTTGGACCAGCTTTGGATGGTTCTGAGATACGGAGTCCTTAGTGCTCTCTGAGCTTGTTTGTTTGCTTGCAGACATTTCATTATCTGGCTAGGTAACATCAGCAGTGCACTGATCAAACAACCAAAGCTCAGAGAGCACCAAGGACTCCACAGTTCAACCCTGAGCTACATATATTCTCTTCTATTGGTTCTGAGATAGATGGACTAGTGATTTTATTCAGGACAAGGCAGCTTCTTACTTTCATCTCTTCCCATATAAATGACTTGTGTTCTGTGAACTGTATTTATCAAAGAGAGACGGTCAGTTGACAATATGAGAGGCATGCAGAATTCATCTATTCAGTTAGGTTGTGGTGATGTCCAAACTGATCCTTGGGCTTTAGTTGTTAGGATGGAATTCAGATCCAAGGTAGATGCAACAGTGTTCCTGAAATACTAATCATACTAATTTTTATGTCTAATACAACATATTTATTACTCCTTACAGTACTCATTTATGACACACACACATGCCACTTGTTTAAATTTGCTTAGCATATTGTGAGGGCGATGTAACAACTTTAGATCTTGCCAGCTTGACCTGATGAAGTTAACAAGGAGAGATACTTTATTCATTAGGTATATCCTTTGTAGCACTTTATAAAGTCACAATTTTGTTCATCACTTGAAATTTTTAGTCCTTATTAAACATTATAACAGATACTAGTAATATTCTTGTAACTGTCATTTGCCAGATAAAACTCAGTAGTATATAAAACTGATTTAGAGAAATTGATTATAACTATACTTCCTTTTGAAGAATTTTCATGCTGCTTAAAAAAGTTTCCGTTTCTCTTTTCTCATTTCAGTTAATGTGACAAGCAACTTACATTACTTATACTTGGTAACTGCAACATTTTACTAGTATATAGCCATTAAAGAGAAATGAGGCACAAAGTTCTATCGCAACAGTTTTAATGCACACTAAAAGTTGGCTTTACATTGTTTTTGAGATTAAGAATGCTCCTGACCCTTTTTATAGAAAGTATTGGAACTGAAGGTAAATTTTATCCCCCATAAAATGTGCAGTGAAAGACTCATTCAGAGAGATCTATTAGAATTCAGCGTTTCTGTTTGTGCCTTTCTTACTCCCTGTAGACAGATGGGTTTTATTCATCTCTACATGAAAAGTGCCACTGCTAATATGTAAATTCTTCTCTGTGTTTGTGTGGCAGTGAATAGAATGATTTATTACAGAATGTAAGTAATATTAGGTAAGAAAGAGCTATTAATAAAATTATATTAAAATGATACACCCATGTGCTATTTCTGCGGCCTTTCAAAGCTTGCAGTCTGTGGGTACTACAAAGACTGGTATCTGGAAAACTCCTTATTGTGCAGTTTCTGTAAAGAGAGGTGGCACGACTTTCAACACTCTGAGAAGATTTTGTTGCAGAAGTCACCAGTATGGTCTTCCCTCCTTTGGCTCAGGATAAACTAAGTAGCATATACAGGGACAAAATCTTCCGGGGCAATCACCTTGCTCTTTCACATACTTTAAAACACTGACAGTGCAGTGGTTTAGTATTGAAATAATAATTGATAAGAAACTGACAATTGGGTCTAGCATTTTGTAAGCCACTGAACAAGATGACCCTCTTCCTTGGCTTCTGCTTCTTTTGCTTCTGGATCCAACTCCCACTGCTGCCAGTGCTTTGGAATATCCAAATTATATTATGGCATGGGTGGACCTGGAAGGACAGTCTGACAAAACTAAGTGCCGCAGCGCAGTGCTGGAGACTGAAGTCCCTTTCTCACTCGGAGACATGGTGGAAAAATTCAGGACAATAAGAAACCCCTTGAATGAAGTTGAAGGGTGAAATTATGCCACCTGATGCCTCTCAAACAGCGATGAAGAGGGCCAACACAAAAGGTTCAGCAGGAATGCACTTTGGTTCCTCCCTGTAATATGGGGCACTTTTGTCTAGGAGAAAAGTACTGAGTCGACATGCAGAAGAGGCTGCTATTGCATCTCCTTGTTCCTGTCACTTGCTAGTTGAGAGGAAGATACGGAGCAACGAAAACAGAAGCAGCTCCCCGTAAGCTTGTCCATGGAAACAAACTGAAGGCAGAAATGGGAAACAAATTCATGCATCCCTGTAATTCACATTTCCAAAGCAATATATGAACCAAAACACTGTTATAATTCAGTAATTTCATGTGTCCAAAGACTGTGAAGCAATTTTAATTCTCCAATTAAAAATGATTAGAAAAAAGTATAAATGATTAGAAAAAAGTATGTATTAGTAAAATACCTGTGATACTATTAGAGAAAACTGTAAAAAATGCATACATTTAGGAATAAATCACACTCCTGTATATTATTTTTGTATGTATGTATATATGTATGTATGTGCGTATGTGTGTTCGTGTGTGTAATTAATCTCCAGGTTCAGAAATGAGAAGAAATGAATTTAAGATCAGAAAAATTATAAACTAAAAAAATTCTGAAATGGACAGTTTTGTCTAATTTAAATTAAATTAAATTAAATTAAATTTTTATTTTATTTTAAACCTTTTCCTTTTATTTTAAGCTTTCAGATTTAGTAAGTGCTTAATGATGATGACTTTGATGCTGGTTTTCATTCCTGCTCTACATCAATTTACCAGAGATCCTTGGAATTTATTTTTAAAGAAGCAAATCACATTAGTGGTCCCATATATTTTTTTTAGATCAACCAATCTTAAATTATATGAATATTTCTCCAGTTCACCAAGACAAGATAAAGATACAGAACTCCCCTAATTTCTGCTTCGTTTTGCCCATTATAGTGTTAGGAGGCTGTTAACTTTAGCCAGTAATTTCTTGTATGCTTACAGTATAGTATAAGCAACATACAGTGTTATACTGTGTATGATGTATCAAAATGTTTATGGGCATCCTTTTCACAGGATTGTAGGAAAACTCTGTGTGCAGCTTTTGTACATAGAGCAGAGGTCATCAAAGCAGCACTTACAGGAATTATGGTATCTGCTATCCCCCTAAATAGTATATACAGAACTCTCTAAATAAAATGTATTTTTAATGACTGCAATTATACAAGTTTGCTATATGTTACATGTTTTCCATGTTTTTGTATGAGATCTCATGGACTTTGGTGAACTTGTAAGTTTTGAACCAATTTTTTGAAAAATTCTTGTGTAATACCCTAAAGTAAAGCACTGATTTTTCAAACCTGGAAATGTGAATGGGTGAATCTGGTAGAGCTTCATTCACAAGTCTTGTGAATGGGGAGAAGGACATGTGGAATCACTGCCATACTTGAAGATATTTTTAAAAAATAATTTGGTAGAATAGAAGTGTTGAGACAAAAATGCCAATAAGTATGAGGGCTTGGTTATACTCCAGGAAGATATATCCTATTTTCTAGGGCAATCCCTACCTTTGATGACTGTCCTTGATAAATCACTTTTTCCATTTTAGTTTTTATTCTTTGTCTTTGAAGATGCCCATCTTTTTTTTCCTTTCCTATATGTGTCTGCATGTGTGTGCATACATGCACATGTGAATATATGTCTTCCTATTAGCATAAATTAGGTTTACAACTTGGTATAGTCACATCAGGAGAGTACATTTAATGCCAAGGGGTGGTAATCAAACTGATATTTCAGCATAATTACTTCAGTTTGAATGGATTGTAATAGTATCTAGACTTTTTTTTCCTTTTGAATTTAGGGTATATTTCGTGCCCCTCCACCCCCGCTCCCATTTCCTCATTGAATACACTGATAAGATTTGCTGCTGATTAACCTAGGGCAGCCTTGCAGGAGACACTAGGACAGGTTTGTCTGAAAATAACATTCACAGGATAATAATATCAGTGATAAAATGACAGCCATGGCAATTGCCTAGAGAGGTAAATTGTAATGTACTGTATAAGCAGTAAACATTTTAACAAATTAATAAATCTAGAGAGAGACTTCCTGTTATTCACTGTTCATTTTCATTTAACTGTGGTACCAGCCAAAGGATGCCAAATACAGGTAATTTGGTTTTTTAATGGCTGTTGTGCAGCCTTTAAAGGCACATAAAGTTGGAACTAAAGTTGGCAGTTTTTATTTATGTCTCTCTCTCTCTCTCTGTAACTTATTCATGTGTTTTATAATAAACTCTTGCAGCCCTTCAAGGTAGATTTGATCAGGAAACAGATACCACAAGGATTGAAAGAATCCTACTGTATTGTTGTAGGGTTTAATAACAGAATCTGGAAAGCCCCAGAGTTTCCCTCTGCCCCCTCTTAGACCAAACAGAATCAAAGTGGATTTATCTTGAGTCTCTTTTTCATACTCCTTCCTTTCCCAGAACTAAGTTGTTGTTTAGTTTCTCTTTTATTACCTCTTAATGGTTCTTCTAATGGTTCTTGCATTCCTTTGCCAACATTATCTCTACAAGTTCCATGTTTGGGTAATAGTGAAAATAATAGAATTACATTAAAAATGGCTAAACAATCAAATGCTAACTATAGCATAAAATAGCCAAGGAAAATGTCACTGCGATAATGCAGTACAAAAAGGTGCCGAATAAATTTAAAACAGTGCCAGCATGATATCAAAACATATTACAGCGGGGTTTCTCAACCTGAGCAACTTTAAGATGGGTGGACTTCAGCTCCTAGAATTCCCCAGCCAGCATGGCTGGCTGGGGAATTCTGGGAGTTGAAGTCCACCCATCTTAAAGTTGCTCAGGTTGAGGAACCCTATATGACAGGGTCAGTCCATAATCATTTATTTATTTGTATGGGAGAATTCCTTGCAATATCTTCCTCGGCTAATAACCTTACCTGGAGAGTCTGCTTCTTTATTCATTTACCCTGCTTAATTCAAAATAAGGCCAACCTGCAGTGCATATGTGTGGTTCCTTGCTTGCAAATTAGTAGGGAGCTGAGTAGAGAAAGCTATTCTTGCAACTATCTCAAAAGCAGAAGGAAGCAGCGCAAGGTGTGAATGGATGAATGAAAGAGATGCTCCAGCTCCGTTGATAACACAGTGGAGAAGTTATTAGTGTGTTATGGTTCAGTTGGCTACACAGAGCCCAAATACGGTTATAATTAAACAGGATAGTAGAGATTAACATTATATTTGTAAGTATGTAGTTGTGTCACATGTGTACATTATGGAATCACTGTAAGCATGCAGCGCTGTGTGTCAGGCTATATAAGAAGCTGTATGCAAACTAAACAGTTATTTTGTGGTCTTCTGAAAGACAGGGAATATCACATACATTTGATCCAGGGGCCATGGGTTCTGTATCTACAAAGATGAATCCTTGAAGCAGATTCCTTTGTAACTTACGTAACTTGTGATTTCATAGAAGTACAGTATGTTCAAAAATACAGCTTTGGGAGAGGAGAATACAATTTCACTTTAAGGAAATGGCATGTATGTAGATTGCCATTTGGAGCGTTCCAAAATGTAGGAGTATTGTTTGACTCCTAACCGCAATTTAATCATCTTCATTCCTAAGGCTAAGATATAGATGTCAGCAAGACTTCCATTTTGTTATCTGAGTTAGTCAAGGCATAAGCCTATAAATTTGCCCATCATTACATGTTTTATGTGTTTTGTTGTCTCTTCAGAACATACACAGGGCTGAGACTGTTTTTAAATGTGTTTAAATTTAATTTTCAGTCCATGATAGGAACTTTCCTATTCTCATTCTTTCCATTGCCAGAAGTCTCTGAGAAATAAACTTGTTGCAGTTCTGGCATTTACCTTTCCCTTGGGTGTTTTTTATATTGTGTTTCAGAAAAACATGAACCACAGATTTTTTAATGCTTATTTTTAAATATATGGACAGTATTATTGGTGCATTTCCTGAAATGTGTCCAGAATTTAGACCTCGAGGCTATGCAAGTACTGGTGTGAAATTGGTCCTAGACAGTTAATAAATTCTGAGCAGTAATGCATAAATCAACCATGGGTATTTTTTCAAACTACTCCTTTTTTTTTTTTTAAACAGGGATACACGCAAGAGAAAAATGTCTTAGGAGAATTGTTCTATATAATTTCAAAGAATAGAGGAAAGAATCTAGCAATACCCAGGGCTGGTTAGCAGATTGTCATTTTGGGGCTTGATGTTCCTGAGTTTAATTGTCTTTCAGGCGAACAATGGCAGGCACTCTCTAGCGTGCCATGTGAGCATGATAAAAAGGGGCTGTTCTTGCATAGCAATGCCCTTTTTTTATTATTAGCGTAAAAAATTAGCAAGCTGGAAGTCGTTAGAAGGAGTTCCACTGGCATTAATTGTAATGCAGCTGGAATGTGTTTGCAGACCAGTGCAGCAAGACAATAGCAGCAGGGGGAAAAAGCAATATTAATAGCCTTTTACTTGTATCATTTTAGCAACCCCTTAATAAGGTGTCTGCTGTCAACTGGAATTTATTAAAAAAAAGAAAGATATGGTAATTGATGTATTACAGTAAGTGTGGATGGGGGTTCGGCTTGATTAACGTCTGAATTGACTTTATAAGGCTTTTTAGCTGGTTCTTCAGATATGGCACAAACCCACCATAAACTTATTGCAATGGGAAAACAGCCTGAAAATTTCTGATACCTCCTGCAGTTACTAAGTCCATCTGTCCGTCCTTCCTTCCTTCCTTCCTTCCTTCCTTCCTTCCTTCCTTCCTTCCTATGCAATGCTTAAAAAACTTAGAAGCAGATTTTTATTCTGCTCTCCAGGGCTAGTTTTTCAAAGGTTTTACTTTGGTTTTACTTAGGTTTTACTTGCCTATGCCTCTGTTTCTTTGCTGCTAAGGAAGATCAATTTTAATTTTACATCAATGGTTTGCATGTTTCATTGGATGAAGCACCTTTTAGCGTTCATATAATTTGCTAAGTATTCTTTATTGTTTTGCATAATAAGTTACTGTATATTTGGGTTGAACTCATTTCCATATATAATAATACATTTTAAAAGTGAGTATTGCCTCTCTCCCTTTGATCTAAATCAAATTCATATTTGATTTAGATGGAATGATGAAATCCTATCGTGTCTATCTGCCAACAGAAATGGCTGAATGAATACCCCCTCTACATCTCTCTACCCCCAAAATTTGCACTGGAGTTCTGGGGGTTCTCCAGAGCAAATTTGGGGGTGGGAGGGTGGAGGGAGGTTCAGAGGGGGAAAAAAGAAGAGGAAATCCCAGATACACAAGATACCTTGCTTACCTGATATTGAATAGAGGCAACTTATCAAAAACCTTCTGTCTGTGAAGCAGTTTCAGTGAGAATTTTATATGAAATTTCATTAGGCTCTGTAAAACCCACCTTCAAAATAACAGTCACATCAGCTACATACAGGCATTAACAAAAGGCAATTAGCCGAAAAGACATCTCAAAGAATGGACATATGCTTCTTAATGTTTTTCATGTGTGAACAAATGTTTGGGAAATTGTCCAGATTTGAGCCAAGGGAGACATTATTTTCTTACTGTATAAGGAGTTAAGTCTGACTAAAGTAGGAGGCAATAGATTAAAAATATGCTTCTTGGTATCCTTGGGATGATAGCTTTGTCACTTTGATACTTCAGACACTGTCAAATTTCTGAGGGTTTGCCTATTGTGGAGATGGATTGGCAACATCAAACCTACATCTGTGCATATCTGGGATCCAGGTGTTTGAGCTTGTAGCTGCCAGTCAGTCAGTGGGCAATGTGTTGAAGAAAATATATGCAGATGTTATTCAGAAAAGTTATTCAATCACTTTGAATAAACCGTTATTGCTTACAGCAGGATAATTATTTGTTGGTTAAAGAGCGAGATTTCTGGCAACCCAATCTTTAGTTTGGCACTTGGACTAAAACCTATTTAGATATGTTTTCATAGGAATGTACATTATGTAAATTATCTAGAATTAATGACTGCATGTTTGCATGCATTTAGCTGAATGTGGAACTCACTAACAACCATGACTTTTTAATTTGATGTGAGGCAATATAAAGATTTTATTCATAAAGGGATTATTCATATGTTGTGGACTGTTACAATGTTATGGTAGTCATGCATATATAAACTATCCTTATGGACAAACACTTGATTAGACATATGAACACGATATTGCAGTTAGCAGCCACACACACACACACACACAGAGTGTGTGTGTGTGTATATATATATATATATATATATATATATATATACACATACATACATACACACACATACATACATACACACACACACTGTATACACAGTGTGTATAAAGTGAATAACAGACGTGCTGTTTCCTGATCCAGGATAACATATGGAGAACTTCAATTGTTTGCTCTCTATTGCCTCCTAAGTAGCTTTTGTGTCTTGTCCCTGATTCCCTCTATTTGTTTTGGAAATAATATTTTTACTGGCATAAATGAAAAAGCCCTTCCGGTACAAAGAAGTGGAGAGCTGTCATCAGAAGATTCCAGAGCCCACTTCCTTCCTAATTTGTTGTTGTTCAGTCGTTAAGTCGTGTCTGACTCTTCGTGACCCCATGAACCATATCGCGCCAGGCCTTCCTGTCCTTCACTGCCTCCCTGAGTTTGCTCAGTTTCATGCTCATTGCTTCAGTGATGCTATCTAACCATCTCATCCTCTGCCATCCTCTTCTCCTTTTGCCTTCAATCTTTCCCAGCATCAGGGTCTTTTCCAAAGAGTCCTCTCTTCACATCCTTCCTAATACTTGGCCTGAATCTACCTCCAGGCACTTGCTATCTATCTATCTATCTATCTATCTATCTATCTATCTATCTATCTATCTATCTATCTGTCCCTCCCTCCCTCCCTCCCTCCCTCCCTCCCTCCCTCCCATCGCTAATGTTGTATATTATGCCATATTGTGCTCTAACATATAGATGTCCCTTTAAATAAATTGGCATTGATGTTTCATAACTAAACTTATAGTACAGGATATCATGAAAGGTACCCATATTCATACAAGTATTTGGGAAAATACACACTGCCTAGGGATTTACAGTTTTTCTGTATATTTTTTTTAACAAGTGGCTATTTCAGAAGACTTAAAACATATAGGTTGGGCTCACACAACCATGGGTTTGCTTAATCATGATTTATCAAATAAACCACTACTGGTTGGGTTCATGCAACATGCTAATCCATAAATCATGTGGTTTTACAAACCATAGTGGCTGGGTTCACCTAGTGCACTAAATTACAAGTAAACAAACCACTTTATGGCTTAGTGCAATGTGTGAGCTGTGTTCTACAATACTTAACACTTAGTTTTTCTACTCTTAGTCCTCAATCCATGCACAAAGACTTAGAAATGTAGTTGGATTTCTTAGGTGAAATGTTAAGTATGTATACATTTAAGACTAAGTTTTCATTCATTCATTCATTCATTCATTCATTCATTCATTCATTCATTCAGTGCCTTTCTTCTGCTTTCTCAGTCAAAATCTTATCCTCCTAAAACTGATTTTCTTTATATTTAATATCATATTAACAATAATTATTACTTGGAACTTAGATCAGTTGTTAAAACTCTAATATTTGCTGTTCACTAGCAATATATATATTGCTGGCATACAGACTCCAACCATTTAATGTGTGCAAATGAATTGCAAAGCTTATGGGCACCATACAGAGCACTACCATTTAGCAAAGTTTAACATCTGAATTGGTCCTAAAATATTTTTAAAAAATCTATTTTGGCTTGCATTACATTAGAAATTTCATACATTAGCATTGACTTTTTCAGTATTATTATGCCCCATTAGTTTCTTGTTATTTCTTGAGGTAACTAACTGTCATATCCTTTACATGTCCTTCAGTTTAAGGTGGCTGCTTGGCATACAAGTAAACAGACCTAGACTGATTGTAGAAGGTTTTCCACTTGAATGTTCTTTTTATCAGTACATCTTGTGTTGGTTTTTCCCTAATGTATTTAGCTGAGAAATGACACATAAGGAAAAAATAACTTACTAGTGTTCGGTATGAAATGGTATGTTCCTTCAAGGAGGTGTTACATTGATGGACGACATGGAATGATATTGAACATAATAATACACAGAGGTACCTATGTCCTTTCTTTCAGGTTTCTCTGATAAACTAGGAGAACATGGACAGTTTCCCAGGGGAGAAAAAAGACAGACTGACCATTCCTGTTAATTTTGTTTAGTATGTACACAGTTGTCAGTTTAGAGTAATTATATATAATATGGTAGCTTTGTTCATTGCAACTGTTAATCTATACTTTCTCTGCAGACCTATAATGGCAACACATTACAATTTCAGCTGAAATTGATTTGCCAAATACTTTTAATTAACAGAATAAATAACAATTTGGGAGAATGCTATTGATAAGATTTATAGATTTTATTTGTTGTAAAAAAGAGAAAAGCCCATCTAAACAAGGGAAGGAAGAGCAATCTCAGAATTTTATGTTTTTAGCTCACATCTTTTAACTAATTGGAAATGTAGGCAGCTTGAAATCCCGGAGAACACTAAGGCAGTGTTCTCGGAAAGGCTACCAGTTTCCATGCGCAGGGCCGGCTAGACAGACAGAGCTCAGGGATGTGGATGACGTGATCATGCCAATAAAGAGATTTAGGTTTGCTAGCAATGAGGAATGTTTTAGAACAAGCCAATCCTGCAGAAGGGAGACTGGCTCCACTTTAACCAATAGGAAACCAGGCTTCTGGTGCATAATATAAAAAAGGTGGTAGAACAAGTTTTAAACTAAATCCTTGGAGATAGACAAAAAGCTGCTGGGTAGCATCCAGTTTGGAAGGATGTAAGTATTTCAGGATCAATGTTAGAACTAGGTTGATGGATGGTCATGTTAGCCAAGAGATGAAAGAGAAACAAAAAGACTTTGAAAAAGAGTCACACCAGCAACTTTTGAAATGGAATATGGAATGAAATACATGTTTTTGTGCCAGTACTAGAGGTCTCTGAACCAAGCTGGGAGACAAAGAACATGCATATAATAGAAACAATGGAAACCTGGTGGAATGGAGAGAATTCTTGGATACCAACTTTTCAGAAAGGAGTGGGAAAGCACACTCACAGAGAAGTTGCTCTTTATATCCAGGAGATATAAAATGTAATACACTAGATAGCATTGGAAGACCAGGTTCTTCCATCAAATCACTATGGCTGGCAAGATCTGAGAGCACATATAAATTAGATCTAGGGATATGCTGTTGCCCATCTGAACAAAATAATGAAGGTGATCTTAAGTTGTGGAAAGAAATCAGAGGCATACCAAAAAAACCTCCTTGTAATATTCAAAGGTTTTAGTTATGCTGTATATATTCATGCTCAGGCCATGACAAAGAAACCAGATTTTTAGATACCCTAAATGATTGTACCACAGGACCATTGGTCTTGGAATTAGTTAGAGGAGAGGCAACTCAAGACTTTATCCTTCATGACAGTGGTCTGGTGCAGGATATAACTCTTATTAAATCAATAGGAAACAGGGATCATAACACTATTGCCCTTAGCTTTCATGCAAATGAGAAACTGCCAGCAGGGTCCATCATATTCACATTTTAGTAGAAAAGGGAAAGCTTCTCAGAACTGAAGGGACTGAGGGCCAAATCACTTCACAGGGTCTGGAGATAATTTCAGATTTCAACAATAGAATGTTTTCCAGAATGTAAAACTGAGTCAGCAAACTTCAGGAAGAAGGCAAACTCCAACAAGAGATCATTACAAAAGGAACTGAAAATAATAATAATAAAAAACCTATATGCTGTTATAGAAATCTACAATATATCTACCTCTGGTTCTGGTCATCACATTTGAAAAAGGATGTAACACAGCAGGGAAAAATATAGAAAGGGCAACCAAAATTATCAGAGGGAATTGAATACTTTCCGTACAAGAAAAGGCTAGAATGGTTGAGACTCTTTAGCTTGGGAAAAATGGTAACATGGCAAGGGGAATTATTGAAAGAGAGAGAGATGTATGGATGTATGTGAAACAGGCAAAAGAATGATTAACCTGTAGCATTAACTAACACAAGATATGCTGAATAAGTGTTACTTCTTGGTGGAAAGCAGTGTGCTTCCAAATATCAGCTACAGGTTCAACAGTGGATGAGAGATCTGCCTCTGTCTCCTGTTTACAATCCTCCTAGAGGCATTTGATTGGCCCCTGTAAGAAACAAAATAATGGTGTAAAATGGGTCTTGACCTGATCCAGAATAACTGTTTTTATAATCTGTTCTCATAAATGAGTCAAACCGTTTCTTGATGGAAACTGGAGTAGAATATATTTATTTTTTTAATATGTGGTATTTGATGAATATCTGAAACTCAACTTCTTCAGTTCAAGGCTATACTCTGTATTGCACCACTTCACAATATTTCCTTCTAGCAGTTCAGAGTGAATTCACATGATATTGGCATTAAACATTTTCATTTTAAAGCATTTTCAGATCACGGACAAGGATTCAATCCTGTATAGATTCTTATAGAAGGAAATTATTTTAAAATTATAAAGCTGTAGAACAGAGTAAGTTGTAATGGCAATGAAAGCAAACCTATATTTTTCTGACTTCTTTTAAAGGCAGGTCATGGAGCTGATATAAGATGTAGCAGCTTGGGGGTTGGAAATGAATGCTATCTTTCAGATTCTCCATCTATGATATTTGTTTTAAAACCACAATAGATGTGTTTACCATGAGAAAAAATACAATTCTCTCCAGTGGGGTTTACTTCTGATCAGAGAATCTGCTGCAGGGAAGGCTTTAAAATACTGGTCTAATTGGTGAAGGGTTCTCTTGCCTGTTTAGCTGTGCACAGTTTTAAATATTCTCCCTCCCATAATTTTATAGGGGTACCCAACCCCCCCCTTCATGTCTACTTTGCTCTGTAGTTTAATACTACATGTATTTAGATTTGCACTGTCACATTGCAGTTATAAGCATTGAAATTGTGTATTTTTATATCTAATTTTCCTTTCTGCCCTGAACACTCAGAGCAAAATCTTTAATTATTAATATAAATGGATGTGATTTTAAATAATAGTGTATGTAACAGTTTAACCAATGTGAAACACTGTATTACCAACTTCTTATTGAAGGAGGTCCTCTTTCTTCTGGGGGATGGATGGATGGATGGATGGATGGATGGTGATATTCATTCTTTAAAGAGTTGTGTCAAAATTGTATATTAAGGAGAAATGTAACTACTGTTCTGCTATTGCCAGAAGCTGTAAATGCTTAGTTTTAAAATTTCAAATGTAAGAGTAAGATACTAAGCACTTCTGAAATCAATTAAATGTATTTTTAAATATATATGTTTAGATGTTCTGTCCATAAAATTGTACTAGTCATTGAAATCTTTAAAAATTATTACTTTAAAATCAGCACATATATTTTAGTCAAGACTCACTCTTGAGTAATATAGAATTTAAACAATTTATATGTCATTCAGTCACATAATGGCTCTCTGTGGTTTAGAAAGATACAGTACAGTATCTATAAAACCAGTATTAAAAGCACAACAAATATAAAACAGAACTAAGACAATACCATTGAAAGGCCTGAGTCAATAAAGACAGTTTGAGTCCCCTCTAAATAGTAGAGCTTATGTCAAGTTGTCTCCAAACACATTTTTAAAAGAGTGATCAATTTTTTTAGTTTTGCCCCTTCAAAGTTCTTAATTGTTATTGATCAGAGAAATTACATACGTATCAGGAAATATGTGCTGTTCATCAAATCTTAATTACGTAAAATTGCCTAAAATTGAGTCAGAAGACTCAGAAGAAATAAGTTTGGTTGTAGGTAGAAAATAAGTACAAAGTACACACACAGGAAATTTAACCTACAGAATGCCAGATCGTTTGTCCATCTGTTCCAGTATTTTCCATTCACAGTTAGTTGCTCCCTTGAGTATAAGAGACCTTTACATGACTATGTCACAGATTGATCCCAAGATCTTTTGCATGCAAAACTGAACTCTTTTGTAATACTTTCCTGTTTACTGTGGGCTTCATATGTACCTTGGCTGCATCTTAAACGGTGCACGGGGCTGCTGAGAGCCCCACTCTCTACTCCATTTTCCCACAGGCCAGCTGATCAGCCTCATCAGGTTATCAGTGAGAAGAACAAAGAATTAGATCCCCCCTAGCAATTGCAAGGGGAAGACAGTGATCCAGAGAGGGGCTTCTACATGGAAAGAGTAAGCTGTATTTCTTCCTTGCAGATCATTGGTTTTCTATTGCCACCTGACTATACTGAGTTTGGGGGATGGGTTGGTGCTAGCTAGAAAATGTTGTTCATTTCTGTGAAGCCCTGTAAGGCTGACAAGCTCAGGAAATAAGTACTACTTAGATTTCCAGAGATATCTTTACTGATAGCAGGGTAATGTAATATAATCTTGAAAGCCTATTGAAGGAATTATCCAGATCAATTTATACCTAGCATAATCAAGGCAGTTTTGGATTACTTAAAAATTGTCTGGAAATTTCCCTTGATAGAAAATAACACCACTGTATTGGTGACTCCCTTCCCTTCTGATCTGTTGTCTTTGCTTTTTGTGGGTGGAGAGTATATTTTTGGACCCTAATCCTAACCCTGTCAACTGAAACAGGAACATAAATTTCCCTTCAGGTTGAACTCTGTGCCTGGTGATTTATATGGACAAATCCATGTAGTTTGCTTGACGTGATAAAAAGTAGTTTGCAATGGTTTCCTCTCTCTCTCTCTCTCTCCCTCTCTCCCCACATACATACACACACACATACATACAGATACTTCCCACAGCCCTAAGATTTCCAGGTACCAACAGGAATGACCCTACTTAGACACAGTCACAGTTGGTGAGGAAATGCCACCTGCCAAGGACAATAGCCTATTAATAAATAGTTAAAATAAAATTCTGTGTCCCATTACTTGTGAACATAATTGATTGTTTAAATCATAACTCACAAGTAATCTGTGATTCTGCATGGTAGTAAGATATAGAGAGAAGCAGAATAAACAATCACAGCACTTCAGAGACTTGTGTTTCATATTGCTAGTTAGTAAATAATTATTCCATATCAAAGGCTGTTTACAAAGGATTGTTTTAGATATTAAAAGTAAAAATGTAGTAAAAGGAAGCCTTTTGATCTACTGATTTTTTTTTAAATTCAGCTAACATAGATTTCATATCATGTTTTGTTCATTTTGCTATCTAATAATGTGGAATTAAGTGCCAAAAACTGTTCCATATCAGCCTTTGACTTCAAACCTTTAAATATTAATTACTTCTACAGCATTGTTATATAGTTCATTTCGTGCCTCCTCTCCTATAGTTATGACGAACTACAGTTGATAAGCCAAGCTATGGAGTCAGTTGTCTGGCTAGTTATTAAGACTGAGATAAGCATTAAGAATGGTGAAGTCCTGTTGTAGTCCTCTTATGGAACTGAGGCCGCCCAGGATTCAAAGCATAAACAGTGGATTTTTCTCCCTAGATCATTTTAAACACAAAGTATATACTGCAGACATTTGTGAAACATAATGACAGAAATTGTACATGAAAGCGTTTTAAAACTTCTTATAATGTCAAAAGGTTTTCATCACAGAAGCAATCTGGATCCATTAAAATCAGGCTGTGGTGAATTCTGTCCGGAAGACCCACACCAGCCAATTCTGTGTTTGTTTGTACATAACAATGTCCTATAGCAGTGTTTCTCAACCTTGAGAATTTTAAGATGGGTGGACTTCAACTCCCAGAATTCCCCAGCCAGCCGTGCTGGAAGCCCACCCATCCTAAAGTTCCTAAGGTTGAGAAACACTGTCCTATAGTATTATTTGCTTTTTTCCTTATACCTTAGTTATAAAGCAAAGTGTTTTCCTCTCTGATAGTATTTAGGTGAGATGTGAAGGCAATTTTTTTCAGTGCAATTTTAAATAGTTCAGTAGTTTTCATGGGGACTATGGATGTCCCCTCTCTGTACTCTCACATCAGGGAGGGGCTCCCCTTCCTCAGTTCTCCACCATGGGGCAGCTTTTTCTTCTTCTTCTTCTCTTCCTCCTCTATAGTTGCTCCACTTGGTTTTCTTTGCTTAAAGACATTGTCTAAAGTTGAGGGACTCAGAATAACTATGTCATTTGTTCAATATATATATGTTCTCCTATGTAGTAGGGTGTAGCTATTGAGGGCACCCATAACAGATGTAGTAACATAACTGGATTGTATGGGGGCTCCACCTGCCTCATTCTGTAACAAAGGTATTCCTAGCCTAGCTGTCAGTTGTTTGAGGTAGACCAGCTCAGGAAACAGATTCCATAAGAAATACTGGAATCCTATTTTATTGATATAAGCTATAGTAACAGAATCTTGAAAGCCTGACAGTGTGTTACTTCCATCTTAAACAAAAGAGAGTCAAGGCAAGAGTTAAGGGGCCAATTTAAATTCCTTTCTAATATTCTTTTCTTTTCCCAGGCTTAAATCATGTTTTGATAACAGTTGTATTCCTTCTCCAAGGTCATCTCTGCGATTCTCTACATTAGCTGGGAGCTACATCAGCTGTAGGGAAAACAGATAAGTCAAAGGATTTCTGTACTGTGTACATGCAAAGACCCCTTTCAGCCAGCGCAATATGGATGGCCAAATTGATTTGGCCTGCTTTGACATTTTGATTTGAAGTGGCGTTGTGAAGCAGCTTGATTTTCCAGTGATGCAGCTCAAGGCCCAGCAAAGCAAAGAGCTTAGCTTGGGTCTAAGGTTGCCTGCAGGGCCTTTTACACCGCTATTGGGAAGGGCCAGGACACAAGAGCACAAATGCCAATTGTTCCTTTGAAGTATGGAAAACAACATCCCTATTACTAACCTTCCAAAGAACTCTTAGGATTAGGGTAAACCAGGTAGATAGGTGTTTTGTCATCAGGGGTCAGTGCTGCAATTGGGGACATAACTACAATTCCATTTGCATTTTTTAAAAATGTCCTAATTACATGGCTGAAATGCTGTAATGATAGGTCTTTGCACTGAAGCAATGGACAGTATGAAATACTCCCTTCTCCTCTCCCATGAGAACCAAAAGGTAAGTCTGATTTATGCCATTTTATGGAAGTGGCGGTTTCTACATAATGCTGAATGACTGGCATCTGTGATGATCCCACCCATTCTCAGGTCAATTTTTCATGTTTTTTTTTTAAATGTACTCCTTTGATTGATCTTGATGTGCTTAAAGTATAGGCAGTTCAAAGCATGAAGAGAAAGATAAAGAAATTAGTGTAGTCATATAATTGAAAGAAGTGATCCTGCAACACAACTTTGCAGTGAATCCTTTTTAGGAGTGCATTCTATTCCTCATCTTTGATGTTTCTCTTCTGCTGGGAGATCCCTTTACAAAGATCACCTACTATACTGCATTGATTGAAGTTTGGGGGGCCTGGGGAGTTATATACTTCTACAAACTTTGGAGTTCTGCCGAGATCTTTTTGTTTTTCATTGCCTTCTCTCAGTTTCAGCACTCACCATATGAATTTGCTCTCAGGAGTGATGTTTGTTTGCAGATTTAATACATTTCTGAGCTTGTTTGTGGATCTGGCCATATATTACCTCATAAATATATCCATTGTCAAAACTAGTAGCTCCCATTTCCCAAACAGCAAATTTTAACTGTTTATAAGGTCACTTGAGAAGTGATGAAAAGGTGTAATTTAGCAAGCATACAATTGCAACATGCTGTGCTGTGTAATGCACTGAGAAGAAATTAATTTTTGTTAATGGATTTAGAACTAGATGTATGGAAATGGTTATCTATAATACATACACTGCTAAACAGCTAAGTAGTCCTTGGGGTTTTCATGTTAATTATCTATATGTAAATCATTTCAATCAGAATGGTCTAATGAGTTAAAAACTACTAGGAAATGGGAACATCCATTTGTAATGTCTGTCAAGCTTTGTTCTAAACCATGATGCTCTGCTTCCTACAAGATCCTTGTAGAAGCCATTAATGTGTTACTGTGCAAGACTGAATATACTTAGAGAATACCCTAAGAGTGGAACTTGTGTTCTCTGCTTAGGTTCACCCACATCTTTCGTCATTGCTACTTTGGGCTGCAAAATCTGGATGTGCATTAGATGGTGGCAAGAGATCCAGAAAACCTTTTCTACTGTCATTCATGATTGTCTAAAGTTTTACAGTCCAGGCCTGTTAGCTCTATACTGTATTACTCTGTTTCTCAAATATTGTGATCACACAACCCCTTAAAACAAGAAAAGTATTTGTGCACTTATCCCCTTGAATAAAACTGATGATTAGATTGGGATTGGGCAAGATATATATCAGTATAGGGAATTCCTAGAAGCTTGGCATTCAGAGAAATCAGCCATCAGTAGACACATAGAAATAAACCACATTTACATACCATTCAAAAGAGACAGTAAAAAGCTAAGGAGGAAACAAAAAGACCAGAACACATCCTCTCCAGTAATCAACACCCAAATAAGCAGGGATTAACACCAGACAAACCATCAAACAGAAAACAATACCCTAATCAAGGAATTACCAAGGAGAAAACCACACCCCCACTAACACTGGTAGGGCAAGCTACTGTATTTAAACAGGGAGCAAACCCCACCTCACTAGCATGGTGATTTTACCTAGTTGGGTAATGAAATGTCTGCAAGCAAACAACCAAGCTCAGAGAGCACCAAGGACTCCACATGTAAAGTAATTGAAAAAAATACTGAATTTCATTCATGCATACCCTTCCACAGACACTCCAAATTACTACAAGCCATGCTGGTAGTCACAGCCAGTAGGAACGTACTGCCACCGATAGCACTCTGGGCTTAGCTGTACCCCAGACTCACTCTGGGCTCTTCTACTTGCTTTGCCTGGGCAAGCCTTCTAATCCAGGTATAGCAGAAGTAAGTTTTGATAGCACTCCCATTTTGCCCACACAAGCCCAACCTAGTAAGTTTTAATAAGAATTCCACAACACCCAAGTGGGTCATGCCCCCTTTTTGAGAAATCCTGTTACATGCAGCAGTTCATTCCCTGCTGCCTCTATGTTTACCCTTGGGGGTCCATTAGTACAGCTTTCAATCCTGTGTATATAGAACAATAGAACATATCGAACAAAATGTGATTATTGTTGGTCACACAGATGTTTAGACTGGATTTGGCATTTCTATCCACCTATCAAGTCCTTCCCAAGGACCTAAGATAGGCAGATGTTGTTGTTTGATGGTGTTAAAGGTATCCAAGTAAAGCTGCCTTTTGCAATTGACTGATGGTGGTGGTGATGATAATTATATAGCTGATTAACCTTACTTTATATAGGAGCTTTTATAACTGTCCTACCAGGTCTCAATAATAGTCATACAGTTGGCACTATGTTTATATTTTGTTACCTCTGTTTTCTGTAAAAAAACAATTACAGAAGGTTCTTGAATTTTAAAGAGAAAGGA
Source organism: Liasis olivaceus (assembly GCA_030867105.1). Taxonomy (NCBI): domain Eukaryota; kingdom Metazoa; phylum Chordata; class Lepidosauria; order Squamata; family Pythonidae; genus Liasis; species Liasis olivaceus. The sequence goes on from CM061349.1 coordinate 285,204,239, forward strand.
ATTTAATATCTTTCTGCTACCAGTTCCTCTCATCAATTTCCATTCTGTTGTACAGCTCCTTGCCTTTCCTACATTGTTTAGATTGTTGCCCCTTCCCTTCCCTTCTTTGCTTTCTTTTTTTTAAGGTTTTCACATTTGTTCTCCTGACTTGGGACTGAGTACTCTAATGTTTAACTGTTGAAAAAGAGGCATTTAATCAAAAGATGCAATTCTCCTAATCCAACTATACCATGATGAATGTTCACTACGTTTTGAATTTACTAACTTACTAGATTGAAATAGCTAGATAGTATTCTTGCTTTTTTGATATGATGAAGACTTTTACGGGGATCAACGTCTGTAAAAGCAGGAGACTAATTGAGGCAAGCTGGCTCCTTCTCTCTAGAGGTACAAAATATTGTAAATGGTATGTAGTGTATGAATAAAGAAATATAAAGGAGGAAACAGTCAATTTCTCCTCTTCCCTCTTGGGTCTTTCTTTTCCCCCTTCATTTTTTTTTTTTATTTGCCTCCTTCAAGGAATCTTAATAGCTATATAGTATGATAATAAGCGTGTAAGTAGAACAAACTCAGACAGTGTCATGATAAAATTAGAATAGCATTCAGGTTCTGTAATTAAAGCTACACAGATAAGAGGGTATACTTTCTAAGATTTATTTTGAGGGAAGGTGTTGGTCTTGGAGGAGGGGGAGAGCCAGAAATATAGCAAAACCAACCCTATTTCCAGGGTGTTCAGTTCACCATGAGAAGAAATGGCATTAATTCAGGTACCCAATTACTGTAATGTGGTTCAGAGCACCCCGATAGGTGTTTCAATCTCAAGCAGAACTAACATTTGTAATCCTTTAAATGCACTTAAGAAATTGATGTTACAGCCCCACAATCTGTTAGGGGCCTTGCTTCCTGGCTGATTGCAAAGTATGCCACCATTAATTGGATCATCAGAATGTGATCCGCGTCCTGGTCCTTGGATTATGTAAGACTGCCTTTGCTCTGACGCAATGAACCAGAGACTTCTTTTGCTGGATATTTTGACCCTTAATGTAGATAAGTGGTATTTTTCATCAATCTTAGCTTGCATTAAAAAAAAGGAAATGTCAATTCAATGTGGGGCATTTAACTTAATTCAACATCTTTTAATTTAATACCTTGAAAAAGTTAGTCCCTCTCAGACCTGCCTTATACTTCTGCTGATGGAATATTTTGTAAAACACTGCTGAAAATACTGTCTTGCTTTAATAAAATCAGATTCTGTAAGTCTCCGCATTCTAAAAGAAGGAGAGGGTAAAGGGGGGCTCAAAATGTTAAATAACTAGAATGGAGTTATTTTTCTGTTGGAGACTTAATTCCTGAATGGTTTATATCTGTGTTGGAAGAAAATAAAATCTAGTTAGAATTCATTTGCCCTTGTTCTTTGCTGTTTTCATTTTGGCTCCATATTTTTTGTTTGCTTATTGAAGAGAGCTGACATGCTTTTCTGACTGTAAATTAGTATTTACAAGAGGCAAACTTGGCCTTTTAAAATTGGTTTCAGTGATGTTATTATTTTTAATGTTTGGGATACTTGTGTTAATGAGTGTCAAAATTATAAAAGAACATTGTATGGTCACGCCACAAGTTCTTTGTGTGATATCATGATGTACATACCAAAGGGGCAGGGTTGCATTGTGACAACCTGATGATGCTTTCATCAGATTAACTCATTTGACGTTCCCTGCAGATGCTGGTTTTTACAGTGTTCAGTTTTGCAATATAGTAAGAATCTTAGCAAACAGTTTTGAGTTTGACTTTTTATTTGATCGTGTTTGGAAACCAATAGTTATGCATGTTCATCTATCTGGAAGGAAATACTCCTGAATACAATGGGGCTTGCTCCTGCATAAACATGCAAAGAATTGGCCTGCATGTTATGTTGAAAAGGAGTTGTGATTAATGTGAAATAACGCAGTAATTACTTACTGCTGGATTAGGCCCTCTCTTGGTAAATTGAAATTATACAATGCATTATGTTTTTAGCAATTATGTGCTTGATTTATAAACCCTCTGTTAGGATGGTTTATAAATACTGAAGAACAAGAGCTTCTTTTATATTTATGCAATATTTAAGGTAAATAATCCATAATACTTGGAACACCAGTGTCTTTTCTAATTATATTTAATTCATAATTGTCCTATGAATAATAAACGTGTTTTATTACAAAAAAAAAATGACTTCTCTTTACCACCTCCTTCCAATCCATGCATTATTGCAATCCTGAAAAGGGGATGATTTGAAAGAATAAAGGAAATTCAGGGAGATAGGAGAATCACGGAGTGCTTTGGCTAAAAGAAATGTTAGCTAAGGAGATGAGATGCAGCCCATTTTGGAAGAAGCTGCCCTCTCCTTGAATGATCTGGTTTCACAGTACCCTTGATATTCAGGTGACAGCCAGGAATGCATTTGCTGGCTTACTATTTATGTGTCATCTTGGACTTCTCCTAAATTGGAATGGTTTGATTTTCATTATCTTTGGATTCTTGTAAGATGCTGTCCCTATTAAGAACCAATTGGGTGCTTCAAGAAGTTCAAAATGTGATAGGCTGCTCAATTGTATGTAGCACTGAAATTGTACTGAAGGGCTGCATAGTTCCTCATTATTTTCCAGGCAGAATCAATGGGTTTAAATCTCTCAAGGGCTTAGTATGGTGTTCCCTGATTGAGGCCCTCTAGATATGCTGCATTATATCTCCAATGATTCACTGCCAGTTCCCTGCAACTCTAGAGAGCACTGGGTAGCATAGGGCAGGCTGCTTTAGAGGGTGAATGTTTCTGGGATTGCTTGTCTCATTAAGGACCTGTCCAATTGTGGACCCGTCTCTGCTGGAGCAGAGACAACAGGGCCACCTTCAAAGGTTCTTTTATTAGGCATGTAGGAAAGATTTTTCTCTTGCATGGCTCCAAATGCATCACAGTCTCATTTTGGGAGATACGTCTTTTCAAATTGTTGTCAGTGGTTTTACAATAGCCATAGTTTAAAATTTGCTGTATAGAACCTTTTACCTAGTGTATATAAATCATATTAAGCTGAATTTAGCTAAATTTTTGAAACAGTAGATACATCCTAGATGCGAATGGAAGGTATGCCCTTTTTGGATCAGGCAATCTCCCCCACCCTGCCTGCCTCCAGATATATTTGATCGCATATCTCATCATTTCTGGCACCAGGTCTGTTGGTCATGTTAAACATGGATTAAAGGCTATATGATTTTTTTTCCCCTTCATTTATTTAGCAAGCCATATTTAGCAGGTCTCTTTGCTTGCAGTTCTAAACACAAGCAATTGGACCTTTCATGAATTCCTGCATAGCTTTGGCCTGTAACTCTGAAGTGATCAACCTACTTAACTGGAAGCTCAGACTGTTCTGCTGCTTCATTCCCAGGGGATAGGCAGGAGTGTGTATTTTGCTTTAAGAACACTACAAGGTTGGAAAATATGTTTGAGTTAACCGAAGCTGATATATTGGCTCCCATACATTGAAGACAAATGGAATCAAATCCTTTGTGCATTTGCCAGGACTCTGGTGCTCTGTTTCAGAATGCTTTGGGTTGGGATTTCAGTCTGCCCTTCCTTCTTAATGGGGTCCCTTGGTGTCGAATGCCATCCAAGCATAGGATGGATGAGATGCCCTAAGGACCTGCATCAAGCTTACCTTTAAGAAAGTCCTTGCTGACCTGTAAATTGAGATTTCTTTGAATTGTTGGATGAGGACGTGAAACTGACTTACAGGCAGGAAGGGAAAAAAAAGATGGCAAGCAATATGTATCATTACAAGTAATATTTAGTGATAGTTTAACATTATTTTCCTTGTGGTGATTTCATTAATGATTTCAATGAGTCTCATTTTTCTTTGTTCTGTGTCCAAGTGGGACAGATAGAGAAAAATGGTTCATATGCCAATTTTGGACACTGTCAGGAATGAGCTTGCAGCCAAAATAATTTAAATCTAATGACCAGCAGGTTGCCTCGCTGTCAAGAAATGGCTTCTACATCTGAAAATTAATAACAGCATGTCACAGCTAATCTTTTAAAACATTAGGGTATGATCAAGAAATTTTGATATTGTAATCGATATTGGATAGATCACTAGACATATATTTTTATGAGTCTGGCTTGAAAAACAGCTTGAGACTTGCAACAGCGCAACTACTTTTCAGCTTCAACACAATAAACAAAGCAATTCATGATAGACTTCATTAGTTGCCTATATACTTCTGGGCATGAGTCCATGTAAAATGATAAGTGCTTCTTGGTTTAGACTCTTAGTCCTTGAAATACTAAGTTCATTAATAGCATGGATGGGCATTTTCCATAGGGTTTGATTCAGAGGGTAGAGCTGGGGCTTCAGGAATGGCTGGATTATCCACTTCATTCTCTTCATTTTGTTCTCCTGATCTGGACTGACTTTCATCTAAATGGCTCTCGACTCAACTCATTGTCTGTCACATGAGAAAAACAGTTGCAATAAATCCTTCCACACTGACCCTTCACTTGGTAAAATTGCACTCTCCTGTGCAAATATGGATCTAAGTACATTCCTGCTCAGGGTAAGGAAATGCAATTTTATTTTGCAGTGAGGTTAGTAGGAAGGATTATATTTCCTCAGCCACGTGTAGAGTGATCCTGATCCAGATTGTGTAATTCCTCTCAAAACAACAACTCCGGAGGGTGGTTGCATAAGCGTTGACCTGACTTGAGATAAAAGGAAGTGTTCTTCATGAAAGTCTGCTAACACAATGAACAAAACAACAAACAGGAATAACATCTCACCTTTGTGGCTCCATCAAGAGCTACACAGTACTGCTCTTTCCATTGCTCTCCCTTTATCTTTATCAGTTTTATAAGAAAACCATTTTTCTAACAATAATGCTGCTGTATTACCACAACAGAAACTTACATCAGGACCAAATCTCTTTAGCAGTCCTGCTCTAGAATAAAGCATCAACCCTGGGCTCATGTATTGTGATTGTTTATCTACTTAAAGGCTAATTCTGGATTTCATGAATTGGATATGCAATTATCTTGCACATATATCATATAAAATATCATATCCTAAGGTTTTGCATCACTCATGTAGCCATCAAAACAGTCAAACTTTGAATTTTGAAATCATGTTTCGACCTCAAAATCCAATTTATCAATTTTGAAAATCTGCTTTATTTTTAAATGTTAAATATCTTCCCCTGGAAAAATTAAGAAAAAAAAAATCAGTATCATGCTTGGAATAATGAGTTGAACAAATGCTTTTGCAGTAGCAGAGTGATTTATAGGGCTCAGCACTCTTGTTCAGATAGGCAGATGAGAGTCATTAATGAATTTGGACTGATGAAAAGGAAGTCAGGAATATCTGCTGGCACTTTTTCTCAGCCTATTTTTTCCAAATGTTTCTGTGTAAAGAACAGAGTTAAAGACTGAGTGATACTTCCCCCAGTATTCAATTTATTTTTATTTTTTTCATTTATGACTTTTTACTTTCCTTCATTGTATGTCAGTGCACTATCACAAGACCATAACTGCTAAGTTTTCTTTCTCAGAATCTTCCTGTCATGAAATAGCATAAACATGTTAAACCAAGTTACAGGATGTGGTAACCTGACCCATTATCGTTTCAGTGCTTTATAAAGGCTTTTTAACTTTTAGCCATCCTAAATCTATTGCCCCTATTAAAAAGCTACATTTTAAATGGCTATCAGTGGCTTTTTGATCTTGCAACCTTCTTTGTAAGGAGTGTTTGCACCCACAGCTATTAAACAAAATTAATTTCAGCACTTTTAAATTGTTAATCTTGCAAAAAGACAACTTGCTTCCTCTTTGGTGATCCTGTGGGTCATCACTGTATGAGTTAGAAGCTATTGCCAGAGTTCATGTTGCATGAACATCATTGCTCTAAATGCATTCTCCTAAATGCCTTTCAAAATTTAATTCTTTTGTCTTCTACCTCCTGCTTCCCTTCAGGAAGTTTTCTTTTTCCTTTCCTTTCCTTTCCTTTCCTTTCCTTTCCTTTCCTTTCCTTTCCTTTCCTTTCCTTTCCTTTCCTTTCCTTTCCTTTCCTTTCCTTTCCTTTCCTTTCCTTTCCTTTCCTGTGGCTTGATAAGATCCATGGCCCCATTGGGGTAGCATCAGTACTACTTTGCACTGTTTAAAGCTTTTCTGACTTTTAGTGATAGGCATAAAGCAGCAACATACTAATTTTGGCAGATTACCACAGGCAAAATATTTTATTAAAAGCTTATGCTTTTGGGTACATATGGCTAATAAATAATTCTAATGTTTGTTAGCCACTGTCCCTTGTCATTCTCCATATCTGTCTTTTTCACATGGTTCAGTGGTGGCATGTGTTTAGGATTATAGGTTATGATTCTCCATTGTTTTTGCTTCTTTGAGGGCCTTTGTCTCAGACACAAAGGCTAATTTCAGCCCATCCACTCACTGTCACTTATGGACAGTAGTCTTTCCTTTTTTTCTGTTGTTTTGTCATGTTTGATATAGCAACATGAGAACTTTAAATTAGCCAAAAAGTTTGCATGCTGAACTTATTCTGTTGTCCCTACAAGCTGTAGATCCACCAGACGATTGATACTGGAATTCTTCATTGTGTGAATTGTGTAATGAATTGTTAGGGGTCACCAGGAAGGAAGTTATTATTATTATTTATTATTTATTGGATTTCTCCCCCGCCCATCTCCCCCACAATAGGGGACTCTGGGAGGCTTACAAAGACATTAAAACTATAAATATATATAAAATACATACTATATATACAATTAAAACAATACTAGAAACAGAAAAATCCAAGAAGATGGAAAATCAGGGCGGGGACAGCCGGCCACTATGGGGCTAGCCATCTCCCTGCTTGAGATATTCCCTCCCCACCCCAGGCCAAGTGGCAGAATCAGGTCTTCAAGGTCCTTCGGAAGGTCAGGAGTGAGGGGGCCAATCGCACCTCCAGGGGCAGAATGTTCCAAAGAGCAGGGGCTACCGCAGAGAAGGCCTGCCTTTTGGACCCCGCTAGATGGAGTTCTTTTACTGAGGGGGTCCGAAGCATGCCCTTTCTGTGTGACCGGGTGGGACGGGTTGAAGTCATAGGGGAGAGGCGGTCCCTTAGGTAACCTGGTCCCATGCCATGTAGGGCTTTAAAGGTAATAACCAACACTTTGAATTGGACCCGGAAGCAAACTGGTACCCAATGCAGCTCGTGGAGCAATGATGTTACATGGGCCCTTCTTGGGGCTCCAAAAATAGCCTGCGTGGCCGCATTCTGGACCAGCTGTAGCTTCCGGATACTCTTCAAGGGTAGCCCCATGTAGAGCGCATTGCAGTAGTCTATCTGGGAGATAACAAGGGCGTGACTGACTGTTTGAAGGGCTTCCCGATCCAGCAAAGGGCATAACTGATGCACAACCTGAAGTTGTGCAAAGGCCCTCCTTGCCATGGCTGCCACCTGCTCTTCAAGCAGGAGCTGTGAGTCAAGGAGGACCCCCAGATTACACACTGGGTCTGTCTGGGGTAGTGCCACCCCATCGAGCACCAAAGATGACAAAGTCCCGGATACAGAGGAGCCATTAACCCACAGCCACTCTGTCTTACCAGGGTTCAGCTGAAGCCTGTTGCTCCCCATCCAGACCCTTACAGCCTCCAGGCACCGAGAAAGGGCGGCCACAGGATCACTTACTTCACCAGGGATGGAGGTGTATAATTGCATATCATCAGCATACTGATGATACCTCATCCCATGGTGACGGATGATCTCACCCAGCGGCTTCATGTAGATGTTGAAAAGGAGTGGGGAGAGAACCGAACCCTGTGGCACCCCACAAAGGAGGGGCTGAGGATGGGACCTCTCACTCCCTATCAACACTGATTGGGATCAGCCCTGAAGAAAGGAGGCAAACCAGCACAATACTGTGCCGCCCACCCCCCATTCCCTGAGCCGCCCCAACAGGATACTGTGGTCGACAGTATCAAAAGCCGCTGAGAGATCAAGAAGAGCAAGGATGGTCGCACTTCCACCATCCCACTCCCACCAGAGATCATCCATAAGTGCGACCAATGCCGTTTCCATTCCATAACCGGGCCTGAAACCTGACTGGAAAGGGTCTAGATAATCCATTTCCTCCAGGACCCTTTGGAGCTGTGAAGCCACCACTTTCTCAACCATCTTCCCCAAAAAGGGGAGGTGGGAGACTGGACGAAAATTGTCCAGTACAGTGGAATCCAGGGAGGGTTTCTTGAGGAGGGGGTGCACCAACGCCTCCTTGAAGGCAGCCGGAAACACCCCCTCCTGCAAGGATGTAGTAACCATTGCCTGGATCCAACCACATGTCACCTCCCGAGCTGCTTTCACCAGCCAGGAGGGGCATGGGTCAAGATGGCAAGTGGTGGCCTTCACAGTCCCCAGGACCCTGTCCACTTCCTCAGGAGCAACAGGATCAAACTGTTCCCAGATAACTGGGTAAGAATGGTCCCCCGGTATCTCCCCAGACCCTGCCCCACGCCCAGAGTCTAACTTGGAATGAATCCGAGCGACTTTGTCCTGCAGATGCCCTGAAAATTCCTCTGCATGGCCCTGCAAGTTCCCACTGAGACCCTTTAAACCGAGCAAAAGAGAGAAATTTCCTCAATTTTCTTCCTGCCTACTGATGTTGGCTATATTGTTCTTCTACCAGCTTCCTGTAGGAGATTTTGTTTTGCAGGCTGTGTTCTTACTCTGATTTTTGAATGAAAAAAAAAGCAAGGTAAAAATCCACCAAAAATTGGGTATACTGTTCAATTGAGGGAGTCACTGTAAGTTTTACCTTACTTGAAGAATTAATTAATTCTTGTTTTTCATTCTTATATTAACAATAATAATTAACATCTAATGTAGGTATCTTCTATATTTTTTTGGCTATATTTGGTGAAATTTCTGAAGCTTCCTTTCATTTATGCCATGTCCAAACAAAACAATAATATTTGCTGAGTTTATTATTATTTTTAATTTTTTTTTTATGGGAAGATTTGTCTTCCCAAGTTTTGAACATTGTGAGAAACATAGACAAAGGAATATCTGACATGAACTTCAAAATCCATGGGAAAGTTTTATGATGTGGATGTCTGAAAATGTATCAGGATCAAGGTCTATATAACATATCATGTTGCAAGCAATACGTTTAAGAAGAATGGAAAAGGGTATATCAGTCTTGCTCCTTCACTGCATGTTCTTGATCTCTCCATGTTGGAAGTCTTCAACTGCATTCCACTGATGTTTGCTTGGCCACAAGTACAACCCTCCCTGTAGCAGGAATCCCACATTATTCAAGTTCCAGATTGTTCAAAGGGTTCTACCTGAGCCTAAGCAAATGAAAGTAGAAGCTTACTGTTCTCTATTCAACATGGGAAGAGAAGAAGTTGGTTGTCACGTACAAGGTATCAAGTGGCAAAGGCTGGTATACTCAGCTCCATTCATTGTATGCATATCACATTAACCTTATTTAAGCATAATGAGTTCTGTGTAGTACTAAATAAACCTATAGTTAAATAGTAAAGATGTACATAATTAAAACTTTCTTATAATTACAATAATATGAAAATATTTTATTAGCTGATCATCAGTTTGTTATTTTTAATTTTAGTTTTCATAAATCACACAATTCTGTGCTCATTTACTGAGAAGTGACCATAACTTCATAGAGATTGCTTCCAAGTGAATTTGGATAGAATTCAGTTATGTGGATGTACTATATAAATTTGTAAATTATTTATAAATTATAATTTATAATAAATATTTCATAAACAATATAGCATATTTCTAATTATAAACACTTCAGTTTTAAAGGATCCATATTTATCTAATTTATAATAGCAACGGAAAGTCTTGGAAAACTGACAAGGGGTCAGTAGTCTGTTCTAGTACTTTTAAGAGTAGTAACCTAATCACTATGGCTGTGCTATCCTGCAGAGTTTGATTAGTTTTGATAAAACACAGAATGACTCAATCTGCAAATGTATTCAGTTTATACTCTACATACAAATGAAGCAAAAAATCAGTTCAGTCTTTAATCATAGATGTGAGATATTTAGTGGCATCATCATGTCTTTTCTACAGGAAGAGCAATTTCAAACAAGTAGAAAGAGCACATAGTGCAGTTCTTTCAGGAACAGTTAATTAAATAAATATTTTGTCATGGTCAAAGTCCTAAATAAACATACTATAAAACTGCATGGTGGATATTTAAAAACTATAGTCAAAACTGTGTGCTGTAACAAGTGACTAATGACCTTGGCTCTAAAAAATGTTAGCAGCAAATTGGTAGATTTTGAAGGTGTGTTTTTGGAATAATTTTCCAGTTTTGGGGAGGGATTATAGATCAGATAATAGATAATAGAACCTCATTCCCTTTCCCACCTTTAAAGCTCCCAAAGAACTCCCAAAATGAGGGTGAAAGTTTTGTCCATGGGATGGTTCCTCCAGCCCTCCAAAAAGTCAGGAAATGGGACTGCAGTTCCTTGGATCTCCAAACTTGCCCTCTCTTGCTTTGCATATTCGGTAAGTCTCATGATTTGTGAAAAAATATCAGCTGCAATCTTTGATGGCTCACACTATGCCAGAGGAATATTTTTGGCCTCTACCTCTCACTGATTGTGAAGACTATGACTTATTGTCATAAGATTTCTCTTGTCATTTAGATATTTTATGAACTTGAGTCTAGACAGTGGCTGAACTGGCACTTAGTGTGGGGCTAACACATTAATAGAAAAAGATTGAAGACATTTTAGAACATGGGACCAAAAATATCATAAAATATCTACCAACCAAGCAGCCCAAACCTTGTCTGAATTAAACTGCCAGGAATAGGTAAAATTCCTTGGACTTGCAGTGGTTCCTAAGATACAATTAAAGTTACTCACTTGCTTGATAATACCTGAGGTTTGCATTTCTGTAAAGATAACTGTCTTATTTTTCTAATAACTTTTAAGTATAAAAATATAAATATAAATATAAGAGGCAGATACCTATTTTCTCTACACAGATTCTAAACAGGACTACTGAGTAATTATGTTACTTTTTGCTGCAAGAACTACAACAGCAATTTGTGGATCAGGTCCTTAAAAATTCATCTGATTAAATGGAGTGTGATTTTCAAACCTGTATGTGATATAAATTTGTTAGTATTTCAGATGCCACAAGATCTTGCTTCTCCTTATAGTTCCTCTTATATAAAAGATTACATCTAAACTACTTTGTGTAAACCTGACTGCAAATAGCCCACGTTGGCCTTTCTATCAGTATTATGAGTGATAGACCACTTGGCAGCAAGTTTGGGACTGAACAGGCAATTTTTTAATGCCAGTCTAGACAAAATGGCAAAAGAATGTTGCTCAAAAGATTCTGAATGAAAGAGGCACGAGGATGCCAAAGGGGGATAAATGTTTACTACTGCTGCTTTGTTTGTTTGATCAAGAAATGTGTATTTTAAAAAGCTATTAAAGCTCTGGAGCCTGTCTGAAACATACCATAGCTGAGAATCGAAGGAGAATATAAAACTTCACCATTAGCAGAATTAATGTAATGACATCTAGAAAAGATAACGTGTTTCTTGATTAATCAGGCAAAATTATATTGGTAGGATATTTTGCATTAATTTCTTCATTTTCCTGTTATTCAAAATCTTTTGAGAAACACTCTTCTGAAATTTTGTCTAGCTGACTCAACATTTTCACAAAAAGTGCACAAAACTGATAAGGAATGTGCTTACTACTTGTATACTATTTTTGATTATTTAGAACCAGATAAAATTTTAATTTATGTATCATGCAATTTAATACTGACCATGCTTATTTGGAAGTAAGACCTACTTTGACTTATGGACCTTATTCATTACTATAGCCTTATTCACACAATATACTAAACTTAAATGTGGCTTGTTTGGTTCCTCTGCCGTCCTCTTCTCCTTTTGCCTTCAATCTTTCCCGGCATCAGGGTCTTTTCTAAAGAGTCCTCTCTTAAGTTCCAATTTCTTGGCTTTTATTCAATCTATTCACTTATTATGAAAATGAAATCCCAAGATGGGGAAAAATGCTTACCTAGAAGTCCTTTTTTTGAAATACACTCAGAAAATTCCAGGTAGTAATAATAATATAGAAAAAATAACTAATAATCAACCTATGCTTATTATTAAATAGTTGTTGCATTTTTAGACTTGAATACAGTTCATTCATTTACTTTTCCTATTTTTTAATTTTTGCTTTTATTCTGAATTTAGTTTGTTAAGTATACTTTTATGCTAACTGACAATGTATTAAACTTCAACAACAACAAACACAATTTTTTTTGAAAATTCCTAACCTTGATTAGGTTTCTAATCATACCTCCTTTCTCCACACTGGGGAGACATCTTTGCCTTTTCACAAAATCTAATAAGGATGTCATTTATAAAATTACCCTGTCTGAAAGAACACAAACTGCATCCCAGCATAGATCACAATGGAAAATAACTCAAATTACACAAGCACATTCTCTCCTTTCCTTTCCTCTGCTCCCTCTTCAGTTTAGCTAAAATGTGCAAACTGTGTGATGGTGTTTTGGTTTACAGATTATAAAAATCCCTTTGTATGTTTCATTTGGACATTATGTATAACTTCTGATAAAATTGTTCACAGTATTTTGTTTCTGTGATATTATGATACTATCTTATGAAATTCTCACAAAACGTTGGCCTTGTGGGGTAAACCAGATAGGGACAACCAGAGGAGCTAATTCTACTAAGCTACATTGACAGAATCTTGCAAGTCTGAAAGTACAATTCTCTCCCCCCCCCCATCTCCTTTACAGCCTGAGAAATTAGGGAGGGTCTCTTCTGAGCCTCTTGCCCCACCCACTATCCAGTTACAGACTATGCTGTCTCTTATCTGACCGGCAGTGTCTCTGCCTAGCCACCCAAGGTCTTTCCCACATACCATCGCACAAAATGACTTCAAATAGAATATATGTATGGCAGGTGGGTGTTTCTACATGTCTCTATGGGTAGATGGGTGGATGTCCTATCATGGCCATCTTTATGAACTATTTTTGCTATGTGTATATTTCTTTTAAATAGCTGTTCTGCATATTTTAACTGTAGGAATCATGCAGCTTAAATTCTGTTTCTTGCAATATAGTAAGATGTACATTACCATAAGCAAAGCTTAACTAGACATTCTTGCCTCCAAAAGCCTCCCATATCTGCTTATGAAAAGGTGCTTGGAGTTAGAAGACTCTTCTTTTTCCCCAACAAATTCCTGTTTGAACTCACTTGTTAGTCGAGTGTTGTTCACACTAACTACAGAAAGAATCCTCTGTCTCAGGCATAAATTACTTTATGTGCCACTGTCTCTAAGCAGACCCCCAGTTATGGATTGCTTTGTTCTCAACTTGACAGGAACATAATTAGAACTGTTGATGAAATCTACCAAATTGTTCCTCCATGGCCTCAGTGGTCAGGAAATTTGGCTGAGTCGTATTTGTCATCGACTTAAAGGCTCTAAACACTTCATATTAACTATGTTATTAATATGCCCTCTAATCTGTCCATGAATTGGTAGCACTTGAAGTGAGCTGTGTGCTAATAGCACCTCGTGATAAATGCATTGTAATGCTCTTCAAAGTTTCTAGTCAATCAAAAAACATGGTAATAAAAAATGAAGCTTTCTGTGGTGTTGGCCAGTCTTATTTTCCTCCTCCTCCTTCCTTATGTTACATTTTTTTTACATTTTGCGACTTGTTTCTTAGCTCACTCAGAACTTCGATAATTCTTTGCCAAAGAGTCCCAAAGGACATGTGAGTCATGTGGCAATAAGACACCCTGATAAAATATTTGCAATCTGTCTAGTTAACCTCATATTGAATATATTTAGGAATCATAATCGTGTGCCCTGAAAAAGACAACAAGCTCTTGTGGCTCTCTGACTGGGTTGGACCTCTCTAGAAGGAAACTAAAAGTAGATGGGGAATTAGCATAAATTACTACTGTATTGTGCAAGAATACAAAATAGGTAATATCACTGAAGAGATATTTCAGACTTTTAAAAACATTAGATACATATAGGAGAATTTTCTCAGAAGATTATTAATCAATTTCCATCAATATTAATGGATTTTAAAAACAAACCCTCTGTTCCTCTTGAAATGAACAGATATTGGGTGGAGCAGTTCATTTGAAGATGGGCCTATAGCCTCATTCAATATCAAGAAGTTTATGTCTTCCTAGTAAAGGAAATAGTATTGTCAAACTGTTAACTGTTAAGATAACTCAAAACTATGATGAATCACAGAGCATACTTCTTTACCACGTTAGGAAATGATGACTGCTTCCAGAATGCTGAAACTGCTACATTATCTAATTTAATATATATAAGTTTTAAAAAGGAGAACCATTTTATAGTTGAGGGCTGCCCTGAATAATCTGGAGATATTTTGATGATGCAAAATGAGTGCGATCAGAATGTTCTCCCCATTTTTTCCTTGTTTTTTTTGGGGGGGGGGGTGCTAGAAGGAGAGAAATTGGGCCTATTTTTTTCCTTTTTTTTTTTTTTTTAAAGAATAACGATATTAAGCCTAATTAAGATCTTACATTACAGTTTTTTAGTGTATCCCACCCCAAAATGGTGGGAAACTGCCACCAATTTTCAGCGACTGTGGTTTAAAGCGGATCTTTCCCCCAAACATTTGTGGGCAACCTGAAGTCCTAGGAGTTCCACAAGCAGTTCCATCAGCATAATGTTTGGAGTATTTTATTAGAAGAATCTGAATAGGGTTTTTTTTTTTTTTGGTGATACATTTATATTTTCTTTTGCTGAATGACAAATGAAACCAAAGTGTGAAATATATACTGTAGCTCTTAAAAAGTTGTAAGTACCTGATCAGTAATCACTGATATATGTTACAGCTTTGGCTAAGATTTTGTTCTTATATTACGTTAAAGCTTCTAAATGATAATAGGAAACATCTCATATAATGCTATATACTACTGGGGTTGCTATTCTAAGTCCATCTGCATATATTCTTTCACTTAAAAAAATGAAATCGAAAGCCCCGCTACAGATTTTAGCAGAATAACCATTGCATGAATGGGGAAGAAATGTTGCTGCACAGCACTTCAGATAATAGTTGTTTTTATTTTTTTCCTGCTCACTTTGTCCACACAAACTGTATTTTTCTTCCTCATCAGATGAAAAGCAGCTTGAGGGGAAACAAAGAGAGAATAATGGCCAAGAAAGAAAGGCTTGAACAGCTTTTTCATAAACTCCTTTGGTTGTCTGCCTGCTTTACTTATATTCTCATTCTCTCTCTCTCCCTCTCATAGTGTGCAGATACACTAGTTTCCCATGAAATTCAGCCTATTTCATACTTTATTTATTTAGAAAATTTATATAGCCACCCATTTTAAAATACAATTCTGGGCAATGAACAGTACATACAAAAAGCAATATAAAGACCCATAACCAGTTAAAATAATACAAAATAACAATAACAACAACAACAACAACCAAGGCACTACATAACAATCCCATAAAAACACACTCTTTCACACTTTTGAGAAAGATGCTGGTATCTTCTCAGGGAATCCCAGAATTACCTGCTGACAATTGATCACTGCTGCTTAGAATGTAGCAGAAATATTCTTTTTTTTTCCCCCACTTGTATGCAAGTTGTTTGAATAATGACTAATATGATATGAAGCAGTCAATTTAAAAAAATCAATGTGTTTAGGAGATGGCAGAAAACTAGTTACTACAACTTCACTGGTCTAGATACCTCAAAATGATAGAGTATCTGTCTTTTTAATGATGCCTTTATAGTAAAGCTTACCACTGCCTCATTCTTAGGAGAGGGAATACCTACAGTAGCTGCTCAGCTACTATCAAACACTACTTTGATATCGAGTTGGCATTTGAAGGATAAAGTGTAACAACAACCCCAAGACACTTTCACATCAGTTTCTTAAAATTACAATTCAGAATGGATATATCTCTATCTATAGATATATATATAGAGAGAGATGTGTATATTCCAAGAAAAAGCAGAAATGAACATGTTTTCAACTTAATGGTCAGCACTTAGTCATATAAACCCATATAAAACCATCTTTTATTGAGTGTTATCAAATGTAATAGGAAGAATATGGAATATAACATAAAAGGCAGAATACAGAACTAGTTTGTCTTGCATACATCATTTTTCCTATTCCATTCTTCCCTTTGTTTATCTCACTTCCTTACTGTCAGGGAACCCATCTAGGATGGGCCATAGTTGGGGCTCTGTTACAGCAAAGTGTCTGCACTCAGCCTTTCCTCCCTTTCCATTGTAGCCCGTGTCCCTTAGACTCAGGTAAGAATCTTGGGGTCACATGTGGCACCTATTTCTTCAAAGCACCAGTTGTATAGAGCATATGCTCTGAAATGCTCCTGCCTGAAATGGTGATTCACAATCAGTCATTTTAATTTGAATGGCCACCCTTACCAATATTTCAAAGACAGTTAAAAAGTGTTTCTTGATTGCGAAAAAAAAGTGATTTAATAAGGTAAATCAGATGGTGATGGGATCTACACTGTCTGTCCCACATCCTCTCAGAACAGATTTTGAACTAAAACTCAGATTCAATGATTGTAAGATTCTGCCTACTTGAAATTAACATGAATAGGATCAGACTGTACATTGATTAATGGGTATGTCTGTATAAAGAAAGTATATTAAATGCATGATGAACATTAATATGTTGTCATAGAGGGGATGAATTTTGTTTTTTGATAGTTATATGTTTAATTTTAAAAATGTTCATAAATACCATCACAACATTCATTATCCCTTTGATTTGATTTGAAAGATAGGCTTTAGTTACAAATTAATATGTTTAATATACTGGGTTCATCCACTGTACTAAGCCATAAATTGGTTTGGCATGCTTTTGCATGATTGTGAACCCAGAAGTTTTGGTTTAGTGTCACTTGTTGAGATGGGCGGCCATACAAATTGATTAAATCAATCAATCATGGATTATGGTTTAACAGTTTGTGTGAATCTAGATAAGCTGGTTCTTGTAACTTGCCCTAAATTTGGCCGTTAAGGGAACAGATTGGCATTAGCCACACCATCAACAAAATTATGGCTTACTTCAATGTGTATGTAAAACTAACTTGTTACAAAAGTGGGATGTAGATAATCTTTTTATCATATAGATTTTGGTACATATATGAGTTTGATATGTGGGAAAATCTCCTAACCTCTTTTTATGATGACACAGATGAAGAAAGTTTTTTAGATAGGATCTTGTGACAGTTTAGTATGTGGTCACCAGCAATAAACCTATTACATGATTACTATGTTAAGTCACTTACATTGTGACTTATCAAAATTATGCAGCCAAATATTATAAGACAGAAACTTGAATTCAAACTTAATTCCCTTGCCAATGGACAGTAGTAGAAAGTGTATTATTTTAAAGTGTTTAGATTGCATGCACAGACACAAGCACTAAGATCTAGTAAGTTATCTTAGTTTTTTACAACCCCTCTGTGTGAATTGGGGTGGCAGAACCTCAATAGAAGCCTGCATTATTTTAGTGATTTCCAAATTCTCCTGAAGGCTACTGACTTAAAGTTGCCGATGACTAATATTTAATAAGTAAAGTCATAGTTATCAATAACTGTTCTTGTTAGATAATGAGAGCTCAGGTGCTTGTTTGTTTTAGTTAAGTGCTCTGAACTGCATCAAAAGGTATTGATACTATTATGTAAACAAACAGAGAATTTATTTTAATCACTGCTCCTGGTAAGAATGGCTTACTTAATACACAGGAAACACTTTGGTGGCTTGCACTTATTTAACTCTAGCCTCACAGTAGGAGAGGCATCGCTTTAAAAACTATTCAAATAACTTTCTTCAAAGTATAATCTACTTGGAGATTTAGTCAATAATGTAGGTATTTATCCAGATAGAAAATATTCAAACACACATGGAAGAAACATACTAGAACATTTTCTTTCTCAAGCAAACAATTTTGGCTATTGCTACATACACACTAATATGGACAAAATCTATGAATTGGTACTGAATGCAACTGACCTTATATTGACCTGAATGAAGCCTTTGAACATAAGTTTACTGATCACAAGCAGTCTGGGAATAAAAGATATGAAATACTAAGGATTGATTTACTCAACAGTTTTGTTAGCATGCATATAGCCCTGACTACTAGGTTCGCAAAAAAACTTAGCAAGAACATAACAATAGGGATCAGAGAAAAAACGAATAGCAATTCATACAATCACATGAAAAGACATTTGAAAACAAGTATTGGCTGAACAAACCCAGCTGACTGCATTTACACAAATAATATTATAAGTGAAATTATTTATAGATCTATTACAGCATTACAGCTAATTGTTTCAAGCAGCATCTTCAACTGCTGATAATCTGTGACATGTTGATATGCCAAACTATTTTTCAATCTTATTTATCAGATCAGTGGATTTTTTGTAACTGATTCTTCTCAAGTGCATTATGGGTAACTTTGAAGTCAACACAGCTGAACCTTGAGGTGAAAGCTCTTGGGCTGCTAGAATGATTTTCATTATCAGAAGATTTGAGCTCTGACAAACAGCTTATAAAGATCTTTCCTGTTTCCTTTTACAGTGTCAGCAGAGGTATTTGAAGCATCATGAAAAATCAAAGAAGTTCCATAAAGATTTTATAGTAAAGTATTCCATCAGAGATTATGCTGATCCAAACAGAGAAAGTATGTTAGCCACTGAGTGGAAATAAATACTAAATCAGCGTTAAATCAGCAGCAAAACCACTTTGAATGGCAAGAACTGTGAGCCTAAGGAGTTAACCTCCATCTTTACAGATGGAATTAGATAATTTGGCATTGATTCCTGGATGAGATCAGCTATTGGAAACCTGATATGCATACAGTTTTCTTTTTATGTGATTCAGATATTGCATGCAAGTCTCAGAAAGGAGTTACAGGACAATAAATTAGCCCTGTATCTAATCTAGATGCTATTTCTAAAAAAAGAAGTATGACGAACCTTACAAATACTTAGACATTACTTAGCTTGAAGCTACTTTGGTCAAGTGTGCTCATTGCCAAAAGTCACCTTTCTGAACATCAGCCAGAACATTAATCAGGAATTGCAAAAAATTGTTCCCCTCACAGGGGAATGGCACCACCCTTTAGCATTCACTAGTAGAAGATGTTTCGTCGTTGGGGTAAAACGCTGCACTGTTCCGGTAGTGAGATTAATGGGCCTCAGGATCCCTTGCAGTCGCTGATGTTTGCTAGCACTACTATGGCTCCTATTCTTCGAGCACCTGATTGCTTGAGAATAGTATCGCCTGGGTACCTGTGTTTCTGTTGCAGCATTGTAAAGCCCTCATTTAATTAGGATAGGTCCTCTCTCTTCATTCTGTAGCAACAAGTGGTGGAAGCTGATATGCTGATATGCATGGAGTATCTCAAAGAAAATTGTTTTGCATTGCCATATATGCAGCCCTGGGTAAGAGTGCTTTTGTCATGGTAGCTCCTGATATACTCAGTACAGCCATCGAAGCTGCCTATGATCTGGGGGAAGCAACAAGTCACGTTAGCCTTGATGCGTTTACTTATATATTCAACTTACAATTCTGAGAAACGTTTATTGTTGTTGTTGTTGTTGTTATTATTATTATTATTATTGCCATATCAAATCCATTTGTCATGGTCATTCACATTTTCACTGAGCTGAAACCTGAACTCTTGACCTGCATGACCCTTCTCAAGCAACTTTTCTGGCCTCACTCCAGTAAGATCACTTTTATTCCCTTTGGTCATAACTAGTTGATGATAAACTGAATATGTACCAAGAGTGTGATGTGACTGCTAAAAAGGCAAAAGTGATTTTCGGCTACCTTAACAGAGAACCACTGTGGTGTAGTGGTTAAAGTAATCAGGCTAGAAATCAGGCGTTGGTGGTTATGTTTGGGAGGGGGGTTGTTTGTTTTTAATCTTGTAAGCTGCCCAGAGTTACTTGTGTGAGACGGGTGGCTATATAAATCATATAAACAAACTAGTTCCGCCTTAGACACAAAGTCAGGTGGGTGACTTTGGGCCAGTCACTCTCTCTCAGCCCCAGGAAGCAGGCAATAGCAAACCACTTCTGAAAATGTTGCCAAGAAAATTGTGTGGACTTATCGTGGCAATCACCAGGAGTCAAGACTGACTTGAAAGTACACATTTCTTTTTTTTTTTTAGATTTTAGATTTTTTTTATCCCACTTTTATTATTTTTATAAATAGCTTGAGGCAGTGAATATGCCTAATACTGCTTCCTCCTCCTATTTTCTTTTTTCCTTTAACAGAAGTGTAATTTCCAACTTAAGGGAAGCTATTGCTCCGATCTAGTCTGCATTAGTCAGGCCCTGCCTCAAGTATTGTGAACAGTGCCCAGATAAAGAAGGATTCATAAAAATTGGAAAAGTTTCAGAGAAAGGCAGCAAGCATCATCAGGCAACTAGAGACTAAACCCCATGAAGAGAGAGAGAACAAGAGGATACGTTTAGCCTTGATAAAGGTGACTGAGGGGGACCACGATAGCGCTTTTGAAATACTGAAAGGATTAGACTTGTTCTCTCTTGTTCTAGAGCACAGAACATGGAATAATAGATTTAAGTTACAGGAAGGCAGTTTTCTGGAATACTGGAGGGGGAAAAATCTTTGTAACAGTAAGCGCCGTTTGATAATGGAACCTGTTATTTAGGAAGGTGGTGGGTTCCCATTCATTGTTCATATTCTGCTTTAATACGGACAATTACAATGAGCAAGAATGTTGTACCTAAAGGCCTAAATAGCCTCTTCCAACTCTATAATTCTGTGATTCTTGCTAAGTAAAAGGGCTCCTTGGTAGGCTGCTCTTTCTGTTTTTCTCCTGCATTTCCTGGCTGGCTGTATGTTCCTGGACTTGGTATGCTTTCTGTTGCTAATCTTCAAAGTTCTTTGATTGATATGATACTTACTTACCATCTGTAAGCAGAATCCAATCTGTCTCTTCTTTGTTTGGTCCTGCATTGTTTTCAAAAGCGCATACATCAAGACGGAGATGAGAAGTGTCATGCCTAGTCCTCCCACTTCACTAACAAAAATGTTTTCCCATCTAAAATGTTGCATGCGGCAGCCTGTTCAATAGCAAACTGTGACAGTTTTGCCACTAACTGTTTGTGACTCACAATACATTCTTCACAATTTAGTTGATTTTTTTCTTTGGTAACTGACCGTTTTGCTCACCTTTCATGTAAATCTTGCTGAGCTGACCAGACCAATAGTTCTCTAGCACTGAATATACTTCTAGTTCAATGTAAGAAGATCACTCAGTGAATATAGATTTAAACTGAATTTGAGGGTAAGCTCTAGGATCTCTCTTGAAAATTGAATTCAGAAGGTTAGTAGGAGGGGCACACTTTCATTCTTCCTTTCAGACCTAGAGCAAGAGTATATTTATGCCATACAAACATCACTTTCTTTGCTGTATTTATATCCACTCTGGCATTTGCTGTGCTGGCATTATTAGCATGTATGTTGGAGTTTCCTGGATTTATTTTTTTTGTAGGGCACTCTTCCTTCTCTTAAAACCATATTTAAAATGCCATGTAACTGAAAAGGCAAGCAGACATTAACTACCAGAGGAGTTTCCTCCCATTTTTTTTAAAAGAAGAAGCTGAATATAAAAATTAAAACATTACATGGCTTTCTAATTATTTGGAAAGAAGAAAATATTTTCTCCCAGAAATGAATATAGAGTCATCTTTTTTTTAATGAATAAATGTATTTCTTTTAACACTTTTGCTGTTTAAAAAAGCTATTGTTTTATTTCAGATGTGAGAAGATGTGCTAACCTTGTCATCGTGAGTGCAGCAGAGCAGAGATGATAACTGTATATACATGTTTAAAACAAAAATAGAGTGTGATTGTGTGTGAGAGACGCGAGAGGGGAAGGGGGAGGGTGGTGAGAGGAAGAAAGACAACTTATTTAAATCCTGAATACAGTCAGACCTCATATGCATTGTTAAAAAAAAGCCCTAAAGAATTGCATATGGATTAGGGGGATGAATATTCTATTATTTCAGGCTGTTCTGCTGATCTTCTTATTGTGACTTTGCGCTTCAGAAATCTGCCAGGAATTTGGCTTTGCCGTCCTAGGCAGTAATTTTAAATGTGTATCAAGCACTTGATAGTGTATGATTTGCGTGCTGTTGCATTCCCATTCCCTAAATTTTCCACCAATTTATTACTTTTTTCATACTGTTTTAATATTTCAGGATGATGAATATATACAGCATCATTAAAGGTAAATAAAAAATGCATGAAATTAAAAAATGGAATATTAGATGTTTCTTTTCTGTAATCCCCAGGTCCAATAGAAATGAAATGTCTCTGTTCTGTCAAGTAATCCCTAAACATGATTATGGACACTGTAGTTTCCACCTCGCCCACGTAATATTTGTACCGCATAAGCCTATTTATGTAAGGTTTGAGTAAAAGTTGTTATTAGAAGATCTATAAACCTGTTTTACAATTCAAAAGATATGCTTCTTTCCTAATCTCTGAACTTTTATTATTTTCTTGGCACTGACAGCAATGTGCCTTTAATTAATTTTTCAAAATGCTTTTATGTCTTCTTTGGGGTACTTTCAGGGTGATTTGAAATGTCTCTTTCAAAACACCGGATGCAGCCCAGCAGCACATCCGAGTTGCATTTTGTTAAAAGTAAGCTGGTGGACACAAAGCTCTTTCAGAGTACCCTTTTCTCTTCAGGAACCCGTTTTGATTTGAGAAATAGTATGTGAAAAAAATTCTCTTCTAGTTTTAGCATTCAGTAGGAAAAAAGACTAATTTTGCAAATTGGTATTATTAATACTTTTGAATGAAGGAAAAAAAATGTGATAAACACAGTGAAATTACCAATAACAGGGAAAAATAATAATAATAAAAAAAACATTTCCCAGTTTCCCAAAGATTTAAGGAGAATTCAACATATGCTTCCATGCTAGCCCCTTTCTTTAGCTTTCTTATGTTTTGTCCATTCAAGATTTATGGAAGTTGTATTTATTTATGGAAGACTTAGCCAACATTGCTGTCAGTATATTGCATTCCAGTATTTCTGTTTTGTCCTTTCCTGCTTTTTAAAAAAATTATAGTTTCTTATGGGAAATGGAGAAGGAATATTTATTTATTCATTTTTTAAATAATTTCTGAATAACAACAATACAGTTATTTTGGTATTAAACCTAATTTCAAAAAAATGAGAAAATATTTTAAATGCTTCCCTCCCCCACTCCAAATCTTCATTCTGTGAAAACAGAATTGAAATTAGGGCAATAAAAAGTGGTTATTTATCAATGTTCTTCTACCTACATGTCTAATAGGACAATAAATAACTGGTATCTGAGACTGTTCTTTTTTTCCTCCTGTCCCCTCTCCTTTTTCTGAGTATTTTAGTTGTAAATGTATTGTCAAGAGCTGTTCTACTACTGATATTTATAAACCATACTTACAGGTGTTACTCAAAAGAGAGGTCTACAAACCTTTAAGTAAATGAATAATATAACATTAATCTTTTATGTGTGAGGAACCTTTTCTGGGTGCAACTTGAAAAGAAATATTTATAGGAAAATATTTACTTAGTTAATTTATTAAGTGGCCTCTCAAAAATGACTCAAGGTTAAATCCTAAAAAGGAACATAATAAAATATAAAACAAATTCTGTTAAAGGCAGTTAACCTATTAGAACAATTGTACTGGATGGATTTGCAAATTCTCCTGACCAATCCCAGGTCTTCAAGGGCTTATGAAAGGTAGGCAGGGTTGGGGCCATCCAGATCTCAGAGGAAACACTATTCCATAGGCCAGATGCAGCAACAGAGAAGGCACATCTCCTGGTCTCATAACATGACATTGCTTAAAAGATGAGATCTGATCTTATTGGACAGGCAGAGATAATTGGAAATTGAAAATAACCAGGCCCTGTGCCATGAAAGGCCTTAAAGCTGTAAAGGTGAGAACCACACCTTGAATTGTACCCAAAAGTCTACTGGCAACCAATGCAGCTCACAAAATAGTAGTGTCACATGTGCATACTGAGGGGCAGCCATAACTACCCACACTGCTGCATTTGGACCAACTGTAGCTTCTCTAAGGGCAGCCCCATGCAGAGTGCATTGCAGTAATCCAGACAAAAGATGATCAAGAGGTGAACCCTATTCATGAGTGACCATGAATAGTAGGGCTCCCAATCCAGGAATAGGCACAGCTGACACACAAGATGGATTTATGCAAATACCCTTCAAGCTATGGCTGCCACCTGTTCTTCCATCAGGAGTTGTGGGTCTAGGAGGACTTCCAGATTCCTCACAGGGTTTGTCTAGAGGAGTACAACTGCATTCAGAACTAGAAATGAAAAACCCCTGGACCTAGGAGGTCTCAAAATCCACAGCCACTCAGTCTTCATAGAACTGAGCCTGAGTGTGTTCCTCCCTATTCAGACCCCCACAACTTTAAGACACTGAATCAAATCCTGACAGCATCACCTGGTCTGAGATGAGATACGTAATTAGATATTATTTTAGGGTACTGATGATATCTAACCCCATGCTGACTGATTACATCACTCAATGGCACCATGTAGATTTTAAACAAGAGCAGGGAGAGAATTGAGCCATGAGGCACCCCACAAAGCAAGAGCCGAGGGCTGGATCTTTTCCCCTTTTCAATAGCTACTGGAATCAGCCCTGAAGGAAGGAGGAAAAGCACAATACCAACTTCCCTTTCCTAATCCCTTGAGCTGGTTCAGACAGATATCATAATTAGTGGTTTCAAAGGCCACCAAGAGATTGAGAAGAGTCAGGATGGTTGCACCCCTCCATCCGATCCCACTACAGGTCATCCACAAGTGCAGTGAATGTTGTCTTAGTACTGTGCCCAAGTCTGAAATCTGACTGGAAGGATCCACATAATCAATATTTCTCCAAACCACTGAAGCTGCTTGCTTTCTACCTTTTTCACAACCTACCTTCCAAAGTGATGGTTGGAGTTGTGTTGGAAATTATTCAACACTATCAAATCCAATGATGGCTTCTTGAGGAGGGGTCGGACCACTGCCTCCTTAAGCACAGGCAGAATGTGCTTCAAGGATGAATTCACCAATCCCAGGACCCAACCAGACATCACCTCCTGGGAGGCCTTAACCAGCCAGGATGATATGGATGTAATAAACAAGTGGTTGCATGCACAACTCTGAGGGCTCTGTTCACTTCTTGAGACCAACAGTTTCAAACTATATTGTCCATCTAAAAGAACATTCCTGGATGACAGTATGCTATGTGTTTATCTTGTATTTTGATCTTGAAGAAAATTTCAACAGTACTAGGAATATGAAATGCTAACAAAATTGTTTGACACAGATTTGTTGGAAGGGAATAACAGATAGATAGATAGATGATTGATAGATGGATAGATAGGTTAGACATAGACATAGACAGTACACCATTTCTGTCTCGTGCTAGAGAGCATTCACTTCCTGATTAAGGTTAGGGAATTGCTGACTAATACAGGAAATCATAAAACATATCTGGAGTATAGCACATATGTGTTTATCCATTACAGCTTTTTCTTTAAAAGGGTGATGTTCTATTGACATTTTATGTATTTATTTAGTACTTTTAGACTAACAGATTAAATAGTTTATTCTCACATCACCCCAACTGTATCTGAAGTGTAAATATGTGAAGAGTTTAACTATACTTATGTACATAATTTGTTATAATTAACAGTGGGGTATATAGCTTGTCACAGATCAGCTTTTATAGGAAAAGTGTTTTAAATCTAAATATAGTTTGTTTACTTCCCATGGCTTATATGCCACTTAACTCCAAACAGCACTAGTGTTTTAAATCATGCAGCAAAAATCATTAAAATAAAATCACAACCATCAAAACAACAGCATCCCCTAATGGCACTACCCAATGGGGGTAGGTCAGTCTTCATTGTCCCCAAATACTATCCCAAAGATCCATGTCTTCAAGGCTCTTTGGAAGCCCAACAAGGAGATGGCAGTCTGGATGTTAGAAAACAGACTATTCCAAATTGCTGTTGATGGGAAAACAACACAGAAAACAGAAAAAAAACCTAGCACCTAGGATCACAGATTTGATAGGAAAAAATAGTAGGTGCAACACAAAGAACATAATGTCATATCAACTTCAGTGCTAATGTTACAATTCTTATTCCCACTAATACTTGCATGCCATGCTCCATTTCCAAGAATTTTTAAATCTAATTATTGCTAATAGTGATAATGTAAGTCAAAGCAGTGGCCCAGCAGGTCAATATATCAGCTGTATACTTGGCACTGAGTTTTGATTCCACTGTCCTGGATTTCAAGCAGATGTGTTGCCTCCATCAGTGACTTCAAACCTTTTTAGCTAGAAAATATATTTCCTCGTTACTAGGAAAACATTTTGCTAAGATATAGCTCCTCCTCATTAGATGTGTAGGCATTACACTGATAATGCCCCATAAATCATCCAACAATTAACACTGTTTTATTCTAAAGTGCTTGAGTTTTATGGCCATCAGTACTCCAGAAACCATGCAGTTGAGTCTTTACTTGGTTACTAACCCAGAGAACAGAACAGAACAACAACAGCAGCAACAAAAACTATAAAACAGGTTTTGTTACACTTGAAATAGTGTTACTTTATGACTTTGAGACAAGGAAAATGCAAACGGAATAAACTGGCTGCTGCAAAAATAGCTTTTGAAATTACACCACAGTACTAATTCAAACATGGCTGTTTTTCTGAATATCTAGTTGAGATAAATATTTAATCTATCTGTAGCAGGTAGACAAATAACAATGATTTCATAAGAGAATAAATGAACATGAATGTGTGGCTGGTCTTTTACTGTAAGGAGAATAAAGAAATTGAAGGGGAAAAGTTGTATTTCACAGAGGAAAGAAGATAGTAACAAGACAGATAGATGATACGATAAATTTCCCAACATTTCAAAGGCTACTATAATAAAAATAGTAAAGCATTTTCTGGTGCTTTTTGGATAAGTCATGTTGAGGAAACTACAAGCAGAATTTGAGATCTTCTAGCCAGAATTCAAGTAATTGAATAAATAATTTTATGCACTAATGGGATCTGGAGCTTCTGTTTCTCAAATGCCAGTAAGGCTTTGTCACAGTTGACAGATGATGATAGTTTAACTTGGGGGGTAGGGGGTGGGGAAATCCCCTCTCTCTTTTATACTTTGTTTTATTTTTCTGTATCATTTTTCTGATCAATTTTATTTCACTTAATCTTAAAATAGTTGTATTAAAGTATGCAATCCTTATAACTGTGGATTTTGAACCAAAATCTTCCAGGATCCAATATGTTTTTAAGTTACTTATTTCTAAAATATGCTAATCTCATTATAACAATTCCTTTTAGGGCAATAGATAACAGCAACAGAGCTAATAAATACAAGAGCATAGTTTCCCAGTACCATTTAATTTCACATTTCTATGCATATTTAATTTAATTTTAATTTTCTCTCCAATATTTCTCTCTTTCCTTTTCTCCCCAGTTATAAGAATAAGAGAATTGGAGTTATCATTATTAAATTTCACAGAACATCTACTCTCAATTTCTCAATGATTACTTAGTGGCTGGATCCTAGAGTTTATCAACTTCAAGAGACTTAACCACTCATACTTAATGCCAGGAACCACTCTTCCAGGGATATAAGATCAATACTTGTTATCAATTCTGTATTAATAGAGTGTGTTTAATTACCTCCATTCTTGATGCTCACCCAGGAATAGCATACTTGAAAGACTTCGCACTCACTCCGCACTGGCCATAAAAGAGGAGGGGGAAACCATGATATGATTAGAATATCTTATATAATTTATCTAATTTCAGAAGTGTATTTCAGTCATGAATAAGATTATCCTATATCAGGAAATAAATTGGCATTTCCTCCCTCCCCTCCCCCCAAGAAGTTCACCAACTGCGTATGCTGAGACCATATATGCTATAAACAACTATAGTTGCTGTTTGGGTATAGTACTATGCATATATATACACACACACACACACAATTTTGCAAACACATTACAAGAATTTATGTTTGGAAGCCTATTTTTTTATTTCTAATTATGGGAATAAAATCATAATATAGACTGTGATGAACTTCCAAATTTGCTTCTGTTACTATAATCTATTTATAAATGACAGTTTATATGTGATTTATATCCCTCCCTTGATACAAATGCAGAGACCACAATTTTAAGAACAAAAATGGAAATGGGAAAGTAAAAAGGTTATTTTGAAATAATATTTTCTCACCAATTTTTTAAATGAGCTAATTCTTTAGAGTACTTAAGAATAAAGCACACTTTAATTCCCTCAGTAATTAAGATGGAAGAATTAGATACAAAGAACACACGGAAGTTGCCCCTTATGATACATTCATTGCTTTTAGATTTTATGGTAAGTAATATCATGTTGCAAAGTTTCCAAATTACTTTTAACACAAATCCACAGAAATGAAATCTTCTCCTAGTTATGAAAATGAAGTAATGTCTGGAGAGACTAGTATATTACTTCAGATTTATCGAGATAATGAGCCCCAATCTACTTTCAGTTACATTGCTGGCCCTTAAATGCAAAGTGGTTTAATTGAAATTGAACCATGATGAAACACTGGCAGATTTGGAAGTACAGTATAAGCTCTGGATTTAAAGGGCTACAAGGCAGAAGGGCACTAGTATGAAAGGAAGCATATTGCTTCTTATGGAACTGCCTCCCAGTTGCAGGAATTCATATTGTGCCTTGGCCAAACATTGTGGGTAGGTGAGAGAAGTCCGTGCCAGTCATGAAACTGGTAGGATGGCCTTGAACCAGCTGTCCATTTTGAGTCTAATTTTCCCCCAGGGTGATTCATTTTATTTATTTGCATTTTATTCTATTTTAAATTCATTGGCTTTGATGTCATCTTTTTCTTTTTTCAAAAGCAGATCTCACATTCATTTAAAAGGGGTTCTCCCCTCCTCCTTTCTGCAGTCCTCTGCACAGACCCAGATTCTGTTGGACTGAAGTGGGATGTAATGAGGAAACTGCAGATGGAAGAGTCCACCCTGTCATGAATAAAAATGGACTTGTATGACAATTGTGTAGAAGAAAAAAAGGATAATATTAACTGCATGTAGATAACTTGAAATCCCCAAGTCTATTTTAACAATGATGTAGATTGGCTCCCTCTCTACTTTTTTTTTGTCCAATTAAAATAGTCTACTGTTGTAATTAAGGTGAATGTCTTCATAGTTTTTTTTTTTTTTTTTAACTATTTCTGTTTTTCGTTATAAAGTATTGCAATACATCTGGTCATTGTGATCAAAGAGAGGAAGCTAGATAATTTTAGATGGATCCAAAACTCTTGTTTCCTGCTAATGGATTTCAAGTATAGGAGCTTGCCTGTTCAATTATCCCAAGAAGTTAAAAGGGTTTTGTTGTTGTCTATTAACTTATACCATTTCTGCATAACTCAATAACCAAAGCTGTCTGGACTAATAAAGGGTTTCCCTTCTAAATGCTTTTTTTTCTTGGAAATGTATATTGCTTACTATCCTGGGTTGCAACTATGTCTGGATAAGCTACAAATAGGTTTAAAAACAGACAAATAAACAAGCAGCACGTCTCTTTTGAGGATTCCTGAAATGCAATACTCTGGCATCACTTTGAATTTTTGAACATTTTTATTCCCTATCACAATAATATAAGAAGTGTTATTTATATCATTGCTTTCCTCATATAGCCATTTTAGAAGAATTTTTTAGCATCTTCAAATTTTTTTTTTGCCACCACCAAATTCAGAATAGAAGTTCCCCTTTCAGCTTATCTTTGTTAAACACCTGCAAAAATGAATGCTATTTTGTTTGTTTATAAAGACTCTCTTCCTTTTAGGAAAACCAGAATTCAGGCATGGTTTATTATACATAGTTTTTGTTGTTGTGCGGCATTAATGGCTGTATAACCACAAATGAGCTATGCAGATATTTCACAATTTCCTAGTTGAATAAATTCATTGTAAAAGAATCATAAAATGAAACTTTAAGAATGAATCATTCTTAACAAAATAGGCAATAAATTCTAAAAAAGCTGGGAACACAAAGTTTTAAGTAGAAGTGTCTCCATGGACTGAAACTACATATACCTGTAGGTTATATAATTTATTGGGTTACTCCCATTACCATTTATTTTACCATGTTTTGGCCATTATTTTGGTTTCCTAGCCTCTTCTGCAGTTTATTAACAAAAACATCTTATCTCCTCAGGATAGCAAGGGAGGGGAACAGAACCATGCTGAAATGTCCCCTTTTTTCTTGTTTAATCCCTGTCTGGACTGGTGATGGTTGGCAGGACTTTGGAAGTGATGACACTGCCAAGACTTCAAAAGCCCCCTCCCAATATTTATTACTGACCATTCTGATCTGGTTCAGAAATTATACAAGATGTTCTGTAGTGTTCTATATAGGTACCCTGACAAGTATTGTTCTAGGTTGTACAAAATATCACTCAATGGATCAGCCAGGAATTACTTCTCAGAAATGCAACTAGGAATAAATCACCTATGCAACATGTAGACACTTCTGCTATTGCAATAAGCTCTTTTTGTGTTATTCTCTCATCTCAGTTTAACTATGTTTGAATTACTAATTTTGTCTATCAGGCAAGTTGTCCTGATATGCTTACACAGAACTATTTTTAGACCTTTGAACCAATAATTACTGACATTAAGACATATACTGTGAACTGAAGGTTGCCACCTTATCATAAATAGGAACATATATGTCAGGACAGGGTTATTTCAGGACATAAATTGAAGGAAAAGTTGGTGAATGTATTTGCAATACTGTCAAGATGTCAATCAAACCCATATATATTTGAATTGGGTATTTCAAGACAAAATTCTGGGGTTGGATCTAAACTCATTTTTCTTGATTGAAATAGAAGTTACACTTGTGTACCTGCGCCTAGAACTAACCTACAGGCAATTGGAAATAATCACACTGAATTTATGCAGCACTTTTTGTTTTCAGTAATTACTGCAGTACATTTAAGGCCAGTAAATAGTATTATTCCTTTAGATCAACTGAGGGAGCTGAAGTTGAGAGAAAGAAGCTATTATGAAGCTTAAAATACCTGGGATTTTATAATTCATATTTTACAGCCAAATATTAGACATGGATATGAATTCTGGCAGATAGCACAAAAGAAATTAAAATTAAGTATTAGCATCCTTCTGGTCTTTGATATAGAATGAAGATATTTCTGAAGAAGTCTCTAGAGCATTTAGAAAGGAGAGAACTAATCTGATGCAGTTGTAGGAAGACTAGTAGCTGCTATTCTTACTGTGCCTCCTTGATAGGATTGTAAGAGGTGCCCATATCAGTATTCAGGCCTATACGGTGTCACAGTGCTTTCATGTGAACTGAACTGTCTCTTCACACTCCCTCTCTCTCTGTCTCTCTTTTTCTAGCCCCCCTCCCCCATCTTTCTCATTGCCTGCACTCATTGTATTGAAGTCAGGGAAACACAAAAAGATTTGAGAATTGCCCAATTTGTTCTGACATAAAGAGATCTTTAGCTCTGTGAAAGGTGGTGGAGGCCCTGTGTCTGTGTGACATTTCAACAGAGTGTCTGCTGGGATTGTTCACTTCTTGTCCCATCATATTTCCTCTGTGTCCTGTGTGAGTACTTGTGTCTAATCTTTACAATGAAAACACCATCAGTCCCTGGGGAGTTGGTGCTCAACACCTTGTTAGACAGGGTTATGGTGCCATAGGTCGGGGTTTAGCATTTATTTTTGCTTAACATTTCAGGCATGTTAAAAGTCCAAATAGAGTATTTTTATGGTATTTCCTACTAACAGGGCTATTGTTACCACAAGAAAGCAGTGAGGGTAGTATCAATAATATCTAGAATGGAAGAAAATGTACATTTTTTTAAAAGGTAGAAAAAAGTCATGATGTTATTTTTAAAAGAATCTTGTGCAATCATGTCACCTGTTTATTTTGCTTTTGCTTTTAATTTGAAAGCATGACTTTTCAGAGTATATGGGTGTAGTATGCCCAACTACAAGATGTAAAGCTAGTAAATGATGCTACCAAACATGAAGAATCCAAACTGTTGAGAGGTAAATACCTGATACCAACACTGAAACTTTAGTGTCATTTTACTTATTCTCCTCTGAGAGAAGAATCAAACTATAGGTAATAGTCCATTATAGCCCTTCATACAAAACTTTCCCTCCACATAGGAA
The DNA here is from genome assembly GCA_030867105.1 of Liasis olivaceus. Lineage (NCBI taxonomy): Eukaryota > Metazoa > Chordata > Lepidosauria > Squamata > Pythonidae > Liasis > Liasis olivaceus. Next base: position 285,236,638 of record CM061349.1, read on the forward strand.
CTACCAGAGAAAAGACTTCTATTAGCCTTTGCCCTCTTTCTAGAGCTGAGAGAGAGTGAGCTTCAAGTCACCCAACCAGCTTCCATGAGTAGGCAGCAGTAGAACCAGCATCTCCCAGCTCCTAGTCTAGTGCCTTAACTACTAGATCAAAACTGGCTCTCTTGCAGTTCCCTAAAGTAGCAATGTTCAAAAGGGACCACTACAAGGATACAGAGAGAAACTGAATGCTCCTTTCCTGTTGAATCTCTTCCAAATGACCCTAATTCTTGCAGCAGTTCCCATGAAAATAGTTCTTTTCTTACTCATACATATACCATATCCAGAATGGACAAACTCCCCCATCAAATCCCCTATTGATATCCATTTGCATATCTCCAAAAGCTCAGCTGTTTGTGATTGAATACTAATTCAATTCACACACACGCTCACACTCGAATACAGTTTTGGTAAAAAACTAAAGTCTGAAGCTGTGTCAAACAAAATAAGCAGATACATGATATTAGATATAATGGAATACCATGTCTGTTATAGACCCTGAAACTGAAAATCAAGATGGTCTGTGCATTCCTTTAATATGTTTAGAGGTCTTATTCCAAGTCTGTTCTGGTAGCAGAATATTAATGCCACAAAATAATACAATAAAATCCTAATGTTACAGAGAAAAATAAATCCATTGAAAAGAAGAATCTTTGCCAACTCTATGAGAACAGATACAACACAAAAATCATAATACAAATGTCTATACAACATTGTAAAATAAGATTTGCTTACATTTATGATTTGGCTCAAGAGACTTTTCTTAAATATGAAGATTGATTATCTGTAATATTTCTTTAATGTCTATATATTAAACAGTTTTTCGTGGAATATAAAAATTAAAATTACAGAGAGTGTAATGGCATAATGAAATGTAAACTAAAAACAAGAATGAGTCAGACTAATGATCTCTCTACTCCTTTATTAGCTAACTCTTTAGAAATTCGGATTAGTTTTATTTCTTCTGCTGAATAAAGGCAGGAAAGATTATATTGATTCTAGTAAATGACAACCGCAGGAGAAAATAGTTTTCATGTTAAGTTATAGGTTTCATAATGTAGATTTTTTTCAAATGATGGAGGAAACCCCCCCTCCAACTAGTTGAACAGATAGCTATGAAGGAACTGGAAAAACAATCTAAATATACGAAGATCTTTTATTTATCCCTTAAATGAGATATACACATATTTAAATATTGGAAAAAGAGTGGAAAATGAAATAGAATAAGTTTTAATTTAAAACTAAACATAACTTTGCAAAATAGTGGTAATTACTACAGAAAGGGCATTACCTTGTTAGTTTTCTTATATATATAAAGTAGAAAAAGCATTCATGAGTGCTTCAATTTCATGATGCAACCTCTAAAATACATTAATATATATGTGTATTATGATCACAATGCAGTAAATCAAAATTTTTCTAGCCACTCTATTGGACAGTTTTTCCTCAGATATCAGTGCACTGAGGTTCTCATTCATAGAAGGAGAGGCTTTCGCTGTTTTTCAAACTCGGGAAACCTCTTGAGGAATGTTAGGGGTCTCCCTCTCACATTGTCACTAGGCCTGCCCTACCCAATCAGGAAACCCAGGGTGAATGCAGCAGCGATTGCTCCCACCATATTTCTGCCTTTCCCTGGAACCAGGAAGCAAAGCCCACCTTCCCCCTCAAAGAAAATACCTTTACTTTCCTACTAATATAATACATCTGGAAGGCAATTAGTAGAGGCTGTCTAAGTGTGTGTGTGTGTGTGTGTGTGTGTGTGTTTATTTATTTATTTATTTATTTGATGTTGATGTATAAGGCCACTCATCTCAACTCTGATTCTAGGTGATGTACAGATAAAAAAACATAGTGGGCATAACTAAGGGGAACAGACACCATCCCCGATGGGCATGCATCTTGGGGGAAAAAACTGTTTTTCAGAGATTGTCTAAAGGCTTGCAGAGTCAGGGGAGTCAGAACTTTGGAGCAGATGGGTGTGTGTTCAGGGACTGGACAGAGGGTGGGGTACTTCCTGAGTCTTATCAGATGACATTACATAAAGGATGGGACACAATGCATACTGGCTCTGTCACATCATATGGGGTAGGCCAAAATGATGGGAAACAGGTCATTCCTCAGATAGCCAAGCTCTATTCCATGTAGGGCTTTATAGGTGATAACCAACACCTTGAGTAACATCCAGTTCACTGGTAATCAGTGCAGCTTGTGTAGCAGAGGTGTTATATGGATGTACCAAAGTACACCTGGAACTGCTTACACTGCTGCATTTTGGATGAGCAGTTACTTCCAAGTGGCCCTCAAGGGCAGCATGGATATTGTAGTAATCCAGACATGAGGTGACCAAGGCACGAGTTACTGTTAGAAAGGACTTCTAGTCCAGGAAAGGGTGCAGTTGATGAATCTGTGAAAGGCCATTTTGGCTATATCTACTACTTGCTTTTCAAGCATGAGTTGTGAGTCCAGACCAGTTGTGTACTTCCCATTCAGAACCAAAAATGAAGAATCTCCAGCACCAGAAGAACATGCAGCTAAGAACATGGCTGCTTAGTTTTGTCAGTTATTTCAGGGGTGTGGCAGGGACCGTTTCTAGTTTCTCTTTATTTTCTCTATAGTTTCAGGGACCCTCTCTAGTTTCTTGGACTGTAAATGTGAGGGGGAAGAGATGTACTTTGAGACTTGCAAGACTGATGTCAGCCTTGTGAGGTAGTCCAGACAAGAAGCACACCCAGAAGTACTAGCTCTAACTTTGTTGTAAGATTGCAGCAACAGAATCTTGCAAGTTCAAGCCTGTTCCTCTCCATCCACATCCATGGATGTGGAAGGTGGTGTGTGTGTGTGCCTCTGGTCACGCCACATGTATGATGCTCTAACAAGAAATTTTGAAGTTTGCCTTGTGAGAGGTGCCCAATAGAAATAATTTTAGAAATTCTGTTGGTATAGAATACAATGGGAAGGCTGTTATTGGGTTCTTGCCCATGGGCCCATATTATCCTGCAATATTTGGTTTGGTACAAGCTTGAGCAAAGTTCACAATATCAGTAACGTCCTTCAAAGCCTAAAGCCTGGTTTCTGAATATCTCAGGAACAGTCTCATTTCTCTATCAATCTACTCATTAGTTGTAATGGGGCCCTTTTTGTGTTCCATCTTTGATATAAGCACAGTTGGTTAGTACAAAAAGTAGGACCTTCCTAGTAGCTCTGTTTATATTATAGAACACCTTAGCCTTTACCCCTGTGTTGTCCATCTCAAATCTGGCTTTAGACTGCTAGACTATGTTTAATCCAAAGATTGTGTGTGTTGTGTTTTATTCCATATTACATTTTGTTATGATACTGTCATTTTGACTCTCTAATGTACCTTCAGTGAACCTGTCTTGGTTCTTGAATATTCTGGGGGAGTTTCATCTCTATTTTGCCCTCATTATGAACATTATATTATATATAATGATCTATTAATATGATCTTCTATAGCCAGAAACGGTCTTTTGCTTTATGCACGAGATATTTGCAGTTAGGTAATCCATAAGAATAATGCAAAAACTGTCCAGAGGGAGCTGAGCATTTAGATTGGAAATGTGATGAGAGTATATTTAACATCTGTCCACAGGTCTGCCCAATTTGCTATGGCATTATTTTTGCGTTTGAAAGAAAATTAAGGGAGATTTGACCACAGATATCAATCTCATGTAGTCTGTCCCTTTCACAATACAATAGAAGCTTGGAGTGAAATGAACTCAGATGCCATCCTATAAGTCAGGACTTGTACTACAAAGAAAATACTCTCTTGCCTCAACATGTGTTGACTTAAATTTAGGCAGAAGTTTTAGCTCTTGGTTTGAAATCTGTAGGAGTGACTGATTTTCACAGCTTCAAAGGCTCAAGTGCAGAACAAGTCAGTAGTTTGAGATATTTCTCTAGTAGAGCTACTTAACAGGAGATCTTTCAAAAAGAAATAAATGCAAAACAAAGATTCTATTTTATGTTCTGTAATAAAAGCAGTTCAGATACCAGCCACTGAACAATTTAGAACTGGCAGGATAGCCTTCAGGATGTTTAGACAATTTCTAATTTGGGAGAAAAATAGTATGATATTGGTTTAATGTTGTGATTCATTAGGTGAGTCTCAGTGACTCTTGGGAATGAAATTCACTTTGTGTTTAATTTTCCCCTGTGTCTGTTATTGTATGCAGCCCGAGTGTTGCATGAAACGGAGTCTGAATGCCACTGTAGCTCCACATTAAGCCTGACCTTGCGGCTCAGTATTAATTTGAAGTAGCAGAATTAAAATTTTCTATTCTTTTGCATTGTCATGCCTCACATTGATAAGCACAAAGAAATGTAAATAAAAAAGACCTATTTCACAACCCTAGCTACAACCTTTTTGTTTTATGACAAAAGACAGTTAATTAGCATACTAGCAGTAAGCAGCCTTCCCAAACTCTTGCTAATTATGTATTCTGTTGACCGTGACTGCAGTCATAAGGTAATTGGCTTGCAGCAACATGACATTTCAAATCATCTCTTGAAATTACATCAAAAAGCCAGCCTGTTTTGTTTTGATAGGGGAACAATCAATTTGATAAGTGGTAACACAGCTCATTGTTTCACATTAATTAGACTAATTGCAGCATGTTAGCCTCTGAAATAGACAGAACTTGGAAAAGACAAAGGCGGTGGCCTTTAGCATGCACTGCATGTGATGGTTCTACTTGCTTGCACAAAATATCAGAAAACAGAGTTCTTAGAATTCGGTCTTGGATGAGGCTGGGTATTAACAACATTTGGCATGTTATTTTTAATTCAGGAGCATTCAGTGACATGGACCAGATGCATGTGAATCCAGAAACATGGAGGGGTGGGTAGGTGAGGGAGAAATTATGTTTTCCAGACTCTTAAAATGCCTTTTAAAATACAGGTATAAATCCACTACTTACAAAACCATCTTTGAGAGCTTTGCAGGTTATGTGATGCCTAGATACGATGACATTGTTTTCAGAACTACCCCTTGTCTTTGTAATCATCCCTATTAATATTTCTATTTTGGTTTGAAGTATTTTGATCTACATGTATATGATGTAGAACACAAGCCACTACAGACTTTTGAGAAATTCCCTATAAGAATTGGGCAAAAATGCCATTCATATTGTTGCTTTCTACAGTGGAAGCATGATGCCAAAGATATTTTATATATGGGTGTATCTTACACATGGGCGTATCTTACATGTTCTGCTATGTAAATATAGTATTGATTGCATATAAACTTTTCCTTCCAGCACTTCTAATTTAAAAGTATTGTCCTTAGAACATATTGCTTAACACACATTTCATCTGTTTTTTAAATAAAGCTTAAACCTTCCTTCTGGCTTTCCATGAATGCTTTTTAGGAGTTTGTATGAGGGGATGTGCTACATGCAAGCCGAAGTGGGGATGAATGGCTAGCTCTGTCCCCCTGCATCCTATTAATACATGGAAGATGGCTATTATAGGGAGCCCCTCCTAATTCATGAAAGCTCTCCATGCAATTTAGAAGCCTGATTTCTCTAATCATGCATTCTCTTTGGAAGAGTAGAGAACCAGCTGTTTGGGGGATCTTAGAAGCAGTGGATATAATGATAAAGATTTCTGCCTGCCATTCAAAGTCACTATCATGATTTCTGAGCTCTCAGATATTTCCCATATTACATCTGAAAAAGCAAACTTTGTATGTTTCCAAATAGATATGTCTAATTAGAAGCATGATCATTATATAAATTTGTATTTTTTCAGTATGAGCTCATCATGACTGTAAGCACTTTACTTATTTTATGCTCCTTTTTTGAATACTGGTCTTATTATACAGAATGTGGAGCATATTTGAGATATGTTTACAGAAGCTATAGTAAGAAACTTCTAGACCATGCTTCTTACAATATATTGGTTGTACAGAATAACTGATAATTGCAGCATTTAGTTGGATATATTATTTAATCAGTTTTGCACATTTTCTGTTCCAACATTTACAAATAAATTATGATTTCCGTTTAAATAGCAGTGGCTTATTTATCCATAACTTAATGAGTATGAGTATGTGCAATCAAAAAATTAATCCAATTGTAATTGCTTTAAAATTATAGCAGAATGAGTGATGCACCTGTCCTGCTGCTTTTACTAAGTGTCCTGGTTTCATATAGAAAGCAAATTGGGATAAAGCACAGCACTGAAGCTTTTTAGCATTCAGCTAAAGTGCTGGTTCCACTTGCTTGAGCACAAGCTGCAAACTGTGATGTTAGAATTCAGGTCTATACCCTTGCTGTCACTACTGGTTCTTGTGTAGTCAAGTTCCTGCTTGGAGCAAAGCAACTCTTTGCTCAGTTAAGTGAGCGTCAGTCACAGGGAGGGTTGGCTGTTAGCCCAGGGAAGTTCAGCTTTTCCATGTTACACCTGAATGAGATATTGACAAGACATTGCTTGCTAAACAGAGTCAAGAAGTGCTAGATAAAAAAAAAGAAAAATAGGGGATTGACAGAATAATTTTGGAAATGAAACGTACACTTCCAATACTCATTCAGAATGCTTAGCCCATTTTCACAGTAACTGCAAAAATCACTATGAACATTTTTTATGGCATTAGTACACAGTACACAGGAAGAATCCTGAAATGAAGAATATAATTTGAACCTGACTTCAAAGGGACATTGAAAAGAACAGGGATGACTGGGGTAGGGGAAGAAAAAATAAATTAGTTAATATTTATAGTAGTGACATATATTCAAGTTTCCCATCTGTAAATACATAAATGCTGAATAATTTGGACTGAGGAATATATACAGGTACAAACCATTTACTAAGTGATAACAGGACAGTTTCAACGTGTTATTGTATGGTAGTCCTTCGGGTTTGAAGAAGACACACTAGTTCAGTTCATCTGTGAACATGGAGGTGGCTCTGCAGTCCCAATCTGGAAGTGCAGAGTCTAGTACAATGGAGGTACTGGAAGTCCATTGTTGCAGTATCTGTGGGTGTTCTTCTGTAATGTTGTTCATGGTTTCCTATCAGTTTTTGGTGGCCCCTATCTTCAAAGCCAGTGGAGGCTTCGTAGTACAGGGCTCCCCAGAGGGTTCTGTCAGCAGCTGCAGCTTCTAGTTCCCTAGGCTGGATGTCAGAGTGGCATAGGGTTTCTTTTACAGCATCTTTGTAGTGCTTGTGTGGATGACCTCGAGGTCTTTTCCCTAACTCCAGTACACTATAAAGTAACTGGCAAGGCATACAGTGCTCATCCATTCTGGTGACATGTCCCACCTACCACATCTGGGCTGATAATCAGGGATTCAATGTCGGTGGACTCTGCATGATCTAAGACCTCCAGGTTGAAGACACGGTCTTGCCAACGAATGCCAAGGATAAAGCGGAGAACGCACGTGTTAAATTTCTCCAGTTTGATGTATCATCAGTACAGAGTCCAGGGCTCACATCCATAAAGGGGAGAAAGGACAACCACAGTTCTGTAGACTTTCAGTTTTGTGGAGTGCTGATTCAGCACTCTTGAATGTAGCCACCCCAGTGCCTGGCTGGCCTTGCTAGCCCTGGAGTCAATTTCTTTGTCCCAAAACCCTTCACTCAAGATGATACTTCCCAAATATTTGAAGCTGTTACATTTGTCAGCTGGGTGTCATCAACAGTGATTTTTGGTTCTATGAGGTTGGAATTTGGTACAGGCTGGTAAAGTACTTTAGTCTTGTTCAGGCTGAAGAGCACAAGAGTCTGAGAATTTGTTCAGCATCAACTGTAGATCACTGTCTTTGTGCGCCAGAAGCATACAGTCATCAGCAAAGAGGGAGGCACTTCATCCACGCAATCAAGCGGTGAAGGTCAAAGAGAGAGCTGTCCAATCGGTACTTGATGTACCCTCCCTCCTTTAGATTCTGGACAGCACATGACAACAAAGAACAGATTGAATAGGACTGGGATTAGCACACAACCCTGCTTTACTCCATTGGAAATGGCAAGTGCAGCTAATGTATTACCATTGTAAAGGACCTGTCCTATCATTCCATTGTGGAGCAGCTGAACAACTTCACAAATTTCCTCATGCATCCATAACATCTCAGGATGATTCAGAGAGCCTCCCTGTTTACTGTGTCAAATGCCTTTGTCAGGTCAATGAAGACAAAGTAAAGAGGCCTGTTCTGCTCAATGCACTTCTGGACTTGCCTCTTGGCAAATATCATGTCTGTTGGACTCCATTCTGCCAAAAACCACACTGTGCCTCTGGAAGGTTCCTTTCTGAGACAGTGACAAGTCTGTTTAGGAGAATGCAGCAAAGATCTTGCCTGTGATGGACAGCAGTAAGACACCCCTGTAGTTTCCACAATCTGATCTTGCTTCCCTTATTTTTATTGAAAGCCATGATGAAGGCATCGTGGAAGTCATCAGGCATCGCCTCTGTGGACCAAATGTTTTCCAAAATGTCTTGGAATGCCTGTAAGGTGTTTGGGTCTAGTGCTTTATAGATCTCAGCAGGAACGAACATCCTGTCCTGTTGCTTTATTTGAGTTCATCTGCGAGATTGCTTTCTTGATCTCATCAATAGAGAGAGGCCGGTCTCGGGCATCCAGCAGCTGAAGAATATGCTGTAAGACATCAGGATCAACTGTGGATGGCCTATTGAGTAGGTTGGAAAAATGTTCAGCCCAGCAGTTTTTCAGTCCTTTCTGGTCTTTGATCAGGCTTGAGCCATTGGATGACAGCAAGGGGAAGCTTTCTGATTTAGAAGGACCATAAACTGAATTTATGGCACTGAAAAACTCTGGTAGCATGCATGTCTGCATAGCATTCTACCTGCTTAGTCTTACTCGACTACTCTTACCTGGTTTGGCCCATCTGCCGAGACGGTTTACCGGGATGTGGCCACTGTGCGTTACAGCTATTTGGAGCCACAGGTGGGAGCTGAGTGCCAGGTGGGGACCAAAGGTGAATGAACAGCCTTAAAAAGATGCTACCCCTCCCTGGACACCCCATACTGTCAGTCCTCCTAAAGTATGCTAAGAATGCATCAAAATTAAACAAATATTAAAACCGAAGTCTTCCTTTCTTCTTAGTTTAGCGTTCTAAGAAAATCTCAGCCTATGTTCTCCAATTATCATTTATGGCTCATGGTTAATCTTTCATTATTTTAGTTTAATCTTTTCTTGTTATCTCTACCTCACTTTTCAGCAAGTCACTGTTTAAGAACATAAAAATGTAAGGCTTGATTTAAGATCAGAAGCCTATCTAGTCTATGATTTTGCTCTCAGAGTATCCAACTGATGCTTGTGGGAGGCCCACAAACAGGATGTGAATGAAGTAGAATCCTCTGAGTTCATATCTGTCATCAGTCGATATTAAAAGGCACACTTGTTCACACATCACCCTATCCTGAAGTTTAATTTTAACCATGATTTTTTAAACAAGCCATAGTGAGTGGCTCATACAATGCTAATTTACAAACTATGTTTTATAAATCACAGTTGGTTCACTATCACACAAGGCCAAAGAACAAATAAATAATTCTGTTATAGTATATAGTGTGAACCCAACTTCTTTCTGATACTGAAGATAATATATAATCATCTTTAATCATCAGACTAAAGGCTGACAAGTGAATCATTATTCAGTGTGTTGGTATCTATACCTGCCATTTTACTTAACAATCTGGGGTAGAACAGAGTCTATTCTTTGACTTAGGAGCCAACTGCTGAAATTTTAAATTATGACCATATTCATCTGTTAGACAAAAAAGCTTACTTTCTATCCAGAAACGGTACCATGTTTGTTATAGCTGAATATGCTCCCAAAGTTCCTGTTTATCTTTTCAAAGGGAAGAAAATACACTGCTAAGCAAAGGCTTGTAGTAGTGCAGTAAATTTCCTCTCTGGGGTTGGTATGTTCAGGTGAAGTATCCATTGCTGTCCAGGAGATGCTTATGAAATAGAGTTCTAGTTCTGTTCTTCAACAGCAGGCCTTCTTCACTGCTGCTAGAGCTTCCTTAGTTTCTTCTTTTGCAGAATTTATGAGAAAGGAAAGGCTGGCACCAGGGTAAGCTGGCAGTTAGCTCCTTTGGGTGTATCAGTGTTATGAATGTACTCACCAAGAGTTCTTTCAGGGAGTTCAGAAAAAAAACAGTGCCAATTATGAGGTGATCAGGATGAGTCATTCACTACGATGATGAGCAAGCCTAATACAGTAGAATATATAAATGAAATGTTTCTGTTTTATGGTGCCAAAGTGCTTTTTCGAATGTAGAACAGTTTGGATTCAAAGCTAGCTTCCTTAGAAGTGCAACTTGCTTTACGAACAACTTGCTGTATTTTTTTCACAGTGCTGCAGAGATTAAAAACTCTACCAAGCCCTAAAAAGTATTTGTATCCGTGATTATAATGTAATGTAATGTAATGTAATGTAATGTAATGTAATGTAATGTAATATAATATAATAAATATCCATCCATCCATCCATCCATCCATCCATCCATCCATCCATCCTGGGATGATGCCACATGTATTTATCCCTTCTTATTGATAAGCATTATTCTAAGTGTTTTGCAATGATTTTCTCTACGGAGAATGTGTCCTCATGTGTGAAAAACAGATCTGTTGTAGACCATTTTGTGAAAAAGAATGGGCTGGAATTTAGAAGGGGAGATAGGAAGCCATTTCACTTTCAGATTGTAGTATAAAACATTGTTTTTGTTTTTACAGAAACCTAAAATAGTTTTTAACATGCATTTCCCCCCATCTACTTACTCATAAATACTTTTAACATGAAAGATAATCTTATATTCTGCTCTTTATTTTACCTGTTTTAAAATGTTCTCTCTTGTTTAAATAACCCTCCTGTAGATCTAATGCTCATAATTTCTATGAAAGTCTACAAGATTGAAAGTGGGCTCCAGTATTGTTCTTCCTCTTAAGTATCTTCCCCAATTTTAAACCAATTATCCTATTTTTTTCTCAACAATTTTATTTATGTTAAGGTAACACCTATTCCAATTTTAACTATGGTTAATAACCAACACTGCTATTTTGAAAATGATTTGAACTCCTAATTCAGATAGTCTTTGATTAATACTGACCTTGGTTAAGCTGTTCATCTGGCATACAGTTTGTTTTAAGAGACAGAGCACAGGATGTCAAAATCATTCCTGTTATTTTACCCATATTAAGATTTGTGTTAAGGCAAATTTAGTAATGTATATTTTTGATGACAAGACAGCTGTAAGTGATTCCTCCATTTAAAGCACTTTGCAGAAAAGTTAGATCAACACTGAACTATTCCTCCTACTTTATTCTTCCAAGTCAATGTTCACAGTTTTGACAGGTAAGCAATCTTTGTGCAAGTGAGGCATAAAATGAAGGATGCATATTTTAAGTGAAGCACCTGAGGGCCCAACAACCTGACTCTTATGTTTTATTATAGGGGCCTACATTTAAAGCATGATGTCTTGTACTATTTTCTTAAGCTTTGTTCTTCTTAGAAAAAACTGTTATCAGGAGTTCATTCCTGCAGAGTATCTAGATGCATCCTTGGGTTTACTTATGGTAGACCAGCATTACTTGGCAAGTTTCAGCCTGATTGTATTCACTATCAGGGCAATGCAAGGACAGTGAAATATAAGTGTATGATACAAGATGTGATATAAAGTTATTCAAAATAATTGAAAAATATATTTTCCTTCTGATAGGAAGTATGTCTTCATAGGAAAAATAATCTGGTCACGGATCCTGGATGAGTGCTTTTTCCCATCCCATAGTTGTCATATTTTGATACCATGAATATCTTCTGTTCATACTCCTTTTCCAAATAATTTGGAGAACAATCCTAAATGGGGCCATTTAATGGACATGACTTTATTTGGTGGGGGTAAGTATATAGAATAGTTTTATTCAGGGATGTTGTTTCGTTTCCTCATTTATAGCCCTCACATTTACTAGTCTCCCATACAAGTACTAATCAGATACAATGCTACTTAGCTATTTTGAGATCAGTTACAGTAGGTCAACCATGAGCTGATAACAGAGTAGATGAGCAAAGTCTAGTCAAATCTGTAGCTTCCCTCCTGGCCATGATTCTGATAAAAAACAAACCAAAACCAAAACCTGAATGTTACAGTTAGCAATGGGAGGAAAAAAACCACCACTATGGCTTACAGTGAATTTGACTAATAAAGAGAAAAACAATAAAATGGGAATCTCACTTTTCTAGCCTAACATTTCCTGGAATCAGAAGTCACCAAACCTTGCTCTCATCAGCATGGTATGTGTTTCCATTGAAGGTGTATTGCCTATTTTCCTGCCAATTCCCACACTTAATTTCTGCTATTTACTGTTCTGTGTAATTCTAGCATCTTTAATCCTTATATGCATAACCAGGTGCCATCAGAGATCTGCTTTTTTTCTTTTTCTTTTTACCTTAACCATGTTTTCCTCTTTTTTTTTTTCTTGCCATAGATCTAGTTCTTTTTGAAATAACTATTGAGGCCAAAACGCTATTTCAAAATTGCAGTTGTGAGTCATTGCCATATTGCTTTCTGTAAAGAATATAATTTCTACTTTAAAACGAGAGAGAGAGAGAGAGAGAGAGAGAGAGAGATGTACATATTACTATCCAGTATTTACTTGGGTTAAATTACAACTGTTTGAGGTAATCATATCTACTAATACTTCATAGAAGATTTCAGATTAATCTCTCACTCCAAATGCAACTTTCCAAAATGCCACGCTGACTACCTAATCAGGTTTTGTATACTTTAGAGGGCCTGGATAATTTATTTTGGCTGTTAACATGAGTGAATACATTGATGTGTAATACATGTCTTTCTAGGCTAAGCATGGCAGAGAAAAAGTTGACCAGCTCCTTTGGGAAAATGACATTTTTTTGTTAGCACATACTGACAAAAGCACAATAGGAAATACTGAAGTTGCAATACTATGCAGGCTTCCATGGGAGTAAGCCCCACTGAACTAAATGGACTGGAGCAAACCTACTCGGGATTGGTCTGCATGATAATATTTATGGATTATATAAAACGAATTGGCAAGAGCTCAGAGGAAATAACTTAAATCAGGATTAAAGGCTGTTAGTGAAAAAGTGATTGGTGGTTTTATAGAGCTGAGGGGAAGTAAGTATGGGCCTTGGGCTGCCCATTCCCTAAAGTTGATGAATTGGACTAGCAGCAATGCTCCTAGCTTGATATTATCTACTTGTTCTTCTTAGTAGGAGTGGGAAACTCCTTGTGGGAAACTCTACCACAAATGTGATAGGTGTAAAAGTGGGCAAACACCAAGAGTTCAGGAAAATGTGTCCTTGAGTTCAGTTTGTACTACTTCTGAGGGTTTATTTGTTTGTATTTTTGGTGTATGTACTCTGCATTAATCTTTAAGGGTTTTTTTTTCTATGCTCAGTTCTTTTAAGAAAAAGAGAAAGCTGTTTCTGAATGTTTCATTTCTTTGTTTAAAGCAGTAGACAGTGAGTCATTCAGCCATCCCTGGACTGCATTAGAATAGCCACCAAAGTCAGCCTAGACCATTTGGATCAGGTCACTTTCTCTGAAATGAATGGTTGCTTAAAAAAAAGAACATGTGATGTTCTTTATGACAATCTTTAATGCATGAAACTCATTTGAAGTTTTAATAAATCAAGTCACTGCTGTTCACTCTATTTCTGAAGTTTCTGTATGACAACGTATGTCCTTTCCTTTGAGTAAGACGCAAAAAAATCCTTTGTTCAAATCCTTTTCTTCAAATAACTTGCTGCAATTGTATAGGAAAGGCTGGCAAAACCAGTGCTTTTGTAGTTGACTGTATTGTGGACAAATTATTTTTCAGCATAGCCTCTTTACATAAGTATGATTATAAGTAACAGGCAAGTTCTTTTGCTTGCTAAATCTGCCACCCCATAGCCATTTTTCAATGTTTTTCAGCTTCTGTTCTGAGTCATCCAAAACATGGATCCTTAGAGTCAGGGACCCTTTAGAACAACATGAGACATACCTTAAGAGGCTGTAGATGAAAGCAATGATAACAGTAAGTATGACAAATGCTTATACAACTAGGAGATCATTTTACTTCCCATACAGCACAAGCCATTTTATCTACTCTCAACTTTTTAAGCCATTCCAGTTACTGAGTTTTCAGATCTTAAGTTCCAACCACTCCTGTCTTTGTAGCTAACTAAAATATGTGGCACAATGTGAAGTGTTGTGGTTTGTTGCTATGATGACGGTGTCAACTTAACTACAGCTGACAAACAGTTTTTAAATAGAACATTTCAATTCATTATAGTATTCTCCATCTGTTCCCCCCCCACCTTGTTACTTATGCAAAACATTGAAAAAATGTTAACACAATGAGTTACATTACATATAAGTCAGTAACAATAATAGGTAAGTAGTGTAGTGTATTTGTAGGGATCATATTGGTAAAAAAATCCTCACATTCATTCAGAAACAGAAGAAACATATAAATATTTAGTAGGAGGTATTGAGAGATGGGAATAACAAAGTATGTATGCCTAAAATGTTTCCTGTTGCATTGTTTCCATCTGCTGTTGCATTTGGTCTATTCCTTTAAGTGCTAAGCCCGCATACAAGAACACAAAACACTATGTGTATTGTGAGCAGTTTGTGAAAAGGTATTTATGAACTTCAAATCAGTTCTAAATAATTATAATGTGCCTTATATCTGGTCAAGCAGTCTTGAATTATTTTGTCATGAGTGGGCACAATGAAACAGGTAGGAAATGCTATTCAAAGGCTGTGATTCTATTCATACCCATTTGGAAGTAGGCCTCATTGAATGCAGTGGGACTACTTTTGAATAAACATGCATACAAATGCATCAAAATCAGTCTGGTTATGTACAGAATTATTTATACTTTTATATACTGTTGCAGATAGCCAGTGTGATGAAGTGGTTCTGGACTAAGAGCAGAGAGACTCAGATTCTAGTTCTGTCTGGGTGATTTTGGGCCAGTCACACACTCTCAGCCTTAGACCAGGAAGTAGAAAAATATCTGTCTACCAATCTGCACTGGACCAGCATGGTAGATTACAGCCGGTAACAGCCCAGTGAAGAAGCCTGCAGGATGAATCCTGCAATGGATTGATTTGGGGGGATGATGATGATGATGATGATGTTGATATACAATTGCAACCTTGGACTCTGTAAAAGTTCAGCTTGCATTATACCCTAATGTAATTACATTGAAATTTCCTGCTGAAGTTTAACAGTATAGGCTGTTAAAATAAGGTGGATTGGCAGAAACCGCTAAGTCATTCACCTGCTTCATTTCTGTTTACCAGGCTATACAGCAAACTACATATTCCTCCATACTGTTTCCAACCTTGGTATTCAAGTCTCCATCTACAAGCAGCATATATTGCTTGCATGTTTGCAGACTGAACTTGACCATAAAACATGTCAACTTCCTCTTCTATATCATTGATTGGAGCATGAACTTGGATAACTTTCCAAATTAAGGGATTATCCGCAAAGTCTAATTGATATTATTCTGTCATTGACTGCAAGTAAGGTCCTTGCTGCATCCTTCCTGAACATGGAAGCAAAGCTGTTCCTTCTTTGTTTTTCATGTCCTGAGTAGTGAACAGTATGATCTTCTGACTGAAAGGGTCCAATTCCAGTTCACTTAAACTCACTGATTTCAATGTGTAGTTAATTGATTTAACCTTTCATTGTATTAAACTTTCCCATGTTCATGCTTATGTTCCATGTTACCACTGTAATTCTGGAAATTATATATTATACCATTTGTTCTAGTACTAATGATAATCAAAGGGGGGGAAAAGCATAGAGAAGAACAAGCATTGCTAAAGGAAAAGCAGTATGGATTATTCAAAAATAAATCCTACCTCACCAACCTTCTAGAGTTTTTATTCAAATAGCCTTTGACAGAGTGCCTTATCAAAGCCCCTCATCACACCTAATGGACATGTATTTTTGTGATCTGTATTTTTATGGACTAGTAACAACAGAACAGCAAAATAGAAATAGGAGGGCAATTTTCGCAATAGAGGGAAGTAAGAGGTGATTTTAAAGATCTTTGTTAGAACCACTGTCTTTTAATTTGTTCCTAAATGATGTTGACTTAGTAGTAATCAGTGATCTGGCCAAGTTTATTCAAGGAATGAAAACAAAAATGACTGTGAAAACTCCAGCTGGATCTCTCTAAACTGGATAAATGGTCAACCAAATGGCAAATGCAGTTCATTTGTAAGTACATAGAAACCCTTTAACATCATACATACACTGATGTGATGAGGATGAAGACCACAATAGATCAGCAAAGATATTAACTCAGTATGTGGCAGTTGTGACAAAGGCACATTCCATGCTAGGGATAATTGGGGGAAGGGTTTTAAAATAAAACTACTAACAATATATCTTTTTCTCCCTCTTTCAAAACACAAGGGGCAGGGGTCATCCAATGAAGTTGATTAAAAGGAGATTTAAAAAAGACAAAAGCACATAACACATAATGAACTGGTGGAATTCATTACCACAACGCATAGTGATCACACTAACTTGGATGGGTTTATTTTTTTTTTAATTTTTTTTAAGTAATTTTATTAAAAATTACAATCACAATGATAAAAAAAACTAATACAAACTAAAAAGATTTAAAGAATAAAAAATAGAAGGTGCAGAAAAGAAAAAAGAAGATAGAAAAAAATAGAAAAGAAAGCAAAAATAAGAATGTAGTAAAGAAAAAGAAAAGAAATATATAAAGAAATATCTTCCCTCTTCATCACAAGTGTAAACAACTTTAGTAACTTATCACCTTCTCCTAAAATACAACAAATGATCTCTTCTTCCATATCCCATCTTTTATCTATAAACAAATTCTTAAAACCGCATCATTTCAGTCCTGATCAGCAAAAGTCTATTAAGGGTTACCAGAGATAACAACATATCTATTTTAACTTTGATCAAATAAACCAGCTTTAGATTCTTTCCTTTTACTTTTAACAATCTTGATCTTTAGTCCCTTCAAATAATGTCCTAGGACTGGATTTCTCTTCATTTTTTCTTTATCCCTTTTCACAAAATTCTTCAGAGCTTTAACAAGCCTCTTTTGTAAATCCAATATAGGAAAATTATCTGGGTCAGTCTCTTGGTTCACTATTTGTTAACCCTTTTAATTATCAAGACATCAGCTGGTTTCTTTTGTATGTTTGGTATAGCATCTTTTCCCATGTCATTCTTGTGGCCTGTCATTTTTGAATCCACTTTGAGATCAGTCTCAGTCTTGTCTGGTAAAACATGTTCCTCTTTCATAACATCTTTTAGACACAGTCTCTCCACGGAGGCAGACACTCTTAAAATTAACTTCTGGGTCCATTGTTCAAAAATATCCTTCAGTATGTCCAATTTTAAATATTTAGCTTCATTTTGTATTAGTAAGTCAATTTTAAGTGTTCTTCTCCTTTAATTGTAATCTTTAGTTCCTTCAGGTTCCCTCTAGTGTCCAACCTTCAAAATCCCATCCTATCATACTTTTTTTTTAAATATAATTAAAAATGGAAGCATTTCCCATTGGAAGGAGTCTTATATTTAATTCCAAAATCTTATTTCAAATCCCTCTGGACCCTTAGTCCATTTGTAAGTTTTCAAAATCAAAGTTCTGTTCACCTTTTTGCTGCTTATTCCCCCCTAAAAAGAGATTGTTTTTCTTAAACTCATACTTATTCTTTCATTAAGGATTGAAGGAAACTAGCCTGGTGTTTTCAGACTTGTTGATCAATTCCTAATAGCTGAAAAGCAGTTAACAAGCAATTTCCAAAAGTGATTAGAAAAGGAAGTATGCAACCCAGTGTCCTTTTAAAGGTGCCAATTGTGATTTGAGCAAGATGTCTATTCCCTCATTTTCAAGAGCTCAAAACCCACCAGAGACCACTGTCTTGCAGTGCCCTTGTGAGAATCAACTGTCTGGAGCACTCTCCTTGTCCGGAGAGGAATTATGAAGAGCTGGTCCACTTGCCAGCTGTTCATTTTGCTGTGATTGTCGGCTCTGTTTTTTGCAGAGCTGTCTTCAGTTTGCCATTTCTTCCCTGGAAGTTCCTAACTTGGATGGGTTTAAATGATGATTGGATATATTAATTGATGACAGTTCTATCAATGGGTATAAAACTTGAAGAGTCAGTGTTATCTCTGGATTGAGGGAGATATCTCTTCAAATAACAATTGCAGAGGAGTAGTTGTGGGTGGCTGGTAAATCTTCATTTTCTATTTGTCAGCACCTGAGGTTCTTATGGTGATCTAGGAGAAATGTAACCAGGATGATTGTTTTTCTTGTTCTGTGTCAGAAGTGATAGGCATGGGACAACCCAAATTAGAAGGAATGAGAAGTGTGTCTAAGTGTATCCACAGTCCCTTAAAGGATTATTTCTAGGAAACTTGTAAATGAATCTATTAGTGCTAGTTGCAACATGTATCTTTGTGTTTGCATGTGTACCAGGGAAGAAATACCAGTATTTCCCATAGAGATAATACCAAGTTCCTGAAAGCTATATCTGAGCATTCTGTAGATGGAACGGTGGCATGTTTGCTGTGAAAATTCATTTGCAGATGGAGATTGAAAATATGACCTCACAGTCCTCCAAATAAAGTATTATAAATTTATGTTGAGTCATGATTGAATCATTTTAAGTCTCTCTTTTAAGATAGAAATACCTTACAGTAAGTTCCTGCGTTTAATGGGCTATACTCATTCTAAGTGTGTTTAGGACTGCAATTTAAAGCTAAAATCCTATGCCATTTGGTTGGCAGCACATCCTGTTGAAAATAATAGCTCTTATTTTTCCAGCCAAAATGGAGAGGAATAGACTGCAAATGTTTTGAAGATATGACTCTAGTAGTGTCACAATCTACTTAGTTGGAACAAGAAACATGAACACCAGTGTTTCACATATAACTAGGGTATGAATTTACAGCACATACTGATTTAATATTTTACTTTATTTTTATGCATGCTGGAGAAAGCTTCAAGATGCCTGGTGCTATAGATGTGCAAATTATTGTTTGTTAATTGTGCTTCACTGCACAGCCTCTTACAAAACTGTCATTGCAGCTGTTGCTTGCATTGGTTGCTTGAATGAACTATGAATCTATCATTTCATTCATCATCCTTTCTTGTACATTCTGAACCCAGCTGGCTAGCATTCCCATTAGTAACTTTTAATAAATCACATCTTATTTGATGTTCTAATTGTACCTTAACTTGTAAAAGAGGGTATGTTTTTAAATTAAAAATATTGTGAGATATCTTGCATATTACTGCAGCAACACTATTTTGCTGCTAGCCTATTCAGTCACTGAATTAAAGCTAAATTAAAAAGTGTAGGGAAACCTGGTAATGCCATGAGATTTATTACTTTCCACCAAAGAGACTGAGCTTTTTAAGAATGCTTCTTTATCACAATTAGAGGTGTGAATATTTGTACAGATTGCTATCAGGACTGTGTTGATAGGTGTTTTTGAAAAATCTCCTTTAAAAAAATGATTCGGTGAAATTCAGTGTAGTTAATTTCAGGCAGTATTTTTTGCTTTGGGGTATACTTCTGCTAGTACAAAAGTGGCATTTTGTCCAAGTCCCCTTCTTGCTTTCTCTTTTCAGAGGGCTATAGGTGGTGGTTCAGGAGAAGGAAAAGGAAATTAATTATGTACTTTTATCCTGTTTTCAGACCATCATTGATTCTGTAGGATCTGAGTTTTCTATCTAATAGACAAGGGAAGGCATAAGCTTTATGGGAGGCAGAGAGATCAAGCAATGAAGCAAGAATGTGGTAGCCTTCAGGTCTCCTGTTCCAGAATAAATGAAAATACCAGTTCACCCCATTCCATTGCAGTGATATTTGCTGTTGGATTTATCTGAGTTATATGTATCTTAGGGTCAGTTATTAGGAGAACAAATGATATAAATTAGTTTTCTACTACCTCATAAATATAAAATCAGAATTCAGGACTTAAAGTCCTTTCCACGAAGATGATGTTTTTAAAAGTGGTTTCCTCAGACTAACAACTTGGAGAATAAGAAACAGCCACTTTGTAAAAATCTACAGTGTAATATAACCAACTATATTTTATAAAACTGACTGAGAAGCAACCTGTTCAGTGAGATGTTCATAAAATCATTTCATTTATATTTTATTATATCAGTTGCCAAAAAAAAGGAAAAAAGAGTTCAGCAAAGGAACAAATACTATAATACATTTGGTCTTGGGTCATCTAGCAAGTCTGTGAAATTCCATAAAGTTTATCTGTGATTTGAGAAACACAAAGCAGCAATTTATACCAGATTAAAATGAAAAGATGGAGGTCACCTGTTTGCCTAAATACACTTTACCCATTGTAGTAAACTGTGTGTGGGTTTTTTTTTTTGTAATCTTCACTATGCTGATAATCTATAATTTATAAGAGTAAAGAATGACTGTGTTTTTAAAACAGAGTAGATAAAACTAGGAAAAAATTACTGATTTATTCCCTCACTTCCCCTCTGAACCAGACTTCTTAGGTAGAAAGATATGAAAGATGTACCAAGGTTGGGTTTTTAGGACCCAAATCCAAACCTTATAAATTAAGGTTTCAAATCTTGGTAAAAGATTAATTGAAAATTATTAAGATGAGTAGTTTGGAATAATTTAGCACCAGTGAAAAGGGGCAGCTCTTTTCTACAGCCCTGGCTCTACTTTTACAGCAATGAGTGCTTTTGCAACTAACAAAATTTATTAAAAAGTATAAGCTTTCGTGAGCTGGAGCTCACGAAAGCTTATGCCTTTTAATAAAATCTGTTCAGCGGAAAAGGTGCTACCAGACTCCTTCTGATTTTTTTGCCACCATAGACTTACATGGCTCTCCTACAGTGATAAGTGCTGACAGCCTGGTACAGCTACCTTAGTAATTTGCATTTTAACAAAATAGAGTAACATACTATGTGTAACTTTAGGAACTACAGTCTGATATCTGATTCATTTTGAATATTAAAAACCAGTACTGCATATAATTTAAGGAATTATATTAATTATATGTGAAGATGAAAAGATAAACCTGTGGGCTAGCTATACTTCAGACTAAAAATAGGATGTGATTTGGTGAAGTGCTTGCTAATGAAAGATTCTTATACTGAAACAAGTTATAGAGAAAGCGGCACTAGAACTCTTCAGACTAATAATTAGTCTTCATTATGCCAGTGTTGTTGTTTTTTTAATTTGGAGGACCATATAATCATTTAAGACCAAAGCTGAAGTGAATGACATGAGCATTCATCCTTTGTCTGACGTATGGGCTGGCATAATTACATTTTAACTATAGCAGTCCCATTTCTGCAAGAAGACCTGCCCATCATGTAATATTTGTAGTTCTTCATCAGCATGGGACAGGGAAGCAATGAACATATGAAACAGAATGGCCAAATTACCTGTTTAATGAACTGAGTTTTGTATAACTCACCTTAAGTCAATTGCTAAACTTCATTCAGATTTTTTTTTCTAACCAACAATCTGATGTTGGCTATATTTTCCCCCAGTTTACGAAGAAAAAAAGATCTTCTATTGCAGCAGGTGCCAGAGCATTCCACTGAGAGACAGCCATGTGAATTGGAAATTCTGTAAGAATTGTTGGATCCTTGCCATCAGGACCCAGTAATTTCTTTGTTTTTCAATTTATCAATGAGAACTCTTATCTCTTTTCTGAAAAAAACAAATCAGGAAATGGTATCTGACCTACATATTCTCCTGTAAAAACTTATGTAAAGAATTCATTCAGTTCTGTAATCTCTTTATCATCCTTTTATGATATCACTTATTGTAGAAAACCAACTAGTTAGTTTCATACTCTTAATATATGAGAATGACATTTGTTTATCATCAGTCCTAATGTCATTAGTGATGTCCCCCTCTTTTGGAGATTGAGATATATTTCTTCTAAATATTTTTTGTGCAACCTTTTGTTTTCCTTGTAGCGTACATTTCATGATATGCAATGTTGTTGTTGTTGTTCAGTCGTTAAGTCGTGCCCGACTCTTCGTGACCCCATGAACCATATTGCGCCAGGCCTTCCTATCTTTCACTGCCTCCCTGAGTTTGCTCAATTTCATGCTCAGATATGCAATGTACTTTCTATCTAAGCTTCTATAATTATAATTTGAGTTAGATTTAAATATTCCAGAGAGATCTGACCTTCTGGATATTCCCTTTTAACATACTTTTTGCTAATCATCTCATTTCTGACTATGTTGGACCTCTTGGTCAAGTACTCCCTTCTCTAGGAAGCCTTAAGAATTAAATCTAGATTGATTCTCTGATTGTGATTCTATGAGGACATTCATTCAATAGTCATCCAATGTGTTAAGAAATTCATAAAATTCAGAACATAAAGTGCAGATAGGCTGGAACCTAAACCAATCTCTTCTTTTTCCTGCAAACTCAAAAAGCTTCAGATTTGTACTTTTTTATTAGTACAGTACATGTATAATAGTTCAAAACTAGGGTGTCCAGACAAACAGAATATCTAACTGAATATTTAATCCTATGGTTAGCTAGAAGAAGGAAATTAGCATTCTGCATTTCCACTTTTTCCTTCATACATACAACTTTGTGAGATGTACATATTGTCTTTGATAGAGCACTGGGCTCATTATTTTAATCTGAAATGGACAAATCGAGAATACCTGGATATATAGGGAAATATCCAGGTATTCTCAATTTGTCCATTTCAGATTAAATGTATGCATGCATGTATGTATGTATGTATGTATGTATGTATATATTTCTTATACCAAGCTCATGTGTCATTTAAATAAACAGTTGACAAAAATATTTTTGTTCATGATGAAACCAGGACTAAAATAATCATTCATAGCTCTATCCAAACTCTATTAACAAAATGTTGGAGAGTTCTTGAAAGGAAAGAACCTCTCTCTGTGACTCTGTGATTGGCTAATGAAAAAATCTTATGAAAATTACCTAATTCTTTAACTTGAAAACTGCATCAAAAGTAAAGAAAAATAAAAGAAAGATATCTTGGAAATTATGCACAATAATTTTTGCACATCCACCAGTCAACACATTGATTGGATAGCTAATTTCCCAATAGAGGCTAAAAGTGTTTTTTCCCTTTATTTTTTTAACAGCAATAGAAATTGTTTGCATGCATCTCGATACCAACGTGAAAATTACATATTAATATATATGAGGGGAGACAGAGATAAAATACTTAATAGGCAAAGAATAAAGAAAGTCTGCCATTACTCATAAGTGGAACAACTATGAGTAAGTTACTCGAGCATTTGGTAGCAAAGTGCAAATGTCCCTGCCTGTTACAAGTATGAAATTAAGTCTGTGTCTAACAAGGGTTAAGGTAAAATGCTTCTTTTACCTTCAACTATATATATTATTGTAGGAAAATGCTTTTGAAGTGCAGTGTAACCATTTGAAAAGCATGTACAGTGGTACCTCGCATTACGAATTTAATCCGTTCCGTGACTCTGATCGCAACTCGATTTGGTCACACCATGAGGCAAATTTCCCCATAAGGTTCAATGTAAATACATACGGCTCTGCATTTTCTTTGGAGCCATGCTGACAAGCACACCAAAAACCTTCCAAACGCCACAAAACACACCACAAGCCTCACCGAATGTCTCCTTGCTACCGCGATCTCGCCCACAGGAAGCCGCGACCACGTGGCAGCAGGGCAAATGGCCGCAGATCCGGTTCGTAGCGCGGGGCGGAGGTCGCACGGCAAGGTAAATTTTTGGGGCCGGAGCTGATCGTATCGCGAAAAATTCGTAAGGGGGGGCGTTCGTAACCCGAGGTACCACTGTATTTTCTAAACTGTTACTATTATCCTGACCACTGAATGAAACAAGAAAAGTTTATAGAGGGTTCACAAACAAGGGAAGAAGGGAGACATCAAGGAAAGCAGGACAGGCAAACGTTTATCCCCAGTTCAGTAATCATGCTTTTGTCACATAGAGAACATTGCCCTAGAGAACATTGTCCATATGGCTTTTGTTTTGTTTTATTGCAATAATCAGTCTGTTTCCTAAAACAACTCTTTTGGGGGAAAACTGAAGTTTATTACTGGTCCAAAAACTAGCATTTTTACTACTTCTATATTTTCCATGGGTCAGATTTTCAAATCCTTAAACTTATGAATAAACATAAAAGAAAGAAGAAAAATATATCGAATAGTTCCTTTTTGAAACTACCCGGTCTATTTAACATGTATGCCAATATAGAATAAACTATTAAAATATCATCTATATATCTATTGATCGATTGATCTATCTATCTAGGCAGTCTATAGATGAAATAGTGGCACATTCACTGCTGAAAATGCTTTTGTGTAGTGGAGATGCAAAACATCATCTTCTAGTTCTCCGTATAAAGCATTGTAAAGCTACGTACTCTTAGGGGTGAATAAAGTTAATTGATGCTTAAATCAGATCAGAATTCACTGAATCTCTTGTGGAAATTTAATTAGTATTTCAAATTGAAGAGCAAATTCTCAAGGTTCAATAAAACATTTGAAGTGCATTAGGCCTACCCTGGTTTCAGAGACACTGCGGATTTTGCTACTTGGGACAATTTGTTTGTACTGAGAAGAAAGTAGTTACTACTTATTTTACATTCACCTGTTCTGTCTTTTCTGTCTTTCATCACTTTTTCTTCTAGTTCATTAATGCTGCTGAAAAGTTACTGAGATGTTAATTTAGGAATGCCCCAGGAATTTTTGACCTTTTTGGCAATGAAACAGCAGGTTATGATAATGATGATGTAGTAGTTATATTTAGATTTATAATGGCTTTGATCTATAGATGTGCCAGAAGATAGAAGGTGACATTCCAGCCCCTTCATCCTCTGGCAAACCTATCCCCATCAGCTCCTCCCAAAACCCTCTTTTGAGGGTCAGGAAATTACCATGACTAGTATGAGGAGGGGACTTGCTAAAAACAAGACAAAGAAAACTTTATCAGTATAAAGTATAAAACTAAGTTTCATGTAATATTTCATGTGCCATAGAGAGAAGAAACTTCTGGAGAAGTACAAGCCAAAATCCTCCTTGGGTTCCTGTAGCAAATTGCTTACTTCAATATAGATCTGCCTGCTCTTTTTGGATGAATGAATATACCTAATTTCATCAAAAAATCCCTTCTTTTTAGTAGCCAAGTTTTAAAAAGTCATTTTGCTTTAATCCTTTCACACAGACTCTGCAGATATTTCTTTGCAGCAAATGTAGTAAAGTTCAGGGTCTATAGATTTTTCCAAACTAAAAAGCATATGGACTTCAGTGCAAGTGTCTATTTACAAAGGGTTTTATTTGAGACCAGATTAGTTCTTTAATTACCTCAAATATCCAGGGATATTTATACATATATTCAGTCTATCTATGTCTGTCTGTCTTTCTCTCTTGCCTCCTTTTCTTTGGTTGTCTAGAGGATATTTTGGAACAGTGGGTGAAATAGAAGCAAGTGAATTTTTTTCCTCTTTAGACCGGAAGGTGGAATATAAATTAAAATCTTCATCATTATATCACAACATCGTATCATCATCCCTCTGCTGGTCCCATGGAAAGAACAGGGTATTCTGTTCTTGGAAGATGAAGTAGAGATCAACTAACTGAATATATACAGAATATTTCAGATGGGTAGTGCAGAAACCTAAAAAAGTATGTAAGCCTCTCAAAATTACTGCTACACAGTTCTAACTGGATATATAGCTCTTTCTGTCTTCCAAGAACCTTGTCAGCTTCATCTCAATTAGACTGATTCCTGACATCAGTTTTCTAAGTATGTTTTTGCCTCTGTTTTATATATCATTATTATTTCGTATTATGTTATAAAATTAGAGTTGAACCTATCCTATCAGCACAAAATAGTGCATAATTCTGAGGCTTGAAAGTTCATGAAAGTAGAATTAGCCCCCCCTCCACCCGAAATCAAATGTAGACTACCTTGGATTGTTTTTATATATTCGTATTTATGAATTTGAAAACTTCCACCTTTATCTTAAGCTTTATCTTAAGCCATATTGACAAAACTATGCCCTTGAGAATTACTCCAGGAAAAGCGTAATTGAAATAAGGAATCCTGTTCATTTCTACTTTCTTATATTAGTTTATTATTGCTATTATTGTAGGTGCTACAGTGGATTTCAACTGATCTAAAACTGTTTAATCAGTTGATGTTGCTTTTATAGCAGCTTTTTGTTGGGATGTTGCTATTGTGCTCTATGAGCAAAGAACATTAGATGCATAGTCTTCCAAAAAATTGTATTCATGGGTTACTGGAAAATGAACATAATTAAGTTTGTGCCTATGAAATATTCTCTTATATTGTAGTGACATTGTTTGGAACATTATTATTTGCGTATTTTGATTTTGAAGATGGCTGGTGCACAGTGAAGCCAGTTCTACATTTTATATATAAATACATTGTAAATGATACAAATAGAATACATGACTTCATTTCAAATTAATTCAGTGGAAAATGCTGAAAGATCACTACAAAAACCCCACTCAGGATTGTTGCACTGACTTAGACGTAATCCTTCAATAATTTGTTTTTATTTATCAAATTTATATGGCCGCCCATCTCAGTGAATGTGACTCTGGGCAGCATACAACCAACAATTAAAACAATGTCACAGCTATTAAAAACTTAAAAAATAAGTAACAGGAAGATTGTGGGAGAACATCCATCTAAACACAGTATAACCATATGTGGTCATTTCTGTCTTAAACTAATTTTGTCAGTCATTTCATTTGGACATACATTCTCAGAAATAGTATTGTCCAAACAAGGATTATAGACCAACTATATTTATCCATACATGTGTATCCAGCTTAGACTGATGGGCTGTTCTTCAGGTTTTAGGAATTGAGATAGCAACACTGTCTTCGTGAGCAAGGAATTATAGATAGTTTGATGACCCTATATCTTATCATATATCCATGAATGAAAATCCATGGAATGAAAATTGTGCATTTTGGACATGCCAAAGATGGCTTACCCCTTTCACTATGTGTGATTTTGATGGGGAGCATGTAAATCATATGTTGAAATGGGTTCTGAACTTCTTGTCCAATCCAAACCAGTTATATAGTTGTTCAGTTACTTGTTTTTACAGTCAGAGGTTTATCTGCTATTGAAAATTGTGGGACAGCATTAGTTAAAAGAAATTTATGAAATATTTCCCATAAGTAGGCTTTATATATGGTACAACAATATATATACTATTCCATTTTTCCAGAGAATCATTCTATTTTTTTTTCGTAACATAAAGTGCTTGTAGGGTATTAATCAAAGAATTGGAATCCATCTGAATTGTTAGTGCTGTGCAAAGTTTAAGCCAGTCCTGATCCGTACAGTGTTCATTGTTACAGAGCCTTAGTGTCTGCTTTCTTGAGATATATGTTATCACATTATTTTAATAAAGCAACAATTGGACATTACATGTGATTAGATTGTGGTTAGCATATCAGAAAGCTTAGGCAAAAGGACTTGTTTTGCTTCTGACTAATAAAGATTTATGCCTTTGAAATACTAGTCAGGGTCAAATTGTTGTATGTTTTTGAATTGAGCCGATCAGATTGAACACATTATGACATTCAAATCTTTTCATGAAACAGCTTACCAATCTGTTGCCCTCCATATATGTTGAACTTCAGTTCCTATACATTAATCCCTTGAGAACAGAGTGAATGGCCGAGTTAACAAAGGATTATTGGAGTTGAATTTCACAACATCTGAGAACAACAGGTTGGGGAAAAGCAGGGTTAGAACATAAACAATTTTTTCAGGATATATTCCCAATTTGAGGAATTCTCACATATTTTATTTCTAAATGCCCTTTTATTGCAAGCTAGTACAGTATTTTATTTCTGCTACTATATTTAAATGCAATAAGGTAACAATTATTAACTGTTTACAACTGAAGAAATTAACTATATGATGTGAAATTTAAGTCATGATATGGAATTATTATTAAAAATAGCAAAGTAGGATATTTTAATATAGTGATGATCTCTAGCCTTTTGGGATTGGGGGTATATTTTTGGATAGCCATTCTCACAAAATAGTTGTCATGAGGGACACTAGTAGTAAAAAAAGCCAAACACCTCTTTGCCAGAAAGCGGTTCCTCCACATCTTCCTGTCTAACCTCATGGATGCTGTTTCCCAATTGCTTTTATTTTTCTGAATAGGTGAACACACTTTCAAATGAAGTGTTTGCTTGTATCTACTCTCCATTTTAGTTTCAGAGAATACATCTGTGGTCTACATGGACTCCCTGGGACTGTTTTGAAACGTAGAGCGTACCTGAGAGCCTTACTTTACTTTATATTATGTTAGTTAGTAAGACAATATCTGGTTAGATTGGACTCCTAGTGATGTATGGACAAATATTTGCCATCTTGACCTGTCATTATATAATCCTGTAGTGTGCTAGCTTTCCATTTACTTACTTTTAATTAAAAGTATCTTAAAAAAATAATAAAATTAGGTGAAGCAGGGAGCCTGCAGGCATCAAGAGTGGTATCAAAAGGGAAAATTGTCACCCATAGTCATTACACCATAGACACAGTGTGCATTTCTTCTTGTCCTTACTGTCACTAGAACTTCATATAAAAGCCAGTAATTATGTGCTTTATAGTTGTTCATAGATCTATAGTTTTGATAATGAAGTGGAAAATAATACTTAAAGGCTTGGAATATGGTGAAAAGGAGTTATACTATTCAAATGTTCCATGGAAATAAAATATTTTTGTATGAAATAACCACAATCAGCTTTAGCAATTTTGACTTTCCCATTTTGTTTTGCAGACTTTTGCTCCTTTTAAAAATGGTTTTTATTAGGCAGATTAATTGGTGGAAAAATATAAGTCTCTGTACAATTATTTTAGTTAACCTGCAGCATTGTAAGAACTCATTATGTAATATGAGAATATTTTATGTAACATTCTGCCAATAATTTTATGGACATATAGTTGCTCATAACATCTTACGCTATCTGTTATACTGTCTTGAGAATTAGTATGTATGAAGTAAGCAATACTCTTCATCTGCAGTCCAAATTTTGTACAGATGGGAATAGTTTTGGCAGAGATAGAGCAATTTAGAACTGATTACAATACAACCCCTTGTATTTGGAAGTGAATCTTGACTTCTGTCATCAACAGCTGGGCAAGTAGATAAAGTACAACTTCAAGATACAAGATTTCTTTTGCAGATCTTCTAGTAGTTGGGAGTGAGTTTTTTTAAGTGGGGAAAAACTTTGCTGCTTCAATGTTTCACCATATTACTGTTGTCAAAAAAATTGGCAAGGAACTTTTGTGGTAGAAAAACAGGGGCATATGAACAACTACACTTATATGTGGGGTGAATGTGTGACTGTAATAAATCCTCACCTGAAAATACTATAGTTTCCAAGGTCTGAAAAAGAGCTCAGAATAGAAGGTTAGACTGCAAGCCTACAGTACATGTCTACTTAAAAATGTCACTATTTCCAATGGGATTTACTCCCAGGCAAGCGCATATAAAATTGCAGCCTTAGTTTTGAAGCATGAAAATATATGTCAATGAAACTCATTTACAAAGAAGCCAGAATGAACATGCTTTGGGGTGAGGTGGGGTGGGATGGGGGTGGAACTATAGAATAAAAAATTTACAAAGGGGATAGGGAGATGGAGAGAAATATCATTCCATAACAGAATGTCCTCTCCATCTTCCCAGAATGTTTATATATCAAATAGAAGGGGATCCAGAGCTTTTATGTCAAGACTATATAAGCTGTATAATAATCACTACTTTTCTTTGTGTGTGTGGAATGCATGAATAGATTAGGAGAGAGAAGAGAGAGTTGAAAAAATCATTTGGAGGAGTGTTTCAGTTGAGTCTGCTGGAATCTGCTTCCAATTTAAGTGTGTGGTAGTAAAAAAGTAATACTTGAAGCAATGATGAAACTTGCTTTTAAATAAATGGGATTGATCTGCAAAGCTCCTTGTATTTTGAGGTAAACTTGTCTAGATCAATTCAAAAGTAGTATGTTTATCAAAATAGGACCATCCAAAAATAATTGGGGGAGCCGAAGAAGATTAGCAGTTATCAGCAGGAAGAGTTATGATCCTAGATTCCCAGCTTTCATTTAGAAAATAATTTCTATCCCTCTTAAAACAGAGAGAGAGAGAGAAGTATGGGAAGCCAAGTGGTTGCATTTACTAATTAATTTTACATCAGTTGCCCTTTGCCCAATTTATTTCAAAGGTGGGGGATAATGTGAAATGATTCCTACTTCAAAAAAGTATCTTGAATTGGACTCTGAGATGCTTTTTGAAAATGCAACCAGTTCGCTCCAGGAAGTTAAACAAATTCTTAGAAATATTGGCTATTGGGGGAGGATAGGCAGGCAGAGATTCAACGAGCAATATGATGAATACCTTTCAACTCAGAATTTTTCCATCTGGATCAAAATCAGACATTAGTTCTCATGGAGATTTAAGTTAGTGATGAGGGTAGGCATGGAGTGAGAGCTGGGAACTCTGCAGAATGACTTGGGGAGAAAGGATTAGATCAGGCATTAACTTAACTGGTCACTATGTCCTTTGGCATCTGTTGAAAATGAAAGCAGAAAATTAACTGGGAAAGAGAAGTGTGAAAAGACATTGGCTTCTGGAAGCTATTCTGATTAAAGGTCTTCCTGTTTTAACAGAAGCCAGAGAAATGTGCTGAGTAGTTCCCTAAATGGAGGAAGGACATATACCACTAACAGTTGCTAGAAGCTCCAAATTAAATTATGGAACCCTATCATTAGCCTTTGAGGTAGGCCAGATCAAGAAACAGACACCAAAAGGACTATTGGAACTCTATTGTTGTAGCACATAATAACAGAATCATGAAAGCCTGTCAGAGTTTCTCTCTGCCCCATTATACCAGACAGAAGCAAGGTGGGCCACTTTGAGTCTTTCTTGCTCCCACCTTTTCCTGAGCAGAGATATCATTTACTAACTCTTTCATGGTTCTTGCATGCCTTTGCCAACATCCCTGCCTTCCCCCAATCTATTCATACTGTACTGATATATTATTCTTGTTATGAAAAGCATGGACATTCAATAATAATTAAAAAAAAACCATTTAAGGTTAGATTATTCTGATTACTATATGTACTTCAAGACACAGCAAATTACAATATACAATGGTTCCATTTCATATGCTATTATGGCTTCATGGTCAAGACCCTACATGCGTAAATTCTCAGACAGAAATTTTTACTAGAATTTGGCAGATTAAAATTGGGAAGATGCAAGCTACACATATGGCTGCAAATAAGCTGCTTCAGATGTGGAAGAACTGCTGTTCCCAAAAATGATTATGAATGGATTGTGGAAATGCTTGATAATTATTACACTAGTTAGAATTCTGGGACAGGACTACGTCTTATGCATAAATTCATCAGGGAAGCTTCACCTAGATACATCTCTCCCAACCCACTGTTGGTCTGAAAGATCAAGGCAAACTGGGTAAATGTATCTGGACATATAAATCATAGACTGAACCAAGTCTTTACAACCTATGTTGTAGAATTAAATATGATGGCATTTTTATATTACAATTTCCTGAATTTTTCAATTGGAAGTATTTTATACACTTACACCAAACTAAAGATTTATACATTATTGAACTGGTATTTGAAGGTAGTACTATGTGCAACATATGTGTATGTATGTATGTGTGTGTGTGTGTATTTATATGTGTGTCTGTGTGAATGGCAGCTGCCTCTAATAAATCAGCCAGTCTACTGATATGACAAGCTGAGTACCTTAGTTTCATCCATTAAAACAATTAGATGTAGTTTTCTAAGCTCTCACTTGGGCTAAAGTAAACTATAGGATTGGGAAAAAACATTAAATGCATTAGTATTTATATCAACATGAAATTCATTTCTAAGATCAAAAGATTCTCATGTTAAATGTGTTCTACCAGGCTAAACTGTATAGTGATTAACTGTATGATAGCATGAGAATATCCTTTTGTTTCTTGTAATTACTTCTGCATAGATGTAGGGACAATGGGTTAGGACAATGTGTTTCACTGGAAGCCTGTGATGTTACTTTGAACTAATACAGAGGCACAAAGCAGGACCCTTAGAGGAAAAAGTTTACTTTTCTTAATTAGTAATGTAAATGACATTTTTAAAGTGTGGTTCCCCACAGTATTAGTCTTATCTATAAATATGTAGTCATTTCTGCACTGGCCTTTACCTTTAGATTTTGGACTGAGTAAATGATTTTCTAATATGGACAGGTAAACTTTCTGGAGTTTGGTCCTTAATAATCACTATTACTTACTGAGCTAGTTCTATAAAATAGCCCCATAGTTCACCCACAGATTTAAGTTTGCCACAATTAAAAGAATATACATTAAAAGGCTGCAGGTTATACAGATTATACTGGAGTTTGATGCATGACTGAATGAAGTGGAAGGATTTGCAGGTGAAA
This sequence comes from Liasis olivaceus, assembly GCA_030867105.1. Classification (NCBI taxonomy): domain Eukaryota; kingdom Metazoa; phylum Chordata; class Lepidosauria; order Squamata; family Pythonidae; genus Liasis; species Liasis olivaceus. The sequence continues at coordinate 285,269,203 of CM061349.1, forward strand.
AAAGTCTTCAAATACATTAACTGGATTTTGTTTAGTATTTGGGCAAAGAAAGCACTGCTCTGACTTGAGCTCAAAGAGATAAGAGCCTTGACTTGCAATAGATTAAGAGACATGCGTTGGTTAGAACAAACGGTGTTTGAGACTCTCTCCGAGTGCCGCCAAGTTTAGATTTAAGATTAACGGCAGCAGAATGCTGGAGCGGCTGTTTGTTCTATGGAACAATCACTAATGACATTAAACAAACCGAGGCTTTTTCAACACAATTGTTCATTTGTGATAAACTGATATAAGCTTACAAGAGATTGGAAAAGAAAACTTTTAAGTGCCCATATTGAAACTCCTACAGTGTCCTCCTGGAGGTGACAATTAGTAGAAATGAGCAGGAGGCTTCTTTCCATGCATTTATTGTTACTGAATATTGGGCAAATAAATGGCAAATATGCTCAACTGTACCTTTATACTCAGCAACTATATAATTTCCTGCATTTTTTAATCCTCTGTCTCCTCTTTTTTTCTGGGCAAAGGAATCCTGCACCAGGCATTCGTAGTGTAGCTTAAAGGAGTGTTATCTCTTAGTTCAATTAGACATCAGACATTTACTTTTTGATGCATTGGGAGGCTGATATGATTTGGGACCAATCGTTTAAATATAAGAGAGCAGAGCTGCGTACAGAACTGTGTACAGATATCTCTAGCTCTGAAGTCTTAATTGCAAATTCAGATAAAGATTAGAAGGACTGTATCTCTATAGACCAAAAGTATTTGCTAATACCTGAGATATAAAAGTGGTTAAATTCAATATTTACTAATTTAGAATTTTGATTAAGCTTTAAACTATGTGTGTAAGTGCGCATGTATGGAAAATTCTGTACTGTTAAGCAGAGATGCCAAAGCCACCTTATACATATATAGGGTTTCATAAAACCTGAAACATAGTTCCTGTTTCCATCACCATCCTGGCAGCCTTATGGTAATATTAAGTTTTTGTTTGTATACATAAATATATTAATGAAAGTATTTTAAGTGCTTATTACAGAGATGGTTTGTTTTGAAACACAGGCTTTTTCACAGCAGTTTTACACTTCATTGTGTACTATGAAAGACATACTAAGTAGAGGTTGTCAAGTTTCCATCTGAAGTAGACAACTGCTGAGGAATGGACCCATTTATGATGCCATTCAAGCAGGACTAATCTAGAGCAGATATCGTACACATAACTGCTAACTTGTACACATACACTCCTCTAAATAGTGTTTTCCCTGTCAAAACAAAGCAAAATGACTGTTTCAAAAAAGAATGTCTTTATATACTAATGTTTAATATTTAAAGAACATTGGAAATGAAGAAATATCTCTTAAAATTCTCCAAACACAAGAATGTTCAGCCCATTTTTAAAAATAATTGTGTGTGTGTGTGTGTATATATATATATATATATATATATATAGTGTGTATGTATGTATGTATGTATGTATGTATGTGTGTATATATATATATATATATATATATATATATATATATATATATATATTTGGTATTTGCCACATAGGTATAGTTTCTATCACAGTGTCCAGTTTGCACTGTTTCTTTTCTTTGTGTTTAATCAGGATGGAAATGAATGTGTGAATGCATTTTTATCTTATGGAAGCCATAGCTGGCAAGTGGGAATAGCAGGAGGACTAGAAATGGAATTATTTCATTCTGTTCTTCTCAAATCCTTGAACAGATGTAGGTGCTAGAATAGGTTCAACAACCAGTCCTATAATGTGAAGAGGCCAAGCAAACACCTTTAATGTTCACCCAAAGATTTCCAACTCATCAAATGATGGCAGCTCTGTAGTTTCCCTGGACAATATTGCCTCAGTTTCTACCATGGCAATAAACTAAGGTTGCATCATTACTTCACTGTGATGATCTAGAGACTTAGTCACTTTGGCAGTGATTAGGAGGAGAAGATGGCAAAATAGTACCAAACTTCAAAGTACTAGGTCCAGATTTAAGGGACAACAGCACCTGACTAAATTCACCAAGGTAGCAGAATCCTTTTCCCCAGAGTGCAGAGGCCAAGGAATGATGGAGATAATTTTACCTCTTTTAAGGTGACCCAAAGACACACTCAGGTTCAAAAAAGTTAGCAGTACTGTAGGCTCTTCCCTGAGTGCTGTCCAGGGTCCTGAAAAAAAAATCTGTCTTTGATCAAGTGTTACTTTCTACTTCTTGACCTTTTGAGTGGTATACACTTCCAGCTTGTAGTGTCTCTTGGTTCAACTAACTGCTGCAGGCTGCTGATGAACTGCTTCTTCCCAGCTCCACTATACTTCTCTTCTTGAAGAATGGATACACAAACACACTCACACACACACAGAGTACCAGAGGCCTTTTAAGTGTTTACAGCTTAAGAGATTCTGCAGTTCCTCAGTCAAGCATGGAAACACTTGTGTCATTTTCAAAAACTGAAATAAAATGTCAGACATTTGCAAGGATATATTTCCCATCCTTCCTGCTAGTGATAGATATGTCTTATTATTTTTACACTGATTACTGCAATAGTTATTTTTCTTATTTAAATGACAAAGAAAAAAGAGGATAGGTACAGAATGGACTTTCAAAAATTGTAATAATTTTAGCCCACTAGAGAAGCAGCTTAGAAAAATTGAGGGGTATCAAAGAGTACGAGTTGAAGAGATGAGGAAGTTGAGAACAGATTATGAATTGCTATAGATCAATAATGGAGATACAGGTAATTAGAGAAGAAAGAATTGAGAAAAAAATACACAAAGCTGGATATGTATGTCTGATGATTTCATCACTGGCCGTATTCCAACATCACTGTAAATTAGGGCTGTTTTTGGCTTATAACTCTGATTTATAAGGAGAGGAAACTTAAGCTCAAACCAACTACAGATTCAAATATGTAAAACATGCACACTGGAAAAAGAATCTCAGGGAGTACTAAGTAGTTCCAGTTCATTGTGAAGCAGGGGTGTTATCTTGCCAGTTCAGGCCCATTCTGGTGAATCAGTTAAAATTTGTTTGGAAAAGTAGGGAATGAGAGAAGGGAATGAGAGAAGGCAGTGTCAGTGCAGGACAATTTAATTAGCTGATTGTTCCATGCCCTCAAGTACACCTAAACTACTGCCACTCATAAGACCTCTTCTGTTGCCAACAACATCCTAGGTCATCCAGTACAGAACAGCGGGATTTTTAAAAAAGGCAATTTCTCCCTTTGAGAATTCAGTAAGTCTTGAGAAATTTACCTGAAAAGGTACAGATATGGTGCTTAATTTCATTGGAACCTGGTTCCAATATTGCTTGAGTCAAATTTTATAATCTTTATGTATCCCAAGATTATTTCTCATAATTATTTATAGCAGTTGCTTGTGATAAAATTAATATAATCTGAGGTGAATTTATGGTAACACTGAATTGATTTCTAATGCCACTCATGACGTAGGATCCTGAATAACTATGGCAGATTGATCTCTGCATTACTTTAAATGCAGTATTTTTTAAATCTGTGGGTTGAAAAGAAAATAACATTGTGTCATACTGTGATTGAGATGGAGGTAGACAGCTGATCCACATGGAGAAGTGGTGGACAATGCCTTGGGAGGAAAGAAGGAATAGGGTCAGATTGTATGGATGAGTCATCCTGTATGTCCTTCAAAATTATGATTTTATGTATCCTGCAGTTTTGTAATGAAATTACTTTTTTACCGTACTTATGACTTCAGGGAAAAGACTAACACTGAAAACCAGTATAATTTCTGACCTGCATAGGGCCTCCAAGCAACAATGGCAAGACAGCCAAATGACATATAGAATCATAATAGTAGGAGCAGTCATACATAGCTGAGCTGCTGAAGGCCAGGAAGAAAGAATTTATGTTGCATGGACAAGTTTAAGAAACCTCAATTTTATGTGATTCCTTTATTATTGTAGCTATTATTTTATACTCCTGTGCAAATGTTGGCCTTATGAAAGCAGCAGTTTCCCCATTTTTCCTCAAGACATTGCCTCAAAATTTAACATTCCATCAACTCTGGATTCTTGTTCAGTTACTCTGCTAATTATTGAAAGTCATTTTGGTGAAGCAGATTTGTATCCTCTGCCCTCTCTGTTTGTATTATACCACGCAGATATGTTAGTGCTAGCACCTTGTTAATGGTAGTAAAAAATATTGATGTCTATCTAGCATTATCTTTCACACATTTGAATTAGAAATCCATTTTAAATCTTGTTTTCCATGTTTTTTAACTGCCATCTTATTAAATACATTCTTCAGCATTTCCTTATCTTATACCTTTGTATGCCTTGAGACTAAAGGTCCTGGAATTGCCATCCAGTGTGGACAATAACAAGGGGGATTTTCAAGCATTTTATTGTGAAAACATTTATGCCAGTCTAATCAACTGTAGTAACTATAGGTTTTGAGGATATCAGGCTAGTGAAAACAATTGTACTCAAAATTATTTTTATTTTGTATAATGTCCTCAGACAATTTTTGATAGTGAACTATTGAAATAAAGCAGTTTTGGAAAAAGACTATTCCTAGCTTTTCTGAGGATGCAAAACAGAAGAGCCCTCATACTCTAAAATTATTCCTCCTGTTCAAACTATAAAGTGAAAATATTTCATATTTTATACCAGCTTCTGTATGTGGTTTTGATTTCTTGTAGTAGATACTCAATTAACAGCTGTTAGCATCTACTCAAATATTTCTTGAACTGATTATTCTTGCTCAACATGGCAGTTTCCTAAAACCCACTTGAGCTTTTTTGAAATGGAAATATTATTTACAGAATTTTACCTTTGTTCTACCAATCAATTTAATTGGGAATTTACAGTTTTTTTTAAAAAATTCCCCTAAGGCATTCATGTAAATGTAACTTTTAAAGCTAATCTATTCATGAGTCTAACCACTACTTTTTAAAAAGTTGATTTGCAACAGGAAATCTAATGAAGAAGTTAAACTTTGCATTAACTTTAATAAGAATGTAAAGACTGTATTAACAAAAAACAACATGTGATCCTATAAGTCACTCAACCCAATTCCCCACCTTAGCCCATCTAATAATAGAAGGTAGAAAATTACTTGAGCAAGCAACAAGTTATAATATTAAATGCAGAAAGGGGAGGGGAGGATGACCATAGAAAGAGGGAATAAATTTCTTATCATATTTGTACCCTATCATCCAAACTATTTCTTTTCAACTAATGATTGGCTAGCCTTGGCATTATCTAAGAGAGATTATACTATAATATAAATAAGCAAGCCAAAGTCCTGGAGGACAGATTTGGAAGACAGATTTCACCATAAAGAATTAAAAATGACTGGGATACTTTCATGAACATGTTGTCCTCCAGTTATGCTGGGCACAATTAAACTACAGCTGGTTATCAGGGATAGGAATTGTAATCTAACACAACAGGAGAATAATAGGTTAGGGAAAGCTGGACTAGGATATAGTAAAGTACCATTTCAGTTGATTAAGAGTCCAATGAAGTTAGTTGCTTGAAGGTGCTGGGAGGATTTTTTTTTTTTTTAAACTTAGATCAGCTTGTTACATCCTTTGGTAATGAATAATTGACATATTAGGATAGGAAAACTAAGTTTAAAACATTGTGCTTGAAGGGAGTAGAGCTGGAAGAGGTCAAATCTCATTCTGACCTGATTATTAAAGTGGCCAAAACAATGATTGTGGTGTAGTGGTGAAACTAGTCATGCCACCCATGGACAGAAGTTTTCTTCAGATCAAAGTTTCAGTAGAGACTTGGAAACTGAATTACCCTCAAAGGCAGAGGGCCCTGAAGGCAACCCAGCAGTATCTAAAGCAAACCATGGAGATAACACATATGTGATGACAACATCACACAAATGCCATCATTGTGTACTTGCATCTCAATATCTGTTGCAAGAGAGGGACGCGGTGGCACAGCGGCTTAATGACGCTGAAAGTTGCCGGCCAGAAATGGCTGACGCTTTGGCGGTTCGAGTCCAGCCTTCGCGTTAACAGGGTGAGCTCCTGTTTCCTCCCCAGCTCCTGTCAACCCAACAGGTCGAAAACTCACGTGAGTAGATAAATGGGTACTCTCACTCCGGTGGGAGGAAAAATGCTGGCAGCGCCTTGGAAAAAGGAGTCGGGAGCAGTTGCCGGTAAAAACGTGAAACCGTGCTCGCCCGAAAAGGGTGCGAAGCAACGGAAACCCCGCCTCCTGCGCTCGCCAGCTGGGCTCTGCTCTAGGAAGGAGGCTCTGGCAAACCACTTCCAAAAAACAATTGCCTTGAAAACTGCAAGGATTTGTCCAGGCAGTCACTGCAGGGTCAGTAATGACTGAGCGCAGACAAAAAAAAAAAAAAAATCTGTTGCAAGTACGTAAGTGATGGCATTTGCAGGATGTTATCAGGCATGTATCATTACTTGCTCCCCCCTGTCCCACTCTGGATGCCTGTGGTACAGTATTTATTTTGGTTATGAGGGATACGACTGGGTAGAATTTAGGAAAATCTAATATGAGAGAAAAGCCATTGAGAGAGAGGGAGGGATCTAGTAACAGAAAACCAAACGTATTCAGTCTAATTATAGTTATGCTATTTTAAATTACTCTTTAGGAAGTAATGCTTTATTCCATTTTGTAAATAATTCATTTGATAAGTAACACACTCCAATAAGTAACTGAATTCTATTCATGTAGGAGTGTTGCCTATAAAAAGCAGTGCCAGTACTATGTATAAGCATGAGAAGTGGCTTCTTATAATCTGGCCACATCTGGGGAATGCGCTGCTCCCATAAGTACACTTAGCCCTTGCTGTTCTGTGCTTGTTGTCATTTCAGAAGGTACCCAAACCCATTCTTTGTCAATAGGTCTTTGGCCCCTAATTAGAAGTTGTGGGGGACCATCTAGTCTATGGCTTGTTGTTTTAATGTGAGTTAGTGGGTAAGTCAGGGTTCTATTTTTATGCACCATCCAGAGTCTGATGATTTGGGTAGTATATAAATATTGTAAATAAGTAATAAATATTCATGGTAAAGGCTTGGACTTTTATTAAAAAAGTGATAGACAGTTGCATAGACCCAAGTCTCAATGTTTCTGTGCTTTACAGTTTCTTGGAAGTTATAATTGTGTGCTTGATTTCCAAACTAAATTTACTTGATTTGTTTTTCTTTGTTTATTTCAGAGACACTTGTCATGTGAATCAACAAACTGTATTTGTTGGTCAAAGCTGGACTTAGTATTAGTACCCTGTTCGTGTCTCTTCAATATTTGTGGTATCTGTTTGAGCAATTATTTATTTAAATCAAGTCATATGGCTGCCTATTTCACAAATACAACTCTGGGCTGCTAATAAAGGTTAAAAAAAAGCACAATATAAATACAATTTAAAAATACACTTGACACACAACTAAAACACAGTGTGGCTGCCAAAGACACTATACACCAACAGTGGGGGCTCAATATCCTCCTGACCCTCAGGCCCAGGAAAACATCCAGGTCTTCAAGGCTTTCTGAATGGTGAGCAGAGTCAGGGCCAATCTAATCTCAGGTGCTGTGGTGTTCCATAGAGCAGCCATAGCTATGCAAAGGTATATTTCCTGGGTCCTGCTAGATGATGGATGGGTCCCAGAGCATGCCCCTCCTGCCTTATCTAATGGGTGGAAATGACGGGAGTAAGGTGGTCCTTCAAATACCCTGATCCAATGCTATGTAGGGCTCTATAGATAATAACTAGCACCTTGATTTGCACCTGAAGCAAATTGGGAGCCAGTGCGGGTGTAACATGTACATAATCAGGCATACCCACAGTTGTCTGCACTGCTGCATTCTGGACCAATTGAAGCTTGTGATTGATCTTCAAGGGCAGTCCCACCTAAATTATTCATTGCAGTAGTTTTATTTATAAAATATGCATAAATAAAAGAATAAAACAGACATATAAATTAAAACATTCTTCCCTAATCTGGGGTCATCCAGATGTATTGAGATTACAATTCCCAGATTGTCTCGCCAATACAATACACAGAAGCTCATCTAAAGGCTTGCAGTCTGTAAGTAGTCAGCTAATCTAGGCTTGGTTGGTCAAACACACAGAGCCAACCTGTGTTCCTGTCCTAGATTACTTCCCTCCTGCTGAAAAAAATATGGTCAAAATGGGCATGTTGTAGAAAAACACAAGAACGACCATATACAGATATATAACATCAGTAGAGTTATTAATAACTTAAATTATACTGTTAGAATTTATTAGTATCCTGTTGACCACCAGATGCCCACTCTGACTGTCTCTGGTTTAATTCAATAAAATAATAAACCACATAGTGCATGTTTTCATCTTCTACATTCGACCATTTATTTTTAATGTCTTGTAAATACAACTTTCATAAGAAAGCTATAGACACACCCAGAAACCAACATACTGTCATAAAAAAAGCAAAACATAGAATTCTTCTTTTGAAACTATTTAAATTAATGAAGCAACACAATGATTTTGGTATCCTTTGGATTAGGACCATGAAAAAAGGGCAACACACACCTTTTGCACAGTGATGAAGCTAAAGTTGCAAATTGATTTAAACACTGATTTTACAGGAAGCAGCAAGGCCCCCCAAAATTAATGGATCATGTTGATGTCAAAAATTGTGCCCAAGGTATCTTGAGTTGCTATGCAGGAGCAGAACTCTTTAGTAACTGTGAAAAATTAATGTTGCTTCACGTCTATAATATGGACCTTTAGGTGCTTTACAAAGCAAATTGAATGCAACTATTTGATGATCAGGAATACTTAAATTTTGTAACACTTTTTTCCTGCAATGCGTACCTTGATTTTTCATATACACTTAGAAATATTAATGATAGCAAGAATATACAGTAGTATTTGTTATTTTACAACTCCTTCAAAAAACATTATAACCAATGTGAAATGCAGGCTATCCATATATTTCTAGCTGTGAATTTTTATGTTAAACGATTCTCTCTGGTTTATGGGCATCACTTTGCTAGACCAGCTTTATTTGCTTGTGTTTGGCAGCTTTTGTTAGCAAGGGGCACCTGTTCTGAATGGTCTTTATCTTACATATATTTTTGAAAAGCACCTACTGTGTTTTGTGTTAAACAGTATCACCTTTTTTGCAATAAGAGTATAGAGCTGCAGACATTGGCTAAGAATGGTGTGACAAAATAGTCTGAGTACTTTGAGTATACTGAGTAAGAAAGGTAATATAAATACTTTAAAAATGTTGGAATGTTCCAAGCAATAATCCTCTTGTTTCTGTAAGCAAGAGAAACATTGAGAGAACAAGGAAAATTATTAGTGACATCAGAGGAAAAGAAATGCATGCATATACATTCATATGCACACACACATATCTAACAAATAAGTTTTATGAGCCATATGATGTTTTCTTATTTCTTTCCTATGATGTGCAGTGCTTTTTCCAGATTAGAGGCATTAGTGCCCTCTATTGTTCATTAGAGGATTGCAAATATTTTTCAAGATCAGGTATTACAATATGCTATTGGTTCATTACCCAACCAAAAAAAAAAACTTGCCTAATTCTCCCATACTAAGTAAAAATTAGTAAAAATTTGATTAATCTGTGTCATGTTAAAGAAATGCACAAATAAATTTAGAAGAGGTACTGCCAAAATGTTGCTGTAACATTTGTAATTTCTGGCATATTTATTTTTAGAGGTGAACCCAAAATCATCTACATTATGCTTTCAGGCACAAAATAATTGTTTTAACATTTCTATTTGGTCACCGTTATTTTGTTGGGATGCCTGAAATATATAAACTATAAAACTTTTCAGAGAACAATAGAATATATTGTATTGTGGCTGAGCTTTTGCTTTTTCAACCATGTTAAGGATGGATGCAAAAATGACAACTTCATTCAAGCAGATCATTTGAAGTTACATTAAACAGCTGCTGTTAAACAACTGACAACAAAGGAGATCATTTTGATCTCAACAGCACTGAGACTCAAGCAGCATGCTCCCTTAGAAATGTTATGAGGAATACATTCACGCATTTGTATACCAACAGACAGCATATTCCCTACTGTGCTTGTTGCCAAACAGTGTTTTTTCTGCTCACTTTGTATTCAGTCAGGGATCCAGGAAACCCAAATCCAGCTAGACAAATGCGGAACAGCTTAGCTGAGGCAGCTTTAACAGGTGCCATCAGTGCAGACTTGTTGAACCAGGGAGACAGTGCAAATAAATATGTAGCATTGGTCAATAAGGAAGGATTTGCCCCATTGCACATGATGGCACTCAATTGCAAAACCATTGGCTGCTACCAAAAATAAATAAATAAAGGAAAATGGGATGTTTATACAAAGAAGAAAAATGCAATAGGGCATTTAATTAATAAACCTGGACTTTTACATGGGAAGTATAAAAGTTTTCCCTTTACAGAAATAATATACATTCCTGCTAAAAAAAATCATTTGAATATAGGTAACCCATATTGGATAAGGCTGTCTGAGGATGAATTTCAATTGCTTGGTAGCAAAATGTTGAATTAATACCTGTGGAGTGAAAGACCCCAAGGCATGGCAGTGTCTGATGCTACTTTTTTTGAAGCAACAGCTTTGAGATTTGCTGAAAATACTATGGGACCAGCCTTATTCTGGCTGGAAAGGAGGACTGTACGTCAGCCCATCTGGAGGAGAGCTGTTTGGGGAAGGCTGACTTAGACAGACTGCATAGTTGATTTACTGCAAAATTTGCCAAATGATTGAAGAGAAGTAGTTATGTATCTAGAACTGCAGGCAATTAAAATATATGTAGTGACACCATAACTGGAAGGATCCTTTCATTATATCATATAATCTACATGCTTCATAATTGACCATTGCTTTGTCTTTTTACAAATTTTATCGTATTTGATATTCATGTTTTTGAAAATGTGTTGTTCCTATGCACTGCAGAGAGTAAATGCAATGACATAATCTAGAGGTGGGATTTCCATAGAAAGTAAGTTGGTGAAAACCTCCTTTGGCATTAGACAGGCTTCCTGTCCTTCTGTTGTTTATTTAAAAAAGGAAGCTCATGGGCAGCAGGCTAGAGCCACCCTTGATTCTAAAATGCTTCTGGACTCCAAGTGTAGCCCCCTGGCCAAAATAGACGGTCCACCAATCCATTCTGAAGGATGACCAGCTTCTTTAAAAGGAACGCAAGAAAGAAAAGGAAAGATTGATTGGATGGCAGATGTTGGGAGCTTCCTGGAGGGCTGTGGAATTTGAGGAGGGAATCTTTAGCTGGCTGGCAGGGTGGGAGAGGACTATCCTGTATATGTTTTGGTGCAACGGGAGTTAGTTTATCTGTTTGTTTTGGTATAGTGTCTATTTTGTTTAGTGTATACATCTTGGTAGATGTGAGGCACTGTCTTATTTCTCTCTGTGTGTGCATGTATATATGAGCATCTGCAGCTATTTTTTTCTTTCTGGGAGAAATTATTTTGGCATTTCCACCTTGTTTTAAGTTTATTGGTAAGTAACCTCTCTGGGCCTTTTCAGGTTGCTGACTATGATTTTGATATGTCTGGTATGAGGTGTCTGATACACAGATGGCTAGTGCAAACCACAGAGATATTATGTGCATCATGACATCATTGTGGAAATTAAGCGAATTATACTATTTGTGTCAGTTGTAGCATTTGCAAATGACATACATTATGCTATTTGTATCATTTACATCAGTGTTTCTCAACCTCAGCAATTTTAAGATGTATGGACTTCAACTCCCAGAATCCCCCAGCCATGTCTGTACCCAGTCATAGCCACTCTGTTAGCCATTTTGGGATGGTACCCACAACACTCCCTCCCCACAACACTATTGGCCTCCAAATACTGGGGAACTCTGATCTAGACCCCATCCCTTGGCCTTTTCAAAGCATACTCATGTGCCTTTTTTAATCAGTACATTATATGTGGGCCACATATTCTACAGTTTGCAAGCAATAAACAGTTTAACTCAAAAATTTATTCCTACCTTGAAAGTGAGCTGTGATTACATTTAGTTTTCTATACCCTAAAGACTCAGAGTAAGCATCTATCTAGAATCATAAAAACTGTGCCAGTGAATTCAGTCTGTCTACAATACTTTTTTTCTCCCTTGATTTGAACCCTCCACCTTTACCAGGCATCTTGGCAATTTGTCAAGGTTTTAAGCAGTAGCAGTGTTTGGAAATGGGGGTGGGTGAGCTGTTAAGAGCTACTTATTCCTCCTGTTGTATCTCAGCATGATTTGTGATAGGTAGGTTGACTTTTTCATGTTCCTTACAAAAAAATTAGCAGCTTGTAGACCACTATAGACCCAAAAAGTAAATACAAATAGTTTTGTAGATGTCAGTAGTGTTATAGAAAAGCCTCACTAGTTCTGTGATACTTTGCAATCTGGACTCTCAGCAATTTATCTGGAGTCTCAGAGAATAAGCCCTTCATCAACATGGCAAATTGCATTTAGAATATACTGTCAATCCTAGAGAAGTTAATTTATATGAGAAAGTGTTCCTCTTTTCTGTTTTATATGCTTGTATAAAATATGATGCTGCAGAGAACTCTTTCATGAGCATAACATCTTTCTTTAATTTCTGTGTACAATCCAGTTAAGAGAAAATATTTTCATTTAAACTGAATTAGTCTTGTCGAAATAAGTGGAATTAAATAGGCTTAAATCCAAGATTTTAATCTTAACACGATTGTGGATCGGCTGTATCAAGGTCAAAAGCTTCTCTGTGCTGTTAACTGGCAAGCATTTGTCTAATAAAATTGCTACCCACTTTGCTTCTACTGCTCTGGGACAAACATTGCAATAAGCCCACATATTGCAACATAGCTAAAGGTAGAACGTGGGTCATTGATTCATTCTCAATATCCAGTCCTTAGTGTGGAGGTTTTAGTTTTAAATTAACTGAAACTCAAATTATAGATGTAGTTTTAAAAATCTGATGTTGTACTTCCGTGCTCAGAGTTCAATAATTAAATATTCAGAGTAAAACATAGTTTCTTAGAATTATCTAATAATTATCATTGAAGAGGAATGAAAATAAACTGAAAATCCACATTTCTTCGACTGACTGTGAGATGTCTGAAAACAGACATATGAAATTAACTGACTAGCTAGTTATATAAAAGAAAAAGGAATATATAAATATTCACATGCAATTCTAAATATGCTTAGAATGTTAACATTTGTATTTTAATGTTTTAATGATAAATGGAACAGAAATATAAACATGTGAACAGTAGCAGAAGGCTGTAGAGAGAAGCAGAAAAAGGATAACCTCTTGATGTCATAGTGAGAGCAAAATAAATGGAACAAGCAAACTAGAATGACACCTTAAAAACTGTGAAATACTGAAACTGTAATGGCAATAAGCTAGCAAGACAGCAGATGGAAGATGGCGCACGTTCATAACCAAGCCAACCAACCAACAAAAAATACATTACATATATAGTTAGTGTGCAACTCATCATCTTAAAAAGTCTTGCTTATATGTGACTCCTGATGTTACCTTAATTCAAATTATGCATTTAATTTTATTGATTAATAAGCAGTTCCTCTTTCTACAAAGGAAAAAAAAATTAAAACTGAAATGGATCAGAGACTTTAATTCATGGTTTTGGTCCACAGACTCTATCCCTCACAATTTCAAATGAGCAATTTTAGGTAACATTCTTTCACTTTTGAAAACTTTGCAAGTGAATATTGGTTGCTTAACATTAGATACAGAGATTAAAAAGAAAGGAAGGGCCTCCTCAGTGAAGGAGTGCCATCTTGTGGGACCCAGGAAATGCCTTCTCTGCCATGGTGCTTGTCCTGTGGAACAGCCTCTTCTGGTTAGCTTGCTGGAAGGCCATAAAAACCTGGCTTTTTCCTCAGGCACTGGGAATGTGAATTGTTTGTTAGATGCCTCAGCTTTTATATTGCTTTTAATTGTATTTTTCATTGTTTTATTTTGGATTTGTATTGTTAGCCACCCAAAGTTATTTGCTTAAGTCAGGTGGCCACATAATTTTTTAAACTAAAGCAATAAACATGCTAACCCCTTTGCATTTTCTAAAAACAGTGGTTTTGTTTCCAAGATTTTATTTTCTAAGGAATGTGGATTATGTTGATTCAGTTCCCAGAAAACCCAAAGAATGTTCCATTGAACTGTAGCACCTTGAACCTCAATCTTGAACCTCATCACAGCCCCATGAAAATATAGTATTATTACTATTGTTATTTATTAGATTAGTATCCCACCTTTCTCTTCAGCAATAATGCTGAAAGAGGCTAATGATGGAATAAAATAAGGAAACATAACTAAAATCTTATTTCAAGCAATTCAGAGGCTAAGTTAAAGGCCAAACTATAAAAATGCCTTGACTCTTTTTCTAAAAGATGGAGAGAGTAGAGATTGTATTTGAGAATAGTAGAAGAAATGCCCCTCTCCAGAGTCATAAACATAACCTACTAGTCTTTTGTAGTTCTCTCTACTTGTTGCATATTATTCGGTGAATAATGGCAAACAAGTAGCCAACCAGGAAAGTTTATGACTGTTTATAGTTTCATATTGATAAATATTATGACAGTTTCTGAATAATTGCAGGTTTCTCTAGAATGTAGTTTGAGAGTTACTGTTCTAAATCCCCAAAGGGAAAAACAACAACAACAGAAAATGTTTATGCCTTCCTCCATTAATTCTACAGTCCAGAGACTCTCAAACATGAATTCTAATTGTAAAGTACCTTCCATGCTTACTTCTAAACCCCCATTGCACAAAACTGCTGATCATGTGAAGTGACTACAAATCTTCAGCTGAACATCTGTAAGATAGCCTTTGATGGCTGAGGCCACCATTAGACGCTGGAGGCATACCCAGTGGTGCAGCATAACACTGTTGTAGGGCAGGAGGATGTTTCTCCTCCTTCTCTACACTTTCAATCTTTCTAAAGTCTGATTAAGGTAGAAATGCTCTCTTTGGGATCACACAGTCTCTGGATTGGAATGCTCCTTCAGTGCTTATCTGATTTCTTACCATGGGGGCAATAGTATAATTAGCTGTCATATCAGAGCATAGGATTGAGGGGCTTGTGGCTCTCCAGACACTTGACAGCCATTGGTTCCCCCATTTCCCATAGTGCCATGGGCTCAAGTCAAAGAAAGCAGATCCTGTCTTGTTATGGTAAAACTCATTAAAACAGTCTACTTCTATTCTCAAATTATGTTTGATAGGTTCACTATTGCTTAAAATTGTCATCCTAAGCATCCTTTGAAGTCTGTAGAAATATTCTATTGCATACAGAACTCTCTCTCTCTCTCTTTGCCTTTTTTAAATTGTAAGCTTTTTATATAGTAGGTGCAAGTCACAAGTTGATCTGGAGATTTCATCTGTGTTGACTGGTGTCACTTCTAACTTATCAATAAGAAGATGTTAATTTTAAAGGAATTAATTTGAAGTTTTCACACATGGGAATGAAATGATAGAAATCATAAGGACTTTGAATGCAAAGTATTTCAAGTGCTCCAAGTATGCAACAAATGTATATTACAAGAATTTAGCTGCAGTGTCAAAACCAGAAGATGCTATTTTGTACCAAATGTTAAACAAAACTTGACTGTTATAAAGCAGCATAATTTTTAGTGTTCCAACCACTACAGTTGTGCTGTTGTTTGCGGTCAGATGCTGTTTTCCAACCCTTTTCCAGCCTAGCTAATATAGAAGCAGAGATCCACCATACTATTAAAAAAGTGGAGTGCTAGAACCACTATTTTGCAGCAAGTAATGCAAAAAAGTATGTGCCTGTGCACAACTGTGCTTCACTCAAAAGTGTTGCTAATGCTACTGAGATTGTAAAAAACTAATTGTACAATGTTGGTTTGGTTGTTTTGTTAATGTAGCCTCAGTGTTTGTGTAGCTTTTTGCATGATCTCGTACCTTGTTAATGTTGACTTTCAAGCTGATTTGTTGAGTTTTGGCAGTTGTATGCAATATGTGTGCTCTTGTGTTTTATGAATATATGTTGTTAAGAAGCAATAACAGCTCTCTTTTTTGTAATCCTGTGTGCAAGCAAAAATATCAGCAAGAAAAATACTGTTGTTTTTTGATAGGTTTGTGCCTAGCAGGCAGGATGGGGAGAAAAACAGTAGATCTATTCCTTGATCTTGCTAAATAATTGGGATGTCAGTGCCTACAGAAAAATTAGCCAAGGAAACAATTTTTTTTTTTTTTAAATCAGAATGTTAAGAAAACTATATGGGTATTGAAAACTATATGGGTATGGGTATTGAAAATTAATTGAAAATCAATAAATTTGTTGCTCTCTGGTCCTTACAAACTTTGACTAAGGGACCCAGAGGGTTTATTTAAAGAAATTAGGATGTTTTCTGTTTCTTCTGTTGGGAAGGTGATAACAAGTTCTTTTTTAATAGTTGAGAACAAAACTGTGTTCCCATTGCTTCCTTTGTAGATCTATTTTAATGTTTTCAAAATTGTTTAAAAAAATCATACTCTAGGCCATATTTTCTATAATTTGGGTGGTAGGCAGTACTCAGCACAGAATATCATCTCATGTATCCTTGTGGCCCTGGCTGAAAAAGCAAGAGAGGAGTAACTGACCTCAATTTTTCATTCTTTCCTATACCTGGAATGCTTGAAATATTTCAAGTTTTGTTCTGATAAATATGAAACTGACAATCTCTTTTCAGTTTTGTTCTGTAAGAATATAGTTAATTTGAATCTTTTTGTCTTTCTGATGGAATATTTCAAGTGGGTCAATTTTGTTCTGAATTCAAAATAAAACATTTTGGGCACCCCTCAACCAATAGGTTTTGTTTGATTTTCTTACATGTACTATATCAGTTTTAATGGTTTAATTTTAATGGAATAACTAGTGGTTATTCCAGATAAAGTTTGTACATCCTACTCTGTCCTGACAGGGCCAACAGAAGAGAGAAATAAATGTAATAAATATTTCCAAAGAACAGAATTAATTTTGAGAGTTAAAACTTGAAATTGTAAAATAGTAGAGTTTTGTCTCCTTTGAGGTCCTGTTTTTACTTCATTCTCCTCCTCCATTTTTACAATTAATGTATCTGTGTGAATAATTGGGCAAGGAAACGTATTTCTAAGGCAGTGTTCCCTAAGGCATCTTGGTGGACTTCAGTGGAAACTGTTGAAATGCTGAATGGTAAGACTGTTCTTTTGTATAGCTTAGAAATCTCTGTTATCCAGAATTGTACAGATAAGGCAAAACCATTTGCCTCATTGTCAGGCAGTTCAGCTGAATAGAAATGCAAATGTGACATAAGGGGTTAGTATGCTGTAGTTGTGGAGGGGGGGGCAGGGGAGAGAGACTGTTACTTTCTCTAACAGGATTCCTGTTTGCAAGAAAATTCTCATAGGTGCCAATACTTGTTTTCCCCAATAAACCACAGGTTACAGGACAGGTTCTTTGAAACAAAACATTTCTCACAAGATGCCTTGATTTTTTAGATGGTGATGATTTTAACTGTATTACCAAGTTCTGTATGAACTGTCCAGAATAAATGAAGAGTATCTCTTCTCCACTATGTTGGACATCCTTCCTTCCTTCCTTCCAAACTGATTTGACCCTTTCCCTGTTTGCTCCTCATTATATAGCAGACCTTTTGTATAAGGTGCCTCTGCATTCAAAACTAGGGATAGGACTATAGCCAGATTCTTTCTAATGTATACTCCAGATCAGATCTATTAACCACAGAATAATAGCAAGTTGGTGATCTAAAGGAGCATACTTCAGCAGGGACACAGTAGCTTAACTGAGGTCAGAAGCCCGACCTCTGTCCTTCTCAGCATAGCTGTAGCCTGATCTGCAAATAAGTCTACAGGGAAAATGAAGAAACGGTGTCATGTAAGCCAAGAAAAAATGGCAAGACAGTCCTTTCATCTTGGATCTCTGCTGCTTCACTGGCTGAATATGGAAAAGAAAAGGCTTTAGGAATCTAATATCAACTGGAACAGGAATGGGGAAGCTGTGCTGTTCCTAAAATGTTGTTGGACTACCACTCCCTTTATACCTCAGCATGGGCCGCTGTGATCAGAACACTGCTTGGAACTGCTCTCCAGAAAAACAAAACAAACAGGCCCAGAAAGCCAGAAGTTGTATGTATTGTTTTACACATACATTTATTAGCATATCTCCAAAAATGGTTTATACAAAAATTGTCAATTAGGTTTTTTTTTTAAAGATGAGGATGCCTTATCAGGTGGCAACACTGAAAAGGGGAAAGAATAAGGCAGTAAATGAGAAAATTTGCTCACAAGTTGTTTAATACTCTCTGCTGAGCTATATCTATATTATCTTCACATTAGTCAAGCAAGATAATCCTGACATTTGAACTAATTTCTCAGAACACAGTAATGGATACTGTGAAATAATATTTTAAAGCATAGAATGGATCTTGTCAGTAATTTTTGTGACAGTTATGTATGCCACAGTTTTACAAATTACATTTAAATATGTTATAACAAAAACACTTCAACACTACAGTTTAAAGAAAATCAATAGAATTAAAAGCAACTGTTAAGCAGAAAAAAATAGAGTTAACAATCCTCAAAAAATAAACTGTTTCTGTTTCTTTTGCTGAAATTATACCAAGGTAGGCAGCCAGCAAACATTTAGAGATATATAAAATATAAAGCACAAAGGTTGGATAGTTTTTTTTTTTTCAAGCTCAACTCCTTCTTCCATATTATTCCCTTCTCAAGTTAAAACAAAATTAAAAACAGGGATTTTTAAAATTTGGCCTGGAAAACCCACCAATTTTTATTCATGTTTTATGTGCTGTATTCATACTGTATGATTTTTAGTATGTGTACAAAAAAGGCAGATAGTTTCTGTTGACACAATGCCAAAAGGCTAATGATTTGCATTTTAAAATCAACCTCTAATTTTACACAAGAAGGATATTGTGGGTTGGGGAATTCAGACTTGGTGATGACAAAGCTTGAGAGGTCTCTTTTGATTGATAATATTAAGTTGAAGGAGCATAGCAACAAGCAGCATGCTGAAGGAAAGGAGTAGGATATTAGTACACAACTGCAGTTTCTCTAATATGTAGCTACATTAAACTGTCTTACCAACAGTCTGAAATGTTTTGCAGGCAACAGTTTTGATTATCATTAAAGAAAGGAAATTTATCAATTTGCCATATTGTTTTCCATGCAGAGGAAGCTACTGGATTTTCAGGTTTGGTTGGCCCTGGGCTAGAATTTGAAAGAGTTTTTAATGATGATGATGATGATGATGTCTATATATTTGAAGGAGGTCAACTGTATAACATAACATTTTGTCTTAATACTCACATTCACAGAAGTTGCATCAGACGCATCTGTGAGGGGAAGGAGTCAAAAAAGTAAAATTGGTTCCAGCAACTGCAAAACTGAAGTGCTACCCTTTTATTTTTACATGCGCCACAACTTATAAAAAGGAACAGGGCTTTAATGACATAGTCACAGCCTCCATATTGAAGTTTATGACCCCCTTTTGTGGTCATCCCTGGGTTGTATCCATTAGTTTGCAGCATCCCCTGATTAAAAATATAAATATTCTTAAGGTCATTAATGTTTTTACCTCTGAAAAGCTGATAATCTAGAGTTATCAGCTAGTAATATTGGTTTGTTAGTAACAATCTGAAAACATAGATAGCTATGCAAAAACCCAGTTCTGAGTATTCTTAATGACAAAAGCACTGCTAGTTTATTTCCCAAATCAGTAGGCATATGAAATAAGTTTGATACATAGAGCTAAATCTCTTGATTGCCACTGAATAATAATAATAAAAAAGATTAACTAGCTGATCAATAGAAATCAATAATAATGGGAGGATCTAGCCAGGAAAGGATCAAATTAGATTATACTGTTTCATTTAATCATTTTTGCTAATGTAGTTTTTAAAATATTAACATGTTTGTTGCATTAGGCACAAACTAAAATAGATAAAACAATATTAACTACATCGTTTTTGCTTGACATGTTAAAAATCCTGTATGAAAACATATTTTGTCCATTAAAGTGTTAGCTAATGAATTAGTTGATACTAAGAAGTGATGTGGATAACAAGAATGCAAGGAGATAAAACTAATTTTTTCATAGTCTAAAGAATGTCTTCTGCCTCAAATCCATGTGATTGTACTTCTGTTTTCAGTACATGGGCAGCACAATACAGGACAGGAAATACAAAAGAACTGATAGCATCTAAAAGACTTTGTAAAGTATGGGAGGTGTTCCTAAGCCAAAGGACTTGCCCAGTCCCAATCCAAACAAGGGAGAATTACCAATATGTTATACTCCCTTTCTGTAAACTCAATCTCATCCTGTCATTCTGGTGCCTCTTGGGATTATCTTTAAAAAAAATGTTTGTTTCATTTATTTTTCTTGTTTACACAGTTCCTATAGTTTCACAGTGTGACTTGTTAATTCTGGATACCTTGCAAGAAGATCAGTGCTGCATATATTTCATGAAGTACTGTACTTCATGTACTTCAGAGACTAAGAAAGTTGCTGAATCTTTGTTAATCTCCGGAGTGGATCTATTTCTCTGGAGTGGCTTTGTTGTCTTTGAATGTTAAAGAACCCTTAGATCTTTAAAGTGGAGATTGCCAGATCAATTTGCATCTGCTGAAGTGCTCTGCACCTCCTAAGTGGCAGTGGCTTCTTGGTATTTGGTACAGCAATCAATATTAAGTGCTCCTGCTTCCGTAATTATTTGGGGATTTTGAATTCCTTTTCACTGTTATTTCCAAATAAGCACACTATGATAGGATATTACTTCTCACTGTTACAAGCCTGGGATTTTCATATGATACTTGATCTTATTTCTGGGTAAATGTGGATTAGCTTGGATTTTAAATTGCTTCTCAAATGTACTTCTGAATAAACATGCATAGGACTATGATTTTCACATGATGCTTATTCTTTCTTCTAAGAAAACTTGCATGTATTTTAAAATTGTTCTTCCCTTGAGTTTTCAGTTCCTGTTTTGGGGTGCCACCGCAGATATATTTTTGATAAAATGATGAAGGTACCTATATCTTTCTCGGTCACAGCCATCCTCCTTGAGATGCCCACTTTGTATTTTTCCCTGACAACCATAGGAATACAGCATTTGGGACCATTATCAATTGGAAATCTGACCCTTGAGCTAAGAAAGTCTTCCACTCTTCTGCATTAGAGTGAAAACTGATCCAGAAGAGAAGATGGTGAACTGTTCTATCACTTGGTCTGATGAGTAGAGAGCCTTTCAGCAGAGGAAGGCTGCCTAATTTCAGTTGTCAGAAGAAAGAAAGGAGCCTACCCCCAGAATCATAGAGCCAATTCACACACTGTTGGGTGTAAGTAAACTATTTTGAAAACATGGATCAATTACATTTTTTTCATAAAATAATCAAAATAATGGTAGGTATATGGTGACCCTTGGAACTAAGATTGCTTTTCCCCCATCAAAATGAATAAATGAATAATAGTTGTATAAATATTCACACAGATCTGTACTCTTCCATTATAATTCTCTCTAATTCATTTCATACACTTTCAAAAGTGGAAAGATCATGAAAATTAAGTTAATTACACATACTTAATATCTTTTCATGCCCTGAAAGAGAAATTATGTCAGTAGTCCATAACAACCATAAATTACTTTGGTCACTAACAATGGTGAACAGTTTTGGTCATTCTCTACCATATGTAGGATATTAGTGCAACAGGCAGCACATTAATCACTTGGGTATGATAAAGAGCTATAGTCTATATTATACTTACTCTAAATTCTTGAGTGGAAAGTCAATGCAAATGCTACTATAATAACCTTGTATTATATTTAAATGTGTTAGTTACTCTAAAATGACATTTAACAGAAAATAAAATGAAAATGCTCCTATTTAACCTATTGGATATAATGTTTACCATTAGTACATGTGATTTTTCACAATATATATTATGGATAAATAGTAAAATTCAAACATATCCTCCCCACCTTTAAAAAGCTTTTTTGATACTAGATTCTCATGTAAGATTATCCAAAAAGGATACTAAAGGAAGGATGCTTTCTTTGATGCCTAGCTGATGATACTAAAGTTGCACTGTCCAACAATTCAACCTGTTCTGTTTGTTAGTTAAGAAATATGACAAGTGCAAATAAAAAGTAAGATGTTATGAAAATATTGTCATTTGAGTTATATTTTATCTTGAGAATTCAACTGATTAAACAGGATAATAGCATGACGTGGGGACTATTATTTAGAACTAGAAGTAGAAGGTGGGTAAAAATGGTTCTAGTTTGATCCTAGTGATAGGTTTACTGGGAAATGGGAATAATGCATTTGTATGTAGTTCAACAACATGTTTGTAAATCTTTTCAGTTGCCCATTCCCTGGGTGTCACAATAGATTAAGTCACTATATGATGATATGACACCGCCATCACTTGTCTTCCTGGGATATTGCTAGAGGCAACAACAAACCTGTGTCTTTGGCACATGTGAAGAAATTTAGTGCTTCAGGGGTTAAGTTACACAGGGTCCCTAGTGGATCAGCTTATGCTTGGACAGTAATAATAACACTAACATTAATAATAAAAATGCCAGAGAAAAGTGAATAGAGAGGGAGAGAAAGAGGAGTAAAGGTATTCAGAAGGAAAAAAAAAACCTGGCAGGCTCCAAATGATGGATTTTGTTGAACAGGTAGCAGCTAAAAGTCTGATTCCATTGGGTTGCTGTAAGTGTGCATATACAAACATATATTTCCATGGCTTTGGAGAGGTGTCTGAGCAAGTGTGTATGTGTGTGTGTGTGTGCTGTGTTGTCGCTTCAGGCCATGATATCCTAGGGCAGTGTAACAAGCAATTTGTGTCAACTCACAGTAAAGATTATTGGTGTTTTCACTAAGGAAATATTTGCACTCCATCTTCTTTCTATTTTTACTACCTTGAGCTTCCAGTTAGGTAGGAAGCTGTGGAGGGAAAAGGGTACGACAGCTCTCTAATCTTGTCCCACACTTGGTCAGGTTTACAGTTCTCATCTTGTTTCACATTGGCAGTTGATGCTTTTGTGCATTGCAAGGTATCTTTTTTCTGATTTCTGTATGGAATGGTATATATTTTCACCTAAACTCACTCACTCACTCAATCCATGAAAAACTGCTTTCCTTTTGAACATGCTTCCTCTAAAGAAAGCAAGGCAAATGAAAGAATGTAGTGACTGTACTTAGAAGCATCACAGGCCCAATAAGGAGTTGTAATTTACTGTGGGAAAGAAAGCAATATGAATTTGTTGCCACAGAATTGTTGTTTATCATAATAATCTTTCTAGTGAAAAGCCTAATTTGCTCTTTCTCTACGAATATTTTAAATATGATTACCATAATATCACAGTGACTGAGATTGTCCAAAATGCAGTGCTGACCTTGAGTGTACTTCTCCATTTAACATGTGGTCCTTTAACATTCAGGAAACAACATGCCTTCAATTCACTTATTAATAGATAATCTAAAAATGTTCTCTTGTTCTGTGATATATGCCTGTGCCATGCAGATTCTTGAAATTTTTTACTATCCCATGGAACAGCATTACCAATGTAAATAGGTGTAAGATTTTCCAAGATTTCTACTGGGAATACTCCATAACTAAAGTGAGCTTTTCCCTTGGCTCTCTGCTAGTTTACGATTTAATTTTTACTGACATTCCACCTCGTATTATTAGCTCCACAAAATGAAAGTGAAATAATCCTGTATTAATTAAAGAGTGATTGAATTCCCTCAATCATCTTCGCCTTGGCTTTCTTAGACAGTAACACCATGTGGCTCTCCAAGGAAAACATGTGCTAGGAGCACAGTTTCATAGAAAAGGAGAGGGTATGGGTTTTGTATTACACTTAAAACTTTTTCCCATTTATACTTTCTCCAAAAGACTACAGCAGAGATTTTAAGGTGAACCATATATAGATTCTGCACTGTAGCAATTTAAACAGAAGTTGCTAGACCTGAAGAATCACTGATGCAGGATACTTGTGGTTCATTTACTGTAGTGTGCTGATAGGATAAAATTATTGTGATGTCGTTTTGGAGAAACTTTGTGTTTTTTATTTAAAAGGACAACAAAGGCTGTATGGGGAATTACGTGCATATGTATGCATATGTATGCTTATGTATAGCTTATTCTCGAAAGCAGTTTTGAGTGTTGTGGCTTGTCTAAAATTCAGGCAGGGTGGTCATTACTTCTGCTAAATATAAATGAAAGCAGCAGATGGTTCTAAAGTAGTAATCTACTACCATTTACTGAAGAGTAGGCTAGCATGAAAAGAAATTCAAAGAGTAAGCTTGTCGCTTGCGCACTCTCTCTCTCTGTCTCTCTCTCTCTGGGGTGGGGGGAGGGTAGAAATTATATTGTAACCAGGAGTATGCTGTATATTCTGAAGAAAATGAAATGGACAAGTAGCAGATTTCTAACAAACATTTGAATCAACTTATTCTTAATGAAGCTAGCAGAATATATATTTTCAAATAAATGAATATGGGATTCGGATGTGTATTGGGAAAACACCTGGGCCTTTGTAAAGAACTCTATAGGCCCTTTGTTATTCAGAAATATTATTAAAAAAAAATACTGCCATGTTTCCATCTAGCTTAAAGCTAGCTATAGCAACTGTGTTACTCTGATTAATGTCAGATAACCCCCCAAAATCATTTAACAATATTTTTTTCGAATTTAATTAAAAATATGATAGGATTCATTGGTATAGAAGAAAACTATAATATCCTCTTGGGATACAAGCAGCTGTGTGTGTGTGTGTGTGTGTGTGTGTGTGTGTGTGTAAATATATATGTCTCATAGCAAACACAAAATTTGCTTTCTTGTCGTTTTTCTTAATATAAATATGTACTTTGTACAATTATCTGTACTGCTTTTTTGCCACCGAAGCTTTAGTTTAGTAGCCTTGAGGTAGCTATGGCTTAGGAGTCTGGCAGTTTGAGTTGCACGAAATGTCTGTAGCGCTTAAGGATGCACAGTATCCTACATGGGGATGCTAATAAAGATAGAAGGGATGTGAAGAAACAGACCCCACTCAGAATACTCACTGACTTCTCTCAACCTCCCAGGCCTGATTCCATAACTATTGTTTTGTGCAGGCTTCTGGGGTGAGATTTTATACTGCAGCATCTGACAAAGAGCAAAGAAGAAAGGGAGAATGCACACACTATTCTGTGTTGTATTTTCAGTAACCTAGAAATTATGAAATAAGCATTCACCTTGATTTTATTTTCACAAGTCGCCCTTTTTCAAGCATTCTTTTTAGACAGAAAAGGGAGCTGTAATAATAGATTCTAACTTGCCTCATTTATTTTCTCTTTTAATAAAATAACTGAACTGTAACCAGCATACCCAAGTTGAAGAATGCTGTTGAAATTCCAGGCCCAAGTCTACTAGAGGTGACATTTTAAGTCTCAGGGGAGAAGGCCAACTGCCTTTCATGAATGCATAAATTATAATACTATGATTGTGGTCCCCTAAGCAGCACTACCATCAGCAAAGACCCATGCCTATAAGGTGTCTGGCTGAAAGATAGCAATAGTTAATTTGGTGACAGGGGAAACACAAAATGATATGGATGAGTAAAAGGAACTGTGGACAAGAAAAGCTTAGCTGCGGGGGCGGGGGGGGGGGGAAGCACAAAAGAAAACAGCAGTTCAAAGAATATTTACAGCAGATTATAATGAATGTATAAAAATGAGGTAAATTTTGTACTTTTCACTACAATTTAAGGACATCACATTGTGATGTATATTTGTTGCTTATAAAGTTTCATGTGAAAACCAACATATATATTAGAATCTGAAGAATAAGCTTACACCATGGTACAGGACAGTACATCATTATTTTGCAAAAGTTTTTGATGTTTATTGCATGCAATTGATATGAAGACAAACTGTATCCATGCTACAAAGTCATTCCTTTTATTAAAATGCTTTAAACGATGTTCAAGATGTTACATTTATAAAGCATGGAGAGACTTGCTTAGTGTATCTGTAGCATGGTTTTGTCTCACTGCTCAGAATCAAAATTTACATCTTAATTAGAGTCTCCGTACGTAGCAAAAATGCTGCTGGTAATAAAGGTTTTATTACCTGCTTTTCTATTAATGGTGGATACTCTAGTTTTGCCGTGTGCATTCCTGATCCCCCCAATATATGCATTTTCTGCATGTATGAGAAGCAGACTAGAAACTGTCCATAGGATAAAGATCTCACAGGCTACAAGCTCAAGCAAAACAAAGAGATGCAAACATGTCCTGTGCTTTTACATATACTTGTCTTCCTTTCTGTCATTTCACTTTGGTGAAAGCCATCAAATAGATTTGGAGACAGCTGTTGTATTCCCATTTGTGAATGTCATTATTGCAGTTAGAGGAGGTGCACTGATTAGTTTTGATCTAAAAAATACGTTATTTGCATCACAGAGTGCTTCATGCAGAGAGGGGGGAAAAAAGGATTGGATCAATTCAGCTGAATTAGTGACAAAAAGTATTTTCCAGGATTAAAATAATTATTTCATCACTGGGTATGAGGGGATATTTATTTTTTATGAGTATAAAAGAAAGAACTCTTGCTCTAGAATTAATAAATATGCTATGTAAATATATTAAATTATTAATGACACTTTCAGGACACAAGTTGTTCCCCCACCCTTTCATTTTTGTGCATTCTTAGAAAATGTGTAGTGTTGGCCCAGAGTCTGATATACATTGATTTACATTAATAGTTTATTCAAAGAAGGAGGTCATCAGCTCTGGCATGAGGCAGCTAGGAGTGGGGAATTAGAAGGCTGGGTAATTTTGCAGACAGGACGTAAATCATATAACATATTTGCATCCATGTTGATCCTTGACTTTTGTGTGTGCGTGTGCACACTTGTGTATATCTATAATTAAGACACATCAAGTTAAGCTAAACCTGTAAGATTTCAGTGACTACAGACCAATCTGATACAGGTTTGTTCAGAATTGTATCATTTAACTTTAGTGGCACTTATGTCAAAGCTATTGGACACAGTACTGAATATATAAGACTGCTGAAAAGTCTAATCTACTGCATTCCTGGAAGTAATTTTCTTTGAAACTGGTGAGGTTTGAATTATCATAAAGGAGGTTATTACCAATAGAATTAATTGGTTAAATTATCTTGTTTCTGTTATTTCAACTAAAAGATATCTGTCGTATCTTATATGATGTTTATCTGCTATGCGTGTACATCCATCCATCAGTGTATCTGTTTGTACCTGTATGTATTGCACCTGTTTTTGTGTTCATTTTTAAACATTAATTTCTCTCAAGTTCTCTCTCACACTTTTTCTAAAAAAAAAAAAAGTGACGAAATACAAGCATTGCTGTAAGTCAGCAATGCAAACTTAGTTAGATTCCTTAACCTGATATTCAGAAAGGTAAAACAGAATGTAAGTGAATTACATGAGGGGAAACAAAAATTAACGGTCCAATCCTAGCCATGCTTCCTTACGTCAACAGACAAGCAGTCAGACCTGTTTATACGGAAATATGCCCGGGAGCTTACTGCAACGTATGCACGCTTCCTCAGAAGGAAGTCCCACCAAGTTCAGTGGAGATTTGTTCTACCTGTCTTCCATTTTTCCAAGTAGGTCTACTTTCTGAGTGAACATGGAGGGTGGTCAACAGATCATCCCGAGTTTGCCACGCACCACACACACGCCAACACACACGCCAGGAGATACAACAAGGAAGAAAGAGAAGAGCAGTACAAAATTATACCTTATGATGATATCTTCTCAAAAACCCTGAGGCTGCACACCTTCCTGCCCAACCGTAGCTTAACAAACAGAAAGCACCGGTCGATTAAAGAGTTAAATCTAGCCCCCCTCAGAGTTAAAAGCGCGTCGTGGTTGGCAAACCACTTTTTAAGGCTCTGCATCTTTTAGATCTGCGGCGCGTTCTCAGTTGTCGCTTTCCCTTTCTCTCCCTCCGCCCCCCCGCTCGCCCACTCCGTCCCCTTTCAGTCCCCTCCGCCCGTCTGTACCTGCCGAGCGCCGCTCAATCTGTGCAGCCTCTGCTCTTGCCGGCGCTGATTGGCCGACGCCCTACCAATCGCGTTTCGGCCTGGGCCAGAGGGAATGCATATGTAAAGCCCTACTTCATATTTATAAGCTCCAATCGGGGCTTTAAGTCCTTGATTAGGAGCGTGTGAGCTTTTGGTCCCAACTGGCTGTGCCCATAGGCTTGTCACCAGGAGAACATTTGTGTTAATTGCACTGTGCTGTGTCAAGGAAACTTTGATTTATAGCTGGGGTGCACAAATAATGGTTGCCGAGCGCACATGGATTCGGTAGAACTTTGCCTTCCTGAATCTTTTTCCTTGCACTACGAAGAAGAGTAGGTACCTACCATTCTTCTTATCCCCCCCTTCCGCTTTCCTTTCTTATCCCCCCCCCTCGCACTTTTCCCTTCTTCCTAATGGTGGGGAGGGGAGTAATAATAAAAATATATCCAACGTGAAATGCCGCTTTCAGGTAATGCCTCCTGGCGTCTTGTGTGCATGAGTGGAGTGTGTCCGTCTTGTCTCTTTTGTGCTGTGCTTTATCTGCTAATTCAGTAAGTGGAGGAATTGTTTTTCTCTCAACAACGTTACCTTTTGGGTCGGGAGCGGCGTGGCTGTCAGCGAAACAGCTGTGCGAGTGACCGTCATTTCTTATTCAGGTACTAAGAATAGGCACTTGGCTTGGCCCAAAGACAGAGTGAATTGTTTCAGCAGATCTCTCGGAAAGATAGACGGCCTTCCCTTCTCCTGCCCGCTCCTCCTGAAATGAGCTACTGTCTCAAACAAGGTTTAGATAATCTTTTGATCTTTTCCTCTTTCTGCGCTTTCTTGCCAAGCCCAGTTGGGAGTGGGGGACCCGCTCGAGAGTTTAATCCCACTTTAAGGATAGTGCTCTGTAATTAAGGTTTGATGTAAGGCTCCAGTCATTTACTGACAAATAGGTCCATTGAGTAGCAAAGGTGTGTGTGCATGTGTGTGTGCGCATATGTGCGTGTGTGC
This sequence comes from Liasis olivaceus, assembly GCA_030867105.1. NCBI lineage: Eukaryota > Metazoa > Chordata > Lepidosauria > Squamata > Pythonidae > Liasis > Liasis olivaceus. The sequence continues at coordinate 285,298,291 of CM061349.1, forward strand.
CACTTCCTCAGCCAATGTGAGCTTTGTTTGCCTTTGACTGGAATTTAAAAACTGCTATTACTCTTTGTAATGCATCCCATGCAGTAAAATATTATTTTGTATAAATAAAAATAAACATTTGGGGTATATAGCGCATTTAATATTACTTATTGCATGCATGTTCTCTCAGCTCTGAACTAATAAAAAGCAGAAGGGAAAGAAGGTTTCTAAACCGGTGTATCACTTCACAACTTTTAGAGCCTGCAAACTTAATTTTGGCCTTAAAAAACCTTACGCCGCGGCAGAAGCTGGCAGTGGGCTCAGCCTTAGAAGTGACTGTGTATTGTGGATATTTGCCCACTAGCTGCCATTAGTGACTGCATGTTAGATTGGTGAGTCACAATTAAATTACAGGCTTTTGTGAAAAGTGTCTTGGACATTGGGATATGATGTAGATAGATACACAATTAAAGAGTGTGTCAATGTATGCTATAATGTGTGTGTACGTGGAAGGAGAGGAAGAGATAGGATTCCTTATTCACCTGCAGAAGAATGTAAATAAACTATATTAGAATGATCACTGAGATGCAGTTTGTAGATCAGTCTGTGGTTGTACAGTGTGGTTTAAAATGTCTTAATCTGTGCCTAAGTGCAGTTGTCACTGTTCCAACTTGCGATGGCTAGCTTTTTTCTGTGGAGAAGGTGAGAGGGGAGGAGAGAGATTCTAAAGTTAGGAAGATGCTCTCTTTTTAAGGACCTTTCTTGATTTTTGTTCTTAGAGCTAATTTGAATGATTAATTGTGATAAGCTTCTTAAAGTAGATGCATTTAAATGAAATCAGAGCATATGCCTTTTTGGCTCTGGCAGAAGAGTCTTACTATTCCTCCCACTTTGCCACAATTAGCTCTCTTCTTCCATCTCTCCCCCCCACCCCATTAAAAGTCTTCCGGATGGATCTGTGGTTCAGTGGGCAGGGAGAGCTATCTAGTGCCCAGGAGCACATTGGTCTCTCTGTCTCAATTAATAAACCACAGAGTCTTACTTGCTATTAATATTGCTGGTAATTGTACTTCGGCTTTGTGGTATGTGATACAAACCAAACTATAAATTAAGCTACAAGAACATAATAAAGAAGCAGAATATTTGTAGAGTTTGTGCTTTATTGTGTGTGCACGGAGGAAGGCTTAGAAAACTTCAGAATGTGGATAGGTAAAAAGACAGTATGGTTTGAAATCTAGCTAGTCCACATTAAAGAATGCAAAACTTAAAGCCATCTGCCACTCTTGCTTTTACCTTTTCAGTAAAAGAAGAGAGTAAATGCTAATAATTTCAAAGAATAGTTAATAAGAGAACAGAACAGATATATTTGCAGATATGTGCATATACGTGACTTTAAATACTATAAATGAATGTGATCATAACACAAAATCTCATCTAACCTCTGATTAAAATGTAACATTGGCTAAAGGCTTGTAGAGCTGACTTAATTTTACTGACTGTTTTAACAGTTGTCACAGCTGTTGGAAGAAGGAAAGGCAATTGAAACACTCAAAAAAGGGCAGGGGGAGGACCTTGCTTAGTACATTTAAACATGATCTCTGAATGCCAAGCACAGAAAGGCAAATAGGTTTGTGACTTCAGATATCTTCTCTATACTGTCTACATGTTCCTTTCATTAATTTGAATCCAACCTCTATCACACTATGAAAATGCAGCAGTTCTAAAATGAAACAAAGCAACTGTGAATGTCATAGTACACCTAATTTTAAAGATAAGCAAACACACTGGCTTAATAGTAAAGGAGATAAAATGCACAGATGCCAAGAAACTTTGGATGGTTGGCTGAAATTTCAATAGTGAACCCTGATGCCACAATTGGAAGACAAAAGATGCTTTAAAACCATGGAACTAAAAACTATGTACAGCTTTTGGATCATTTAGCTTTAAAAAAATATTAATACATTTGAGAGCTGCTCTCTAGGTTTTTTTCTTGCTTTATTAATAACATTAAATATTTAAATAGTCTATTGTTTTTTGTTTTAATATCCCCTCCTTTGCTGCATTGTTCTTAAAATTCGATCCAGAAAGACGAACAGTATTTGGTACAGGGGAGGAGGGGGGTAATTAAGTGAAGAGAAAGTTAAAACTCTGTCTACTCTCCTTAGATAAGATCTCTCTATCTAATATAGATGACACTACCTCTGTCTATCTGTGTTAATATAATATGTAATCCCTATACATGAAAAATGATTAAAAAACCACTGTCTTTAAATCCAAACATGTAATTATGTAAGATATTAGCATGGTTGCTGTCTAAAAGAATTTTTGGAGGGCTTTTCAAAATGGATCCTTATGCATCTACTTAAATAGGCCTTGTTACATGCTCCTTATTACTAAACTTCCAACTTTGAATTTCTGCTTTTCATACATGTTTTCTGCAAAATTTTGCAACTGACAGAGTGCAAAGAGCTGGTGCTGAAATATCTGACAGCTTTTTATTTGCTAGGCCTGACCTTTTTTTTTTTTTTTTTAAGTGATGGTTGCTCATTTTAATGTGTTTATGGTTCTTTTCTTTTGTTTACTAAGCCTGGTGTGTTCCAGCAGTAATTAACCTATGTTATTAGCAAAGCCCTTGTGGATATCCATTAATTCTCTTGAATGGATGATCATTTTCCTCCTCTGTTATTTCCTCCCTTCCCCCGACATACTATCCTGTTTTAAATTTCTTATCATAAGATTTTTTTAAAAAGTACTTAATTTGGAAAGATCAGATGATAAACTGATGCTTTTCAAAAACAAAATCCAGTAAGAAAAATAGCATTCTTGAAGAGTTGTGCGAAAGTAAGGCAGACAGGAAAGAAAGATCTCAATACATTTTTATTTTTTAAAAATAATATAATCAAAACAAACTCATTTTTCTTCTTGGAATCATTTCTTTCTTTTATGACCATTATGGGTTAGGAGATGAATTCTGTTCCTTTCATCTGATCTGAAGTTACTTTGGGCAGCAGTTTGTGCATTGAAAAAAAAAAATTAAGACTACAGGAAAAAAGTCCGCTTAGACTGTCGAGTACAGATAAGGACTGCCTCATTAGCCAAACTCCACTTTTGCAATTATTTAAAAATACATGGAACTATACATCAAAAATAGAAGGTAACTTGCTTGTGATTATCTTTGTAATTCTTGAAGCCACCTCTCAAAGCCGAGCCTAATTGTGTCAGATTCTAATAACACGATTCTAGGTTTGGTTTTGTTGTTGTTATTTTAAATAACAGTATACTTAAATAGCTTGGCAAATTTCCTGGTATCGAACATTTCTGATGCACAGTGACCTTTGTCTTGGTGCAAAAACAAATAGAAATGAACAGCACTAATATTTATTGACAGTCTTAAATGAATGCCCTCTTATGAATATTGTTAGCCTGTTACCAATCAGCAAAAATGCTGAATGTTAAGAAATTTGAAGTAAATTGGATACACTCCCCTAGAAGCTTAAAACAACTTGGTTATTTTCCATATAGTTTCCATATAGTTTGGATTCTGCTTCATAGCATATACTCTGGAGACAAAAACAATAAAATGTTGGTCTCTGCCTAGTTTCTCTCTAGCCCTAGCAAGCTCTCAAGAGGAAATCTATGATTATGCTAGGCTGGTTCGGTTTTATCTCTTTTACATTCATTGGCCTTGTATTAAATTGTCATTGTCCTAGAGCACATGAGAGAGAGAGAAATGAATTGCACTTCTTGACATTCTCTGACAGTGAAATATTTAACTTCTCTGTCTCCAGTCATACTCATATGTACATGTTTGATAGCGCTGGAATGACAACCAGCAGTCCCTGTTAGTCTGACATCCCCATTTTACATGTTTGCCATGGTTTGGGAACCAATTCTCTTTCTGTCTCTCTTTAACACCCAGTTTTACTTGGCTGAGGCGTATCAGCATCTATTTAAATTGATATAAAACAATTCCACATTTTATCGCAGCTGATAATGGTTGCATAAGCATGTGGCTGCTTGCTTTGTGCATGTTTCACCGTTATATCTGTTTGACTATATTTGTATGTTATAAACAGAGTACATGTGCAAACATTTTTGAAACTTTTTTGTTATCTTGAAAAAATAAACTCTGTAAGAACAATGTAGATATTAGATTGTAAAAAAAAAAAAAAAAAGGAATCAGGACAATCACTGGTGCATTCCTTTAGATACGTAATCTAGCTGCTGTCATTTTCACATTTATTATTTCGTGCCACAGAAAGCTTAGGATTTTTATCTTTGTACTTTCTAGGTATAATAAAGGCATAACTCTTCCGACGTGCAGTTAGTTTAATATTAGAAGCATTGGTCTAAGGAGAAATTGCACATTCTTACCTAGAAGATTTTGCTTGCATTCTCTAAATTGTAAAGTATAATTAAAATTAAGCAATAAAATTATATTTATTTTACTACATGCCTAAGCTGTAAGTACTTCTTTGAAGAAAAAAAGAAAAAAAAAAGATTCCAAAACACCAAATTTACAACTAAACTCTATCAACAAAATATATTAGGAAATAAGAAGAGCTCAAGACGTCAAATGAGCCTGCATATAACATGGAGACCCTAAGGCAATTATTCTGGCACTCTTTTCATTCTAATTGGAAATACTTATTATATGAAACAATTATCCTCCACAGTTTAAACATAGGCTTATTTCTATAACTTATTTTAATTTCCTAAAATAAAACTTTTATCTAGAATTTGCTTTTACTATTGTTACTTAAGACTTCTGCTTTATCCTATTGCTAACTAACACTGAATGTATATGTGCTTACTTACGTAAACACAGAGGATATTTGTGTATGTGTATGTATGTGTGTATATGTGTATATGTGTACACACACATCTTGTGTGGCTGTATATATGTTAGATCTCTATATCATGGCTTCCTCCTTTATTTGCATTTTTGGCAAAGACATCTGTAGGATTGGATGTTTAATTTTCTCTCACTGAAGTTTGTATTGAAAATTATGTCTTCAAGAGGAGAATATAGTCATTTTGTTAATCTGTACACTTATTGTCATGACACATTGTGCAAATAAAGACATGCACGTCCAGGGCAAGAGTGATCCTTTATTGTACTACAGTGACTTGGAATTTCAGGAGTTGCAGGGTTTTCAAATCAGAGTTTCTTTTCCCACAATTTATTAATACATAGATTATTATTGTATAAGTATGCAAGTTTGCTTATGAAGTTTAAACTATGGTAGCAATTTATGGGAACTTAGTCAAGGGGATCCTTTTTTATACCTAACTGAAATACAAGAAATTAACTGCAAAGTTAAGGTTTGTTTTTCATTCGAGAAGCTGAATTTATACATTCATCAAACTGAAATTGAATCTAAAACTTTGGCTTTCTGTAAGCATAAATACTTGGAAATAAATTATATGAACATGGACCCAAATTGCTGGTTGCATAAGCAGAAGATGCTGTGTTTGTACAAGGGGAAGATTGATCAGCAAGGTTCATCCTCTGAAGTCCGTAAAGGAAAGGCACAAACAGATGGAGAACCAGCAACATCCCATAGATAGGATAATTTCTCCACCTCTGTGGTAGAGTCTTTGGATGCAGGCCATTGAAATAAATGAAACATTCCTTGTGAATCCCCCCCGGAAGGAAAACCAAATCTAGGTAGACTTTTATCAGCATATAGTCCATTTGTATTTGCTTGCAAGCTGCTATCTCACTTATTCTTCTGTGTCTTTTCAAGTTTAGAGTGAGACAGAAATGCACATCTCCTTTTCATCATTTTGATTGGAACTACATGCCATACGTAATGTGTTTTGGCAGCACTTACCTAGCCAAAGAAAACAAATTAATATTAGCCATGCTGTGGGGCATCTGAAGTATCACAGATGTGTCGATTTAGCTTTGCTCTGTCACACGACTTTTCCTTAAACAGCTGGTCGAACTGTCGCAAGATGTTGTAAAGGCTACAAAGAGAGTTTTAATAGGTGTGATCAGTGATTGAAGGCTGTGGCTATTTAGAATCAGAAGATGTTGCCAATGTGTAGGTGCTTGTTTTCAGCCTTCATGAAAAAAAATATGTAGGGAGTCAGAACTTAGACAATCCCTATTCATACCTGATCTTTAAAAAGTCAGATCTAGAGACAATAACAAAGAGTAAGGAGAAAAGCCACATGGAATAAAGTTGACTGACCCCTGGGCAACAGTTAAATTCCTTTTTGTATAAAGATGCAAGTAAATAAGGAGAGTAAGGTGTGTTGGGTCATGTTTCCTCCTCTTAGGCCCTGGGATTTTGTTCCTAGGTTTCCTCATAGTTGTTGACAGAAATAATATTGGAGAAAATTGTTACTCCCTTCTAACATCTGTGGTGTTTTAAATGTTTTTTCCCATAAGTGTTTTATACGTTTTTATACATTCAAAAACTAGTAGGATATTAATATATCATGGATAACACAGCATGTTCAATCTGCTCTTTAAAATAATGTTCCATGTATAAAATACCAGAAAGCAAGCACTGACTTTTATATTTGTATATACAATTGCCTATTTTGTTTATTTCCAATACATTTCCACTTTTTGTAATATCTTGGGACTTGCTGTAGGTTTTAGCTTGATTTGTAAGTTAAAGGTTCTCTTTTTTTTTCTTAAATATTCCCAGGTGATGTCAGATGAAAAGGGTATTATGGCTGAAATATACACCAGAGGAATTCATTTTGGCAAGCCTGGTCCATGTAGGTTAGTGAATCAACAAATAAATTGTTTTGTTTTTTGTTTACTTTAAGTTGAGCAGAGACAGAAAAAAAAAGGAAAAGATAATAAGGAAATGGATTTTGAAAACAATATCATTATATTTATATGCTGGTAAATATCAATATGCAGATAAATGTAATGGTCAATAAATTCTGTATAAAATTTGCATGAAGACAGATCTTTTCCAGCCTAGCATATTAATATTTCTTCTTTTAATTATGAAATATTTATTCTATTAACTTACTACATTTATTCTTATTAACACTTTCATAGCAAATAGCTACCTCAATGGTATGGTCCTAAGCTCTGAAATGGCCTAAGGTACACTTTTTCAAACATTTTTCCAGAAGCTGTAGAAATGGAAGATGGGATTTCTAGCATCTAAAGGACATGTATTAGGCACTCTATGGTTATATCACTGAATGATTTCTACTTAAGAAGTAGGGTCATGTTAACAAGAGCTAACATCTGCTGCCAGCGGTTTACATTAATATGAGTGACACCTGTCCCATTAATCATAGGGACCATGGTTTCACAGATGGAGAAACAACAATCAGGTGAATTACACAGCACAGCACACTTGGCTTAATTCATCTCATTGTTTTCCTACCAATCTAGAGAATGGTTTGTTCTGTTCTGGGGACTAAGGCGTAAGCTTGAGTTGTACTCAGGTGGGAGCATGTCCCAACCTTTTCTCTTAGAAAATATTCATTATAAGGAGTGGGAGATAGCAATGAAGGAAATAGTCCCTCCACTGTCTTTGGCATCTGGTGGAGCAATGACTCTGGAATGTTTATTCCTATGGTACAAGTAGCTGCTTTCTATACTCATTTGTCTATATATGTATATGTATATGTATATGTATATGTGTATGTGTATGTGTGTGTATGTATATATATATGTTCAAGAAATCGCTAGCTGCATCAGAACCTTGAAGCAAACATGTCAAAATCATGTGACACATTCAGAGAAAAATTGATTAGATATTTAAGGTGCTGCAAGACTCTTTTTAATTAGAAGGCAAGAACAAAATAAAAAAAGCAACACACACAAACATATCCGATACGCCAAAATTCTCACATACGGTGAACTTAGAGTAGTATTGGTATGTCCCCATTATAGGAGAGTCACATAAAAAAAATTCTGAAAGACAATTCTGGCTCCCTTCGTGCCACCTTCCCCCCCAGCCGCCCCCTATTCTAATGTTAGTGGTGTTCTTTATTTAAATAGAGGTTTTTTTCCTGGCTGACAAGAGTTGAAGATACACACTCCTCATATTTTTGTGGTTCTAATATCAAACAGCAAACCTGGGGCATGTTGAAATCAGTCAACAGTTCTTCCAAGATACAGCTTATGTTTGATTGTGTGTAAATACAGTTAGTTAGCTGGGTTTATCTGATAGCCTGGCAGAAAGAGAGAGAAACAGGACAATCTGTTTTCAGTAACTGTGCTGTTCATACACCTGATAAGATTGAGAGTACTTTCGACTTGCTGATACGTTTTGAATAAGAAAAGAATAATCAGTTCCACAGGCACCAGCTTATCAGAAATGGAGCAAAATGCCAACACTTTTACATTAGCAAATGTAAATGTTTTAGACTAGTGATGCTTCCCCCGCTCCCCATTTAAATTGAATAGTAGGGTACTTGTGAGTATGCAGTAATGAAGGAGAGAACTTATTACCTTGACTAAACTGTAAGTGAATATATTGGGAAAGAAGCCTTTGGCAACAGTAACAGTTCTTTTGATAAGTAGAATGTATCTGTTCCAAGTAATCTTCAGAACATTTCGGGGTCTTTGCCTCTTCCATCCTGTTCAGTGCATACCCACATTGATAGGGGAACATTAAGTTCATAATCCCAAATTTCCACCATTGTGTTTTAATATATGAGATCTGGAGTTCCATTAGGATCGGTATCTGATGCTAAAACTGCTGAATGTCTTGTTATCCACAACAAAGTGCTGCATTTAAAAGAAAAAAACAAAACAGAAATGTGTTGTTATTTAGGATAATTTTAGTGGAGACAAATAATAAAATATACTCATATAGATATCCAATTAATTTTTTTTAAAAAGACATACGTAATTAGGAGGAGACAACTAGACCGAATGCATCATCAGTTGTTTATCATTTTGAATCACTTTCCATAGTAGTAATAAAATAATATTTAGCATGTTTTGCTTCTGGCTTAGATATCCTTTAGATAGTATGGTAGTTTGAGACTATTGTAATTGCTTTAACAGTGTTATATTTCTTGTCAAGCATGCAGATAAATTTGGTGTATTTGGGTTGATAAATTGTAGAGCAAACCACAATAGATTGATTTGGAATTTTTATTGATTACCCTCAGTAAGATCACTGTTTCCCATTTATGTCAATAACATCCTTGTTCTGTACCTCTAACTGAGACAGGGATTTTGAGTTCTCAAAATGTTTGAGAACTCCACTGTTCTGGTTTCAATAGGCTTTTTCAATGCACATATATGTTTCATTGGCAAGTTCATTTTTGCAATTTAAGGCATTTAAAGAAAAATATTCAATATGTTTTATGAAATTTTAACTAAAAATCAGTGGTTTCATTTGGGTATAAAGTAATTTGAGTACTTGAGGCAAACTTCATGCTTTAGAGCTGTTACTCAGAGGTTTCATTCTGTGAAGATGTCAACTGTAAATATAAAAATGCATCACTGAAAATATGGCGGTTTAAGATTAAAACGGAAATAAAATTCCCTGCCTGGGGAAACAGTGCAATCAAAAAAGAAGTCTTTCCTTCTCCTGAAGCATTTGGAAACAGTGAATTAAGACAACAGGGCACACTACACTTTTCTTTCAGCCACACTGCAGAGAAAACAATATTCTGTAAATCCACATATACCAATAAATAATTATATGGCACCATTTCTAGTGAAGCACATAAAATGTAACTAAGCAACCTCATATTGTGTACTACGATTTGATTGATTGAAAAATGTTTTGTTTTTTTTAGCACTCCTGGATTTTTTTCCAGAATTGCTATTACATAGGATTGTGAATTCAGATCCTAATCATAGGGCTAGGTTTTAAGCTATGATCGATTAGAGATCCACAAGAGAATCTTCTGAAGACCTTTCAATTTTTTCTCTTTTCTGCTTAGATCGTTTTAAAAAACCAGTATCTTTCTGTTGTTTTCACATGTGACCATGGGATGAAAAACTAGGAATTAGCTAATGGTTTCTGTCGTCTTCCTGCTACTGCAATTAAGAAGGAAGATATTGCATTGATTCCAACACAGACTACAGGATTGCATTTATATCAGCAGTAATGGCACATCTAGTTCTTATTTGTGCATTGATTCAGCCTTTAAAGGTGTGGGGACACCAACAGTCAGTCGTGAAGTTCTGAGCTCAGTCACTTCACAAAAATGAACTGCTGTGGAAATAAGAAAGATGAAATCAGCTCTTCATTAAAGCAGGAAGTTTATTATGCAACCATCTTTCAAACAGTATGCCTATAAGTGAATTCTTGGCTCTCTGTTTTGCAAGAGTTGAACAACAGTATAAGTAGAGCTGAAGCTCAGTTATAATCCATAATTTGCAGGGAGAAGGGCCTTGGCCCAGTTTTCGGTGTCTCCATTTAGAACTGGGAAGCACTGGCATTTGCAAAACTAGAAGGCTATAGCCAGACTGTGTTTTATTAAGGCCAACTGATTAAAATCTACTGATAGAACTCTGAGAGACTTCCTGTAAATTGGCTCAGGTTTCTAACTACGAATGTCATAATAATACCAAAAACCAAAATCATTCTGTTTTAAATTGGGTTGCTTATTTAGGGGATACTAAGAGTGGCTTTTTGAATGAAAGTATTTGCTTCTGTGACTATTTGCAAATTCCCAAACTGAATCTGTGCCTAGGATCCTTGGCACTCTGATCTACAACAGTAGTGTGACACTGTTTTTAATTTAGGAAGACTACCTATATTTTTGTTCTGCAGCTGTACGCTTGGTAGTGGACCTTGGAGTTCTAACTGAGAACAAACGAATGCACCAATGTAGAGCCTATGAGCCCAAAGTCAGCCCATTCTTGGTGTTAATAATACTAAGAGAGATGGATGAGTGCTGCCCTATATCTTGCAATAACTATTGCTCTTCCAAATCTCTAATTCATATCATGGTAAGTTGGCAGGGTCTCAAAATACTTGCTTAATGTTTGTTAGGACTGGACTACATATCTTTTGACCAGGCTTCAACAAGCAGAGAGGGCAAAGCAGCTAAGACAAAACAAGTCTTGTCTTTGCAAAAGAATTGCAGCGTAGCTATGGTGTATTGCATCCCAGGTTAAAAGGGGAAAAAAAACCTGGGGTGGGTGGTGACATAGGGATCCTGAAAGTCTGCAAGGGAGAAAAAATGCTAATTACAGTTTTTAATGTTACACATCTCAGCAGAAATGGGTTGTTTTCCATAGGTGTTGCTGAAATTCTGCAGATCTTAATAGCACATGAGAGAAACCTTACATTAATTAAAAACAGAAAATATTTCTAGGTTAACTTCCATAAGATTGTGCTCTTTAGTGTTCAGACTGATAAGCCATATAATATTTGCTTTTGGTGGCCATTCTGTCAATGTGAAGCAAAAAATTCCATGTATGTTCAGGTGACTTAGCACAAAAGATCATGTACAGGTAGTCCTTGACTTACGAGCACAATTGGGACTGGAACTTCTGTTGCTAAGTGATGTGGTCATTAAGTGAGTCACATGGTTGTTAAGCGAATCTGGCTTCCTCCATTGACTTTGCTTGTTGGAAACCCCCTGGGAAGTCACAGATGGCAATCACATGACCCTGAGATGCTGCAACCATCGTAAATAAGTGTCTGAATTTTGATCACATGACACTGCAACAGTCATAAGGGCAAGAACTGGTCATAAGTCACTTTTTTTAGTGCCATCATAACTTTGAACAGTTGTTAAATGAATGGTCGTAAGTCGAGGGCTACCTGTAGTATGTTTGTATTTTTAAATAATACTGTTATAATTGATACTGAAAATGGGTTCACGTTTTATGTGAAATGTAGATATTTATAATGATCCATATTTACATAAGATTTCCATTGTTACTGCTATTTTTTTTCAAACAACCATAAGCAAATTTTGTATGAAAAATGCAATCACAAGAAAATTCCTTAGAAATAAAATGGGACATTGTTGGGTACATATCTGCATAATTACACTTCTTTTTACACCTCAGAAAATACACACTTAGAGGAATAAGCCTCTAACAGAGTAAAACTTCCATATTCTGGACAAAATGTATACTGAACAGCAACAAGTATTTTAGCTTTTAACGAAAATGTTATTGTACTAAAACCTTTGCACAAATATATGTGTGCTTCAATTATATGTGCACTACTTTAAGAAACTGGAATCGGCTTTTGTTTTGGGTTCAGCAGAATGACTTTTGTTGACAGTCTAGGCGGGGTTAGCATAGATATACTCAGAGCAGCACAAACCATAAACCATCAGTAAGCAGCAGGTGTGAACAACATAAAACAGGATTAGCATTGAACCAAAGTGTGCAGTAAAAACAGAAGCCCTGCCTTGCTTGCAGAAGGAAAGTCAAATAGAAACAGTCCCACACCATGCACACCCAGTTTACTAAACACTGTTCAATAGACTAGGTAAATGATGCTGTTCAGTTGATGCACAGTCATAAGGAATTTTTTTATACCTGCTTCTCAGTGTTCTCACCATTGAGTAGTCTGTACTGCAAGCCCATCTGGAGCATGGACCTGTTTGAATTCTGTGTTATGTCTTTCATATGGGTGGCATATATACATTTGAAAAATAAATAAATAAATAAATAAATATTAATTCAGTTCCATAGACGTTAAGTGGAATGGGGAAAAAAACAAGATATTGTTAGAGGCAAACTAGGCTGAAGTAACTGGCCTTGAAGAGAGTATAGAAATTATTATTATTCTTTGCAATAATGATGCTTATATAGAAAATCAATAGGATTAAAATGTGCCATAGTCAAAGTTATCAGAATGAACATGTAAACTGGGAAAAAATAATGATGGGAATGCATTGGGATAGAGGTATTTTATGTTTGTTTGTTTGTTTGCTTACCTGTGTACTTGTTCATTGTATGTTACCGTTCCTAATTTCTATTTTTTTAAGGCTTTTATCGTTAGGATTTCAATAGACATATAGTCCACGCAGAGAATTTAGTTGGCAAGGAAATTAAAAACATAATAAATAAACAAATGAATGTAAAATCTTAATGATTAATTTCACATTTTAGCATATCTCACTTTACACGTGTGGAACAAAATATATATTGACTATTTTATTTTGCTGTCTATGTTTCCTGATATATAAATACACAGTTTTAGAAGTATTATTTTTCCACATGACAATTCTTAGTCTTCTTGATAACCCCTCTGCAAGACTTATTTGAGCACCAGAATATAAGGAAAGGTTTTGGAAAATACTCAGCTACATTGTGTATGAGGCTGGTAACAAAGCAAGCGCTGTTTTAAAAATTGCTCTGCACCCTGCAGCTCCCATTGAGAAAAAATAAGAGATGCTGAGTTTCAGCGCCTTTGAAATTCTGACCCCAATTGTAGCAGCTGTGCACTTTGGTGAATTATGGTATCTAGATTCAATATAGCTAATTTAAAAGTACAGCTCTTTTCCCATCCTGTGGAAACATCTCATTTTTTGAAAATGGCACTGGGACATAAGAATTATTTTTTCAAATACTGTGTTCTTCTTTTCTCTGTGCCTGCACGTGTTAGCACTAGTATACACATTTCTAAATATAATCTATGATCAGGCAGAATTCTTTTTAGCTTTCACAGCTTTATACCAGTTAAGGCTGTACTCTTAAACTTTAAAATCTAAAAAAGGAGTGAGTCCCATTGAACTCCATGGGTTTACTTTAAAAAAAAACATGCATAGAATTATACAGTACGTATGCAATCATATGTTTAGGCTTTTTTTTTTTTTACAGCTTAGTGCATGTATTCTGGACATTTTATAGTGCTACTTAAATACATTGGTGATTTGGGAGAAGAAATATGTATAGTAAATAAACTAGCTAAACTTAGCATTTCATGAATAATGCTTTTCTACCCAGAAGCATAGCGACTTGTGCAATCAATAGATACATCATGATTGTATTTTGGCTCCCTACAAAATTAAGGAAGTTCCCATATATATGCATCTGAAATATTGCAAGCTATAAAGAATCTCAACAAATAAATACCACACATAATTTTCTTTTAAAAAATCTATCTGAAAATAATATTTAGGAGAGATTTGCGAAATAGGAATTGTGATGGTGGAACAATATATTTCTGTAAGCTTAAAAGACTAACAATATATATAAACAATATATTTCTGTAAGCTTAAAGACTAACCTTTTTTTAAAATCACATGGAGCATATATATTATGGGATATTTCTTATATATTGACTTGCTTCTCCATTCTGTATATAAAAGTACAATATACAATTTTCCAGTTTTGGACTAAATCCCATATTTCAAAAGCAATTATGTTTTTAAAAAATGCTTTTATTGACTTTATTTGGATTTTTAACTAATGCACATAGATTAACATATATAGATATAGTTCTTGAAACAGACAGTTTTCTTGTAGAAATCTGAACTTGCTGGAAAAAGCTTTGCCCTTATCAGAACAGTAACGATAGTATCTATTTATTTATTTATTTATTTGGCCGTAATTGAAAGGATACATTTCCAAATCTTTTCAGATGTTTCCATCGTTGACATTACCCTAGAATCTTCCTTTTTTCTTTAGTGTCTGTTTAATGTTTGTTGATTGTTTATTAAAAACAAAAACCATCCCACAGCTGTTTATAAATTAAAAATACCAGAAACCAAAAACTGAGAACCAAGGAGATAATGTTTCTAAGGGGCAAGCCCAACAATATTAAGTAAGATCTCCAGCTTTAAGAATAATTATAATTTAAAAGATTGATTATTGCAGATCAGATGAAGTTATTCCTTTTCTATCCTGTGCCTCCATATTTTTTGCGATGCTGTTAATGGTGGACTGGGTCTTGGACAGTACCCATCAGTATGTAACAGTTTGCATGCTTATCTGAAGCTTATCCAAACTGCTTAACCTTTCTGGCCTCAAAATCAGTCTGCAAATCCTATGAGAGCAGGCTGTCTTGTGAGATTTTAAATAGACCCTTGTTTGTGTCAGATCAGAAATACACCAAGAATTTTAATATAGGATTTCGGTAGTTTTCTTTACTACCCCTCTATCTTTTCTTATAATACCTTTTTTATATTAAGTGCAAAAATGTAGTTTGAATACACATTTTTCCAAGTGCTATTGCCAGTTCAGATCAGCTTTAAAACAATCAATTCCTATCCCTTCTGATATGCTTCTTCCATCCTTTAAATTGAGAAGCTTGCAGTAAACTCTATTTTGTTATATTGATAAACATGTAAAAATTAACTTATCATATGGACTAGAATTGGCTTTATATAGTCAGTCAAGAGCTCAAGAGAAGTATAGTTAAGGGTGCAGGCACAGTGTTTATTTCTGAATATAAACATAATGTCTATACATCGTTATTAAGGCCATTAAAAATTGGGTAAGTCATCAGAAGTCTGGACATGAAGAATAAGTGGGATTCGAAGTAAATTTCTGATACTACCTTCGATTATGAGTAAGAACCAGGAGCAAAAGCAGAGGGAAAGAACTCTGAAAGATCTGGTGACAATACCTGGAAAGCCATATGTGCTTGTGTTGTGTATTGTTATATTTTGAATGTATTGCCTGCATTTTCAGGTTCTAAAAATTGCATTGCTACAGCATTGCCTTATTACCTATCTTGAACCTGGAAGTTTGGTGAATCCACTGTTACTGAAATCAGTGGGGATTTGGGGTTTGTATCTGACGAGCAGTCCGCTTCAGGCAGAAACCCAGTACATTTTTTAAGCGATCAGTTGACACCACAGAATGCAGAACAGTTTGTAAGCGGAGAAATGTATTTCAGGGTGGGAAACAACAGCATGCATTTCTTAATGTGTGTAGTTCAAAAGCATCAGCTGTTTTCCTGCTGGTGAAGGTTTTAGTTATCCCTTTCTTATGTGATAACTCTATTGCTAAATATGTCAGTAAAAGAATATGAGTGGGTGGGAGCTCTTTGAGAATCTTCTATGAGATTAAAAAATGGAATTTGGTTAGAAAATGCAAGCAAATAGCCGGTCGCTTATTTAACCATATCCCGTAGATTTGTGCGTAGATTTTTCTCTCTTCCCCTTCCCTTCTCCTTTCTTGCATGCCCCTTTCTGCTACGCTGATGATAATGTACCTGGAAGGAAAAGGCCGTGCAAGCCAAGGCAGCCAGCGTCAGACAGGGCGGTCTGCCATCTGTCCCACCTGCTGCATTCATGTGTCCATCTGCTTGCTGCAGTTGCTCATTGCGAGCTTCGACAGAAGAATGTTCAGCCTGAAAAGGAGGCAGTGTGAATTATTTAGGTACCTCTAGTGTAAATAAAGAAAGGAAAATAGAAGCGGGGGGGGGGGGTTGAGTGGATTGGGGGAAGAACCTGGATGTTTTGGAATGTGTTTAATGCATGAGAGCATCTAGATTTAGGTGTACAGATGATTATGAAGATTACAATCCAATGAATTTTATCCTGATTTAGATAGCCTGGCTTACCCATAAAATGTAGCCTCTTCTTAGATGAAGAAGACTTGGCAAGAGTTAGCCCAGGTAAAGCTGCTAAAATCTCATATTTAGAGGATTCATTTAGCCAGTATCACTCTTTTTAAGAGCTATGGGGAGATCTTTGTCTACCAAGACTTTATAGAAATTAGAGCTTTCATACCTCATGAAATGGCCATGGCTACCCTTATTTTAAACTAATTCAGTTGGAAAAAAGTATCAAAGATCCTTCAAAATCTTATTTCTAACCTCAGATATAATGTCATACAGCTAATGGAGATGTTTCAAGTGACCAAAGAAAATTTCAGCACAATTGTAATATACACTACAGCCAAATATATAATGATTAGCTTATAATCAGCTAAAACAGCTCCTAAAATTAACCCCTAAAATTGGATGATTTATGGCCATCCTTATTACTTCTTTTTTTAATCAAATCATGCAAATTATCTGTTAAGTATATTTGACATATTGGCTTTATTTGTGAAATTTTTAAAAATATTATTCTTCCAATTTTAATAAAAATGAAACTTTTGTTTTAATGCAATTTTTTTATGACACAGAGAATGAAGACAGCTCAGGTGTTATACTTCTGTGACAGAAGAATTTTCAATTCTTCAGCAATATCCATCTATCTAAGTCTAATTGTTTGGCTTTTTTTCTAAGCCAAACATAAAAGAAAGAACTTTTCATAAGATGCGTGTATGAAAAAAAGGTACAAGGTTAGGTGTCACTGCTTTGCCTAGTTTTAGATCTGTAGAATAAAGAAACACAGTATCTTGATATTTCAGCTGCCTACCTACTTCTCTAAGATTTGCAGGAAATTCAGCCACAGTCTTCAAAGGGATTTGAGTGGATTTGATTCTTTAAGGTTAGTTCTTGTCAAATCTATTTTCAATTCTTATGCAAAACTCTTTTAATGTTGTTTAAAGCCAATAAGTCTGCAGCTATTATGAGGACAATTTCATATACTTGCAATAAATAGTTATGAGAACCACTCTATTGGCATGAGAAAAAAACCCAAGAATTTACTTGTATTATTTCAAATTAAAACTCTATTCTTTGATTGCAAATTTCACCTAGTTTTTATTAATGAAACATTGGGGTACCTGATAATTGTGTTTGTACCACAAACTACTTACTTTTTCTGTTAATATACTCAGAGAACAAATTAAACTTTTTTTTACAGAGTGGTTATATTGGAAAGATTAATTTTTGTACAGTTATTTGATTTGCTTAATGCTTAGTTATGTGGCTGCAGTCAGCAAGCAAGCAGACCAGATCTGATATGTTGGCATGGGGCAGCCTATGAAGAAGCCTAATGGTGACTTTCAAAATGAATATGTGGGGTAGAATGACACTTAATGTAGGAAACGAAGAACACTTAATACTGTATGTATGTACATGTGAGTATATAATATATGCTATCAGACAGATGCCATGCTCTGTTAATATATAGCTGACTTTCACATCACTGCCAGATATTTTTAGGACCATCTTATGGGGACTAGCTGACAAAGTCCATGAGGGGGCAATCCAGAATAGCCTGCTATGCAGAGCAACCAACATAAGCAATTCCCAGATTATTTCCACACAAAATAACAAAGCAACTCTTATTTTCACACACACACACACACACACACACACACAAACCCATCAGCTGTACACTGTAGACTTTGTTGTATTTGGAGAGAAAAGCTGAAAACTAATCAGAAATTAAGGATTTAAAATTTACCTACCCATTTTAGCTAAGAGCATAAAGTTCACGTGAATGTAAACAATGGCCTTAGTTAGGCTTCATTTAACAACAATGTTTAAGCTTTTGCAGTTAGTTTGAATTGTTTAAAAGCTAGCTTTTAATTTTGATGTCTGGTAGCATAAATGTGGCTGTTTATTGACATTATTTATTAATTATATGATTGTGTAGCATCTACGGCACTACTTAGTAATGTTACACAGAGTTCCATTATTCCCACTCCACAGCTGGATATAAATGCTGTGCATTCCCTTCCCCTGTCATCATTTAATGTTTGGAGCGCAGGAGAGGATAGTATTGGTTTGGATAAGGGAAATAAGTAAAAAGACCTGTCCAGATATCTGATAATGAATTTTGTTTGCAGGATACCACCTCAAGGTATTTTAGTAAGAAAATGGTTACATTTAGAATAATTTTCTGTAGAAGAGATGCTATATATATATATATATATATATATATATATATATATATATATATGTATACACACATACACACACACATACATACATACATACATATACATACACATACACATACACACACACACACACACACATACATACATACAGCTTGTTTTCACATTTTTTTTAGAAATAAATTTTCTACATTAGCATGGATTTCAAGTGCAGTGCTAAAACATTTCAAGTGTATGGTGATTTTGACAAGAAACTTATTTGTAAGTTATCTGGGTCTAAAAAGTGCAAATAATAAGCAATGTGGTCAGATGAAAAACCATGACAATAAATAAAGGTGAAGCTTTCTTTCTTTCCATCTATCTTACTTGTTAGTCATTCTTGAATGGAAGCTCAGAAGGAACTAAATAGTTAATTTCTTAGGGAGACCAAATGGGTATATTACCTTAAATGACACATTTGCTCCTGAGCTCCAGCAGGAGAAATGAGTCATATTAAAAATTAGTTTGGGAGGACTTGAATAGGACACATTTTTCTCCCTTCTGCATACTGCATCTCTAATGTTGCCAATCCCTCACTTTTTGTAATTGCCAAATTCATTTTCAGAAATTAGTGAAGAGTATAGGCAGGGGGCAAACAAAGCTATTTTAACCAATCATGAAGTTGGTTTCATCGCACTGTTGTGAGCTGAATCTTGAGAAAACAAGCACACGCATGAACTCATAGATAGGGATCTTTTTTCATATTGATTAAAAACCATAACAGTTTGAGAAGAACAAGACTTAAAAAAACAAAACAGTTTCCACTAGTATAGAGCAATATTAGTCTCAGTTTTATTTTCCAGCTGCCTGTTTGGACTAGAGCGAAGTCTTTGATCAATTTGCACAGAGGCTTTGCAATGTCTTAAGAATCCATCGTGATTTGTAGATGGATGCCTGAAAAACTGCATCCTCAGAAAGCCAAAATACCACCTCAGAAAAATATCAATAACTGCAATTATACTGCCATCCAATGGCGGAGGCTTTGTTTCATCCAGAACCCAGCTAAATTCCCCCCCCTATTTCAGATTATTCTCTCTCTCTCCCCTCCCACCCCCAAATATTTTACTTTCATGGTCAAATGCATTGTAACTTACTAATCTGAAAAGGAAATACCGTAGTATTGTGAATTTACAATGAAATTGCTATAATAACAAATGGGAAAATAGTTATACCCACAATTCTTTACTAAGCTAAGGAGATTTTTAAATAGGAAAAAAAAGTATCTTTTTTCTTTCCTACAGATCATGGTTTTATTCAGATAATAATGTCTTGGCTGCCTTTGCCCATAAGTCCCCTTCATGCAAGCTGTGATTAAAACCAATTAACCATGCTTTCTTAGTTTGGACAAATATGAAGGAACTCATACAAAGGAAGCAATGAAGAAGTAGCTCATGCAGGCAGAAGCTTTTGTCATACCTTGGTTTATTAAGCCAAGATATGATCATCCAGATTCAGTTAATATTTCCCCTATACAAAGAGGGAGGAAGGGTTAGGAGTGGTTGAGTTCCCCTGGGGGAGAAAGTGTATGGATGGCGTATGAGCACACTTGTTAATCTAATCCCTTCCTTTCTCTTGAGAGAATTTGAAGAATACGCATACTACATATCAGCACAGTTTAAGTAGATTGGTTAAATTAAAGAAAAAACTAGAGGTCAGTCTACTAGCATGCAGACATTAGAAACAGAAGCTTCAAAGGAGACATTAAAAAGCCACACATTACTAGTAAGAAAAATCACCTGAAGTTATTTCCTATTCTTTGCAGGCTCAGCTTCATTTCAGTGCTCCAATATTTTAATTTTATTTTGTTTAAAGTGTTAATTTAAATGTTTGTGGGGTTTGCTTTAATAAAACGAAGGTGCTGTTTGCGAAGGATGCTATTTCTGTCATTGGATATGTGAGTGTAAAAATGGGAAACAGGGTTAGTGAAGGCACTGGGCTGTTCATTTTATACTATTACCTGTCCATCTGTCCGCTGGAATGGACCACTTATCATGCTTCTAGATTTTTCTCTTTCAACTTTAAGAATTATGAAAGAAAAAATCCATTTTTTCCCTGTTCCTTTGTGACAGGTAGACTGAAGATTGTGGCCATTTGGATTAAAAACATATCCATCACTACCAGCCGACAGGTTATTATTATGTCTCCTTTGAATATATGAATTTCATCTGCTATGTATTGGAAGTCTAAGAATGCCAACTTTTTATATAAATAATTATCTTGCCAGTGATGTACTGCATACTGTTGCCATATTTTTTCACTTTCACAGCATTCTTGGCCTCATCACCTATAACATAAATCTTAAGCTTTCATATTTAATAAAAACCTTTAGACTAGCAATCTCTCCGTAATGCAGAGTGAACCAATCACACATCATCATCTGGCTATCATTTATTTGTTTTGTGGTGACAGATGTTTTAGAAGATATCCCTGTTTAAATTTGATGGCATGTTTGATACAGCCAGGCAGTGGAAAGAGACCGTATTTATAGTCTAATTCTGAGCTTGATGGTGTATGCATCTGCTAAGTAGATTTCAGATTGAGAATTGGGAAAATGATGGCAGGTACCTCGTTTAGTATCAGGATTTTCTGGATATAAGTAAAATGGAAGATGCAAAATGTCCTCAGATTGCAATGATTGGGTATATTTAGAAGACAATCCATGGAAAGGTTGTTTAGAGTGGATAACATGGAGGTAAATGGGAACCCATCAGAGCAATTCGTTTCAGTGCTGCTTGTATAAGTGCATTTCCACAAAGAGCCTTTTGTGATTTCTGCCCTTGTCTGGAATGTTATAACATTTCATGTATTTGATCTATTTACCAATCCTTTCTCCAATTAAACCTGATTTCCCGTGCCCACACATAATATTATACTCTAGCCCCCATTCTTGAGATTTGTTTTTTTTGCTTGCTTGCTTGCTTGTTTCACCTTTAAAGCCCTGAGCACGTTCAGCTAGAGTGTTTGACTCTTAAACTGAAATCAATGTGATTTACAGTCAATTAACCAGATCTGACAAGTGTATGCTAACTTAGTTAAAGCTTCAGGTGCATAAACTAGTTTTGATTCTTTCCTATATACAAAACCCTTGTGACTGAATCCATTTCACTGTCACAAACACTTTAGATCTGCCAAGAAATAACGAAGTACAATACTTATAGCATTAAAATAGCCATATTCGATATCACTATTTTTTATGGTATACAAGTTGACTGTATCTTCTCTCCTTTTGAAGCAAACATACAGCGAATATAATCAAATACTTGGCCATAGAGATGAATACTGCATATGCTGAAAGACATCCTTTATGTAGATTTGTTTAAATTGTATGTATTTAGCTCTAATAGTGATGGCTTAAGTGTAAGGATTCTGAGAACAAGTAAAATTAGGAACAAATAAGCATATAGAGAATCTGTAAAGATGCCTATTCTACTTTTTTCCTACAGAGAGTAAAGAAGCAACATTATGCCATTTTTGCCTGATTTTTCGCTCAGGGAAGCCAAAGGCAAAGCTCTAACCCACAAAGCCGGTGCCATGAATAGTTCTGAATTTATGTGAACAATGTGTAAAAATCAAAGGGCTTTATGTCTTTCTTAGGCTTTGTCAACACGCTTGCTAAACTCCAAGAAACGATGACACAATTGTGAGCATATATGTGTATTCCCTATATATAGTTGTGGATTTTATCATATAATATAACCTGAAGAACAAACACACGTACATCTAATTTATTTAATTATTCCAGGAGTAATGATCTGAAATAGCTTGCTATTTACAAAGATAAATAAATGGGGGAAAAAATTACTCATTTATTGATGTTAGATAACAAGTATGGTTATATTTATGAACTTAGTTCTCGTTCGTTCATTCATTCATTCATTCATTCATTCATTCATTCATTCATTCAATGTATATATGTATCTATATGTATAGCCGCCCATCTCAAACCAATGAGAAACACTGGTATATGTGTACACACATAGGTATACATGTATTCCACTGTTTCAACCTTGGCCATTTTAAGATCTATGGAATTTAAATTCCAGAATTCCCCAGCCAGTATTGACATATGCATAGGATATACACACACATACACACTTTGGACTATACACAGTTCCACATTGCTCACATACTACCTTCTGTATTAATTATATCTGTTTGTGCCATTGGTTGTTTTGTTTTGGATTTTTTTGAGGGTAGGTTGCAAAAATAGAGAACAAATTACATTTATTACCCATTGTAAGAAGAAAACAAAATAATCTGTTAGTTAAAAACAATGGTATTTCATTCTTCTCAGGAAAACAACTTTGAACATATAACTCTGTAGCTGAAAAACTGTAATGAGGTGACAATAATGTCTGTAATGCTAATTCCTGCTTCAGGTTGTCAGAAAATTGCTATTGTAGGAGCTAAAATCATGGCTATACACTTTTAAGCCATTTATTTGTCAATGGCTTTAGATTGTGAAACCAAAGAACTATTGCATAGTGTATCCAGATGTTTTTCACATGTGTTAGAACTTCATTGTATATATAATTCCTACAGAAATTATTTTTAAGATGAAAAATTTGAATATGAGTCTTAAAACATATTCAGAATGGAACTACAGATTTGTTAAAACATGCACACTTATCCCAAATGTTTAGACTTTTTTTTCCTTAAAGTTCAAGCTGTGAGGAGTTTTAACTTATATATGAATAAGGGAGATACATAATTCAGGGACAGTGTATGGGAATTGCTTGTATGTGCTATGATTATACATGATAGGATAGGATATTCTTTCAAGATGCAAGCTAAACCTGGGTAATAGAACCATTCACTGAAAGTACATATAACATCAGCTACCACTGATGTGTCTGTAAGACTGTATGTCACAATTCAGCTCAGGTATAATATGTTCCCGGTTCTCCTTGATTTCCAGGATGCAAGACATGATATTTTGTACCATCTGCAACTTTCAAACAGCTTTTGGCAACAGCTCCGCATTCAGAATACATTGCAAGAGTAAAAGTTCTGAAGACAGGTGTGATGATTGCTAGGTCTAAATCAGCAGGAGAGCATTTCAGCCACTTTAGCAAATTGTTAGTCCTAGGAGGGGACATCAAGAGTGTGATGAAATTCAAGCTGAAAAATGATCTAAAGGTGAAGCCCTGGAGAAGCCAATGATTGAAATTAGAATTCTAAATGGATATCATATAAAGGGGCAGGATGTACAGTTTCTGGAACATCTGAAGAGAAAGAATCAAGCAGGTGCTGATTCTTAATTGAAGAAAAAATGCAATGATAGGGCTCAAGTATTGAGTTATTCAGGAAATAGCTAGAAGTAGCCCAGAAAAGATATCTCCCTGCTTACCCCCACATATCTATATGTGTGTATATATTTTAAGACTCAGCAAGGGTCAATGACCCTTTCTAGGTAAATATACTACTGATGAGGTAAATATACCACAGATAGCTTGATAAGTTCTTTGAACCCTTGAATTTCTATGGAAAACTATGTCTCCATATCATAGGAGTATTCTTTGTGATGGAACATAGGAAACAAACTTAAATTATGAAAGGATAGTTGTTTAGCCAGATTTATTCTATAAAAAGGAGACTTTGCCTCCTATTTGTTACCACAAACTGGACCTTCGAAATGGAAAGTGATACACTGCTAAGACATGGCCTTTCCTTTGTTGTATTGCCTCTTTATGATTTATCCCCATTTTCCTTCTGCATCCCAGTTCAGGCTCTACTCCTTGGTAGTGTCATACCTGATTCTTTGCTCTTTGACATTACAAATCTTTTTTTAGTGTCTTCTTCATTCTCCTGTCTGCAAATCTTTGGACGTTCTGGAGTAAGCCTAATTTTGTCCGTCAGATTTTATGTTTTGAGTTGCATTAGAATCATAAACCGTAAGAGTTGGAAGGGGCATTAGAGATTATCTAATCCAAACCCCTGCCAGGTACAGGAATCTACTTCTACAAGATTGCCTGATGGATGGCCACCTAGTTTGTGTTTAAACACCACTAGCAAAGGACAGTCCACCACCACTAGAGGCAGTCTGTTCTGTTGTTCAACACCTTTTAGCATAAGTACATTTACCCCAATGTCCAAAAATCTGCTTCTGGACAATATACTTCTAAGATCCACTTCTTTATAATTTAAACCCATTGTTTTTTGTCCAGCGTTCTGAAACAATTCTGAACAATACTGCCCCATCTTCTATATGACATCCATTTGGATACTTGAAGACAGATATCATGTCTTCCCTACAGTCTTCTGTTCTCCAGGATAAGCACACCCAATACCTCTAACCATTCCTTTTAAACCTTTCCTCTCAGGTACCTTTTCATCTTGGTTACTTTCCTCTACTGTTCTCAGTGTCCTTCCTAAAATTCAGTCTTCAGAACTGGATGTACTAGTCTAGATGTGGCCTGACCAGTGCAATTTAAGAGGAACAATGACTTATTTTGATCTTGACCCTTGTGTTAATGCAGTCTAGGACTGCACTTGCTTTTCTTTGCAGCTACATGTTCATGTTGGCTTGTGTTCAGCTTGTGATCCCTCAGGATACCCAGATCCTTTTTGCATGTGCTGCTGCCCAGTGTGGTTCCACCCCACTTTTAATTTTTCCTATTCAAAAGCCGAACTTTACATTGGTTCCTATTGAAATTCATATTTCTGATTTCTGCCCATTGTTCCAAATAGTCAGGATCCTCCTGTATCTTGATACTGCCTTCTAAAGTGTTTATTTTTCTATCATCTGCAAACAAATTTTGTAACCTTTGGCCAGACAAACACTGGAAAAATCAACTTAGATCTTTCCTTCTTCCCTCCCTCCCCTCCCCTCCCCTTCCCTTTTTTGTTCTTCTCAAGCAGTTAACATCTCCCAGTTCTACATACAGTACAGTTCCTGAGGAACTGTAAATCCTCAGATATTTCTGACATGACATTTCCATTAAGTATAAAAGAAGCTTGAAGGGATCCTCTTAGATGACTGGCCAAGACAGAAGGTGTGCTGAACATTGTATCCTGGATTTCTGTCCTGGATTTGGATTTCTTCCCTCCATTCATTGTGGGCTCCTACAGTACAGCTTATATGTCATTGCTTGGCTGTGCACGGGCAGTTACACTACAAATGAATCTTGTATTGATTTGGGTCTCGTAACAATTAAAACAACTTTCATCATACCATATTAGATAAATTACACTTTTTCTACCCCCTTGCTGGGTATTATACCTTTAACTCATTTTAGTTTCTTTAATGAAAACACAGTTTAAGTTTTCTCTATGAAACCATAGAAAAAGAGATTTTATAGCTAGGACTGAAAGTGACTAAACTTGACAACAATTGTATTTTATGACAACCTCTGCTTTCATGTCCCCAGCCTACTTTCCTATCGTAATTTTTATTCCCTTTTGTGTGTTTCCCCCTTCTGTCTTTCCCTCCTCCCCCTTCCCAACTGCAAGAAATTCCATATCTCTGCATTGGCTGGAAACAAATCTCTTTACCGGGGTGCATTTTAATGGCGTGCATGCTTCACTTAAGTCAGTAGAACCTTAACTATGGAATATTCAATTTCTTTGCAACCCAGAACCAAAGCTTTTCCTTGAGATCCATGCTCATAAGGATAGTGGAAGAATTAGTTTTACAGGACTAAATCAGATTAAAGGGGGGGGGGGAATATGAATTAGATTTTGTAACAGATGGTGCATTGGAAATTAAAGGTGCTTTGCGAATGGAAGCGACAGCAGCTTTGCCTCTTTTTCCTCTCTGTCTTTCTCTTTCATGCACTTGATAGACGGGTATAAATCACAACAATCCCGTCTTGACAGCCAATTTTGAGAATTTGATCTGGTTAAAGACATGGCTTTCCTGCTCCACTCACTGAAACTGACTTCTATTTTATTTTTATACAGCACCTTGTCGCATTTAGGAAAGCAGGATCACCTGTCTCTCTTTAATGACATTTCTTTAATTACACTTATAGCTCTTTAGTGTTAATTACTTTTCCATTCAGCCTGAATTCTTAGTCTGTCTCCTAGGAGGTGTTTTTTCCCCCCGCTGATACATATGCTATCATTTTTCTAAAAATGCTTTTCATTGTTAGCAGTTGTTGTCAGATCTATTCTAATTAGTTCTTAAGTATCAAAATCACTGTGGGTAAAGAAAGAACAGTCAACAATGAACTTGCATTGCTTTTATTTTGGCCAAGTCACCTGTAAAAATGGGTCTCCGCTGCCCCTTCCCCCAAAGGCAGCTTCCAAATTCAACCCTCTTCGGTGCTAATAGCACTACAGTAAGTTTGCATTTGGCCAGAGTGGGATGTCCAGGTCTGGTTAATTTGGGGTGACTTCTGGAAAGCGAGGGGGAGTGGGGGGAAAAAATAGATACAGAACAGGGAGGGAATCCTTTCCAAAGACGTGAAGGCAATATCCTTAGAGCTGGCAACTAACAGTTGGTGGAAATAAAGCTCCCTCCTGGCAGTCAAATCAAATGTAGTAACAACTCAACGACTCCCTGCTGCTCACTGACAGCATGGAGTAACATACTGGGACAAACATTCACTTAAATGCTGATTGCAGGAAAACGTCATTTCACAACTTGCCAAGCACTGTTTTTCCATTCTTTTTCTCCCGGCTCCTGCCCAGCATTTCCCTTCTTTTTCTTTTAAGAATGGGGAAGGGGGTGAGGGTATTTGGAGATAAATCATGATCACTTTTGGGATACATTTGTTTATGTTTCTGCTAAAAGATTTTCTTTAATGGATATTACAGTTACTTGTTTATAGCCGCTTTTCTGGTTCTTAAGAAAGCGTCTACATATACAGGCCTTGGGCTAGAGTGGGTGATGGACCCCTCGTGCGATGCTTTGGTCTGTTAGATTGTGCTTGATTTTCTGGACTTCTATTTTAGGTTATCTATACAGTATTGACGTTTCTTCTTGTTTTATTTTTTTAACCCACCCAGAGTCATGATAGATTGGGGCAGCCTATACATTTCATTCATTTCATAAATAGATAAAATAAATAAATGTAGGTTGAAGTCCTGAGAGGAGCAGAGTTAGTAACTATGTGAGATCGCTGTAATATTCAACTACTCTTTAATACTTGCAGTGCATAGATAGTAATATTCATTTTTAAAAATGCAAACAATTGAAATTTAAACTCTTGAGTCTGGAGATTCTTGGCTGTATTTCCTCCTTTATTTTATTGCTCTTTTCTTATTTCTTTTGAAAATGACAGACAAATAGGCACTCATGATCCATAGCACCAGATTTGTGACTGGCACAAGTAACTGCTTTTGATGTTGTAATCACTTCAATATAATCCTTATTTGAAAAGCCTGCTACATCCTAAAATAAATCTTCCCTTATTTTTGTAGCATCTTTATTTTGTTTTCTTGACTGAATGCTATACTGGATTGCTTTCCACTATTTCAGTCTGTCTTAAAAAGGATGGTGGGTGAGCAGCTTGGGGAGATCGCAGCTTTGTTTATAAGATTTCTTATCCTTCCTGCTCGCTCCAGGTGTGTATCTGTGAATTTGAGCCTGCAGGAAGGGAAGAGAAGAGGAGGCACACACTGACTTGGGTTGGAAAAAGCTGAACTTTCTGCTCCCATCCATTTACCAAGAAACAGGCAAGGGGCAGTGCAGTATGGCTAAAAAGATAAAACATTGACTGAAAAATTAAACAAATAATATGCTGGGTAAAACAGGGAGGAAAAGAGGCATAAAGTATTGCATAAAATGAGTTGTTCCTAGTACCGTAGGAACCAACTTTACTATAGACACAATCCAGACCAGACCATGTGCACAGAAGTTCCTGACCTTTAAGTCCAAATGCCTCCCAGGAACCGTGTGATTGCTGCCCAATGCGTGGTTGTGATGCAGTGAAGTTAGAGCTGTATATGTTTATTAAACACCCAAATGCCTGCTTGGCTATTAAGCTGTAGGAGGTTAACTATTTATACTAAAAGATGCCTGCAGAGAAAAGGAGTGAAACCTGCTTCCCTCCTCCCCCCCCACCCCCATGTTGCTGCAGGCTGTTTTTTCCCCAGCATGACATGGGATAAAATAGTGTAAAGCAACTGAATGCAGTGAGGTACAGGTGATTCAAGATCCTTCACATTCCTTTCCGCATAAAAATTGCTTTCTAACTCAGTGGTCATGTATTCTTTAACTCAAGTATATGTGCTTGAACTGACCAAACTATGTACAAATTCAACAATTACCCTGATACAGAGAAGGCAACCGTATATATAGAAGGTATCCATGATAAGTGGCCTGCATTTTGTGGTGGGGCAACTGGAGGTCATACTACTTACCATCTTCCTTTGTCTCTTTCTCCTCATTCTGTATCACAAATAATGCCAGATGACTGCATAATAGCCACTCCATTGGGGGGTTATTTTGGGGGGAAGGACTGGAAGACTGTGAGATATTGGGGTATCTTAAAAAAAATGGAACTTTTTCACTCCAAGCAGTGCAGAACTGAAATTTATGAATGTAATGAACTTTTCATAGTCCTAAACATTTGTTTCCTCATTATATTTCCACATGCAACCTAGATGAGAATGACTGATACTTTGATTTAAAACAGTCATGTAAAATCATGCTTTGATTTTAAACAATCATGAAATGGAATAAAGAAAAGGTATTTTATAACTTATTCTAAGCTAATGTTTAATTATAATTTTAGGAACCATGATTCTTCATATCTCAATTTTTGTTTTATAGAATAAGTAAGGGATGAGTACAAAACAGAGTCTGGAGCAATTAACAGTATTCCCTTCTCATTTAATAATTCTTCATGCTTTATATTATTTGGGGTACAGGCACTTTTATTAAATGCCTCATTTTACATGGACTGTTTGCTAGGTATAAAGCAATTGCAATATTTGCACGTATTGCGGGACTAAGCAAATTTAAGGCTACCATGGAAATGTTTGCCCTTTGATTTTTTTAAATGTATGTCTGCCATGGTAAAATTAAATTTTAATTTCATTTAAAAAGCTATTTTCCCAGTTGCAATGTTTGCAATTGTTAAAATAGTGAAAAGTCATGAAAGTGTTCCCCCATCCTAAAGACATAATAAATGAGTGACGTATTTCCACCACTCTGCCCCATATTTTCACAGGACTTTGAAAGTAATGAAGAAGAGAATGAATTTAACTTACTTTTCTGAAGAGAATGTGCACATATTTCTTTATATGCATACCACTTTTATTTGTGTGTGTATACACATCAAGTATGTGCTTTTCACAGTATTTTTAAAATAAATTTTAGATGCGAATATAAATTGTATTTGGCCTTTTAGGACTTTGAAAACTAATTGTCTAATGACAAAAACATTGCACTGCTTTGTAATTCCATTTGGAAGACTTGGTTTTGCTTCTCTTCAATAATTAGAAGTGAATTAGTAGGCATTTAAATTAAGTGCCATTCAAATGTTTATTTAAGCATATACGTTTTGCTCATGTATAGGTGGTCCTAGCTTAACAACCACTTGTTCACCAACCATGTGATCTATGATGATGCTGAATGAATGGTATTTACAACCAGTCCTCATACTTATGTCAGTTGCAGCATCACCATGGTCATGTGATTGCCGTTTGTGAACTTCTTTGCCAGCTTCCTACAAGCAAAGTCAATGGGGAAGCAGGCAGGAGGTTGCAAATGGTGATCATGTGACATCCTCATTTAATGACCCATGGTGATTCACTTAACAACAGAAACTGGAAGTGCTGAAATTTTTGTCACTAAGTGGGGTGGTCATGTGATGTTGCACTTTACAACCACGTCACTTAGCAACAGAAATTCCAGTCCCAATTACCATCATTAATTGACGATTACCTATATGCATTTAATTTTAACATTGGTTGCTTTATTTGAATAACATGATCATAATAACATAAAAGCTGCATATTGTCATAATTTTCTTCCCCCAGTCTAGGCATAAGGCCATGTAATTTGGTTTTATTTGTGTGGAACAAGTCATGATTTGTGTGGTATAATGAGATGAAACTATTGCTGCTAATGTTGACCTTGCAAGTAAAATTTAGCTTCATGTCATGGCCTTTAAAGATCTGTCTGCCCCAACAACTGCAGAGATGGTGCATGTCTAAGGACACATTTAATGAAAGCTACATTAGTGCATATATACAGACTTGTTAAAACACTTTGTCTCACTAATATTGATTAAATAGCAGTAGTTTGTTTAATGCAAGTGTATTTTTTCAACTATTACATTACTTAAAAGTCATCAGGGTAATAGTGACTATCAGTGAAATACATTAGTTATAGAGTAATGCCATAAGAATTGATTTGGATTTGTCAAGAAAAGAAAAGACATACCTTCCTTTCTCTCTCTTGTCCTATAATGCCAAAACCCAACTGAGATGCTAGATAAGAGGATTCTGTATAATCTTGATATATATAAAATGTGCATGTTTTATAGGCTTATTCCTCTCTACTACCCAAATAAGCGTTATATCAATGAATCTTTCTGCCAGTTAATTATGCAAAACATTGCATATATAATTACATAGCATTATTGTGCATGTAACCGTTGTATTGATCCATCAGTTGCTTACATATAATATTTAGAGGTGTAAACACGAGAGGCTAATTCTGAAGACAAATAGGACCAAGGAAATTAACTGAAGACAAATCATGCCTGCTTTTGATTTAACCCATATGTGATACAGTATTTTCTGAGTATTTTCTTAGTCCTGTCATGTCACATTGCACTAGTTTATTTCTTTCTTGTGCTTATGGGAGGGATTCACCTTTGCTTATTTGAGATAACTTTTGTATGGCAACTACAAATGTGTTTTTCATCTGAGGAAAACTTTGAAACTGTCCCCACATTAATTAGTGTACAAGATAAAGAGAGGGAGAAAGAGAGATTGAATAGGGTGAAGGGGAGGATAGTTTTGAAACATTTTCTGTGCCCCCTTTTTAATGGGGCTTATTGTCTCTTCATTCTTCATTATTTGTAACTCCAACATAGTGTGGAGTACAGTATTCTTGCTTTTCAGCACAGTTGGAAAAGAGGAATGTTATGAATCCCCCACAAGAGGAGATAAGTGCCTGTCTGTCTGTCTATCTCCCCTCTCACCCCTATGGGTGGTATGTGTCTTCTACAATCTTGGGTCCCCTACCAGAGGCCTGGGACTTTGAGGTTCTGCATAATATCTTAGCTGTTCCTAGCACTGCACTCTTCTGGGCAGATTGCTCTGATGTTGTTCCTGTGATCTGTTGGAGCCACTCTCCCAGCTTAGGAGTCAGAGCCCCAAGTGCTCCTACCACCACTTTGGCCTTTACTTTCCCTATCCCCTCTAGTTCCTCCTTCAGGCCCTGGCATTTCTCCAGATTCTCATACTCATTCTTTCTGATGTTGCTGCCACTTGGCACCACTACATCTATCACCTTCTGGTCCTTGTCTACTTTCACAGTGTCTCGTTGATTGGCCAGCACCTGCCTGTCTGTCTGGATCTGGAAGTCCCACAGGATCATTGCCCTGTTATTCTCAATGAATCTTCTGTGGAATTTCCCATCTGGACTTGTGCTGCTATGACCAGTGTCTCAGTGCTGTCTCTTAGTCCGGCCCTTTCCAGCCACTGGTAGGATTTCCCAGTGTCAGTCACCTCAGCTATCGGTCAGTGGTACATCCCATGCAGGGTCTTGCTTTGCCATGGCATTTCCTCTGCTTGAACTTCCTCCCATGTCTGCTGCTGCCTCAGGCATTCTCTCAGCAGCTTATCTTTGGGTGCATCTTACTGTTGTACTCCTGGATGCTTGGGTTTCATCCAGGACAGAGGCTTTGACATTCACCAGACCCCACCTGCCCTCTTTCCAGCTGGTGTACAGTCTCTGGGTGTTGGACTTGGGGTGGAAACCTCTGTACATTGTGAGGAACTTCACATCAGCAGCCCCCCATATCCTCCTTTGGCCAGCTAACTATACCAGCAGGTTATCTGATGACTGGCAGGATGTACGTGTTGATGGCATGGATCTTGTTCTTCCCATTAAGCTAGCTCTTCAGGACCTGTTTTATCCTTTTGTGGTACTTGGATAATGGTGTCTTCCTTGCCGCCTTATTGTGGTTCCCATGTGACTGTGGGATACCAAGGTAATTGTAGCTGGTCTGTATGTCTGCTATGTGGCCTGCTGGTAGTTCCACCCCATCAGTATTAATTACCTTCCCTCTCTTTACTACCATCTGGCCACACTTCTCCAATCCAAATGACATCCAGTGTCCTCATTGTAGATCTGTGTCATGTGGATCAGCGAGTCAGTGTCTCATTCACTCTTAGGACACAGCTTGATGTCATCCATGTAGGGGAGGGGCTGATGGTAGTTACACTCTTGAACTTGTATCCATATCCAGTCCTTGTGGTTATCTGGCTGAACGGCTTCAAGCTTATTCAGAGCAACAGCAGGGACAGTGCATCACCTTCATATATACCACACTTGATGTCCACTTGTGCGAGCTGTGTTGAGTTGACTTTGAATGTTGTCTTCCACAGTCCCATTGAGTTCTTGAGGAAGGTTCTTAGTGTACTGCTGACTTTGTATAGTACCACGCATTCCCAGATCCATGTGTATGGCATTGAATCGTAGGCTTTCCTGTAGTCAACCCAGGCTGTGCTCAGATTGGTCTATCTAGACCTTAAGTCTCTGACGACTGCTCTAAACACCAGAGCAATTGGTGTTTTGAGCCTCTGGTGTTGTTTCTAATGCCCTTCTGAGCTGTGCTCATGTACTGGCCGATGTGATCCTGTAGCTTGGTGGCTATGATGCCTGAGAGGACTTTCATTTTGTGGGGAGGCAGGTTATTGGCCAGTAGTTGGACAGTGCTGTTCCCTTGTGGGGATCTTTCATGATCAGCACTGTCCTTTCTTGTGTTAGCCAGTCTGGATGGGAGCCTGCTGCTAGCTGTTACTTTCTTTAGCCAGTAGGTGTGGATCATGTCTGGGCCAGGTGCTCTCCAGCTCTTCATGTTCTTGACCCGCTGTTGGATGTTGCTATTGTGATTGTGACTGGTTCCTGTTCTGGGAGATTGCTGTGGTCTGCTCTCAGGTCCTGCCGCCACTTTGCATTGGTGTTATGTGTCTTCTCTTTCTTCCATGTGTTCTTCCAGTACTGTTCAGTTTCTGCTGTTACTGTGTTGTTGCACTGCAGTTGGGAGTACACCTTGGATGGTTCTTTGGAGAACAGGGCATTTATCTTCATGGCCTCTGCTTCTCTAGTGTATCTCCTTAGCCTGGTAGTCAGTGCTATGAGCCTTTGTTTAGCAGTCTCTAGGGCTTCAGATGGAGTCAGGCCTACAGTATGTATTTTTTCAGTAACCAAGTCTTATTCTTAACCTCCACACCCTTCTCTAGTTCCACCAGCTGACTTCTCTCTCAATTGCCTTGATTTTAGCCTCCAATCTCATTTTCTGGGAGAGGGGGGATGTACTGCTGTTCTTCTTGATCACGTAGCCAAGCATCTCCAGGAATACAGGGGCTATAGCGTATACCAGTTCATTAGTTGGAGTTATGCTGGTAGTAGTGATTGTTGTGAGGGTCTATTGGCATCTTTTAGCATACTATTTGATGGTACTTCTCCACTGAGCCTCGGTAATCGGTCTCAAGGGTTGACTGTAGCTAGTTTATCCATGATTTTATGCCTCATATCAGCTGCTGTACTCTGTAATGGAGTGGGTAGCAATGACGTTCCAGCTTCAGGTGTTGGCTGCACATCCAGTTGTTCTTCTGGTTCTTCTTGAGTCTGGGATGTAATGTGTAGTTGGTCTATCTCAAGTTGTATCCAGTACCCAGCTTCCTCTTTACTATGTTGAAGTGTTGGGTACTAGCTGTTTCTCAGTTAGTGTGGATGTAGGTCTTCTGTCCATCCATAGTTCCCACATACATTTCATATATCCTCTCTCATTAGGTCTACTGTTGTGGTAGCATTCCATCAATTCCAGATTCTCTTGTCTCATCTATGTATGGTTTGTTCCAGTAGTCCTCTTATCGTCAGATTGTCCTGATTCCCCAACATCTGGTGTGGACCTTGTTAATCCAAGCGATGTTTGAACTGGGATGACTCTCTTAGTTTGCATCACTGTCATATACGAGGTAGGCAGGTGAAGCATTAGGGGGTCTTTGCCCAAGGGCCCCTACTGGTAAGATAGGTACCATGTGGGATACCAACCCCAGTCTCCCACATCTAAGGGTGGTGCTCTAACTACTACTCAATCCAGCTGCTCTGGATACATACATACATATAAATTAAATAAGAAAAAAGTTCTTATTTATTTCTATACAGGTATTTATTAAAGACAATCCTAATATAATGAAATGTCCTTTTGAGATAGGATTTGTTATGATTAGTAATAGTCTCATCCATTAAGGTTAACCAGGCACCCCTTAAGATATTTCTTATTAAAAGAGGAGAAAAAAAACCTTTCTATTCCTTTCCCAACTAAGCCAGTGCACCTTAATGCAATGATGATATGTTAGACACAGCAGTTGTCAAAGCATCGTATTACAGTGATGCCATAATGACACCCTGTCTCTGTAAAGTAGTCATGTTTTCTCAAATCACACGTTGCACCGTTGATTTCTGACATGACACTTCATTCAGTCGCTTTCCTTTTTTTCGGCATTGCCATTCTCTGACAATAGCAGCTGGTGCCCATTTTCCCACTAAGTGATTCACATTTTGCCACTTTGCTAGAGTGCAATTAGCTGAAGCAGAAAAAAAGTGCTCATTGTAAAGTAGCTCAGCTGAGATTGTAACTCAACTCCATAACAAGAGCTGGCGAGTGAGTGCCTTGAGGTGAGCAGTGTGTTGGGGCACAGAAAGCAACGTTTGGGTTTTCTGTCTTCTCTCACAAGAAGTAATCACTCTCTGGATCCTGGTCTTTACTTTCTCATTCTTCGTTGGCTTTATTTTTTCCAAGTACAGATGATGAGTTCCATCCTGCTGCTGTTTCTTCTCCTCCTCCTCTATGTACAGTATACTATTTGTGCCACAAATTTAAAATAGCTATACTATATTCATTTACTTAATACTGATGTGTCTGTACCTTATTAGATTAGTTTGAGATTTAGTCATGCTAAGAGTACAGCTACTGAAGTTAGTGGCCCCATTTAGCTCCAACTGTTTTAAGTCCTGCTGATTTCAGTGGAAGTACTCTAAGCATAACCATCCA
This sequence comes from Liasis olivaceus, assembly GCA_030867105.1. Lineage (NCBI taxonomy): Eukaryota > Metazoa > Chordata > Lepidosauria > Squamata > Pythonidae > Liasis > Liasis olivaceus. The sequence continues at coordinate 285,334,111 of CM061349.1, forward strand.
TTCTCTTCTGGGAAGAAAGATGAGATTAATTGAGTAAATAAGTAAAATGAATAATACTTTATGGATGACTAAATATTGTTCCAACTTGTTTGGGCTCAGTGAACTTAGGGTACATATGTGTAACATGAATGTCTTAATATGTTTTAGAGGTTTAAATGTATTCTGTATTATTTATATTCATATAGTAAGGTTACAGTAAGAATATTAGCCAATATGCTTTTATTTCTAGTATTCTCTGAAATTCTGTTAATATAGTAAGTATTATGCATTGTATGAACTTTGTTCTTTTAAATTCAGTTCATTTCCAACAATGATGTCCTCAATGGGGTTTTGGTCCTTAGCTCTATGGTGGCTAGGGACCATTAATCATAGCTATCACTGGAATCTTCAGCACGCCTTGTTAAGATATTTTGGAAATGTGATGTACAAAAAAAATATATTGTCAACAGAAGATTTTTTTTGTTTTGCTACCTTTGAAAAGATACTTTTGAGTTGCCTTTCTACCTCCAGCATCCCCATAGGAAGTTGTCACATGCAGAATCTGACACTGAACTCTGCACTGATAGTGTCTACACCGGCAGTAATTTCCATGGCCACCAGTATGGCAATAAACTCCTTCCTTAGCACCTATCAGGCTTCTTGCCCTACCAAGAGTAGTTTTTTAAAGATTGATTTCAAAAAAGTTAAATAGAATGCTGGCATGTGCAAAGCGAAGTGACAGGCAATATCATTTTCTCTATTTAACAGAATGCCTCTGGAACCTGTAATAATTCCATAAGTATTATAAAAATGGTGGTACCTGCTACTCAGAACTTTGTTTGGAAATGTGCCCATCTATCCAGAAGAAGAGAACAATAAGCTGACTTGGTAGAGATAGGGCTAGATCAAATGGTAGTGCAGAAATGCATCAATTTGTCTTCTAGTGTTTTGTGACTGGCTTTGCTGACCAGACCAGTCATTGATAATGAACAAGCCATTTGGCAGCAATTTTCTAAAAGTGAGGAGCAACACATGGTCTTAAATGTCACATGAAACCACTGACCAAGAAAAGTTACTTATCCCACAGCCCTAGCTATATACCTCCATGTTTTAAGGGGGTTTTCCAGTCATCTTTGGCTCTAGATTTGTACTTAGGGCCCTTTGTTTCATGGCCAATTGTCCCTAATGGCAGTTTATAATGTGACATGTAAGGATGGTGCTTGCAAGGGCAGAAATAGATGGGAGTGTTGGATGAATGGGAGTTTAGAAAGATTGCAGCCAGCTGGGGGAAGCAGGAGAAAGAAAAGGTCTTGTCCTAGATCTAGATCAGTGTTTCTCAACCTAGGGAACTTTATGATGTGTGGACTTCAACTCCCAGAATTCCCCAGCCAGTCTTGTCCAAGATCTAGATCAGTGTTTCTCAACCTTGGGAAACAAGGGTGGCTGGGGAATTCTGGGAGTTGGTCCACACATCTTAAAGTTCCCAAGATCAAGAAATACTGACCTAGATACTGCTTCCTGTTCTTTTCCTCTCCTGCCAACAGACTAAGTTATTGTGATTTTATTTACTTAATTCTATGCCTCTTTTCTGTTCAAGCTGAATACGCAAGGTGTCTTGCAAAGCAAAACAGTGCTATTCCCCATGCCCCCTCCCCCCAGATAATATCATTAGATTTTTTTAGAGAAAATGGGAAAGTGGGAGCAAAGCTGCATTTTGTCACCTGGGAGTAATGTAAAAGTAGGTTCTCTAAAACCAGAGTCCTCTTCAAAAATGCCTATGGATTTGCCCAGACCAGCTTGTAATGGGAGAGGCATTCTCTCAAAGTTAGGCCTTAAGCCATTGGGGGCTTTAAAGGTTAATGCAACATTTTAAATTGAACCTTGAAGACTGTAGTAGTTCTGAGTGGTGATCAAGGATGGAACATGTGCTTCTCTATTAGCATGGTTCGTGGAGCCATCCCAGAAATGCCTTCCCAGAAAGTGACTATGGTATTTAAATTTGTTCTTGTCTCTCTTCCCATCTCTATTGTGACCATGAAACCATAAGTTGCTTTTTAAATTCCTGGAATGCATTGGCAGAAAGACATATAAATATAGTAAATAAGTTTAAAATATATATTGAATCCCTGCTTAGTTATTAGTGTTACAGTATCAGATCCATTTCTCTGCCACGCTGCTTTATTATGATAAAATCTGTTTATTAGGTAGTCCTTATTATCTGGCTGATGGCTGTTGGTACAAATTGCAAGTTAATTCTTTTAAGAGTCTGAAGGAAATAAGGTTATAGCTCACTATTTGAGCATATGCTTTGTATGGGTTCAGGTTTGACTCTTGCCATCTCTCTCTAGTGCTGCAAAAGTCCCCATCTAGTATGCTGAAAAGAAGGTGGTGGCCAGTACAGATGAAACTTAGCTAGGACATGACTCAAAATGTCCCCATGCTATTCTTCAGATCTAAAAAACCTCTTTCCATATGCAAGTCCTTTATTGTCTAAAATATGGCAAGACTCAAATGGAAGAAAAGTACCTGGGGAAAAAAAGAATTAAAAGTCCGTAATGTGCTCTTTTTATTTGCTTGTATTTATTTACACACAACATCTGTATCTTCTTTGTTATTAGAATAATGGTGAAACTTGCTTGTTGTGCTATATAATTTTTTGAGCTTATAGATCCTTGTCTTTTCATTATATAGATGAAAGGATTAAGCTTCTTTTTCATATGAATTACCATTTCATGTTTCTGGTAAAATCAATTTACCAGAGCTTCAGAATAAATACTGTGCAGTTAAATATGAGACATATTATTCCTCATTGTAAATGTTAGCTACATTTATATTTTTATTAATCTCTTGTGACTTAAACCCCCCTGTATTAACAGTACAATGTGGAATTAGACTAGGAATAAACATTATAGAATCCTGGCTATTTTACAAATACCAGGTATAGGAGGCAAAAAATCCACATGGTCATCTTTTTTATACTGGTCTTCTCCAAACTGATATCCTCTAGTTATTTTAAGAGTACAAATCTCAGGCTGAGTTGGGAAATACTGTCCTTTGTTCCCAAGAGTACGAAACATAGGTTAATCCCCATATTTTGTTTTCCTATAGATCTCCACCATTTGCCTACAACATGCTCTCAGTCGTTTTTTTTAAAGAAGCAAAATTAAAATACCCCCCAACATACATACCAAAAGACAAATTGCATATATAAACACAACATTAAAATCCTCTCTTTTATACAAGGAAGACTTTTAGGAAAAATTGTTTGTTGAAACAGGGTGAAAATTTATCTCATTTACAGAATAATTCCAAACATTTGACAGAATTATTCAAAAGTCCTTTTCCTTGCCCCTTTGTTAGAAGAACAAAGGATTGATTTCAGTCCTTACAATGTATACCTGTAAGGTACAATCTATTAAATAAAAATAATAAATAGGAAAACAATTTACCAGAGCTTCAGAATAAATACTGTGCAGTTAAATATGAGACATACTATTTCTCATTGTAAATGTTAGCTACATTTATATTTTTATTAATCTCTTGTGACCTAAACCTCCCCCCCCCCCCCCCCCGTATTAACAGTACAATGTGGAATTAGACTAGGAATGCAGATAAAGCCATCATTGTGAGAATAGCTCTTTCTGACAAAAAAAAAAGTGTTCTTTTTGAAATAAAGTTCTATTCACTACATTCCTCTTAGACTTAATGTGAATTTTAGTGCCTCTAATTTTAGATTGAAGTGAGGTCTAGAATAAAAATCACTGGCTGACAATTGAATTTATAGACAGTTGTTAATATTTCAGACTTATATAAAAAGGCTGCAGGAAATCTGGTAGAAGAAATACGAATTAAGCTTGAACTCTTTGGGGGTGGGGGTGTATAAGGTAACTTCAAATGTAATGAGAAAGTAATGATTAGGAAATAATTGCTCTGTTATAGAGGTCTGTTTTACCTGTCACTACCTCTCATAGCAAGCTCAGATAATGAGTGCCAACAAGTTTATAGCCAAAACAGAACCACTGGAAAACAAGATAGGGGTATCAGCAGCATGTTGGATGGAACCCCAAGGTTGGGAGTGCACAAATTAGTACTATTCTAGTTGCAATTGGAATGCTTTTAGCAACATTTATGGGAAATGAAAATGGGAGAAATAAATTAACTTTCAGGGAGCAGGACAAAATTTTCGGTAGTGGGGATTTTGAATTATACTTCTCTTTTTTGTTGTCTCCTATTTTTCCTTTTTATGTTAGTTATATAGTGGTGCTATTGCTAGTACATTTTAGTTACCATTTACTCCTAGAGTGTCTTGGAGTAGAATAGTATAACTGGGTTCAAATATTGTACCAGACCAAAATATGGTTTCTTTGTTTTGGCTTAACATGTAAACCAAATTAATTGTGGCTTATTCAATAAACCATGATAAAACTATGCCTTAGTATAATATGCCAACCTAATAACTATATCATTCTGTAGCTGGGTTTACATATTTTCCTCTCCATTTTCCCCAGAACAACTATCCTGTGAAGTGAGTTGGACTGGGAGAGAGAGACTGGCCCAAAGTCACACAGCCAAGGAAACTCACTGAGTGGCTTTTTCAGTCACTCTCTCTCAACCCAACCTAGTTCACAGGGTGATTATTGTAGGGAAAAATGGTAGGAGGGAGTGCTGTGTACATTGTCTTAAGCACCTAAGCAAAAGGCAAAATATAAATCTAATCTATACATACACAAATAACTATAGTTAAGACACGGTTTGGGTCTGGTTCCGGGTAATGCTAAGTCATAAACCACTAGGACCTCATATCATGCTTACTGTGAACCAAACTTCACACATAACTTCATGATATGTGTCTCCAACAAGTGGAACTTACCATTTTGCTGCTTAAATAGTGTTACCCAAATTTTAAACAGAAGGAAATACATTTATGTGGTATTAATGGACTTTCTGATGTAGCATTTTTTTCCTTCAGTAGCCAAGGATAGATTTTTACAACAGTTGCTCCGAGGAATGTGCATTACCGCTCTTACAAGATGAGACTGATGTAGTGATGAGAATGGCTAAGTAGAACTTGGTGGGGGATCCAGATATAAGTGTATGTGTATATGTGTGTAGATAGAGTGAGTGAGTGAGTGAGCAGTTGTCCTTCCAGTTAATTTGCTCAGGAGTAATTACATGGCCCATTCCAGAGAACTGAGCACAGGATCTTTTCCTTACCCCATTTTTTCAAAACAATAGAAAAATCATCCCACATGTCTTAAATCTCCACTCGTATCAAGGATTTTTTTTTTTTTAAAATACCTGTGTGGAATATGGAGTTTTTCATAAGGAAGAAAATCTGTGGCTTCCTAAATATAAACTTAGTTTTAAAATAGTCTGTATTGTTTCAAAGGTAGATCATTTTTACTCAGAGGTATCCAACACTTACAGTCAAGTTCTGTAATTACTAGATTGTGAGAGAATTATTTGATATTCTGATTATAGATATGTACATTCCTACGTCAAAATGAAGACATAGACTTGTTGCTGATAGACAGCAAGAAAGCCAAGCTTTAGTAGCCTAATCCTTCTCACTGTATCCCCTGATTGTAATGTATTTAAGAACTGTCCAACCAGTATAAATTAATAAATTGTGTAAGAACTCTACTTACTTGTGTAAGAACTCTACACTGAAAGGAATTCATAGGGCTGTGGTAATTGAGTAGTGATCCATTATCTTTCAAATGGTCTTGAGAACAATGTTTGAGAATAAGAAAAACAAAAGAATGAGGGATTTATTAATTACAGATGTATGAATTACACTAGTAACCACAAGGCAGAAAATGAAGAGGAAACCTGATTGAATGTAAGGCATCTGAAACATTTTCCTCTTCGGATAGTGGAAAACCACATTTTCGTAAGGCTTTTTCCTTAGTTGGATACCATATTGATTCTATTTTTCATGATTAAGATAATATCCGGGTAACTGGTGACAAACTCTGTGATGAACAGTACTACATATTATGGCTGACTTTGGACTTTCAGATTTGCTTCAGCTTTTGCATCTTGATTGGAACCCTTAAGCCAAATTGGCACTCCAAGTGCCATGTTCTCATCCTGTGTCATCTTTTCCTTTGGAGAAGAGTGATCAAGGTGGATGTGACAAATACTAAGCTCGTAGTTCCATGCGTAGTTTAAAAAATGCAAATAGCTGCAGACAATGGGCCAAACAGATAATAAACAAATTTCAGATTAAATTTTAATTATTAAAACCATGTTCTGCTAAACCATATATTAACTGATGGAGAAAAATCTTCCTTAGAAACTCTCAAGAGGTACTTTAAAAAGGGGCATCTGAGCCTTGTGGCCTTGTCTGTTGCACAGACTGCTGTCCTTTCACCACAGGCAAGACAGAGGGAAATCAGCATCACACTTTAGACGGTGACCAGGCAGGTACAGAAAAGACAGGCCTCTTGAGATGCTGAATGCAATGTTAATATGATTGCTTTAACCTTACTATGTGCTAATTTTCTTTACAGGAAATATTTAGGGCTGCATTTTATTACTTACTAGCAAAGTCTCTAAATGAACTTGCTAAAAAATTCTTTCCCCCTTCCAAGTTCTTTGTTAGCAGGTTGGGCAACAAGTGGGATCTTATTTCACTTCCTCTTTTGGTTTTTATCCTGTCTTTATTATTTTTATAAATAACTCAAGGCAGCGAACATACCTAATACTCCTTCCTCCTATTTTCCCCACAACAACAACCCTGTGAGGCGATTTGGGCTGAGAGACCGTGACTGGCCCGAAGTCACCCTGCCAGGTTTCATGCCTAAGGTGGGACTAGAACTCACAGACTCCTGGTTTCTAGCCTGGTGCCTTAACCACTAGACCAAACTGGCCATATTTAATATTTCTGAGCAATCAATTAGTACTTTTAAAACAGCATGACAGTTTAGTCATTTGCCCGTTGGAGTTGCTTAACAGTTTAGAAACTTAATAAGTATATAAATGATAATAGATGGGGGTTTTTTAGCTTTAAGAATCTTGATTTAACAAAGGAATATGGGAATTCACATTCATTTCAGCTATACTTTGTTTTTGAAAAGGATTTTAGGGCTGCTTTTATGTTGCAAATTTGTTGAACAAGATAAATACATTTCTTGACTCTGCTGAAATAAGCCAATATATATGTAAAAAATCATGACAAAAGACAGTTGGCTGATTGAGAAGATAGAACCAAAGTTTTGACAGCTAAGAGATTCCTTGCAACATTTCCTTTCCAAATTTGATTAAACAGTCATATTTTTAAAAGGTAACATGTTCAAGTTTGGTAACAGTTCATGAAGCCTGTGGAGAACTCCACCCATTTATCTGTACAGTGTTTTTTCACCTAAAATTTAGTATAGGGGGAGATGGGCGGTGTACAAGTTTAATAAATAAATAAAAACAAACAAACAAACAAACAAATAAGAATGAGATAGAAGAATCAGTCAGGTTGATATGTTGTTCAGGATTAGAAGCTATTTTTTGTTGAATATTGACCCAACTCAAATTTTCCTCTGTTGTGAGTGAAACAGATTTCACTGCATTCTTGAAAATCTTTCAAAGGGTACGTTAGTATGGTGTTTGCCATGACAGCACTGTCTCTTCAGTTAAGAAGCACATAGCAATCAATCTGCCACTTAGCACAACTTCTTTCCCAGTTTTGACAGTCAAAAAATGTGCAAGTTCAGATGTTTTTTACTACTTTGAATACCTCCTTTTTAATAAGATGACATCAATGATCTCATCATCTGACAAGTAAAACTTCTGTTTTCTCCTTTCAACAACAGCAGAATTTTCTAAAAATAGTCAAATATTGGCTTTCACATCATACAGTCTTCCAGATGTATGGGATGCTTGCATTATTATTGATCTTAAGGACAACAGCTAAAATGTAATTGCAGACAAAGCTGGTGAATTCTTCCATTTAGATTTTGTGAAACAGAAATCAAGCTTAATTATCTGCTGCAATCAGAGATCAAAAATCTCTTTATAAATTTCTTTAAAAATGATTTATTCCTTCATACTGAGATCCAATCAATATAGAGAATTTATGCTTTAGTGAAACTTGCTGGCAAAAAAGAATTTACTGAGCAAAGCATTCATCTGAAATATGCAGAAAGAGTTTTGATTCTCTTTGCTTTTAATGTTAGTGGAGGGGGTGAATGTGTTGCCATAAGGGAAAGAAGTTCTAAGAACAATGTGGTATTGAATTCGTTGTTGCTGTATATGACAACTTTAGAATTTGCAGAGGTGATTTGAAGGAAATTTGAAAAAGGGAGGGATAAGCTTCAAAAATAAATTGTATTATGTCTTTTAAAATTTTTGTCTACAGCCAGTCTGAAGCTTTGCTACAACTCTGTTATGTCCTTATGCTGATTACCTTCATGTAAAACAAGAGGTATTGACTAATGAATGAATGATGTATGGTCTTTAGCCCTTGCAGCACTGCCTTTAAAGATCATTGTCTTTAATGCACAGAAACTTCTTTCTCTCTCACTGTCTTTATAATGCAGGCTCCTTTGCAGAATGTCAAGCAAGGATCGACACATTGATTCTAGCTGTTCGTCATATATCAAGACGGAACCATCGAGCCCCGCCTCCTTGACGGACAGCATCAATCATCACAGCCCTGGTGGCTCCTCTGACGCCAGTGGGAGTTACAGTTCAACCATGAATGGACATCAGAATGGGCTAGATTCACCACCACTCTACTCTTCAGCCCCAGGTCTTGGGGGTAACGGGTCTGTCAGGAAACGATATGATGATTGCTCCAGTACCATTGCTGAAGATTCACAAACCAAGTGTGAATACATGCTGAACTCAATGCCCAAAAGATTGTGTTTGGTTTGTGGTGATATTGCATCAGGGTATCACTATGGTGTGGCTTCATGTGAGGCCTGCAAGGCTTTCTTCAAGAGGACAATTCAAGGTCAGTGCTTGATTACCCTTTTCTTAGCTGAAGAAAACCACAGCACAATTCTGTCTCCCCCCCCCCCCCCCACTTTGTTTTCTATGAAACCATTTTGTTCAATTTGACTAGGTCCAATCATGCTTGTGCTAGGCTCCAGTGTAGTCTGTTGATAGTGTTATATGAGTGAAGGCTGCACAGTTTAGGTTGCCACCTTCATTTTGATATAAAAGTTTAGATTAATATGTCTTGTCCATAGAAGCCTTTTTACTTTCTTACCCACTCTTCTTTGGATGTGGGAAACTTCCTTCCAAGAGTTAAGATAACTTTCCAGAAAGTAGCATAACTCCTGATACCCTCTGTCATACAGATCTTGCCCTTTAGTCTATCTCTTATGGTATGTATGTATGTATGTATTTTAAAAGCATATTTGAACAACCAAGCTGACTTCAGTTCCAAAATATATTTTATAATTTAACACATTAATTTACCTCTTTGATACTAGTTTTTAGCAAATAAGCCCTGTAAGTCAGTTTAAATGTTTCAGCTAAATCTTAAATATTTTAGTCGTTGCTCTCCTATCATTACAGCAGATAAGCTTACATATTGTGCTAAGCTGTGGTTTAGCTCTATTAAATTTATCTAGTTGCCTCAGTTTCCACAAGATGCCAAGCCTTAAACCAGACCTCATAAAGAGTAGGATCACATAACACACTAAGTCAAAACCAAACAAACTGTGGTATAGCTTATCATGTATGAATCAGGTTATTGCGTGATTTCTTACATTTTATTTCCAAGGTAATTGGCATGTCCTACCTTAAGTAGTTCTGTTTATGGATATGGTCTAGCTTGAGTATTAATAGCTATGACAAGATCTACAGCTTTTCTGGCTCTGGGTACCATCAAGCAATTCTGTATGCTAGCCCAGACACCTTATAAGTAAAACTGCAGAAATATTGTGAGGACCCAACCAAGTTTTTCTGTGAGATTGCCAAAATCTCAAAGAAGACAACAATGTCTGGTGATTTCAATGAAATCTCATGACATTTTATTTCTCTCTCTTGACATCCTCATGTAAGATAGATTTTGGATTGCAGTGTGATTTTCTTGAGGATGTTATAGGTCTGTGTTATGAAAATGTTATGAGAAAGTTCTTTATTGAGTAATATGATTATATTCCATCTCAAATATGTAGAGATTCAGATTAGTCCCTTCCTGCTTCATCCATTATGATGTTAGTAAAATAAGAGAGAAGATTTTGATCTCTGCTTAGTTAAAACAACAAGAACAAAGAAAGTGTCCACCAGGCTTCCACAAAGACAAGGATGAACATTGCTAGAGGTTATATCTTTATTGTATGTCAAGAAATGGTAGCGTATATGCTACTTGAGAATATCTTAGCTAGTAAGAATGGTGGTTCAGAGTTTAAACCTGGTCAGCTCTCAAACCCTTCATGTTCTCTTTCAGTGCCACTGTCACAGAAGAGAAAACATGGGTTTCCTTTTATCTCTAGCTCTCATAGTGTCTGTTGATAATACATACATATTTACGTTCTCTGCATTCCTGCTGTCCCATTTTGGTAAGTCCACTAAGTTAGGCTAGAATTTTCCAGGCACTAACCAAGTCTTGACAGTCTAATACATGTTTACAGATTCCAGTGTATCTTTTGTACAATTATAAGTTAAACAAGAACCCAAGTGTCATCAGTCCCAGACCTCTGTATAATCTTTTTATGTGGCCATCTATCAGACATTAACCCAGAAACAAACAAACTCAAAGCAAAAGAAATATAGGAAACTCCCTTAAGACTATTTGTCCATCTAACCTAGTGTTACTTACTCTGACTAGCAACAGTTCTCCAGGGGCTTATGGAAAGATCTGCCATCAGCTGCTACCTGACACTTTTAACTGCAGAGGGTATGCATTGAACCTGGGAGTTTATGAATGCAGAACATATGTTCTGTCATTGAGCTACGATCTCTCCCCGCTAAGCTGCAGAAAATCCCTGCAGAGAACACGTTGCTCTTGATAATTCAAGCGGAGGCATCAAAAATAAAACAGAGCGCAAAACAGGTCACTATCCAAACTAGTCTGGAGAAAATTTCTTCACAGTTTTAAAATGGAAAGCCAATGACCATGAACCATTGGAAATTCATGTAAGACTTCCTGAAGAAACTTCTGCCTAGTTACCCTAGAAAGATGTTTAATCTTCTATAGTAGAAAGAAGAGCCTTGTGATTAGAGGTTTGGGAAAAAAAATATATTGGTGATTAGAATAGCCGAGTTTGTGTTGTGAGGAGGAAAAATAAAGCCCAGGTTATAGCATACTAGGGGAAGATTAACATCAAAAATACTGCATTCTCATTTTTTTGTTACGGATAAAAGGTGTCATAATATAGTGTATGGTAGAATCTTTAGTTCATACATTGCTGGATAGATTTTAAAAGTATGGAATTATACTATTATAATTAGTAATATTTTTTAGGAATTTGGGACGCAAGGTGATAAAGACAGAGTTGAATCTTCTGCTTGTTATTCCTATTTCTTTAAATATAGTATTTCTTATAGAAGAGAATATATGTAGCTCAGGGTTGAACTGTGGAGTCCTTGGTGCTCTCTGAGCTTGATTGTTTGTTTGCAGATGTTTCGTTACCCGACTATGATAATGTTTGGTTGTTTGCTTGGAGACATTTCATTACCCTGTATGATGATGTTACCTAGTTGGGTAATGAAATGTCTGCAAGCAAACAACCAAGCTCAGAGAGCATCAAGGACTCCACAGTACTTTTTATCCCCCAAATGAATAATTTGTTTCTTGAGCTGTAGGTGTTTCTGCCAAATTAATTGCCTAGATTTGGTCAACTTTTGTTTCGCTGAAAACAAAAGCAATAAACCAAAATAACTATAATCTATAGTAGCAGCAAACAGAGAGACTACAGCAAGGCTGCCTGAAGATGCATGCTTCAACCCATAGCACCAACAGTCAATATATTATGCCCCTTCCTCTTTTTGCATCTATTTGCACGATTGTAATCCCATTCATTCAAACGTGTTGCTACTCCCCTCAAGTTATATCTTGCCCCAAACTGACTTCACCTTATAGAAGAAGGAAAAATAGCAAGTTCTAAAAATAGCACATTGATTTTTGGAGCCTGTCAGTTTTATTTGTACTCACTAGTAGGTTGAAAAATGACATGCTTTAAATAAATAAGTAAATAAAATCCAAATTTTCTCTTTACCGGCAGTAGCAGAAAACATAATGCGCTAGAAATATAAGGGAGAAAGTTGTCCCTTTATTACAGAATGCTAATTCTATAAACTTAATTCTTCCAAACTCAGTGAGCTTTGGACTTGTGACATTTTATGCTGTAGTGTTTTATGCAGTAGTGACCAGTTAAAGTTGACAATAGTTTTGGTAGCAAATCATGATACGGGTGTATTCCAGCTTTTGGCCACATCAAAAGACTAATTAGATAGAACTAACACAATGATAAATAATTAGGGAAATAACGTTTTATCATGATAGCCACTGGATAAGTTCACATACCAGTTAAATCACAGTTTGTTTTAGCCATTATTTGTATTAACCATAGTTTGTTGAACATTCCTGGTTCATACATAATGCTAAGGCATAAAGCACAATGGCTGGGCTCACCCATCACTTTAGGCCCACAAGCAAATCGTATCAATGACTAGGGTTAGCTTTTGTAGCAACCTTTGGTATCATATGGTGACATTTTTTAAAATAAAGGATAACAATATTTTTTAAAAAGCTTGCCAAATGGAACAGTTCTCATGGGAGACTTAACATCTGGTCATTCCATTCTTGGACTTTAATAAGACTTGAAAGCTGTTAATTTTGGCTAGATTGTGTCAGCCTCTATCATGTCGTGGTAGCGTGTTCCTTTTTTTTGCCAGATTCTCTAAAATTAATCTATAGTTGATTGGCCAAGTGTGTGTGTGTGTGTGTGTGTGTGTGTGAAAGAATGGGCAGGCCTTCCTCATTCTAGTTTCATCCAGATGTATTTGCACAACTTTTATGCTGGTTGGCAATTGGGTGAGTTAAATTCCACCACAGCTGGAGAGCATCAGATTGGTGATCTCAGGAATGGTAATTTCGTAGGCAGGAATAACTAGAATCATAACCATTGTCTGAAATTTCGTCAGGGAGAGGGGTGCTTATCCTCTTTTAACTCTTCTGGTGAGGACATCACTTTCAGCTTGAGAACTCTGTAGCGCCAGTAATGGTATATCTTTTTTGCCAACCCCAGATTAGTGACATTGCTAGTTTATATCTAATGAAGCAATGGTAACCAGTAGCTTCATTTTCTATGCACCCATAATCCTAGTTCTTCCTAACCACTCCCATCCATATAAAATGCATAGTATATGGACATTTAGTTATTCCTGTTGTGATATTACCTCCATTAAAGCTACAGCCGAATAGCACTTTTTAATCATTGCAGATGGCAAGCATATTAGAATTGGTTTATGGCATGGCAGTCCTCATGCCCTCTGTGTGGTTGTAATTAGAAGACTTTCATTAGTTTTGTGAATGTTGGAGGAATGGAAACCTGCTTATGGGAGGAGAAGGAATTTGATTCAACAACACACATATCATTTCCCTGCTGAGATGTTAGTTCTTTGAAAATCCAAATACTACATTTATTGCAGCGTGATATAAACAGCACATGCATAAAAGCCCAGGAACACTTGAGCCAGAACAATCAAAATTTGGGGTGTATTATCCATACTACCCATCCTAATTAATTGCTGTACTGTAGCTTTGTATCAATTGCAAATCCCAGACTGTTTTCAAGGATAGTCCTATTTAAGCTTGTTGTCACAATTAAGTTAGGAAGTGTTGTCATACAGCTCATTGATTTCTACACTGGGAACTGTGTTGTGGGAGCAAGTAGAAGAGATGCTTCCATCTTAGTTGCTGCTGCCCCTTTCAACTACTGTGTATGTGATCACCCTTCATTTGTTTGCAAACTGATAGATTGGAAAGATTGTGGTGTTAGAGGAATTAAATTAACTTACTGACAGAGTTTGTTGTCTTGCACATATCTTGCTTTATTGGCTGCCAGGCAATATAGTTCTTTGTGCAAGAAAAGGCTGTGGTTCAGCGGCTGGCTAGCATTCCTAAGAGATGGGACATGGGAAAATACATTATTCTGAATCAGATAATGGTCTGCCAATGTTGTATTGTTTACAGCAGCCATCCAGATGTGTGGAAAGACATATCCCATCTTTCTCATATACCTGTATCATGTGTAAAGGGAATGCTGATAATGGTCATTCCAAACATCTGGATAGCCCAAAGTTTGAGAAGGCTGGAATATAGTAACTACCAAGTAGTTTACCAGCTTTATAGGCAAACATCTTTCCAAGCTTTACCTTGAGATGTCAAGAATAGAATTTGGTTCTTCTTGCATGGAAAGTATGTGCTGAACATATGCTAAGTATGAGACAGCAAGATATAACCCATTGCTGTGGGTCTTACTGTGTATAAGGTTGCTTCTCCCGCTATGCTAGTGTTGATTGGATCTGTTCTGTGGGAGTGGTACATTACTGATTGCTTTCATAGGGAAAAGACAAAGGCATTGTTGAAGAAACTCTATAGAATCACTTTTTCTCCTTAATTGTATTATTCATACTTAAAATTAATCTTAGTTCCAATGTTTCCGTAGTGAACTGGCCAATCGATTTCCCCACCCAGAATAGCTCATCTGTACCCTGCCAAGTGGGACCCCAACTTCAGTTGCTACCAAGCTGATAAGAGCCCAAGGCAGGGAAAGACAATTTGGTAGTGGATCACAAAGTGAGCCAAAATCTGCACTATACATGCCTATTAGTATAGTACAGATTTTGTTCACATTTGAAATCTTGTTCACATTTTCATTCTATGTATTTATTCACTTGCTTATTTACATACTATGCATATAAACTAATCCTCTCCCCATGCATTCCACATAGACACAGTTCTTGGAGCAGCACACTGGTAATAGCAGTTAGGAATATATAGCCTGTGTGTGTGTGTGTGTGTGTGTGTGTGTGTGTGTGTGTATTTATTTATTTGTTTGTTTATTTATTGCCATCAAAAGTGCTCCAAAATTAAAGGTGTTTTTCCCCCTTTTTAGGAAGCTAACATATTGGGTTTTTTTCTAAAGGTTATATTTGTAGCAACACTTAAGTGCACATTAATACAGCTAGTCCCTGGGTTAAGAATGCCTAGTTTAAGGATGACCCACAGTTAAGAATGGAGCCTATTGTAGCAAAATTCAAGTTAAATACACAATAATTTGAGTTAAATACACAATGGTTCAAGTTAATTACATAATACTACTTATACAGTATTAGACAATAATACTGCTCCGGCTTACATACAAATTTGACTTAAGGACAGACCTTGGAAATGGAACTTGTTCTTAAAGTAGGCACTATCTGTACTGAATCAAATTGTAATTGATAGGCAAAAATGAAATTGACTGGACTGCCACCCAGGTTCTTCAGGATGCTGGCAAAGACACTGTTCCCCCTTAGTGATTACCAAATTTTCCAGTATTAAATTGGAGAAGCTCTGTGATCATTTAAAACTCAGCCTCCACCCCTACCCCCAAAATTGGCTTGTTTTCCTGAAGGGTCAGAAAAATGCTATAATCATTTTATACTTGTTCCCATTCCTCAAATATAATTTCTTCAGTTTTTGTCTCTTGATTGGTGTTTTTCTCCTTCCTCTTCCTCTTCTTCTCCTTCTCTCCCTAGACTATTGAGAAGCAAAGTCCCTGTGAACCATGGAACATCTTCATTCCAATGGCTACTCTTGCCCTGATATCCAGAGTGACAGGGATCAACAAAATACAAATAAAATGCCAGAACCTCTTTTTATTTGCCTATGTTGCTGCTCTGTGGCTGTATTATGGGAGGTGTAGTCTAACACACTTGAAGGATTCAAGAGGGGACAGGCTGCTCCTAAAAATGTTGCACAGATTAGTTAGAATGACTCCATTATCAATCATGAAATGTTCCTCAAGGCATAGGGAAACTAAAGTTCTTGTTCTGGAAAAAAAAACATTTTCAGAAAATAACAACTGTAGAACTTAAGCTTGTTTCTTAGACACATATTGAGCTGTGATAATGATAATGGCAAGAAGATGCCAACCTGAACTTAGTGTAAACTGTGGATTTATAATTGCCATTTCCTATATCAGCATTAAATTAGAAGTGAATCAACTGAGATAAAATTTAGCCTTTTGGGGGTTTGGGCGGATGCCTGGTGACTGTAGTAGTTTCTTCCAGAGGTATGCTATTAATCTGTGGGTAGGGAAATCAGTCTGCCTGCATTGAAGCCATTGTAACTAATTGTTTTGTCCTCTGCAGCTGAAGAATAATGAACTTTTTAAAGGGTGCCGTGTTTATCAGTTTCTAAAACAATTTGATATGGAAACCTTCTGAATACTTTGTGATAAATATGATACGCCTTCGATCAGGAGGATAATCAACAACGGTGGAATGTTTTGTGTAAATTTAGATAAGCTTACCTTTCAAATGAGAAAAAAAAATGCTTTGTTTCCTGCCTCCCACAATTTTTGTATCCTCCAAAGGTTACATTTACACAATGCTCAGTTGATACTATCCTGTCAGGTCTAAAAGATTGCCTTGAAGAACACGAAAATCAAATCAGTTATTTGGGCTTGCAGATTTTTTTAACCAATATTTTTAAGTAAAAGAAAAGGCCATACATTGTTCTTGGCTTCAGTACAAACATGGCAGACATCCAGTGAACCTGACACAAAGTGTAACCCGAATTCATCATTACCTGATTAAATAATTCACCGTCCTTATATAAGTTTTTTTTTAAAAAAAAGTCTGCATCAGCATTTCCTTCCAAGAACACTTTAAAGAAGAAATGACAGATTTGTTTTGCCTGTCTCACCCTATTTTTCAAAATTGATTAACCAAGTACTAAACAAGTTCCCTCCTCCCTAAACTTTTAAACTTTCAGTAATGATTGTAGAACAAGTGAGATATAAATAAGCAAGCTAGTCATCTAATAAAGAAAACCCTTATATAGATACATCAAGCATTCAGGGTGCTGACCCTCGTAGCCACTTACCTGGAGAAAGTCCTGTTGAAATTAATTGGAATGGGGTATTGTATTGTAAGTCATTAATCTAACTAGAGGTATTTAAATATGTTCTTAATTGTTTTAAATATTTAAATTCTGATTGAGACAGAAGGCACTTGATGTAGATGCTACCTTATCCATGACTTTTACAGCTGAAGAACAAGTTGCTATCTGTCAACGTCCTCCCTAAGAATGTCCCCTAAGATTATGAATATGAAGTCCCTTGAAAAATCAAAATATTATTTATAAATGCTAAGTATTATTGCTATTACTAGTAATGTATATATTTACAATACATCATTTATTTCAGAAATTATTTTTTTGTTCAGTGTGTTTCAAATTAGGGCTGGCATCATCTTGCTACTTAACACATAACACGTAGGTGATGGTAAATTAAGTAATTATTATGTAAATTATTCTTTTGTGTGTCTTCTCTTTCTCATTACTAAAGAACATTTTCCCCCAATACTCAGGACATTTCCATATGCCTAAATGGAACACCTCTTTGCTATACAGTCTATCTGGGGTTGCTTATTGATTCACATTAGTTTTAATGAGCTTACTCCTTCAAGCAACCATAATGTTCTTCAGGTTTGTGCAGGAGTCTGAAAAAAAGATGGGTGCCTTTCATGAATAGTGTAGAGGTGCTTGTCTTATCCAAAGCATTATTTACTAATCAATCAATCAATCAATAAAATATCCCAAAATGCAAAAAAAGGGGGGGTTCCCTCTATCCATTGTGGAGGGTTATTGGACCAGAAAAGTGGTGCTGGCGGGTTCTATGTGGCCCCCAGGCTGTACCTGTTCTACCCATGACTTAAAATGTATGCACTATTATTCCCTTTATCTGAAGGCCCTCTGGAAATGAGGAAGAACAGATTTGCCTATTTAGCAGTCTTCAGCAATCTCTCGCTTGAGGGATGCAGTATTAGTTAAACTGGAATCAAGACTATGGGTTGGGTTCATATTTGCCCCTCAGTGAACAGAAGGAGGAAATGGGCAGGGTGACAGTTTTTATTCCCCCAGTTTCCATGCTGTTTTGGGGTGGTTATCCCTCAGTTCTTTAGAACAAGGTAGGAAATGTTGCTAAGGATAGCAAAGTGAAAGGTGAATTGATAAAACATAGACCCAATCTCTTTCCTTCAGTGCTAGCAAAACGCCACTGAGTGGCAGCCTGGATCCTGCATTTATATATTTTTACATAATATTCATGTACAAAGTATACTCTAAAAATAGAAAATTATAGTTTAGTTATGTCTTGAAGCTTCCTTCTGGGAGTGGAAAAAATCTAATAAAAACCAGGGGAACATCTGATTCAGGATGGGTTATTCTAGACAAATTATAGGGAAAATACTTTAGTTCCTCAAACTGAGGATCAGATAGAATTTAGGGGTGGATCTGCTGAAGGAAATAAAAAGCTTGAAAAGAGACACGTGTAGAGGGATGACCATAATTCCTGGGCAGAAAAGGCCACACCCCTTTTCATATACAGAAGCCAAACAGAGAGGGAGTTGAATCTTATTTTAGCTGGAGATAGGACAATATTTTCTACCACACCTGAATACTATGCCTGTTGTACACACTCACTGCTGCTTTCTGCCTCAGTGTCTGCTGCTGAAATGACCATTTCTCTCTGCCTAATGTCATGAATGGTCTACTTTTGAGTTTTTTGGAGGACCCTGGCTGGTTACATTAGAGCTGAGCAAATAAGAGTCTCGTGGGGTACTTTGTGGTTGGTAGATGAGGATAGTCTTTCCGTGCATATTGAATCAGTTGCTATTGTAATTGCACAATGAGATTCTAAGGTACCTGTTATACAATTTGCAGGAATTTCCTGAAAATAATTTTCATGTAGTGATGGAACAGTCTTGCATGTAAATGGTGGAGTCTCCCTCACTGGAGGTTTTCAAATGGGACTGGATGGATGGCTCTTGGGGGTAGTTTAGTGGGTTCCTGCACTGAGCAGGAATTGGACTATTGACCTATAAAATCCTTTCCAATTCACACATTCTGTGATTCTATGAATTGCACACATTATTTTGAGATTTTTTTTCTTCAATAGCTACACACTTCCTTGTTTATATAAGGCAAAATGCGTAATTATTTGCCTAGCACTGATCTTAGTGTTGGAAATAACCTAATCTACACTTTGTCCTTACACATATTCTTCACTAATTTAGTACTATTAATTCCAGTGATATTAACTTGAATGGGTATCAGTCAAAAGACAAAATAGGGCTTGAACAAGCTTTATTCTCATACCCTTCCTGTTTTTGGGCATACCATTCTCATGCTGTTTGTTAGCACAAATAGCATAAGTTATTGATGCAATCTATCCATGATCCAGCATCTTCTAACTAATTAAATGTAACCAGTGCTTCATTTTTTGATTTTATCGCACATCTAACTCATGTGGCACTAAGGCTTTCAACATTGTTATCAAAGCCTAATTTTTTTATTTTTCACATATACATTATTCATAGTAGCTGACTTCATTACTGGAGCCTTTGTAGTGGAAGAAATTCCTTTACGTTCTAATATGGATAACTTCCTTATCTATTTTGCCAACTTCTTTTTATCACAGAAAGTATTGATAGCCAGGATAGATCAAGGAGAATTAATGAGCTGCCTAGTAAACTGAGCTGCTCTGGAGCCTGAAATAACATAGTGTTCCAAGTGGCTTATGATAAGAGAGGTATCAGCATATAGTCTGGAAGCATATCCTCCTTCAAATACTAGCTGACTTTGTCAATTAGACATAAAATAGGAGAGAATAATATTTGTTTCTTTGTTGCCTGCCTGCCTGCCTTCCTTCCTTCCACAATTCTTCTGCCCTGTCCTTATATAAACTTAGCCACTTCAGAAAACTATGAAAATATCTCAATCTCTGTACACATAGACCCATGTGCACTCATTTATACAATAATTATAGGTCAGAGGGAATGACCTACTTTCCCTGATCATCCAAAATTCAACACCCTTTTGGAGTTCTTTTACATTTATGTGAATAGTAGCATTGTTATTCATACTGGAAAAGATCTATCAATGTGGTCACTAAGAGTCGACGCTGACTTGATGGCCCATAGTAATATCAAAGCTTATCATAAACTACATGAAGTTTTATTTCTTTTGGCACTGTTAGACAGATTGCAGACAATTTTAACATCCTTTCATTTGTTTCCTCAAGCTCATCTCTGGTTGTATTATTTTAAAGCTGTGTGTTTAAATTTGGGTGTCCATGCTTTTCATAAAGACTACAGTTTTATTTATGATGCTCTGTGGTATTTTCATTTACATGTCATTTGGCCCTCTTAATAAAATTAAAAACATTGCCCAAAAACCCAGAAAAGCACTTCTAAACATTCCTGTATTATGTCAGTTAAGTATAGAAACTTCAGGCTGACATGAATCTTACTGCATGGCATTGTCTGCATGAAGCAAGAATTTTTATTTTAAAACATCACATTGTATTTTATGTTGCTGAACTTTTTGGCTGCCAAAGTGTAAAACAAAAATTACAAATTATGCCCTGGCAGTTCAGTTACATATCCTTTGTTATTCTCTCAGTCAGCTAGATGTAAGTTTGTATTAAACTATAAATGAGAAAACTATATTGCCTGCAACCTAAAGGTGTTTAAATAAGTTTTCTAAAGGAACAGTCAGAAGATATTATAAACTGTTCTGTCGTTCTTGCTTCCTGTATTAAAAGCCTTGACTGCCAGCCTGATATTGTTCCTTGCAGAACGTTTTTTTCCAGCTACTAGCAAAACTAGGCATATTCAAATGTGTGTCATTAATAGTTTTCTCCTCAAATAATATATCTGATATTCTCTCTCAGATCCCATTTCTTTTCCCTTTGAAAGCACAGAGGGAAAATACCAAGCCATAAAAGTTGTATAAAACTCTCTCTGTAGCTGTATAGACTGGGAACCTACAAGCAGGTTTGCTTCCTAAAACAATTTGATGGCTTTACAGTTTTAATAAAAAGAAAAGAAAAATAAGATAATACAAGAAACCTTTGATCTTCAGTGTACACGAAATGTGAACTCTAATTAAAATTGATGTAATAGCAAAGGGTGCTTGGAATACCACATTTTTAGTACAAGTTTTCTTTTTTCATTTATAGAACATCAAGGAAAAAATATCCAGGAGGACTTTCAAGGACAGTTGTCCTTATTGAAGTAAGCATGGACTTCTGTCCTTTCCCATGCAATAATCTACTATAGTGAGCTATGAAACTATGGCTTATTGATCCATTCTTTAAGAAGCTATTGAAAAGTACAATGAGGGTGCCCCCCCCCCCGATCTAAAGAACTTTGCCCACTTTGCATCTGAATGCTGCACTATTCAATAAATGGCACTGCTCAATATGTTAACCCATCTTCTGTATTCTATTCAATTCAGCTTTGATCATGCTCCGCCTTGAGTGTGATGTCCAGGTTTGGACACTACACTTTAAGAAGGATTCAGAGAAATTAGAAGAGGTTCAGAGAAGGGCAACAAAGATGATTAAGAAGCTAGAAGCTAAACCATGTGAGGAGAGATTGAAGAAGCTGGGAATGTTTAGCTTTGAGAGAAGGCAGCTGGGGAGATATAATAGCACTGTTCAAATGTCTGAAAGGATGTCACCTAAAAAAGATCAAGACCTGTTTTCTCTGACTCCAGAGTGCAGGATTTGGAATAATGGATTTAAGATTTAGGAAGGGAGATTTTGGGTTTAATGTCATTAAAAAAAAACCTTTTTAATGGTAGTTCTACAGTGAACTCAGTTATTTATTCATTTATTGTATTTATATAGCTGCCCATCTCACATAAAGTGAGTTATCAATTATGATGAAGCAAAGACTAGAAAGCCATCGGTCTGGGATGCTCTAATTTGGATTCCTAGATTGAACAGCAATTTGGGCTTAGTGGCCTCAAGGGCTTCCTCAGATGTTTTAATTCTTGTCAGTTTTTGTTTGTTAACTAATTGTGTGGCTGGACTTACAGTCATCATGGTCATAGTAGATATGGAGATGAGGATGATAAGTATTCATATAAATATCACATCTAAACCTCACTACAAAAATCAAAGTAACACATTTCAATTTATATTTACTTTAGGCAAACATATTAAAAGCAGTACTTCCTTGCCAGTGGTCGGTTGTCTGTCTGTCTGTCTGTCTGTCTATCGGAGTAGAAAAAGGGCAGAATGCATTGCTAGGATTTGTTATAAGTATTCTGTCACTTGTTTCTAAAACAAAGATATTATGGTATATTTTAAATCAATTTTGCTCTACTTAATATACTCTGAGGTATATCTGTTGGATTTGGTGGAATTAAATTTTATGTAAGTGTTCTTTAGAATGCAGTTTTATTTTTACTTCCAGTGGCTTGATAGAATTGCTGTAATGTATGTATGTATGTATGTGTGTGTGTAGTTTCTTTTGCAATAGGAGATCAGGGCATCTGTGTGGTTACTTAGCCCAATCCCTAAACTTTTGATGCCACCAGTGCACATTTTTAATTGTGCTCTTCCATTAGATACTGAATTCCCTCTTAATGCATTGTTTTCACTCTAATTCATCATTTATATGTTACAACAGACAGATATAAGTGTTGCACGTGGTATTACTCCTTGTTAAGTTAGCAGTTGTGGAGAATTTGAGTCTGTACAATCCTGCAACCTGCTAATGTGATATTTAATGAGGAGACATCAGTCTGGAGAAAGGTAGTCAATATAAATCAGTGTTTACAAAGTGTGATTAACTCTGAAATATTTCATCAATGCTCTGGTCCCAGGCATACTCTATGCTAATTACTAGAATCTGTGCATGTTTCAGGGGACTTCTTCAGACTCGGAGTGCAGCAAACATAGAGCAGCAAAATTGCAATTATGCCTGGGCTGTCTCTGATGGCAATTTATGCATTTGGTGTGATGACCTCCCACTTCCCAAGAGAGCAATAAAGAGAATGCATTTTCATTAAGATACTAATGCACTTAATCACAAGGGGAAAGGGTTAGAAAGTAACAAAATACTTCTAAAAGCAAGATGGGGAAACACTGATGGGGAAAAGCATTTTTATTCTTTCCATGAAGTACTACCACTGCAGATTGCACCCACTAAATGTAATTGTGCATGTTCAAGTCAGTAAGAACACATATATTAGTCAAACAGCTAAGCTTATCTTAAAAGATACATTTCCCCTCTTTGAATTAGCATATGATATTGAAAAAGAACACAAGAAAACCTCTGTTAAAGCAGACGGAAGGTCTATCAAGTGCAGAAATTATTTTGTATTTCATTCAGTCACATGCTTCCAGGAATCCCATGAATGGAATTTAAAATCAAGAAAAGGTTCATGCTTTTTGGCTGATAATTCAATTGCATTCTGCCTCTCAAACCCATGCTGCTTCTCAACAAAATGTTACTTAATAGATATTGATAAGTCTCTTCTTCCTGAATGCATCTAGGCCTTTTTAAAAAACATAAGGCAATTATCACTATTTTATTTGATGGCAGTGAATTCCATAAGTTGAATGAAAGAATACTTCTAGTGTTCCATTCTGAGGTCTAGAAATAGAAGGGAAGGAGAAAATCTCTCTATCTTTGGTGCATTTTATATTTACTTTGTACTTTCCCACCCTGTGCATCCTTATATAAGTCCCTATTATACCCTTCCCTTAGTTACCTTATGACGATGAAGCTTTAGTGGATTTCTTTTTTAAGAATTCCACCATGAATCCTGGTCAAAGCAAGTTTGGGTGTTTCATTCACATCAAAAGCATGGGGAATAAAAGGTTGCAGAAACAAAAACTAGGTAATGGTGTTCTTCCCTTAAAAATATGGTTGGGATGAATCAGGATTGACCTTATTCTCTAAAATGTATGTGGTGGCTGTGGAGTCTCTTCATTTTCTTTAACTTTTAAAAATACAAAGTCATGCAAATACAGGTTTGCATGCTTACCTCAAGGAAACAGTTCTCTGCTTCTGCCTCAATGTTTTTTTTTCCTTTAAATTAGGAATAAATCCAGTGAATGTGAGAAAAACAGAGCTTCAGCAATCTTTTTCTCATAAATGTCTATTTCTTTACCATATTGGGGTGGATATATATCTGTGCTTCCAGGATAAACTGAGGTGCAAAACTACAGTAGAACAGTTAACTAGCTGCTAGATTAGGCTAGATTATCACTGTACCATCCTCATGTTCATCCTGAAATAATTCAGCATAGTATAATGAGAATAAAATGTAACACTGTAAACCATCTCCAATCCTGGCACAACCACCCAGAAGGGCTGGAAAGTTTTGCTTTTCTTTTTGATTAGCCACAATTTAACATTATGTCCAAAACCTAAACTCTGACAAATATTAATTGTAGTTAATAAAAACAAACCAGATTATAAACTAGATTTTGAAAGTGACTTATTCCCACTCACAATAGAAGATTAAGCAAAGATGATCTGATCACAAACTATGGCTGGTATCAAACTAAAACAAAAGGTTCTGTGTTTATAGCCAAAATAGGTGTCAGGTGAGAGATTTATGCAAATCACAGTTTGCTGCCCCTCCTTGAGATGCTAAAATAGATGTGGTTCAAGCCCACCTGGAACTCTCAGCTGAATTTCATACAGTTAATTTTATTTTAATGTATCATTTATGTGTTAGATTTATATCATTCCTTTCCTTCAGTTGTTCCTTCCTCCTTCCATTGTTCCCCACAACAACAACCCTGCAATTTATGTTGGGATAAAAAAAAAAAAAGTGATTGGAGAAAGTCACCCAATAAATTGCCATGGCTGAGAGGGAATCTCCCTGGCGCAAGTCCAAAATTTCAGAATCCTGTAACTCATTAAGTCATAGCTTTAAAAAGAGTTCCTTTCCCCATTCTAGCATCTTAGTAGTGTGCAAAAATATGGATAGTTCTGATAATATATTCTTGCGATTTCCTAAACTACTGAAGAGTGGAATAGTGTGTAAGCTGGGTCCTGCTATCACATCAGCACATCTAATGCATTTTCTTGAGAAGCAAGCAATAGCAAAATGCTTTAAAAGTTTAGGTAGAACCAATTTGCAAAACTCTGCATTTACTACATTGTGGAAAAGTGCTATATGCTAAGCAATAGCCTACTTAAAGTTTTAAGCTGTATCAGGATACATGATTTTAATATTCTGGTTTTGTAGTTTTCTTTAGTATTTAATAGTGTTTGCAAAAACAAAACAATGTGCCTGTAAAAAGAATTTAAGCCCAGTTGCTAACATTTTCAATTTCATGGTTTTCTTGTTTAGACCTTCAGTCACATTTGTGTTTTTTCTAGATGATTAACACAATTATAGCTGATATTTCTTAATGGATTCTTCTGTTTATGTACTTTAAACATTTTAGGTAACATAGAATACAGCTGCCCAGCAACAAATGAATGTGAAATCACAAAGCGCAGACGCAAATCCTGCCAAGCTTGTCGTTTTATGAAGTGTCTAAAAGTTGGCATGCTGAAAGAAGGTAAGGCTGATCAAGTCCTTTTACATAATTGTTCATAAATACTGTTAAGAACTATAATTTAACTTGAGAAATGCAATGTATTTGATGACTTTTGTGACTTACTGTTTGAAAATTCACTTTGGGATGTTATTTATTGTTTTTGAAAATAAAACCATATAATTGCCACACAGAGATGGAGAGAAATGTCTTCATTTAGTAGCTTAATGCAAGCAAACCTAATTCATTTTTCTCTGATGTATCCACTGAACATTATACTTTGATATTTGTATATTTTTAAATGCTGTTATCCAATAGAAATACCTATAAAATGAATATCTTAGGGAAAATGCTTCACACATGTTCTCAAAAACTCAGGCAATTAGAAAAAATATCTTACCAATTTTTCATGGATTATAAAAAGTATACACAAAAATCTGTTTATTAGGAGATATATCTATATCTAATGGATTAATTGTATGCAAACTGATGAGTCAATCTAGAAATGAGAATCTAAGATATGAGAAAATGAACAAAATTGTAATTCACAGATTTTATATATAAATCTAGTAATGGATGAGAAGTTCTACTGATTAAAAATACATAACTAATCTGTTAAAATTTGGAAATAAAGGAAGGATACCTTAAGCAGAGTAGCTCTAAACAGCATGTACCACTATACTACTATGTAACTTTATGAACATTTACAAGATGAACCGCCAGCAGCTGAGAAATGCAGATCACTGGATGGAGAGCCGTTTGACAAAAGTGTGCAGGGCTTTTTTATTATTGTGTTGAAATTATTAAATTAAAATTAATATTAAATTAAAAAATTAAAAAATTGAATTATGTTGAGCTGCCAGGATATGAACCTGCCCTGGAAGTGGAAAATATTGGTGTATCAAAAGAATACCATCACCATCATCCTTTCCAATTACTGCTTGGTTTTCTTGTTATTTTTCTGTAGACTGATTGCATATTAGGGCAGTACAGCCTGTATTTGAAAAGGTATTTTATGAAATACATTGCTGCAGTTGAAGCACCTGTCCTTGAAGCATCGAGTCAACTGTGCCCTCCATGAGGTCCTCTCTCCATGAACGTGCATGCACGTTTGCTTTTCTGACATTCCCCACGGACGTATTGTCTGTGCACCCCTAGTGTGCGCAAACAATTTGGGAAACCACTGAAGCAGCAGTGCCAAGCCTTCTGAAAGATGGCAGCCTCTCTACGTCAAGAAACTATCTATGCCAGTGTACTTTGCTAAGTACCCTTTCAAATGCTTTGTATAGCCCTATTATGTACAACATATAGGTAGGTCTGATTATACAGCCAATCTAAATACTGAGTCTGCTGAAGTGAGTGAAATCAGAGACATAATTTACCTCACAGCTATTAAGAGTTCATACACTTAGATACAATTCCTATAATTTTAAGGCATGTTTTGATTGTGGTTTGTCCTTCAAATACAAAAATATTGAATTACCATCTATTTTTTTCCCTATCCTTTTGGATAGTATAATGTGATCTACATATCTCCCACAGCAGATGGTCAGCATGAGATTTTTGAAATCTAGAGTTGTTTGTAGTGCATCTATCTTCCTGCAGCAGCCTTCAGCCTTTTTAGACTGGGACCCACTTTTTTCACAGACATGATTTTGATGACTTACTTCTTTGACATATAGTAGACTGTCATTATGGCAGCTCACCTTCCATTGGGCTGTAACTTAGTACTGATTTCTGACCCATCAGCTCAAGGGTCCTTACTCTATGAGGGGGAAGAAAAATCAAGCTTTTGTACTGGTGAAAGCAAGAAAAGTGAGAACTACAGATTTTAACCATTCAGTCATATACGTGTCTATTTCGAAGTGCCTTTGAACTGAGTAGAACTTACTGCTGGATGTATCTATAGAACTGCAGCCTAGATAAAAAATAGAATAGATTTAGGTTGTATTCCTCAAGGAGAATACAATTTTATCTGTTCTGCAGTTCAGGCAAATATGATGCAATTATATAGCATGTCACAAATTTCTAGTCTTAATCGGAGAAATCCATATTGAGGTATCTCAGAAGGCCATGATGTAGGTTCAGCATTTATCCTAAAATGCAGTTTGCAATGAAAATATGGTTTGATTTTCCATTCAGAAACTGAAGTTCACATTTTTTCCTCAGAACCCAATTTTCCTATGAGTGTTGTTGACTTGACAAGTCAGTATGTAGAGTCATTGCTGAGTTGGGTGGCCTTACAAATCTATATAATAAACAAACATGCGCTAACTGGGCAATAGCAGAAAAATTAGGCCTATCGCACCCTTTCAGACATACTCTTATTGGATTATACTTACTTAGAATAAACCTCATTCTGTGTATGGTTGCTTTGGCAGGCATGATGGTCCTGTGAGCCAAATCCTGCTGCCTTTAGTTTTATGCTGGAAAAAATCCTGTCTAATTCAGTGGGGACTCTGCCTCATTAAGTGATACAGGATTTGGCTTTTTTATTCAGATCTGGAGAGGGCTTCATCCATATGGAAACCCTAATTTGTTTCATGTTATGAAACCATAATACAAAAACCTTTAATGGAAGCTTAACATGAAGTCAAACACAAACAACCTCCTTAATATGAGTCCTTTTCAGTCAGTTCTTAATCTGTTTGTCCAGATGAAAGAGAAAGGCATCGTGTGGATTGACTCATATTGCCATTTTTTTCCCCTTCATGTAATAGATTTTTGTATTTCCTGTCCTCTTAGTAACTGAGCTTTGTGAAAGTGATCAACATGGATCTTTTCCTCAAGCTATTTATGCTGCTGTTCTTCTTTTATTTTGGAAGTTTGTAAATAAAAGGCATTTTGACCCCTACCTTCAAGATAAGTATTTTCACAGAAAATTCACTCCCAAACTAGAATGATTAGGGAAAGCCATAATTGGATCTCCCATCATCAAACAACAAAGCAAAATTTCACAGCAGAAAAATATAAGTGCAAAAATCATGCCTTTATTTTTCCCCAGCATGGTTGATAGCAGCTTCAAGTGGCAATTTAAGCTGGGAAAATATTGAAAGGTTGAACACTCACTGTTTAATCTCTTCGTTCTTTGGAAAACAAAATGAAATTTAAAAATGAAGTTAGAATAAGATAACTGTGGCAAAAAAAAAAAAAAAAAGTTTCCCTATGCTCCTTGAGAGGAGGTCACAATTATTTTACTGCTTTATGTAGATTCTGGCACCTGGTAGAGTGTGCCTCTGAAAATAATCATTCTTTAAACTGATAGAAATCCCAAAAACAAATAATTCTTTTTTTAATTCTATTTTAGAGTTGTTTGGAATGCAACTTTAAAGTGCTCTATCTCAGATATGTATAATTAGTTCCATACAGAGGGTTCAGCAGTTTTAATTGTCTAGTCTTGAGATGGAAGCATGAAATTAAGGACATTTCTGCCCTAGAGAATATGTGGCATGTGTAGGAATTGACCTTTATTTGACTTATTTTGTTTGGTAAGTGGTTGATTTCCAAATCTTAGCATGAATTGCTCTTTTCTTAAGTGAGCTTCAGGGAACCAATAGATTGATCCAATTTCCAGAGAAGTTGAAGAGACTCATTACAGCTTGACTCAATGTACAAGTTAACTACTCAAAGAAATATTTTTATGTTTGATAACTA
The DNA here is from genome assembly GCA_030867105.1 of Liasis olivaceus. Classification (NCBI taxonomy): domain Eukaryota; kingdom Metazoa; phylum Chordata; class Lepidosauria; order Squamata; family Pythonidae; genus Liasis; species Liasis olivaceus. The sequence goes on from CM061349.1 coordinate 285,363,261, forward strand.
AATGTGATGCTCATTAGCAGTGCTAGAAATTCACACACAAAGTTAGATACTGAGAGTACCTGTCCTAGCAGCAGAGGTTTCTTAACTATTTTTTAAATTTCACAGATTTGACCCAAACAAGATATTAAGAGCCAGTTTCAGGGGCTAACAGGAGATGTCACCCTTATTCCTTATTCAGTCTTAAGCCTCAGTGTTCAGTAAGTTAAATGCTTTAAGATTTGTGAAATATGGGCAGTCTTTAAACTATATTTAAGAAGCAAATATAATGAAAGTTTGCACTTTCTTGAAATTGAAAATATACTGCTTATTCCTGCTATTTTTCTGGTGCTTAGAAAAAACAGTAGAAGGGAGAATCAAACAGATTTATTCTTGCTATAACCCTTACCTTGTAGAACAGGATTGAGTTGCTGTGTCTCAGTTTGTTTTTAATGTATACTTAAAAAAATTTAATCCCATGCAGTATGCCAGAGGAGGCCATCTATTCAAATGTAAATCTGTTCAATTAAATTACCAGTCTATAATAAAATTTACTGTTGCAACCTTCATGTTGGCTACAGCAGTTGCTACATGCTGATGGCACAGTATGAATAAAAAATGACAGCCTAAATCTATTTATTTAAAAATAAATAGTTGCAAGATTTGAATTACTCTAGCTTTCATAAAAACATAGTATCTCCTTGTTGGAAAATACATATTGGACAATGTGGTTCTTATGTAAACATTTTTATTAATTCAGGAATTAGTGTGAACAAGGCAGAAGCCTTGCTAAATCCAAACAAGTAGACTAACAATCTGTTTTCGGTGTCCAGACAGATGCTACTGTAAAATGCCAGATTTTGACCTTTCCGTGGCAGATGTCTAAGTTCCCAAAGTTCTCTGCCAGTACTGTATAGATAATAGACCGAAAGACTTTGTATATACCTAGAATATTGCTGTTCAGTGTTCCAGCCAGCTAGGGTTGTCTTTGACTGCCAAGCAATGCTGTCTTTGAGAACATTTTGTCAATGCATTGCTATAGCACTCAACAAATCCTTCCATTTTTTTTTTTTTTTAAAAAGTTGAGGAACTTTTGAAAGATGTCAAAGTCTTAATAAATACGCTCAAATTTCATGAGACCTCAGCCTGTGGTCACAGGTATTTTGGCACTGAGCTATTACCAAAAGAGTGCAATTATAACCAGGGGCTATAAAAACAAATTTCTGAATTTTTAGACATATGCATCCACAGTGCAGTAGTAGTTGCTGCTGTATATATCATTCCCTGCTCAGCAATTTCATGTTTTCATAGTTTTTGAACATGCTGGTCACCCCTGATCTTTTCTTTTTCTGAAAAGTTTGGGTTGATTGGTTGGTTTTGCATTTCTGCAAATTTTAGGGTTCCCTTGAATCTTTTAGTATCTTTTGTGGCGTAGGGAGTAATACAGTTTGCATTCATCAACATCTAAAGCTGGCTCGGGAATTCTGGGAGTTGAAGTCCACACATCTTAAAGCTGCCAAGTTTGAAAAACACTGATCTAAAATGTCCCCAAGGACTGGTTACCTTAGTTTCCCTCCAGAAAAGATTTTATCAAAGTGAATGCCACAAAGTTCCTTATTAGAAAATTTACCCCACTACAGTTGCTGTGACTCTCACAACATGGGAGCAGGAAAATGAAAGACAAAAGTTTGTTAAATGTAAAAAAGAAAAAAGGAAGAAAAAGAGCAGTGACACAATATATACGCTGCCCAGAGCCACTTTGTGTGAGATGGGTGGCTATTTAAATATGATAAATATAATAAATAAAATGTCAGTCATGTGTTGATACTCAAAGGAGTGAGTAAATGGTAGTTATATAACGTACGTGCTATTTGGGCTTCCATGCCTCAATATACATTACCTTATTGATGGAACCCTCCAGAGTTTGTGTATTTAGTAGATGTATGTGACAGCCTTCCACCAACTGTTTCTAAGACCAGTAACATCAAATAAAGTGATGCAGGCTTACCTGTGCTCATGCATAAATAAACAGGATCAGCAATTAAAAATAGTCTGTATGAATGGGCCTATTGCCATCCTGCCTTACCCCAACTCAGATGGCAGAAGCATCGAGTGAAGAGCCTCTCTTTCTGACCTCAGTATACAGGCAAGCTGAGGTGAGCACCAAGTGCCCAGGTCCAAGCCGTATATTGTTTAGAGCTGGGGATGAGGGGAGCTGTTCTATGGCCCTTCGCCTCTTTTTATGTTGGAAGGCAGCAAAAGGAGAAAGGCACATCACTGCACACAGGCAGAGGAAGCCCACACTGCAGTTTTGTAAACACTGCAAAACTTTGTAATTTTTTTCTGCTTTAACCTCTGACTCTGTCTACCATGAAGTGCCTTTTTTCATATGCCACTGGTTCCTCAGAATGAAAGAATGCCCTATCCCACATCAAGCTGACTATGTCTGTTGAAAAAGCTCTTTTTAATCCTGCTTTAACTATGGACTAGTCATTTACACTTTTTATGCTGCCATGATCCTTTCTGTGTATTAGCATTGCTGCATCTACGGTTGCTATCTTTAATTACTTATGCTCTGCTGTCATTTGAAATCCTTGAGATCTCTCTTAGTGGCTAGCCAGGCTCATTTGTTAACTGAGGAACTGATGCATGTTCACTAATTGGATGGTATACCATAAGTTCATTTGATAATCAATCAGCACGGAGACAGGAGAGAAATAGCTCTGTTTTTGTTTATTCCTCACCATTCCTTGTAAGTCAAATCAAGAGCTCAGGATAACAATATGCAGACCTTGTCATTCCATTCTAAATGGAATACAAGATTTTCAGGTGATGTAAATATGGGCAGTACAATTAATTCAACCGGGAACACTGCTCCGTTGCCAGTTTTTCTTACTAAGGTTAACAAAAATCTGGTATGATGTACTTGTCTGAGACCACAGAGAGCAGCTACCACTTGAAGTACTGCAGAGTGCCAAATGAAAGGGAGTATCTATATGAATATATCAGAGCTTCTCTAACATACAGGCAGAAGCAGGGCCAACAGAAGATGAGATATTAAGTGTAGGAAAACAAGCAGATATTAAGTGTAGGAAAATCAGACACTGCTTCCCCAGCTATTTAGAATCCTATGCAGAATGCCTGAATGACACTGTGGAACATAGACGTTTTCTGACTGGTAATTCCTGATGAAGACTTTACACCTGCGCCAGTGTAATTAGCTGTAGAAGAGAAATCAGAAGGAATTAAATCCAGAAGCATTCTGGATTATTAGCAACAGTGAGAAAGGATGAGGCAATGCACGCAATGGTGGTGTGATTTCATCTATGCCAGGGTTGGCCAACCTTTGGATGGATGTGGGTCTCACTTTGGGGAAGAGCAAATGTGGCGGCGAGTCTGGGATTGTCAGGTTTAGCCCAGGGAACTCCAGGAGACCATGCAGATTCAATCCAGCAAGGTTTATTAGCTACAACCTCTATCAAGAATCTTCCCAGACTGGAACCAGTTCCCAGGCTCAGTCAGTAAACACAGCCTGCATTCCTCAGGGAGGTGCCAACCTCATTCTCTTATCTCTTCCCCGCGCTTCAGGAGACGAAAGAGGATTCTTCACTCCCCGATTCTGGCCTCCATAATTCCATTCCATTACAGGGATGATGCAGAGTAAGTAGAGCTGCCTCAAGCAGCTGGGACTGGATTTTTCTGTCCCTCTCCTCCGTCTTAGGCGGAGCTTTCTTTGTTTTTGTTAAGTGTGCTAAGCCAATTTAGAGACTAACGTGCTTCCTGTCTTGGAATAGTGGGAAACTACACCGCTGCATTTTGGCAATTGTATTCAGATAAGATGAAAACCACATTAAAAAAAACACGCTTTGACCATTGAGTGTCAATTCCTGCTGCATGTGACTCCAGAGCCAGTTTGCATGTCTCAGTATGTATGGAGCTTAACCCTGAGCTGTCAGTGAAATACAGAACCCTCTATATCTTGTTCAGTAGAGAGGCTAGTTACTATGTGTTCAGTCCATAAGCAGAGGTATGCATGGAAGACGTCACAAAATATTTTTAGTCATGCTCTCAGAAACCATAAGCAAACTAAGACTTTGTAAATAAAACCATCTTATCACTGTCTATGTTCTGAGGCCATGGAAGAGAAAGCTGATTTAATAACATTCTTCATAGCAAGTTCTTCTTTGCAAAGAACCCATGCATAATAGATTGCAAAGGCAAATTTCTTTCACAGCCTAATAACATTACTCTGCCAAGTAGAAAACAGAAGTGATTGTGCAAGGAAGAGTAACTCGCGGTGGCCTTCAAAAATGGAGAGGAAGAGAAAGCATAAGCTTTTAATGATATCCAAGAAAAAGTATTTCCAAATAGATAAATAAAAAGAAGAAATTTATTTCAGTGATATTTCATATCACTGAATTCTCTCCCTGTAATAAAACATTTATGTAGCACTTTTGAAATAAGAAGCTACATGCGCTTTCTATTTGAAGGGATTCTTAGTTTCCAGTAGCTGTAAAGGGATCCGGCTTTAAGTGCGAGCCCTGAATGCACAACAATTGGGTTTAACTTACACTTGGTTTGATTTATGTTTCTCTTGTAATAACAGAAATTAATAATCTAGCTTCTGATGTCCTGTGAACTGGGAAACACCAATTTAGAGAATCTAAGCCCTATTTGGTATCCTCAGATGACTTATGTTCTGGTACAAATCTTGTACTTTGGAAGAAAGAGGTGGTGGTATGGTAGAATAGCAGATGGGAACTGCTGATGCATTGCAAGAATTATTTAACATATATTTTAAAAAGAAGTGTCTGATTAAAGAGCTTTGTTTCAAATTAACCTTTAGAAAAGAAAATGTATTAATGTGGGGCAGAAGTTTCTCTAATGTATTTCTCCTTTGTGATTATTGCATACATTGTACATTTATTTTTCTCTCTTAAATTAGAAGGTGTAAGCTTCTATGGGTTCAAAAGTCTTTTTGCACTATATAACTGTTAGAAGTCCATCATTTTTAATTAACAAAAGTATATTGGCCCCTCGTTGATTTAATGAATATCCCCATTTGTTTTATATTCAGTTCCCAGGCTAAAAAGAAAATTAGCATTTTTGTCTTACTCAGGAAATATTATTCCTTAAAATATATTCACTAGAGTTAGCTCAGAGGGAGGAAAATGGGTGAACTTTTGTCCATGTACCAGAAATAGTGGCAGCTATGTCAGTGATAACTAAGGGGGAGTAAGCAACTTGGTGAAATGATGTGGGATTTGGTTTGATGTGACATCTTTCCCATCAAGTTGCAGAAGAATAAGTGCCTTTAGCCCTTTCTCTTTGGCACACAAAACACATTTGTTTCAAAATGTCTGAGATTAACAAAGCTCATCTGTGCTTTGCAAAGAAAGGCTACTTGCCTAAATTATTTTTGTCTCTTACTCTGGTCTGTGTATGTGGTGTTCAAAGCAATTAGGATTGTTACCCCATGTAGAAAAGGCATTGAATAGTCTTGGTGCAGAGAGATGTATCGTGTTCTGAGACTAAAAAAGTTACAAAGGGGGGTGCATGTGTGGTCAGGTTTAATCCCCACCCTAGAAGTTTGGCATAATTTGGCTCAACCATTCCCCAAGTTAATATAGATATATATAACCCAAATTTGGGGCAGAATTTTATTTCTTTCAGTGTGAGGTCCTGCTGGAGTAACTTTAAACCACCAATACCAAATAGTTTTCTTATAATGTTTGAACAGGCAAAGCTTTGTGATCTTGGCACCAGATCTGCTGAAAGATGTGGAACTACACATGACCTGCTCAATCAATCAAAGTAGACAGGGTATCAAGAAACACTAAAATTACAAGCTGTAAATATCACATGTGTGATCTCATGGAACTGCCCCTCAGATATTCCTTGTATATTAAGCTCTTCCTCACTATAGAAACTGTTTCAAGTAACATGTAATAGGACTAGTCACAAATGAAGCCACACTTCTTCAGTTGAGCCAACAGTCAGCTGCTTGGACTTTCTGCCAGTTTCGAGCATCTGTCATTTTCCACCGTCTGGGACACCCTTTGTCTGAGCCAGATTATGATTTTATTTGCAGTCTGCAACATGAGTACTGTGATCAGGAGCTAGCTGTCTTAAGAAAGAAAAAGAGAGAGAGAAGAGAAGAGAAGAGAAAGAGAATGCCACACAGTGCATTCTTAGTTATTGGTAGTTTATGCTGGTAGTTTGTTTTAGGCCAAATCCTCAAAATAAAGTATGATAAAAGTTAGAGCTAGAAAATCCATTTTGAAAACTGATTGCCTTCACTTGAAAACTGCTTTAATATTACTTGTTTTAAAGGGTAGAAATATTTGTACCTTGAACACAGAAAACATGCCTTTGTAACTGAGTTGCATACCAGTTTCTCGCCCTCAGTAAGCAGCAATAAAATAACTAGGTTTTTCCCCCCATCCTTATACACTATTTAAGACAATGTCATTGGCTGGCTGTTGCCCACTCATAGCCATTCTCAGTAATACGAGTGTATGTTTTATGTACATTCTACATTTTAGGTGTCAATTTGTCATCATGGATTTATTTTCATTTGTGCTTGCACAAAGTTTATATTTTATACAAGCAAAACCCAACACAAACCATCTACCTCATACTCTCTAAGCATCATAGATGGAACATACCCAAACTCTGATTTTAACAACATTAAGTAGATCACTCTCTGTGTGTATGTGTATGTATGTGTATACACACAGTGTACCAAAAGTCAGATCCCATAGGCCAGTTACAATCAGTTTTATTTTTTTTCCCCCAGAGAAAATGTTACTGTACTTAGGAATGTTCAAAGGTCACGTGTGGAAAAAGTGTTTAGAAGAAAATGGCCACCAGATCAAACATTTAATGTAATTTACATAATAAATTGTCTATGGGGCCTGACTTTTGGTACATCCTGTATATGAACAAGTTGAGGAAAACCAGGTTTATCTCAAATAAATGTATGCATTTCTGAATTAGCTCATTTTGTTTCCTCAGCCATGTTTTATGGAACAGTGGAATGATAAAAGAGTACTGTAAAGACTTATCTGAGCCTCTTGGTAGGAAGGAAAGAAACAGGAGTCATGAAATACATATCGGGATACATCGTAAACTATGCAGAATAACAACCTAAATCTTTAACTGCAATACATCTAATGAAGTGTACTTTTCTTATTTTGATCCTGCCCAAATTACCCTGAGTCCTTGGTATTATTAGTGATTTCAGGCATTTTTATGCTATACTTTTCAGATGTTAGCATGTGCAGTTGACTTCCCAAGTTAAAGAAGACGTGACAATGGTAGGATCCAAAAAGAAGTCAGTCAACATTTCTTGAGATGAAAACTTACAATATTCTGTAGCCACTCTTTTAGTATCTTTATAAGACTATATAGGGCATAGCTACCCTTTATAATTTATTTCTTAAGGTACTTGAAGAAAGTTCTCAGATATTAGTGTCAAAGCATTGGGAAGTACTTGTGAAAAGTGGTGAGCTTTGACATACTGAGCTCCCAAGCCATAGCTAAATAGCTTTAAGTACCAAGATTTTACATCTTGCTTGTGCCCCCATAGTGTACCAAGAATCTCTATCTAGCTTTAGCTTTCATGTCATTAAAAAATGTATTAAAAAGATACTGATAGTCATGTGCTACCTATAAGATAGTAGCTCTCCTATGTGGTACTTTGTCAATTTGTTAAACTGAAGATACATTATGTCTGGAGCATTGCCACAGTCTGTTAATAAACTCCCTGATTAAAAACAATGAGCAAGATCTTTCTTGACAAATTCATGCTGATTTTTGATAATTACAATATTATTTTCAAAGTGTTTAGAAACTGAACTCTTGATGATTTCCTCAGAATCTTCCCAAGTATCACTATCCAACTGAATAGTTTCCTGCACTTCTCTTTCCCCCTGTTTGAAAATAAGGGTAAAATTTGCTGTCCTCAGGCAAATGGCACATCTTCAGGATTTCTCAAAGTTAAATGGTTGGCTGTAGTTCCACTGAAAGCAGTTTAATTATATCTGAAGTGGTATTACCTGACCATGTTTATTTCAGTCTCATGCTTCAATCCTGCTCCTTTACAATTCCCTTCAAAATTTCTTGATGGAATCCATATTCTTTTGTTGGGGAGGACTGAACCAAAATTCAAGTTAAGTAGCTCTATATTTTGTTGATGATGTTACCTGTTAGCATTTTGTTGCCTTCACTGATTCCTTTCTTTTCTTTTGCATGTATCTAAAGAAGTCCTGTCCAATTTTTAGTATTCTTTGCTAAATTACTGAGCTTATGCATCCCTTCTACCAGATCTACAATTCTTTATTATCTGTCAGTATTCTTCCTTTGCAACCAGGCCCTTTTTCCATTTCCTAATTAGGTCCCTTTTCTGTTTTCAGTTTTTTCCTAAGATTTTTTTTTTTTTTTTGGTGTAGCCATATTGGCTTCCTCTGCTGTCCTCCATTTTACCCCTCATTGGAGTTATTTGCAATTGTGCTTTTACTATCTCTTTCTTTAGGAATTTCTATCTACCTTGAATGCTTTTTCCCATTAATTTCTCATGTGGTGAAATCCTGCTTATTATTGCTCTGAGTTTATTGAAATCTGCACCTTTGAAGTCCAAAATAAACTCAGTTTTAGTTTTCCTTAATATATAAAAAAATCAGTATTATATGTCACTTTTCCCACTATATCCACTTTCTTAGTTAATTGATTACTAGCTGATAGCTGATCCTCTTGCATTTTCCTCTATCTTCTGAAGAAAAAGGATGTCATCAAGACAAGTCAGGAATGTCTGGAAGGACCACGCTTGGCAGAGTTTGTCTCTAAACAGAGTAATTAAAATCTATCACTACAGCTTTATGCCTCATTTAAAGGTGTACAGTTTGCTTTTGGGAGTCGTCATCCACATCTTCTGCACTGGATGGACAATAATCACCACCACCAACAATATTGCTTTTATTGGTTCCTCTGCTTATTTTTAGCTATGCTCGCTGTAGCATTGTGAAGTTCATTCATTGGGATTTCTGAATAGAAATTGATATTTTTAACAAACAGTGCAATTCTTCCAATTTTTCTATTCCTTCTGTTGTTTTGAACAAATTATATAGTATCTTTCAGTTTTATAATCCAGTCATGGGGGTAATTTCACCAGATTTCTGTTATTTTGTTCAATTATAGTTGTCTTTCTGTACTAGGAGCATCTGTACACATCTTATGTAGTCTATCATCTGGATAACTCAAACCATGAGCTCTCAGACCAAATCTTTCCTGTTGATACCATTGTATATTAATATAGACTTTCCCTATTTTTACTGAAATTTACATTGGAATGCTTCCCAGATCAGAACTGTACATTTTTATAATTTACAAAAATTTGACTAACCAAGTATGAATATATTATTTCCTTTCATCTTGGGAAGATTTTTTTTTTCATTCTTGAACTGCACCAAAAATATTGCCCTTTAAAATATTACTACAAATAACAGTAATAATAATGGCTAAAGTATCTTCACATTAATGCTTATAGTTTGTCTGAGGGGCATATATTGAATGTCGTGCACGTAGTTGTGTTGTGCGTCTGAATTTGCACCGGACAACACAATTAATATAAGTAGAATTTTCTCTTTCTTGTTTTTTTTTTCTCCTTTCTCTTCTCAAGCTTTCTACCTTCATACTCTGGGAGTGGAGTAGCATCCTGCTGAGGAATCACTTCATACCAGAATATCTTCTCTAGGCAACCTTTTTATTATTATCAGGAAAGATTAATTTTTTTTATCCCTCTCACATTTTGGGGAGCCCTTTGTTTATATCTTATCCTTTAGGCTAGTTGACCCTTTTTCTTCCAAGATACTTCTTTGGTGCTGCTATATCCAAATCTAAATAGTTGAGATGTTTCAGCAACATCTCATTTTTAATTAAATTACTTGTTATGAAGAGTCCTTAAATAAAACTGTTTAATGAAGTTAAAAAATGCATTTGAATGCAGATTGTGAAACCTCAGTTGCTAGAGTTACTCTCAAGGGAGAACTGTACAGTCAGAAGTTGCTTTGAATTGCCAGCTAACTATCTTTCTTTTGTTGCCATTTATTTCTTTAATTTCTTGGCTTTTTTAAACCTCGGTCAGCTGGAATAAACATTTCTCTCCCACCCCTCCAGCCTTCTCTCTACATTCTAGCATGGATTTGGCTGTGACATCTGCCTTGTAAAGTGGCTTCTTGGGAATTTAAAAGTCTTTGAATGGGTTATCTGATTAAAGGGATGTATTTATGCTTTAATGCTCATCGGTAGCTCCACTTTTGACCCTATCAGTCAAAATGGAAAGGTGTTGAGAGTCAGCAAAGTTCCAGATTCAACCCAGATAACAAATGTTTAACTCCGTGCAGAGAACAGAAAATAAACGATTTTATCATGATTTCCTTTATTATTAAGAAAATGCTTCTTTTACATTTTGGTAATTGAGTTAGACAATACTCTGACATTGTTCCAAATTATTCTTATGCCACCTGTCTGTTTGATTGTTTGTTTAGACCAGTGTTTTTCAACCTTGGCAGCTTGAAGATGTGTGGACTTCAATTCCCAGTATTCCCCAGCCAGAATGGGGCCCCAGTTAAAATAACCAAGTTAAAACAGCAAAAATATTACTGAGTACAACCAGTGCAGTTGTTTCAGTTATAAAATGTTTTTCAAAGCTGGGGAAAAATTAAAGGGTTTTGCTCTGTCAATGGAAAAAAAAAATGTTTTCCTGGGAAAACATTCCACAGATTGTCTGCTGCAAATTAAATCACCTTTCCTTAACTGGCTTTTGCATAACGTCATGAGGTGAGGACACCCAAAGAAGAATGGAAGACCAAATCAGAAAAAAAAATATTCTCTTTTGGCTCATTGTTTCACTGTATTATTATTTTTTAATTAAATAATATTTGCAATTTTAACAAAAAGTTCATGGCAGAAGTTGTTATTATGCTGAAGAATAGAAGTGGGTTTTTTTCATGAAGTATGAATTATGGTGATTGATAACTATACCATTTCAGTTTGTAAGTTAAAGCTCACTTTATGGAACTTACAAAATGAATGCTGCTTGACAATGGATTGATATCTTTCTCCTGAAGAGACTGGCAACTTGATGTGTGAAAAGGATAAGCAAATAAATAGGAATGAAAGGTACTGTTACTCCAGTTTCTCTACCACTGCCACATGGGTACCTATGTTGGGGAACAGAGAAGATCAGCCAGTGCAGTAAAGAAAGGGACAATCACTCTTAAGCTAGTCTATTACTCTCTTTGTATATGTATCCCAACAATAATAAACACAATAGAAGTCCAGCTTGTGCTGTCTGTTTAGTTAGTTGGGTTTAGAGGGTCTTCTTAACTAGGGATGGATCGGGGGCACTTTGTTTTGCTTTTAGAAACAGCTGACTACCATCTGCATCTTCCAGATCTCTTTAAGCAAGATAGAAATATCAGAAAATCTTTGTTACTTCTGAGCAAGAAGACAATCAAAGCTGGAAGAGGTGGAGGAAAGCATACACGAACCAACTGTCTAACCCAGCAAAACAAATTGATCCTGTTTTTTATTTTTGGTAGATGCTGGTAGAACAAGAGTACATAGAGTGAGTGTGGTGAGGGAGGAGTAGATCAATTAATCTGGCCAAAAAATTAATTAAATTATAAAGTGTTAGTCAATTAATTTAACAATTAATGTTGTGGGAAATAGGAATAGTGATAGATCAGACATTCTTTTTTTTTTAAGGATAATTAGAGAGTATGTAAACTCTGTCATTTTTTGCAAGAGCATCAGTACATTGCTTGAAAGAGCTATAGTAATGCATTCATGGGTATTAGTGAGATTTAGAGGAAAAGGTCCAGAAGCGTATAGGCAACCAATGCAACAACTTCAATGTAGATGTTATTCCTGTTGGCAGAAATACACATTCCAAGTATTCCAATATAGTGTTATCAAGTTTATATCTTTGCTGCACCTACCCTCTTGAACAACATCCCCCCAGAAATTCTTACAGCCCCTACCCTCTTGGCCTTGAATGAGCTTAAGGACCAGGCTCTTCCACCAGGCTTTGGCTTAGTGTGTAACTTTGCCCTTTAAGCTGCAGGATGGGGTGAGTGCTTTTTTGTCTGTTTTAAATTGCTCTCTGCTCTTTTCTTAGATGATATTTGTTTCTCTTGGTTTTTAATTGTGAAGCTGCTCAGTCATTCTGGAGCTGGGCAGCCTAGAAATGTGATGAGTAAGTAAATAAATAAATCCTGATGACTGGTGGTTGTGTGTTCTCTTGCCCTCTCTTCTTGACAAAAAGATGCAGCTGTCTCCCCCTCCAGAGGAGCTGGTCTGTAACTTAGGGCCCTTCTTGGACTCATGGCTCCTGCTTAAACAGAGGGTGAAAGCCATGGCTGCAGTCCTTTGTTCAAGATTTGGTTGGAACTCCAGTTATGCCCCTACCTGAGTCATCTTGGTGACAGTAATTCATGCCCTGGTTACCACATGGTTGGACTACTAGAACATCCTTTATGTGAGGCAGCCCTGGAAGTAGCTCGGAAGCTACAACTGGTCCAGCAGGTAGCAACCAGATTGTTGGCAGGACAATCCTGCCATTGCAGAGTAACATTGCTTATGAAGTCACTGCTTTGGGCCCAATTTAAATTGCTGCTTATTACTTATAAAGCCTATTTCATCAGGCTTTTAGCTCCATGTGTTTGGTTATAGGCATCCATCTGGTACATTTGTCTGCACTTTTTTTTAAAAAAAATCTTGCACTGGTTTTCTCTGTTGATTTTTGTTCCTATTTTTTACTTTGTTGTACACCACCCAAAGCCATGAGATTGGAGTAGTTATTTTACAAATGCTACTTTAAAAAAAAAAAAAAATCCATCACCATGCTTTCAACCTTTAGGTGCTTTCTTGGATTGGGACAAGTTTTTCTAAACATTAAAGAACAAATGTATTTTGCAGGTATACTTGTCCATTTAAAAATCTACATTTTAAAAAATACATGTCAGACAACATGCATTTATCATAGCTTTGGCTGCCATTAGATCTTGCTGAAAATCAGCTTCCAATCTCCTGTTTAATACATGGAACTTCCTACACCCATATGCAAAATGCTATTAATATTGGATGAATGTAAGAACAATCAGAAGTGCAGTTTCCTATTTCCAGAACAGTATTTTCCAGAAATTGCTCATGCATCTATTACAAATTAATTGAACTAGACCTGAGGAAAGAAAAGATTCACAAGTAACATTTAGAAGGCTCTGAAAGTATATGTAATGCACATAATAATGCAAAATGGACTCGTACTGGGATGGAATCAGAGCAATAAGAGTTTGGTACTCCTGTGTTCCGTTGCACCTGAGTTAGCTGTAGCCTGCCAGCCTCTGCAAGCCCACTGAGATCATCTGTCTTGCCACCACCTTGTTCATGCTGCGTCCTCCACAGGCTCTCAGATTCTTCCGAGTATGAGCATAAATCATCCACCTGTCAAGAGACCTTGCGGCTTGGATTATGCAATGCCTGCCTTCATTTGGAGATGGTAGGAGCAAAAGATAGCTGCAAATGGTTTGCGTTCATTGTAATGCCATTCTGGCATTTCCCTTGCCATAATGAGGGATCAGGGTAGGGATGACTTTGAGACAATGGAAGTCTCGGCCAGGCTTGCTTTGTATAGGCTTCTTTAGGAGTCTTTCTTTTTCATTTTTGTTCTCTTTTCTTTTATGTAGAGGCATGAATGGCTTGAAAATTCAGGCAAAGAATAAGTTTTGCACAAAGCCAGCTGTCCACAGTGCTGTACATTGGCTGGTTGTGTTGCTTCCCTTTAGATAATCAATGATATATTTTTTGTTAAATGATGATTATCTATTCATGCTGCCTGTGCTAGAGCTTTTGTAATAGCAAGTTTGCCTTCATTTAGCTTTTTTTAAAATAACTGAATTTGCACTTTCTTTTGAAGTAGGCCATATTGCTAGAGAATATGGAATATGACCCTTGCTTCAACCTCTGCAGGTGCTCTGTTAGGCACATGGTGCTTCCAGAAAAAAGAGGTCCTCCAGTTGCTACATTCCCTAGGGACAGAGCTGTGTGCGCTCTGGATAAGAAATGTACAGAGTTGTTTCCCGCATTTCAATAAACAGGAACTAGCTTCTTCCTTGTCTGTGCGTGTGTGTGAAAGAGAGAGAGAGAGAGATCTCTGTATGCTTCAGCTTTGGCCTGTACAAAATTTGCTGCTTGTTCATACCCCACCATATTCTAACCATCACTTTATATCCTTTTAAATTTTATAAAATTTAATAAGTTAGAGCAGTTTGTATTTAACTCATTTTTATCGGATGCATCTAGCTCATTTTCTGCAAGTAATAACTGCACTGTGGTTCAAATATTAATTTCACTATTTTGTGTATATGTGTGGGACAATATATAGTCTGTTATGCTTCTCATAATTTATTTTGTTCCTTTTAGCCATTGGAAGCTGATAGGAAGAATAGATTGTCTATTATCGTATAGTTGGAAGAGGCCACTGAAGGCATTGAATCCAACCCTCTGCTCAGTGCAGGAGTCCAAATTAAAACATTCTGGTCAGACAGCTCTGTATCTTTTTAGCCCTAGATTTGGCTAGTAGATGGACTCTCCCAAGTAGTATATGTTTTTAGTGAAAGACGAGAATCTGAAATTGCCACTGATGTATCCAGATAGAACATTCTGTGGTTTGGCTTGGATCAACAACCCATTCCTTCTCTTAGCAGTACTGATATTCTGTACCAGAAGGATCACTCAACCATTCAATAAACATACCACTATTAGAAAATATATTTATGGTTGTTATTTTATTAAATTTGGGGTTTTAACTTGCAAACCAGAGATCCAGAAGTCTCCCACCCTGATGATATTCAGGAAGCTATTGAAGACCTGGCTATTCTCCCAGGCCTTGGGGTCGATTGAGAGTGGAGCCCCTTTTGTTTATATGTCTGTCTTCAGGCCACTTATGATTTTTCTTTCCTATTTGGGCTTTTTTTTTTTTTTAACTGTAAGCCACTCAGTCATTGGGAATCAGGCAGCCTCCAAATTGCTAAAATAGAAGAATCTCTGCTTTGTGTCATAAAGTGGGAGATTCTCTTGCTGCTTAAACTCACCCTTCAGGTGATCAGATTGGGATTTTAAAACCATCCTGATGCTACTGTATCTTTTTCAAGACTTGAGAAAATATTGGGAGAGAGAAAAATAACAAATATGTAGAAAAAATAATAGAGCACCAGTTTGGTATAGTAGTTAAGGCGCTAGGCTAGAAATTGGGAGACCATGAGTTCTACTCCCACCTTAGGTGCAAAGCCAGCTGGACCAGTCATTCTTTCTGAGCCCTAGAAAGAAGGCAAGGGCAAACCACTTCTGAAAAATCTTGCCACGAAAATTTCAGGAACTTGTCCAGGCAATCACCAGGAGTCAGCATTGACCTGAAGGCACAAACGAGAGAGAGAGAGAGAGAGAGAGAGAGAGAGAGAGAGAGAGAGAGAATGAGAATGTATGTCTATGAGATTGAATGTAGTGTAATGTTAAGGTATTGGACTAGGAGCAGGGAGATTGAGGCTCTAGTTCACTCTCTGTCATGAAAGCTTATGTGGGACTTTGGGTCATTCTCTTTCTCTCTCAACCTACCACATAGGGCTGTGGGAAAAACATAACTGAAGGAAGTATTATGTATGTCACTCTGAACTCCTAAAATGAAACATGGAAGATAAATCAAATAATGTGCTAGCATAAAAGAGCACCTAGAGTATCTTTTTGTTTTGCTTTGCATGTAGAACATCTGACATTCAGTACCTAGCATCTTCAGGGGAAATTCTTCAGTCTGAAATGGTGGAGATTTAGGAGGACAGCCTGTCAATTTGGCTAACTGCAGATATGTGGACTTCTGTCCCCATAATTCTCCAGCCAGGATGGTAAATGCTGAAAATTCTGGAAGATATTTACCCCTCTGAGTGCATTCAGATTGAGTGCATTCGGGTTGTAGAATGTTTCCCATTTGGCTTTAAAGCTGCCCCCCACTTTTGAAAGTAATATTTAAAGTTGCTTCCATTGAAGGCAATCTTTTAAAGTCTCCTTGCTACCTGATAAACGCAAATATGATTTGCACACTTGGGGATATATTGAGTATAGCTGTCGATGAGCAATTTAAGGTAGTGATACAGTATGCACAATTTCAAATACTACGAATATAAGTTTGCCTCCCCTCTTGGTAGCCAACCAGATCTGTCCATTTTAACCACCTTATTTCCCCATGCTCTCAGACAACTATATGTATGTGTATGTACTGTATATGTGTATGTATGTGTGTGTGTTATATATACATATATATTACATTACAGGAATTCATGAGGTCCAAAGAAGTTTGTAGAATAATGTAAGGTGGTTGTTGTAGGTTTCTGCTGTAAAAAACTAACAAGACTATGGTGTTTGATTTTTTTTTTTAACTTTGGCATTTACTGCTCATATATTAATGTGACATATAAAGTTGCAGGCTCCTATATATTCCTCTTTGTCTCTGTCTCTCTCACACACACACATACATAAAATCATTGTGAAAATATTCCTTTTTTTTTTTTTTTTTACAAAAAAGACAGACTAAACCTGCTATTATTACAAGACCAGGGAGGTGGGGGGTGGGAACTATCTGTATCAGCAAGCTGTAATAAAAGTTACACTGAGAGGTGAGAAAAGAATCTTCTAAAATTGGTTCCCTTGATTTATTTCCCCTTTGTAATGATAGTCCTGTCCAGTCCTGGTCATTGCACCAATGCACTGAGTGTCCCAGAATGATCTAAAAACCATTCACAGATTGTCAGTGATATTGGTGGTAGCTAGACCGTGGATTGTATTGTACCATGGCCTGTATACCAGATATGAATTTTGACTCTGCTGAAAAAAGGCCTGTATATCTATAATTCCTTTCTCTCCTTCTCAAGGGGAATCTGTATAATATCCTGATAGGACCACACAGGGAAAAAAAAGAGGAATTTTAATAGCAAAACAATGAAACCTGTAAGCAATGGAATGTGAAGACAGTGATGTTCTCTGAGCTTTGTTTGGCTTTGATAACACACCATCTGTCATTAGTGTTTTAGTGTGTCTCTGCTTTAGGGAGCATCTTTGGTAAATTACTCTTCAGGATCCCCCTTTCCTTTTATTGCTCTTGGTTTTATGTTTTTTAAAACATTATTTGTACTTTTTTTCTTTAAAAAGGTGGGTCATTTCACAATATAACAATTCAACACAACTGTGACATAATCAGATGTGTGTGTGGGGGTGTATCTCAGCCTTCTATCTATGAAGAAATTAGATTTATCATCAGGAGGAGGAAAAAAAACATTCTCTTTTCATCTTCTGAAAGGTGCTTTTTGACAGACCCTTTGCAGTGGACGTCATGCTCACAAAACATCCTGTCATGGGGCTATTTGAATATAGTGACAAGCTCATTATCATGTTGGAGGCAAGTGACAACACCACAGACTAGTAACGGACAGGCTTGCCAATCAGTTGTTGAAAGGACTGCTGTTGAAATGGAGCTTTTTTGTTATAAGAATAGTTGTACAAATTGACTACATTAATTCTTTTTTATATTTTATTATACCTTCATAGACTGTAGTTAGGGGTCTGTCACTTTTTGCATTATAGAAGGTTTCTTAGTCAACCCCCCCCCCCCCAAAATAGCCCCATATATTGGATGGGAGGGGGAGAATATTTTACATGTGAAGTATATTGTGGAATTAATTTGTATATTTTATTTTAAAAAAATACAGTTGGGATATAACTAAAAGGAAATAAATGTTTTTATGCCTATGAGGTTTTATAACTCAAAGGAGGAAAAAGATCTAATCTGACAAAGCAGACTGTAAATTCGGAACAAAACTTAGCATGTTAAATACATCCATTTTTTTGTTGCAATCAGGGTTGTTTTGTGTGCGTGATATTAAACAGATTACCCTTGATAGCAGAAGTCTGGTAAAAAGTAGCATGCAAGCCTATATAGACAGTGCAAAGCTTCAGAGAGGTACTTTGCTGGTGAAGGTTCAAAGTTTGTGCTGCTCTGAGCCCTCATCCAGTCATTCCAACAGAGAGAAGAAGTTCTGTGCACGAACAATACATCCACAGAGCTACCTCGTAGCTACTAGATTTGCCAGATGAGGTCTGGAAGAGATTTGAATTGCCTTGAAAAGCAAATTGCCTTGCCTCCATGCCTGAACAAAGCAAATCTCTCTGTCTTGTGGTGCAACATGTAGATATCCTTGGGAACAAGATCCATTGAATGCTAAATTTATTTTAAATAACCACAAGAACCATTAATTCTGCAACTTTTAGTCATTGCCATTACTTTCTTACTCAAAAGTGTTCTGGGATTTAATTGAAGGAGTGACTCCTAAAATACTGTGCCACCAAATTTAGAAGTCCTTTAGCATATATGCCAATAGGTTTTTATATTTGGTTAAGAGTGACTGCATAGATTATTGTGTGTGTGGTGAGTACAGTATTCCTAATTTTTTAAAAAGCTAGTAGAATTAAAGATTTTAGTGAGCTATTTTTGTAATTTATGGCTGTTTAGTTCATTTGTTCTCTAAGGCTGCATTCAAAAGCATATGCAAGCATCCAACAATTGTCAAAATGACAACATGAGTGTAACAATAGTGCAAGCTCTGCCCCTTTGTGTATGTTACTTCATGAAATGTACAAAAGGGGTGGAGCTTCTTGACAAGCCCTACACAATTGGGCAACACCAAGGAAGCAAGAACTACACAGAATTAATAAGGTATTTTTAATACTAGTCGGGAGTAAACATAGTATCTTGGAAACAGAATTTTCCATCCTCATTTATAATTAATTAATTATGGTGGGGTCTCTTTGAGCGATTTGAAATGTTTCTTCCCAGATTTCCTTCTACTGGGGCTAAGTTGTCATTTTTGAGGGAAGTTGTCAACTAACTCATCCACTATCTCTTGATTGTTTGGGTCTATCTTCCATTTCTTTCCCAGCCTCTTCAAAATCTCTCTCACTTGTGTTATACAGTATGACACTCATTTGCTATCCCCACCCATGCACCTGCAGATATTTCTGGCTGCATTATAGGAAAAGGGGTAAGAAATCAAGCATCCTTCCCTAACATTCTTCAGATGCCTAGCCTACATCTCCCATCAACTCTAACTCAAGTGACAAGGGTTGGTGGACATTGTAGTCCAAAATATCTGGATGATATTTCATTTAACAAAACAAATGATGACTGTGAAGCTAAGTTTTAAATGGAGCATGAGTCAATTTAAAAATGCACATAATATAGGTAGTCATTGAACAGCAACTGTTCAAAGTTACGGTGGTACTGAACGAAAGGTACTTATGATGGGTCCTTGTAGTTCCAGCTCTCACAGTATCCCCATGGTCACTTGATCACAATCTGGGTTCTCAGTGTCTGGCTCGTGATTACGTCATTGCAGCGAGCCATAGTCATGTGATTGTGATTTCCGACATTCCCTGCCAGCTTTCCACAAGTAAAGTCAATAGGGAAGCCGGCAGGAATTTGGAAGTCATGGTCATATGAGGTCCTCGCTTAAGGACCTGCCTTTGATGATGGCAACCAGGACTGCTGGAATTGCTGCCGCTAAATGACACAGTTACATGATGTTGCACTTTAGGACTGCGTCACTTTGCGATGGCAATTCTGGTCCCAATTTCCATCATAACCCAAGGACTACCTGTATTTTAACACTGAAATAACATTGTTCTCAAAGCTTGCCTCAGAAGCAACCAACAGAGAAGCCAAATAAACCTTTCTTGCGTGAACATTCTAGAACCTGGGTATCATCGTTAAAAACATTCTGTACTCTCCCACTCTAGTACCTTTCTCAGTGAGCGAAGGAGAGAGGGGACAATCCGCTCCCAATATTGTGACATTCAGAAGCAGGATTATTTGGGGAGAACACTTCTCAGTGTTCTGAGGTGAAGAAATACCTTCATTCCAAATTCCTTTCTTCACCTTTTTTATATGCAAGTTTATTCTTTTTTACCACATTCAAATGTTCTAATAACTGTGTCCCCAGTTATCCTGGGGAGAGGTAATTCAGATCTCTGCTGGTTTCATCGCTGTTTAGTAGCTTCCTTTTCTGTAAGAATCTTTCCTAACCTTTCATTTCTGTAAAGCAACCCTACTTAAAAAAAAAAAAAAAAGTATAATGGGGCGGGGGAGATCATCAACTAAGTATTAAGGCACCTTATTTATTGAAGGCTGGATATTATGCTTAGAATAAATGACTATTCTGCTTCTAAGAGATATCTGTCAAAATGATTGATATGCAACAGCATTTTCTATCTTTGGAATCTACTTTTGGTTCAGCTGTTGTGAATCAATTCATTGTATGAATCCCATTCTGTTATTATCCAACAAGGAGATGAGGGTTTCTTCTGGTTTTAAAATGTGACCTTCCCTTTGGTTAAGAGAAAAAAGAAAAACATCACACATAGACCTGAAACAGAAAGCTCCTTGTTTTGAATTTCTTGTTTGTGTGTGTGTGGCTTTGTAGTTATAATTTCCAATATGGATGGGAATGAATTTAGATTTTAGCATACTATTTATAGGGTAATCTTCCCCATCCTGATGCCTCCAGATAAGTACTAGTCCTACAATGCCTCTTTTGGCTGGCTATTCTCGAAGTTGTAGTTCTACCAAGCTGCAGTCACTGGAAAGGACTTGATTTGAATAAGTCATCCTACTCTTGAATATTTACATAATGCTCAGAACCTAAACAATGATTCCTATGAAACAATGCCATAGCTTATAATTCAGGTAAGGACTGCATAAAGATATGGAAACATCTCATAAACTTTTCCTTCCACCATGCAGATGTTCTTCACTGAGTTCATATTATTCCCTTTTTGAAAGAGGAAAAGTGGTAAGAATTGAATTCCATCTGTTCTATGCTTAGCCAACGCTTGAGCCACTCTCAGCTTGCCTTTCTAGAGTAGCCAGTGGCTGAATATATAAACCAATGAAGCTTGCAGTGTACAGTAGCTGAGAAGGGACAAGTGGTAGGGAGAAGAATGTCCGATTAGATTGTGTTAGATTGTGCTGCTGAAGGGAAAGTTAGTATACCTGAGTTTTTTCTTAAATTTTCAAATCAAATATCCTATAGAGCTAAGTAATTAAGCTATGAATCAGGAAGTCTCTAGTTCAAATTGTAGTGGCTAAAAGACTAAGCTAGAAATGGGAAAAAAAAAAAGTTGTTGGTTCATTTAAGTTTACACTCGAATAAATGTGTGGATCCTTAAGTGGCCATAATATTTTTTCTGTGTATGCTTTGTTGGTAGTCACTTTTTGGCTGTAATGAACTAGGATGGCCATCTTGCTAGAAATTGCAGGTGAACAATTTTATTGATTTTTCAAGTATTTTTGTTTTTTGTCTTGTATGCAATTAGTTACAATGACTAATTTACCTAAGGAGTTTATTTCAGTTCAGATTATACTCCATATAGCTGTTGCATCTTGGGCAAAATGAATGATTTGCTAAAAATGTGAGATGTATATACAGTTATGCTCTTAATCTAATAATATTGGGAATCTGTAGAAATTTTGATTCTGTTTTAAAAGACAACACCAACCCGTTTTAAATGGTAACAACTAGGCTACAGGCAGCTACTGCAGATTTTTCAGAACATCATGTGATCTCCAAACCTTGCACTGGTTAGCTCCCTAGGTGCCATATTTTGTACCAGTTGCAATTTATGGAAATTTCAAGAGTAGTCCCATTGAAATTAATGGAAACGTTGGAAAAACACACATGTGAAATATCCATTGATAAAAAGGACCTTTGACAAAACACACTCCAGCAGCATTGCTGTCATTTAGGGAGCCAGACAGCTAGCCAGCTGTGCTCTTTTCCATTTTATTTTCAGACATTCCACTTTTCTATTCCCATTCTGCCAAAAGACTTCCATCCTCTTTGGCTTCACTTCCCTTCATAAGTTCCCTTGCCCCCAAATTTCTTCCATCCACATTGGTTCTGCTTAAGAGTAGAACCAGTGTACAGGTAGTCCTCATTTATCAACCACAATTGGGGCTGGCAACTTAGTCATTAAGTGAAGAGGTCACTAAGTGAAAGATTTATTTTACTTCAGCTTTCCTTTGCTTTACAGACCTTCAAAGGTCATAATGTGAGGGCTGGTTGCAAAGTTACTTTTTCATCACCGTCATAACTGCGAATGGTCACTAAATGAGTCAGTTGCTAAAGGAGGACTCCCTGTAGTACATTGATTCTGCGTAATAAGCTCACAGTATTTCAATTTTACCATGCTATTTTTCAGCATAGTATACTCCATACTGAACATAATGCAGTGCAGTGGTTTAAGATATTGGAATAAGTTTGGGTAGACCCAGGTTCATGTCCACTAGCAATCATGGAAATACATTGGATGAATTTGGCCAGTCACTGTGTCTTAGCCTAATCTTTCTTGCAAGGTTTTTGCTATGGGGAAAAATAGGAGGGAGTGCAATGTATGTTACCTTGAGGGTCTTGAAAGAAAATAAATATAAATCATCATGATCATGGCATATACCACATAAATACCAAGAACATAATAAATCAGTGCATGAGTTCCTTCTGTATTCAATTCCCCTTGGGATTTTGAAGCATTTCTGCTGAACACTCAGAAAGTGAAAAGTGTTTAACTTTGATAGGAAAATGTCAGAATCTACAGTTGGTAAAAGAAAACCTCTTATTTGCTTGTTCCATTACTATTTTCTCCAAACACAAAATACTTATTTGGGTAAGGAGAAAGGTACAATAATAAGCCTAAGCAATGTCTTACTTCTCATCAGGAAAGGTCAGGCTGGTCTTTTCTTAATGCATTTCCACACAAGGATTCTGTACAGGTGGAAATCAGTTCTCTGAGATTCCACAACATCTGTGTGCTGCTCAAGACCTAAGCTTATTTATTTCTGGCTTAGCTGTGGAACTCAGGATGGTGAAATGATAGTGTGCTCTTTTCTCAGGATTGCACAATTGACAGAAGAAGTAAAGATCGTGCACCATCTTTGGATTGCTTTGGAATGAGCAGGGACTAGAAGGAGGGTGGTATAGAAGTGCCCTTAGCTGGAATAGGTGCTCAGGGTATGATTCCCAGCCAGGATTCTGGATAAATGACTGCCAGGGTATGGTGGAGTAACTGAAAGGGTGCCCGATTTGTAAGCCCTATTTCAAATCACGGTCTCTCACTTCTTCGTCTAAAAAAGTATTTAGCGCCCAAAGGCCACTCTGATGCAAAGAAGCTGATACAATCAGCAAGAACAAATTGAGCAAGCTCAAATATTCACACTGAGACATTTAGAAGCATTGCAGACATTGTTTATAAACGAAGGTTCTCTCATTTAATGCTGCAATTTAGTTTGTAATATTTCAGCTTCATCTTTCCAAAGAGAAACAATTATGCTAATACTCTGTTTTCTTCCTGAAGTATTCCTGCCTTGGCATGAGAGTGAGTAAGTAAGGTTGCTCTTGTCTCAAACAGCATTTCTTCCTAACACCACTCCTTGCTGTGTATTAACCATTAAAGACATATGACTTGCACCAGTCAAGTGCTCTTAAAACTGTTGATAAAAACAAGCTGTATGTGCCATGATCACCAAGCACTTTACATTCTAATTTTGTCTGTATATGAAGGTTGGGTAAATCCAGTGACGACATTAATAATCTTTCAGTAGCACCCAATGTTGGATGTGGCTGAATCCAGCAGCTAAGGATTCCTTGAATCAGAATGTTTTGCTGATGGACATGTGTTCATCACTGTACATTAAATTTAACCTGGATTTGGTTCAGCTTTGCTGTATGATATAGCATTCGTTCATGCAAACTGTTTCCTCACCACCCCCTGCCCAGCTCGGTCACTTTCCTACTTAAAAATAAGTAAGAGCAAATGAGTTGGCATTTGATGTTAACTGGCTTGTGTCTGTATGATAGCAGCCAGCTTGCTCATGATATGAGTGTTGTTGCTATTTCCGTAGACATTAGGTATTGCATACACACAGAATAGTACAGTCTGAGCTTAGTGTTACAAATCATGAGGCATTTTGTCTATGTATTATAAATGATGATGCCTATTTATAAGCAAGACCAACAATGGTCACACTGTATTGCCAGTTCTATTAGCATTTTTACATATTCGGTTTCATATTTGTTGTCTTAGAAAGAAATGGAGGAGAACATCTAAGTGTGGGAAGCTCTCATTAATTATTCTATAAGGTAGTCATAGACCAACTGCACAATGATATGTATTTAAATCTTTAAGCATATATCTATATCTCTATCTCCCCTAGAAGCAATCAGTATCTACAGTTTGTGTCCAAGATACACAATTAGACTGTCATAATGAACAAGAAAGTAATAATAATCCAGGAGATTTGTTTGAAGAAGAAGAAAAACTGCAGCAGGTTTATTTAAGCTGCGTGGTTGATAGCTTTTCCTCTCTTCTGTTTTTATTTTCATTTTTTTTAAATCTCTGCCCTGATGTGCGAAAGGATTTTTGAGGGATGGAAATGGTTTATCTTTAGCCTGGCATGTCTTTGGTGGACAATTTATTTTCATTTTGAGGGAAGGAGAGAGATGTTTAAATTCATAATATTTTTGCCACCTTGCTCTCCCCTCCCATCATGCTCACAGCCAAAGGTGATAGCCTGCCTCCTGTCCCCTGTGACTAGTAGAGGATCTGCATCAGAAGAAGGGAGGGGCAGAGGAGAATGGGAAAAGGAAGGAGTGAGATCAGCTCTGTGGTTTGTGGCATCCTATAAAATCAGAAAGGCCTTTACAAAAACAGGAGCCAGACAGAAATCATAAAAGCTAGTAATCTGTTCCCAACATGGGCCAGTTGGCAACCTTGAGTGATGGTTGTTTGTCATGACAATAGGCCTGCAAAACCAACAAAAGATTCCCAGTCCATTTTCATAGGTAATCACTGGCAGCAAAATACTTCTGTTAATATTTATCATTCCTTTAGTGCTTTTGTGGTTTGCCTCATGTCGAACCGCTCTGCCCTCTTGATCTTTGCAGCATAAAAGGAGTCAAGACAGTGAATTGTCATTTTATTTTATTTTATTTTTAAAACGAAGTGCTTTTTAATGCTTTCTCTCCCCCCCCCCCATTATGATAATGAATCCTGATAGATAATAAATTTGTTAACATTTATGGAGGTTCTTTGTGCACAGCATATTTACAATTAGTGTACAGTTCAGGCTCTGTGTAAAATATAATTTTAACAGGACAAAAGGGCAGGCTAATTCTCAAAGGGAATTGTTAGCAATTGTTACATGGATGGAAAATAGCACTGATGGAGGTCCTCCATTCTGCTCTGGAACAAGAGGCAGTAAGAGCGGACATACGTTCCGAGGGTGTCCATGTTGGAAGTGTCTCATATGATAGCAACTTGGGATATAGTATTGTAGCTAACCTACAATCTGAAGAACAGAGTCCAACTATAGCCCATACCAAGGTTCAGCGCTTCTAAAAGATGACTGACCTTCGTGGGCTCTGATGATTCCCAAGCCTTGCGGCACTCCTTTGAGGCTAATTTTTTTTTTTTTTGGCTGCCTATGTAGACTGCATCAGAGAGCCCTCCTGACAGGTCAGACATCTGCTGAGGCTTTGCCTTTATTATGCAAGATTAGAAGAATGTAGAGTAGCTCCTGGGCTGAGCTTTCTGGTTTTATAACTGGAGAACAATAGGGTGTTGACAGGCCCTCAAGCATGGAGAGACTATAAGGTCTATCATGATAAGGATGCGGTGATTTGCAGAATTTGGACACTTCCTAAACATTCCCACCCATTCACCCCTTATGTTATCTGTCTAAAATATTCTAAATGCATGTTACCTCTTCCCCTCCTAAAGAAGATTCTGAAATTCCAGATATTTAAATGCAGCTTGTGGGTTTTTTTAAAAAAAGAGGATATATCACAATGAAACTGGACAGCAGCAGACAACAAAAAGGAAAAAAGATGCACAAAATACATTTTCCAGTTTTGGAATAAAGCACTCCCTAATATGTTATAAATCTCAAATGCCTTAACTCTGCATTTACTTTTGAAGTGTCTCCATAATAAATCCTACCCATCCCTCCTCCAAAGTTTTACAGTTGAGAAATTTTATATGCTGCTTTATTCTGTGCAAATAATGATGCTTCCATTTTAATACCCTGGGGGATATAGCTGTCCATTCAAAGATCAATGGTCACTAGAAGTCTGAAAACCTTTCTGGATGAGATCTTTGACTGCTTTGAGGTAGATACCTTAAAAGGTTAAAAGAATGCTATAAATTCTTCGAAGGCTTAAAGGAAGGGTTGTTAACCTTGGTGATCCCCTATTAGATATGTTCTGATATCTACTAATAGTATATTATTTCTTATTCCAAGTAATACACATTTGACAGAACCTGTAATCACACACATACATGGATATATTGTACATGGGCATATGTTCATTGTTTGTTGCTGTCAAATACAGAGTTTATATCGGTAAGGTCTTAGAATAGCATTATCCCTATTTATAGTACAGAGTTATTTGATTAGAACTAATGTGTTGCTTTATTCTTCTCCACTCCTCCTCCCCCCCTCCCGCTTTGTTCTGGCCTTTTGCTAGTGTGAGCGTGTTTTCAACTAATACATTGCAATCTGTTCATGGTTCATGGATGGCATATCAGGAAGCTCACCCATTAAGCTCAAAATAAAAGGAAAGCTACATTAGGTAGGGTTTGCAAAACGTTTAAGCAAATCATGGAGGCCTTTTAATTGACCCAGTCAATTCTTAGAACAAACTGATCAACAATAACCTGTGTGGGAATGGCTTACAACAGTGATAACTGAAAAGATGTATATTACATTATGTTGATACTGACATGTAAGCAATAAAAATAAATCCATTTAAAACAACTAGTTTTAGTTGCTTTATATGTTCTAGCTGTCATCCCATCAAATTATAAAACTTTGAGGCTGGGCGGAGTAGATTTGAATTTTAGTGTTAATGGCGTTACAGGGCTGTGGAAGAATTAGCGATATATGTTTGTGAGCTTATGTGTATATACACGCACACACACACATGCACACACACATATAGACCTACCTACCTACATATATATATTCATTCAATTCCCATGTTATAGCCGATGGACTGTATTCCTTGAGATAGAATTGACTATTTTCATTTAAATGGACTTGACTCTAGCAAATCACTGTATTCAAATGTCAGGGTAAAAAAAGAGGAGGAGGATGTCACAGAGGGTCACAAATTATGTTGGATTTTGACAGATTGTAGCCTTGCTTTACAAGAGCAGTAACATCTCATTTGTCACCGTTTGATCTGGAAGTGCAGGAATAAGAGCGGAAGGCCCTCCATCTCCACCGCAATTTAATCGCTCTGAGGCCTGCAGTGTCGGCTAAAGCCACCTGCCCGTGCACTGTACTGCTGATCTGTTTTAATTTAATCATCCGTCAGCTGGGATGAAAGCATAAATTGTCTTCCTTTGATCTGCAAACAGTGTGTTTTTGTAAAGCAGGGTGCAGAGTCAGGGAGACAGGTTTTGCATTTAGTGCAGGACAGACAACATGAGCTGAAAAGGGCTTGTAAGTGATATTTTAGTGTAGTAGTTAAACAGGAAGTTGCTCTTTGTGTAAACTGATACCGTGATGCAGGTTAGTTGGGGAAAAAGCAGGCCATAAGTAAAGGAACGTATTGATTAATAACTTATCAATTATTCAGGTTTAAAAGGGGAAAACAGAATATCTGAAACCTCTTAGCACTTTGTCAAACTTTAACTGTTTTGCTTCTAGAGAGAAGTTAAAAAGAATAGATTGGGATAATGGTATTTAACTGGGCTGTGCGAAGCATTCAAAAGGGTCATTGTGCAAAGAGTCTTGGCATAGCCAAGGACAGTTAAAACAGCAGTGTCCTACAGAAGCTTGGCACAGCTGCATTAAAGTCTTCCACTGAACTTTCCAGAGGTTGCTGTGGCTTTAACACTTAGGGAGAAGTGCTTTCCCCACACCACATGCCTTGTGAACTGCCCTTTTCAAATACATGTATTTTGTGCCTTTGAGTCAATCTTGACTCCTGGCGATGGCCTGTACAAATCTGTGCCGTTTTCTTGGCAACATTTTCAGAAGTGGTTTGTCCTTGCCTTCTTCCTAGGGCTGAGAAAGGGGGACTGGCCCAAGGTCACCTGTGCCCAAGGCGAGACTAGAACTCATGCTCTCCTGGTGCCTTTAATCCCGACACCAAGCTGGCTCTCATCAGGAATATACTGGATCCCATAAGTGATAGTGAGAGTGGTACTTTTAAAGATCAAAATCTGCAGAGAATGAACTATGAATATTCAGGAAAGATAATGGAATATACTACTTTACATTTCAGGTAACTAACAAATGCCATAATGGTTTCGAAACTGGTTCAGTATATTTTGGTCAGAACAACATGAACAATCTCTTCCTCTTCCTCTTCCTTTTCCTTACAATTATGAAGTGAAAAAAAGCTAGAATACCAAAAAAAAAAAAAAATTCAAGATTTCTTTGGGTATTATAAAATTAATTGCTAGTGGCAGAATATTGTAATAACAGTAATGATACATGTTATAACAATCTATAGTAATAATATTTAATAGGCGTGCCCACATTAACGATTTATAGTGACATCCAGCCGTTACTCTAGCAATATATCACTAATGAAGATAGGCTTTATATTGCCATAGCAATGGCTTGATCACACAAAAATGTGAGCTGCCCAGAGTCACATAAGTGAGGTGGGGGGCTATACAAATCAAATCAGTCAATAAATTCACTACTTTCCTCAATTGCTCGAAGCATTTTGTATTTATTACCCAAGTTCTTCTTACAGGAAGTAGATCTCTGAGTATATTGATTGGTTTCAACAGATCACAGGAATAATTAAGGACACCTTTTGACCTTCTGAATTTCTTTATTAGTTACTAATGTGACAAATCATGATGTCAGAAATACAGTAGCTCTTTTGTGTGAATACAGGCAGGAGAGCTCATAGTTGCACTCATGATTTGTATTGGCATCGGGTTAGCTACTGTGAGAACAGGATGCTGGAAAAGTTAAGCCTTTGGTCCCACTCAGCAGGGTTCTTCTTTACAATTTTTGGTTATGCCTGAGGGTATTACCAAAGATTTTTGAAACTTGTACTCAGTAAAGTTAATTTTGTTCACTTGGAAACTTCCTCACGTGTCTCTGCTGTATTTAATCTTTTCCTGATTTTTCTTCTATCCCTGGAAAATGAGCTCATCTCATTTTTGAAGCGGGAATAAAAGTCACATACCTGCTCTTCACGAGTTTGGCCATTATTAATTGCTGCTCCAATACCTTCCACTGCTTTAAAATTCAAGAAGGAAAGCTTCTATTATAATTGCAGTGAGGTAATACTGCCATTTCCTGTTGTCAACCCATGTATTTTACCCAAAGCACAAGACAAGAAGTTGCTGTGGCTATCCTCACAAATAAGAGACAGAAGGACAAACTCGCACAGGAAAAAAAAAAGGTTTAATAGTCCAGTGGATTTCAAATTCTTCCTCAGAAGCATTTTAGAGGATCTAGGTGCCTCGGAGGAATTTTATTTTTTCCCAAGCATCAGTACACTTCTAAGTAAACTTAAAATTTCTTAATTTTGACTTTGATCTGAAATAATTCAAGTGACATCTTCAGAGATATGGTATTCAAAAGAAATTACTAAAAACATATAAATAAACATTCCTAAGAGCCTTGTCATTCTCTCTCTCCTCCTATGTGCATGTTTATAACAGTTTTCTTTGGATTACATCAAATGTGTGAACAGACATCCGTTTGCGCATTTGATTTTTTTTCCCCCTTTTTTTTCCCTTTACTCTTTCTAGCATCTTTAAATTTGCTCCTGAATTTCTTCCAGCACTTCAGAGAAGACTGTGGGAATGTGTGTTATTGGGCAGTGAACAATCTGCCTCTCCTGGCTGTTATATCTGCATTAATATTAGAAGAAAAATTATTTTAATTAATCAATTTTGCCTCAAATTTGAAGAAAATCGAGTGAAATAGATCTGTTAAATCAGAATTAGCATGCAGCTATTTGATTACAGATTTGGTAATGTTTCATCCCTGTGCATATATGTACAAGCTGTAATCAATTCTGTTCTTTTCAAGCAATCTTTGGTATAAGTAGAAAGGTTAGAAACCTAGTCAGGTTTTTTTTTTTTTTTTTTTAAGTTTCCTGTTTTGTATTGCTTAGAAGGTCTTAACCTTCCAGATTTGGTTTTCATAAGACGGAAGACTTGCTTCTAAAAAAGGCTCAGAAGTATTTTTCCAAAGACAAAATTGACACTTGGAATGCAAACGGAAGACTACATGCCCTTCACAGTTAGTAGCAAGTTCTATAGGTCAGGAGATATGAAAACAATTTGGGGGCAGGATAGAAGCTAATGAATTTATCATGTAATACCTCCTGTGTAGACACATGCTGAGATGTATTATACATGGCATAAGTGATGGCTTTGGCCTTCTGTGACAGGTGACTTCACTTGTGCGGAGGATGACAACAAGTGAATGGTGATTAAACATCAGAGTACCCAGCCTTAGCTTCAGCCATCCTGTAATAAATCATCATACATTTGAAATTTGGTAAAGTAGTAATACAAATCACTAAAAGCTCATTGTCTGTCTATCTATTGCCATATCTATCTAGTTATATACCTTCTCCTGATTATAAAGAATTGTAGTTAGCTTATGTTCCCCTGGTGAAATTTCATAACAGCCGTAGAAGCTGACTTGAAAATGTTTCCATTATGTGTTGAAATATGGGATTAATGTCAAGCAAGGTCTTTTTCTGACTAATCCAATAAGAATATATATATTGTATGGATATAAAATGAAACTGTTCTACTAAATATTGTACCTATCTGTAGCATTCATTTAATGTCACTATTATAAGAGAAATGATTTGATGGGACTAAATATAACCCAGATATAAGGCAGCCACAGAAAATGACCAGCTATGGTGAGATCCATCTTTTTTTCCATAATATGTAATAAGAAGAAATGTGATATTTAGTTATGTACATTCCCAACCCTGTCCTATTGGTATTGAGTGCCACTGAGAACAATATCAGTGGTAAATTGTAATAGAGAACATAACTGTCCAAGGGAAACCATTTTTAGTAGCAACTATTGGCATTCTAGCCAACATCTGAAGACTTGTCCCAAAGTCAGCCACAGAAGGTGAATGCAGGAGATAGATTTTTTTTTCAATTGTGACATTAACATTATGAAATCTTTCTGTCCTCCCTCAATCAATGGACTCTGCAAAACTGAAAAGATGTAATTGGGTGAGCTACTGAGAATCAACATGCAGCTATTGAGTTGGGTAGAAAATGTAGTCTGGAGGCAGTCCATTAGTCAATCAAGGCAAATAATCAAAGTTTCAATCAAAAGGGACAAGAAAAAAGGTCAAAGTGGATCACAATCCAAGATGTCAATCCAAGGATCCAGGGCAGAATTCAGAAAAACTGGTAAAGGAATACAAAAAGGATAGATGTTGTTTCCAGTATCGTGTTATTCTAAAATTTAGAATTTTATTCAAAAGGCAATGAGTCTCTATTCCCAATATGATTAAATGCATCAAACTCAGATCGCATTGCAGGTCTATCTAGAGGAATAGTGACTCTAATAAAGCATAAATCCCAGGGAGCTTTTCTTTGTAATCTTGCATTTCTGTGCCTTTCAGCCCTTTAGTTGTCATATTTTTAAAAAATGCTGCAATTTGAAAACAAAATAAGGTACCTTACAAACGTAAGACATATTTTTGAATAGTTTAAGTAAAAAATAATTTATACATGTCTAAATGTTATGCCTCCTTTGAGTTTGAACCTCAGCTCAGAAAGCACGCCTGTCCTTCCCTACCCATTAATTAGCCCTTATAGTAATTCTCAGATTAATGAATTCCTGGATACCTTTTGTGTATCACCATGAAGAAATGAAAACCAAAAAATTAGACATGTATCAAATAAAGTATTGTTCATCTTTTCTAAAGAAAGAACTAGAAGATCTTTTACTCTGTTCTACTGAAATACAAGCCTCAGCTGGTGCTGTAGGAGGTCATAATACAATCTGAATTTCTGAATTCTTTTAGCATTTTAGCATGCATTTGCCCTTTTTGTCTAGTATTTGGCCACTTCTTGTTGTTCAGTGCTTGTGCCCTAAGACATGTTTGACCATCATTGTCTGGGTATTTCACAAGCTTAATGTTAACCAGAAATCCATACAAACACAGCCACTACAAGCAGCATGATATAAAAAACAAACCTGTAACACCTCCAAACATAGAGATAAGCTGTATTCTTTGGATGCACTTCTTGGTTCATCAAGCTCACTTTTATCTTTTCAAGCAGATTGCTGATCCAGGCAACGGTACGCTGTGCGTTACTTCCTTGGAAAATAAGTGGTGATCTACAAATCAGTGTCAGAGACATGCACACAAAAGTTACAAATTCATTAAGGGTGGTTAAAAGTGTGAATAATCTTTGTAGGAAAATGTTTCAAAATGTCAGCAGGCAAGACAAAAGCAATAAAGCAGGTTATTATTTAAGTTGTTGGAAGATGCAAGCACAGCTTCTTTAGTTTTTGGGGTTCAAATGAAATGAATAAGTATTTCTTTTTATATATATAGGTAATTTTATTAAAAGTTACAATTAAGAGAAAAACTAACACAAACTAAAGGAAAAAAGAAAAATAGAAAGTGCAAAGGAGAAAAAAATAGAAAAATAGAAAAGAAAAAATAAGAGTATAGTAAAGAAAGGAAAAGAAATATATAAAGAAATGACATCCCTCTTCATTATAACAAGTATATTTCAAAGCTTTAACATCTCTTTTGTAAATTCAATATAGGAACATTATCCAGGTCACTCTCTGGGTTTGTTATTTGTATATCGCATTATTAAGACATCAGGTGGTTTCTTTTGTATGTCCAGTGTAGCATCTTTTTCCATATCATTCTTGTAGCCTGTCATTTTTAAATCCACTTTCAGATCAGTCTCAATCTTGTCAGGTAAAACTTGTTCCTCTTCCATAACATCTTTGAAATACAGTCTATCTATAGAGGCAGACACTCTTAAAATTAATTTCTGGGTCCATTGTTCAAAAATATCCTTATATATGTCCAGTGTTAAAATATTTTGCTTCATTCTGTATTAGTAAGTCAAATTTAAGTGTTCTTCTCCTTTAATTGGAATCTTTAGTTCCTTCTAGTGGCCAACCTTCAAAATCTCATCCTGTGATTTTTTTTTTTTTAATAGAATTCAAAATAAAAGCATTTTCCCATGGGAAGGGTTCTTATAATTAATTCCAAAATCTTATTTCAAATCCATTTGGACCCGTAGTCTGTTTGTAACTTTCCAAAATCAAAATTCTAATTATCCTTTTGCTATTTATTCCAAAAGAATTTTTTAACATCCTTAAACTTGTATTTAATACTTCTTTTGCTAAGGATTGAAGGAAACTTACCCAGTGCTGTAAAACTTGTTGATCCAAAGGTTCCTAATAGCTGAAAAGCAGTTAACAAGCAATTTCTGAAAGTGATTAGAAAAGGAAGTATGCGAACCCAGTGTTCTTTTGAAGGCACCGACTGTGGTTTGAGCAAAAAGATGACTATTCCCTCGTCTCCCAGAGCTCTAAACCTGCCAGAGACCTCTGTCTTGTGCTATCCTCATGAGGAGCAACTGTTTGGAGCACTTGTGGGTGATCTTCAGTCCTCTCCTTGTCTGCTTGCCAGCTCTTCTTACACCGTAATCATCGGCTCCGCCTTTAGTGGACCTGTCTTCAATTCATCGTTTTTTCCCCGGAAATCAAAATGAATAAGTATTTTATCAGTGATTCTAATTAAAGATTGGTCAAAGAATTTGTCTATGTTTCAAACTGCAAATACCAATCAGACCTGATTAGGGAAGTAACATTTATAGTATAGCCCACTGGTTGAAAAGAGGATTAACATGTAAACTATCATGTAAGAAAAAATTATATTACAGTCCAGTTTCATTATAATATTTTGCCTTAAGAACATATCATTGGAGAATTTTACAAGCAGTAATTTTTAATTGCTACATATAAAAATGAAGCACATATTTAAAGGATTTCAGTTTCCAGTGTTAGTGTGCTATCAGATGTATTTCTTGTTCATCTTTAACCCAAATGATTTTGAAAGAAAGCAGTAGAGCAAAACCATGAGCTGCAGTATAGTTGTAATAGACTAAATGTTTTACTTTTGACTAAGACAAATATTGACTAAGACCAATATTATAGGATTCCAACTACTTGATCAAATGTTTTGTTCAGTGGGCATTAAGTACTAGAACATGTATCTTACTGGTTAATTTAGGTGAGCTGTAATCCACATCCTTGCCATCATGGAATGAAATTTAACTAAAAATATCCATTTCCTATCGGAAGATATAGGAGGAATTCTATCATTTATTGAGCCCATTCAGAGAAACAGAAGACTAGAATTATATGTGCTACTAATATATTTGTGGACAGAATAAAGACATAATGAATCATTCCCAGATGTGCATTCACAAGTACGAATATACAGTGCTTTATTTCATAGAAATCCCCTACAGCAGAATTAACCCCATGCTGAAGTCATATGCAGCTGTTTATGGCATGGCAGTGGGGTATTCTATGCCAAGTGGGATTCTGCCTATCCAGCCAGAATGCCTAGAGAGGGCCTCCCCCGACATGAGATGCAGGGGGTTTGGAACACCCTTCCTCTGGAAGTGCATTGGGCCCTGACTTTATCATTCTGAAGGGTCCAGAAGACAATTTTAATTCAATGGCCTTTGGACCTTAGCGTGATTATGGAAGACCATTCAGTTAGTTTTGACTGATTTTGTTTTGGATTTTGTTTTTGTTTATATTGATTATTTTAAGCCTATGGTGTTATTGCTGTGCACCTGTTAGAGTTTTGTAAGACTGCAGTGGTAGACAAAAATGATATGTAAATCAATCAACAGTGTCAAAATGACATGCCCAACCATGTGACCACGTCATTATGCAAATAGCACCATTATCTCCATCCATCATGATATTTGACATGATTGCATAAGTCATGGCACATGTGGGATGATTGGATGATACATATGTATTCTGACTAGATGGAATGGCACTCCTCCAAAGGCTAGATCTGCACTTGAGACTTGGACCCCTGACTACTGTTTGATGTGAAAATGGAGGCCATGGTTAGGGGACCCTTTGCCTATTTCACTTGGTATGCCAAGTATTGCCATGTTTGGACCAGGAGGTCTTAGTGTCACTGTTTGTGACACCCTTAGTGACACCATGATCATCATATAAAACTGTGTTC
The DNA here is from genome assembly GCA_030867105.1 of Liasis olivaceus. Classification (NCBI taxonomy): domain Eukaryota; kingdom Metazoa; phylum Chordata; class Lepidosauria; order Squamata; family Pythonidae; genus Liasis; species Liasis olivaceus. The sequence goes on from CM061349.1 coordinate 285,398,666, forward strand.
CTTTCTGGTACATTGTCTTGGGAAGGTGTGCTTAGGTTTCCTCCCAATTATGAGGCTGCAGGGGAGGGCAAAAGGAATGTTTTTCAGCTCTAGCTCCTTCCCTTTGGAATATCCTCACTCAGAGGTTTTGTTAGGTTTAATTCAGGAAGGCCTTAAAAACAACACTATATGACAGAGCTTTTACTATATAACAGTATTTGTTGCCAGCATTGATTGGCCAGCTATAGTTGTTACTTGACAGAATTAATTAGAGAGAAAGAAAGAAAGCACCAGTTTGGTGTAGTGGTTAAGGCACCAAGCTAGTAACTGGGAGACGGTGAGTTCTAGTTCCACCTTAGGCACGGAGCCAGCTGGGTGACCTTGTGCCAGTCACTCTCTCTCAGCCCTAGGAAGCAGGCAATGGCAAATCACTTCTGAAAATCTTGCCAAGAAAATAGCAGGGATTTGCCAGGCCAGTTGCCAGGAGTCAATACTGACTCAAAGGCACAGAATAACTTTCTAATGTTTTATTTTCTGTGTTAACCATTGGGAATCACAATAAATAACATAAATAACATACATACATACATACATACATATCAGCCAAATCCCATATTAGGCAAACCATCTTGGAAGTATATATTGGCCAGTGGTACCAATAGCTCTGAGATATATTGGAACCAACCGCTTTGTCTCTCCAGCCAAGAAAATTTACAAGTGATGTTCCAAAATCAGTTTCATCCATAAAAAGCTAGAGAATTTCATTGAGAAAAGTGAGTTTTGAAATTGGTGGTTGTTGAAATAATGTGATGGGAGACCCTGATAATTGCTTTAATAATGGTCTAAACTCTGCCTCCCTTCTCTTTCAGAGAAGCATTTACAATCTCCACCATCCAATTGGTGATCTTTATTAGTTTGTGTAATTAAATGCAAAGAACTTGTGGCTGGATTCACTCTAAGCAACCTGTCCACTTCCTCAGGTTGAGCAAAATAGAACTCATTCATCAAAGTTGGACAAACAGTTGCTTCAGTCATCTAATTTGAATCTGCTTTCAGTGTAGCATCCAAGTCAGAACAGATGTGAGCAATATTATCAACAAAGTCTCTTGCAAATATGATACAGGGAGGTTTGGAAGGTTCTTTGTTTTCCCTCTCCCTCCCTGGAGATTAGTGCATAATAGCTGCTTAATCACCCAAAGCAACTCTTTTGGACATCACTGTACTGATACAATTGAGGCAAGGGGAAAAAAGGAGACATATTTGCCATCCATACTGCCACAAAGTAGTCATAAATTGACTCTGATTTAATCTGATTTTTTTCTCGACCATTACTCTAGTCATCTGCTGTGGTGCTTCATCATCTTGAGATCTTTGAAAAACCATGGAGCACTCACTGAAGCAGAGGACGTAGTAGCAAAACTGGCCAAGTTATCTCTCCATGGCACAGACTAAACAGGAGTTTGTTAGCCTAACTTGTTCTAATGGTAAAGCTCTCTGAATTTGTGGGAATCTTTCAGGAATTGTTACCACGGCTTGCCTAAGTCCATTTTGTACTGAGGTTAAGAGTCTCAGTGAATCTAAACCTCATTACTTACTAAGTAGTGATTAGTCACTGACAGTATAATTCTGTGTAGAGCTAGATATTCACTGAGATAGGTCCATAATTGCCATATAATTCTTAATTGCAGTAGATTATGGCACTTTGGCATGAATGTTGAAGTTCCCAAATAATCAATTTGGTAGAAGGATGACTCTTTCAACCATCTCTTACAGTTTTGAAGAAGGTTGGGTGGTGACTTAGATAGTTCCTGATTTAAGAAAGAGAAATGTAACAAAAATATGCTTGGGCCTGAAGTATCGTGGGTAATGATTTTCATGTTTAAAGACAACATATAGGAAATATTTTATGTTCTTAAACCGAGGAGGCTGAAATTTGCATCCTAACATATAGGAGTGAAATCCTTTTCTTCAGATTTGTTTTTGTTTTTGCCTTCATAAAAGATACAGAGTAGATCATTATATTGTTTTCTTTCCTTGGATTACCTGTACTTTGTACACATTTGTTAAAAAATCATATACTTTTCCCCAAAGAAGACAGATAATACTTCCAGCCAGTCCATATTAATAACAAGATGAGCACTTCATATTTCTTGAGGACATTAAATGTCCTCTATTGTTGCTATTATATTACTTTCAATTTAACAAACCTCTTAACAACAAACCCCAGTAGATCTACCAATCAATTATTGAATGTATCAAAGAATAAATTGTTTATTTCTGCAGGCCAGGTGAAGATTTTTTTTTTTTTTGTTCTGTTAAATAATAATGCCCTTATTGAATGAGGATAAGCTCTTATGAAACCTATTTTAACTATAGAAAAGGTATAGCTGTCACTGAAAACTGATCTTGTACCTTATCCATAGTGTTCTATATGTGTTTATGCTACTCAACATTATATTAACACTCATATTTTATTTTCAAATAAGCCATACCTTTAAAATTAGAACATTTTTTTGTTCCACACTTGTTAATGTTAATATTAATACTGTGCTGTCTTCCATACCTTTTTGCTTTACTTCTTGGCTATCTGATAATTGGTTTGGAAGAATATATACCTGGGGTCATCTTATTTAGCTTATCTGTGCAAGAGAAAGAGTGCCAAATAATAAGGGAATGCAGCAATAAAAAAGGGGACAAAAAAAATAGAGAGGGAGATTTAATCTTTGACCAATTTGAAACATAACCCAGCGAATCCATAGAGAAAAAGATAAAGTGTGACTATGAGTAAGTTAACTAAACACATTATAGTGTGAGAGAGCAAATGGAGTTAGTCCATTGTACATGTTTAATTTCCTATTAGTCTCTGGCGTTTACTACTATGGTCTGAGTTGGGGCATCTGTAAATTCAGTTAAACACAGTGCATTGTCTAAACATATCACAGCTCCAATCAGTCACCCTGACTGCTGATAAGAAGCTTCTTGTATTATTGAATCTACAATAGGGAGGCTCTGCAGGCACAAAGATAACAGCTGGGTGTTTCACTTTAAGTATGAGGAAAAACAGTGGTTCGTCTTTGCTGCTACAGCACTGACATTTATTACTACCCTCTGATTTGTTTTATTCTACTGATGTGAATTTGCTTTCATGCACTTTATATCTCTCCCCCTCCTTTAACTTTGGACGACTATCTATGAAACAGTGAAGGAAAAACAAATAAACTAAAATCAACTTTCATGTTATTACACAGATAGCAGGAACTTCAATGTTCCCGCCTGCCTTTTAAGGATTCTTTCTTGATTTATACCGCTGACACATTTTGAACCTGTATAGATGAGAGACTGTCTTTTGTTTATTCTTTTACCCTTTGTCTATTATGTATTCATGTGGATTTTCATGAGGCTTCTTTATCAGATCTCTTTAAAATACACAATCCTTAGACCGCATTCACTAACTGAAATAATAGAACAGAGCGTTGTTTTTTTTCCTGTCTTTAAAGGTAATTTAATTATTACATCAATAGTTCATACACACAGAAACACAAGTTTTGGTTATTGCTGCCTTAAATTGTGATTATTAATTATTAAGAGGCAAATATGCTTAATAATACGAAAAATTATGAAAATTCTAGATGTTATCCCTGTCTCAATGTACATATATCTATAGCAACAGAATTTATATGGATAGATATAGAGGCATAACAATTCTGCAACCAAGAATATTTCCTATAAGTAAATGTGTAGTGTATTTAGAATACTTATCCAACAATAGTAGATCTATAGATCTAGCTGTCAAACTCTGGAATTTTGTAATTTTTTTCAAATGTTTTAGGATCTCAAACAGCCAAGAAATAAAACAAGGGTTAAAACCACAAAGATGTGAAGGAGAGTAAGATAAAATCACTTTAAAACCTATCATAATTTTGTGATGGAAATAAATATCTTGTTGGATATTTGATGGAGACATTGCAATGGAAACAGTTTTCCTAGCAAGATTGATCCATAGATGGGGGGGGGGGGGGGGTCCATCAAAAAATATTTTCTTTCTTATTATTCATTATTCATAAAATTTACATCTCACATTTTTATTGTTAATCCCCAAAGTGGACTACTCTATATTAGCCATTCTTTGATTCTCAGAATGAAAACAGCACTTCAAGAAGACCTCCAAAAATAGTCTTAATGTACAGGTGGAGACATATAGGAGAAGTTCTTTCCAAAGTCCCAATCCACAAAGAGGTTCACAGGTCAAACCATAATTTGAAATATTAAATAATGCCCTTATATATATTATTTTTTCCAGTATGTTGATTTTTCCCCCCAAATTGGCATTAACTACATGAACTCATGCATACATAAAAATTTGCCCTAATGTATTTTATAGGAAAGAAGAAACTAAGGGTATATATTTTAAGTGCACATGCAAGCACATGCACACAGAGACAGAAACATATTCTTTAGATTTGGAAAGCTCATTGTCATGTCTATAAACAAGTATTTTTAAAAAATTATATTAATTGTTGGGTCAAAACATAGCATTATGTGATAACTGCAAGGTCCTTTATATCAGCATTGAAACCAACAAGATTCCAACAAATTGTGCATTTGAACATTGAATAACTTGTTACCTTTATAGGTTTATAAAGCTATTCCATTCTTTCATAATTTTCTTCATGAGTTCTCTTGTGAACATTTTAAATAGAGCTTTTACAATCTATCTAAATAGATAGATTCTCCCAAATCAAGCTAATGCCTGCTGACTTGTGTGTGTATGAAATTAATTTCCATATCTGTTACTTGATTTTTATTTATCTTAAATATCAATAGTAATTTCCTATCCTAAATACCAACAGTATTTGTGATTGGCTGTATCAAAAGGCAGTTACTTGTACTGTGTGCTCTCCTAATCCATTTTTAGCAGTAGTGCAACTCTAGCATTACCCATTTAATTAAGTCTGAATTTCTTTATATTACTTTGTTGGGCTCATTACAGGCAAAGACATAGTGGAAGTCATTTTGGTATCCCAAGACAATTCTGTGCTAACAATGCATAGAGCTTTGCTCTCCTTTTTACTCTTCCTGAACCCTTGATAAGCACCAAGCCCCAGCTAGATTTGATTACTATCACATACTTTTCATGGTCATCTTTTAATATTTGAAAGGATCATTTGTTAACTGGAAATGGTCAATTTTTTCCCTTTGGCTTTTGAAATATAATTTTCAATTTTTAATTTGATTCATTTAGATGGAATCATTAATCAGAGTTGAAACTGAGTTAATTTTGTGGAAAATAAATGAGGTTGTTAGAATGAACATTATTAAGTGGGCTCTTTGCAAAGAAAGGGATAACAGCTGAAAATGTGGACGACACTTTAAACTGTACTAGTTGAGAGCTAAAATAGGATGATTCCCTCTCTTTCAGTTAAAAGTAGTGAGTTTTTTTTCCCCTAACACTAAGGGGAGGGAAAAGGAGCAGTTTACACTTAAAAACTTTAAGAAAATAGAGCCTAGGCAATGTTCTATTAAAAAGTAGCAGTATGGAGCATTTAGATGGCACTGGATGGGAAGAAAAGCATAGGTCAAAAAATTCCTTTCTTCTTTGAGTGATTCTATGTTTAGGCAAACTACATATTCCCCTTTCACATCATTTCTGTAAATACCACCCATTATTTCTCTTTCACACAACTGTACCGTGAAGAGGCAAATTACATGGGAGAGGTGGCAACAATAGGAGAAGAGTAGTTTCATTTTGCAACTTCTGTCACAGCCAGAGTTTCAAGGCGGTGTTGTCCTAATTACATGTTTACTTACATAGTGCAACATCTTTCTGAGCAGAGCTGCTTAAAATTGCACTGCACAAGTATTAGAAAGGCACATACAATCTGATCTAATTAGTGGTCTTATTTAGATGAAGAAAGTTATGAAAATGGGATATGCGTATAAGTTCCAGCTGCTCAGAAGGGAAGATAGAGTTTTCCTCATCATGAATGAGAGTCTATGGACTATGACAGATACAGTCAAGCTGAAGTTGCAGGACCTTGGACAGCTCTGAACAGACAACTTGCTCTGACAATGCTTGGAATGTGACAGCTCTTTTATTTCTCTCAAGTCACACTACATCTTCAAACCTTCACTCTTTTCATGAAGAAGACAAAGTTTTAAAGGAATTAGCAACCTGGCCTTGAACACTGGCACTTTGTGGCATATCAGTCAGCCTTCTCCATGCACAGAGAGCACTTTTTGTATGGAAAGCAGATATTGAGAAGTATGAAACCCTTGGTATAAAGGACCATAATCTCTAGGGAGGATCTTGCTCAAGGAGATCTTGAGGAAGATCCCAATTTGGGAAGTTTCTGATTCAGAATCCTCTAATTTATATTGTTTATCCTCTGACTCAACATTTCTTCAGCTTATGTATGTCTGCAAATATACATTTTGTAGGTTTTTGTTTCCCTTTTTCCAGTTTTCCTTCTTTTATAATTTTGTGTATTTTTTAAAATTTTCTTCATTTTTTGTATTTAGTTAATAAAGAAATTTTAAAAAGTGAAAACATTCCTGCCCCCTGCCCCCTTGGTCCTCCTGGATGAACTGCTACTGCTTCTTCAGTGTCAGAGGAACTGTCTTTCATAACAGAAAGTTCATATAGCTCCCTGTCTTCCCCCATCACCACCACTAAGCAGCACACTGCACACTTGAGTTCAGTTGGATCAGGCCCAATCGATTTAATCCAGAGAAATTAAAATTAAATTCTGTATACTGTTAATGTCACTCACACCTCCGCTTTCTCAACCTTCTATGCTACATGTTATGAGGCTTTTAAATGTAGATTTAATGGCCCAGTTGTAATGCTGTATCAACTAACGGGAGGCACATGTTGGAGGAAAATCAAGCATTAGACAGTTCTCTACTTGATGTGAAAATGCAAAATGGCAGGGCTTGCCCAGGTTGTAAGGCTTTTGTTGTTGTTGTTATATTCAGTTGATATTCAGATAGGAAGAAGAAAAAGTATTCAATCTGATTCAATATGTTTTTGTAATAAGTTTTTTTAAAAAGAAACCTACTGCACACATATAAGTCTGTATAAGCATATATGTGGACTTTCAAAATCAAGTTGTGGGGAGAATTAGCTTTCCAGAACTCCAAACTATGAATAACAATATGCAAAATACATTTTGAGGAGCAATATACCCATGATCATTGAAAGCTGGCAGTTAATATCAGTGAATACACTTGTGAAATGCCCTAAGGCATCTGAGTTGACCACTGTCAGTAAATAAACTGACAAGGTAGATGGACTCTTGGTCTGCCACATATAATTTTTTTTTTTTTCCAAAATGGGAAGCAGATTGTTTGAAGAGAAACTAAATATAGAAACAAATTGACAGATACTTTATGTGTGTGTGAATGCATGTTTTCAGTAGTCTTTGTAATAAAGAATATATTAATTTATCTGTACACTATCCAGAGAATTCCAGTTATTGGCCAATCTGAAAGTTTATTGAATAAATAATATATGCTGATACAAAAGTAAAAAGTAAACAGATGGTAACATAAGCCTCTAATTACCAGAAAGTTAATTTTTCTTATTGTTTGGATGATGAAGATGTAGCAAAGGTTCACTTATTTTCATATTAACTATATTGTAATGGGATAGCCATCTATCTGAGCTGTAAGTGTGCACACTACTGTGAGTGTTAGTAATGTTGCTTATTGTATGAGAATAAAAGAGTCTGATTTCATTGTAAGCAGGCAGGGCCAGTGAGTATGATAGGTCGGTCGGTCGGTCGGTTTCTTTCTTTCTTTCTTTCTTTCTTTCTTTCTTTCTTTCTTTCTTTCTTTCTTTCTTTCTTTCTTTCTTTCTTTCTTTCTTTCTTTCTTCTCGGCTAATCCATTTCAAATGCTTTGTTTGAGCTTTGAAGACACAACACTACCCCCTCAAGCTCTGGCACTGAGCAGTGGCCTGTTTGTTTTCACAAGCTGAAAATTAAGTGTTCGCATGAGCTCATTTACAGAGAGTGGAGTTGGCAGCATTATCAGGAGTGGAGAAAGGAGCCCTGAAGATGAAAAGCTATTGCAGTGACAGAAGTCTTTATTAAGTTGGGCAGTAATGGAATGTGGTGTACACAGGATAAAGTGACGGCTACCTAGAGCATTTAAGGAAAACTAGAAGAGTAATCATGTTTTGTGTTGTTCCGAGTCTGGCTTTCTCAGTGATCCTACTGACCCTGGGGATGTATGGGATAAAAGAAGTGAACTGCATATAAATATATATTAAAGAAAAAGTAAGGGTGGCATTACATAATCAGACTTTTGCTTGTTCTCTTAGGCACCATGTGGCACTGAATCGATGGTGTTCAAAGGAGAAAGGGCAAAACTAAGGACTTCAAATTTAAATCAGCAAGGTCAGCAGATTAGTCGCCTGAAAGCAACGGTCACTGAGAATTGCTGCTCAATGTGTATTCATTTTGTTAAAGTACATTCATCCTGTGGTTCAAGTCAGAGAAACCTTTATAGAAAACATTGAACCCACAGTGAATTTCAGTCCTGGTTGCACATGTTGAGGGAAGGAGTCAAAAATGTTTGCTGCTGGTGGCTCTAACTAGGCCACCAACAGATATAACTAGACATCGGACATGATCTGTCCTGTCTTCCTAGTACTGTGAATGTTAGAATCCATACAAATCATGGAGGTTTATTGTTTCCAGCAGGGGAAGCAACATGTTCTTGGAGTCTTATGTCTGTTAGGCACAGAATGCAGCTCATAAACACCCCATACAAAAGTCTTCAGCTTCTTCAGTTCCTATGACTTCAGGGGTGAGCCGAAGGGTTATGTAATGTGAGAGAACAATGGTGAAATAATCAAGTTGATTTTCTTGAAGATCAGTCTTCCATTTTCCAAACCAGAAACTATTCATTTTGCTGTATGTGTTTATATAAGGTCAGTGACAAGGCAATTACAAAAGCAATAATAGTTTTTGTTGTTAGGTTTATTTTGTTCAGCTCTAACAGGAAATTATGGTTTCCTGCTGTATAAGTGAGGCTTAGAAGCATCTGTAGTTCCTGATTACATCCAAACTGAAATGGAAGACAATCATCACTATGAAGGTTCCATAGCTTAATGTTATAACTCATGCTTTGCATGAAGAACATGGAAAACCCTGTGAGTAAGACTGAGAAGCCTCTGAAATCTTAGATAGCCTTTGCCATTCCATGCGGACCAGTAGTTTGGTTTTATACGAGATAGTTTTCTATGTTCCTAAGTCCCATTTCTTTCTCTCATGCAGAACGCAAGAGAGCTAATCAGAATTCGAGACAGTATCATGCCAACTGTCCTTGATCTAACCTGTATACAGACATATAGATTCTGTATAAGTGATTAGAGTTTGTACCTTTTATAAGATTTCAAACTACCTTGATCCTACTTTCTCTTACATGCATTAAGTGATCATGCGGATAGGATTAGGGTATGCTAATTCTAGATTGCTTCTGGCATTTTAACAATTCAAAGAAAGCATAACAATGTATAGGAATGATACATTTTGAAAGGTTTCTCTTTAAAAAAATTATTCATTGCAACAATCATAATCACTGATTATAAATATATCACTGAAGCCATTACCTAGCATTTCTGTTTTAAAAGGAATGGTGACAGACCAATGGTGGTGTACCATTTTTTATCATTAGCTAGAGTGGGTTATATTTTGTTGGGGGGACTGTTTTTTTTTTCTTTCTTTTACTGCATTTTAGTCTTCATTAAGGTTTATCTTCCTTCTTCAAGCCAATATAAAATCCAAAATTCTTTTGTGTGGGGAAGAGTGCATTCATAAAGCAAAGCCTTCTGAATTGTTGGTAGGGGAAAAAATAAAGAACTAATTGTCACTCTGGTACTTATAAATTTCAAAGCTGCTATGAAATTCAAATTGAGACCTAAAATGCTTTTATAACCATCTCTGGCTTTCCAATAACCATCAAACAGGCTTTGCTTCAAGTTTCAAATGGCCTATTTTTACAGTATGTTTGTTTATGTGTTTGTGTGTGAGATAGACACCCCTCTCCCCCACAGATAATGTTCTGTCTTAATTAAATCAGAAACGGATTCATTACAGTTTGACTTTTTTTTCCCCTGAAAACATGATTTATTACTTTAAGAAAACCACAGAAATCCCAGTTAGAGAAAGGATACACATCATTCTACTTACAGAGACAATAATAATAAGAAATTGAGGGAAAATAAATTGCATTTGGGATGGGGTACACACATACATATTAGTGCTTTCCTTCTCTCCTTCTCCTTCTTCTCCTTCTTCTCCTTCTCCTTCCAAAAAGGAATTGCTTTCCCTTTTTTCTCCCAAAGGAGAACAAAATATAAGGAAAATCCTGATGGATAGGGTAGTACTTATGCTAGTTAGGAGTTGGCCGAGGATGGTGCGTTCATATCCTATTTTTTACTATTTTTACTTCACTCTGTAATCTCCAAAGGAAATGAGAACATACCTTACATGGACTTTTTCACTGATGCTGCAGAATGATGGAAATATATATAATCAAGAGCAACAGAAACCATCAAATTTCTGCAAACTGGCAGCAATGAAGTAAACTTAAAAATATCACCAAATGAATTTAAGAAGAAGGTAGTAAAACAGATGTCCCTTTTCAGGAAAAAAAATAAAATTATTAGAAAATTGAGTTTAGCATGGTAAATACACATGTATACACCCACTCATATACAGACACTTTCCCTCAAAACAAATGTCAGTTAAAAATGTGATTTTGGTTTTTTTCTCATTTCTATATGAAAAGTATTACTTTGCTTGGTGCTTTATTTTTCTGCTATAGAATAATAACAGTTGCAAACAAAAACTAATCCATATTTAATTCACTAAGTCTGCATGTACTTCCTGAGGGGAAAAAATATAGATTTCCCAGTTTTCCTCCACCACCATCATCATCATCATTATTATTGCAGATTGATTTGAACCAAGAGTATGATTTTTGTAGCCTTCATTTTTTAAAGTTATACTAATGGCTCTGGGAGCAATGAGCAGTGTATCATAAGAACCTTATACTGAGGTTGGACAATCCAGCATGGTCTTCACTTCTGGAAAGCTATATTAGTGAAAGCTGGACTACCCTGACTGTCATAGTTCTTTGTATTATTATTATTAAACTATATTGTTGAATATTTTTCTTTTTTTTCCCAGTGAAAATTATGATTACATAATGGAACTGAAAACTCCTGTTTATATCTGAGCCAAATATACTTTTGTTATATATCAAACTAGTTAGTTGAGTTATACTGCCATACGAAGGTTGAAATAATTTTAATTGTGCCATTCTAATGTTAACTAGAAAAATATATTGTGATAGAATACACTTTTTGTGAGAGTAGATGTCCTTGGTTTGAGGACTTGTTTCTACTTATCATACATGTAAAGTTAAATATATTTCATTACATAAAACCTGATGGTCCACATGCAACTTTATATTTCCTTCCTAATCTCTTGACATGACTTTCATCCAATTCTGAATATGGATACTAAGTGGACGAAATGAACATTTATTGCCATAGTTAAATTTTGAGGAGAAGGTTGGTTGAAGCACTATTTCATGGCAATAAAGTGAGAGGCCTCAAAATTGCAAACTGCAAATTCTTCTGACTTGTTTATTTGAACATAAGTAAATGTTACATATGAATACTGGAGGTAATCTTATTTTATTAAACTGATGGTAAATCATTCTGGTGATTGATTTATTCTTTCTTGCCTTTGACTTCAGATACGTATAATATTTCTTCTAGTTTGTTTTTCTGTCCTATTTTTTATTTGAGTGTACTGTAAAATCAGTAATGACAATAGTGAAATTTTATACATGTGGCAAACGCTACATAAATAGATCTTTGTGGGTCTGTATATTGGATTGTGCAGGTATGTGTGGCAAGCAACAGACATGTGCGGTCATTGTTTTATTTACAGGTACGAATGAAATATGCAGGAAGGGTTCTACCAGGTTATTCATTAAGGAGTAAATCTACTCTTGTCCTTAGCTTTCTGACCAATCAGAGTAAAGAAACTGCAGTGAATAAAAGGCAAAGGAAACAGTGATGTCCTGCCTCATTTCCCTCCTTTATGTGCACTGATCAATGAAGAATTTTTTGCTCCAGTTGGCCATGGCTGCATTATCCTGGCTGGTGGAGTGATATTGATTTTCTGGCTTGAGAACAAATTGGTATACACATGATATTTATTTTCCTAGGTTGAAAACAAATTGGTGGGCATTTGGCATTTTTTGTACTTTATTAAAACTAAGTTGAACATAAATAAATTATATAATGAATTAAAATAATTTAAGTTGTAATTAAAATATAGCGTGCATTGCCACTACTAGATATTTGTAGTTGGCCACATGTCCATGAAAGTTTTATGAGAATAATTATACTGTTCAGTGTTTCATGCTTTGATTTTACCATCTCAGTCTTTTTGTAAACCAACTTTTTTGGAGGGGAAAGATGCAGTTGAAATCTATTTCAGTTAGTATATAAATAGATTGGGGCCTATAATGGTTTCATCAGTCAGTTAAGCTGTGATCTCTATATAGACAGACATTTTATGCTTCTCATGAATTCAAGAGCTTACTGCACATAAATATAACACTCTGCCCCTCGTCCCCCTTATAATTTCTTCTCCAAGGTTCTAGAATAACATTTCCCAGCGTATCTGGAGGGCCCAGTTTGGGGAAGGCTCATGTAAAGGATTTCAGCAGAAAATTATTACCGCATTCAATGCAGCTTCATTTTTTACAATGGTGTTAGCTCAACAATTTCACATGGGGATTTTTTAAAAATGGATACATAAACCTATGGTAAATAAAAGATGGATTCCTTTTAAAAAAATCATATCTCATTGTGCTGTTTCTTTTCTGGTAAAAAAAAAAAATGGATCTGCTTAATTTGACTACAGTTACCAGAATTGGACAACTGGCAGTTTTTACTGATTTCCCCAGACGGCCCCCTTAAAATTTACTATTTTGCTTAAAGGAACCTCCTCACATGGCAAAACGGTACAGTTGCAGAAAGGATTTGGAAACCTCAGAACCCATTAGTGGCAGCATCAAGTGCCATGTCTTGTCAAAGCTTTGACACATAGCTGCTGGCTGAAATGATGTGGGGAGGTTGAAGTGATCATGCCAAGTCTTTAACAGCACATGATGCCTCAGCACTGACCAGCAGGTTTAATAGGGCACTTCAAACATTTTTTGAAGCCCTCCTGCAAGAACTTCACACAGCCCTAGTAAAAGGTGATGTTTAACCTAAAGCTTACAATGTGTGTTGAACATGCAACTGCTTACCTTAAATTGGTGTCCCCTAGTTCTGGCTTATCTACAGTAAAGTGGTAAACAGCTGGTTTCCATTTACATTTCCTATCTAATTCATACAATTATGGTCTTATTGTACAAATGTCTGGTTGTCAAGATTACAGTGTCTTGGACAGCTTTTAAATGCCAAGAGTGTCTGTGGAGCAATTTTAACAGGATAAGCCCCAAGAAAATGTACAGGATGATACAATAATGGACAGGATAGTTTTTTTGTTTGATAGCAAAGTGCAGTCACCGCAGGGGTGGAGAAGGGACGGCTGGATTGCAGTGTTGGAGGAAAACTGTATGCTTCCCATGACCTGGCATGACTCTTCTTTCCCTCTAGCTAACAAGCTGCTTTAAATTGTGATGGAGAACCTTAATATAAGTTCCAGTACATAGAATGGGAATGGGTGGGGTTAGCAGAAACATCTCTTACATTAGCTCTAATAATGGGGCACAAAGTTCAAAAAGAAGATAAGTCATCTGAAGGGCAGAAGTCAGACAATTCAGTAGCATTAAATAATCTCTTTTCTCACATTCAAAGCATTCAGAATTTGGAATATATATATACTATTCTGTTAGTGAATTTTACCTATTGACTTACCAGCAAAATGGAGCCAAATGTAAGCAAAGTGATTCTTGCCTATACAGTAGCTGCACTGAGTGCTGTTTTCTGTACAGAGATTTGAACCTAAAAACTTGTAGTGAGAGCAGGTATTTGGTCTCTTCTACTTACATTAATCACAAGGATCTTTTCTTTTACTTCTGGATCCCCAAATAAATTCCAAAGTTTCTAACTCTTAAATGAAAAAAAAAATGCTTAGCTGCATATTATTTCTGAAGCTGATACTGAGATCCTGATTTCATGCTATCAGTACTTCACAGTCGGATTACTGTAATGAATTTTATTTCGATCTCCTCATATCTCTTGTGACTTGCTAGTAAATGGTCCAGAACTTAACAGTTAGATTTCTTTCTTTTGAGATGTCACTAGCTTATCACTTGAATTCTTTTCAAGGGAAAGACTTTTCCAGGGTAATTTGGAATCTAGACCTACTTTTGTCCTTCAAATGACATCAACTAATTTTTAGCATTTGTGGTTTCTCATCTCCCTCCCCCATCCCCCCCAAAAAATCATAGTCTGGATTGTTTTAAGTTTCAGGATATGCCCCTCAATGGTTATTTTGACTTTTTTGCTTGATTTTCTGTGTTGGAGCTCTTGGCAATTCTCAACAAAGTCAGTTTAGACTTCTTTCAGGCGCAAACATTTGGTTTAGAACAGAGCCAGGTTGTGTTAATTACTGTATCAACAAAGCTTAAGATTAAGGCTTCTTTTATGGACTACAGTAAGTATTGCTACCCATTTGTGGTCACTAATTGGGCAAAGTAAAGGACGTGCAGATGAATGGGTTCTTAGCAAAGCTTCTTTAGCCAAAGTACTATTCTTTCATGTCACATGTTAGTTAATATATGCACACAAGTTCATTACCTTATGGTTCTTCATTAATATACCATTTCAGAACATGGGTAGATGATTAATTGCTTGCCTTAATACCCCTTCGATTAAAATGCCTCCTCTATGTAGAAGTTTAGCTTTCTAGGAAAGCTAAACTGCTTCCTAATATACTAGTTTGCCCTTGCAAGGCTGGGCTGACCTGAGACTCTTCAAGACTATATTGGTTGTTCTGATTGTTGCTATCTGTTGGAGCTCCCATTGCTAATAAGCCCAGTGAGCCTATGTTACTCACATGGTAAGTAGTGGATCTGCCTTAGGAGTTTACTCAGGAGAAGAGCATTGAATGGACAGAAAGTAGTTTCTCTCATAAAACAAACTCAGAACTCTTACCGAAAGATCAAATCAAACTTGTGTTTGCAAGGAAGCCTGCTTTCAGAGAATCATACTATGAGAAAGGAAGACTCTACTCCTTCTTTGAAGGAGGTTGAGGAAAGACAACACTTGCCCATATCACTCAACAAGATTTGTTATAGTCCTAGTTGCCACAAGCCAGGAAATATTGGAGGGAATAGAAAGACCACACAATAATCACTCTTCAGAGGCTACCCAAGGGCTCTAGGAGAGCTTTGTCTACTTACATATTCCACAGTTGTGGCCATTTCTGTTTCCCTAAACAACATCCAAACTAAACTGGATAGGCTTCTTCAAGCTTTAACAATGCCTGGTTGTCATGTCACAACATCTAGTGATGCAAGGTCCTCTACTAAAAATCAATCAGAGGGTATAGCTAGAGTGCCTCAGAGGAACAGACTCCGCTGTCTTTAAATAGCCTGTTGGCTAGGAATCTTACACACTGGAAAGCAGCAATAAATCTGCTAAGCAAACTCCTAGACTGTCATCCTAAGCACATAGATCTGGATACATACCACTCTTGCCTAGTTTTCTAGGGTTTAAAAGAATCTGCCTTCTTTTTCATAAGCCAAATAATGTACAGAAAATGTTTAGGGTGGCAGCAACTCTTTGAGAAAACTACAATGCTTTCCCTTCTAGAATTTTTAAAGACAGCCCAGCTCAGCCCCTGATTTATCTACAGTCTCCTCACTTGCTTAAGGCTACAGCCTCCTGCCAAGAGCAGAGGACAATTACTACAGAAACCAGTGCTTCAGTGCAGAGAGAATGCAACCATCTTTCTCTCTCCCCCAATGACTCATTTTATGCTCAGTTAATAGATCTTCAAGACAGACTCCAGATTTTAAAACAACAAGCTCTCCCATTGGCATCTTATTCCTCAGCCAGACCTAACTGAAAGCAACTTAGAGGAGAGTGTAACTTCCCAACTTACCTGTTCAGTGCAGCTTCAAGAAGGGGGAGTCATCTCTGTAGGCTCGGACCTACAGCAGAACCCAAGAATTGGAGCAATATATTCCTCAAAGGCAAGATTTTCTCTCGCTTCTAATATTGGCTCTGATCTGGATTCTGATATACAGACTAACTTGTTGGATATACTAGTTTGGTACCAGCAGAGTACTACTCTGAGTAATACTATTTCATACTAGTAGTATAGTAGTGCTACTGAGTAGTACTACTACAGAGTACATAATATAGAAATACGTTCAAATGTTTGCTTGTCAACTTGGAATACGAACCAGTATAAACAGGTAGTTCCATTGTTAAGACTCTGCTTCAAGTGTACTCCTGCTCTTTTTGAGAGAAAGAGCAGTGGGGGTCATGGAAGGCTCACATCAACATTGATAATCAGCCTTAAACCTAGGCATAGTTATAGTGTTGTAATCTTTTTCTACTTACTTGAGCTCCAGGATTTAATGGAATATTTCAAAAATCACATGAAAACTTGATTGTGCTACAGTAGTTGGAAGTTCATGCATAGCGTAATGTTTTAGATGTGGAATCAGCTATTTGCATAGGTCATTAATAAAAATAGCAATTGATCCTCTATATTTTTCCATTTCGCCATCTATAAGAAGAGCTATATGCCCAGGCCGCCAGATAGATTGTCTGAAATAAACAGTTCCAAACCAACTCCAAAATTACTTGCTTCTGACTGACTCAGATCCTGCTTTGGCTCTTCTTGGACAGTAACATTAGACTTTGTGGATTTAAAAATATAAGACTAATATTAACATTCTAGCAGTTTGTTGCTCCAGTGGCCACAAACAAGACTTGAGTCCAGTACCACTTTCCTAATCATGAGCTGTAATACTGGAGGCACTATAAACCTGTCCTGGTTATTGGCCATTGATAGCTTGACCTCTTTTTACATCATCCAATTAAATTGGAATTAGCTGAAGGTTAATAGTCACTAATAATAAATAGTGACTGAAATTGTATCTGGACACTGAAGGGTTGATTTCTCTGTACAGTTTAGGTTAATATTCTTACTTCTACATACTGATGTATGGCAGAAAAGTCCAATTTCAGCCCTAGAATTCAGGAATCTGTGAATGTATGCAGTATAGCATTGAAAAACCTTGTGGAGAGGATTGTTAAGGATCTGTTGGGAAGTGGTCTGTCACATTTAGGATGACTCTTAAACAATGCAGTTTAATACTGCACTGGAATACTACGTAAAGCAATTAAGATTTGGTTGCTCATATTTGCTTATTTGAAATGAATTTAACAGCTGGACAGGCAAGTGGTGACAAAAATATTTATCAGTGGGATTCGGGCAAGCTTCTATAAAGTTCTGAAATTCTGGAGACAACCCCAGCTATGCTTTACCATCCTAAGTAAATTGGTAATTAGAACTGGGTGGTAAAACTGAAATCTTCATGCTTGCTTGTTAATAATTCAGTGGTTGTAAATTTTGGACCTGATAAATTTTGGTCTCCTGGCTAATAAAAGGATTTATTTTATTTCATGAGTAATGACTTTCCTTTAATTACATTAAAGAGGAGATAATGGCAATTTTCCATGCTTAAGGCAACATAGTTAGTTGTCCTTTTTTCCCTCATATTAAAACATTCATTTAATCTTGTCCAGGAATAAAATGTTGGAGGCCTGTCAGCATCAGTTTTATAGATAACTCTTCTTTTAAAAAAGATATTGGGTATCATAAGGCTCAAGGGCTGCCTTGCCAGACTCATTTATTTCCATTTACCTTTTGTCAGCATTGCAGATGGAAGACATTCAATTAAATCATGTCACCTGTTACTTGTGATCTAATTTGTATTTGTAAATGGCACAGATTAGAATGCCAAGCTTCACATGTTCCCAACTTTTTGAAATTATGTAGAACAGTAATCCCTTTGGAAACATTAGGAAAAGCGTGCATATGAGAAGAGTTGTTACTTATGCACAGTGAGTTGTCAGGGCTTTTAGGATCAAATCTATCCTGCTTATTTTTCCCCTCCATGTTTCAAGTGAGTTATCTTGGCAGGAACAGCCCTTCCATTAGGAAGAGTGAACTAGCCACCTTACATAGCAGATCCTGGAGGTGTCTGTGGAGGGCAATGGTAGCAATCCCACATCACCTGTTCCTCTGTGTTAGCAAAGACCCCTAGGCTGTCTCTTTGTCTTTAGTTGCCATGGAAGATAGTCTCCTAATAGTGGGGTTGAAGAAGGTTTTTGTAGCTAGTCCCAAGGGCTTCTCTACATGGACTTGCACTCAGCTAGGTAGCAAAATCTACTGAACTTGGCTGATAATTGACAAGTTGAACACGGTTAGTATTTGGATGAGAGACCACCAAAAAATACCATGGCTGAGGCTAGACTAGGAGCTTGAAAATAACATCCCAGAATATTTCATTTTTCATTGTTTTAGAAAATGTATATGGCTACCCATCTTGCATATGAGCTCTAGTCAGCTAACAATCAACAAAAAACAATATCATAAAACCCCTAGAAACCAAACAGAAAACAGAATTTAAATAATCATATAACATCTTCTAACAAGCTCACAGCACATATTGTTAAGAAAAGAACCTGGGTGTTGAACTTAACTCAAAAGAGGCTTTGCTCTCTCTCTCTCTTTAAAACAAATACAGTTTGGATGAGCAGAAGGCATCTTGTCCATTTCAGTGAACTAAATTTCATGATGAAATCTCGTGATTAAATCCAGTGAGCTGTTCAGTATTGTGTCTTATTTTTCAGAGAACATCTCACTTTCATGTTATTGTATGCAGAATTATTGTGAATCTTCTTTCACTTAAAATGTTGCCTACCCCAATGGTTAGGTCTTGAAGTCAGTTTCACTGTTCTTTGGATCATGACTATTTTTTTCTAGTTCCAAAACTACCACAGCCTTTCTCCTCTGATCTGAACATTATATTCTGTACCTATACACATACATGGACACACTTCACATTTTTACACTGCCCTCACTAATATGCTTCAGCCTGCAGATAGCTATCAGGAGACAGAAACTGACTTCCCTTTGCTAATTGTTAATTCAGCAGTAGAGCAGGAAAGCTTTAACATGATCCATAGCTTTTATCTTTTTTGATGACTTAGGATTCCATTTTCAAAAAATTGCCTTGCTGATGGATATGCACTTTTTATAACTTCATTACTTCTTAGCTTTGCCAGTATTTAGTTTTACCATTGTGGAGCTGAATAATTTCAGACCTATTTAACATGATGTGGAACTTTTGAATTTATTTATTTTTTTATTTTTTGACAGACAAAAAAAGATTTTCAAGCAGTTTGGTGACATGTTCTTACATGGTTTTATCTGTGATTATATATTTCCTTAGAGCATTTTTCTTTATTTTCCCACTGTATAGTTGCATAAGGCATTTCTTTTTTATTACATTGTATTATTTGAAATGTATTCAAATCGATACTTTTATTTGAGTTTAATAAAAGCAGAGGAAGATAATTGTTTTTGTTGTTCAGTCACTTCTACTTCTTTGTCACCTGATGGACATCATTTTATAAGGATTAACTGCTTCGTTGACCTCTTGGAAGTTCAAGCTTGCATCAAGAGTGATGGTATTTAGCTACCTCCTTCATCTTGGATTTTTTCAAACATCAGGCCTTGTCTTCTCCAGGGAGTCTTGCTTTTGCATTAGGTGTCCAAAATATTTAAGCTTTAGATTCACTATTTGTAATGTCAGTGAGCAACCTGAATTTACTTCATATTGTACTGACTAACTTGTCCTTGTAGTTCAAAATATTCTCAACAAGTTTCTCCAGCATCACAGTTCAAAGACCTCAAGTTTTCTTAGTGCATTTCTGATGGTTCAATTTTCAAAGCCATAGGCTACAAGGGTTTTTAAAGGCTACTACATTTTTCTGAAATCTGTACAGTTAAAAGCCTTAGTATAGTTAATAAAGCAAAAATAAACATTTAATTATTTCCTAGATTTAGATACTGTCTTCAGGCACTCAAGGCAGCACATGTAGTGCTTCTTCTTGCATTATTCCCCATAACTGGTATACATTAAGATTTTAAAAATTACTTAAAGGTGTTTATTCACCCTACCTGTCATTTTTATTATTAAATTAACGGTGCTATCTTATTTTCCTGTAGGAGACAATGATTCTAATGAAAATTTGCCATAAAGTTTCTTCTTTTATTTTTTATTATTAATCCTTTGGGGCATATTTGTTTGGTTGTCTGTTTATTGCCTCTGCTAATCTTGCCTAAACTTTATTTATGAAATTCAATTTCATTACATTTGCTTTCTGTACGGAATGCAGTTTTACATTGTAGAAAGTATCAAACCTGTGCCCCAAGAAATGCTATTCCGAAGTACTGGATATAATTTTAAAACATTGTTTTTATTCTGTATTATTTCTGACATACTAATGGAAAATCTATTTATACTAAATTGAGTTGATTGTGAATTAGATTTGAACTTCATTCTGCTATTCACTGTTGTTGGCAGAAATTCCTAACAACTTTGTCCTGACTTCTTTCCTCTTCATCTTATTTCTTTTAAAGATGCTTTAAGGGAATCAATTCCAAGAGTAAAGTTCACCAGGGCTAAATTGCAATTGGATTCTCTGTTTTGAATTATGCTTGGTGCATGTCATTTGAGTATCATCACCACTACTTTTGCTTGACATCAGCATATGCGATACTATAGCTCTTCCTATAGAACACATATTATATCTACAGGAAGAGCTGTAGTGTTTTGTTAATCTTTTTATTTCTTGATTTATTCAGCTGTGGGGAAGAAATAGCAAACATGACAAGATACACCCTTTAGGTGTGATTATGCTCCTTTATACCAGGAATACTTTGTTCTTTCTTTGGAAACGAAAAAGATTCATGGCTGAAATATCTTCACCTTTACCACTGAAGGCCTACATAGTCTGTATCACAGCATAGTGAGACTGGTGTCTAGGTATGGCTTCTCCTGGACAGACTGACAATTTACATCCTGGAAATGCTAAGGAAAGACTATTACAATGGAGCTGTTTTTGAAAGCTATTGCAGAGTTTGAATCTTACGATAGCAGTGTTGAAATAACATCACTGAGCTTTGGTCAATTCCCAATTTAAATTTCCAAGCATAATTCAAACCCTTTCTTTTCAAGTCCTATGTTGGTCAGAACTATGGTACCTGAAACAAACACATTTCCAAGTTGTATGTGCCCATGACTTGGGGTCATTGGTGGAAGCTCTCCTTTGGGTGTCCAGCATCTGAGGAGAGGTGAGTGGCAATTGAAGAAGAGGGCTTTTTCACTGCATATGTTTATTTTGCCTTGTCTCAAGAAATGTTTATCTGGCATTGAAGATGTCCTCATTCTTCCAGGTTCTCAGAGTTCAGTTTCTTAGCCTATTTTACCTATTACTTCACTGTTGCTTTTATTATTGTTTTTGTGAATTGCACTGTGACCCATTCCAACAGGGTACTTGCCCAAAGGCATTGTCATCAGTTGTCAAAACATTTCCCAGACCCTCAGAGCCAAGTTGCAACAGCTTGCTCTTATTACAACCATAGTGAGACCTCAGGAAGAGACAACCAAAACTGTTACCTTCAGTGGCACTGCCCCCATTCCCCCATGCTTGTACTATGTTTCTTTTCATAGTGGGAAGGTGCTGTGTCTGTGATACAGCTGAGCCAAAAGAAACACCAGTGGCATGGGATCCCAGGGACACAATGCTGATCGAGAATCAGCATCAGTGTACTACATGAAAATGTGGGGAATGGGGGTTGTACTTTAATAGGGAACAAACTCAAATTTTGACTTATTGATCGAAACTTTTCAAATAATTGCATAAATTATTTCAGTTGTATTAAACCTACCCCTATTTCATTTTTTGCTTTGCTTTGCTTTGCTTTTTTCGTGTTTAGGAGTGCGCCTAGACAGAGTACGTGGTGGTCGCCAGAAGTACAAGCGCAGAATAGATGCAGAAAATAGTCCATACCTGAATCCTCAACTAGTCCAGCCAGCCAAAAAGCCATGTAAGTACCTAAGAAGGTAGTGTACCCTTTGATGTCATCAATCAGTGAAGGAATATGAACAAAATAGCATAATGTCTTGAATAAATGATGATTTTGTCTAGTATTTTTATCGCCTTGCTCCTTTTTCAGAATAACTGAAGGAAATATGCTTTTGAAGGTAAGAGTTTGGTAATGCACAATTTATGCTATACAAATTTTACACTTCCAAGTGATCTTTATTTTCACTGGTACATAAAATGGGTCATGCTAGGATCATTAGTTCATTGAAGCTTCTAGTCTCAGGTTTTACAAGAATGAAATGTTGTAGTTTTCACTAACTAGATGAATTTGACTGCTCAACCTCTCAATGAAAATACATTAGGAGCCTCATTAATTTATAGCAATAGAAGGTTGAAACACTACCTGGTATTTCAATAAAATAGCAATGTGCTACAACTATAAAATACATTAAGGTAGGGTTTATTCATGTGTGTAGTTAAAGCAGGTATGAGTTTTCTTATATCCAGATAGTACTTAAAAAGCAAGATATAAACTAAAATTAAAGATTTTGCCAGTTGTACAAATTGATGCATGCTGATTCCCTAAAGAAAATATAATGACAACACAGTATAAAAATCAGTTGCTTAACCTATACAAACATAAATTAGCAATAAATGCAAATTATTTTGTATGTTACTTGCAAGCTGGCTGCCACTAAGTAGTAGCATAAACCACTTGAGCACAAATGACTCTATTCCAGACATATAGTATGTAATAAAGGGCTCTGCATGCTACACTGAAGGTACTTACCTGGTTGTGTCAAAAAGCAGTATGTTGTTTTTCACCTGCCATTCCCCAGCCCAGGACTCTGCTGGTTACAATACACATGAGCCATATGGAGATCTGGAAGGAAAATAAATAGGTTCTGAACTGTAAGTGAAAGGGCATTTTAGCGATGTCAGAGGGAAAACAAACCAGTTTTACATAAAATTAAGGCTTAAGTGAACATATGGCATCGTTTCATTTTGCCTTTCCAAAAAGCATTATGCTGATTATACCTTCAATTGTCCAACCTGGCATCTTCCGTACAGTCCACATAAGCTGTTCTACCCCTCTGTAAATGCAATATAAGGTTGCATGAAGCAGATTTTGTGCATTATAATAAAAACTTTCCGATAGTACAGTACAATTCAATGAACTCTAGTGCTTAATTTCATTAGAGGTTTAGATTTTCTGGATGCACAGATTGCCAGCTTTTTATTTATTTTATATTGTGCCATTGAGTTGAATTACTGACAGCTCAGCCCATGCACACACAATTAAGCCTATTTAGCACCGACTTAGGTTAATGCAACTGGGCTGAAAATGTAGGAAATTGAAAAGGTGCAATGCAGGAGTGAGATGTCCTGAGAAAGTCATATTGTGATGAATAGGCAATGTCTAAATAGGCAATACTACCACACTTTTTTGCAGCTCCCATTAATTTCAATCAATATCTCCTCTTTACGACCATCTGAATTAACAGGGAACAGTGCATCGTGTTATACGTAAGAAAGTAACTAGAACAATTTTAAGTTGCTACTAAGACAAGCTAGCCTCCAGCTTTTCACAAAACATTTTAAGGGGATTCCTGATTTTTTTCCCTTCATAATGGAAAAGGAACATAACTTTTTTTTTAAATCAATTTCTGCATTGTAACAAGGAAACGATAAAATGGCTTTTAAGAAGTAACTGGAGAGATTTTCTGGATTCTGACCGTTTGTGCACAACAAAGGCAGGGAAATGAAAATTGGGATTTATTGATTCTAACTGGGAATCATTAAATAAATTTTATTTGTTCTTCAATATTTGTAAATGCTTTTCCCTGATAGCTAAATAGATATTGGAAAAGGCTCACAACAGGTATGTTTACTTCCCCCTCTTTACTCAATCTCTTTATTTGCTATCTTTTTACGAGACTCCAGTGGTCTGCCTACAGGTCATATCATGTCAGAATAATGGGGGTCAAAATTTTGTGCAGCATAATTTGTATGGCATTCTGAGCCATACAAAGAGCCATACATCTGAGCATTTCATGAAGTGAAATGTCTGTGGTTGAAGGAAAATAGACTGTTCTGTTTTTCTACCCTCTCATATGCTTTTCTCAGTTGCCTTTCTTTTGTGAAATCTGGATTTTGAAAACTTCCTCTGCAGCAAACCAAGAATTTCTGTGATTATTTATTCAATTTCAGAGTCAAGTAGCTTATCTTGTATGTCTCTTTCATAATTAATACCAGAGAAATTTAGGAATCTAACAAAAATATAAAAATGTTTGTCACTTTGTTTTGCTAATTTTGTTTTAGAAGGTAGGGCAAACTGTTAAAAACAATACTGGATAATAAGCCAAGAGATTAATGAAAAGGTGTGCATTTGTTTGTGTGTTTGTCCCAATCCAAATTTAACGCTATCATGGAAAACTGTTTATCAGAAACTGCTGAAACTGCTATTTATCATCTGTAAGTAATATAAATATTCCTCATTAATCAATTTTGATAATGGTAGCATCGGGGGTGGGGGGGAATATTTATTTTGTTGCCAGAGCTCCTGCAGAGAACATCTACCTCCTAGGCTTTTTAATAATAACATTAAAACCAGTTTTTAATTGTCTCTTCTGTAAATGTGAGTATAAGCTCTACCTTAGCTAGGATATGCTCTCAGTTTTAACACAGCCCTTTTCCACTACCTCTTCCACGTCAACAGCATTCACAAGTGATGCATTACAGACTTAGTGTTCTTCTTGTCACTTGCAAAGAAGCCCTTATTAATAATAATAAAGCATGCTTGATGCAATGCCTTACAATTGGCTTTTGCATTTGTTTTATGAAGGACTGACATACCTCACCTTTCTGACATCCACATTTGTAAAATGCTGGAGACAAATTGATCAGAACTCCAGAATAAATTATGAAATGGAACATTTAAAAAACCTTTTTAGAATGAGCTTTGTCAGTTTTTTGAAAAAAAAAATATTGGCTGCAGTTTCTATACATTTTTTTTTTTTTTTACATTTACGTTTACCTTTTTACATTTTACATTTTTTACATTGTATTTTTCATTGATTTTAGCTGCTTTGTAAACTGCCCAAGAGTCGTTTTTAACAAGATGGGCAGTGACAAATTTGATATATAAGTAAAATCAAAATAAATACATAATTAAGCTTTACCACTGATACTGGTGGGGACCTATGCATACTGTATAGGATGCTAGTTTGTTAAATCAGTTAAATAGTTGGAGAATTGAACTGCCTTTGCTTAACGTGCATCTTTCACCAAGCTATGAATGTTTTCAGTATATAGAATTTATAGTGGTTACATATGTAAACATGTTTGTTACAGACTTCCAAGTTTCAAAGAGTAGAATTCAAAATGTGACAGAAATTATGGCTTCTTTTCTCAACTTGATCAAGCAGGGGATTAGAGTTCATGTGCATGTTCTCTCAACCAGTATTGTGCATATGTGAATTTATGTATTTCAGTGATTTTTGGAAGGGTTTTATTTGATGTTTTTCCTAGGGATCTTAAATGTATTATCTGTTCATAGAATTATACTCTCTCCCCTTTTCCCTCTTTAAGCTGAAAAGTATAAAATTCATCTGTATAAAATATTGCCATAAGAAAGTTTTCCAGAAACTGTAATGTTCCTTTTATATTAAAATATTTGCATGATATGAGCCATTTAATTTTACATAAAAGTTCAGGAATAACTACAGCATCATACAAATGCCATCCTGGTATGAAGAATTTAAGCTGATTCCTGAGTATAACATATAAATATTCAGTCTAACCTTGTGATCTTCTGTAAGTTAGTGTATACTTTTTAATTTTTTTTCAGTGAATGGTGCAGCTGTGTTCCAATGTTCCATTTTGTTCAGCTCTCTGTACACTAACCAGCAATTGCTCTTCAGGATTCAAAGACCTACAGCTTTTCCTATGTGTAACAACTTTATATCTGAAAAGTCCTGAACATTATGAGTTGTATCATGATGGCTCTGTTGAGACCTTTATAAGAACAGAAGAATAGCCCTGCTGTATCACATGTTCTGCATCACACAGTGGCTAATCAAATTCATCCAGGAAGTTGAGAAACAAGACATCAGCCCTCTTCCACTAGCTAGCTAGCAATAGATCTTTAAGATTTATAGCCTGTGATTCAGACTGTTTCTAAGGTAGACAGCCCTCAAGGGTATATTCTAATACCCATTGATAACCTTACTCTCCATTAATTTTTAAAATATGCTTTCAGAAATATCAGAATTGGTAGCCATTATCACATTTAATAGCAACAAATTCCACAAATTCCATAGGTTAAAATATGGACTTCTGGCATATGAATATAAGTAACATCAAGAATCTCCTCCTTGTCCCCCCCCCCTTTTACCCCCATAAAACCCATAGTTGAAAATGAATTAGATACAAATTTAAAGAATTTTGAAGTTAGATTATCACACTGTTAGCCATGAATTCCTCAAGGATCATGATCTATAACATCATCCATTACCTTGTCCTGATCAGATTTGGGAGGTGCTGAATGAATGGGATGGATTGGTTGAATGGGCCCAACAACCATGGAATACTAGTCATTCTCCCTGGCAGGAGACGAAGGAGATAGGAGTTGAGTTATGTAGACAGAAGAGCAACTGAGGATGGATATGTGGCATTTGATAAAACTGGAAGTCTGGCAGACAATCTGATGGGAGAATTGAGGTGGAGCTTTCGTTGAAGTTAAAAGAGGTAAAAGAAGCTGAAGAAAAGGAATGGATAAGGAAGAATTGGTGGTGGCAAGATAAAGTGTAGAGTTGGAGATGTTCAACTCCAACTCTGTTCATTCCCAAGAGAGAATGGGAAACCACTTTTGGACCTTTTCTGATAACATGGTTGGGAGGAGGAAAAAGAAAGGAAAGAAGGTAGATTTGATAGATTGTCATGACGGAAGAAGGTATAGATGAGTCTAGACTGGAGAACAAAAGAAGTAAGTTGTAAAAGATCTGGGACAATGAATGACCAAGACAAGAGATGGAAGAGGATGTGGGCATATAGCAACTTCCTGCATTACCACCATTGCTGAGGAAGTAAGTGGTGGCAAGGAAGACAAGGAAGTGCTCTGGAAGTTCCTATTATAGGAGTAAAGAAACAAACTGGAGCTGATACTTGGGAGAAACTGTGGCTGTTGTCTTAGGCAGTCAGGCATGGGACTTACGCAGTGCATGAGACTTGTCTTATGCAAGTGAGGCACCAGGAATTACTTCTGGAATTGTCTAGATGGAGTGAGCTCCAGTTCGGGTGGTGGAAGATAGACTCTGAGAGGGAGGGGGAAAAAGCTTGGGATCCAGTGAAACATTCCTCTGCCTGAGTGAGAGCCAAGAATAAAGGAACACTGTACCCCCTAGGATGAAGGAACATGGGACAGTGGTTCTAGGAGCCAGTACTGAGGGGAGGTCATCCCTATCCTTAGGAGTGAGAGACCTGGGATGAGGGTGGGGGTGAAAGGGGGCCTAGTGGTAGGAGTCCAAGGGGGAGTCAGAGATGGCTTGTGGTCCACCCAGTAACAATATAGGCTGATCATTAGAGAATGTAGATGCTGGTTTGAGTGCCAGGGGAACTAATGGGACTAGAGAATATGGTGAAAGATTCAGGTAGTGAAGTACAATAGAGGGAAAGAGGGATTGAAGCTCTGAGGGGCTCCACAGCCCAAATGCCCAGAGGTAGAACAATAATCACCCAGCACCACCTTCTGGAAATGGCTTTACCTTACCTTACTTTGCTTTACCTTACTTTACTTTACTTTATCCACCCAACTCCCAAATGATTCTGGGTGGCTTGCAACTAAAAGCCAACTTATTAAAAGAAAATAAAAATGCAAGAGACCAGATGAACCAAATGCAAAAAAAAATGAAAGCAAAAGAAAGCAAAGCAAAGCACGCCCAAGCCAAAAAACTATCCAAGTAGGAGTGCAACCAACATAGTACAATGCTCCCACATCTAAACTTAGACAGCCAGTGTGGAAGGATACTGAGGCTGTTGGTACTGAAAGCTGCTGAGAGGTAGAGGAGGACCAAGAGGATCACCTTCCCCTTGTCTTTTTCCCAACGTTGGTCATCCCACAGGATGACCAAAACAGTGGCTAGACTGATCTCTGGGACTGACCAATACAATGCCAGTACTTCAGTACCTACTGGCTGCTAGTTCATAATTGGGCCAATGTTCCCTCTAATTTCTTTTTTTTAATAATATTTTTATTAAAGTTTTACATATTAAAAGCTAATGCAGAACTAAAAGATGCTACAAACAAAAAGGAAAAAAAAAGAGACAGTAGAAAAGAGAGAAGAGAAAGAAATATAAAAGATGACTTCCTCCTCCCTCCATCCCATTTCTCATCCCTAAATAATAGCCAAATTATAAAAAATATTCATCAATCAGTCTAATCAGCAAAAGCATTAAGAGTACCAGTGATAATAAACTATATATTTTGAGCTGAAACTCATACATCTCTTTTGCATTTTAACTTCTAAATTTTTTCTGAGAAATAAAATGTAAAAAATCTCTCCCCGTAAGGATAAGAAAGACCAATAATAATCACATGTGTATTTTAAACTAAACCAAATAAATCACTTTTACAGGCGTAAATCATTGTCTTTCAGTCCAGGTCAGAAAAGAGAAAATTCAATATTAACAACCCAGGATCAAAACTTATACAATTTAACCCTGATATGAAGTCCACTTTAAATTCCTGTTCCCTCTAATTTCTGACAGGCTGTGAATGGGGGGAAAAAAATTGCTTTGTGCAGCTTTTTCCAAACCAAATACAAATTTGTGCACCACAATATGAGCATACAAGTAAATTGCAAATGCAAATATGACAACAATTATAATTTTATTTTTGCTTAATTTCACATTTATTTGTAAAACTTATATGGCCACTTATCTTAAATATACTAATCCTAGTCAGCTCACAACAAACCAATAAAAACAACAATAAAACAATCATGTCACCCATACATGAAGTTGCACAATTTCCTCCCATTGTGTTCCAACTAATAACTGCAATCAATATTTTGTAAGGATTTAAAATTGTTTCTTGGAGGGGGGTAGGAATTTGATGTTGTAATGACCAAAGTTAAAGGAAAAAGGGAAGAAGAAATAAAAGCATAATACAAAAAAGCATTTAGATAGCCACCTCTTTCATTTTTTTTCTCATTCTTTCCTTTTTCTCTGGGTATTTTGAACTTACTTAAATTTTAATTATTATTAATTTTAAAAATTGAATTTTTTATAAACTTAGCAGTGTGGCCTGTAACTCAACAGATATTAAACCTGTTTTGGAGGGAGGAGGGAAATTAATTAAACCTTTTTTGGAGGGAGGAGGGAAATTGATGATTGATTGATTATTGGAAGAAGGTGCTCCTTTGTGCTCAGGAGATTCTGGGGTCTGGAACAGGTTGGCTACAACTGCAAGGCTGGGGAAAAAACCCTGCCTTCCTGCTGTCCCAGGCAAAAGGCACCAATCCTTGTTACCTTCTGGACCGTCTACTCCTGATAGGAACTGCCCACCCAATTCATGCAAGCCCAGTGGAAGTGCTGTGGGTTCCCACCCCACCTCTGGAAGGCCAGGTAGTTGGTCAGGGGTGCCAAGGATGGCATTCTTGGTTATAGCTTCCTCACTTTAGGGTAGCATGACCCCCTCCTTCAGAATGGCTCCTTCCGTGTAAAATGTTGCTTTTCCACAAAGCTTTTGGAGGAAAGAATCTCCCATAAAACAGACTGCTATATTAGAGGATGTCAGTTACCCAGTGTATGTCAGGATGTTTTATTCCAGTTTTATGTGTGTTTTTCTGTGTTATGATTGTAAGCCATCTAGAATCCATGGAGTACATGTATTTGCAAGCCAATGTGGAAAATAACTAAATATACACAATACACAATTTCCTAAATATAATTCCAACAATGTTCAGGTGTTTGATCCTCATTTGCTTTATTGCTTTTTCTTAAAAAAACAAAACAAAACCTGTGCTTGCCAAAGACATTTTGCTTCCTGACGTGGAGCCTAGATGCTGCCTACTGTGCAATGCAACAAACCCCACTAGATCCAAGAACTCCATAACAGTCTAAAGCTAGCTCTAGAATATGTTAAACTACCCTGCCAAATAAAAGCTTTGATACCTTTGAGTTTCTGTAACTTACAGTTGAGAAGATCCAGACTTAAAGTACTACCTCCCTAATTTTAGATGGCAGAGGAGATGGAGAAAGATCTTCGATCAAAGATTTCAACAGGGTTACATGAAAAGTTAAGCAAGATTGGACTTGGTAACTACTTGGATAAGAGAGAACCAGGAAATTTCAGAGTTCTAGCCTAAAATCAGAAGTAAAAACAAACAAACCACTTCTGTGTTATTGCCAAGAAAACTACATGGATATATCTATGAAATCACCAGGAGCTGAGCTCAATTTGAAGAAAAGTTTATATTCTGATATACAAAGAGATGGATCTTTAGATACTTACTTTCAGACCAATTTAGGACCTTATATTGTCCATCAACATTCTTTTTTTCTATTTTGGCCAGTCAGATAGCATTAGTGTTGCTCCTGGAGTGTTTGTGATCTTCTCAGCTGTAAAGCAGAAAGCGTTGAGTGACCATATTAAATGTTTTCTCCATTCCTTAGGGATAATGTTCCCACCCATATTTGTAGATAGCGGGTATGAATGGTATATGAATCTCTCTACAAGAAGCCTAAAATGTTGGATACATATCTGGCATGATGACTGAAGTTATCCAAGACCTTGCAATACCTGCTGTTGATTAAGATGTATTTGCCAAAAATGCAATGGGATTAATACTAGTATGATTAATAAATATGGATCTGTACATATTAAATTCAGCTTATTTCCACTATGTAATGGTGGAATATCCTTAATTTCCACTCTGTAATTTGGTATATCCTTAATTTCAGCTCCTGTCATGTGCGAATAATGTCCCCTGTTCATAGTGTGGTAATTACCATGAGTCATGTATATTTACACAATTCAGCTGTACTTGCTTTCTGTTCTTTTTGAAACAAAAGATGTTCATTAAAAATGGAGCCGAACAGAAGAATAGGGGCCATAAAATGTTACAGACAGAATTATTCACATTAGGTAAAATCTAGTTTCAGTGATGGAAAATGCTAATTGGAGGCAGTTACTAGAAATTATGAAGTTCAGCTTTTTCATTTTTATCTGATTTATCCTTATCAGTCTTTCCCCAGGTAGAAAAGCATATAATTTCAAATGCTCAAAGAAACCTAGATTCCCTTGAAGGGTCTTAGGTGTTATTAGGCCCAGCCTAATGCAGTGGCAGCATTTTCTAGATCAAAATGTTGAATTAGCTTCCAGTTAAAATCTCTGTTTTTCAATCCAATCATCACAAAGTTAATTCTTACATTTCTTGTTGACTAGCATTGAGTAGCAACCTTCCTGTCTTTGTGATGGGTAGTGTTGGGTATATTTGAACAGAAGGATGAAGGAACTACATATTGAAGAGGCCCCAGTTTGTTTGTTTTGTCCATAGAATTGCAACCATTTCCATCTTCATAATCCCAGTCTTTGGACTGGATTTATTTTTGTTGCAGCTTCATTATATTGTTGGCTCTCGTTCAGCTTGTGATCCACTAAAACACCCAGATCCTTTTATGTATAAATGGAGGGAACAAATTTCCATTTCGTTGTGGCAGCAGTTGTGATTATCGAAGTAGAGTTACCTATTACTTATCGGTCTTTACAGATAACAAGATTGTCTCTCATTTGCTGGTGGCTGAACCAGAGAAGATCTATGCCATGCCTGACCCCACTGTGCCTGACAGTGACATCAAGGCTCTCACCACACTTTGTGATTTGGCAGACAGAGAACTGGTGGTCATTATTGGATGGGCTAAGCATATTCCAGGTACATACTCTGTATCTTACTCGAATTCTGTTCTTATTGTTTTTATGACATATTTTCTGATGTATGCTTGTAGTATTTCAGTGTGGCTTGAACATGACTTGCAAATTCTTTTAATAATTATTACAGTAAATAGGATTATAAATGTGACTTCAGAGATAGGTGTAAGGGCCATATCTCTAGCCCTGCTATGCCATTGTACACCTGGTCTAGCCCTGTCTACCAAAGTTTTCCCACTGATCTGTACATCTAAAGATAAATTCCTGTGCCTGAATAACTACCAATACATACAATAAGAAAGCCCATTTCATCTTTTTCGGTATGTGAATTTCTTTATACTGTTATATCCTCCTTGTAAAATCCATGGTTTTTCATTGGTAATCTAGGGGTATCTGGCCAACTGATGGTATTTTTTTTTAAGGAACATCTGGTAAAAGTGAACTTGAATGTTGAAGTACGCCAGCTTACCCAACCATTTTATTTCTATCATTTGCAAGGGAGTAAAGCTAGTTAGAATTGTCCTGCCTGCACATTGGTATAATATATCAGTGATACTTCTGGCGGGGTCTAAAGAAGGGAGGAGGTTAAAATATTCTTATTTAATGTTGAACAAAATAGAAAGGCGTTTGTTTAATTGCCACAAGGTGGGTTTTTGGGTTTTTTTGGCCACTTGAACATTCAAAAGTATGTTAAAGATCAGTATGCATGTGCAAGAATACTGTGGCAATCCTTTCATTTGCTACCTACAATCTACATTAAAGAAAGATTTGTTTGCTTATATGTCATATGCAAGGCAAAATGAAGTAACATTTTAGAGGCCAAGTAAGTAACATCAAAGGGCTAAGGATTACACTTTTCTTGGTAGGAATAAAATAGCTTATTTGTTTGGTCTGAATTTTTATGTGGATTGATGATGTATCTCCAAATCTGTGCGCAAAGCAGACCTTACGTGCATACTAAAATCTGCACTTTTTCAAATTTTGCAATACAGTATGCAATTCAAATATCGTACATGAAAATGTATATATTAATGAAAGATCCACATGCAAACATACATATTAGGAGACATGCATTTTATTAGAAGGAAATTTGTAAGCACATATTTAAAAAGTGCACCAAAATGCATATTCATTTTGTTCAGATTTGGACAAGGGAAATGAAATAAAATGTACAGTTTGAAAAGTGAGAAACAATGGAAGTGACACTGAAAGATTTGCTTCTTCCTATTAGCTGCCTTCACTGGAATCGTGTCTACCCACAGACCCCTCCTCCCTCATACAAACACAAACGCGCATGTACATACACGCACACACACTCGTACTTCAGCTCTGATTTGGGATATCCTTTTCCCCTGGAGTGCTGAGAAGCCTGCGTGGATATTATAGCACTCCACTCCCTTAACTGCTTTGTGAATTAATAGACCAGACAGTTTGCAGAGCTGTCATTTTTTTTCTTTTCAAAGATGTTGAATTCAGGAGATGAGAAGATGACGAATGAAATACCTATTCATGTCTTAGCTAGATGAAAGGCTAAATTTGTGCATTTCACTCAGTGCCCTAAAATAGCTGTATTCCTCTACTTCTATGTCTTCAGACAATTGTTTTTGTTCAAAAAAACCCTTAATTTTATGACAAACTTAATCTATAGTGGAGCAGTTTTGACTTTTTCCAAACTTTATGTGATATTCAGCCTACTTTTAGAGCAATAATTTTCCTACTCAGAGCTGGTTCAAGGCTTCTTGCTGCCCGAGGCAAAGCAGCAGAGGGCACTGCAGACAAGCTTGACTTCAAAGAGTGCTTGGAGCCAACCACAGCCAGTCTGCTCACTGAGTCTGTTACCAGGAGCATGGAGTTCCCTTGGTCCACTGACTATTCACCGTTCAATATACTATATAATCCTATGAATCTGAAGCACACCTACCCGAAAGGCTGTGTTTCCCATTATAAGCCTGCTTGGGCTTTCAGGTCCATAGAAGAGATCCTTTTCTTGTTCTACCACTCCTGGAGTTACCTGGGGTTTTTTGGTGGTTGCGATCAGATTTTGTAGGTAACTGCCAAGGCAGAGGAGTTGAGTTCCCTCTGTGTTATCCTTCTGCAAGCAGGCAATAAAATAAAATTAATTTAATTTAAAAATCAGGTAGGCCTTTGGGAGATAAGCTTGGACTGACTGTTAATGTCAGGTTTAATTTATTGGGTATGGTCTGTTTTACTGATAGGTTTTAACTGTATTTTTACTTACAAAGATGTTGTCCTTGTGGAAAGGGTGTAATCAAAATTCCTATATTGCTGCTTCTATAAGGATTTTTACAATACTTTGCTATATCGTTGGATTTGCAAAATCCCTGATTGCCCAAATCTTTTTGTTAGCTATTTATTTGTGGACCAGAATTCTATATTTTAATTGGAAGTTGTAAGATTCTTTTGGTCATCTTGTCAAGCATTCTGTTTTAGGAAAGAATGAGATGGAGTTAAATAGCATAACAATTTATATGCTTGTTAAGGGTTGTGTTGCCTAATTTTATTGCAATTTTACTATTGTTTTTGTTTTGTTGTCTATTGAGGTTATGAAGTTGACTACTGGTGAGTGACTATAGTACAAGTGAATTGCATTTTTATTTGTATTTCTACACCTATTGGTGTATTTTTATTTTTATTTTTAACTCCTTCCATACGCATTCCCTTATTATTCCCAATCTGCTCCAGAGAGTAGGAGTGCTATTTGGGGTAGCATAGCTGTGGCTTGGGGAAAAGGGAAGGACTTGTAATTGTTATGAACATTTGCAAAAATCAAATCAAAACAAAACAAAAACACCTTCCTTCCTATTCTGTTCAAAGAAATCTTGTCTGGAGTAAAAGGTCTCCTACAAACAGCTGGACACAATTTAAAATTAATCTACTTGGTAATTTTGATTTGATTTGCAGGGACAAAACAATAAAACCAAATATTCTTACTTATGCTTTTGTTACCTGGCCTATTTATATGGCCTACCATGTTACATAGCCTGCCATGACCAGATGTTTAACATAGGATGTCCACCCCATACTCTCTGATCAACAGAACAAATGCAGGTTCTGGTCTGTGATTCTTGAATTAGCTAGAGAGAAATCCACGGAAACTGGTGTGTCTATGTAAATAGTTCTCGCTCATTTAGGGCAATTGTATTTATCCTTAGAATTTCAGTCCATAACTGATAGTTTTGCACGTAGCTTTGCTTCTGATGCTTTTTTGTTTATTTGCTTGTTTTCTCTTTACTGCCATCTAAACACTCTGATTTAGATAACTGCCTTTCCCACTGAAATGTGAACAATATAAAGCAGAATGCTAAATTATTGTAATTATTTTCTGAAACCAAATAATAAACAATTATCGATATACATCTAAATCATAATTTGTTTGGTGGGATGGGAACACATGCTCTGATCTGCTCCATATTTTCTTCACTGCAGAAATTTAGCTGTTCAGAGTTTGCATCACAAATGGCTTATAAACGAGCTTTTGAATCATGAGCAATGTTTTTCTGGTACAGTTAACTTATTTCTGTCTCCTTAAACTAGTTTGTCTTTATGCTTTGAATGCTACAGTAATTTCTTTAATCAAATTGATGGAAGTCCCTTTCCCAGCCCACACTGAAACC
The DNA here is from genome assembly GCA_030867105.1 of Liasis olivaceus. Lineage (NCBI taxonomy): Eukaryota > Metazoa > Chordata > Lepidosauria > Squamata > Pythonidae > Liasis > Liasis olivaceus. Next base: position 285,434,391 of record CM061349.1, read on the forward strand.
AATTTATTGGTCATGATACACCAGCTATGTTACTAACAGACGTAACGAACTGTCAGGCAATATCGCAGTGAAGCTAATTTGAAGTCATTAGGTGTGCAGCGTTCAGGCAACAATTTGTTACAGTGGTTAGGAACACAGCTGACATTTCTGAATGGCTTTGTTCAGAGTAGGTCTAGATGAGCCCAAGCAAATTGTAAACTAATTTAAACATCACTCTGTATTATACTAGCTACTTTGTCTTACACTGGTTGCTAATAAAGCACCCCAGATTAAGTCAAAGCTAGTTAAATAGGTGAGTTTGAGTTTCAACTCTAGACAATGCCTACGTCGGTCTTACCAATATGTAGGCATTCTCCCTAGAGGCCAGTCAATAATGCATTATGGGGATTGCAAAATATATTTATCAGTTTGATTTGTATTATGAATACGATACAGGGCTGAGGTTTGCTTATAGGCATAGAAGAAAATGACTGAAAGGCAGCAAGAGAGAACAACAGCTTATCCTTATGGTTAGCAGCGACCTGTTGGGCGGTTGAGACGTTCTCAGTTACAGATTGGGAATCAGAAACAGTTGTCAGCTATTGAGGAATATTTAAACAGCAGACCAGCTTCAGAGGTAATTCAAGAGCTGACTTATGATGCCCATTTGCTGGAAATTAAAAAACAAAATGAAAAGCTGACTGGAGATACATATCTATATCTATAGAGATATATAGAGATATAGAGATACATAAAATAAAAAAAGAACAAAATAATTCAACTGTTTTTCTATATATACATGGATGCCCACATGAAAGACATTTCAACAAAATATTTCTCAATCAGATTCTTTAAAAAACACCCTCTTTCATCATCTGTTTAGAAATTCGTATCCTGCTTTTTAAGTACCTCCAATGTTTTACAATATAATAAAAAGTATACACATATATTATGTGCACCTAATGTGTGTATGCTACAAATGCACACTCTATACACACTAGTACACATATACTATTCATATAATATTGTTCATTTTTATGGTAAAAATGGATCTATTCAGTCCTATACTTAATGTTTGTTTTTTTTTTAAATTACCATTGAGTTCAACAGAGCTTATTTGTAGATAAGAGGATAGAGGATTGGAGCTAAAGGTATTTTATAGGGTGTCATTTGTAATTAATTTTATCTAAAAGATTTTGACTTTAAAATACTGAACTTAGGGGAAATATCTGTATCCCATAAAAATTTTATCTACTTTTCAACTTTGGAAGATATTACTGAAAATTTTGAATGATGGTTTCTAGTTTATTGTTTGATCTTATTAAATATGTGTGCGTGCCATAAATTCCATTAATAGTTTCATGCTGCTGTAGCTTGCATGTACAATAAGCTTTTATGTTCTTCTGCAGAAAAATGTAACATTTATATATGAATTGATAGGCTTTATCAGTAACTAGAATTAGCTTACTTGCGTTAATAAATCAAAGAAATGAAAAGAGTGGTTGCTGTGAAACATGACCGTGTCTTATTTGCAGAAGAAAATGATCATGATAGCACTAGGAAATTCTTGACTTTAGAGGAGAGGAAAGGCAGAAGAACAGATGATGGTGCCCTAATAGCCCTTTTTAAGAATGACAGGGCCCTACCATTAGCATCCTTTTATATCCTTGGAAATTGCTCTTGCCTCGCTTTTCTGGTTCCTATCTGCCTGACTCTTTTTTATTTCTCTTTCAATTTCATCCGCGCTCGGATAAGCGCATGCTAACACAATATGATTGAGCTGTAAAATGGAACGCTGTCGCCTCTAATCTCTTTTATGTAGATATGGAGGTTCTTCCAAACTCCACTTCATTCTTTCTCCATTGTTGGCCTTTATAGAATGGGATGCAAAGTAATGGAAACTCACACTGTCAAATATTAGAGCTAGGTTTCACAGAGGGTGATAAGAAGATTATCAGCCCAGCAGTCAGATCTATTGTTGCCCTTTATGTCAGATTAAAATATTTTTATGTACTGAAACTTGGTTAGTAAAATACAACAGGCATTTTAGGGAAGCACTAAGGCCACTTTCTTTCTGGTATGATACCTCCTTCATTAGCTGACCTAAATAAAAACTTGTGTTAGTTTTACAGAATCTAACTTGGATACAGAACGCATTTGGTGATTTTATCGTGCATTGTGTTTACAGGAGAGTCAGTTGCTTTTGGACATCTTTAAAGACTAAAGTTTTTTTTTTTTTTAATTTATTAGATGAGATTCTGCTGATGTCTGACCACATTTTCAAAGTCACTTAGGCAGTGTTTCTGTAATGCACCTGTCTCATTGGCATTCTGCAAAAATGTGCATTGCTCTCCTTTTACTAAATGGAGGCAGGAAATATTAAGCTCTTTAAATGTACATAACAGGAAGTTTAAGAGACAAAATGTTCCCTGTCATTTTGCAGACACAAAGCTCATCAACTTAGACCAAAGTCTTTGTAAGTCCTTATACTTAAAATTAGTTTTAATTAATATAATCACATTAAATGCAGATTATTCTTCTTTCCCCCATGCATTCAGGACCAAGTATGTTATTTTAGGAACAATACAAGACCTTCCTAAACAAGTTTATTAAAGCTGTATTGGAGAGAGAAGTCATAGAATATATGTAGCTCAGGGTTGAACCATGGAGACCTTGGTGCTCTCTGAGCTTGGTTGTTTGCTTGCAAATGTTTCATTACCCAACTAGGTAACATCATCAGTGCTAGTCAGTGTGGGGTTTGCTCCCTGTTTATATACAGTAGCCTGCCCTGCCAGTGTTGGTGAGGGTATGGTTTTCTCCTTGGTAATTCCTTGATTAAGGTATTGTTTACTGCTTGATTGTTTGTCTGGTGTTAATCCCTGATTAGCTGGGTGTTGGCTGCTGGAGAGGATATGTTCTGATCTTTTTGTTTTCTTCTTAGCCCTCAATAGACACATAGAGATAAACCACATTTATACACCATTCAAAAGAGACAAGAAAGAAGCTATGCAAGGATTAACAGCTAGATTTCTCATTAAAACTAGGCCTTCAGAACACATTTTACTAACTTGAAACCAGATTTGATAAGCATGGTGAAATCAAAGGTTATGTGATGTGAAGTCCAACAGTGCAATGGTCCTTGGTATGGATGATTCTCAGGAGCAGACTTTGCAAGTAAGTGGCTGCTGAAAGGTGTGGATGGCTGGCTGGATGTTCCTTCCTCTTAGTTCTGCTAACCAAACTGGTTTTGCCAGTGAAGACTTAATTTGTTTTAATGATTTGTTATTGCTGATGTTTTTGCAAAAGGATTGTCATTGAAGGATTGAATGTACTCAAATTAAAGTGTTCAAATGCGTCAATATTTTTTTGTGCAGCCAAAATGATGATTGGGGATTGTTTGTTTAAAAAAATGATTTTTTAAATTTGCTTTTCAACATTTCTATTGTTTCTTCTCTTTTCATATTAATTCTCTTTTTCTATCTTTTTTTTTTACCCTATACATTGACATCTGTGATTTCTTTCTGTATTTCTCTCATTCACACACACACACACACACACACATACACACACTGGTGATTATACTGCTCCCTCCCTCTGTGTCCCCCTTTATCTGCTTCAACCAATCTCCAAATGAATGCATGCCTATCATGGCCTGAGCTTTGACACTCTGGATATATTGATTAATAGTTGCCCTAAGCTCCTTTTAGCAAATCAAATTTTCACTTTTAGCAAGGATTTCGTCTCTGATTTATTCAGCAAAGTGAAATGCACTAAATTGACTTTGACATTCAGGGAAAATGGCTGAAAAACAAAGAAGAGAGGAAAGAGAGATATAAATTGCATGGCAGCTGGAGACCTGAAGCGTAGAAGAGACACAGGTTTCTTTTTTTTTTTTTTAAATCTAACTTTAAAACATAGGTATCCAAATAGAATGAAAATTGCTTTCTGAAATTAGATGGATTGTAGAGATTCATTCATTTAACTCTTGTGGCCAGCAGTGAAAAATCTACATATTAAATTTTGAACAACTGTGTTTTATCCTGATAGCAGTCATTCAGTCATATCAAAAAATATTAATTGTAAGTAAAGCAGATGCCACCTAGGATAGGACGAAAACAAACCTCTGCTAGTTTTTGTTTTTCCTTTAAAATGTGATTTTATATAGATGATAGATTTTGTTTTATGATACTATTAAATATTTAATGTTTTGGTTGGGTGGTTCTTGCTGTAATAGAGCTTGGCTTTGGTGGGATAAAAGTTAAATGACAAAACGTGGCTCGTTCATCTAGGTGATGTAAAGTTGATTATTGTACACTTGATCACTAGCAGCTCCTGGAAGACATCAGGTTTCAAGTGATAATAAAGTATTGCGTGTTCTGTCCCATCTGAAATTGCCTATTCAAATTAATATGCAGTTCATCAACTTGATCTTCCAATCAAGTGATGAACTTCAATTCGTGAAGAAGCCAACTTTTATTTCTGATAAAATAAAAACCTTGTGAAGACATTTATAGACTATATAAAAATGATTACCAGGTAGGGTGGGGCCTCAGAATCTCAACCTCAGTCTTTATTCCAGATGTTTTAATATTGATCTTTCTGTGGTCTAAACAAGAATATACGACTATAAACATGTATAGAGCTTCCCCTTTGCGTTAGCATGAGCAAGAATCTATACACTTGATATTTTCAGACTTTCAAATTACTGTGTTTGAAGTGCAAACAATGGGTACTAACCCAGTATATATACCCAAACACATTTTTTCAGTGTCGGGATAAGAGAAAACCACTGGATTTTAGCTATCTTACTAATGGGGCCACATTTTTCTGGCATTCTTAAATTTTAAGCCTCACAGATTTATTTGTAAAAGTTTAAGAACCATAGGGCAACAACTTTGTTACATTATTGGGATGTTAACCTGTCAATGAGCAGAGGATTTCCCTGGTGTTTAGTGTGAATGAGTTATATAAATGCAAGCATCAGTGACTAAAAATGGAACCAATATTATGTTATTAAGATTTATTTATTTGTATAAACTTAAAGCAGACCTATAAAGCTTATATTCTCCTCCTAGGGTGAAACTTCACCTGCCACAGTTTTATAAAAGAGCGGTCACAGCCATTTTCAAGGGAAAAATGGTGGGAGATTACAGAGAGGACGGATAAGCTCCCTTCCTCCTCTTCATTGCTTTTCTCCTGAAAATCACATTCATCTGTGGCTTTGGACTTAATAAAGATATGAGGTACATATTTCACATACAGATTTGCCCTCAGAATACAAATTTACTTATATTCAGAAAGGATTTAACCTGTGCATTTTACCTAGCTAAAATTTCCAGAAGAGCCGAATCCTACATCACCTAGATACCACATCAGCTAAGTCATCTAAAAATCTGAAAGAACCTTTAAATATTGCTGTAAAATGTATACTCAGCTTTTATCAGTAGACTTTAAGGTGATTTACCGATACATAAAGAAACACATTTGCTGCATTTTTCCCCTTCACCAGGAGAGTCAGTTTGGTGTAGTGGTTAAGGCACCAGGGTAGAAACAAGGAGACCTGAGTTCCCGCTTTAGGCGTGAAGCCAGCTGGGCGAGCTTGGGCCAGTCACTTTCTCTCAGCCCTAGGAAGGAGGCAATGGCAAACCACTTCCAAAATCTTGCCAAGAAAACTGCAGGGACTTGTCCAGGCGGTTGCCAGGAGTCAGGACTGATTTGAAGGCACCAAAAAGAAAAAAGAAAAATAATAATAGTAGATAGGTCTCATTATTAAGAAGAGTCAAAGTGAACCTGATCATTCAAGTCTCATATATTTGTTTCAATATACCACACTATATATATTTGAACAACTTAAGGTGGCTTACTGTGAAGTGTTAAGAAGCTCTCTCATTATCAAACTGCCATCATCAACATATTTATTGTCATCCAGGAGGTCTTGATGGTTTTCAAAGGCTCTGCTCCACAGATAATCGGAAGTGGCACCATTTGGCGAAAGCTGGGGTCTCACCACTTGGCTTTGTTGCTGTTGTACCACTCTCTGTACCACCTTCCCTGCTGGGTGGCACTATCACTGCCTGATCTGCTAGACTCCATAACAAGATTAGCAGTGGAATCCCCAACGCTGATATTCTTGTGGACTTTATCTTGCCCACAAGGAGACGTAGAGTTCATAACTACTATGGCATGCATGGGCCTGATCCAAGTTATCAAAGGCCCAACACATACTGGGGATCATACTAGTGTATGATACTAGATCTGGTTTTTGTCTAGGGGAGCAGTTGTGATGTGATCTGGCAGTAGAGGACATTACTATCAATCCTTTGCCATAGTCACATCACTCTCTGATTACTTTTTGGCTTGCCTGAGCTATCCTTCCCTACAGGAAGGTAGGGCCTCTTTAGATCAGTCTGACTCAGGTGACTAATGGTCCCTGAGAGGTTGCACAGGGACCTTGGAATTTTCCTGGTGGTCAGTTTGGCCAAGGCCTTAGTTGTGGCTTGGAATGGGCAAGTGACATTGTTCTTGCATCAAATTGCTCCTGTATTGCGCCTGCTGTGTATCGATACTGCAGTGTTCCTTGGTTTTCTGAGGAGCTCCAAAAGATGAAATATTAGAACACTAGAGCATGATGAAGAGTGAAACTGACCAAGCATGACTAAGAGCCCATATTCAGCATTGTATTGTGGTGATAAGTGTGATAAAACAGTTCTCATCATGTCTGCAGAGAGCCACCCATTGCCCTTGTTTAGGGTGACTCATTCCTTGTTTGTAACATTGTCCTGGACAGTCTCCAATCTTCCTATTTTTAGGATCAGGCTGTGATTCCAGAGGGCCCTGAGGAAAATGGATTATCTGGACCCGTTTCAGTTGGGTTTCAGACTGGGGTATAGCACTGATTGTGGCTATTGATAAACTTTGGTGGAGCAAGTACAGGGAAGATGTTACTGCCCTGATTCTCCTTGATCTCTCAGTGACTTTTGATGTTATCAGTCATGGTATCTGACCACCTGTGGGGACTAGGAGTAGAGGGCACCATATTGCAGTGGTTATCCTCATTGATCTGTAGGCAGTTCCAACTGGATGGGGGGGGGGCAGGGAGAGATTGAGCCCAAGCTTTGACATTCTCCTTCTGTTTAACATATACATGAGACCACTGGGTGAGCTACTCCATTGGTTTTGAGTCTGTTTTAAGTACAGTGATGTTACCCAAGTGTATATCTTTACCTTGGGTCACCCAAATGATGCTGTCAGTGTCTTATCCCATTGTCTGGAGGCTGTGAAGGTCTGGATGGGGAGGAACAGATTCAGGTTCAACTTTAGCAAGACTGGCTGTGGATATTTGCACATGCCCATCCTGGAAATTTAACATCTTTAGTCCTGGATAAGATAGGAGTTCCCCATTGGGACTGGTGTGCAGCTTGGGGGGCGGGGTCTGGACTTGCAGCTCCTTTTCCTTTGCACAGATTAATCTGGTGTGCTAGTTACACCTATTCCTGCATCTGGAAGCCCTTCAGATTTATTCCCTATTCACCCCACATGTGTATTTTTGCAGCATGCTGTACGTGGGGCTATCCTTGAAGATCACTCAGAAGCTACAACTGATTCACAATGCAGCTGTGCGGAAAGTAATGTAACACTGCTGCATTGTGAGCTGCACTGATTGCAGTTGGCTTCTGGGTATTAGCCAGGCCTTCACAGCAAAGGGTCTGGTTATCTGAGTGATTATCTATCTGATAGTTTCTACTCATCCTGTACAATTGGTTGAAGTGGGCATAATCAAGCAGAGTTACCTGGTGGGACCCAGGAAGTATGTTTTGTGCCTTCTGTGTTGCTCTGAAATAGCAGCCTCCCAGAGATTTGTATAGTCCTGACCCTAAGTTTAAAAAAATCTCTGAAAACCTGACTGTTTTCCAGGCCTTGGGTTAGAGGGGTGGCAAGCTTCTTATAAGGTTTTATCCATTAGTCTGAATGTTTTCTGTTGTGGACATACATCTTTTTTTCTTTGTTCTATAGTTGCTCCTTTTTTCGTGTTGTACACTGCCCAGAGTCTTTATGGAGTTGGGCAGCCTTCCAAATTAGGTAGGTAGGTAGTTAGCTAGCTAGCTTTTGGATACCACATCATATACATTTTATAAAGCAAAATATGTTTTGTACCCTGAAAAATAGTTGGAAATTCCGTAGTATAGCAGTGATGTTCCATACATATATTTGCTAGAAATTAAAAGAGGCCCAGTGGGGCAAGGAGATGCTTCAAGTATGCAAAAAAAAAAAAAAAAAAAGGTCTTGGGCCTCCAAGGAGTCAACCAGGTGTAAAGATAGTTGAGGCATGAATTTTTAGGCATTAGAAAGCTTCCTCCAGTCTAACATATATGGCAAGAACAGGCAAAGCCACATCTTGCCAGCCAAGTTTCTTCCCTTTGGTACTTTTTTTTCTTTCAAAAACATCTCTTGCAACCACAGCATATGTTCTCCTAGATTTTTCAGTTCTGGCTTGCCATTTCCTCCGGCCAAAGGAGATCAGCTAAGATTTAGAGGTAAAGCAGAGGTACTACTAAGACATTATGGTCACTATGCAGCCAGCCAAATAGCTTAATCCTATATATATTAAAGCTGGATCAGAAACCCTGGGTAATAGTCAATGAATGCTGTGGTTGATTAGTTTCTCTGCACTGTTTTCAATGGAATGGGCATTTGATGCACATTTATATCTGTGCTTGGATAGCATCCTAATGCAATACGCACTGACAGTGCCATAGAATGAAGACAAAGCAACTGCACGGACACAGAGGATTTGAAGAGGAACATTGTCTTCTTATGCCCTGTCCTCCTTTCTCTGATATCTACATTCTCTATACGTTGCTTTCCACCAAACCTATTCAGAAAGCCATCTATAAAATTGTGGAATGCAGGATTGAAGGAACTGCTTTATATCAAATCAGATTATTTGTTATCTAGTTAGTCCATTATTATCTACAGTTTCTGACAGCAATTCCCTTGTGTCTTCAGAAAAAGTATTTTCCATCACCTACTGCCTGATTCTTTTTAACTAAAAATGCCAAGGATTGTAACCGGAACTTTCTGCTTGAAAAGAATGTGTCCTTTCCACTCAGCTTTTCTTTAGTATGCCTCTGTTGTCATAATGGTAAAGAGCATAATTAGGAAAAGCCCTGGTTGATATCTCAAGTCAACCATTAATTCAATGGATAAGTTAGGTGATGTTCTACTTCTTAGCCTACGGTCTTTCTTCCAGTATTGCTGCAGCTGTTAATACATAATGCTAGTCTATCTCATACGGCTATTATAAAATCTATTATAAAACATCACTTAGGGAACTCACAGGGAAAAATCATTATCTACAGGTGAAACTCGAAAAATTAGAATATCGTGCAAATGTTCATTTATGTCAGTATGGCAACTCAAAAGGTGAAACCAATATATGAGATAGACGCATTACATGCAAAGCGAGATATGTCAAGCCTTACTTTGGTAGAATTGTGATGATTATAGCATACAGCTTATGAAAACCCCAAATTCACAATCTCAGAAAATTAGAATAGTGTGAAAAGGTTCAATATTCTAGGCTCAAAGTGTCCCCCTCTAATCAGCTAACGAATCCATAACACCTGCAAAGGGTTCCTGAGCCTTTCAATGGTCTCTCAGGCTGGTTCAGTAGGAATCACAAGCATGGGAAAGACTGCTGACCTGACAGTTGTGCAGAAAACCATCATTGACACCCTCCATAAGGAGGGAAAGCCCCAAAAGGTAATTGCAAAAGAAGTTGGATGTTCCCAAAGTGCTGTATCAAAGCACATCAATAGAAGGTTATGTGGAAGGGAAAAGTGTGGTAGAAAAAGGTGCACAAGCAGCAGGGATGACCGCAGCCTGGAGAGGATTGTCAGGAAAAGGCCATTCCAAAGTGTTGGGGACTTTCACAAGGAGTGGACTGAGGCTGGAGTTAGTGCATCAAGAGCCACCACACACAGAGGGATCCTGGACATGGGCTTCAAATGTCATATTCCTCTTGTCAAGCCGCTCCTGAACAACAAACAACATCAGAAGCGTCTTACCTGGGCTACAGAAAAAAAGAACTGGTCTGTTGCCCAGTGTCAGGTTTAGCCCAGGAAACTCCAGGAGACAATACAGATTCAATCCAGCAAGGTTTATTGGCTTCACTCCCGTTACAGAATCTTCTCAGACTGAGAGAAATTCCCAGGGTCAGACTACAAACATCCTTAGCATTCCTCAGGGAGGGGCCAGTCTCATTCTCTTATCTCTTGTCCGCTCCTCTGGGGATGAGAGTACATGTTTCACACCTCTGCTCCACACTCCCACATCCAGTGATCCAAAGTCCTCTTTTCTGATGAGAGCAACTTTTGCATCTCATTTGGGAACCAAGGACCCAGAGTCTGGAGGAAGAATGGAGAGGCACACAATGCGCGATGCTTGAAGTCCAGTGTGAAGTTTCCACAGTCTCTGTTGATTTGGGGAGCCATGTCATCTGCCGGTGTTGGTCCACTGTGCTTCATTAAGTCCAGGGTCAACACAGCCGTCTACCAGGAGATTTTGGAGCACTTCATGCTTCCTTCCACAGACAAGCTTTATGGGGATGCTGACTTCATTTTCCAGCAGGACTTGGCACCTGCCCACACTGCTAAAAGTACCAAAACCTGGTTCAATGACCATGGAATTACTGTGCTTGATTGGCCAGCAAACTGGCCTGACCTGAACCCCATAGAGAATCTATGGGGCATTGCCAAGAGAAAGATGAGGGACATGAGACCGAACAATGCAGCGGAGCTGAAGGCCGCTATTGAAGCATCCTGGTCTTCCATAACACCTCAGCAGTGCCACAGGCTGATAGCATCCATGCCACGCCGCATTACGGCAGTCATTGCTGCAAAAGGGGCCCAAACCAAGTACTGAGTACATATGCATGCTTATACTTTGCAGAGGTCCGATATTGTTCTATTTCCAATCCTTGTGTTATTGATGTCATGTAATATTCTAATTTTCTGAGATTGTGAATTTGGGGTTTTCATAAGCTGTACGCCATAATCATCACAATTCTACCAAAGTAAGGCTTGACATATCTCGCTTTGCATGTAATGCGTCTATCTCATATATTGGTTTCACCTTTTGAGTTGCCATACTGACATAAATGAACATTTGCACGATATTCTAATTTTTCGAGTTTCACCTGTAAATATTACACATTTTATGCCAAAAATAATTAACACTGAATATCCAACATACTGTAGAAAGTGAAAAATTCACTACCCCTTACCTTAGGCAACCACTATTCTGTGTAGTTACCTGTAAAATTAAGCAGGTCACATCTAATCATATAGCTCTCTAACAGAAGTGGAAAAAGGACAGGAGGTTAGTTTAATGGTACATGTTGTTGATGCCGTAAATCACAGCAGGCAGGCAGGAGGGAGAGGAAGGGAGAAATATTTGCTTAGACTGGATTTAGAACATACAGGTATATACTTGCTTGATGAAGTCAGCAGAATGAATCTGTCTATTTTCCAGCTCTAAGCTGTTCCCAGTTAAATATTGTAAAGAGCTTCCACTTTCTTCTGGATGCTATAAACTCCCTACATATTTAACCTAGATTGGAATAGTATTAAGTACCGTATTTTTCCGACAATAAGACGCCCCCATGTACAAGACGCCCCCCATTTTTCCAACCCCAAATTAAGAAATCAATATTTTAAAGATAGTGCAGAACACATTTTTATTTAGTAATTAGTTAACATTGACCTGATACACTCGGTGGGAGGAGGTCCAAACCATCTCTCTGCAGCTCTATTCCATGCTCTTTTGCATAACTGATTCCATTCAAGCATGAGTGAAACTGCCGATAGCTTCTCTCTGCAAAAGCCTTCCTCTAATTGGTTTGTTCAGCATCAGCTGACGCCAGTTACATAAGGCTCGTGATTGGAGGAAGTCTGTTTGGGAGACAAGCTATTTCACTTGTGATTGGAGGCTAGCAATAGGAGGAAGCCTGCCTGCAGAAACAAAGTATGGGCAGTTTTGCAACAGCGAGGTTCTCTTCGGCTGACTTCCTTAAATAAGACACCCTTCAATTTTTAGGGTAAGGATTTTAGAAAAAAGTATCGTCTTATAGTCGGAAAAATACGGTACTTGAATTGCAAGTCCATGGCATGTTTCATGAAGGTCTACTGCTACTATATAAGTTCTGACTTAGGGGTTGGTTCAGGGGACCTGGGCAAAAGAAGAATCTGGATGCTAAATGCAAGACTTGCTTCTTCTTCTTAGTGGAAGACAACTGCCTCCCGCTCTCCCCCGACTCTTTGTCTGCATCAATTTGCTACTAAAAGAGAATCTGGAATTTGGTTCCTAGTTTTAATAAAAAGCACATTGATTTAAACTGTATTCCTCTAAAGAATGAAAAGTTACAAGCACTTTTTTTTCTTCTAGCATCTTTACATTTAAGAAATCTGGACAAATATTTTTATTGGATAAAATGATGATGTAATTGTAATTGTAAAATGATAATGTAATTGTTAATATTATCAATGATTCCCTTGCTATTAATCTGGTATTTGATAAAAAAAATCATTTGCCATATATTGCCAGAAATAGCATCTATTGCTTTGCAGTTGTGCAGCTTAATCAGCCAAAATCAGTTGAATGTCTTTGTTTAAGGAATGTATAAAGGAGTCCTTTTTTTCTTTTAGGAAGAGTAATTTCTTCATATAGAACCTGAGGTTTGCTAGATAAATTAATAAGCGAACAATCCTCACTTCAAGATACAAGAAAGTGAAAAACAAATCTAACAAGTGAGAAGCAAATGGGATTTTAAGTAGGCAACATATTAAAGTGCCAAGCAAATTTAAGGAAAGGAAGCTAAGTACTTTGATTACTGTGATTGTTTAAATTCTAGTTTATCATCATAATACCTGATAAAATTATTGAGTTTTATTTTCACCTAATGACTTGCATTTCTTTAATCAAGACATTAACATATGATTTATTATTAATGGTAATCCAATCTTGGGGTCGATCCAACTAGCTTCCTTCTGCTTTTTGAACCCTTCCACCAGCAGAGAAAAAACTACTGGCATTTTATTCTAGCCTTGCCAACGTTTCTCTCGCAGGGCTCTTGTATTTTATATGAGTCTGATCAGCAGAAATTATAGCATTTTTCTATTAAACATTTTCTGCTTAGGAAATGTAAGGACACTGATTTCAACTTCCATGCAAGTGCTAAAGCAGAGCTTCGTAATCTGATGCCTAAGAGCTCTATGTCCCCCCCCACTAAAAAACAGGAGACTCTCAAATTGTATTACCGTACTTGTCTAACACCACAGTAAAGACTGACTGACAAAAACTGTATTGCCAAATTATATTTTTTAATGTGACAGAGGGGGAAAGTTATTACATACATAGATGGAATGTAATCATATTAACAATATTTATTTTTAACGTTTGTCTTCATCCCATTCACTACTTTTCTTTCGAATGTGGCCATCAGTATATGTAGAAAGTTATGCATCCTATTCTAAAAGCCCAGGTGCCCATCTGGGGAATAAGATTGACATCTCCAGTCTAGCCCAGCAAATAAATAAAAATAAATTTTGAAATATTTTAATAGTTTGACTCTAAGTACAAGCTGGAAGGCTGGGATTTGAAATCTTTAAATATAATATATTAAATATACTTTTCAGGTTCTTTGGGGCAAAACCTGGTTATTCTTCCAGGCTTTGGGATGGGGGCTGGCTGAGCCTCTGCTGGAGAATTTTGTTTGTTTGTACGCCTTTGAACTGCTCATGATTTATTTCTTCATTTTTGTATGTTTTCCTTCCTTTTAATTGTAAGAATCTTTGGGAGTCCAGCAGCCTATAAATGGTATAAATAAATAAATTTTAAATTACTGCAACATTTTAGGATAATTATTTCTAATTACTAAGAATATTCAATGTGGCCCACAGATTGAAAAATGTTCTCCATCCCTACCATGAAAGAGTCCTATCTACCACCTGTTTCTCCCCACCACATCTCACTATCAGTTATAATTTGTTGTTATTTTACTATCTAGTGCTAATTATAAGAACTCCGTGATGATAAACTTGTCATCTTTGTTTTTGACAGAGCGTCATGCTGGTAGCATATACAAGCTTACTACTCTTAAAATTGTATTTTTACAAGTTAGGGACAAAAACACCCTAAATAATGGATTCCTAAAAAAGAGGTATATGTTCTGGGATAATTTGTTCAATATGAGTTAGATTTATTGCAAAGCACAACTGTATGTCTTATTCCTAGTAGTGAAAGTAGATACATTACAAATAAAGAAATGTTGGATTCTCCCAAGACCCGGTATACCATATTTCTCATTCTTGATTATCAAGAATAACCATCTTCTAATTCAAAGATAGCAAATCTTTTGGTGGCCAAGACTGTATGCAAAGTGGAGGAGGGGGGAGGTTTGAGGGCTGCAGGGCAAAGATGAAAAATGGACGGGACGTGCTATGCATATGGGCACAGCTGCAATTCTCCATTTTTCCTAGTTTTTTGAGAGGGGCTTTTTAAAAATCTGTGCTTACACCTACTGAAAGATATACAGATTAAACAACACTTTTCAGTAGTTATATTCAGAGGTGGGGTTGCAGACCACACAAAAAAGTTTGGGGCTGCAAGTTACAAACTTCTAGGTATTTTGAACCAGAAGTCCAAGCAACCTCCAGGTGCATGTCCAGCGAAAGGAATTATGTCTAACTGTGGCATTGACATAAATTATGCAAATATATCCAAATAACATACATTTCAGAAGTAGTACTTTCTTTTGTTTAATTTCAAGAGAAATAGGAATGATATTTTTGTTATAGTCAGTACTATCCTTTGCACATTGATAGTTCTGCATAAATTCTGTCAGTGACTTAAAACTCAGAAATCAATATATGGAGATTACCTTGTAAATATAATAGCTAGCATTGAATTGTGTATCTGGATGAGCAAATGTCCCCCATTCAGTTTGTGTCTTTTTTTTTTTTACAACTACCCTTTAATTGGTAAACCTTGGAAACTTTTGTGAAACAAGTTCTTAGAAACATCAGTCACTCTTTCACAAACTAAGGGAAGAAAAGGGGATATGACTGATTACTTCTGCATTACTAAAAGAAATAATATGTACAATTCTCACCCACCTCCCCAAAATATACACAATTTCATAAGCATTTGAATTTCACAAAATAATATTTTCATTTAGTGTCACCACCCCTCCATTTTACCACAAATCAATTTATTTTTAACTAATTTATTCACAGTTCCCAATCCCAGTCCTGCTACAAAATCCCCTCTCCTCCAATTAATTACTATAATTGATTAACCATCACTTTCTCCAATAAATTAAATTGAAAATAAATAGGCTGTGTGATTCCTTTTCAAAGGAGATTCTTACTGTGAGGTGAGGAGAGCTATGGATGGTTGTGGAACCATGGATGGTTCTGGTCTTACCTTGTTAAACCTATTCATGCTAACGCATGCTTTGCAGGTTATCTACAACTGAATGCTTGTTATTATGCATCTTGAGGAAAGTAGACTCAAATGACCCTAGGAGATTATAACCTCTCATCATTTCTGTTTCCACTGTATGGGACATAGGAAGCCATTTCTTTGTCTCTTGAATGGTGTTGAAAATGGAAATTAGTAGCATTTTGGATTAATAAGAAGAAGAGGTTGCCACCATCCCTGGTCTCTTCTCTTGTAATAAAAATCAGAGTCCTCCTTAGTAGTGTAGCTAGATCCTGCTGCCAGTTATCCAACAAGCAAAAGGCAAGGTTTTGCACTCACCTCTCTCTGGTTGTCTTGTCTCAATTTGTACATGGAGAACTAGCACAGGAAGGGTTGGTTTGCAATGATAAAGTGAGAACTGCTTTAGACACTTTGATTGATTTGTTATTTGGGGAGCTGGGTTAGGGTTCCACACGGGTATTGCACTTTTGAGCCCCCTTTTGGAAAATTTATCCATCTGTGGTATGCTTAAAAAAACAAAGGAGATATTATCCAGGGATTACTATTGCCATTTTCCAGAATTTGCTTCACTATAAACTAGATTTAAGAGACTACTGAAATTTCATTAGGGGAAAAAATGTAAAAGTGTTTTTATGATTTATCACAAACAGGCTGTGACCTCAAATAGTTCCAATTCTAATTTCATTTCAGTGTCTTTCCAGAGTTTACCATCCCATCTGAATTGTTTGAATGTTTTCTTTTTTTATTTCTTAACACTTAAAACCCATCTTTCCTCCAGGAGGTCAAGAGGGCATACATATTGTTCTGTCTTCCACATTTTAACCCTCCAACAAGAACCATGTAAGTCAGATTAGGTGCAAAACAATGACTTAATGGATCTGAGACTCCACGATGTGGAGTACATTTGAGTCTGGTGCAACATCGCACTGACTTTTCCTCCACCCTCCACACTTCTCGTGCCCTTTAGTGTTTGTCAGATAAAAATAGAGATGTGCTTTTAACAACTGCAGGGTTGAACCTAATTAAGACTTGGATACTGGGAGACCATCAAGAAATCTTAGGGTAATAAGCTAGCCTTGGGAATTGGGGAAAAAAAAATCTTGAAAGATGGCAGTGGCCAAGCACTTTTATATGGCTACATGAGTTCAAGGGAAACATTACCTTAACCTTTACAAGGAGTAGTTCTCAACTGTTCACCACTTAGGGCCATTCTCTGCCTGATGCATATTGGATTCATGCACAAAGCTAAGAATGGTCTTTCCTTTGAACTAAAACTATAGTGGCAGCAAATGAGTGTTCTACATTCAGTTCTATCAACCATTCAAAATTAAACACGAGTATATGAAATGGTAGACAGTGAACCCCATGGCACGTTTACTTTCCTTATCGGTATATTTACAGGCATGTGCACGAAAAGCAAAATGCCAACTTAACTGAGGTTTCAGAATGAGAATTCTAGCAATTCTTCTCACAATGACAGTTTTTTGAAAAGGCAAAAATAAGAAACACGATTAACCAGGAACCGTTCTATCAGCAGATACTGACCACCTAGGAAGCCTAGGTTTTGCTCTAAAATATAATTGAAATTTAATCCTACTGATTAGGTTTCAAGTTTAAAAAGTTGTGCAATTTGCAGTTATTTCCATGCCTTTCCAAATGTGATTCTTTTAACGCCTCTGTGCAGTTTTAGAGTGTCTGTTCTAGGGTAGATCCGTGCTTGGCTTGTTATCATCTTATCAGCCTTTTTGCTTCCCTTTGTTTATTTGAGGAGACAGGAAGACTGTGTGAAGGCTGCTTAGTCAGGGATATCAGGGTTGTTGGCAGGGGAGTGATTGCCAGTTGAAAAACAAGGCATTATTGCTCATTTTTTCCCTCTTATTAGTTTGATTACATTTGCAAATCAAATCAATCCATCAGACATGATCAGGCCTCATCCGCATTTTAAAGAATAGTAATCTCTGTCTAATAAGATGCAAATGTGTCACATCAGTAAGTAACCAATAAATCATTGTCTTGTCTTTGGCAATCATTAAATATCAGAACCAACAGTCAATTTTTAGTATTTTCAATTTGCGATATGCCGCTGGAATATAAAGATAGATGGACGTAATTACACAAACCAAACACTATTTCAGTTCATTCCAGACAGCAAATTTAGTGGAAGGTATAACTGGCTTGTCATCACACTACATTATTTCTGGCGGTTCATGCAAAGTTCATAGACAAGCTTCAAATGGACACTGCTTTCTGTGTCTTTTTCTCTAATGTGTATGTGTGAGAGAGCACAAAAAATTACAAGCCCCTTTCCAGAAAATGACATTTTTGCATCAAGAAGTGAGATGTGCGTTTGATGGGTATGTCATTTCATGAAAATTGACCTATATGCTCAGGAACATGTGTGTATCCATTGTATGCATATACGTACACACACTCTTTTCTGTTTTTCTTTGAAAAGAAAAGGATAAAGTGTTCTTTATCTTATTTTATTTATATCTTATTTATAAGAGACTACTCTGTTTACTCACACTATTTGTATCAAGAAACTTCTGTCAGTTCTTCTGAAGCAAAATGATAGATGGTAATGTCAACTCTTTTGGTATATGTTTGACAAGGAGTGATTTCATGTTGCCTTAAGTGTCCAGATAATTAAGGTTTTTAGCTAATACATTTTCTCTTTTGCTCATGAGTTATTTAGTATATAGCTATTTATAAAGAAGACAGGATAAAACTGTAGATGACTTAATAGTAATTGAATCAGCCTTCCTCCCACAAAGATATAGAAATTCAAATTGTTTCCCTTTTCTAATTGATTAGGGATTTGAGATAATTGATTGCCTCTTGTGCATCCTAAGGATTAATTAATAGGTCTTTTGTCTTACTCTGAGGGTGTGGCTTTTCATTAAATGGTCTATTTTTACTCAATGTTTACATTTACTTTAAGGTAGGAAGTAAATTCTGTCCACGTTTTTATTGGTTGCCATGTGAAGAACATAGATATCTATTTTGTGTACAGAAGTCAATATGTGATATAATTTCTCTTAACTCAAATAAGATACAAAGTAGTTGCAATTATTGGGGTGGGAGAACCTTATAGAATTATGATCTAAATGCAACATTTTAATGGCATATAACCCAAAGAATTGCCTGAACGTTTAAGTTATTATATATTGTCTACTTGTACAATTACTTTTTATAATATGTATGAGCTAAAAATGGGGGTTTGAATAATATGATCTGTCTAAGACAAACTTGATGATTGTAAAATTGAATTAATAGTAAACTTGGGCAATTGCTAACCCCTGAAAAACTCCCCTATTAGCTTAATTTATATAGTACTTCTGAAGGAAATCTAGTGATGGCAAGGTTCTGGAAAATGAAATTCTTTTGTTCTCATATATTTCAGAACAAATCCTCTTCAAATACCAATTTTCTGATTAGTAGCTTCTAAATCAGGGATGTGAAGCCCTCCAGATATCATTCCTTTCCTGATTCTTGGCCATGGTGGCTGGCAGTAATGGGAATGGCAAGTAATATCTGGAGGGCAAAGGTTCTCAAGCCATAGTCTTTATTTGCTTATTTGCCTTTCCTTAGTCAGGCCACTGGTTTATATAGCCCCGTACTGTTCACTTTGACTGGTAGCAATTCTTCAGAATCTCAAGCAGGTATCTTATCCTTCACCTGCAAACTGATCTTGGTGATGCCAGACCCTGAATATACATCTTCTGCATGCAAAGCATGTACATTACCATTGAATTAGAGCCCCACTTCTGCTACACCATTGCAAGCCTTTCCTTACTCTCTTGTTCCAGTGGGTCTTCCCACCCACTTTCTTCCCTGCATGTACTTTGATTTGATCTCTCTGTAATTGATATCAACTGCTCCTTGACTTATCCATTTTTAAAAACTTCCAGCCGGAATAATTCTTGAAAAGAGTTGGTTCTATCAACCAAGATTGTTTCATCACTCCATCTAATCTTGGAGCCCAGTGCCCAAATATCTCTCCCCAATAACACTATTAGCTACTAAACTGATGGGTGCAAGGGGAAACTTGTAAAGTACAACTTCCAGCATCTCCCACTATTAACTATGTGTCTGGGGTTTGGGGGAGCTCTTATTTGGTAACTTTTAGAAGGGTATAGATTCCTGTTCTTCCTCTCCTTCATGCAAAGTATATAGTATATCTTACTGCCAAAGTATATCTCCTTGCCTTTAGCTTTTTAAAATAAGATATACTCTGATTAGATGATGTTTCCTATAGCTTAACAAACAAGCTAAAGAACACCCCTTTTATCAACCAAAGCAAACAACAGAAAGTGAGTGCCTTCATAACCAGAAACTTGAATCACTTTTCTGTTCAGAGTTGTAACTGGAGTTCCCAGCATCCATCCTCATTGCCATTGCAGAAATACTGAGAAACAAACACGCATCCACGTGGACACCCATGGCAGCAATTGTCACTGGAGTTTTCAGGTATTCTTAACTACTAATTAACTCACTTCTATATCACCAGATGGCATCACATGGATGTAATTTTTACCCCAAAACCTAAATGGTCTTTTTTTTTTTAGATTTTTTTCCCCGCCATCATTATTTTTATAAATAACTCAAGGTGATGCCTTCCTCCTCCTATTTTCCCCACAACAACCACCCTGTAAGGTGAGTTGGGCTGAGAGAGAGTGCCTGGCCTAAAGCCACCCAGCCAGCTTTCATGCCTAAGGCGGGACTAGAACTCAACAGTCTCCCGGTTTCTAGCCTGGGGCCTTAACCACGAAACCAAACTGGCTCATGTTTGTGCCCATCCACACCAGTACTACTAATAGCCACATGCTGCTTCTGGTCTCTCTGTCTTATCTGCTTTGTTTGAAATCACTTGTTAAAATTCTAAGAACTTTTGACTTTGTGATTTGAAGCATGTCATTATCAACACTTACTTGTGTGCTTCAGTATATACTTTTTTGCACTCTTTCCCCATTCTTATCGGGATTGAATTGTTTTGTAAATAATTAAGAAATGTGCAAGCTTATCATCATTTTTGTTCCATCCAAGTATAACATTCCCTTGAATTTACAGGTAGTTTTGCTACATTATATTACCACCCGTATTTGGTATAGCATAATCAGAAAATAAGCATCCTCAGAAACAAGAAGCACCAGTTTTACATTCTGGCTACATATTTATTTGCCTGACATGTTAACTTGCAAGTTTACCTGATCATATTTTCCAATTCCAAATATCACCTATCTCTGCAAATATTGATATGTTTCAATAGAATTGAGAATTAGGTTCTCTGTACATTTAGCACTGTAAAGAACATGTTGCATTGCAACTGAGAGTTCAACCCTGGGTAGAAACAGTCAGCCAGAGGATGAACAATGGGGAATCCATGATATAACTAGAATGTCAGTGCTTAGTGATGGGTGGGTTCTCTTAGAAATCCATGCTTAGGGTCATTCCTTGAGAGGGTGTCACACATCCCCAGCACAGATTATTAGTGAACTGAAGCTAGATTTTTATATATTTGACCTTCAGAAAAGTATTGTATATACTTTATAATACTTCATATTGATAAACAATCTGAAGTTTGAATCCTCCATTTTTAAACTTTTCCAGGCATTGATAAGATTTTTCTGCAGTTATGCCATTCACTGGTCTCATCCCCCATTAGAAAAAAACAACACACATATGTGGTAGGTTACATGCTGGCAAAAGACTGCAAAAATTCTCCCAGCAGCAGCCACAGTAAGAGTAATTTTGATCACAGCAGCCTTTTGATTTGATTTTCCAAATAAATTAAGTGTAAATTAGGTAAAAGGTTTCTATGGTAGGAGGCTTCGCTTGTGCAGGAAGCCAAATCCCATTGAGTCCTTTTGCTAGTAGAATTGTCAGGAACGCGGAATGTAGATTTTGCGGATATGAAAATGTGAACTGCTCAGCAATTGCTACGTGTAATTCATTCTTGGCATGGGGAAGTTTTCCTTGTTTTCCTGGCAAAGAAGCTGTATAAATGAAGTAGATTATGGAATAGTGTGAAGAATTACTTGTCAGCCACAGGCAGGATCATTTCTGCTTTCTAGCCATTTAGACAATATAAAAAACAACATCTATGTGCATGAGGGTTTTTTTGCTACATTGAAGGACAGGACATATTCCTCCTACTTGTTTATTTGTTTGTTTATTTCCATTTATATGGCTGCCCATCTCAAATGCATGCCTCTGGGCAGCTAACAATATTTTAAAAACTGCATAAAACATAAAAAACTGGAAATGACAACACACATATAAACAGTAGCTGGGGTAAAAGCACACTCATCAATGACAAATCAACCTAACCACTGTACAGACTCAGCCACACCTCCTGACCCCCAGGCTTGGTGACACCAATTTGCATCAGTGCAGCTTCATTTTAATAGAAGGACTACTAATGGCATTTCTTTTGATCTTTGGATGGATGGAAGAGATCTCTATCTATCTGTATGAATCTACTCATCCAGTTGTTGGAAGAAACCCTTCAAGCTGTCTTGAAAAAATATGTTTATATCCTGTCTTTCCTTCAGTCAGGAAAGTGAGCTCATGGCTAAATAGGAAATGAATCTAGTGCAACAACATCTCTATATCACTCTGCATTTTTTTCTGGTCCTTTGAACCTTATGTTACATTCTTGAATTAAGACTATAAAGGCCTCTTGAACTCCCCTGTTTATTTCCCAAACTCTGTAAAAATGTAGTTGGAAGAAACATATAAAATCACGTGGCTAGAAAGCTCAGAAACAGAACCTTATGCTCACCCTCTCTCTAACCAATTTACATACCACCACAGTGTGTTTAATTTGCTTTTTCATCAAATCAATAATGAACCTAATTGAAAAAATTGGCAGAAACACGTACATTTGAGTAATAATCTCATGTTTCCAGGAATTCCAAAATACCGTATTTTTCCAACTATAAGACAATACTTGTTTCTAAAATCCTTACCCTAAAAATTGAAGGGCGTCTTATTCAAGGAAGTCAGCTGAGGAGAAAACCGCGCGGTGGCAAAACTGCCCATACTTTGTCTCTGCAGGCAGGCTTCCTCCTATTGCTAGCTTCCAATCACGAGTGAAATAGCTTGTCTCCCAAACAGACTTCCTCCAATCACGAGCCTTATGTAACTGACGTCAGCTGATGCTGAACAAACCAATTAGAGAAGGCTGTTTGCAGAGAGAAGCTATCGGCAGTTTCACTCGTGCTTGAATGTAATCAGTTATGCAAAAGAGCCTGGAAATAGAGTTGCAGAGAGACGGTTTGGACCTCCTCCCCCCGAGTATCGCAGGTCAATGTTAACTAATTACTAAATAAAAATGTGTTCTGCACTATCTTTAAAATATTGATTTCTTAATTTGGGGTTGGAAAAATGGGGGTCGTCTTGTACATGGGGGCGTCTTATTGACGGAAAAATACGGTATTGTCCAGCTATGCAAGGGGTACATATGCTAATGCTGCTCCTGTACAATTAATATGTACAGAACCAAATGGTCATTTGATACAGGATCTTTAATACATTGATCACCATGCAGGATGAATTAATCACCTGGTCTTCAGAATAAAGATCCACATTTACATATCAATCAACATTGTGTTTAATAGCTCACATGAGCACTAGGAAATATACAAAAGTGTCCCCACTTTTTTTTCTCAGCTCAATCACTGCACCATTCCTCAGCTTTCATTTCACATCCATCCTCTCTGCCGTGCTTATCTGCTTTATCACATAATGGGAGAATTGTATTTGCATAGTAACACAACCAAAATATGCAGTGCTTTCTTCCTAGCTGATTGTGGTTTAGCAGAAGATACCGCTGGAAATTTGACACATTGCTATGACCCAAAGCCTTGATTTTGTCAGGAGGTAGTGAAAAGTAGGGCAATGCGAATCATTCTAACATGTATTTTAGCCCTTGCTTTTCAGAAATATCAACTCAACATTTTCTTCTGACATCTTTGTGGTAAGAACTTGTGATGAAGCTGTGTTCTTGGGGAAGTCAAATTGGAACCATTCAGCCATTGTATAATGGAAAATATTAAGTCTGATTTTTTTGTTGTTGTAGACCTGAAAAGTTATAAATGATGGTTTATATGCAAATATTTCAGAAATTTCAAAACAAAAATTAAAATAATAGGTTAAACATCATTTTATGAAGATCTAATTTTTTTTCTTTCCTTTTCCTAGAGAACAGCATTATAATGACTTTATTACATTGGGTAATTACATATTTATATATATAGGCATGGAATGAGCCATTACAGTCCACTGAGTAAATAATATGCATTTTAGAAGCTATTTATAAATATGTATTTATTTAACAGACCAGAACGGATTTTTTGAACGTATTTTCATTCACTGAGATAATATATAGCTTCTGTTTGGTCTTTAAAAATTTTCCTTCAGGAGATATTCGAAGTACACTGGCAAATAATATGCATATTAAACATTTAAAAATATATGGGGTATAAATAAAAAAAAATTAATATGTTGCTTTGGGAAAGATCAGATGACTCCGAAGATGTCAAATCTAGTCAGATATCACTGTTGCATTGCTTTTTGTCAGTTTTGATGCAAACTTATTTTGAAGTGAGTCTTTTAAAAAATATATGTTCTCTCTATCTCTCACTTGTGCACGTGCACACACACACACATGCCAATCAATAAATATATGCACAGAGAGAAAAAATACATATTTTTCTCTTCCAAACATCTTTTTTTATAAAACTAGTACAGCCATTATATATGGCTGTCAGGCATCATAGCTGCCAAGCTACAGAACCAAATGGGCCAGTACATCAGCACAGCTCAGAAGGAAAGTGGGAACAACACCAGAGGCTCAAAACACCAGTTGCTCATAGATAGAGCAGTTGCCCGAGACTCAAGGTCTAGATAGACCAATCTGAGCACAGCCTGGATTGACTACAGGAAAGCCTATGACTCAATGCCACACACATGGATCTGTGAATGCCTGGCGCTATACAAAGTCAACAGGTCACTAAGGACCTTCTTCAAGAATTCAATGGGACTGTGGAAGACAACACTGGAAGTCAACTCAACACAGTTCGCACAAGTGCAGCATATACCAAGGTGCTACACTGTCCCCACTGCTATTCTACATAAGCTTGAAGCCCCTCAGCCAGCTAATCACAAGGACTGGATACAGATACAAGTTCAAGAGTAGAACTATCATCAGCCATCTCTTCTACCTGGATGACATCAAGCTGTATGCTAAGAGTGAACAAGTCATCGACTCACTGATCCATCTGACAAAGATCTACAGTGAGGACATTGGGATGTCATTCAGACTGGAGAAGCGTGGCCGGATGGTAGTAAAGAGAGGGAAGGTAGATAAGACTGATGGAGTAGAACTACCAGCGGGCCACATAGCAGACATAAAGACCAGCTACAAGTACCTCAGCATCCCACAGTCATGTGGGAACCGCCCAGAGTCACTTCTTGGTGAGATGGGCGGTATCTAAATTTGAAATATAAATAAATAAAATAAAATAAAATAAAATAAAATAAAATAAAACCACGATGAGGAGGCAAGGAAGACAGCAACATGCAGGTACCATCAAAGGATAAGACAGGTCCTGAAGAGCCAATGGGAAGAAGAAGAGCCACACCATCAACATGTGTGCCCTGCCAGTCATCAGATACCCTGCCGGTATAGTGAGCTGGCCAAAACAGGACATGGAGGCTGCCACTGTGAAGACCCAGAAGCTCCTCACAATGTACAGAGGTTTCCACCCCAAGTCCAACAACCAGAGACTGTACACCAGCCAGAAAGAGAGCAGGTGGTGTCTGATGAGTGTCAAAGCCACTGTCCTGGACAAAACCCAGAGCATCCAGGAGTACATCAGTAAGATGGCACCCAAAGCTGAGCTACTAAGAGAATGCCTGAGGCAGCAGCAGGCATGGGAGGAAGTTCTGAACAGAGGAAGTGCCATGGCAAGAGAAGCCCCTCCATGGGATGTACCATTGCCAGATACCTGAGCTGGCTGGCATTGGGAAATCTTAGTAGTGGCTGGAAAGGGCTGGATTAAGAGACAGCACTGAGGCACTGATCATAGCAGTACAAGAACAGACATTAAGCACCAGATCCATAGAAGCAAGGGTTTACCACACTAGACAGGACCCAAGGTGCAGACTGTGCAGAGAGGCCTCAGAGACAATCCAACACATAGTGGCAGGTTGTAAAATGCAGGCAGGAACAGCATACACTGAACGGCACAACCAAGTAGCTGGCATTGTGTACAGGAACATCTGCACAGTGTATTGGCTAGACCCTCCCAAGTCCAGATGGGAGATTCCACAGAAGGTCATGGAGAATAACAGGGCTAAGATCCTGTGGGACTTCCAGATTCAGATGGACAGGCAGGTACTGGCCATTCAACCAGACATTGTGGTAATAGACAAGGACCAGAAGATAGCAGTGGTGATAGATGTAGCAGTGCCAAGTGACAGCAACATCAGGAACAAGGAGTATGAGAAGTTGGAAAAGTACCAGGGGCTGAAGGAGGAACTAGACAGGATGTGGAAAGTAAAGGCCAAAGTGGTCCCAGTGGTGGTAGGAGCACTCAGGGCTGTGACTCCTAAGCTGGGAGAGTGGCTCCAACAGATCCCAGGAATGACATCAGAGCTCTCTAACCAGAAGAGTGCAGTGCTAGGAAGTGCTAAGATACTGCACAGAACCCTCAAACTCCCAGGCCTCTGGTTGAGGATCTGAGATTGAGGAAAGCACATACCATCCATAGGGATGAGAGGGGAAGTTTATTTTATTTTATATCCAATTCAAACCCTTGAAGTACGTATTTATTTAGAAGTAAGACTGCAGAGCTATGGTACTCTACACATACATAAGCAGTTTTGCCTTCAATGGGTCTTATTCCCATGTGTTTAGGGATTATTCTTGGGGAAGCGTGTCTTTGTGTCTTCCTAAAATCATTGGTTCAGAACAAAACAGCCTTCCTCAGAATGTTCTCTTTGAACATTTCAAGTATCTCATGTTTCAGTGAACAAAACCTGGATTTCTCATAGGTTCTCTGTTCTAACAGAATTTTTAAAATTCTAAAAAAACATAAGCATTCTTCCATCGGGGAACAATGTAAACTCAAAACAAGTCCCTTGTATCTTTGTTTTTAATGGTAGGACCACAAAAGTAGGTGGATGTTAGATTATGCTGAGTGCTAACTACCAACTGAAAGAATAATTGTAGTTACAGTATTTTAAAATACCCGTGGCAACTAACTGAAGGAATTGTTAAGTTATCATTAGTGAATGTTCCAAATGGGGTGGGGGGCAGCAACAGAAACTCTCCAAACAGTGGTCACATAATTGACTTCTCTGAGTTCCATAGCCTGACAGGAGTATCATCTGGTGATGGGAGTGTGCCTGTTGGCAAACACTATGACATTGCAATGAAGATTGAAACAAAACAAAACATTTTAAAACATGTTTCCTCTCTTGCACTAATTCTTCCTAAAGTGTCCCATCTGCCAGTAGTGTTGATTTGTTAAAGGTAGTAAAAGGTCTTATGTTTTAATAGGTGTGGCTTTCTGAGTTAAATTTCAGCCTCATAAAACTAGTTTTCACTAGTTACTTTTGTCTGACATTATCTGAGTCCATCTAGATAACTTTGGTTGATCTCAAAAAGTTGGCTAGAACGTGGATGGGAGGCTACCAGGAAATAATAGAAAATAAACATCCCAGAGGAAGACAGTGACAAACAGTACTATTGTCAAGAAGCCCGCATGGACATCTCCCTGAAATTTCCAGGATTTGAGCTCAACCCGCACGAGAGTTTCTCTCTTTAAACCAAGACCAGTAGGCACTGCACATCCTTTGCCCCATGCTTCCTATACAGCAGCACCTGGTTGTTAATCTTTGTTTGCAACTTGTGACCAGTGGGCACCCCCTAACTCCTAACAGTGATGCTCAAGTATCAGAAAATCCTGCTGTGAAAATTTGGTAGCAAGGTGGCCGATTTTTAAGAATGTATATATAGGATCCTCCTACTACCATACATTGAAAGACAAAAAGGCATGTTAAGCCTTTGTGACATTTAATGCATAAGTTGTTCTTCTTAACCTCAGCCAAATCTGTGCAAACTGTTCCGTCTTGCCCACCTGGCCACAACTCTGTCTTTCTAGACCTCCCCTGTGTTGTCCTTAATGACTGAAATGTTAATTTAAAACTTGTGGCCCTTATTCTGAAATAGGATGCCTTTGTGTGTGTGCGTGCATGCGCATGCGCATGCGCGCGCGCACACACACACACACAGACCTTTGAGTCATTTTTGTCTTCTGGCAACTGCCTGGATTAATCCTTGAAATTTTCTTGGCAAAGTTTTTGGGAAGTGGCTTGCTATTGCCTTCTTCCTAGGGCGGAAAGAGGGTGATTGGTCCAAAGATACCCAGCTGGCTTTGTGCCTAAGATGGGACTAGAACTCACAGTCTCTAACCTGGTAACTTAACCACTACACCAAACTGGCTCTAATAGGATGCCTATCCCTGGTTTATTAAAAAAAAACTTTTCATCTGCATTTTTTTTTATGAGCCACATTTCTTGATTGTAGGGATGGGTGATGAATATTATCTTTAATGTTTGATAGATTTGTTCTTTGGAAATTCCAATACAAACTGACTTGGGCATAATAAAGCTTAAATATCCATCATCTTCCACACTTACTGTATATCTAGCCTAATTCTTCAAAAAATATAATGGTGGAACAATGAATGTTTTCAGAGAAAATGAGTTAAAATTGTTTTGAGAGAAAATACTTAGAAATGTATGTTTAATTGCAAGTTGAATGCAGACTGCAGACACACTTCATTATGAAGTAATAATGAATAAGAAAAGAACATATAGGTGAAAACATGCAAAAGTGGTATGAACTGGGAATAAAATAGTTCAGTAAACTGCACCTGAAGGATATCTTATGAATTTACTATTTTTTTCTCAGAGCATAGAATTAGGCACTGAAGTTGTCACTGGCTATATCAGAAGTACTCAAACTTTGCAGTACCATGAACACTTATATGATAAATGAAATTATGCACACATGCCCCATGAATAAAGCTAAGGATTTGATAGGAAGTAGAATTAATCAAGAAGTAAATATGCCTCTTATTTTCAATAACTTTTAATCTGTCTAACACAGGCTTTCTCCAGCTTTACAGTATTGCAACCACCCACTGCAGGCTTGCAGGGCAAAGTGGGACTAAAACCCAAACTGAGTTGTGGCAGTGTTCCTGCTGTGCTTGCCCAGGCCTGATTGACTTTTCTTTTAATACTGACTCTCCCCTTAAGGTCCTTATGATTTCCTGGCAAGCAGGTGTGTATGCTTATGCGTGTGTGTGTGTGTGTGTCACAACCCACAGTTTGATAACCCGTAGGCTACATCCTAGAAGTCATATCTATATAGGATGCACAACAGACTTCCTTCTGTTCACCAGCTGCTCCCCCCATCCATCCATCCATCCATCCATCCATCCATCCATCTATCAATTACATATTGAAACTCCTTTGGATTCTCTGGTTTGTTTGTTTGTTTGCTTTTGTTTCATTCAAGACTGCTGTACAAGGCAAAACCCTGTATTTCTGGTATTCTTTCCTTTCTTCTCTCCCTATTTGTTATTCCCTCTTTAACCAATATTTTTATAGTTGCAAATATAAAAACTATAAAATAGTTGCAGGTATAAAAACAACAATGAAACTTCTGTAAGATGTTAGAAATATTTTTTTCAAAACTACTGATTTGTGTGGACTACTTTGGAGCACAATTTTTAAAAAATCACAAAATAAAGAATACATTGTAACAAAACACTTAGATTAAAATTTCAGGGAAGGCATGAATTCCTTTATGGGGAACTGGCAACCTGTTTGAGGTCAACTGGAAAGGAATCGAGTGGAGGTGAAAGCACTTGGCTGAAAATAAAACATGCCTTTTTAGTTCAATACTGACTTTCTTATACACTGGACTGTACTTTCCATCATCCCTAGCAAAAGTTGTCATCTGATCACTGAGAGTAGTAGTATCTGTAGTCAACTGTGAGGCTCTAGGTTTGGGAAAGCTACTTGAGGGTTCAGTGATCCCATTAGATTTAACTATTGCATTTCCTGGATTCCCTGTTTAATAAAAGAAGAAAGGGGTAGTTATACTTTTGTTTAAAACTGATACAATCTCCATTTTGTCTATGATCTCGTAAGATTGCACAGGTCTTTTTAATTTAGCAGATTACAAAGCACAATTAAAATACCATGAAAAAGATCATAATCTAAAACCTTTCTGAACTTCTCCTTGGCAAGTTGATAACACAAGCTACAATGTGTAACAATTACCTTGGCTGCTGTAAATTTGCTCTAGTTTCTGGACTGTAATGGTAGTAAATACCTTCCTGTATCCCATAGGGAAAAGTTTTCTACCTAATTAATAGCACTTGGAAGAATACCCAAGATACAGAACCATATCTTTCTTATTAATAGTGGTGTCTCCAAAGAGAATCCCTGAATCTCAACTTAGTGGTGAATGTGAATGTCATATTCCTAGGTTATCCAGATACCTTTGAAAAACTGCTGATTTGCTCATGGGGAGAAGGGGCATGGAGGTTTGAAATCACTGCATATTTTAGAAACAGTTCAGTTGTGGAATATTTCATATATAAAATCAGAGTGTAAACATGATGTGTTACAAGAATTAAAAACATCTACAGCAGACATAGATTTTTCCTAAAACATATAACTTGGATCAAGATTTTCTGACTTTTTTTTTAATGGTGCTAAATATGATTTATTCTGCTGCACAAGTTTTCTTGCTTGTTAGAAGAACCTTTGTTCATGGTGATTACAATATTTCTGATACATACCACAGGAAAAAGGCCCCATATATGTTAAAAAAGAACCATTTGAATGAAAGCAAAAGAATGATGATGTGAAATCTCACATCAATTGACTAAGGTAGTTCATTTGTATATCACTTGGATGATTCATGTCTGCTTCTGTTAAAATCAAGCTCCTGATCAGCTGCATCAGCAAAGTAATTAATAAGATTTGACCAATAGGTTCGTAAACAAAGAAATGTTTTCCCCTAACAAATGTATTTTGTTTCAGATAACGCTTGTTCATACAAGAGGAAAGTATACTTCAAAATAATTAATTTGTGAAAGGATCATGTATGGGATTGTATTAATATTGGAAATGGGTTAATCATATTGAAATCAATAAGGTCATACACATGTAATAGCCAAAATTTGCCTGGGTTAAATGATGAACTGTTGGTTCTCACTTGTCACTGGTATTTTGGTATTTAATGGAAAGGATTACAATTCTTTCAGTGTACTTGGACAAACCACCGCGGTGCTCTGTAGATCAACAAACAAGTAAACAGCTCAAGTATTTGCCATGTAGTGACTAGCCATATCCTTTCTTGTTAAGCTACACTTCTAAAATCTCGCCATTTTGAGATCAAGCATGCCAATATTGATTGATAAGTAGGTATCATAATGGCATGTGTTTAAATGGGAGTAGGAAGAAGGAGGGAAGAATGTGAGACCTTCCATATCTAGACTCTTCCTTTAGCTAGGACAGAATCTGTAGGGAAGTATTGCGTGTAAATATATCCCATTCATTTCACAGGGCCTTGAATAGTACAACTTTCCATTGGACTGTTTTTATTCCTAAATCTTTAAAGTTTCCTATTCTAAGCAGTTTGCAACTCAAAACCTTAAGATCAAGCTATTTTACATGTTTTCATACAGTATGTTTTCATATGTATCAGTAAATAACCCTTTAGTTCCTCTCATTGAGGCATGTTTTTAAATGAATTCATTGAGGCTTTGAATCTGCAGCAATCTAGTCTGTAATTTACTAGAGAGTCGTGCAGAGAGAAAACATTTGTAATCGTATGCAAATTTCTATGTTTTTAGTAATACCAGGATAAGAAATGCTGTGAAGACATATGCACACACTTGACCTGCTGTTCATCCTTATTGCCAAAGAATATAAATCAAGGACCCCTCCCCCCATTTATTTATTTATTTGTGCTTGCCTTAATAGTTCTTGTAGATTTTCATGGAGTCATTGATGAGTGTGCACAACAGGCAGCAAACTGTAGAAGGCATTAGTTGCAAGATACTTGGGAACCATTAAAGAAAAATAAGACATGGCAAAGAAATACATTGAACTGGAATGTGGGTGTGTTCCCTAATAAGGCTGCCAGCTTAAAGATTGCTCCCCTGCCTGTCCTAGTGACAGGTTATCACTTCGTCTCTATCATGGTCAGTCACCCCCTAAAAGAGATAACAGATGATCAGAGATCATCTCATGAAGATCAGAAAAATCTTTGTGGGATGTTTTGGCCTTATATTAATAGGGAAATCATCAACACCAACATTAACTGAAATAAAAGGAAAAGAAACTATAAAGATTGATTTGGCAAGAGATCTATAAAGTGATGATTGGTACTGCTAAATGCCAAAAGCCATTCTGGTTAGTTTAATGTCTCTTACAAGATATAATGATTTTGATGTTAAGAAATAACATACTGATTGTGAAAGCTTTCTAATAAGAAGTATAATATATATAGACTCTTCACATAATCTCTGTTTACAAGTCATGCAGTAATTGCTTTATCTCATCATATAGACATAAAGCTGTGATTTTTTAAAAAAAGTAGCTTTCCAAAAAGTCCTTCTAGGATATTTATGTTTTATCCATCAAGTTCCAAATAATGCATTGAACTGATTTGGTATTATATAACAGTACACCGTGCAATGCTCACTTTTACTTGCAAGCGTTTTAGCAGCAAGAACTTCTCAACTGGAACTATTGACATTTTGTTCTGCTAGCTAGGAAGGAGATTTGGCTTGATCAGGATAATTAGATCAGAATATGTACAATAAGAGAAAATCTGCAAGAAATGTTTAAGTCCATATACAAAATTGAATGTACTTCCTAGGTCCCAGTGAAGAAAAATACCAGGATGCCTTGGAAGGCATCTGATGGATGATTGATAAATTTAGCCCAATTTTGATTGGTCAATTAATTCATCACCCAGAAAATCATGTTGTCTTTCCAAAGGTTTTTAGATTCCTCCTTAAAGGGTTTGTATTCACATAACAGAGACATATAACCTGTAGTTGGGATGTCTGTGGCATTGGCAGTTTTCCTAGCAAAGGAAGGTACTAAATCATTTATTTGTCAATGCTAGCTCAAATAAAAACTGTCATTGTGCTATTTTAAAAGCCTCAGAAAGAACCATTTCCACAAAGCCATCTAAGGCATTCAAAAGTAAACAAATTCTGAGTATGTGTACCTGACTTTGTCTGATGAACATTGGCCATGTAGATACAAAACTTCACATTTGAAATGCCTCATAAATAATTTGAAATGAGTGAAAAGTTGTAGAGAGCTAGATTTGGCTGTTTAATCCTGAGTGGAAGATGATTCCATTATCTGTGATCCTCATCAAAACAGCCTACTCTTGAGTGGCCTTTATGGCATTGTCTCATGCTATGCTTTACCAACCTTAGAAAGCAAGGAAATATGGAAACACGCCAAATTACAAAGGCTAGGAAGAAAATAATTTAGATATGTTATTTGCTTGTTTGTTTATATTGGATATTGTATTATCCATTGTGTGTAGTTTTGCAGATCTTTTAAAGGTAATACATGCATATTTATATGACAAAGGACCCCATCAGAAATATACCTGAAAAATGTATTTATCTCCCCACCCCCCACCCCCCGTGACTTTCAAGAGAATTCTACAATGTAAGAAATCGAAGTAATTCCACAATGAATAAAAAAGGAAGAGAAAAAGGTTGAATTCATGGTGCTGGAAATTTTTCCCAAGCACTGCATCCTCTGTCTTCTGTCATCTTGAGGCAATGTGCCTGCATTTGTGTGTAGATTTATAGTTTATCTTTATCTGTGGCTTCATCCGTAGGTAGCTATTATAGCTGCCTTGCCTTGGATATTGTTTGGGCCTGATAGATCTGTCTGAAGTTCATCAAAGGAAAGCTGAGTGGCTAAAAGCCATTGGGTCCAGCTGAGGATGAAATACGAGCCATCAGCCTTGGTAATGGCTGTAAAATTTCATAATTACACAGCCTTTATTACATTGCATAATGATCCTGAAGCAGTATGGAACAATTAATTAAGATTTTCAACCGTGGCTCTTTCAGAAATTAAAGGTGCTGGTGGCTGAAAACATGGGGAGGGGGGAGTGTCTAGTTCTAAAAGCATTAAGGATCTTTTTGAAGCACTTCCAGAGTACAGTTTCCATGAAGTAGCACAAATGAAACAATACTAGTTAGGTAACTAACTTTATGGGTAACTAGCATCCATGGATTACTCTGCAGATTAAGTTCTATTCAGTGTTTGAAACTTATCAAAGCAAATGTCAGCAGGTTTCTCCCTCCACCCCCTTGGAGTGGAGAATTAACCACTTTTCTTATCTAGTAATTTGTCACACTTATAGCTCAGCTACACTAATATTACCTAAGGCATTACACAGCATGGGAGAGTCACATAATTATCCACTATATCATATTGAACCATTTTTTAAAATCTCTATGACATCCTTCTTCAACCTGGTACCCTCCAGATGTTTTGGGGCACAACTCTCAGAATTGTGAACTAATATGGTAAATGAGATCCTGGGAGGCATGGTATCAACCCATCTAGAAGGTGACAGATTAGGGAAACATGTTTTATACTTTGAAAATTCATAGTGATATCTCCTCCTATATGACTTTTGGAGTTTGAATCTTAACTGAGCTCTGGAAATATGGAATGTTCTGCATTAAAGTAAAAACTTCCTCATGGTGATTCAGACTATGGTTGAGTACATAGTTATATCTGTGTTGGCTTTTTGGCAACAAAATGGAAGGAGCTTGTCCTTGCTTTCTTCTAGGAATGTTTTTTCAACTTCCCAGGCTTGTCGAGAGCCCTGGGATTTTTTGGTGGTTTCCCATCCAAGTTCTGCATGGGTTAGACCAATGTTTTGTCTACCTCAGGAACTTTAAGACATGTGGACTTCAACTTGTCTTAAAGTTCCCGAGGTTGACAAACACAGGGTTAGATACTAATCAGCTTTTTTGGATCAGCAAATGTCAGTTAAGTCCTGCCATTTTCTGTGGGGCATATGCTCTGTTGCCAACCTACAATTATGGAATTTTGCCACCTTTACTACCCTTGAACATTTTCCACACCGATCCCAAAAAATCTTTATAATACAACTTAAATTTGGTGAAATTTAAGTGGGAAAAGGGAACTGGGGGGGGGTGTGAGGTTGGATGAATAGGTCAGAGATGAAGTATTTATTCTTGGTGAGCACAACTACATGCATGGAAAGGGTTTGGTTAGGAGGATTGAGGATCAAGCTATCTGTGACCCTAAAAGTGCCATGTAATGAGGCTTTGTGGTGATTTTTTTCACCTTTTACTATTAATGATAGATCCAGAAGATAGACTCAAGCAGGATTGTTACGATTAGGGTGTGTGTGAAAGAGTTTTATTTTTTCTTTCCCTTTACAGCACCTAATGACAAGTTCCTCTTGGCACTAGTATCAGTTCCTGTTTAGGGCTAATAGGAGCTTATGGGTCCCAGACTTTCAGTACCAGCCCTGAATAGAATATATTATAACCACAAGAATTAAAACACAGTTCTAAAATACCATAATTTTTATTGCCTGTGGTTTTGTCTTATTGCCTTCTGCCTTATTTCTCCTTGTCTGGCCTTCTGAAGGTGTACCCTATATCCTGCAGAGGTCTTCAGCTGATATTTCTGTCTTTTGTCACTGGCCTAAAACTTATTCCTGCCACTTGGGACAGACTGAGAGAAGGGTAGAATGCATTTCCAAACACTACTTGTGTCTGTACTGTGATACTGGTGTTAGGGAAGACAATTGCTTTGAGTTTGATTTTATTACAATGCTGTATTTTAGCTGAGCCACAGAGAAAGGCCAGTAAATGAAAGTAAATGAATAAATAGATATTCGCTGTCTAGATATTTTTTAAAAATGATAATTTAAAACAAATTATAGCCCGTCATATTTATATTGATGGGTTTCTCATGTGACCATTTGAAAAATCAATATGTGGCTCAAGTCTGAAAGGAACTTTGTCGAAGTAGTAATAAAGCTGAAGAAATTCAAATGAAGAATCTGTGAGGTAGAATATTGAGACTGAAATTCTCCTGCTTCTACAATATACCCATCTGCATTTCTCAAAGCTTAGAGTACTGCCTCCTCCTCTTGCTGATTTGATATGGATCCCACATAATACGTGTTACGCTTTTAAATATTTTGTGCTCTGCTTGGGGTTCTCTTGGGTGCCTTTTAATTATCAACTTTTGCCAGAAAATTTGGAACCGATTATATGCTTCGTTCATGGAGGAGTTGGCTGCTTGAAGTTCTTTTGTCGAGTCATTTATTCCCTTAATAGGAATTTTCTGATTGGTTGTCATTCTTGTTCACCTACTGGGTGTCACTGCCTCTAAAACACTTGTCATTCTTTAATGGAAACAAAATAGTCATTGCTGTCAGAGCTGCAATGTCATTCCACTACCCCTTGCTGTGTCGGCAATAGTGAAAATGACAGAGCGGCTCTCAGTAGGGGTAATTAAAATGTAAATATTGATATTTTATTATTTGAAATTACTTTCCAGTGCGGCATTTAATATCTCTCCATCTGTGCGGCTCTGTTTAGCGGTCACTTTAGTGCAGCTCTGGGATGCCGAGCGGCGGCTTGATCCCCGTTATGTCAAAATGCTTGTTGCTGCTTAATTTTGATATCTAATTAAGTGGAAAAGTACAGTCCACACTGTAATCCATGGCATCTTAACCAGCTGCTTGGGTATATTTAGAATTAATCTCCACTATGGAATCATCCTAATGTATGCAATTAAGAGTCTGCCAATGGCTAATTAGGTGTATTAGAATCAGGCTGCTCCCCCCCCCCCCACACACACACTTTCTTTTCTTGAACTGTTGCAGACTTCAGATACTCTGCTTTCTCAAGTAGCTTAACAAGTCAGATGGGGTTGGTCTCCAACAGGGGATACCCTGAGCTCAGTGCTGAAATTACAGGTGCAGGTGCTGGGTAAGGAGATTCTACACCGCGTTTAAGATGGCTTATTTTTTTAATGTAACCGAGTCCTCCTGAAGTCACTGAAAAAGCCCAAAGTTATTTGAAAGATTCTTCTTGTTTCTTCCTGTGAAGCTTACCAAATAGTTCTTAGAAAACCTTTAATGAGTTTACTGTTTTAAAAGAGAGGGTTAGGTGTATACAGAATAGAAGATTAAAAAAACAAGCGAACAAAAAACACTTAATTTAATCCTCCCTTGGGTCAATGTTTAAAAGGAACTCAGTCCATTAAGATTAGTTTAACAGTTTAGACATAGCAAATGTGGCTGTCTTAGAATCAAGGTGGTGGTAGTGATTTTGGTTGTATTATATTTTCACAACACAAATCATAGACTGTTTATTAGTAAGATTGCTTTTTAATAGCTCAAATCCATGAAGCTGCTTAAATTATGATGGGTTGAAATTTTGTGTATGAAAACTGGTCCCATTCCCTACTTCCAGCAAACAAGATCTTTCTTCTACTTTACCTATGGGGGGGGGGGGGGCTGGCCAGAATATTTAGAACAAGTAAGTAAGTTTGTCCTTAAACATATGAGGACCTTCTTTCCACCAATACGTACAAATGAGCAGGAAGTCCAACTACAGAAAAATGCTATCTAGGTATTGTGATATACCACTGCAGAAAACATAAGGCAGATCTTCTGCTAAAATAATGTTATTTCACTAAATAATCAGTCAGTTAATTAGACCATCCAGTATCTGTCTCTGAATTCTACTGGAGAGGTCTGCCATCATTGGGCACTTACCAAGCAGACCACAAAAGAGCAGGAAAAGTGAGGCAAGTACCAAGTGGATAGGGCCAGAGGCAAAACCATGCTTAGGAAGAGCCCCTTGCCCAAGATCTGCACCCTCATGAAAACGGGAGCCACTGCTAACATTTGCTTTTGCTTCTCAGAAACAAAAAGTATTTCCTTTATTTTTTTTCTTGAGCAACTTAGCTAATATAGTAAGTTAATTATACTTCTGCTGTGCTTGTATTGAACCTCATTGTTCTGTTACTTTCTGTTTTTTTAAAAAGCTAATTGTTTTAAATAATGGAGTTTAATCTTATTAAAACTTAGGCCCCTTGGGGGACCCATTTTCTGAATAGAAGATAGGATAACATGAATCTTCTGAAGCCAAATGGTCATAGAACCACCCTATCTTATTTTTACAACAAGCCTATGAATTCATGACTCAAAGGTTAGCAAATAGTCTATTATCAGATAATAATTCTGTTAAAAATGTATGCTGTATGCTGTTCCATTTTTAGTCTTAAGCACATAGAAAATACTTGATTTTGTAGCTGCAAAACATGAGGCTGCTAATTTGATCAGCTGCAGCCATGGAGGGGGAAGAGCAAATGCAAGTAGTCGGCTCTGGGTGGCATACATGGAAGTAGTATTAATTGCAGGGATTAAAGCTTGTTTAGTAAAAGCTTTGACTCAAACGCCACTCATGGTGACTTATATAGATACATCCACGCAGACCTGATAGCAGACTTGCTCCCCCCCTCCCCAGCTTTCTGCTGTAGCCCACAGCCCTGGATTTCCCAGATAGTTCTCCATTCATGTGTTTATCAGGGTCAACCTTGCTTAGCTATCTAAATCAGCCAAAGTAAGAAAATTTCCACTCAGCAGGACATTGTTGAATATAGTCCAGTTTAAATTACAAAAAGACAATGTATTCTAAGAGTTGTTTCAGTTCTAAGTTTATAGTATCATTGCATCTCGAACAACAGGAATATTTAGCCTGAAATCTTCATTTCTGAGGAGAAGGGGAAGAGGTAATTCCTCACTTCTCCTAAATGGCATCTTTAAAAAAGTAAATAATTCAAATAGAATTTTTAAACTGCCTTTACAGTATTTGAAGGCCCAAAGGACCCCAGCAGCTGAACTTAGGAAGATAACAAACTGTTGATATATCAATATGAACTGTGAATACCTCAAAGCTGGGAGCCTCCTTGTCTTCCTTTCCCGAAACTCAACTTGTTCTTCAAGTTGTTCTTCCTGAAGTTTGTTATGTAAGTCTTCATAGAAGGAGTGTGTGTGGTGTGTATCAACTGAAATATATCTAACTGGCATTTAAATTACATTAACACCTTTTTGTACAGCCTGAGTGAGAGATCACACTAGCCAAGCAGCATCTTTCCTGTTTGTAAATGTCTAATTTGCTGCTTTTAAATTGCTGTGAACCTTTCTTACTTAGTCCTGCTGCATGAATCCACTGTTGCAGATATTTCTGACAAGTGGACGTTAGCTTAGTGAGAATCCATTGTTCTTAATGGATTGAGAAGGACGTGCAGTGTGAATGCATTTTCATTGCCATACGAGCTCTCTGCTCTTGTTTCAGGGAGATGAAAATCGTGTGGCGATAAAAGCCCTGGGTTTCTCCATCTCTTTTGTCGCACTTGCTGTGGGGCTTGTTGGAAAGGTGTTTATGGTCAGAAGTTTTTCTGGTCTCTGTTAGAAACCATTTATATTTTATATGAACTTACATTTAAAGAAAGATGAAAGGACTGTAAAGGTACAATTTAAATAAAAGGAATAAAGTAGACCATGACACAATTGGACTTTTAAACTCTGTATGGAATATATTTGGGATGAAGAGTTTGACTTTAACATTTATGTCCTGGGTGGAATGATAAAAAAACCCTCCATATAATATTAATATTAATAATCCCAAATAATTGGTGCCTTTTTCTTTTGCAGGTAAATAAATGAGTAGGATTCAGTGTCTCAGGGGTTCAACAATATTTATACAGGAGCCCTAGTATATGACAGATGTCCTTTAGATTCCATTTAAAACAACAAAATAATTTGGGCCAGCTACTGCACCACTGCCTAGGATTATGGAGAGATTTTGAAAAGGCTCAGGAGCAAATGCCTTTTTCCAAATCTCCCTCTGAATGCATGTGCAATGAATGTTATGATGAACTCTTCTACACTTACTTACAAACAGAACCTATCAGATCCTGTCTTCTAAATCTGTCATTACTTAGAAGTAACGATAGAGAAGATCTCAGCTCAGATTAATGCAGAATTGCTATGTTCAGCCTATGGCAGGTGGCAGCTCTCTGGCAGATCCCAAATAAGACTGGATGTACTTAGCTACTACTTGGAGACCACCAACGAATCCCACCACGTACCTTAGAAGCTGGGGGGGGGGGGACCATTCTGGAAGAGGCAGTGGCAAAGTACTTCTATGTTGTTGCTAAAAAAAACCCTACATGGATGTGTGCAAGTAATCAGCAGGAGTCAAACTTGAGGGAGTGTTTATCTTTCATCTGTTCAGACATTACATTCAGTACATGCTCAGTAGGCAGTTGGCTCAACAGCTAGTGTTAAGGCCTCTTTTATGGTTTCAAAAAACCAGTACAATCCAAACAATTCCAGTCATGAAGGTAAGGAAAAAACTGTCAAGTTGTTTCTCTCAATTCCACATTTTCTAAATTGACAGTTCATTGCTTTCATTTCTATATTAGTTTTTCTGTGAAAAAGGCATACACAAAATGTATATGGGTTTTCCTATGTATTTTTATCAAAACATACCTTTTAGGTACTTTTCTTAATAAGCACATTTGCAGAAACAATTTTCTATCATCTAATTTTGTCTTTTCTTAATATTCATCTTTTTAAGAACACATCCTGTTAATGAATTGTTTATTTTGCACCTTCTCAATTCTAGATTGCACCACAAACTTTGGAAAAGTGCAGTTTTCAGCACATCAGTATCTTCTGGTTCACATATCTGTTGGATACATTTTAAGAACATAACTGCTAAACAAATTTCTCAGCCATTCTGCCTTTGTGTATTATAGACGAGCAAGAGATGGTAGTGGTAATCATATTTCTTCACTTTTTCTTAAGGCTTTACAAGGACCATCGAACTCTCTTCAAGACTGTAATGGAGAATTCTAGAAATAGTCCCTCCTGCCTGAAATTGGTCCAGGCATAGCCTCACCATTCTTGCAGAACAATTCTTTGTCTTGTTATAAAAATCCATTTCCTCCCCCCCCTCCCCTTTTATTTACTGAGAAGTAGTTAGGGCTTGGTCATTAGCATATCTCATCCTCTACCTCCTCCTTCCTGAACTACCCAGTATCTCTTGAGAATACAAGGAATGGAGCAATCAAGAATTTTATAGAATTAGGAGCTTGATTATTGAGGGAAGCCTAGTTGTGTTGAGTATATCTTACAAAATACATTCCAATCTGATTTCAAATGACTTAAGCTCAAACATACCTTTATAAGATGATATCTCATCAGTTAGGAACATTAACGTTTGAAGACTGCTGCACATCTCCTGCAAGGGGATTTCTTTAATATAATATCCATTTTTTGGTGTTAAGTGTGACAGGTTCTCCTGAAAGTCTTTTAAACAAAGGATTTGATTCTGGAATCAAATAAATCTCATTGGAAATCTCTGTGGCATAGAATTCCTTTAACATCTGTTTGAGTACGTTACCAAGAATTAATGATAAAAAAAATCCGTAAGGTGCACTAAAGTCCATTTTTTAACTTTACTAGATTGGATTGTTGAGCTTTTAAGCAAATATGTGCATAATTTCATTGGAAGTGCCTAATTAATCATCCTTTTGGTTTAAAACATTTTGAAGAAATCAGCAAAATTATCTAGGAATATTTCTCTCTGAATTCTGCTATTGTCCATATTTGCTGACATATATAAATTAAGTCAAAGTGAGAAATCGATTCAATTCTAGTTGCTTGTTTCCATAAAACTGCAAAACTGAAGAACAATTTTTATTTAGTGCTATTTAAAACTGTGGGAAATTGATTTGCCAAAAAAAAAAAAAATCAACCTAACAATGAAGAGCTTTGAACAACCATATAATTAAGAATAAATGTATTCTAGTCTAGTCACCATTTTAAACTATATTTAAAAAATTACTTTCATCTTTACAAATGCCATTCTAGTAGAAATACTGAATATGACTGTTAAATCTTTGTATTTCTCCTGAACATGTATTTTTCTAGTACTCTGTACAGACTGAGCTTGATGTTTGAAAAGCTGCCTCTGTACTCTAGAGAGCTGTGAAATAGCTGGTCAATTGTGTAAGAAGGGAAGAAGAAACATTCTCTTGCATAAACCTGTATGCAGGTGACAACAACCTTAGTGTTTCCCAATCCAAATAATTATTCTCGTGATTTTTTCTTTTTTCTTTTTTTTGACTGCTGCAACAGCTTGCTCAGACCATTTCTGTGGCATTTTCAAACCTCCCAGGAAATCTTTGCCCTCACTGTTCAGTTGAGATTTGCCACAGCCCAGAGCTTTCCAAATGAATCTGGATCAATGCCCAGTCACTGCCTTGTCCCACGAGTGATCTTACACTCATCCCAAAGGCAAATAGTTTGATCAGACTCTGGACTGATGATAGATTAGTTAATCACTGAATCCAGTACCCAAATCCCTACCTTCTTCATCTTCCAAAGCTGTGGTTTTCTTAGAAACCACAAAGGTCCAGCAAACATCTTGTGAAGCTCTGTTAGTGATCTTAGTTTGTTATACTCCCAATTTGTTTATAGTTTAGCATATTTAATCTGTTGCTCATGTTGAAGGCTTTGGTTGTGTTTCAGCAGGAGTGTCATGCCTCAGAGGTGATATGATTCTTTCCCAGGCAAAGATATGACACAAAGAATATGATCAATATTCTTCTTGGTGGGGTACTTTTCATCATCTTAAAGCCTTGTCTGACAATTGTAATACTTAGAAGAATTCTACAATGTGAAGTCCATGGACATAAGCCTCTTCTGGTGCTTCTAGCAATTGACTGGAAAAGTCAGAGATATTGAAATGAAGCAGCATAATGGTGGTTGGTGGAAGGATTTTGCTTTGAAGAGGTTCTTAATGTGAACCTTTGTTGCTACAGAGCATCTCTTTGAAGCTTTGTACAATTCTACCATGTACTTCCTGAAAGTTAAATGTAGAAGATGGAATGTGATTTGATATATAATGCTACAATTGTAAGGTATTGTTACTAAGGATGTCAGTGATGTAGGATCCAGCATACTGCAGTGTTTGAAGTCATACAGTGGCATATTCTGATTTCAGACTTGATTGGTGCACTTCTAGATGCTACTCCAAACATGTGAAGTGCTTTCTTATTTATTGCTTAAATAAATGCACTGTTTCCTTTAATGTGTGAAAATTGTTTATGTCAAATCTTTTATGTGATTATTATTTCCATAGATGCACTTCTGTGTCTGCTAGAAATTTCAGCAGATGCAAAGCTAACTTGGATTCTAAACCATTGGTTGTTGTACGGCAGAGAATAATTCTGTAGATACAACTTTTCTGAGAATTGTACAATAACTCTGTGCCTGCCAATATTCCATCTTCTTCCAACAGAATAAGACATAGAAATCTTGTCCTCTTAGTAGAAAATGGAACAGCTTCTGTTAATTTTATTGAAATAATTTTGTTGGAATATACCCACATTTAAATTTGGTGGGGCTAAATCCATATTTGAACAGAGGAGGGACAGAGTGAATTATGATAGTAAGTTGCTGGGCTACATGTGTGAGCTACTCAGAATTTGTTTCAAGGGTTGATTCCTTAAGACATGAACATTTTAGATGAAGTACTTCTGCTTTACTTTTCAGTTTATTTTGATATACTTTCAGAATGCAGAAATTATTAAGCAAATAACTACTAAATAATAGTTATCTGAAGCTGGTATTTTAGTTATCAAAAATTGACTGACATACCAATGGAATACCTCTTGCTTGTACAAAGAGGTTTTAAAATCTGTTAATAGCACAATATTATATACATGACAATATACAATATTAGTACATTACATGCAATATTATACAATATTACATACACAATATTACGTACAACTGAACATATGAAAGTTGGCTGATAGTTTACAACATGTGTAATGTGTGTCTATGTGTAGTTTGAGCATATGGAGATGAAATTGTCAGTGTCAAAGGCTCTTAAGGAGGGGACCACCCATGTGTTGCTGGAGTTTTGTACAAAGAATGTCCATAAGGTCTGATGATGTCCCTCCTGAATACCTTGTGCAGGGTGGCTGAGGCAGAGATATAAAGGATTAACTCATTGGTACTTCCCATAAAATAAATAAGGTGCTAAGCATAACACAGATAGCTGATGCAGCTCATAAAACATAATCACAGAACTGCTCAGGCCAAATACTTCAGTGACTGAGTTGGAATAAGTAATAAAATGAATTTCTTCAATTCTAACAGCTTCTTTTGGGATAATCGTTGGTGATCCAATTTCGAAGATCACTCTGATTTCAGGAAAAAACTGTTAATAAATAACTGAATCTCATATTTCTCCTCCATGTCATGTTACCTAAATCACAGCTCCTTTTATAAATGCTTAATAGAAACAGATCAGGAAAGCCCCTGATGAATGAAAAAGAACCTTTATGCTATACAGCTGATGACGTGAGCTACAGCTCACAAAAGCTATGCCTTTTAATACAATTTGTTAGTCAGAAAAGGTACTACCAGACTCCTGATTTTCTACTGCTTAGATACTCTGTGGATTGTTTCCAGGTCAATGATACATCAGAATAAAACTTCTGGACAAGAATCTAGGACTCCACTTTGTTTAAAACATTAAAGTAGGTTAAATATGCAATACTGTCTACTGTTAAACTTTTCTATTGAAAATGATTTAAGAGTATCCTTAGTCCATCTTCTTTATTTAAAGTGTTGAAGTGACTTGTTGGATTTCTGTTGTTATTTACACAGCTATTTCATCTTTCCATTTCCAGGATGTTCAAAGCAATCGGCAAAAAAACAAAACAAAAAACTGGTTAAAGTATCATTTAAAATACCTAAACAACACCTAAAAGTATAATGAATATAGATAGTCCCTATTTTGTTAGTAGAGAAATATGTGGCACACACAATACAAGCTTGTGCTCCCGTAGAGCATTTTCTCTCACTTAAAAGAGCAGGAACCCTCTGCATGCTTTGAGGATTTGGACTGTGACCAATAGGCATTAGATGCTTGTAGTATATTTTCTTTCCAGAATGGAACAAAAGAATTCAAATAAATGGGAAGGATCAGAGACAAAGGCAGAGAAAACAGTTACTGGCATTCCTCCCCAATTGTTGATACTGTAATATTTTGCCAGTTCTCTTGTAACGCTATGATTGTTTTCAAAAACGGCATACTAAGGGTACTGTAGATAAACCACAAATGTGCCTCCAGTGTCTATAAAATCCTAAACAGACTGTAGAAGAGTGTCTTTGGGAAT
Organism: Liasis olivaceus; assembly: GCA_030867105.1. Lineage (NCBI taxonomy): Eukaryota > Metazoa > Chordata > Lepidosauria > Squamata > Pythonidae > Liasis > Liasis olivaceus. Next base: position 285,479,280 of record CM061349.1, read on the forward strand.
GATAATGATTTAGACTTGTTATCTTGGGGACCTGTGCTATGAAAGAGGCAAATGGAAAAGCGAGTGGACAAAATGGTCTGTTTTAAAAGAATATGTGCTATATATCCATGCACACTGTAGCTGAAGAATTAATTTCAGTAGACAGAATATTGCGGAGGCTTTACATGGTAAAAACACCAAGGGCTTTGTTGCCATCTATATTTCACTTTCTTCTAGTGTTTTATGAATATATGAAAGTGAAGGCAGGAGGAAAGAATCAGGCAAGTTGCTCAGTTGGGTCCCCCTCATGCATACTTTGTGATAACCGAGAGTCATTAGGTTATAATTACAAATGAAGTGGAAGGTGCTTTTTGTTGAAAACCCTCTATTTATAGAAACAGTGCAATCTACATAGGAGAAAAGAGCTGGAAGAGTGGTGGGTCAGAGAGGCGAGAGAGAGCCCACAAATCATGGCCCTTGTTTATGGCTATTTGCAAGAAACTGCATAGAATTATCGTGGTTTGCATTCAGCGTCGTTAAAGTGGAAGAGAATGCCTTGTAGGGGTTAACTTCTTATGCCTGCACTGCAGCCTATTTCTGTCAACACTGGACTTGGGAAACAAACATTTATGCTTTGTGAAATGGAAGTGTATTTTTGAAGACTAGCCGTCAGATGTTTTTTGCCCTTCACACTTTCAAATGCTTAGCCTTTTTTCTAAGTTGACTGCAAAGAGCATCAGTTTGCCAGGCTAAAAGAGAGCTGGTGGAGGATTTGGGGTGTGTGGGGGGGAAGGGGCAGAAAGTAAATGAGAAAAAGAATGGGTAAAGGGCTGGGTTGTCTTGACAAGTGCCCATGGCATCACCGTCAAATATATGAGTTTCAAGTAGAAGATGGCAGGAGGGTTGGCACAGCACATGCTTCCTTCCAGCCTATGACCTCTGGCTACCTGATTCTTGAGAAGCTTTTCAATCCTTCCAAATGATGTTATTCCAAACTGTCATCTGGTTTACTTGGAGCACACTGTCTCGCAAATAAACATGCTATTTAACTGCAGGTCAAGGTACAGAGCCATTCTGCTAGCAAAATGCCTGGGATACATTAAATGGCACTGACACGGAGAAGGAGACAAAGAGGAATCAAAGTTGTCAGCAGCATGCATAGAATTGGTCTGCACTGAGGGAAAAATGCCCCATTGTGTATTGAACTGTATTTTTTAAAGCCATAATATAGTTGAACATTTAAAACTATGACTTGTCAAATGCTAGGGATTAAGGAACTATATGTGACAAAATTCAAAGTTCAGGGGAACACCAGCAAGGCGATATCTTCTAGATTTTGGAGAGCTCAGGGCTAAGTGGCCGGAAAATGTTAAGTGGTTAGTGGGAAATTCATATCGAGTTTGGAGACTTTATTTCATATACAGTTTAAAAAGATCACTTTTTAGGAAGGTGTGGACGTCTATTTTTTCCCTATTGTACAGTGGCTAGCATTCTTCCACAGAGCTTCATACATTTAAATGAACCCTTACATTGGTTTATTTGGTAGGCCCTTTTACTCTGTGTAAGAGTTTTTTGAAATATTTTATGTTACCAAGTTTTTTTCCTTCTGCAAACAACAGAAAAAAATATTTTAGTTTTTATTTTATTAATTAAAACACAGATATAAAGTTAGGCTTTACCAGCTCTGATATTTTTAAGAGTCTACCATCTCTCATCACTTCCAATAAAGGTTTACACTGAATGCCTAGTAATAAAATATGATTTCACTAAATTCACTCAAAGAACATGATATAAAATTCCACAATTCTACCTCCTGCACTTTATTTTCTGGGGTATATGAACTATATACATCAAGAAAAAATGTGTGCACACCTGTGTATTTTCTACGGGCATAAACAAAATGTATCATTCATGATCAGGGACAACATATTTCCTGCAGGGGAAAAAAGCTGTCCTGGGAAATAGTGTAGAAATATGAAGATTATCCTGAAGAAATGAGAAACCATTTACACATTTGTGAAGTCTGACCAAATATCCCTTCATAAATTAATGGGGTTAGTAATGGGGGTTTTTTTCAATTGTCTGTTAGCTACTGTAATTGCTAGCAAAACCCACTGTAATTTAAATTAAAAAGTAAAAAGTAAAATGCACAAATTAGCATATAAATAAAAAGCAGGAAGGGGAAAGCTTTGGGGGGAATAGAAAGGAAAATGATTGAAATTAAAAGTTCTATTGAGATTTTATTGCTTTTTATTTATTTATTTGGCTTAATTAAATGCCCCTGAAGTGTGTGAAACATGGTTATAGTTAAAAAACACTGTTACTTTGTAAATCGTAGGGACAAAGGGGTCTCCTGGACTTTAAAGTTTCCGTGCACGTAAATGTCAATAGAGTGCCTTCTCCATCATCAGCACTAAATTCACATTGATGCCTCTTTTCTTCTCTGTATTGATCCTTCCATGAGAACGTAGATTTGTATCTGTTAATTAATGCGTCCTGAAACAGCGTTTGTATTAATCAGGCAGATAAGAAAAATTGGATGCCTGCACCCTCATGACAACCGTAAGAGTGCTGGCCCTGATAAAAATCATGGACGGACCTCAATAAAAAAGTTCCTCCTTCCACTCAATAAACTAATCATCCCTGCTTTTAATTATTCGGCAGAAAGATGTGTGGAGATTGGAGAATGTGTAAATCTATTTACTAACAGCAGTGTCTGGGAGGGAGAATGGGCCTGTCACAGAACACTGCTGCAGGCAACGTTCTCCGTCCATCTGCTTCTTGAGAGAGAGGCTGGAGCTAATTGCAAATATGCCTTCCGTTTTCAGACCCTTTCAAATTATTATTTCTGTTTCATTTCCTTCCATTTCCCACAAGAAGCATGGGGCTAGCCCGTTGTCATTTTTCAGAAAAGTTGGCTTCACTTATTTAACAATGTTGTTGATCTTGTTTTGGGGACATGATGAATGCCCTTTTATAAACAAGGAATGGAATACAGTATGGAAAATGTAAATAAGAATTCAGAAATAACGCAAAGGAATGGAGGCGGGGCCTCGAGAAAGTACAGCACTTTTAAAGCATGTCTCCTGGCTTGGAGTGACTTCTGATTTCTTTCAATCAGAATACACTTGCTTCCGAGTTGTGCAGCAGGCTGAATCTTAACTGATGTCTAATTCTTGTGCTTTGGCAAGATTCTGTGTGTTTTAAGCAGTAACAATCAAAGCCTGCTCTTGCTGTAGGATCCCTGTCAATGCACACGTGAGCAGCTCCATAAGTCACACACAGAGAGCTTTAGAGTGTCTTAAGACCCACCCACCCCCCTTAAGAAAAGCTTGACTAATCCCTTTTGATGATTTTATTAACTCCTGGGTGGTTGCAGGTGCCAACTGGCAAACTACGATATTTCATGGATAGGCCAGGAAATTGCTCCTTCACTGGGACCTCCTGTGATCCAAGCATTGTCAGTCGGAGATAATAAATTAACAGCTACTGTAAATAGGTGCCTGAAAAGGTATGGCTATAAAGAGGTTTGCCCTTAGTGATCCTATTAAAAAGGAAAGGAGAGATAGTGAAACAAAAGCAAAACTTAAATTCATTAAGAAGCATTATTATATTTTCTCTCTCTCTCTCTCTCTCTCTCTCTCTCAAAGTGATGTTGTGATTACTATTCACTTGGCACTTTAATGTGCCATTCTGTTATTTGAGCAGTGTGGTGGAGGCAGAAGCTATTATAGAAGTAATTAGCATCTTTTCTGGAAAGGGTAGGTCTTACTGAGGTTGAAGTTCAAAAAGCACTCTGCTTGGTTGTTGTGATCATCACTTAATTCTATTAAGGTATCAAATTACCTCCCCTTTAAAATGATTTTCCAGTTTTTGTTTAAAAAACCACTCTGCCTTTAAAGGAGACCTTGAAATCCTTAGAGTGTAGTATGAAGTCTATGCAGAAGTAACTGCATTCAGTGAGGCTTACTCAGTGGGAAGTAACAGGGTAGATAAGATTACAGGCTGTCGTGTCCTTTATTCTTTCTCTTACCAGCCGTGACCATTATTGCCAAAATATTTCCAAATTTGATGTAGGCCATATTAGATGTTACTGAATCTGGGTAACAAGTGTTTACAATTTACTTGAGGAAATGTATTCTTAAATACTGAATAACATACCACAGGCTCCTCCACCTAATTTTACAATAAGCGCAAGATGTACTGATTCATTTTTATTTGAAGTGTTTTTGTTGTAACTATTTTATGTCTGCTGATATCGGAGATCTGAGAGGGCAGAATCTGCAAATACAGATTGCTAACTTACGTAATAATAACAAGCACAAGGGTAAAGTTATAATGCCGAATTATGATGGCCCAGTACAATTTTAATTATGTTTCTGTGTACTTTCCTTCCCGGTTTAGGATTTTCCACTTTATCGCTTGCTGACCAGATGAGCCTTCTGCAGAGTGCTTGGATGGAGATTTTGATTCTGGGCGTAGTGTACCGATCACTTTCCTTTGAGGATGAGCTTGTCTATGCTGAAGACTATATTATGGATGAAGATCAGTCTAAATTAGCAGGCCTTCTTGACCTCAACAATGCCATCCTGCAACTGGTAAAAAAATACAAGAGCATGAAGCTGGAGAAAGAAGAGTTTGTCACCCTCAAAGCTATCGCGCTTGCTAATTCAGGTTGGCAGATTGGCATGATGGCTCATGTCATTTTCCCCCTTCCTCTAATACCTTCTGCATGACAGTTTCTAAATACGACTGTCTAAGAATAAGTCATTCTTAATCATACTACTGCAGAATAGTGCTGAATGGCTAGAAACAAGGTAGTTCAAATTAAGGGAAGATCTATGATTAGAAGTATTTGTTGTTCTGAGTTTCCAATTTGGTTAAAAGATGCCAGAAAATTCAGGCAGTATTAAAAGCAAAGATGCTTTTCAATAAACATTAATGTCATTCTGCTTAAATCCATTTCATAATCCAGATCAGTCTAATCAGTCTGCTAAAACCCCGTAGAATGGAAGGGCCCATGACTAAATGCAATATATGATCTACTTCAATCTAGCTACTAAACACAGTGAACTCAATACCGAAGGTGAACTCGGGTTTTATTAGGGAAGGGAGAAAATCATTATTTAATCTTGTAGGAACTCCTCTTCACTGTACAAATTTGAATTTTATGGTGGTAGTTTAAGCGCCTGATATAACTTGTTCAGAAGGGGGCTACGAATTCAAGAAAGGATTCTTCTCTGCATTTGAACTTAAAAGAGCTGAAGCAGTGAGCCAGTGTTTGATAAGTGAAAAATCGTTTGTTCTTTGTTGTTTTTTCTTTTGTGCCTCTCTAACACTTTATTGTGGTCTTAAGTCCCTTTTAGCATTTGCATAAAGTTCATGATAGATCCCTCTTTAATGACGTGCCGATCATTAGATACCTGTGTGTCAATAACATGCTCTGATGCTATGTACCATTGACAGTCACACCGTGCCCCTCCATCTGCTTTTGTTTTGACCCTATCTTTGAACTTTATCTTGGTTGCTGGCCAGTAGTTTTCCCTTTAATTACAAGAAGGAAACTGTCAATAAAATCTGTTAAATGGGATGCAATGAGTGGCTTGAATGGGCGGATGGCTATTTGTTCAAATTCTGCAGCTTTCAAGGTATTGACAGTTTGTTTTCTGGGGCCATATGTGACGATCAATCTCAGGCTGGGCTCAGCCGCGCTGAAAAATGAAAAACCAGATTGCTTTTGCTTACTTGTGGATGACGACTTGTGATTTGGTGCGGTCCTAGTGAGATGAGGCCTTCTGCCCAAATTGTCCCCCCGAGAGCCAGGATGCGTGACTGTTTTTAGAAATAATTTTTTAATTGATTTTGTAATTAACAGTTCATCTACAATATTGACGCATGAATCTTCAGATTGATAGGAGGAAAATTGTTTTCAACAATGAAGTTGTACTTTCCTATTTGTCTTCATAATGGGATCTAGCATTTTGCATTTTAATTGGGGTTTTAATTGAAAAACAAACAAAAATGAAGAATAAAAAATATCCATAAGAAATATAAATGCCTTAATCAATTGATGTAGGTGTAAGCAGATATTGTCATAATATACATTCTAGTGGTCATCTCAAATTCTCATTTTATTTGGATAATCTTCCCCCAAACTAAAGTTATAAAACATTATGAGGTGTTCATACGATTGTCATGATCCATTATGTTTTCTGATAAAGTGAGATGATTGAGTCAAAAACCATGCACAGTTTGTATAAAAATACACATTTTAAAAACATTTTGAAAGACAGAAAACATTTGCACATTTGGAAATGACTGAGACAGTATTTTACTCTGACCTGCAGAGATTTAAAATGACATTCACTGAAATCATCAGCTTAGTATAAACATCTGGCTTGATTCAATAATAATTAATGCTCTTTTGTGCTCTAAATCAGTGAACTGATTTAACAGTAACCTTCCTGCCTCCCCTTCCTCTGTATTGTACCCATGCATAAACATATAGGATATTAAAATGAACAAAACATCACTAGTATTATAACCCCAGTTCATAGGAACTTGAAATAAAAGGCCTTGAAAGAGAACTAATGGATGTCTGCAAAGCCAAAATGCAGCTCTTAAGAGGTCCAGATGTCATTCTGATGGTTTTGCTTATCCTGATCCCAATGTTTCACCTCATACTTGAATTGAGATGAAATCTGGGGTATATTAGAGGCTAGCTGCAGAAGATTGGAAGCACTGGATTCAGGCAAAATTTCTTTTTTACATGTGTCCTCCAAAGATAGGAATTCCTATTATTTTCCTGAGATTCAGAAATAAACATTTCTGTATTGTTACAGTTTTATCCCATACTGTCTCCAAAGAATCTGATTGTGACACAAGGGGAAATATTAGCAAAAGCCACCACCAGACTGAACTCTGATGCTCTTAATATACCATTGGTAATAATCATAATTGATGGGTTTATATAACCTTAAACAATTTGATGTATTCTTTGGCTTCATATATCGGGTTTCTAATTATGTATTTAAAATGGTTGAATGGAAAAAGAAGTTCCAGTCTTTAGGAAATGAGCTGGCATCACTGAGTGCTTTGCTTACTCACAGAAAGGGGGGGACCCACCTCTGAATATTTTCTAAAGCATGTATGTAGCAATTACTTCAGGCAGGTGAACTCTGCTGTGTAATAAATGGTGTTCTCTCTGTCTCTTAGTGCTTTTACTAAGTGTTCCCATGTATTGATTGGGAAATGCCAAATGGAAGGTGTAGGTTCACAGGTTTGTTTGCTTTTAATTATTTCATCAAGAAACAGACATTTGTACTTTTAGGCTAGAGGCTTTTTAAAAGACTTTGTGTCCCAATCAGCTGAACTGCCACAGAATTTCTAACTCTTTCTGCTCACCTAATCTATAGCACCTTCCCCCATTGACTGAACCCCTTTAGAATGCTGCTCACTGGAACACTAAAAAGGAGACACTTAGGGTTTCTATGAAAGCAACATCTTGGAATGTTGACAGACTCCAAGTGGATTTACCTGGAGTAAAGTGGTGGAAAAATAATCTAAAGACTCAATATTTGGTGGAGGTGGGGAATCTGGAGACAGGGGTGGGCAGTTATAACACAGGCTGACTTGAAGAGACTCACTAGTGGCACTGAACTAAAAAAGGCATGGAGTAGCTCTCTATGCTGCCTGGGGAGTTCTGGGAGTTGAAGTCCAAACATCTTAAAGTTGCTCATGTTGAGAAACACTGCTCTAGAGATAGGCTGCTTAGATTCAGGCTCTGGGAAGATGCTGTTTTTCTCCTTATGTTACTACAACCATGCACACACATACAGCAGACTTTCTAACGATCCTACCCACATATAGCAAGTAGCAGATTCTATTGACAGCTCTCATGTGAGTAGATTACTTGGGTAGAAGCCCTAGAATTTCTGGTCCATGACTATCTTATTTTTTTATTTTTTATTTTTTGTCTGCGCTCAGTCATTACTGACCCTGCAGTGACTGCCTGGACGAATCCTTGCAGTTTTCAAGGCAATTGTTTTTTGGAAGTGGTTTGCCAGAGCCCCCTTCCTAGCGCATAGCCCAGCTGGCGAGCGCAGGAGGCGGGATTTCCGTTGCTTCGCGCCCTTTTCGGGTGAGCGTGGTTTCGCACTTACCGGCAACTGGTCCCGTCAGCCACTTTGCTGAAACTCCACTTCTTTCAGTCCTCTGAGACAAAGTTCAAAGGATAATTGTGATAGGCCACAGTAAGAGTTGTTAACAATACTGGCCACTATAATACAGTGTACACTGCTCTTGTAAATCCATCATCGCTTGTAAGAGATAGTGGTTAAGATATCAGTGAATACAACCCTGAAGTTAACTGGTTGACTTTGGGCCAGTCACATTCTTGCAACTGAGCTGACCTTAGAGGATTGTGAAAGAAAATCCCCATGTACCATTCCTTCGGCTGTCAGAGAAATGTAGGACGTAAATGAAATAAATAAGCAAGCAAATCCTTGCATGGAAATAGAATTCAAAGGAGGCAGCAATGACACTAACAAATTCCAAAATAGAGAACAATCTAATCAAACTGATATTTCATTTAAATTTCTGTTCGCAATTCAATAAGTCTTCTGAAAGAAATCATTCTGCTTCAAAATACTTTTAAACATGGGTGATATTACAATATGGAAGTGTTCTCACCACAAAATATTTCAATTAGCATATCAGCCTATACTAAAAATTATTTTGGCCACCTTTACCATTTGAGCTTGCCAGTGTACATCAAATTCAGAAGAACTCCCAACTGCATTCTTGGTTTCTCTGGATAATTCAGTCAGGATCAGTTGTAAGCCTTTTTTTCCCCTTTATCCTAATCCATAATTTCATCTTCTGAATCAAGTTTTAGTTTAAGTCTCATTTATCTCACCCACAATTTATCTCACAAGTTCAAGCATTCTAGTCATCCTTAGACGAATAGATGGAAATTAAAGGCCAGGTGTCATTTGCATATTGAAGAAACTTTTGCAGAAACCTCCAGGAGCTCCCAGTCCTTCCATGTATATATTTGAGGCATAACTACAAGAACAAATTCAGGAACAAGAGAGAGCATGATAGAACCATTCAATTCCCAGAGTTTCAAAGCTAAGCCATAAAGCTGAGATACCCAGGAGATATAGAAAAATCTTCTCAGGAATAATGAATATGCTTCAAGCAAATTTTGAGTAGGTCTTGATAAACATCAACTGGTGCTAGGAGGAGGTTCTGGAGGCAAAAGTCTTTAGCTGGGAACAGACCTATGTTGAACTGCAGCTATAGCAACCCTGACGGTTCTTAATTGCCCGGCTCAAATTTTAAACTTCTTCATGACTAAACTCTTGGACCTTTGATTTATGCTGGTTACTCATGGTCTGCTACTGTTGCCTAATTTCTAGTTTCATTTGTGGTATTTACACTGTCTCCAATTCCTGCCTTTGCTTTTTAGTTTTTAGACTGAACGGCTACCGCCTCTGTGATATGACCATGATCTTTTGCTGGTCCTTGCTTCTGTGCTTGCTTGTGTGATGTCATTAGAACAGAACAGGACAGTTCATTTCAATCCAACCAGAATAGGCAGTCAAGAAAAGGATCATTGTGAATTTTCTGTGATTCATGAGATGCAGCCTGTTTGCACATGTGTACATATACACTGTTTTTGAATGTAAATAATTGTTTGGGTAATCAGTTGTGATTTAATCCCCAATGGCTCTGAAATCAACTCTTCTGGGGTTAAGAAAGCTTGCATCTGACTACATTGGACTTTCTATCTAACTTCATTTGAATGAAGCAAAGTATCTCAACTCATTTCAGTCAGGCTTAAGACATGATTATGGGTAGAAACAGCATTGGTTTCTTTGATGGATAACCCTTTTTGAGACCTGGGTGTGGGAAGTATGTCCCTCCAGGCCCTATTAGAGTTTTCAGTGGTATTCAGTAGTATCAACCATGGCATCCTTCTGGACTACCTGTGAAGTTTGGGGATGGGAGGTTCCATTATATTCTGAGCAGTCATAGAGGAAAAGCATTCAAGCCCTTGGCAACTTCATCTATGGGGTGTCATAGGACACATCTTCCCCCACCCCCACAGTCTTTAGCATCTAAACCACTGGGAGAGATTATTCAACAGTTCATGATCAGGTATCATACCCAGTTGTACCTGTAACTGGAGATGCTGGAGATGTTCTTACCTGGTGCTTGGAGACTGTAAGGGGTTGAATGGGACAAAACCAATTCATATTGAATCCCAAGAAGCCAAAGATACAATTTTTTGAGAAACTTTCTGCTTGACTGTTAGCATGAATATTAGCTCTAGATATGGTTAAACATCCCCTGAAGGAGCAGGCTCACAATCTGGGGTTTTGTCTGGATACACGGGTTCTCCTAGTACTGTAGGTGAAATCAGAGCCTTTGCCCTGCTTTTTTTATATGTCCATTGTGGCCATTTTTGGTGCAGAGGGCCTTGGCAATAGTAATTCAGGTCCTCATTAGCTCCAGATTTGATTATTGCAATGTATTCTACTTGTGGCTGCATTTGAAGATGACTCAGAAATTTCTGTTAGTTCAGAATGTGTCAGTTTGCTTGCTGATGCATGAGAACCATTTTAGAAGGATTTACACCAGTGCTGCAGGCTCTGCATTGACTACCTATACATTTCTGGGGCCAATTCAAAGTGCTGGCTATGACTGATAAAGCTCTAATGGCTTAAGTCCAGGATGTGTTGCTGATTGTCTTCTCTACAGAATCCGTCTATCCCAAGCATTCAGCTCAGGAAGGTATTCTGTGGATTCCCATTCCATGGTATGGCTTAAAGCTTAAATATTTGGAACACCTCTAGTGGCGATATACTCCAGCTGTCTCATACATATTTGGGGTTGGATGTGACAAGGATTTCCATGGAACACTTAAGTTACTGAGGCAGTCTGGGGCTGAAGTGGGCTGGATGATGACACAAGATGGATGGGTCCTGCAGATGGACAGAGTACCTTAACCACTACACCATGCTGATTCTCTTTGGACTACTATTCTCATAACACACAGCTAGTACAATAAATTGCTTGGGAAAAGCTGTCTTATCCCACTTGAAGTCACTTGTTAGGTCAGATGAGCCCAGCATTATATTTTTCATAGTAGCCAGTTGTTGTATCACTGTCTCAGTTGTATCCAGGAATTGATATTTAGTGACATCTTGATATACTGTAAAGATTCAGTATGATTATCATGACTTGATCATTGAATCAATTTTTTTTAAAAATCCCATTATCACTTCTAGCAGCTAATTCCATGAATTAATTACATGAAGTTCTCTAGAAATTCATAGACTTGGGGGGGGGGGGGGCGTTGTCATTTAGGCTATCAAATTCATCTGCAAATTCAATAAACATTCATCCTATCTTTTTCATCTCCAGGTCATTAATAACTGTATTTATTAATTATTCAAATTAAGTGAGAATTGATATGTGATAATCTCCAATTCTACTTTATCAGTTTTTCCTACACATTTAATCTTTTTATTTAATCTCATGGTCATCATTTTATCCTTAATTGCCATTTTGCTCCCTGTTCACCAAGTTTAGACATTACTTTGTGTAAGCTTTTCTGATTTCTAATCCATCCTGAGTATTTTGATGCCATCAGCAAACTTAGCTACTTCACCACTGACCTCTTAACTCAAGATCATTTATGGAGAAGTTAAATAACATTCCTGTGTTGTAAGAAATATTGATTTACCCCTGCTTCCCAGGAGTTTCTAATATGTAAGAGAGCTCATCCTAATTGTAGTCTTTTGCTTTAGTGTTCTGGATGGGAAATTTTAACATTAAATTGTTAAATATCTTTTTAAAATTTAAAAGTAATGGTTACAAATTAATTAATAAATGTGCAGAATCCCCATAGGACTCTATTATGTGTAATAATTTAATTCTTAATTCCTTAATTCTATTAAAAACCTCTAATGAAGTCATTTTGATCACATAATTTTTAATATGGCCAAAGGGATGTGGGTTTTAGATCTAGGTTCCACAAAAATTTTAAGATCACTTGATTGCCGTTTCCTAGGCCCTGCCTAAGTGTTATAGGACAGAACAAGACTTTGAAAAATGTCAGGGAGGTAACATTTATGTATGCAGCGTGCATTGCTAGCAACAGATCAGGTGGACTGCCCAATCTGTGCAAGATACATAAGTCATGTGGTCCAATAATGTGAGTTCTGCATCAGAAAGTACTTTGCATTAATTCAGACATTGTTTCATCTGCTACTGGGATAAGCAGCATTATATCAGGATTTCAGGCAGAGGTTTTTCCCAGTTGTGGTCTCTGAAAATGTTTGTAGGTTCTACAAGCATCCCACGTGCCTGGGCTATGGAAATGTTTGTTGCTAATTTAAAATTCGGTTTTTAAAAAAATTTTCTCTCTCCGAGCAAAATTCTCCCCGATGGATTTCGGTGTCTCCAAAACTTCCTATACTTTCAGAAATGAGGCTTTTATATAGTATCCCCAAGCCACGTTTTCTCCAGGCATGCTGGATTGTAACTCCCAGAATTCCCAGCTAGCATGGGAACTGCAATTACAATCTATGGAGAATGTACTTCTGGAAGACTGTTCTGCTGCACCAGCATGTTCTGAGCTTTCTGCATTTCTGTGAAACACTTTCTGAACATACTCGTGCAGGTATCAAAGTTATCTTCTAAGTTATATAAACAAGATATATTGAAAGGCAATAATCTTATGATTGTAACTACACCAGAGATCCACATGATAACATGTGGGTCATTTAATTTGCATACTTAAGGGAATCCAGAAAATGCTACTAAAATCCATGTAAATTACTGTTTTTGTTTTGTTTTGGGGGGTTTTTGGTATAATTCAAGTTGTAGAAGGGAGCTCTGGGATTGTAATCCTCCTTTCTGGCATGAGCAATTGCTATCACTCTTGTTTGTTTTACAGACTCTATGCACATAGAAGACGTTGAAGCTGTCCAGAAACTTCAGGATGTCTTACATGAGGCACTGCAGGATTATGAAGCCGGGCAGCACATGGAAGACCCACGCCGGGCCGGCAAGATGCTGATGACTTTGCCGTTGCTTAGGCAAACCTCCACCAAGGCTGTGCAGCATTTCTACAATATTAAATTGGAAGGCAAAGTCCCCATGCACAAACTTTTTTTGGAAATGCTGGAGGCGAAGGTCTGACCTCAACATCCTGGCCCTTCCGGTTGGGTACGCTGAAACCATAACAAGAGGGACAACCAACAGGAAAACTGTGGCAAAGAACCTTTAGCATTACTTTAAGGCAATGAAAATGACTGCACTGATCATTAAGCAGCAAGAATGAGTAGCAGCATTCTCTTTTTAGTCTCGGTCTTATTTGATGCAGTTCTCCTTCTTCATTTCTCTCTTCTTTTAATGTTGTTAGCTCTCCTTTGTTTGTAATTTTCTCCCTTTTGCTGCTGAAAAATTCATATATATATATATATATATATATATATATATATATATATATATATATATGGGATGCCAGTGAACTTCTTGCGAACCACCATGCCCCAATGACAAAGGAATCAAAAGCGAAGCATCGTAACTAGCAGTACAGTACAACACGATGAACGGACTGAATGCAGTATTATGTTTCACAAGAGCAGCCGCTAATTAGACAACTTCGACGGCAACGCGTTGGCTGCTCCTTATCATTGCATTTCCATCTAGATCAGTTACAGCCATTTGATTCCTTCATTGTTTTTTCAAGTCTTCCAGATATTTCTTAGGTTAGCTACAATGTAACTTTTTCAGGGAATAGTTTGAGCTTTATTCATTCATGCAATACTAAAGAAAGGAAAGATAAATACTGCTTTTTTTTGTGCTGGCTTGAACAATTATGAACATTTAATTAAGGACAAATGAATCCTGCAGGAAGATTTTTTTAAAACAAAATTTTAGTTCTTCTTACTAATGGAAGATTTCTTTTCTACCAGCTTTACCACGTTTCAGCCATTTGTTAATGTGGGAATTTATCTTACTCAAGCAATAGTTGAAGGGAAGGTGCATATTATCACGGATGCAATTTATGTTGTGTGCCAGTCTGGTCTAGGACATCCCATTTATTTGCATGAGCTCCAGTTTATATCTAAATGTACACTGAAACCAACAAATTAGATTACACCTACAACAGTTCCAAATAGTTTATATATGTCATGTCAAATAGGAATCTAAAAAAGGGGTTAGTAAGTGCTTCTGTATGGCCAAGTGTAATTATGACTTGAGATTCTGTATTACTCTATAAGGTGGCCTATCATTTAGAAAACTGGGACTTTGGCAGTAAAGTCCACCCTATTCCGTCTAGCAATAAGGAAAAAAATCAGATTATCAGAGTAGTCAGCCTCTGATCAACCTCTAGAACTTAGCACTTGTACACATTATTTATCAATTTATAAAACTTTATATTTTATATAGCTGTAGAATGCCATTTTTAAACAAACAGCCTAACCAGTATACCTACTTTTTCAACCATTATTGTCAGGATGTCAAAGTTGGTCAGTTTCAAGACTCTTAAGAGGTGTAATCTAATGTTTAAACTAATTAGATGCCCCCCCCCCCCAAAGTACAGTCACTAAATAACCTGGGAACAGGAATCTCCTTCCAATGCTATGCCAATGCACCAGTGTTAGTAGCTGCTCCCTGTGCTATGTGAACAACCTTATTCTATGTACACAAATGTAATTAAATTGTATTCCTAACCAACAAAAGAAATGTAGTTCAGCTTCTCAGTGTTTCATGTTTGCTGTGCTTTTTGGAACTTTTTAGGTTGCATTCAAAGACTGTTGTCTTGTTCTGTGGTGTTTGGATTCTTGTGGTGTGTGCTTATAGACACAGGGTAGAATTAGAGACAATATTGGATGTAAATTTCCTCAGGAGACTACAGTAGTATATTCTATTCCTTCTGGTAATAAGGTTCTTCATAGTAATAATTAAGAAACTGGAAAGCAAAATCCAACCAAGTACTCATCACGGACAAATGTCACACTGAAATATTTTCAAAACAAGGGATAATTTCTGTAACAGTTTATTATAGAATACCTATGTATAGCTTAGAAATAAACTTTGAATATTTCAAAATGATAGGTAAGTCTAATTTTTAAACGCTGTAAATATAGCTTTCATCTCTCCCATGTTATTAACTTGCTCTGTGTTGTTGCTAAGTCGTCTTTTTTTTTTTAACGCAGACACGTTTCCAAAAGTATCGCTACTTGTGTGCTTTAAATGAAATACTGCAGTTAACACTGCAGCAACCTTGTGCTAGGAAAACTGTGTATCTTTCATTAACTGTATGGGAATTTTCTTGTAGATTGTGTTTTTCTTAGTAGAGAAGTGACTGTTGTGTGATCCTAGATAAATTGTCATTAGCAGTTCATTCAGTTGGCCAAATAACTTGAAATTCACGGTGTGATAGGAGTTTGGAAATTGGAAGTCCCTTTTTAAAAATGGTAAAACCTTACAACTCCTGGGGGGGCAAGAAACGATGCTGATTCTATAAAATTATTTATATATATATGTAAGAGTTGAGAATAATTATTTTCCAGAAAATTTGTGCAGGGTTTAAGTTGCAAGTGTTACCTACATTATATATGTATATATAAATATCTAATATAAATATTGTTTTCACTGGATCACATTGAAGAACTTGGGTTTTCAGGGTCAATATCCCGTCATCATGTTCAGAAAGAAGGACAAACGTACAAAGACTTAAGAGGAAATGAGATATGTTACAGGAACACAGCGTAATTTTTCATTTGATTTTTCAATAATTTCTAGAGCTGCAATGAACAAATATCTCGTGGCTGTACAAACGTTAACTGAAACATAGATACGCTGCACAGGCATTAGAATAACATTCTCCTTAAACCTTGCTGAAATAAATGTCCACAACCACTTATTTAAAGTGAAGTACTGGGGAAGAATTTCAAAAGGTGTATGTTTTATCATAACGTGTTTTATTTCAGGGCATAAAATCCATAGAGCATTTCTCCTGCACAAGCAATTGAAATGTAAGGGTGTGGTGGTGTAAGACCTCTCTCATCCAGTTTGTTTTCTCCATTCGGTTCAATGTGCAGCAGACATTCCTAATGGATTATAACCTGGGCTACTTTTTCTTTTTCTTTCTCTCTTATTTAAAGCAATATGATTGTGTGACTCCTGGAAGTTGCACATTTGTTTCAATCAAATCAGATTGTTGTATTTATTCCACTATTTTGCATTTAAATGCTAACATAAAAAATATAAAAAATTAAAACTGCTATTTTTCTTATAGAAGAGAAAATGGGTGTTGGTAATTGTATTTTAATTATTTAAACGTCTCTGTTTACCTGCCTAGGAAAACACTTTATGGCAGTCTTATTGTGCAAAGATCTCAAAAGAGGGGAAAACCAAATTAAGCTGCTTATTATAATCCAGGAGTTGCATAATAACCAGTAGTAAAAACACAAATGAAAAAAAAATCATGTCTAAAGCTGTAGATGGGCTTCACATCTGTAAAGCAATCAACTGTATATTTTTGTGATGTGTATCATAATGTGTGCTCCAACCAATGTCCATTTGTGTAAATGTATTTATTTTATATTGTATATATTGTTAAATGCAAAAAGGAGATATGGTTCTGTAACTCCAATCAGTTCAGATGTGTAACTCAAATTATTATGCCTTTCAGGATGATGGTAGAGCAATATTAAACAAGCTTCCACTTTTAATTGCTTTTAATTTTTTTGTGTTCTGGATTTGGTTTTTGTTTTACTTTTTTCCATATGAAGAAATAAAATCAGTAAGCCCCACCTTTAGAAAAGTGGTAAACTGTATACCCTTAAGCTAATGTAGCCCTATGCTATATAAAGATTTGTCAAAATGAATTTTGATATGGTATAGTCATTTTGCATACTCTTAAATATTCAAACTATCTTTTAGCACATTAGAATTCATTCTGACAAGCACTTGCTTAATCTTAAAACATCTCCACATCAAACCACATTACTGAAAATCAATGTCTTTCTATCAATGTCAGAAAAGTTAAGTTTTTCACTATTTTAAGATTATATTACCATCTGCAACTCATCAACAGCTGAATCTGTTCCATTCATAAAAATACTATAGGATTGCTTAGCAGTTTGAAGATTGCTAATGTGGGCCACTATTAATTATAATCGCTGTTAGTTCTACAGGACCAGGAAAAGAGCTTAAAATTAAAGGTATCAGGTTAGAAAATGTCAGATTTGATCAGAAAGATTGTAACTTTTTCGACAGAATCATCATCTGCTTCTGAAAGACTCTTCCAGAATCATCATACAATTTTGAGGATTTTGGCCCCATCCTTTTAATATTGCATCACTGTCTTTATTCATCATCTTTCTCATTTTCAGAGACATTAAGGAACATAATTGTCCCTTATATAATAAAGCAGGATATTAGTTGTTCGAATAAGATAAAACCTATGAGGTTGTCACCATGTAAGAAAGTTTAGCAATTGGTGAAGCCAGTTACAGCAGATGTTCTTCTCTGTCAGAAGAAAGTGTTTTTAATGTACCTCACAAACACACCCCTGGACAATTCCCAAGCCCAACCTAGAGTGGAATACCTTTTTAGAGCAAATAAAGAAGTGTGTATGAATAAGGGCAGCAGAGAGGACAACTGATATTTGATAGATTGTTAACAACCATTGATAGCATAGGATAATCACTTTTAACTAGGATTTGTTGTACATTTAGAATCTTAAAGATAAAGATTCCAAGTGTAGAGTGAAACTTTGGTTTAAGTTGCTCCTGTGCTCCGTCTTTAGCAGTTGTTGGCCTTATGTGGATGTAATATTTCATTATGTTTAACATAATCAACTGATAAAAATACAAAAAATTATATTTACAATGTAACTGTACTAGCAACATGCTACTGCAGCATACTTACTTTATTCATATTCAGTTCTTCATCCATCTTCAAGAAGACAAAACATAATTATGTGTGCAGTATAAAATAATTGTGAAACAAGCCTGAATTAGATTATCAAAATATAAATCAAAAAGATGGCATACTGAAATCCATGTGGTTTTTTTTTTGTTTTTAACTAAATTTTATCTAGATAAATAATGCCACTTTTAATTTCCAGGTGCTGCTGAATTAAATGAAATACCATATATTTGCAGTTGCTGGCATTTTTCCAATTTTCTAAATAATGAGCATTTCTAAATAACATTTTTTTTCAAGGTTGAAAAATATTAAACCACTTTCATGAAGTCTTGTACTTTCCATATTCCTCTACCTAGGTAAATAGCTGTTGAACCAAGAAGGTATTCTTAATACATTTCTATTCTGCTTTTTTGGTGAATTATGCCCAGGGGCAGCTAACTAAAAATTCAAAAATACACAACAGAATTTTAAAATTCCCAGCAAAAATTTCAAATAGAAATATAAAAGTAAAGAGTGAGATTAAAATAAGGAGAAAAGGGAACTCCGAAAATAGCCAGTCCTACCCACCAATGCTGTAAGTCATAGCCTTGGCTTGAATGGGAAGGTTTTTACACAACAGCAGAACGCTATCAATGATGGGGTGAAGCAAGCCCCTTGCGGGAGAAAAATTAATATATAACAGCATATGTCAACCTTACACTTCATAAAGGGCTGGATGAGCAACAGGTATTTTAGGATCAGCCAGCCAGTGTCACTGAGAGTCTAGCCAATCGAGAACAGGGTAAAGAAGTAACGCAGACAAGAAACATGAGAAACAGGCAGAAAGACCACCTGAATTGGTTCAAAATCAATCTAGTATCAAGTGTTCGGATCTAAGTATTGTCTTGCTGTTAAACAGTTTTTACTTTACATCAAAGTGTTGTTCACAGAGTTTCTATAATCATCTCCTAGGGTCCCATTTTTCACTAGCATATAACCGTTAGTTTAGGGATAGTAAAATGGACTTTACCTTTCAATTTTCATTGCTACAGCCTTGGGAGGAATATATGTCTTATTTGTACTAGTTTTTAAGCAAAATTGATTTGGCAATTCAAGCATATTTTCTGCACTTTTACTAGTGAAGAAAACTGTTCCTATAGGAAAATATACTGAACAGTGGAATGTATCAAATAAAACAGTAAAGAGAGACCCATTTTTTTTTCCTATAACACCAAATTTTGAAAATGAGAGCAGAAATATCCAGAGTATAGCCATTTATTTGCTCATTATGACTCCTGGCTGTGTTTGAGTCTCTTCTCAGTCTCTTTCCTTGTCTACTCTTTAGGTTTGTGATGTTTTTAAAAGACACTGTCACCTGCTGCTTGTGTGAGTGCACCACTCTGAAAATTAACTGAGTGAGCCCTAGGAGTCTCCCGATAGAATATGGCACAGAAGTAAGTTGCCTTTGCTTTTTTTACAAAAAAATATGTCCAGAAGAATTATAATCAGCCCCGATGCAGAGTATGCATTCCTACTTTTCAGGCTCTGAATAAAACAGCCAGAAATTTTTGAGTAACAAAACATTCCGAAACAGACCATTTTCAAACTGGGTCTGTAATTCAGACAAATATTATCATCCAACACCATATTTTCATATCAGCTACAAAGCAATTTATAGGAACCATGAACATTCCAAGATAATGTTGGATTATATACATTTTTGCTACTAAACTATGGTAGCTTTCTAGAATGTCATTTAATTTTCCTCTGTAGTTTGATGTGACTGTGATTTTAATATTAAAGCCAATTTAAAAAGTATATAAGCTTACTAAAGCAAGCATCATGAGAGAGATTCTTCACCCTAGTGAAAGGAAGACTTAGAGCTACAACATCCATTCTTTCTCTGAAACTATACAATGGTACAGATTTACAGAGTGTGTTGCCATTGATGCTAGTACAGATTACTGAAGACTGCTTTCTTTAATTCCCAGATCTCAGAGAGAAGACTAATATTCTGCTCTGTGCAGAGTTATACTGGCAGACATAAGATTCCCCCTGCCCCCCTTCCACACATAACAATTTAGAAACAATACCCAGAATGCTAGATGTTGCAGAGCATGGCTAGTTATTGCTCAAAGGTAACAGACTGACTGCAAACCTATGGGTACTTCCTGAAAAGAAATACCATTATATGATGCTGTTGTCATAGGTTATGCCTGTAGAGCAGTGTTTCTCAACCTTGGCAACTTTAAGACATGTAGACTTCAACTCCTAGAAATCCCCAGTCAGTTGAAGTCCACACATTTATCCATCTATCATCCATCCATCCATCCATCCATCCATCCATCCATCCATCCACGCATCCACGCATCCATCCACGCATTCACCCACCCACCCACCTACCTAGTTAGTTAGTTAGTTAGTTAAATTTATTGGCCGTCCAACTCCAGTGGACTCTGGGCAGTGTACAAAACTAAAAAAAACATAAAAACAGTGAGAAACATTAAATCAACAGGCAGTCCAGACTAAAATACTCTGCTAAGAAAACCCACAAAACAAAACGGGCCATTAAACAATGACAAATATCAACCCCAGGCCTGGGACCAGAGCCAGGTTTTCAAGACTTTCCAGAACCCCAGGAGAAAGGGTGCCATCCTTAGCTCTGGGGGGATGCTGTTCCAGATGATGGGGGCTGCAACAGAGAAGGCATGCTTCCTAGGTCCCACAAGACAGCAATGTTTAATGGAGGGAACCTGGAGCATACCCACTCTGCTGGAATGCACTGGATGGGCAGAAATGATTGGAGATAAGCAGTCTCTCAGGTATCCAAACCCTATGCCATACAGGGCTTTATAGGTAATAACCAGCACCTTGAATTGCACCTAGAAGCCAACTGGCAGCCAATGCTGCTCACGTAGCAGTGGTGACACATGGACACACCAAAAGGCACCTGTTACTGCTCGCACTGCTGCATTTTGAACCAGCTGTAGCTTCTGGGTGATCTTCAAGGGCCGCCCCACATAGAGCACTTTGCAATAATCCAAGTGTGAGGTGACCAGGGCATGAGTGACTGTCTGAAGGACCTCCTAAAAAAAAGTTGCTAATATTGAGAAGCACTGCTGTAGAGAAACAGGTTTTTACAGGTATCCCAGCTCTATAAACAGAACTGCCTGAAGAAATGGGTACAACCATTTTTCCTGCTCTAGACCAATTCAGCAACAAAGCATCTTCTTGGTATTCTTCTTTTACTTTCAATATGGATAGTCCCTGGGTTAAGAACACCCAGTGTAAGGATGACCCATAGTTAAGAACAGAGTCTATTGTAGCAAAATTTGAGTTAAATGCACAGTGATTCAAGTTATATACACAATGGTTTGGGTTAATTACACAATACTACGTATACAATATTATATAATGATACCATCCTGACTTAGATACAAATTCAACTTAAGGACAGACCTTGGGAACAGAACTCGTTCTTAAACTGGGGACTACCTGTAGTATAATAATCTGTTGTTATGAAGCTGCATTCTCACTGACTAGCTGCTTGGGAGGGAATAACATCTACACTTACTGCACTGTTAGGTTGAGGAGTATTGGATTTATACATTTTTAAAATGCAATAAATTTAATATTTATTTCTATTAAATAAATATGCATTGGATTGCCCTATAATTGAACTTCTATCTTTCTTTTCCATTCACTGCTTCACTCTAGTAAGCTTCAGTTCTGTCTAGTTCCCCCCCACCCCCCCCGCCCTTTCATTCAATCTGACTGCTTTGGTCTTTGCCCTGTCTTCTACGTGTAGCAAAGCCTTCTCTAACACTGCACCTTCAGATGGGTTAGGACTGTAACTCCAATGTTCTGAGCCAGGATGAGCAATAGAATTCTGAGAGTAGATAGTTCTTTTTTTCCTTGAATTTTTGTTTTTGAAAAAATAAACATGGTGAAATATGCTCCTTTAGAATGATAGACAGAATATAAAGTATTGATATCCTGGAACAAATGATCTCTAAAAAAGTAATGACAGAATTATACTGATGACAAGCAGTACTCGTAAGAGCAAGTGCTACTTCAAAGATGCACTGCTATTTCAAACAGAAAGAATTATTATTTAATACTCCCCTTGTTTGTTCACTTTTTGAAAATGGCAGACCTATTTCTTTCCTCCCACCAACTTGACTAGTGAAGCTAAAATGAGTTTAATATACTTAATTCATAAATCTTTCAATCAAGTTATTATTATAGCTTTAGAACATATACATTATCTTCAGCATTTACTGAATTCCTATTCCTCAGAAATGTTAAATGAAGTCAACCAAAAGTTTGACCATCCATTTTAAGAGTAAGCCAAATAATAGATAATTCATTTGACATTCATAAAAAAGAAGTAATATTAGATGTATAAAGATTTTAGGTATTTTCACACTTACATTTTTTTTCCTTTAAAAAGTCCAGTTCCAAAAGTACCAACATTTTATTTACTGTTTCTTAGATTTATATCCCAGCTTTCCTTCAAGAGGAAGATAATGCACATCATACTCTTCACAACAATGACTCTGTGAGATAGACTGGGCTAAGAAAGAATGCCTGGCCCAAAGTAACTTAATAAGCTTCCAAAGCTGAGAATAGATCTGAACCTTGGTCTCCCCATCTGAATCCAAAATCTTCAACACTACACAACATGCCAGGTTGGGAAAAATTCTTGCAGGTTCTTTAGGTTGGTCTCAACCATTAGAGTAGACAGCATGTAAACAAAACACATATCTGTTTAGTTCTTTATGTACTGAGAAATTCTATGCTATATAGTATCCTTGGAATTCTATGACTGCTTCCTAGACGTAGCTTTTCTTGGGGATGAAGTGCACTAATTCAGCACGTCTGATATGTACAAGCCATGTTGGAGCTATGACAATGCAAGTTTTGCTCAGCCCAAATAAATCGCAGGAAAGGTAACCTCAGTGTGGTTCACACCTGTGAAGAGTATTGATTATAGAAAATCCTCTCACCAAGAGTATCATTTGGCATGCTAAGACACTCCCGGGAAAACTGCCTTTGGACAAAGTTCCAGAGTCCACTGGAGTTGGGCAGTCAATACATTTAAATCATCATCATCATCATCATCATCATCATCATCATCATCATCATCATCATCGATTTTCCAGGTTGTAGAGATCCTTGATATACTTCATACACAATGCTACTGAAAAGAATTTCAGTTTCAGAATCAAAACCCAACCTATATATGTTTACAAACAAGTACATCCCACTAAAATTAATTAAGTACTTTTCAAAAGAAACCAGTAAAAGGGCTGCAGCCCTAAACTCTTAGACAAATTAAATTTAGCATGAAAATTGGTGGTTCTTATTTCACTATTCTTCTTTACACATTTTGCCATGGAAAAGATCCAGGAGATAAACATTGACCTATTTAACCATCTGTCTTTTGATCTTCTGTATAAGGATACTGAAATAGTTGAAACAGTTTTAAGTAAAATTAAAATCTCTCCCCTCCACCCCCCAAAAATTGGCAAAACGAGGGAAGTTTATCAGCAAAAGGAGAATGTGATGGGGCCATTACAAGTGCTGGTGGTAAAGTTGTTTTCATTCTTAGTGATCAACATTCTCTTCTCAGAATGCCCCAGACAGAAAGACACTGTGTTCTACTGTTGCTTCATCTGTGATGGAGGAAAATATTTTGGAGGAAAACTGGAAATGTTGGTTGGAGAACCAACATCTCTGGAATTTGTTTGCTCACACACACACACACACACACAGAGAGAGAGAGAGAGAAAGAGAGAGATTCTTTAACCCCACAAAAACTAGCCAAACATTTTCAGTAGAGAATTTCATTTGGCCTATAGTAAAAATCCAAATCCATCTGTTAAAAAGAATTTATTAAAGATACTTTATGTAAAATAATGTGTTAATAAAATATGGAAAATAAACTCTGAGACCTAAGAATCTACCACCTTGAGCTCCCACTGCAAGCATATAGCAGAAATCAAATAACTGTCTCACATTTAATCAAAAATTAAATGCATACAGCATCTGTACGTTTCACTGCTTAAATTTCCACAGAAATCTAAATGCCAAAATAATCACATCGTTTGCTTGCTTTCCAATTTTATACCTATTTGTGTTTGCTTTCCTACATGCTTCAAACTGATCCATGAGCAGTGCTTATCTTTATTAAGCTTTAGAACTGTTCTTTCCATAATATTCAAATAGTATGTGTGTGTGTATGTGCTTTCGTGCATGCGTAGAAACAGGGAGAGGGAGAGATCTAGCAAGTAGCAGCCGATTGATTACACATGGCATCTTCTTATTATGCTAGACTGGAGTGGGTGGGGGCAGAAAGAAGGAAAGGAACTTTAAAATATAATCCTCCTTTTCCCTAGAGCATTTGTCTTGTTCTCTGTGAAGTTAAAGGTCTGAAATAATGTGCCCATCAGGGGCTCAATGTTGCATGTCCATGCCAGTTGGTCCAAAGGCTTGTTATGATGGTAATGACCTGCTTCAACGTGGTCTTTGATGGCAGCAATACAATTGCTACCAGCTCACCCGCTGGGAGAAATATTTTATTATTGTCAAATGCCCTCCACCGAGATTTGTTTTGCCTGTTCCTGTTTAAATTAAATCGGGAAAGGAACTGCATTATTATTTCTCCAGAGTATCTTTGAAATAAGCAGCAAATTTTGCAAATTTAAGATTCCTGGCCAGTTTTTAAATATTCTTTATTAGCAGAAATCAAAGCTGCAGGAATAGGATGGTGATGGCATCGGGCAAATATGAATGTGGCCTGAAAGCTTCAGGACTCTTTCTGCTTTTGTAAATGAGAATCAAGTAAATAATTAATTGTGCCATAAAAATGAGACAGCATGAGATGCACAAAAAATGCAATATTTGGTTGTTGCTTCCTGGGGGAACTATACCATCAAACAACAATATGGCCATTTTGGGGTATATTGTGTTAGAGAAAAATGAGCTATAAATGAAACCAAATGGATCTGCCAGAGAATGGTGCAGTTTGGTGTGTTCCTCTACGGATTGTTCCATTCCCCTTCTGATTTGGTTTCTGTCTCATCCTCTGCCCTGTTAGAATGTCATGCCCCTTGGCCACAAGTTTAGTCTTCATTGTCCTGTTTCGGAGGTTCAAGACTTTTTTCCCTCTTGCTTGCTCTGGAAGCTTTCTGTCCAACACAGAAACAAGCACTTACTACCCACATAATCACATTCTCAACACAGCAGGACCTCACATAATTCTCATTTTGAGGAGCAACTATCTCCAAATGTCACTAGGAGAAATCTACCTGAGATTCTATCTGTGTCTTTGAGTTCTTCTATGTTCATACTAGTGTCATCAACGATTGTAGCTAGCCACATTGTTTTATGTTGTTCTCTTTTTTGTTTGTCTGATTTTCCAAAGCACCAGGTCTTCTTCCAAGACTCTTGCTTTTACATTATATATCGAAATTTTTAAGCTTTAAATTTGTTTAGATGTGTTTTTAGATTTAGATAAAAACATTTAGATGTGTTTCCAGTGAGCAGTTTGGTTTTACTTCCTCAGTAGTGATTTCTTATTCTTGAGATCCATGATGTTCTCAACAATTTGTGCCAGCATTACAATTCAAAGGCATCACTTCTTCCTTCAACCTTTCAGATGGCCCAGTTTTCAGTTATATTACAACTGGGAAAACATGGCCTTGTCAATATGTACTTTTCTTGACAATATGCGGTCTCTGCATTTTAATATTTTGTACAGATCTATCATAGGCTTTCTCCCAAGCTGCAGAAATCTATTTCATGGCTTACCACTTCTATTTCTTCTCCACCTGTCTTCCTTACTTCCAGCTATCAAAGTGCTATATCATCTGCTTATCTGAGGCTGCTGATATTTCTCCTAACAATTTTAATGCCAATTTCTATTTCTTCTAGTTCAGCATTGCTAATAATATATCCTGCATATAAGTTAAATTATAAAAATAGACAATATAAAACACTGATGCACCCTATTCCCAAATTTGATCCATTTAGTTGTTTCTGTTTCGTCCTACAGAATAAAACCCATTCTGAAGTGACCTGAAGTGACCCATTCTGATCCATTTCAGTTCCTTGATTCCAAGAATGTCAATATTCAGTCCTCCAGGACTTTCAGCATCTAAAAAGCCATCACATTCTTGTTCATGTTACCCTACCAGTGAAATTTAGAGGTTGGCCCATAATTGCCAACTCCAAGGCATCCAGTTCAGGGTTCTTAAGAAAAGGTGTAATAATTGCTTGTTTTGAACTTGGAGGATTCGCTCCTTCAGGCGTGAATGATATTAAGTAAGGCATCTTGAATAATCTTCCATCCAGAAGTTACAAACTATATTGTCCTATATAACTTCCAACAGCCTGTCCACATTCTTAGATATGACAAGGTGCCATAGCAGTGTTGGAAATGGAAAATCTCTTTTAAGTGATGGTATTCTGCTATTCTGACAAGAATGATTGGTTCTATAGTTAATACCAGCAAGTCACTCTACAATTTAACTATCTTTTGGAGCGTCCTGTGGGAATAATCTATTGGTTTTCCTAATTGTACTAATGGTGGGGAAAAAGAAATGAATAGGAATCAATTTAACAGGAAGAACATTGAACTCTCACTCCCAGCATTGTCCAAATTATTTTACTGTGTGCTCTAATTTTTTCACAGCATCTTTGGGACTATCTATGATGTGAAGGGCTGCTGGAAAAATGAAATCCGTGGGAGAAGAAACAAATAGACCATGAGCCCTCTGCTAATTTGCAAAAGAACATTTTTTAAAAATTAACATGCACTTCAGGAACAATTTTAACTATTAATGCCTTTTATACAGAAAGGTGGTAATCAGATCTATTTTTTCAATAGTCTTTAACTGATGTAAACATTTATATTCAGTAGGCCTGTGCACACTTCAACAAATATTTGGAAAATGTGCTTCAGAGGTTGCACAATCACAGCATCTGTCTTTCATTAAAACAGCCACTTTTCAGGCATCCATGCCAGGTTGAAAACAAACCAAAAAGCAAGAGGTGACTGCTTTAAGTGTCTCATTGACTTTAATGTGTTGCCCTCTTAAAGCAGCTGCATCATTTCCTTTTCAGGCTTGAAACAAAGCCAGAAGAAATGGGCTGCCTTAATAAACTGAAGTGTGTTGTGCTGGTGCATGGTCTGAAGCACTTCTTGAGAATCCTTTTCAAAGTGTGGACAGCCCTACTATGTAGACTAAAAATTATAGTTGTTGAATTGTAACACTTATGAAGGGCACCAAGTTTGGAGAAAGGCCATAATATCATCTCATTAAAATAGGTGAAAATGCAACAGAAGTTTCACAGACTAAGAACTGTTCCTCATAGTCATATTAATGTACTTACATTTCATCCTTGAGTTGGGAGGGAAGTAGATCAACATAAATTGTGCTACCCATAGCCCACCCTCACTATGTCTTAGAAATGAGGCTAGGCAGTATTGCTACTCATACATAATTTAATGTGGGATAATTTCAGGGCAGCAATTGGGGATTCTCTGCCATCCTTTTTCCTCCTGTCTCCCATCGCATTTGCCTGGCCAATTCGATCCTGCAGGGTTGGCACACTCCAGGTTCCTTCAATTAAACAGGAGTTCAGAAGCAAACCTTCTCTGTAGCAGCATCTCCCAAGGTTCTTCCCCAATATCTGGATGGCCCTGAAGAGCCATGAAGATCTGGCTCTCCACCTAAGCCTTTAGTGAGGGAGACTGAGACCCTCATTTCATTGCACTTGCCATCTTTTATCTTTTATATGTTATTGATTTTATTGGGTTTTTTTGTTTGCTTGTTTGATTATTGTGAGCCACCCAGAGTCATTGAGAGTTGGTGGCATACACGTTCAATAAATCATCAGCATCAGTATCCCACCTATCATCTTATTCGGCAGAAAAACCAGCTATCAGCTTTCGTGAGATAAACAGCCTCTTTCTTCTTCCACTTTTGATTCCACATTTGTGTGTATCAGACATTTCCCTACCTTATGATCTCCCCAGCAGATACACACCAAATGAAACAGATCTATCAATTTCCTGGGAGTTTGATACCCCAATGTAAACAGAAAGAGGCCAAATGCCCAATTTCTGGGAGTTTCTCCTCCATCCAAAATCATGGACGCTCAGGACCCAGTGACTGGACAGAGAAAAGGCATTTCTAATTAGAGCTGAGCATGTTATTGTTCCTTGGCTTGCCTCCAAGGCACCTAGAAAGTCTGCATGGGTAGTTTTGTATCAGAAGAAGAAAAACACTACTTCCAGACTAAAATAACTACAGATTTCTAGGCTGCTTCAAGCAGCTGAGGATGAGGCAGGTGTTGTTACGAGGAAACTTCCCTCAAAAAAGTTTAGTAAAGGTTCTTCATGCCACGGCAAGCAGGAAAAGAGAATGAATCCTATAATCTTCTTCAGATTCATGGTGAAATGCAAGCATTTAGTATGAGAAAATATAGGCCCTGTTAAGATGTTCTACCAGAACTAAATGAAAGTAATGGGCAAGGGGGAAGAGGCTACACACACCAATCCCCCACCACAATGCTGGGCTTGCCATCCTGGACAGGTTTGGGAATGTTGGTAAAGCAAGATTTTTGATCATACAGAGACTGCAAAGCTTGTTCAAGAAACACTAGTAAAACCCAACTCAACAAACTGTTCTGCTTTGTAAAGAGATTACATACTTACTAAGTTTATACTTATTCTTATAACAAGATGACCATTTTACAAAAATATCTCACATACACTATTATAAACTGAAAGTCAGGTTTCTCTTTCAAACTAAGTTGACCAGGACAAAAGTATTCAATTGACAAAAAAAGAGAACCCATTTTCTCTAAAAAGATCAAATGTGCCTACCTCTAAATCACATGTTGAGGGAGACACTTCTAACATATTAAAAACAAATTGGGCCTTAGATCATGGAGACTCAAGGAAAAAAAAATCCTCCAGTTCCCAGTGTGAAAAGACAAAAAGTCAGTCTTCAGTACTTCACACCACAAAACCTTTTCACAAGAACAACACAAGAGGGCTTAAAAATAGAGTTGGAATATATTTATCTATATCAAACACGTAATATAAAAGCCAAGGTAAAGACTGCTGGAAATACATTTTTATACACTACCCATATATAAAAACAGTCATAAACATGAATATAATAATTAAATATGTGTGCCTGTGTGTACACATACATACACACACTCATATACACACACTGATCCATGCCTAGACATATGTGGCACACATGAATAGAAAAACCAAAACAATTCAGCGAATTAAAATTAATTTCACCATATTAGTGCTTTGTTTATTTTATCATATGCTTTCATTTTCTTTCCTTCCATGTCCTTTCATACTTTCCTCAAAATTCATCTATGGAAGTAAACTCAACAATTAAACCAAGTAAGTGTACATAAATTATCCCTCAGTGCAGCGGCTGGATGGAGGGTCTAATATGGGACCGCTACTTATTAGGAATGAGGCAACCAAAGTAACAAGACAACAGCTGGACTAATGCAGCAGCATCGGTGCAAGAAATGAAGACTCCCTTTTGCTCAAGATAGCTGCCACTCATTTTCAATACACAGGAAGAAAACACGCTTTTGCTCAGCAAAACCTCTCCCTAGACTTACTCCCGGATCAAGAGAAATGGGCGTAAGCTGGAAAAAAATAAAGGGTAAGAAGAAATCTGCCAGTAAGTCGGCTTTTTCCACAGCTTTTGAGTTGCTTAACAGCTGAAGAAGACTCGAGGAAAGTTTTCTTTCTGTCCAACCTTTATTTGGTGCCTTTATCCCCTTCTGTAAGATAGGTAGGCAGGCGAGGAGCCAGGCAGAGAAATATTTTTCGCTCCACCAACCGAAGTGGTATCCGGAGGAGACCGAAAACTTTCACCATCTCTTTTTTCCCCTAACTTCAGAGGAACGCCCAACAGGTTTTCTAGCTGCAAACAGAAGGACAGGGCTCCTCTTCCCGCAACTAGAGGCGGGGCCAAACGGACTGATTAAGCTGAATAATTGCTCCATTAAGGAAACGCGGGAAGGACTTCTGGTGCGCTTGCTACGTTGGGCTGGCTATCGTTCAGGACTTGGCGGGGGGGGGGGGGGGGAGGTGATAAATCTGCTGTGACTGTCACTCGATAATTAGGATAGTCCGGAGGTTTTCCGGATTTTAAGAACGTAGTTAGGCTTTCCCCTGTTTGTTAAAGCGCACCAGGTTTTCGTAAAGAGCTTTATTTGGACAGTAGAAATAAACGTTCTTCGGTTGTTCAGCCTCTCATGGCGAATGTGGGTAAAGTCGAAGGATACATATATTTCCACCGTGTGCTATAGCGTGAGTAAGTGGAGCTCAACGTGGAAAGTAAGCTCTCCCAGGGACAGACTAAAATGCTCGGAGTGACGTGGCCAATTTTCAATTTGTAAGCCGCTCATAGTCTTTTTGGAGTCGGGCGGGCTCGAAATCTAAGAAAGAAAGAAGGCTGAGATTTCATATTCATCATTCAAATCAGAAAAAAGTCTGGCGTGTAACTTAAAGGGGACCAGTGAACGACTGGGGGAAGGGGTTAAATAATGATGAACATTTCTCTGTAATACACGATTTTTATCTTTTATTGCTTGTTTGCAAGTTTCCGCTTGCGGAAAAGTAAGTGCGTTCCTAACACCTTGTAAGCCGTCTTGAGTCTACTGATTTGGAGTGATATAAATTATATTATAATTGTTATTTTGCGACCGGTAAACCGTACAAGAATCTGTGCAAAATCCTGCGATTTGATTGGCTGCCACCCTTAAATTGTGGAATTTTCTAACAGCCTAGCCAATGGATGCGCTGAGGCGCCTTGGCTTTGCCAGAGATCTTGCGAGAGAAACATCTTTTGTCTTTGTTCCTGAGCAGCGATGTTGTTTTGCTAGCTCAGGTGAAAAATGAGAATCCACACTTGCAAAAGACTTCATTGCAGTTCTGATGAATGAATTGCACCGTAGCAATTCTGAACCAATCTTCAACAAACAAAGCAGAATAGGGAGAACTAATCTGCAAAGATTAATTTTGTTCTCCAGCCCCAGTTTATGGGACAGCAATCGTGCCATGCTTATTGATTATCAGATAAGTCTACTAATCCCCTTAAGGTCATTTAATGTACTTAATTAAAGAGCAGTTAGCAAGCTTCTCTTTACCAAAGTAATAGTGGCTGTTAAAAGTGATTTGTACATTACCCGTATGGTAGCTATTATTCTAAAGGTCTACTTGACATTTATATTTTCCCTAAACACATACATACTTGCACAAACATTTGGGAGGTAAAATTAGAACTAGAAAAGTCTTAGCATTCTGTTGTTCTGCTGTCTGTAAAGAACAGTTAAGAAGCATTAAAATGGCTTTAAAGTATTAAAGTGTCAATAATAATAATAATAATAATAATAATAATAATAATAATAATAATTTAGGCTTGATTTGGCCTTCATAAGCAATTGCAGCTTGCTGGCTTCAGACTCCAAGCACAGATAGTGGATGGGTCCACAGAGTTTGCTAAAATGTAAACCATTGTTTACAAGCCACAATCTTAATTATGATAATTAAAATTGAAAAGTATAACAGTTGTGTTATTGTGGCATTACGATTTTAATCTGTGTTTAATCATAGTTGTTAGCTACCTTAAACAGAAAGCCATGCTACAAATCAAGTAAACAAATAATAAATACATGGCTAGGAGGACAGAACAAATGACTAAGGCAAAGCCAAGTAAACCATTTTAGGACTTAAAACAGTACTTGAGCTGACTCAGAGGAAATAAAGCTTCTGGAGCCCTACTAATTCCTTTTTACCCATCGGTGAGAAGATAGATGGGCTGTGATGAAGTCTTAAAAGGTGCAACGTTTGCATCTATTTTTTCTGTCTGTAATAAAGAATTTTAAATAGTTGGTTTATATGTTAGTGATGAGGCCAGACAACTTGTGAATTCAACTTTTCTTAAAGCTATGGAATGTTAATTCCTGGCAAATTGGTGGTGGAAAGTTCAGATTCCCCAGCAGCTTGAAGGCCAAGGATAGCTGAAGAGCTCATGTTTTACTCTCCAGTCCTTATTAAAAACAGCATATGTTGAAGAGTTGCCCAGCAGGTATTTTCTGCTTGGACCTGAAAAAAGGTTTTTAAAAAGGCTGTTACCAAGGCTTCTGGGCAGACTTAGCAGGTTATGTCCTTTTAGGTTTGTTTAGGGAAGAGAAAGCAGAGGATAGTAAATGGACAGTTCTTGCAAATATTGGGACTTAAGGTTTTTAAAGTTCTCATGATTATTTAGGTTGGAACCCTGGTATCTGGGCAGCATCTGTGGGGCTGCCAGATTGAGGGGTCCTTGGCAAGATACTCTTGGAGATCCCTGATACTTTATGTGCAGTTTGTCGCTGCACTCCTTATATGAGCATATGCTTTCTCTCTTTTGCATTGAGAAAGTCTGTGCAAACACATGTGTGTGCTCTCACTCTCTTATTTACCCAGGCATCCTTTCTCACTTTCCTCTAACTTTTAAACAAAACTTCAGTCACACATCTATAAGGGAGAGAAGAGAAGGAGGGGCAGAATAAGTTACTTTTTCTATGAACAATAATATGAAACATGCAGAACCTGGGAGGTCTCCAGACTCTGGAACCATAGACCTGCACCTGGTGGTTCAGCTCTCACCATTCCTCTGGGCAGTATCCCTGAGGGCCATAGGATTGGCTAGTTTTCATCCTTTAGGATTAGGGGGGCTCTTACCTCAAAAGGGAAGCTCTGTCAAAGAGGACGCTAGACTAAATCTGCACTGGACTCATCTGGCACACCACTTAGTATACAGGTTACTACTGTTCTATAAGGCATCCTCTTGATCTTCTCTCTGGCTTAGAGTAATTGTTAAGTAAATTCACCTCTCTTTTGATGAGCTGATGGAAACAATGCAGAATGGCAAAGAGCAATAGAGTGGGGGTAAGACTGATGAGCACATATGTCAGAGATGAATACATTTCCTGCTGCACAAGTCAATGGGAATTTTCCCTCACATGTTACTGGAAGCAGCTTGA
Organism: Liasis olivaceus; assembly: GCA_030867105.1. Lineage (NCBI taxonomy): Eukaryota > Metazoa > Chordata > Lepidosauria > Squamata > Pythonidae > Liasis > Liasis olivaceus. The sequence goes on from CM061349.1 coordinate 285,512,286, forward strand.
GACCTACTTATTATTAACACTGGTCAGTGTGATGCACACACCCATCATAATGTTAAATGTTTAGATACCATTAAAATTGATGAATCCCACCCCCCTTCCTCATACCATTTAATTTGGATATTTTCAAGCAGCTTACCGGATAAAAACCTTTTAATGTTCTATTTATTTATTTTAATAGTGTTGCTTGGGATGCCTCTATAATCAGATAAGGGTCATTAAATCACTTGTGATTAAATAGGATAAAATATTTGCTCACCCTATTAATATTAGAGCTTATGCTGACTGTATTTTTGAAATTTTAGATGAAGATATATATTTTTAATTACATGAAAAGGCTGCATTATCTCATTGTGTGGATTATGCCCTTTACTTCATCTACCAGAATGTTTGCACATATTGGCCTTCAGATTTCCTCATGTTCTTGCATGTTGACCTCAGGCATTTCTTTAGTCTCCCATCTGGCATCTAATATTTATCTTCCATATTATTCTAGCAGGTTTCCATTCTCAGACCGTCCAACATTCGGTAAGATACACTAAGAAATAAGTGTTGATATTCTTCATAGCCATGCTATGAAGAATATTTATGTTCCATTCACCAGCTGGCATTTTTCACTGATCTTTATCTTCCAACTGTTCACAAAAGATCCCACTACTGTATTTTCTCAATCCTTGGAAGAAGAATTTGCACAGTTGCATCACAGTATTCTCCCTCTCTCCTTAGGGCCAATCTAAGACATTGCATTTCAGCATAGGTTCTGCTCTGGTCATTCTACTCCTCATAGACTTTGAAGCAGCAAGGAGGCATTTACATCAAAGCATAGTCTGCTAGGGCTTTTCTTTCCATGACCAACAATTTGTATCTGAAATCTGCAGCTGGATTGGGTACTGGCCTGAGTCTTGTAGCCTCTTCAGAGCCCACAGCTTCAGGCCATGGCCATCTTGCACCCTCATGTTGTGTCATTGGAACCACATTGGAGATAGATTATTGGCTGCCTGTTTCAACTGCCAGCAGTGTCTTTCATTTTGTATGTGTCTACAACATCAGAGGAAGTGGAAATTGAGGTTATTGGAACTTTTGATCTGGATTTTTAAAGGATGGTAGGGTTTGTTTGTTTGTTTGTTTCCCCCAGACTGGATTTGACTGAATTGGCACATTAGTTATTTCTGTGCAAATGTCCTCTAGGCTGAAGCTTCCACCTGTTCTTTGAGCAGAAGCTGAGAGTCCAAGAGGATCCCCAGATTGTGTACAAGTCTTGAAGGTGGAAGTACAACATCACTGAGAGTCAGCGATGGAATACCACTGGATCTTGGGGGGAGGCAAATAGACACAGCCACTTGCTCTGGTCAGGATTAAGCCTGAGTCTGTTCCTCCCCATCCAGACCCACACTGGGTCAGGACTTTGACCATATTGCTCGGCTGGCTAAGCGTCAAGGCATGCAGCTGGATATCATCCACATATTGATGCTTGGTTTAGTCCTGGTGAGAACGGCTTTGGGTAGTGTGGATGTTTTGGTGTGATGGGGGGGAGGGCAGCTGACTTGCCTGGATATGTGGTACTGCAGAATAAGTAACAGAAGTGAGCCAAGGATTCTGATGTGCTAATTGGCCTGGGAACGGTTGGTTTACATCTGGGAGTTAAGTGGGATCCTTGGATCTGGTAGAGAGATGGCAGGGTTCAAGGTGTTTTATTTGATTGGGGGTTATGGGGCAGGCAGTAACATTTTGGTGATGGATGGGCAGAGGAAGATATGTCAGGAGACAGGGATAAGCTGCTCTTGGGGAAAGTATACTTGATATTTTGTATTGATCTAGTTCCCAGGGCTCAACCCCAGTGCACAGTCATTGGATCCTCAGTGCCCCTGGGCTCAGGCTGTTGCTGCTTAATGGCTGGTTGACCTGTAATAAGGTACCCCTCATCCATTATCTTATCATGAATAAGAGGGCTGACATGGAATGTATAACTAAGACCTAAATGGGCTTGGGGTGAGTTTTTGTCTCCTCTCAATAATATATCCACCTGGGTTTCAGATGTGGCATCATCCACTGCACCAGGGTAGGGGCAGAGAAATGTGTCATCCAGGAGACTCTTGCGGCTTTCAGAGGCATTCTTCCACAGAGAACAGGGTATGATACTCTGTTTTGAAGTTGTGCTGAAGGAATAGATACTGCAGCTACTGTACTGGCCTTCCTGCGGTTTAGCGACTTCCCTGACTTAGCTGCTTGATGTGACTAGGTTGGTGGTGGGTTTTCTCAAACTGGAAGATATCAACTTGCCTGTGCTGGTTGGAGTCTGCACAACTTGCCTGTGCTAGGTATGCAGTCTTCACCCTTAAGCTAAAATTAGAACTGCATGCTTTCATTCTCTTCTATTGTATGATATACTGAGGAGTGGGGAATGGAAGACTTGCTGCAGCTGATTGAATTGTTGGAAAATATTGCTTCTTGTTACAATTGAATGTAATCATTTTTTCATGCTTCTCTAGAAGGGGTGAATATTCATGGATCAGAAGTAGAAGTGGGCTTATTGATCAGTATGTATGAAAACAAATTGCTCTGGAAGGAAGAAAGAGTAATATTGGATTGAATGATCAAGAGCTCTATCTTCATATGAAAGTGACTCTTGCCACCATTGATTACTGTTATTATAGCATCTTGGAAGGTAGAGATATCTTTGGGATTGAGAGATTAAGTTTTTACCTTTTGGTTCATCTCACTGTTGCTTAATCTTATATCCTGAATGGTTGGTTAACTGTTTTGTGTATTGCACTGGCTAGGTGATTTGACCTCATCACTTAATGCGCTCTAACTTACTTTAACCTATCTGTTTGAAATTTAGTAGAGGTGTTCATGATGAAAATGTTTACAATATCTACAAATTTGATCACACTTTTTCTAACACAGTTATTAGCACTTAAAAAATCACAGATATTAAGGTGTTGTACCTTGAAATATATGAATTTCTATGAAATTGGACAGAGATTTCAGTCTTCATAAATTTGCTCCCAAATTTCATCCCATTTATATGATTACTATATTGGAATAAAGGAGATTATAGCCTTTGTTTTCTCCAATCTCCTATTGAACCTGTCTACTGAATCAGATTGGTATACTTTTAAAGTTATCTGGACAAGATTGTTCTGTTTCTGGATTAAGGTAAAACTGGTAGTATCACATCACTTTCTTGGGAATATCCCTGTGAGGCTAACACTATGCCTACATCTGGACTTAATTATTAATATTTTGCTCTTAGTCTGATTTGTTGAAGAAGCCAGGAAACCATTTATAGGTGATTAATATTTTCTCCACCTTCTCTGCAAATAAGAAGCTGCTACCAAAGTGACTTTTCTTCTACAAGCCACTGATCAGGATACTCTGTGTGTGTGTGTGTGTGTTCGCCCTTTCATCCCAAGGAAACGTCTTTCTGCTATGGCCACTCCATAATAAAATACTAGATTTAGTTTCAGTCCCAAACTGTATCGACAACTGGATTGTTGCACATTGTAAGGGGGAAAGTGGGGGGTCATTTAAAGAGTCCTTTATGTTTTTCAGATGCATCTAATAAAGCACTATTGTGATCGGCAAAGGTCTTTCTTAGAACATATATGCTGGAGGCTTCTTTAAATCCACAAAGTTTTTATGAAGATTGCCAGGGAGAGCAGAACAGCTGAAACCAAAGAGAATGTAGCCTGTTGTCAGGCAGACTAGCAACAGTGCTGGCCCTCAAGTTGGACAAGGTTTTATTTTTCTAATAATTATTCCATTGTATCTTGATAGTTAGATAGCCAACCAAGTAAAGTGCTGTACAAACTAGAATTATATTACAAAACTGAGTTTGGATAGAGTAAAAGACAAGAGTTATCTGAGATTCAATACCCAATTTTAAACCATAGGCTTTGATTATGAGTTGTTGGTCTCAAGCAAGCAATCTAAAATTAGTTGTCTTCCACAGATTAGGAGATATAGACAGGCCAAAGAAACACACACAAATCTGACCTGCATAACAGACTAGGGAAAATCCAGCTATTGTCCAGCCAGTCTACTTTAGAACTAGTTAAGTGGAGATTTCTCACAATTTGTCCTAGTGTAATAATGGAAAGAAATTCTGTACTTTATTATAGAAAGAGATTCTTCAAGATCATGTTGTTTCAGAGAAAACTTTAGTTTGCTTCTTTGGTAACAAAGGAAGTACTGGTTCTAAAAGATGCTGTGTGCTGTACAGAATTTCCAGAGCTGTTAAAAGGTTCTTAACAGGTCCATAAAGTATTTCCTGCTTCTGCTACCACCTGCTCTTTGATAAACTTTTTCTTTAGTATTTATCTCCTTAGTTTATACTGAATTTCTTTCCTTTTTAAACACAAGTTATTAATTATTTCTGGTTGTCAGTGCCCAGCTTCTCCTCTAGCTATTTAAAATGTACATACCTGGAAGGTTTATTATTTAGCATTGATGTTTCCAGAATTTTTATTGGATGATTGAGTGAAATGAATCCAACATGCACTGCTAAGTAACTTCTTAGAAATAGAATGACTTAACAAAGAAGAAATGCTACTATAGGACTAGGGTTGATAGCAAGGACAGCATGAATGTTGAAGGTCAGTGCTTCAACATTTACAACAGTCTATTCCTATATGTAAAATAGTGCAATAAACTCTGAATAGTAAACACATTATTAGAATTTTGGAAAGAGGTAAAATTTGGTGAGCAGAATACAAAGCCAAATTGATGGATGGAAGGATCAATTATGAATTGAGGTGTTCAGCTTTAATTCTAATATTTAAAAGACAGTATTGCCAGAGGTCAAATGTAAACTATAAACACCCTCTTCTCTCAGAATTTCTAACAGAGACCTTCAGTGCTGAGGAATGACGGGAGTGGGAAAATATAGTCAAAGGGGAAGACAGCCTCCCCCCGCCCCTGCCCATTTCTCTCCCGTCTTTCACTTTTTGTAACCTTTTGCAAATAACCTGTTCTGCCCAGCACAATCTTGCCTCATAGGCTTTTCTCAGCAGCTCATTCCAGGATGAGATGGCCGTTTGTCCAATTTACTGCTAGAATTGATTGTATTACTTGAAATTACCTGAGAGTATCTCCACATCATTTTTTCAAGTATCTTTGGAAACAAGGTCTCATGTTGTACAATCATAGAGTCAAGCACATTTGGAGGTCATTTAGTCAATCCCTGCTTAATGTATTACAGATTTGCTTAAATAAATGTAGTGAAAGAGAGCTTCCACTGTCATTTTGAGAATTTTTGTTGCCTTCTAGAAAATCAATTATGCCTGGGAACTTACACCAAGCAAAAAATTATGTTTGGCAAGAAAGGTGCAATGTTTATTAGTTATCCTTTTTTAGGATCTATCATAGATATGACGTATTAATTATGTCACTGAGTGATTATATGATGAGTATGAGCCATTGGGAATATGCGACTCTGTTAGTTTCTAATGCAATCAAGACATCCATAAGACTGGCTATTGAGAGGAAGATTTTGTGATGTAGTATTTGATCATTCATCAGGATGTTGACTGACAGCAAAGGAATCTAGCCCATCCATGACTTCTAGGTAACTGTCAAAGAAACTCCAGTCCATAAAACAAACTCATAAGAAAATGTATAGAGCTTGGTTGGATCAGTCAGAAGCTTATGTAGACCAGCAGTCGGTCTCACAGATGCTAGCTGGAAGTCCAGAGCAAAATACAAAAACTCTTATGCCTTTTAGCAGCTGTTGATCAGAAGCGCATTGACTCTGAAATTAGAAAGAATATATTAAAATAATAAACAGCAGCTTTATGACTAATAGCATTATTTCCCATTAATTTGTATGATTCATTTGTAAAGCCCTCTAATGGTGGCTGAAGGAATTCATAGTATAAGTGTGGTGCATAAAAATATTATTTTGTGTGTTTTGAATTTGTAATCATTTACCTTTGTCGGATGACTATGGGAAAGGAACTTAGCTATATCCTTCACATCACATATAATTACATACCTCTCTGTTATGCTCATTTCTCCACTTTTTCTAAGGCTAAAAGGTCCCAAATACAATAATTTTGCTTCCTAGATGAGCTGTTCTCTTGTAATTATTTTAGTTACTTCTCTCTGCAACTTTTTAGCTGCAGATTGCACCAAGATAGAATGATTAGAACTATATAATTTATGTATGGCATTTGATACTGATGGTTTTAGTTTTTATTCCCTTTCCAATGGATCCATAGCATTTTTTCCCAAACAGTTATACATTGGGCCAGTGCTTTCATTATCAAATAAAACAAAACAGATTATTTTTTTCTAGAGTAGTCCCAAAATGGAGTGCTAATAAATGCACAGCTAGGCGCATCTAAAGATTAGTTAGATGGCAGCAACTAACCCCTCTTGGCTGAAGTCAATAAGCTTATCAGAGCTCGACCTGCTTGGTTCTTCAGTGGGAGATCATGGGAAATCTGAGGACTATATGCTAGACTGGGAAATTAGGGGGAAATAATCCCAGAAGACAGTAGCAAAATTTTTAAAAACTCTCAGACAAAATTACACTATGGCAAAAAAATTATTCTTTATACTGTAGTGTCCTGATTGTAGCACTGCATTATCTCATAACATGTCTACATCCATACATTGAAATGTGAAGAATTATCTCAGGTATGAATCAAAATATGCAAACACACTCCTGAGTGTAGTAAACTCTTTCTATAAACTGCCCAGGTTTATAGAATCTTAGGAATTTCTTTATTATTAGCAATAGATCTTCAGAAGAAACTTGTTGATTTGTTTACATGGTTTGGCCAAAATACTCAAATTCTAACCTTATGGATTGTCTTCTTGAGTTATCTTAAAGTTTGCTTGCATGTATTTTTGTTTTAGCACTCTATTCATCTAATTATTCACTCTAACCTCAAGACTCTTTTCCAGGTCAGCCACTGCTGTTTGAGATTTCACAAGCAGATATGTAGCTGATTTTTTTAAAAGTGTGTATTTACTTATATTGAGCCTCTTTTACTATTTGAATGTCCATCTCCTCAATTAAAATGTAATTTTAATGATGAGGGAGTGTGGAGTAAAGCTGAGAAGCATGGACTCTCATCACCAGAAGAGCGGACACAAGATAAGAGAATGAGACTGGCCCCTCCCTAAGGAATGCAGAGGATGTTTGTGGGGTGACCCTGGGAATTGCTCTCAGTCTTAGAAGATTGATGTCAGGATTAGCCCAGGAAACTCCAGGAGACAATACAGATTCAATCCAACAAGGTTTATTGGCTTCACTCCCATTACAGAATCTTCTCAGACTGAGAGCAATTCCCAGGGTCACCCCACAAACATCCTCTGCATTCCTTAGGGAGGGGCCAGTCTCATTCTCTTATCTCGTGTCCGCTCTTCTGGTGATGAGAGTCCATGCTTCTCAGCTTTACTCCACACTCCCACAAATAATTTGTCTTTGGTGCTTATCCTAAGGTTGTTGTTGTTATCCTTTGGTCGTTGTTGTTCAGTCGTTAAGTCGTGTCCGACTCTTCGTGACCCCATGAACCATATCGCGCCAGGCCTTCCTGTCCTTCACTGCCTCCCTGAGTTTGCTCAGTTTCATGCTCATTGCTTCAGTGATGCTATCTAACCATCTCATCCTCTGCCGTCCTCTTCTCCTTTTGCCTTCAATCTTTCCGAGCATCAGGGTCTTTTCCAAGGAGTCCTCTCTTCGCATTAGGTGACCAAAGTATCTGAGCTTGAGCTTCATTATCAATCCTTCCAATGAGCAATCAGGGTTGATTTCCTTTAAGATTGAGGTTAACATCATTATAAATAGCTAAAAAACACTAGACCTCTCCATGCAGATTGAAGATTTTATCACCGTCCATTTGAGTCCAGGTGACTATTCCTGCAGTGTATTAAATTATTGGTACTGCCCATGAGTTGATGTCTCTGTGTTTCCACCATTCTGTTATTATTATTTCAATATTACAGTTTTCCTGCCTTGGATGAGAAAAGCCATTTGTGGAATGCCTTGAGGTGGTCCCAAGATTTCCTGTTATTCATAACTGGTGGTCATTCCAGAATTTGGGAGGCAAGGAAATTCATTTAATTTCTGATATTACAAATTCAATCATGAATAATAATTATTTATTTCACACCACAGAGGAAAATATTGAGAAATTCCCTCTCTTGCAGGAAGGAAGCCTTGCTCTCCAGTTTGACAGCTCTTTTACTCTGAAGCAAGAAATACGGCATGGGACCCTGAAACCCCTGAGGGCAGGGGAGGAGCATAAGGGCCTGTGAGTTGTGCATTTCCTGCCCATGGTTGTATTAAATTTTTTACCCTTTGACTTTGAGGAACAGTGGCCGAGTTGGCCACTGCTTTGTTTTCTTACATCCCTCCCTCCCACCCACCCACCCACCCACCAACCCATACATGAAAGTGGCTAGAAAATATTGAAACACAGCCCAAAACAACCTAGGATCAGGTGAGGTTGCTGCCTTCAAATGGCAGCTGCCCTGAGCACTTCCACTGTTTTCTCCTGCTGTTGAAGAGCTGGAAATGAGCAGACAGTTCTCTACCATCCCACTTAAAGTGCTTACAGCCTGACCTCCTTCAGCTGTACATGAGTGTTGCTTCTACTGTGTCCTATCAAGCCGGTTGAAAGGAGTTACTGGGGTAACTCCACTACTGTTGCCAGGTAACCAAAACTAGCCTTCTTGACATACGAGCCAATTGTTAACCTGAACATTTGAGTGTCCGTCTCCTCGGTTAAATGCAGTCAGTAATAACAAGGTAAAGGTACTTATCATTTACAGTTATGTAGCATTACCTTTACCTGTATATCAGACATAGTCGCTATCTCCAATGTCAGAAAATAGCAGAGAGTTTTACTAGGAAGACAGTCAAACAGGACAGATGGTGATACGTTTTTAATCAGCTTTGCTGAAGGCTAAAAGGAGCTGCGTGAAATGGACAATTGGGGTAAGACACAAAATGCTTTGCAAATTTAAAGTTATATGTTTCTACATTTAACTTTTTGAGTATCTTTTTAAAATGGATTATGTACACATTTATAAATAGATTGCTAGGTGCTTTGCTTGTCACAGCATAAATCCAATTATTAAGTACTGTGTAGCTGAAGTGTCTGCATATTTCAGATACCGAACTGATAAAGTTGTAGTTCTGGAGTAACTATATGGGCTTTAGTAGTTCTACAGCTGGGGTTTCATGTAGGGCAGAATGTGAAATTGTTTCAGGTATTTGTGGGAATTTTCAATTTTAAAATATTCCATAATCTCTCTCCAGCTCCTTCTCTCTTTTTCAGAACAATCCCACTGTATTGGTTCTTCATATAAATAAGGAGGTTGCATGCTATCTGTTTATCTTAGACAGCAATGCCACCTCATTTACATGGTGTTATTATCATACCATACCAGTCATGAGATATACCATTGTAGTGAATATGTCAAGATTTGCAAGTGACTTTTCAGTTTCAATTGGTTTTCCCTCCCTGACAGATCTAGGTCAGTCTGGCCTGAGTTGTATGCATATCTGTTTATGGTATAAAGCACCAATTCCTTTTAAATATTTTTGCATTATTTTCAGGTGTTAGCAGTCCCCAAGTAGATGCCACTCGACTTGAGAAACTTGATGCTGCCAGGATTTCAAATTAAGGAGAAATGCTGCATCATCTCTCAACTAGCTGCCCAAGGGCATTTCCACTGATGCAGTCGTCATTATTTATTTAGGGACGCCTTATCAAGAAGCAGCCTGCCTATAAACATGATTTGCCTGGTCCTGCACTGTGGTTTCCTGCTTCATGCCATTGAAATATCCATCACCGTTTATTATACAACCTTACCTCTCGCCAGTTCACAGGGACATTTCCCAAGTCTTGAAAATGTGGGTGCTTTCAAGAACGTTTCCATCGTGCCAACCCAAGCTACCTGTGGATTGCCACAGCGGAGTGTTTTTTGTGAAAGTTCAGCTATTGTTGAAAATATTCACTCCTGTACTCAGCAGTTTTGCATTCAGAAGTGTTTGTACAGATCGTCTCCTGCTTCCCATGCTGCCATTCTCTCAGAAGGCCTGGGCAACGGTATCAGACAAGACCAAAATGATGTGCCTTCTGGATCTTTGGGCAACACATCAAACATTGTTTTTCATGGTGAAAAGGGTTGCTTTTTCACTCCTTGTGCTCGGAAGCTTGCTGTTTCGTTTACTTTAGCCGTGTGGTTGAAACCTGAGAAAAAAGGCGTGATGTAAGTAGCTGGCAGATGGTTACTCAACCAGTAAAATCAAACATAACAATAGTCAGAATTTCTGTCGGGATGCACAGAAAATGAACGGCACACCAATGTTATCACACTGATTTCATGTAAACTTAGAAATACTATTTGGTACAGGTTTAGTTGACTGTTTCACTTTAGGCAGTATATGGAGATCACATATTTGATTATATGACTGGTGTTCTTTCTCTTGCTATCTGTGTGTAGACAATTCTTACAGGAGGAACTTGAATGCATTCTTTCTCTTTATGAATTATTGTTTCTATTTTAAATAGCAGGTATGATGTTGGACTAGGGAGAACTAGTTAAAGTCCACAGGTAGCCATGGAAGCTTACTTCAGTACCTTGATACAGATAACACCTGCCTCAGTCAAAATTCCTTTTTGGTGATTTTGGCAGCTGCTTACATTTCTTAGAAGTGTCTCCAGGGCCATCTTCTCTTTACCTCTTCCATGCTGAGTGTATCCCTGATGTCAGTTTATGGCTGCTGCATGGAGCTGTGGTAGGTGGAAATGGCCATTATAGTGATGGGAGTGTTTTCTGTGAAAGTCAGGGGATAGATATAATTTGACCATGGAAATCCTTGGTTAGGATTTGATGGAGGCTGTCTCTGTGACAGTGGGATATTTCTCCTGTGGGTTGCTGCGGGTGGTACTGCTTCTTTGGACATCCCTGATGGCACCTTGGTGATGACAGTCAAAGGCACCTTGTTGGCTCCACAGATCAGTTTGATGTGCTCAGATTCTTTTCTATTGTCAGGAATTTTTAGCAGATTTGTGTACTGTAGCCCTGGAGAAAGGACTCTCTGTTGCATTGGTGCTACTGCTGTGAGGGTGGGACTATCAACTATATTTTCCAGGACTATTAGCCTCTGGCTTAGCAAAATAGTGGCCAGCTAAATATAATGGAATATAGATTTGGGATCAATATTCTCAGTTGTGCATAATAACTTTCGCCTTGCTTCTGCATTATTATTTACTGTTGTTGCAGCTCTACTCATTCATCTTTCCTATAATCTAGGTCAAGATGGTGTCCTTTATCATTCATTTTTTGGTTACATGAAATAGGACACCATCTCACATATCTATTTACTGGTGAGAAGTTTGATAAGACAGGTGATCGTCACACTGTCTCCTGTTTTGAATTGTGGATGTGAGGGAGCATTATGCGGACATGGACTGGAATGGGCCCCCAAATTGGACAGGCTGCTTTATGGTGACTGAGTCTAGAAGTTGTTCTCAAGTAATATGGGGCATGATGGAATCAGATTTGGGGTGTCCTGTGCACTTTGGTGACTGGTGTCTGGGGAGCAGTGATAGATTAATGGGATTACCTTTGTATGGATGGTTTCCTTCTGGAGAGCTAGAAAGAGCACTGCTCCCACCCCCCACCCCCGTGGGCCCTCCTGACAATGTAGGTGAGGGAATATTTTGACTATTGCTCTGTGGGCATGGATGGTAGAAAGATTAGATGCCTGCTTTGTCTCATCCACATAGTCCTGTGTGTTTGTGTTTGCGTGCTTGTGTTCCTACCTATGTGCATTTTGCAAGGAAGTACAGTTTTTGATTAAAGCTAGCTTTTAGAATCAATCTTCAAAAATAACTAAGGAAGAAATTAGCAGCCTCCTCCACTGATTGATAAATCCTTTTGTTGATTAAGAAATTGCCAGCCCTTTATGGCTCCTTAGGGTGTCGGACGCTCAATTCCTATTCAAAAAGTGATGCAGCAAGGATGCTTTTAAACTTTAATATTAATTCTCTGGTGTAGTCCTTGACAAAACCTGAGTTTCACTCAATGTTGGCCACAAAGTCTGTTTCACTTCTCTTGTGTGCTGATTATGTCTTCTGTACAATGCAAGTGAGATTAAAGTGAACTCTCTGGGCCTTTTCCTTGTAGAAAGGAAAGACTAGTCATCAAGTGTGACAAAATGGAAGTAGTGATTGTCTCCAGAAGTCCTGTCACATTTCCCCATTCCTAGCTGAGTGCCTTAACTGCTAGAGTAAACTGGCTGTCTTTGTTTCTGACTTTACAGGATCATTATTTGTCATAATGGAAGGCAGGTATAGATCAGGACATAACATTTTACTCCTTATTAGCTCAGTTTTTGACCTTGATTTGCCTCAAAAGAACCCCAATAGAGCTGAAGCAGTGCAATCCTAACAATATTCACAAGATTTTTCTCCACTTTTTATAGAGCACGTTTGTCTAGAAGCTCTCTCTCCCATGCTACTTATCTAGCCAATACCATATATGCAGTTCACAAGTTCACATCCTTACACTCACTAGATTCAATGTTTTTCAATTGTTGGAGAGAAGATTTAACAATATCCCAAGGCAAGGGTGGCCATGTCCCTGCCCATTGTGGAAAATAATATCAGTCTCAGAGATGTGTCTGTGCTACCCTTTCTACTTGAGTTAGTGACCAGCTATAATAATGTCTTTCTACTAGCAACCATGATAGATCAGATAAGGAGAATATTCTTTTCTTAATTGACAAGTCATCCTAATTTCCAAAAGGGTTGTCAAGTTCTGCTATATCACTATTGCCATTTGATGTTTACTTGTATCTTTATAAACTTGTTTAATGATTTCATATCTTTTAATATGTTCTTTGGGCTATAAATGCCTGAGAACATGTAAACATACTATTCTGTTATCCTCTTTGTTTTTGACTGTAAATCAAATAAACTCTGTATGTGTCTGTGTGGGAGTTCCCACGGGTCAGTGGGTGGATGGAAGACAGAAATGAGAGTGAAGAATCTGTCCCAGCTGATCCTGGCATTTGCTAGGGTCCATACTGAGAGGACACTTAGTGCTGTTTTGAGTCTCCAGAGCCACGGCTGTGTCTCTTTTGTATAATTGTTTTATTCAGCAGCAAATGGAATTGTGTATGAATGTTTTTAAAGCTTAGGTGCAAAAGACTCCACTAAGGGTTTTTTTTTTAATTGGTTTATTTAAAGTAATTGCTGGTTGTTGAGGACTTATAGGACAAGAAGCATTGTTTACCCTGCAGCCAGTCAGCGTGAGGGAGATATGTTCAATGGGGCTATCAGGACACTGGTAATAAGTTCTGTAACATCCAGCCTGAATAGCCCCACCTCTTTTTCCTTGTTATCTGTGTTGGAGGAGTTGAGCAATTCCTTGGCTTTTAACTGTTTAATTGTTGTTCACATAGTATGATTGACCAGGGGAGCACACTATGGATGAAAACAGCTTCTCTCTAACTGCACAGTTGATTGGGTGTTTGCATGTTACACTAACCCTGTCCTTGAGCTGCTAAATGTGTCATCAAACATAATCATGATTTCTCATCCTAATCAAGTTGTCATACTGGGGATACAACTGGAAAACAGATTCTATGTACAGCCCATGAACTCTTGAAGAAATAGCAAGCTGTGAATCCAGTGAATAAATAATATTTAATACATTAATTTGGAACTTGTATTTATGTAAATGGTTGGATTTCACAAACTGGCACTTCAATAATAGAGCAAGTTAAAGCTACTTAAGCTACATTATGTTATCTATCAGTTGCAACCCTGTGCTCAAAGTTTATTGTCAGATTTCAGGTATGCATGGTATGTCTGATAGCTAACATAGATAGAATCTAAGTGAGACATATATTTAATACTGTTCTGCTCTCAAACAGTATCCTCTCCCAAGAGACTCCTTTCATTGCTGTCTATTGTGAATTGTATTGTTTTTATTTGTAATTAATAATCAGAACAGCAGTAATATATGCTCGAGATATCTCATTAAATCAATCTCAAGAGCAGAGACTATCTTCAGAGTCTTGATGGAAATGTGTATTTACCAAGTCCCTCTATTTGCCATAGAATCCAATGGTCCAACAACCCAAAGGTTATCAAAGAGATCAAATTTAATCATTAGGAAGCATTTCCTAGGTAGTTGCTAAGTTTCTACATCTTCTTTCACATGAAACTTTTACTTAAATATTTGATATATTGATCTTCTACCCTTAAAGTAAAAATAGAGAAATGAATGAAGTATTTAAAGTAATTAACTATATAAGAGGAGGGGTAGTCCTGCTGCCCCTTAAGGAGGCAGTGGTGCACCCCCTTCTCAAGGGGCTATCACCTGACCCAACTAGTCTGGGCAATTTTCATCCAGTTTCCAAACTTCCCTTTCTAGAAAAGGTTGTGGAGAAGGTGGTCACACTGCAGCTTCAGAGGACTCTGGATGAAACAGATTATATGGATCTCTTTCAGCTGGGATTCAGGCTTGGGTATGGGACTGAGATGGCATTGATTTGGTGAGAGCAAGATGGGAGTAGTGCATCCATCCTTGCTCTTCTTGACATCTCAGCGGCTTTCAATATCATCAATCATTGTATCGTCTTGGGCCAACTCTGGGAGTTGAGGTAGGTGGTACTGTGTTGTGCTGGCTCTCTTCCTTCCTCTAGGGCTGGTTCCAGTCAGTGTTGATGGGGGGAAAGATCCAGCCCATGGCCTCTAATTTTAGAGTGCTGTAGGGCTTGGTTCATGCCCTCATGACCTTCCATCTGGACTACTTTAATGCGCTCTACATGCCCTTGAAGAGCATTCAGAAGCTTCAACTGGTGCAGAATGCAGCAGCACAGATAGTAAATGGCACTGGCTACTCAGCATATGTGACACCACTACTTCATGAGCTGCATTGCTTCTGGATGAAATTCAAGGTGGTGGTTGTCACCTTTAAAGCCCTTCATGGCTTGGGCCAGGGTACTTAAGGGTCCATCTATGTCAGGTTTAGCCCAGGAAACTCCAGGAGACAGTACAGATTCAATCCAGCAAGGTTTATTTGGCTTCACACCATTTACAGAATCTTCTCAGACTGAGATCAGTTCCCAGGCTCAGTAATCAACATGACTAGCATTCCTCAGGGAGGGGCCAGTCTCATCCTCTTATCTCTCCCCCACTCCTCTGGTGATGAGAGTACATGTTTCACTACCCTTGCTCTATCTCTCACAATCTAGTCCATCAAGGGCCCAGTTATTTCTACCTGCCTGATCCAGTCCAGGCTAAAGAATGCTGGCCAATGGGGCCAGAAGGCAAGCCTTTTCCACCATAGCACCCACCCTCTGGAACATTCTCCCTCCAGAGATCAGGTTGGCCCCAACCCTGCTGGTCCTAAAGACCTGGCTGTGTGCCCAGGCCTGGGGCCCCACGTGTGTGACGGTACCCATCTCCTGGTTGTGTTGCTGATTGTATTTCTCTTGGCTGCTATGTATTTTAATTTTTGTAGTTGTCATTGTCATTGTTTTTATTTTTACTTTTAACATTGTTCCCTGCCCAGGGTCATTCACTGAGATGGGAGACTATATAAATTGACAAAAGAGGAGAGGAGAGGAGGGAGGGAGGGAGGGAGGGAGGGAGGAGGAATTGAAATGTAATTCTGTGGTCCTCGGAAGGCTTATCCAGAAGGCATTGGATTTTTGTGGGGGCCCTGTTATATATGCAGAGAAGGCCTTCATGGAAATAATTGCACTATTGAAGAGCTTCTCCTTGTACTAATGAAACCTCCACTGTTATTGTCTTCTTTCATAATTGTTCCACAAGTGTTAAGAAGAAAAAAAGGAAGTATATTAAGGATGGCCAAAGTGAACTGACTCAAATCACTGCAGTTTCTGTCTTCCTTACCATAAACCTGGCTGGACTTGGATGGGACATCCACTGAGATGTTCTAGTTGACCTAGCTAGCAATCTTAGGAGTGCTCGCTAAGAAAAGTATAAACTATAAAATATATAAACAACATAGATATATTCATGTAATTAACATACAGGTGAAACTCGAAAAATTAGAATATCGTGCAAATGTTTATTTATGTCAGTATGGCAACTCAAAAGGTGAAACCAATATATGAGATAGACACATTACATGCAAAGTGAGATATGTCAAGCCTTACTTTGGTATAATTGTGATGATTATGGCGTACAGCTTATGAAAACCCCAAATTCACAATCTCAGAAAATTAGAATAGTGTGAAAAGGTTCAATATTCTAGACTCAAAGTGTCCCACTCTAGTCAGCTAATGAATCCATAACACCTGCAAAGGGTTCCTGAGCCTTTAAATGGTCTCTCAGGCTGGTTCAGTAGGAATCACAAGCATGGGAAAGACTGCGGACCTGACAGTTGTGCAGAAAACCATCACTGACACCCTCCATAAGGAGGGAAAGCCCCGAAAGGTAATTGCAAAAGAAGTTGGATGTTCCCAAAGTGCTGTATCAAAGGACATCAATAGAAGGTTATGTGGAAGGGAAAAGTGTGGTAGAAAAAGGTGCACAAGCAGCAGGGATGACCGCAGCCTGGAGAGGATTGTCAGGAAAAGGCCATTCCAAAGTGTTGGGGACTTTCACAAGGAGTGGACTGAGGCTGGAGTTAGTGCATCAAGAGCCACCACACACAGACGGGTCCTGGACATGGGCTTCAAATGTCGTATTCCTCTTGTCAAGCCGCTCCTGAACAACCAACAACGTCAGAAGCGTCTTACCTGGGCTACAGAAAAAAAGAACTGGTCTGTTGCCCAGTGGTCCAAAGTCCTCTTTTCTGATGAGAGCAACTTTTGCATCTCATTTGGGAACCAAGGACCCAGAGTCTGGAGGAAGAATGGAGAGGCACACAATGCGCGATGCTTGAAGTCCAGTGTGAAGTTTCCACAGTCTGTGTTGATTTGGGGAGCCATGTCATCTGCTGGTGTTGGTCCACTGTGCTTCATTAAGTCCAGGGTCAACGCAGCTATCTACCAGGAGAATTTGGAGCACTTCATGCTTCCTTCCACAGACGAGCTTTATGGGGATGCTGACTTCATTTTCCAGCAGGACCTGGCACCTGCCCATGCTGCCAAAAGTACCAAAACCTGGTTCAATGACCATGGGATTACTGTGCTTGATTGGCCAGCAAACTGGCCTGACCTGAACCCCATGGAGAATCTATGGGGCATTGCCAAGAGAAAGATGAGGGACATGAGACCGAACAATGCAGCGGAGCTGAAGGCCGCTATTAAAGCATCCTGGTCTTCCATAACACCTCAGCAGTGCCACAGGCTGATAGCATCCATGCCATGCCGCATTGCGGCAGTCATTGCTGCAAAAGGGGCCCAAACCAAGTACTGAGTACATATGCATGCTTATACTTTGCAGAAGTCCCATATTGTTCTATTTCCAATCCTTGTGTTATTGATGTCATGTAATATTCTAATTTTCTGAGATTGTGAATTTGGGGTTTTCATAAGCTGTACGCCATAATCATCACAATTATACCAAAGTAAGGCTTGACATATCTTGCTTTGCATGCAATACGTCTATCTCATATATTGGTTTCACCTTTTGAGTTGCCATACTGACATAAATGAACATTTGCACGATATTCTAATTTTTCGAGTTTCACCTGTATGTCAAGCTGGATTTGAATGAGAATTAATATTTAGAGCAGTGATTGAACAGGATGGATTTAAAAAAAAAAAAAAGCAGACTAGAACAATATTGCATGTCTTAGTATGGCTAGGAGGTCTTCCCTCACCTTTCATACTTTGATATGAAGTCAACTTTTTCTTGAAAGGTTTACTGTCATTGTTACGTCATTTCAAGATACCACATACTTTCACCAGATGGGAAATTCATTGTAAATCACTCATTTGTGAAAACCTTATGGATTTTAAAGTGTTACACATCAGGGTCACTTCCTTCGTTAAAGGCAGGACACTTGTTGGGATCCACATATGGAAATACTTGTTTTTAGATAAGCAAAATTAATAAACTTTGGATTATCCAATTATTGTTTATCCAGGAACTGAGTAAATCCAGTTCCTAAATATTTTCCTTCTTGGCTGTGCCTTTGACAAATATTTGATATTGAAAAACCAACATGTTTACAAGCAGGCAGAATCAGCAGTATGTTAAGAAATGCATTTTTAGCAACGTTGCAGACTGCATAGTTCACTTAAATTCTGTTGACAAATAATTGATGGGATCAGAATCATTACTGAAAGAGAATAATGGTCAAACTTCATTTATCTTGTCTGATTAAAAGTGAGTTAGTGACAAGCCAGTCTGTGGGCAAGAATCGTGACTATTTTTAACTGAAAACAGTAGCGTAGGACTGCAGTGGGAAAACAACAAAGTTCTTTTTGAAATAGTATGCCCTATAACCTTGAACTAATGTAAAAATACTTTTAGAAAAGTTGGAACATTTTATGGATAAATGTTTTATTGTGTGCTTAAATGGCATTGTAATAAAAGTAAAGGATGGAATCCAATTGCATTCATCTGCTGATGGAACAATACTCACAAGCAGAAGATTCTCCCCTTTTGTGTAGTTTCCTGCATGGGGGAATATCTTCTATAGAAGATTGGCTCACTGTCTAGAACAGAACTTGAGGGCATGCAAGGGAGATAGGGGATCTGGAAATCTGAATTAGGAGAAGCCTGCTTCTATAATGTTGGATGTTGTGATGGAATGGAATCATGAAGGCCAGACTCATGGAGAAAAACATTTTCTTTCATCTCCTGAGTCACGGGGGAGAGATAAGAGGATGAGGCTGGCACCTCCCTGAGGAATTCACAATGTTGTGGCTGGCATTGCTTGGGAGCTGGGGTTTCAGTCTGGGAAGATTCTTGCTAGAGGTTGTAGCTAATAAACATTGCTAGACTGAATTTACATGGTCTCTTGGAGTTCCTTGGGCTAGGCCTGACAGATGTGGCATTATCTATATTATCAGTTTGATAATTATTAAATTATCAGTATTAAGTATCAACTTTAGCACATACTGAGATATAGTCCCATGGACACTGCCTTAGTTAATTTAGTGGCAAGGTGAGGTAGTGGCTTCTGGCAGCAGATGTTGGAAGACAGACAGTAGCTGCAGGTTATTAGATAACAGAACTAAATATGCTATATAAATTGTCCTGTGCTGCTCCCCCTTCCCTTAAAATAACTTTCTGTCTTCTGTTTTGATTTAGGATAGTGCCCCATCACCAGTGTTGAAGTAAAATTCAGTATATTGTCGAAGGCTTTCACGGCCGGCATACGAAGGCTGGTGTGGATCTTCCGGGTTGTGTGGCCGTGGTCTGGAAGTTCTGTTTCCTAACGTTTCGCCAGCATCTGTGACCGGCATCTTCAGAGTGCAGGAGCACAGACAGGAGCAGTTCTCTCTGTGCCCAGGATGGTGTGACCCTTTTGTGGGTATTTATAGAGATGTGGAGGGGGGGGTATGGGGTGTTAATGAGTGGCTGCTTGCCCAGGTGTCAGGAGAACTGTGTATCTTCCTGTGGGCCAGGCAGGGTCCCTTCTTCTATTGAGTTGTTAACGAGTGGCTGTTGAGGGTGATTAGCATGTTCATTGTGTGAGTTGTTCGCGTGTCCTGGTGGCTGAGCTGAGTTCGTTGACCTTTTGCAGGCTGTATTTCTCAGGATTGGTAGCCAGGTTTTGTTGATTTTTAGACTCTCCTCTTTTTTATTGAAACTGTGCTGGTGTTTGTGAATCTCAATGGCTTCCCGGTATAGCCTGGTGTAGTGGCTGTTCGTGTTGTCCAGTATCTCTGTGTTTTCAAATAGGATTTTGTGTCCAGTGTGCCTGAGAGCATGTTCAGCTACTGCCGATTTTTCTGGTTGCTGTAGTCTGCAGTGTCTTTCGTGTTCTTTTATCCTGGTATGGTACTCCTGCAGAGTATATCGCATACCATGCAGCTGCGGGCAAGTATACATCGGGACCACAAAACGCAGCATCCATACCAGGATAAAAGAACACGAAAGACACTGCAGACTACAGCAACCAGAAAAATCGGCAGTAGCTGAACATGCTCTCAGGCACACTGGACACAAAATCCTATTTGAAAACACAGAGATACTGGACAACACGAACAGCCACTACACCAGGCTATACCGGGAAGCCATTGAGATTCACAAACACCAGCACAGTTTCAATAAAAAAGAGGAGAGTCTAAAAATCAACAAAACCTGGCTACCAATCCTGAGAAATACAGCCTGCAAAAGGTCAACGAACTCAGCTCAGCCACCAGGACACGCGAACAACTCACACAATGAACATGCTAATCACCCTCAACAGCCACTCGTTAACAACTCAATAGAAGAAGGGACCCTGCCTGGCCCACAGGAAGATACACAGTTCTCCTGACACCTGGGCAAGCAGCCACTCATTAACACCCCATACCCCCCCCCCCCACATCTCTATAAATACCCACAAAAGGGTCACACCATCCTGGGCACAGAGAGAACTGCTCCTGTCTGTGCTCCTGCACTCTGAAGATGCCGGTCACAGATGCTGGCGAAACGTTAGGAAACAGAACTTCCAGACCACGGCCACACAACCCGGAAGATCCACACCAGCCTAAAATTCAGTAGTCAGTCCAGTAACCTGCTATACCTGGAATGGTGGGGAAGCCATTTTCTTATTCACCTGAAACAACTAAGTATCTTTGGTGGGGCCTGAATGAGACATTATGTCTTTTCATGTGTAGCCCAACCTTACCCACAATGATGTTGGAGGCCTGCTTGATACCATGTCTACCCACAGCTCACAAATGACCCATCCTAATTCCGTATCTTCACGGAGTTCAAGTGGCTTTAGCCTAGTCCAATTCCCTAATCAATGCAGGATCTGCAATACAGGTTGCCACTACAAAATTCCTGACAGATGGTTATCCAGGCTCTGCCTAAAGTTCTAAAACAAAGAAGAGAACAATACTTTCCCAGGCAATGTGTTCCACTCACAAACAACATTTGTTCTGAGGAAGTTTCTTCTAATGGTTACATAAAATATGCTTGATTGCTATTTCCACCATTGCTTCGATAGAGTAGCAGAGCAAACTCTATCTTCTGAATGCCAGTCTTTCAGAATTCGGAAGATCATTATTTTGACTATCCTTTATGTGTTGTTCTCCAGACTAAAGATACAAAGGGTATGTGTGACACACATAAAAAAACAAGTGGAGCTTCAATTGCACCATCGGGGCTGCCATCTTGATTTTTTTTAACCCTGCAGAAACCCCTGAAACATACTTAGCTCCTTCATTCATCTTAGGATTTTTTTGCCAGTATCCTCAGTGTATTGATTGCTCTTCTCTGCAGATAGCCCAATATGTCACTGATCTTAAGATGTTGTACTTGAATTGCTTCCAGTGACCCAGACATTATGCTTCTGTTAACTGAATGATGGATTGCACTAGCTTTTTTAGCACATGTGATATGTGATCTCCCAAAACATCTAGAGCTTACTTATGCAAGTATATTTATTATTAATTTGTTGCACTTCAGTGCTAAACTTTATAAAGATCTCTGTTGAATAACATCTTATTAGTGTTGACCCATTGAAACTTAATTCTATCTTATGTTGTATTGGCAACTCCCCCCCGCCCCCCCAAAATCCAAGTTATTTATATACATTTGTTGAAGAGAAAGGGCCCCAAACAGAGGCTTAAAGGACTCTAGCAGAAACCTCCCATGATAATTTATTTAACTCCATTAAGCTTAATTCCTGCTTTATAAATACCTGGTTCTCATACCTGCATCACTTCTTTCCCCCATCCGCTATTTCTGTAGGGATTCTACTGCTTTTCTAGAAGTTCACCTCTGGTGTTGTCTTCTTTATTGTTTCCAAAGGTGTATGGTGGAGAAAGCTGTTGATGGGCAGACTGTGTTCAAGCTTACAATTTCTGAAAAAGAGACAGTGTTTTATTATCGCACTATAAATGGGCTGCAGCTACCGATAAAAGTAATGACACTGGGGAGAATTCTTGTGAAGAAATGGAATCATCTTAGCGTGCAGGTGAGTTAAATAAATAAATAACCTTTAGCACCAGTATTAAAGTCTTGTATTATATGAGAGGGGCACATCTGAACAAATGTTAAAATGGTAGAATTTAACTTAAAATATTATGATAAAGTGGGGGACAAGTGATGATACATTCCTTTATTTCAAACTGCGGTCTCTAACAGAGTTTTAACAATGACCAGTGTTCATTCCTGCATATAATATCCATCACAATATTCTAAAGCAAGGAAGCATAGCAGTAAAAACAGGTATTGAAATATTTCACAAGATACCTGGCTGTGCTGAACATTTGCCTTATAAAAAAGGTTCTAGGTTCAATAAGAAGACATAAAGTTCCTTGATTAAATACATAACAAATAGGAGATCAGTACTGTCATGTATAATAGCATTGATTCTCTAATCCACCATTCAAGATGCTGCATGCATTTACAGTACATACCTAAACTTCGGTACTTTTCAGATAATGCCATTTGTTAGAAAAAAAGGCTCGTATGCAGAATGTTGTGCATCCCAGGCAGCTTATAGGTGTTCAAAATAACGAAATTGTTCCACTGGCTGAAGGATACAACTACATATAACTCACAATCAATCATTATTATCATACACAGTGAGTTAGTATCTTCTTTGGGGCTGACATAACAGCATATAAAATTGAAAGCTGATCTCTGTACTGGTTCTATGTCTGGGCAAATGCCATGAAGCAATGTTATACAGCAGCTCTACCATGAACCTAGAGGGTCTAAAATTAACATAAGGGTTTAGATCTAAAGGTTCTACAGAATTTGTAAGCTAGACTTAAGGTAAAAGTTGAAGTAAGAGGGGTTAGGTAGGTCATTCTGTGCAGGGAATATAGGATTGCAAAGATACAGAAGGGCTGTGCTGTGCTTCAGATTCTGTTCCAAAAAGATGCTTCAGAGCAAATGTGGCACCCATCTATAACTCTTTAGAGCAGCTGCATCAATTCAGCTGCTTTAAAGCATTGCAGAAAAGTCCTATATTCATGTCCCTATGTTCTCCAAAGCAGTTTTTTGGAATCTAAAAACCTAAAGCATTATACAGCCCTACTGTACAATATTAGAAATGGCTATCATGTAAAATTAGATTATTTTGCTGTTTTCCTAATACTTACTCATATTTGTATATTTCCCTCTATAAATGAATAAAGGAATCATGAACTTTGAAGAGTCTTAAGAAATGTATGCTGTCATATCCACATCTACCAAAACTAGAGTGAAATGGGTCATTTATAGGACTGTCAATTGGGAATGTTTTATTACAAATTCAGTGTCTCTAATTATTTAATAAAATTCATATTAGCCTTTATTTTGCTAAATCACATTTGCATAACTTTGCCATGTTTTGGCAGCACCACATTAAAAGCCTTAGAAAGGAAGTTTAAATGTAAAATGTAAAGGGGTAACTGGATTTGAATTACTCCTTTGGGAGCAAAATGCTCTTAGAATGCCTATTGAAATCAGCATTATCATTTCAATACATGTCAAATGTGAGTCTTCTTTTAGTTGAGGCAACATTTCTTTATAAATCTTTAAATCTTCCAGTTCTTTCAAGGAAAGGTTAAAGTACTTATGATTTAATGAGACCACTTTACATCATAACTGTTTGACTACCTGGAGAAAACTTGTCCTTTCCAATTTGTAAAATCTTCTTTTTCCTTCTTCTCTGGAATGTTTTGGGTACTCTATATTTTATGTTTAATTACAAGAACACGACAATCTCAAGCATATGAACAAAACATTTACTTCTTCATTACAAGTGTGCATAACAAAGCAAGAACTGCAGTCTGAGGCTCATGGCCTGCCGTCAAGATTTCTGTATACTGTAACTTCATTTTCATCAAAGACTCCTGAGCAAACTTTGTGGTCTTGGGTTATGAGGACCTGTTCTTCTATAGATTGTGAACTAGTTAAAAACAGAAACCCAAGAGTGGGAATAAATGAACAAGTTTCTTAGTGGAGAAAAATAAGAAGCAGACCATCTCAAGGGTCCATGTTAGGATCAGTGATTTTTAATTTGTTCTAAAATGTCTTATGGATAATCAGTAAGATGGCCGAGTCTGCAGATAATACAAAAAATATTCAGGGTGGCAAGAATTAAAAGTAACTGTGAAGCACTCCAGAAAAATCTCTTTAAACTGGGTGAAATGGTCAGTCAAATGGAAGTTTTTCAATTTCAATATGCGTAAACTGACTTCTTCCCCCCATCCCATAGAAACACTGATAAATCTAAGCTGTCTTTAACTTGGGATCATAGTGGATAGTCCACTGAAGATGTCAATTCAATGTACAGCAGATATGAAAAAGGCAAAATCCATGCTAGGAATCATTAAATAATTAGTTAGTCAGTGTAGTGTAGTGTTAAGGTGTTGGGTTAGAAATGGGGAAACTGAGGTTCTAATCTATTCTCATCTATAGAGATTTACTGGGTAACTTTGGGTTAAACCCTGTCTCTCAGCCCAATCTATTTTACAAGGTTGTGGTGAATAAGAAGAGGTTTATACTGTGCATACAAAATAAAAAATACTACTAAAATACTTTAAAGAAAGGGAATGAAGACAAAAATGACAACACTGTAATTTCCCAATACAAATCTATGGTATCTTTGTCTCTGTTCAACATATTAGAAAAAGGTTGCAAAGAGGACAGTCAAAGTAATTAAGTGGTTCAAATGTGTCCCTTACAAGAAAAGGCTAGAACTGTCAGGATTCTTTAGGCTGGAAAAGAGGCAAATGTGGTGATACTGATCAAAGTGGATAAAATTATGCATGGTTTGGAGAAAGTAAACAGGGAGAAGTTTTAGTCCATTTCTCAAATTATTAGGACCAGGGTATTCTAATCAAACTGACTGGAAGGAAATTTAGAACAAAACATTTCTTAACATAATTAACCTGTGAGTTTCATGATCATAATAGATGGCAATGGATGGTTTTAAAAGAGGATTGGATAAATTCAGGTTCCACCAAGAGCTGTTGGTCTTGAAGATGATATATGGCCTCTGGGCTGTAGACAGCATGCCTCCAAATACCAGCAGCGAAACGGTGGGATATGTCTCTGTCTCCTGCTTGGGCTCACCATCCCAGAGGCATCTTTGGTTGGCCACTGTGAGAAAGAACATGCTGAACGAAGATGAGTCTTGACCCGATCTTATGCATTGTTTTATTCTCCTATATCTCATAATTCTCTCTCCCTCCTTCCCTCCCTCCCTCTCCCACCCCACCCAGATTTACAGATATTTGATAGTTGGTAAGGATGTACATCCTGTTGAACTCAGTATAACTTATTTCTGATTATACATGCATAGTGTGCCTCACACTTTAAATCAGAAGTCGTTGAAGATAGTAAACTTACTGCAGCTCGGTACTGTACAGCTGCTGTACAGATGATTCAGACTTTCTCTTTTCAGAAAATCATTTCTACAGTGACTCATTGTTCAATGAACCCCTTAAAGGAAACCAGAGGATTCTGAGAATTATTCTATTGTATTCTATTCATTATTTTTTTATTTAGAAAATGTATAAGTCACTCATTTGCTTAATGGCTGTGGGTGGCTGACAAAAAACAGCAAAAGCAGCATTAAAATGTAAGCGTACAGAACACAAAAGCTAGAACGGTAGTGTTAAAAGGTCAGTGAAAATAAATAAGTTTTCACTCTGTTTTTAAATTTAGTAAGCAGAGGGCTTGCTTCAACCACAGTGGCAATTTATTCCGGTTTATGAGCCTCTGCCATGAAGAAAGCTGAATTTGTTTTTGATGTCAAAGCTAGCCTAGTAGGTCCCATAAAAAATGGGCCATTGGTAAACTGAGTATGTAAGGCAGACGGTAGGGGAATAGGTGGTTCTTTAAATAGCTTAGACCTAAACCATGTACTTCACTTAATTTATTTTGGAATTTATATGCCACCTTTAAAATTGGTTTTCTCACCCACTTTATTCTATGCTAGAAACAGCTAATGGATAGCACTAGACAGGCCTTTTTGAACCCAGAATGTGATCTAAAAGAAGTAGATGGCAAATGTTTGATTTGATCTTGCAGAGAAGCTTATTACTAGTCCTTATTACTTACTACTATTCTTGCTAAACATCCCTGATGTGTATTCCCTGGAACATAATCTGTGAACCACAGATAGGACATTAGAAATAGCTACAGTGATCTATATTTACTAGCTGTGTGTCTGTTTCATATATCTAATTTATTAAAAGGATATCAGTTTGGTGTAGTGGTTAAGGTGCTGGCCTAGAAACCAGGAAACGATGAGTTCTAGGCCTGCCCTAGGCATGAAAACCAGCTGGGTGACTTTGGGCCAGTCACTCTCTCTCAACCCAGCTCACCTCATAGAGTTGTTGTTATGGGGAAAATAGGAGGCAGGAATATTAGCTATGTTCACTGCCTTGAGTTATATATATAAAAAAGGGATACAAATCTCAATAATAATAATAATATTACAAAAATAATTTTAAATTTAATAGCAGTAAAGTAGCATGCTTTAGTGTATAACTTAGAATTACATACAACACTCAGAATAACTGCATACACCATATTCATAAATGCAGTCTAAACACAAGTCATAGAGAGAAAATTATGTGAAGTAGATTAATGAGTGGTGAGGGAGAGTAGAAATTAATCTAGAGTCAAAATGACATAAAGTAGGGGCTGGGCAATTTCTATAGTATACTATACTAGTATTATAACTGATGTGGGTAGGTGGAGAGATTGAGGAATGCTCTAGAGACACATTCTCTAGGCTAAGGCCAAGAAGTCAAGCTATTTTGCATTGAGCAGCTGTAGGTATTATATAGAGCTAAACGAACAAAACAATTTTGAAGAGATGTCTAGAAAAAATGTTTAAATGCAGTTTTTTAGGGATGTATACAAGACTTGCATCATTCACCAATTAGCACACAAACTTTTATTTTGAAAACCAAGCAAAGTAACAGAATTCTGCAGGCTTTATACAGCCCAACAATAAATCCTACAACAGATGTAAGTCACCGAATCCCACCTTAGCCTAATCAGATATACTTACAGGTCCTGTCCTGATGATATACTGTACCCATCAGCATATCAGCTGGTCATAACTGATGGTTCTGGCAGCCCAAAATTACACTAATTGGTTCCAAAGTCACAATTTTGGGAATACAGATTCCCCATCCCATGAGTCTTTGTCCCTGGAGAGCCCCAGCAAGGCTCATGGCAGCACTAGGCCTTTCAACATTGGCCAGCCAGGTAGCATGGGCCAGGATTGGCCATTGTGGCCAGTCAGTGTGAGGGATGTCCTCTACTTATGTTTTGCCAGTGGGTTCAGTAATCAAGAGGCTTCCATCTTCAGCCACTCTTTTTTTCTCCAGTTCTTATTTTACTTATGTATTTTATTTATTGAGCATGAAATTGAGCAAACTCAGGGAGACAGTGAAAGATAGGAAGGCCTGGCGCAATATGGTTCATGGGGTCACGAAGAGTCAGACACGACTTAATGACTGAACAACAAAATTTTATTTATTCATCAAATGTATATGGCTGCCCATCTCACGAAAAAGTGCCTCTGGGCAGCATACAGTAAGACTATAAAACAGTTAACAAATAAAAAAGCAATTATTATTTTTTTAAAAATTAAAAAATCACAAAGGCTAAGAGAGGACAGCAGATGTTAACAACAATGGAGCACCTCAGTACCTCACCAGTCCCCTGGGGCTGCCAGTCCTGATGGCATAATCAGGTTTTGAGGGACTTCTGGAAAATCAACAGGGATAGAGCCAGCCTCACCTTGGGAGGGAGGATGTTTCATAAGGGGGGCACCACAGCAGAGAAGGCCTGCCTCCTGGGACCCACCAAGTGTAGCTCCCTAGCAGATGGGACTCTCAGCATGCCTCTTCTGCTGGATCTGATGGGATAGGCAAATATAATCAGGGAAAGGCAGTCCCTCAAATGACTTAGCCTCATGCCATGGAGAGCTTTAAAGGTCAAAAACAGCAACTTGAATTAGACCTGGAAGCAGACTGGAAACCAATGCAGCTCGTGGAGTAGAGGTGTAACATATGTTGTTCTAGAGGCACACATAACTGCCCTCACTACTACATTTTGCACCAGCTGAAGCTTCCAAATTCTCTTCAAGGGCAGCCCCATGTAGAGGGGAGTCAGTTGACTAAGATGTTGCCATAACAGGTCTGACTGGATAGAATTAATTTAACTCTCTAGAAGACTGGGTCTATTTGAGACTAAATTGAACCCCATTAGGTATTAATAAGGTTCTTATTAATTGCACACATTGTTTGTTATTTTTGAAACATCCCTCTGCATTGTACAGGTCTTTGCAAGTTGCTCATAAAGAACCTCTTAGATTATCTGGAATAGCTGAGGCACTTTCAGAGTCAGACCATATTTTGGTTTCTTTCTGATCTCTCTGAGTGTGGTTAAATTTATGAATATGTGCTAGTTCTTCAACATCAAGTTAATTGCTTCAGGTGCTCAGCAAAGTCCCCTCACTGGTTTTTCCTTTCCTTTTAATTTATGTAGTTCTTCGAGGGATTCAGGTTGAACCAGTGGCCCTGTGCGCAAAAGAAAAAAGGAAAGTCTTGGATTGAAGGAAAACCATTTCCCATCGAGAAGGGATTAGCATTGTAGGAGATAGTGAGAAAGAAAAGTAAAGGAGGGCAAAGAGAAAAGCTAAAATATCTTTTAGACAAATGCTAGGAGCATATGTAATAAGACTGCTGAATTGGAGTGACGTGTTTTCAAGGATAAGAAAGATATTATTGGAATAAGAGAGACAACCAAGAAAATGAAAGGGGATTTAAAATGCCAAGATAGAGAAAGAGTTTTAGTGCAGGAAGAGAACCAATATAAAGCTGGAAGAATTGTAGTAATATTGGTGAAAGATGATACTGAATTTGCAGCAGTTACTAAAAAAAAAATAAAAAATAAAAATAAAAAATGAAATACTCTTGTAAATACTTTGACTGATTCAGCCGAGTTTCTGCAGATGTTGAGGGCAATACAAATTAGTTGAGTTATTTTGAATGTTGCTGTTTAGCCAAAGAAATAGTCAAGGACTTTGATCACTGGTGGGATAAAGAGAGGATTTGAAGAGGTAAGGGATTAACCAGTGAATATGTGAAATACTGAGCTTTTAAAAGAAGAAACTACCAAATGCTAGTATGTGATTTGTTTGTTACTGTTTCTAAAACAAGCACTAAAACAAGTTCCCCAAAACAGCATGAACCAAAGATTATTATGTGAAGTATATTTACCCATCTGAATTTGTATATTGATATGGTGAACAGGTGGGATCAAGCAATCATGTAAACATTAGATTTGAAACATATGTGGGAGTATGTAAGAGACAGCCAAAATGGTTCAAAAGTTATTGATTTTTTTTAAAGCAAAGCTAACTTTGAAAGATAAAGCTAAAATGCTCTGGGGATTTTGCTTGCAATCCTGTGATGAATGGGAAATCCACTCCACACAAGTGGAAAATATACAGCCTATGAAATGTGCCAAGAAGCTGCAATTAAAATTCATCCCAGTTAAGTCAAAAAAAGGGAAAAGCCAATATGGCCTGAGGCAAAAGAAAGAAAGGGAAAGAGATAACTTGCTCTTCCCGACCCTGTTCTTCTACCTTTCCCCCTTACTCTTCTTTACCAATCCCCTTTTATCCTCCCTGGATCCTCTGTTTTATGACAGTTCTGTCACTCTGATCCCCTGATGAGGTTTCTTTTTCTGTCTAATGCCTCTGCCCTAGCTTTGCAGAGAAGTGGGCAAATCCTTAGAGGGAAAGGTTAGGAGACACATCTCTATTTTCCCCTTTCCCTCTCAACTTTTTCTGTGTCTCCTCCTCCTCCCCCCCCCCCCCCCCAAATAGCTTTGAGACTAAGGAATTCCTAGATAACCTCCTGGCTGTATCTCTGTCTTACCGATACCATCAAATTCTTTGCATGCGGTCAGATAATAAAGGGATACAAAAAATGAGGTGAATAGATCAATCAAACATTGAGTGCTTTCCTTTTCAGATAATCACAAAGATATTTTTAAAGGATGCAGATGGGCAGGGGTGTCCACGGGGTGTGGTTAAAAAAGTCAAGATGGTGGCTATGAAAATGTAGTCAAAGCTTTACCTCTTTTTTATGTGTGTTGCACATACAGTTGATACTCAGGAGAGGCACTGACTCCTTTGGGAACTCAGTGTGGTTAACCCAAGTTGCATTTTTAATAAGGAAATGTCTAATTAAACATTATACTCCTAGGTGTTGCATGCATGTACAAAGACACGCACAATCTAAAAATGCCAATGGATTCTTCTTAGAGCAAATATATTTTGAGTAGTAAACATATGGAGGAATGGCTACTTAATACTCTGCTCCAGCACCACATTTGCCTTTTTCTACCTAGGTTCTGAATATCCTCACAGTTGTGCAGCCTGAATCCTGGGAGCAGGAAGAATGTGTTGTGGAGAAGCCCAACACATAAGCATGTAGTGAGAAAGAAAACACTGGAAATTCAAGAGATCCAGACTAGACTGAAATCTAATTACCCTAAGGGAAAAAGATGAGATTGTGTTGTCAATTGTGTATAAGAATATTTATAGACATTTATTTCTCAGTATCTATATTCCCATTATCCAGACATTGTGATATTTATTGGAACTAATTAGAAGCTGTGTTATAGCATAATGAGCAACGTTCTGAACAGTGGAATGCTGGCTCAAGGCCTTTTCTGGAATAGAGAATATATTTGTTCAGTTAAACTACATACAACATGTTTCAGAGACAGATTTCTGGCTCCATAAAAACAATATAAGGTTTATACACTGGAGACAGTACTGCCCTACTGCATAATTTCAGAAATTAAAACATGTAAATTCAGAATTGAAATCAAAACTTTTTTTTCATAATTCACATGGTCATATGATGGAATGGGAATCAGAGTGTGCAAGTGGTGACAAATTTGTACAATCCTCTCAAAATAATGCTTGAGAAGTGGCAGTTAAACCACCACCACCCCCTTTTGAAATCTGAACTTCTCCATTTTTTCACCCCTCTTTTGGTAGAAGGGATGATTGTTATGTACATTTTCATACAATATGTTCTTTTGTCTTTAGTCTAGGACAGTGTTTCTCAACCTTAGCAACTTTAAGATGTGTGGATTTCAACTCCCAGAATTCCCCAGGAAGCATGGCTGGCTGGGGAATTCTGGGAGTTGAAGTCCAAACATCTTAAAGTTGCTAAGATTGAGAAACACTGGTATAGGAAAAGTCCTGGAATCTTGATTGCTGTAGCATTAGTGAAGCTGAGTTCTCTGATGGAGATGCGTTCTGGATCGTTTTGTTTTTTTTTTTTTTGTTTTAATAACATAACTTGACTTGCTCTTTAGCCCAAGTGCTCCCTGGGAAGAGTAAGATAAAATAGCAACAATAAAATCTTAAAAATAGAGGAGCAGCATAAATATTCTAGTAATAAACTACTATTCAAAAGGCTTCAGCAGATTTTAAAAACTGGTGGTGAAAAGAGACCAGCAAATGCCAGGCAATTCTTGCAGAGGCTTTAGGGCAGGAGTTTCTAAACGTTTTGCCATCATGCCTCCCTTTAGTGTAATCTTAATGTACCCACCTCCCCTAAAAATCCAAAGACTGAAATGAACACAAATGAACAATGAAAACAATAAAATGAAACTTTGGGGAAGGTGGATTTATTTTAGCAATATAACTAAAAGGTTCTTCACACTTCCCCTGGACTCTTGTCCGCACCTCCCCAAGAGCAGTACACTTCACAGTTTGGGAAACCTTGCTTTAGGGAGCATGGGAATTATCCAAATCCCTACTGGAAGAAAATCGAGCCCCCACCATTAGTCAACAGTGTCACTGGCCACTTTCCTCTGCAGCAAGAGAATGTCAGAGCTTGGTGCAAAAGTGCCAAGCAATGCTGTTGAGTGATTAGCAGGGGCTCAGTTCACTTTGTGCAGATTTGAAACCACATCTGATAACGTGCTATGGCCAAGAAGACCTGTCCTTAATAAACATCTGCCTCAGAGTAATGAGTCTCTAGGGATGACTTCAAACTTGGGTAGATTTATCTGGTAGGTCCTTAATGTACTGTAAGTTGCCTATATTCTATAAGAGGATAAACAGGTAAAAGAATAATGCAAAATAAATAAATAAAGGTTTTTAGGCACTTGTACATTTCTGTTGGCAAGTTCTTCAAACATGCTGTTGATCAGATCGTGTGTGTGTGTGTGTATGTGTGTACATGTGTATATGTGTTTAAATGTTCAAATTGGTTGCCATTTTCTTCTAATTGCTTGATTTGAACTCAGATGTCTCCAGTTCTAGTCCAACACACTAACTAATGTATCACACCAGGCAGTTTTGGCTTAACACAGAAAGTCAAACATGTACCGAAAGAGTTGGTAAATTTTCATTTTTGAAACCTGCCGAAGACTGCTAAAATAGCAAAACATCCAATATTTGGCAAATCACAATCTATGACTGACGAGCTTCATCTTCAACAAAACAAAACAAAACGTCCCAGGAAACAGTAGGTGAGAGCATGGTGGCTTCAAGTGGCCTTTATCTGTCAATCATGTTTGTACTGCTTCATAATAGTTGTGATGATTTATAAACCATGGAGATTCACTGAAGGCTACACATGATGGCAAGGGCTTATGGCCTCTCTTTCTGCTTGATGACTGACTGACCAATTTCTGATGAAACTTGGAAGGATCATAAAGTTTAGCTCCATGTCCATTGTGACGTTAGTCGCCACTATATTTAAAGCTTTCTATCACAGAAGTTCTCTTGGTGTTGTTGGGCTCAGGATGTTGCAGCTTGTTGCAGTTGAATGTCAATAAGACCAAAGCAATTTTGGTTGATTCATAGCACAAGCTTAAGCATATTCACTTTCACAGATTACATTTGACAGATCGTTACCTTCAGCTGAACTCTGTGGTTAGAAGCCTTGGTATACTCTTGACAGAGAGCTTAGGAGTTGATGCCTAATGTTTATTTCATGTCTTATTTTTACTTACCAAAGACTACAAGGGGATGCCCACATTAAAATGTATTTAGAACAGGAGTTTCAGTCTAGCACTTATTTTACATGGGGTGCCACCTTAATATGATTTTGATAATAAATTAAAAGCATAGTTTTATAGTTTGGTAATTTTCTTCTCCTGAAATGCAAAATAGTAAATCTGTAAACAAACAAAAAAGTGGACAAAAATATACAAAGGTTGAAGAGACATGATGAGTAGTACGCAGAAATCATGACCATTTGACATCAGGTATTTCATTAGGTTGTTAGCAGGCTAAGAACCTAGAAGATGCTATCCATCAAAAAAGAGACTAATGATTCAAATAAATATAAGTTAGGTTCTTTACTTTTCAAAAAGAGTATTAATTTTTTTTAATATAATAGATAGATGATAGACAGACAGACACAAACACACACACTGATTTTGCTGAAATAGTTATTTAACTAGGGCTGAACATAGACTCACTTAAAAAAAAAAAAAAGAATCTGGAGGACCCCTAACATATTACATTAGAAAATGTTCAGGATCAAGCAGCCCTGTACAACTTGATGGTCTCCAGATTCTTGGGGATTCTAGGGGTTCCAATCTGACTCATCAGGATAATGTCACAAGAGTAGAATATAGCCGGGTTACATAATATGTGACTAGGAAAATAATCAGTTTCTTGTACCTTTTGATATAAGAACTCTTCTAGATCAGAACTTTAGATGTGCTGCTTTCTACAGTAAAAATCAAATACTTCTGCAATGCCTACACATGGTGTTTCTCCTGTGCATTGTCTCCCCAGTGACTGCTGTTGTAGATGATCATAGTCACTCTGGTCAATGCCCATGAAAAGACTGTCTTCCTAAACTTTATTTTTTTAAGGTACCTCAAATTAAAAAATATATGGTATCTTAATAGAAACAGCTTCTTAAGAGGTTTTAGTTAATGGAGATCAAAAGAAAGATTGGAAAGGGAGGTGTAATTTTCCTCTTCCCAGCTCTATCGTACTGACAATGACTTTTCAGTGCAGCAGTTAAAATAACTTTTGAGAGGGGGTAAGGGGAGCACCCTCACATCATGGTTTTCTTAAAGGTAAAGTGCATTGTAATTCTTAACCAGATCTTGTATTTTGTAACTAGTTACAGTATATAATTAATTCTATATGATAATTAAGCCAACTCTTTAGAGAGTGTACAAGCACCCTACCACTTGAAGGGTCATATATTTTAGTGTTAAAAATGTTTTAAAATACAACAATTGGGTTGAATTACAAAGCACTTCTTACTGCTTCATTCTCCTTCCTTGCCTCCAAAAAACTCACCTATGGCAGAACCAGGTGATGTAGTAACGAATATTCAGCCCTTGGAAAATATTTTTTTCCTTAGGAGACAGACTACTTGCAGAATCCCCAGTAAAAGTAGATATTCAGTGCCAGCTTTAGGCTAAGACTAAGTAGCCTAGGGGGCCCAATGACACCCTTCTTTCTGAATCATGCTAAAACTGCAACTCTTCACAATAGTGGGAAGCGATACCATCAGTCAATGTGGCCTTTGGGCACTGTATACACTTGAGGATATATGGAGATACGTTTTTAATAATTTCCACTGAGAATAAGGCAATTTTTGGAATTCCTGTATATGTGAGTTTTTCTGCCCAAATCAGTGAAGAAAACAGATTTTTCCCAAATTAACAGACTGCTTTACTCTATCACATATCTTGTATTCAATGAGTTGGGTATACTGAGACATTTTGTTGACATCAAGTCTCTTGATACAGGCCTGAATGAATCCTAAATCTCTCTGGAGGGCTGAGCAAACTCTCTTGAAAATTAAATAATGAGCAAAGTGTGAGAGAAAAGCTACTTAAAATCAGATGCAAGTCTTATCATTTTTGAGCATATTGTCTTCTTGTGCCCCATATGGCACTGTTCACAAAGACTCTTAACTCTGTCCCTTAACTTCTTTAGGCATTTTCAGGAACTGCAGGCCAAAAAACAGAATCTAAAACTTGCCTGCCATGCATTTCCATACTGTAACTGTCCTACAACTCAAGCCATAATATTTTCTGTATTGGACTGTTAATGGAACCTGACTCATACTGAAGAGTTAGCTAAGGGTTAATATTCTCTTAGCACTTTAAATTGTCCTAGCTTGGTTTATCTAGCATGCAGACCTAATTAGGAGCCCTGTTCCCATGTTGCTTAGCAACCCAATGGAGCATAGAATGTGCTAAGTTTTCTTACACAGATAAAGTCCTAGATACCACATTCTTTATGTTAGCTACATACATGCTTTCATTCTTTGTCAAATCTGACCTTGTTAATATTAATACTGAGTTTATGTTATTTTATATCTTTTAGGTCTGTTTTTCCTCTAAAACAAAGTTGACCAGTAAAGTTTATTGGATCCTTAGTTTTCTGGATTCAGTGTGCCCGTTCATCACCTCTCTACTAACATTCTCCAGTCCTATTTTTAGTTCCTTACTGAATACATAAAGATCAGAGGGTATGAAAGACAGATTACTAGTTAAAACAGGACCATAGTCAGCAGACTCATCAGCAATTTTGTTACTAGCTTAGATGTTGCCATTAGTCTGTCAAATATTATGTAGATAAATTATCTGAGCTAGCTTGTCCTCCTGGACGTCATCCTTTGATTTCTGCTCTGTTAACATGGCATTTGCATCTTTTTCTGTCTTGTCAAGAACAAGGCCCCAGATAAATTCCTCGTGACATATGCAGAGAAGCACTTTCATGTTAAAGTGACATGTTTCTTGTTCTCATGTATTTACTATATAAATTCATTATCTCTTGCCAAGCTTTAGATCTGAGAAGATTCCTTTGTGTTCTCTCAGTTTTCATTCTAAATCAAATATTAAAATGAAGCAGCAAATGCTTAAATACTTATACATTATACATATACATGCATTCAAACTGGGCATGCCACACAAGAAGATAATAATATACAAGAAATTGCACATAGACAGTAGCAGCTATATAAATTAGATCTTTGTTAGACTAAACCTTGGGATATGCTGCACATGCATTATAAGCTAGGATGAACCTACTATACCAGTGTTTCTCAACCTCAGCAACTTTTTAAGCTGTATGGACTTCAATTCCCAGAATTCCCCCGCCAGCATGGCTGCCTGGGGAATTCTGAGAATTGAAGTTCACACAGCTTAAACTTGCTGAGGTTGAGAAACACTGTACTATACTAACATTAATGCACAGGTATTCAAATATCTTGTGCAGTTCTAAATATGGGAAATGGAGAAGAATGGCTTTATCAAATTCATTTATTGTCTTAGAAACAACTATGAGTCATAAACTGTAGATGAATCATGAAGGTACATCATAATCCTCATCTCCTCACATTTAAGGTTGTTTTAATGGTTCACTGTAAGGAAAGCATACTGAAATAAAAAATGTGGGAAAATCTAGATTTCCATTGGCTAAATCTTGTATGTGTGCCTCCACCAACTCATGATCTTGGGGCCTTTTAGTCCGTTATGCTTGGTCTTCATTTAAAATTTGATAGTTTAATTCTTTCATGTATACTATCTCTTTATCGATTTTGAGGTCATATTTGAATCTTTGCAATTGAATTGGATTCAAGTTGAATCACCACATATATTGAGGACTAGAAATGTACATCAAGGTAAGGAAGAGGTACCATGGGCATGCTGGCTATATTTCTCAGTGGCACCTAAAACAAAAGTTGTACCTTTTCCTGATCTCTCATGGTAGACACGCAGTCCCAGGAAAATACATGTTGGAGTTCAGAAGACCTTAATGAGGTGGCATGTGATTGTACTCTGTTGCTACCTCCCTAATGCTTCCTTCGCTCAAATGCATCTTTTCCTGGGATTGCAGCTACCATATGAACCCAGGACAAGACTTCTTCAGGGAGCCACTGACAAGTACAGCAAGTATGTCTACACTGCATCCAGGCTACACTTATCACCTTGAGTCAAAGTAGCTGTACATTAGGACTATGATTTAAGTTGGTATTTGCATTCAGTTGATAGAGAAATTGATGTATTCATACAGATGAAGGATAATAGAATTGTAAATCTAAGACAAATCGAACTATAAATCTAAAAAAATAAGGTACCTTTTGGTAGGTGTGAAATTTCCTTTGTGTGCTCACAGTGCTTCAGTTAGAGTACCAGACTGAACTTTGAACAGTTTTCACCGTTTTAGTTCATCATACATGCACTGATATTAGTTAACTTCTTCTTTAGTTTGCTAAGGTTCAGATAAGCAGAAGCAACTAACTAACCACACATGTTTTCAAAGAAATTTGTTTCTGCCTAATATCTGAAAAAGTTGTAAGAATAAGGGTTCTCCAGAAGAGATGCAGTTCACAGGAGAATTAAAGTTACATTCTTGGATTTGCTGACAAGAATATTCTCTGTATCAGATATAGAGAGACTGATTCCTAGTGGCCTGAATAAAAACGAATGGACTTCTTTTAGGTAGCACGAACTTCAATTTACTTTCAGTTTTGATTATTTTAACTTGTGCCAAGCATTCAAGAACTCACTCAGCCATCTGGGAAAGTAAAAAGTCAGAAAAGGACTGGAAATGATAGAATCACCGCTAGAGCACAAACACACAATACAGACAATATGGTTCACAAAACATTTGTTGAATCTTTTGTAGCAACTCAATGCAGCATAAACTGTCACAGCAAAAGCCAATCTGCTTCCTCTGTGGGGTAGTCTAAGAGAGGTGGTTATAAATCCTGCCATCAGTACAAAGGTTTCTGTGTCCTCCTGCTGCCTCTTTTAGTTGTTCGAGTTCCCGGGGTCCACTGTGGATTCCTTCATCTATCCCTTCCTCAGCCTCTTCCATAATGTGTAGAGCATCTCCTTTGCCTGCAGCCCTCCCCCACTGTGCCCACTACTCCATCTGCATACTGGTGATTCATTCATCTGCCACTTCCTGAGGCCCTTTCCACATCCCACCAGTTATTTCAGTCCACCTGCATATAAGTGCTTTGTCACAACTTCCTTCCTTCTTCCCTTTACTATGCTTTTTAGCCTTTTTTCTTTGATCTGTCCACCAACAATGCTATGCCTCTTTCAGTTCCTTCAATCCATGTATGACCTATCTGCTGATTCTATTCTTTCACACTGTTTTTTTTTCTCTCCTTTGTATCTTTTATCTTTCTCTCCTCCAATAGTCTTTCTCCCCATCAGGATTTCCTCTACTTCCTTCTATTCCTTTCTTTCTCTTGAACTCTGTGCCCCATTATGCCACCCTCCTGTTATCTTGTGACTTCTTCCTTCTTTCATTGCCATGTACTCTGCCTCTGAGTTCTGCAGCACATATGGATATATACTGTATGTATATTTAACCATGTTTATCAGTATATCTGTGTTTTAGCATGTGTTTGCATGTTTGTTTGTGTGTGTGCTTGGATTTGACTGTGGGTATGTATATTACTGCTGTTCTCCCATCTACTCCCCTAGGTTCATAAGTGGCATACAAATCACCATTTATTTACTCTTCTCTCAATCACAAAAATTTATATTTATTTGTGTGAACAATTCTTATTCTATGTTGTATTGATAAAATACCACCATTCTAAAAAATATGCAGGTTCAATGATGATGATGGTAATAATAACAACAACATCCAGAATTGAGAAGACAATGACAGCAAATGCTGCCTCTGCAAAGAAACTGAAGAAACAGTGGACTACCTAGTTAGCTGCTGCAAGAAGGTCGCACAGACTGACTACAGACAGCGGCATGACAAAGTAGCAACAATGGTGCATTGGAATGTCTGCAAGAAATACCATTTCTCTGCAAGCAAGAACTGGTGGGACCACAAAATAGACAAAGTAATAGAAAATGAAGAAGCTGAAGTGCTCTGGGACTTTAGAATTCAAACCGACAAGCACCTGCCACAGAACACCCCAGATTTAACTATTGTTGATAAGAAAGACAAAACTGAATAGTGGACATTGCAATACCTGGAGACAGCAGAATAGAAGAGAAAGAACTTGAGAAAATCACAAAATACAAAGAATGTATGTATGACTGTGGTAAAAGAAAGCAACGATAGTACCAATAGTAATAGGTGCCTTGGATGCAATCCCAAAATATCTGGAGCACCACTTGAAGACCATTGGTATTCACAAAATCACCATCAGTCAACTGCAAAAGGCAGCTTTACTTGGAACAGTTTACATCCTGCAATGATACCTTTAACACCATTAAACAACAACATCTGCCCATCCCAGGTCCTTGGGAAGGACTTGATGGGTAGATAAAAATGCCAAATCCAGTCTAAACATCTGGCTGACTGTGTGACCAACAATAATAATACCTTCCATTTCCAGTGACAGTATAAGATCATTTCACTTTGTACAGATTTTGCCTGGTCTCATGAGCTAATTATCAACTTAGAAGTGACACTGAAGGAAATAAACTCAAAGGCATACTATTTTCATTAGGTGGTATTATTTTCTTTATAACAGGAGTTTCTCAGTGTGGTACTCAGTATAGAACAAATCCATTCCTTGCTTAGTAATATATACATTTATTCATTTAAATCAACTAGTTGAACATGTGAAAATGACGGTAGGTAATGAGTAATACCTTAAAAATATTAGAACAAAGCAAAGGCAGACATTAGGTGAATGCTTTGTCCTAATGTTTTTAATGTATGGTACATTACCTAGAATTGAGGCAGCTTACAGAGCAATTAAATAAATATAAAAAAAAATGGTCATGGAAACATTAACATTAAGCATAAATGCTTTTGCTTTCCAATAGAAAAAGGGTTAACTACTTTTGCCCCCAAGACTGCCTCTAACTCTAAGTATCTAAGTAGATACACTGTTAGAACACTCTACATTCTTTACAACACAGTGCATTCTTGTTCTTTCTTCCAGGTGCGCTTTTTACAAGCACTTGAGGCAGATAATGTTTCCCATAAGTGATGGAAAGTGAATTTTGTGGACATCCTCCACCTTCACTGTAGTCAGGAAAACTCAAGTGGATAGAAGATGATAATATAGATTTCTCTGATTCAATCAGGCCTCCTTATACCATATTAAGCTGGTACCTTTGTCCAAAATCATACGTTATTTGCATAGAAAGCACTAGCCAATGATTTAGTGGGCAACCAATTTCATCCCCAGAATTTCTTCAGCTAGACCTTTACTCCTACTTTCCTTGTTCTCCTTCTAACCTTACCGTGTCTCCCTTCTTCTTATAAATTAACTGGGAAATATACTTTCCTCACTTTTAGCCTATTACATCTATTCCAGTTAAAGATCAGGAAATATAAGCCTATCTTAATGCATAACATTGTAGTTAAAAAAGACGTTATATTTCCGAAGAATTCTTTCTAAAAGAAAGGAAAAAAAGAAACAGGATAATTGCCCTTTTCCCCTGCATGCGTTCATATGGGTTCTCTAATAAAAACTCTCCTGCCCTCACTGGGAGAAAACCATTACTATTTATAATACTGGAATGAGAGATTACGATACTAGCAAACTCATTTTTACCTGTGACCACTGCCTTATTAACCCCTACACGGTCCATTGACCCATAACCATTGAGTTCTTATCCTTTGATGTAATTAACCATTGCACGTCTAAAGCAAAGCCTCAAGGAAGAGGAGATCAGATGGTATTGTATTTACCACATTTGACCTCTTTCCTTTGGTACGTAAGTTATTATTTTTTCTGTAGTTTTTAAAACTCCCCTTGCTTTTTCCATAGGTTTGTTATTGATTCAGTGGCTTTCATGACGATACACATGTAAAATAATATATGTATATTTGGACTGAAGTTCTACAGTAGATGGAAGACAGTTTTTAAATTATTCCTGCATACGTCATTTAACATCATGATAGAATTATTCTTGCATGACTCATGGCAACTTTGCACCCATAGCATTTACCTTCAAAGAACTTCAGCCAAGAAGCTATCAATTCCTTTTATATTATAAATGAGGTCATATCATATGTGGCACAGCTAAGCTATGGAATGTATTCATCTCACATTCATTTCATTTTAGGTCATAGCTAGAGAAAGGACTGCAGTAAAGTGTCACTAAATTTTACCACCATTATTTTGGTTTGGGTTTAGAAGAATAAGAGTAGAAGCCTGACTGTTTTACTTCCAGTTAGACAAGAATATTTCTTGAATGATAATTTGGAGGTGGATTCACTTCATGCTAACATATGAAATTCATTAACTTTAATGACAAATATCTCACCACAAACATTTATGAACTCTTGCCCATCTTAGGCTTTATTGAAAATTCAGTGGCCTTATTGTTGATAGTGCCTTTCGTATATTAAAGAACAAAGGAATCAAGGGACTCACACATTTAGTAATTCATTGTAGAATTCTTGAACAATGTAGATTTCTTTAAAAACTGGCTTCTAAAATCAGTTTTGCTTCATTCAGGAAGCTAATCTCTTGCTAAAAGAGAACATTTCAGTAATCTTCATTCTACTTCAGTCTGTATCTGTATAATTATGAACATGCTACCTTCATGAACCCAGGTAGGTACAGCTAGTTAAAAATAATAAATTCCAGTCAAATCTTAATATTTGGAGATGATGAAGGCTAAAATAAAGCATGTCATCCTTGAATGTTTTGATTATATAATGGAGAGCCATTACTAATTTCTCATTACCTCTATTACCTATTATATTTTCTTGCATCTATTGTGGAGTCCTTGGGGTTCTCTGAGCTTGGTTGTTTTCTTGCAAACATTTCATTACCCAGCTAGGTAACATCTTCAGTGCTAGAATGGAATGGGGTTTGCTCTCTGTTTATATACAGTGGCATGCCTGCCAGTGTTGATGGGGGTGTGGGTTTTGTTTTGTTTTATTTTTTCCCTCTGGTAGTTCCTCAATTAGGGTATTGTTTACTGCTTGACTGTATGTCTGGTGGTAATCTTGGTGCTAATCTCTGCTTATCTGGGTGATGACTGCTGGTGAGGAGATGTTCTGGTCTTTTGTTTTCCTTTCTATTGTATCTTTTGAATAGTGTGTAGATGTTGTTTATCTCTATGTGCCTGTTGATGGCTGCCTTGTCTGAATACCAATTCCAAGAATTCCCTTGCATTTTTGGATTTAGCTTGGTCTAAAATGCTGACAGTTTCCCAGTTGAAACTATGGTTAAGTCTGTCCATGTGTTGTGAGATTAAGGAGTTTTCATCATGTCTTCTGACTGCTAGTTGGTGTTCATGGATGCGCTCTGCAAGCCTTCTGCCTGTCTATCATACATAGTGGTTGTTACAGTCATTACACTGTATGTTGTAGATGACTCCTGTTTTTTCTTCTTGGGCTACTGGGACTTTTGGTTTGCTTAAGATGTTTTGGAGGGCTTTAATTGGTTTGTGCGCTACAGAGATCCCATGTGGTTGTAATAGTCTGTTGGCGGTTTCTGAGATGTTTCTGATGTATGGCAGTGTTATCTTTTTCATAGCTTGTGTTGGTTGTGTTGTAGTAGGTTGAGTGGTCAGGCACTTTTTGATAAAGTTGCATGGATATCCATTTTGTTGGAAGATGTTGTATAGGTGGTCTGTTTCCTTTTTCTGCTATTCTGGGTTGCTGCAATGCATTTGCACTTGTTTGAATAATGTTCTTACACAGCTCCTCTTGTGGGAGATAGGGTCGTTATTTTGGTAATGGAGTACTTGATTAGTGTGGGTTGTCTTCTGATAGACTTGGGTTTCTAATTTGCTGTTGTTTCCTCTGCTGATGAGGATATCCAGGAAGGGTAGTGTGTTGTTGTTTTCTTCCTCTCTGGTGAATTTTATTCCTTTGAAGACGTTGTTGATGGTTTCATGTGTCTTCTCTAGTTGTTCCTTTTTTATTATAACAAAGATGCCATATACATACTGGATCCATACTTTAGGTTGTATGTGTGGAAGTGCTATAGTTTCTAGGCACTGCGTTACAATCTCTGCTAAGAGTCCTGACAGTGGTGATCCCATGGGTGTGACTCTGATTTGTTAGTATATTTGTCCATCCAACTGAAAATAGGTAGTGAGGCAGAGGTTGATGAGGTCCAATAGAACCTCATCAACCTCATCAACCAAATATTCAAAAGAGACAATAGAAAGGAAAACAAAATAACATCTCACCAGCAATCATCACCCAGATAAGCAAGGATTAACACCAAGATTACCACCAGACATACAATCAAGCAGTAAACAATGCCGTAATTGAGGAACTACCAGAGGGAAAAAATAAAACAAAACCCACACCCCCACCAACACTGGCAAGGCATGCCACAGTATATAAACTGAGAGCAAACCCCATTCCATTCTAGCACTGAAGATGTTACCTAGCTGGATAATGGAATGTTTGCAAGAAAACAACCAAGCTCAGAGAACCCCAAGGACTCCACAGTTCAACCCTGAGCTACACACATTTGCTTCTATTGGTACTTGCATCTATTGTCATCAAAAATATTCTTGATTTGTTGTCTCTATTAAGCCATTCAAGGAAGCCATAGACCTGTCATTTTGGTCATAACCTTAATTTGTTTTCTCACCTTGGAATTAATGTAGTGTCTATTCCTGTAGACTGAGCTTATTCAGAAGCTGTACGAGTATTGGGCTGAAAAAACACTGGAGAAGAAATGGCACAAAGTTTTGTTTTTTTTAATTCATTTATTTAATTCATATTTAATTCATATTTCATTCATTCATTATTTATTTATTAATATGAGTTACATAAACTGCATAAACGGACATATATGGTAAAGTCTACATTTTCTTTGTTAAAATTTATGAAACTTTAGTTAATTGATTGTGGGCTACTGATAGATAACATCTGTTGCAAAAGGGAGGTCAGTAAGTCCATCTAAAAGAGCCATATCTTCTGAATTCTAGCTTCTGCCTTACCCAAATTCAGATAGCTTGTTCTGCTGCTTGTAGTTATTCTCAGTCCAGAGACGTGAAGGATTTGAAGATGTACAACCAACCTTGAATTCACAGAAAAGGAGTACAGCTGAGTGTCATAAGCGTACCAGTAGCAGCCTGTGTCTGAGCCTTCCCTACAACTTCAAATAGGTATTAAATGACATGGGAGATATGATAGAGCTTTGCAGGACCTACCAGGATAATTCTCAAGGTGTTATATTATTCAGTGCCTCTTTCTGAAAGTACCCAGAGAGGTAAGAGATGAACCAGTGGCAATTGGCACTTCCAAGCCTTAGCTTCCTCATTGCAAAAGGATTGCATCATCAATATAATAAAAAACACTGAGAGATCCAGAAGGTTGTAGAATCATGGAATCATTATAGTTGGAAAGGTGTGTTTAGGACATCAATTCCAACCTCCTGCTTAAGGCAGGAATCCAGATTAATGCATTCCAGAAAGATACCTGTTTATTTTTCTCTCGATCACTTCCAATGAAAGAGAATCCAGTACCTCTCTGGGTATCTGGTTCAACTGTCAATCTGATTTAATAGTTAGGAACTTTTTTTTCCCCTAACATATAATT
Source organism: Liasis olivaceus (assembly GCA_030867105.1). Classification (NCBI taxonomy): domain Eukaryota; kingdom Metazoa; phylum Chordata; class Lepidosauria; order Squamata; family Pythonidae; genus Liasis; species Liasis olivaceus. The sequence continues at coordinate 285,556,839 of CM061349.1, forward strand.
GAAATATGTCTTCTTGTAAATTAAACTCATTATTTTGTCACCTGCACTTTGAAACAAGCAAGAACAACTCTTATCAAATATGCTTTCAGATATTTGAAGAATGCTATCATATCCCTCAGTTGTCTTTTCTAAAGGCTATACAGTTCCTTCAGTATCTGTTCATATGTCTTATGAATTTCTTCCCCAATCATGCTCATTGACCTTCTCCAAGTCGATCCAGTTTCTCTGACAACTGACCTTTCCCTATCTCTACCATTACAGACGATCCATTAGAATGGCCAACAAAGTCTCTGCACCAACACTGGTCTAAAAGATATAGATGAACCATTTCCTTTAAGAGTTTCCAGAACTGCAATAGTTGTTGAACTCAGGACCAGAAATGGCTTCTTAAGCAAGGCCTCGTGATTGTCTCTTTTAACTTTGTGGGAACTGTCCTGTAGAAAGAAGGTCTTAATAATCTAAAAATCATTGGCATAATGGAGTGCTTGAAGAACCTTATAAACTAAATTAGGAAGGATCTGAAAGGCATGCAGTAGTGTGAACAGATTCAAGAGTTTTATCCATTTCTTTAATGAACAAGCAAAGAAATTGGTTCATGCAAATGTTTTTAGATGGTCCACTGGACCAGATTGTGTCCAAAAATTGTATCAACCCTTGCACAGATTTGACAGATTTTTATCCATGATCAACTGGACCAGCTTTTTAAGTGGAGTTCAGATGTTCCTAGCACACCAGCTGGGGTCACTTCATCTATTTTATAACACTGAAGAGAACGCAAGTGTCCCATGGACTGATTGTCTGCTCATTTTTGCTCTACTCCTTTGCACAATGTGTTAAAAGGAACTGCAAAGTGCAGCTCCTTTTAGTCCTGGGATCCACAAATTAATATTGAAAATGGGAAGGCATTCCTAATTGGACTTCTGTATATGTACAATTATTTTGATGCTGAAGCCCTGATAGTATAATCTTCTGAAATCCACAAAAGCATGAAAGGTTGCTTGCTAATGCAAGAACGAGCTTGGAATAACCTTCCATTGTTGGATAACAAAGCAGATTTGCAGCCTCTTTTGAGTCAGTTTGCCCCTTGACACATGCAAAACCAGATGAGGCTTTCACTCTAGAAGAGTTACAGTTCACAGACTACAAACTGCATGTAGCACCTGTGTGTTGCTTTGTGTAAGTGTAGTTTCTGGAATCCAACAGAATTATGTTGTCAAAAATCAGCAGCAAATTAGAAAACAGCAGTAGAGCAGTTTCCAATAATTCTCTGCCGAAGAACATAGAAAAATTGGCTTAGTGTGCCTATTTTAGTTTTAAGTCATCCTAATGGACAGAAATAATTGCAAACCTCAAAAGCATCTGTCAGATAGCATTACAACCCTGTGCCCTGTGGCCCTTGTCCTTTGAAAAATGGAGGTCCATCCCCGTTTTAAGATCTAAACTCACTTGAAGACCAGCAATCCTTCCATACTGATAATATAAATGTAAATGTAAAATAATAATAAAAAGGCCAGTTGGTGCAGAAGAATATACCATGATGATGATATGATGGTGATATGGTATTTGGGGCCCATTCAGCCATCTTTTTTGCTTTATCCCTATAAGTAGTGTCTATTTAACTTCTGTGCAAAGAAAGGTGCTCTTGGTTCCATATTAAAAATGGAAGAGAGTCTGACAGGAGACACCATAGTGTGTTATTCGAACTTACTGTAATTGGCCCACCTTTAATAGAGCTAAGCAAGCTAATCCCCAACCCGAAACACAAATATTCCTACCAAGGAAAGTTAATATAAGACGCCTTTCATTTCTGACTTAAAAATAAAGGTGCACTTAAACTTGTAAAAGACAACATTTTTATTTGAATGATATGACAGGACTGTCACTGGACTGTTACCTGCTATAAAGAAAGCAGAAGAATTATTACCTTTATTAGGCCGGTGACACTGAGCTTTAGCCATACATTTCTAACTTCTGTCCCTCTACAGAGACAATTTTCTTTTCTTAAATAAACTGTCATGCTAGTGTTAATATATTGTTGGCTCTCTCATACTCCGAGAATACTGCTGATATAAAACATGTATATGTTAGATTGGTAATAGTATCTTTAGTGTAGCTGACTAGAACAAATGCGTTTCCCTCATGGCTGTGCTAATGTGATAAAGGAAAATTGGCTGTTCATCAGCTTTTGGCTGGGTAAAGACAGTGAAGATGGAACCACATTCTTTTTTATGCATTAATACCACTAAGAACTTTCCACTAGTTGTATTTCATGTGGCCTGTGTGTTGTGTGCAAAGATGTTGTAAAACATGAGATAATGCTACAAATAACAGAGTAGAAAAGCCTGTATCTTTTATAATGATAACAGTCAAACAGCAAAAGACAGTAACAGGCTATAAAAAAAATGTGAGATGGAAAAAGGAAAATCATGGCAAGCAATACCCACTTTGATCCACAAAGACGTTTGGTTTGGTTTTGCTTTGTTTTGTTGTGTGTGTGTGTGTGTATACAGATACACACATACCGTATATGACATACAGTAAAATCAGTTTTTGATGGGGTTTATATTAAAATGAAATATAATCTTTGTCTCTTTGGTTTGCATGGTAGTGTTAATGCACTGTTTGTTAAACTTTTTACTTTCAGGACCACTTCCCACTTTTAAATTGTATTGTTGTATGTTTTAAATTATATTAAAAAATTGTAGAGGACCTCTTCCAACTCTTAAAAATTATGGAGAACCCCAAAAGAGCTTTTATCTGTATGGGTTATATTTATCAATATTTACTGAATTAAAAATTAAAATTGATGCATTCGTAGAATATTTATTGATTCATGTAAAAATAACAATATCAAACCCACTAGATATTAACATAAAGTATTTTTCATGAAAAAAACCTGTATTTTTAACACCCACCCCCAAAATGAGAAGAGTGTCATTGTTTAAATTTTTGCAAATATCTTCAATATCTGGCAAATCCTTTTGATTTTGAGGACCCCTGAGAGAGTCTTGGGGTCCCCCAGGGTCCTAGGACCACACTTTAAGAAACACTATGTTAATGGATAAAGCTAATGAAGAATATGGGTAATGTTCTCTGAGTAGGAACATTTTCATCTGTGAAAACCTTTTTCAACCAAATTATACTGCCTAGCCATTATGATAATACTCTTCAGATTTTTCACTGGAAAGGCAACGATTTCATGTTTTATCAAACCCACACAATATTGACTACTTCTGGAAATAAAAAGAATAAACCCAAGGACCTGTATTTTCTATTTATTCAGGGAAAGTGAATTTTCATCAAAAAATCCATTTCTATTCATTTCACATTTTCTTACTTAAAATTTTAGCACAGCCTAAGCTGCCTGAATCATTAATGATAACAATTCTGGCTTAATTTATAGATAACTGTAGCTTTTTATATTGGCCAGAAATTTATGTGGCTTTATTGACAGTAGAATGACACTTTGAATGCTTATGTCCTGATTTTCCAAATGAATTTTTCAGAGCTTCACTTTTGCTGTTGCACTGAATTATTCTGCCTTTTCATAACCTTTTTGTTTGTTCTCACAGACTCAGTGTTTCTAGGATGCAATTATTCCAGTCCCATTTGATTTGATTAGAGTGGATATCAAGGCAGACTAAAGTACTCCAGCTTTTCTCAGCATCTATTTGGAGAGACAAGTCATCCCTTTAAACTCATGAGTACTTGTTTATGCAAAATGGAAATAGATTTCTACAAACTGGCAGGAGCAACAGTAGGAACAACAGCCACAGCAAAAGCTTTAAAATCTCTGGCATTCCACCTTGTCCCTTAGAACAAGCTGTGCACCGGCAAAGGACAAAAGGTTTATCAGATATGATTTTTTTCAAGAGTTATTAAAACAGAATAAGTGATCCATTAGTATGTAGGTATCCATCACTGCATCCAAATTATTGCCTAGTTCAGCTTTAATCATGAATAATTAGTGTGTAAGGATTCTAGATGGGGATCTTGATGCATGTTAGAAGACACATCCAGCTTGTCATGTAGCCTCTCAGTAAGCTTCAGAATGTGAATGAAGAATCACATTCATTGTACATCTGGAGTGAGTGCATAGTGATTGGCTGTGGAAAGCAGCATGTGAATATTGTTTGCTAACTTGGAGAATACTGTATACTGAATACTATACACACACACACACACACACACATACTCAACACCAGTGTTTTAGTGCACAATGGATTACTAGGTGCAAAAGGACAAAACTCTGCCTAGAAGAAGTTATAATGTAAAATAGGAAGCATGAGAGGAAGGGAAGCAGTAGTTGTCTGGAATTTAGACCTAGTTTGCTGGTAGCACTTAGCTGAACTTGGCTGATCTAATAAAAGCAAAGTAGGATCAGACCTAGTTTGTATTTGGATGGGAAACCACCAGGGAATATAGCCTGTAGGCTACATGGGAAGTCAGAACACATCCCAGAAGATGGCAGTAGTAAATCACTTATGTATGTTGCCAATCAATGTATCTCCAGGAGTCAACTCAATTTAAAAGATTTTTATAGGCAACATGGACAACTTTATAAGAGTGATGATGTCACTGGAATTGCTTGTATCACTGAATCATCTAAACCTTTTCAGCAGTAAGTGTATGACATTTAACTAATCTCTTCGGTATGACTTTTTGTGTAATCTTCACTGGTTCCTGTAATGTAGAAAGTTGCATGGAATACTTTACGATTTCTCCCCCATGAGGCAGTGCCTTTTTCATTCATTTCCCCTTTCTCTCTCTGATTTGCATAAAAATTGGGGCTTAGTTATTGACTCATTGTTTGTTAAATGAAGTATAGAGAGAACTAGGAATAGTTAATATCATACACTGGAACAGTATCATTCTCTTAAAAAAAAACAACACAGCACCTATCCTTTCACATTACGCATCACAGCAGTATCATATTTTCCTATTATGAATAATCTCACAAAGGTAGTGAAGGAGTCCTCCTGTGTGAAACACACCTCAATCCCAAGTTAGGTAAATAATGTTATATCAGAATGAAACCATTATAGGGCTTTCCTGGAATTGAACTTGGACATAAATTGATTTTTCCTCTTGAAAACAAAAGATTGAAAGAGATTCATGGATCACAGTAACGGGAAAAATGAACAAACCAAACATTAGGATTTAAATTCTGAAATATATTATAAAAAACGAACAACATTGCTGAGAAGAAAAACATGTAGCTAATCTTGCAGGGAGATCATGGGAATCTCGGGAGGGTTGGTAGACTGAATTAGTGGAGTTGGAGAGTCAAGCCTGGCTGTGAACTCAATAAAGCACTAGCTAGCAAGTGCCTATTGATGGAACAAAGTTTAGTTGTCAGACTTCTGATACTTATATTATTGGTTTGGAAAGATTGTATCCCTGCTGGGTTCAAGAAGGTTTAGATCCTTTACACTGCGTAGCCAAATATCGCTTACAAACCTGAGCTAGAAGACACATCCTCTGATGAACACCACAGGCACATAGAATCCAACCACTTTGTAACAACATTAGGTCAAAAGGTTACTATCTTCATGGGGAGAAATGTGTTCATTGTTTTGCTTGTTCTGCAGTAAAGAGCTGGTTTTGAGAAAATCAGAAGCACTGAATAAATGTAGAAATAGCTGGCTACAAGACATAAGAAAAGGTGCAGATACTGCAGCTTCTATGTGTCTTCCTGTTTATCAGGACCTGTTAGATTTCTGACTCAGACTAAGACTATGCATAGAAGGTTTTCTACGTTCTAAAATGACTTTAAAGGAGATTGCTTCACTTTAAACTGAATTAAACAGTATGTCTTTTACCCCATGACTTCCCCCAGAAGCATTAGAGTGTAAAATGTACCCTCTTAGGTAAAATATGGCTAAAAGTCAGTTATTTCAAATTAAATATTTCATTTGACTGCACCATTGAAAGATTGCTCACCATTCATTTCAATTCACCATGCTCTGTTTTATGCTTTTTGTTTTTTGTTTTAAAAAAAGATTGGTAGTACTTTCAGATTCTTGAGTAAAAATTGGAAATATTCTATTGTATCTTAATGCTTTTTATACAATGCACAATACAATACATGTTTCCATAAGAAACTCAATCCAAACCCACTATCTAGCCATAAAATATGATTTTGCCTAAACTGCAACTTGCAAACAGCAATAGCCGATAGGAAACTTTTATCCTGCTACTAATCATGCTAATTGTTATTATATTTGACTCAAGGACCTAACATATGATAGAGGATAGGGGTAACATAGGAAAGTGCTATTTCTCATTACTTCTAGAAAGGGAGAATGCTCTCATTGTGAAAACATGCCCTTCGATATACAGGTTGTCCTCGACTTATGATGGCAATTGGGACAAAATTTCTGTCACAAAGTGATGTGGTCATAAAGCGCAGCCGCATCACTTTGTGACAGCAATCCCTGCCGTCCTGGTTGCTGTTGTTAACTGAATCCCACAGTTATTAGGCAAGGTAACTTCCTGCCAGCTTCCCACAACCAAAGTCAGTGGAGAAGCTGGGATGCACTTGCAAGTCCCAGGCCAGCAGACAGGTAAGTGACTGCTGCCAGGTGGGAAAGGGAGCGAGGGGGTGCTCGGGGTGCACAAGGGGTTGTGGAGGGTGCTCAAGGGTGTGCAAGAGTGCCAGAGAGTCAGGAATGGTGTGTGAGAGGATGCGAGGGAGGGCCGGGGAGGATGCACAAGTGGGTCAGGGAGGGTACGTGAGGGTTATGAGAGGGTCAGGGAGGGTGTGCTAGGGTGTGTGAGGGTGCAGCATGGGTCAGCAAGGGTGCATGGGGGTGTGATGCAGGGGTGCAGTATGGATCAGGGAGGATGCATGAGGGTCAGGGAGGGTGTGCAAGGGTGAGAGGGAGAGTCAGCAAGGCAGCACGAGGATGAATGGGGGTGCAGCATGGGGGCTTGGGTGCAGTGTGGGTTGGGGAGGGTGTAAGTGTGAACTGGTTGCCAAGCTCCCAGATCATGATCACATGACTACAGGGGTGCTGGTATGGCCAGAACTCCAAGGACTAGTTGTAGCCACCATTCATTCAGCACTATTGTAATTTTGAATAGTCACTGAACAAATGGTCATAGGTTGAGGGCTACCTGTATTTCACTATAACAATCATTTCAAAAATTAGGAGAATTGTATACCTTCACTTTTGACAAGAAGCATGGGGCATAGGAGAGCTTTGGCTCAGAGGGAGCCAAAACAAAATATGTTGAAGATTATCTTGCAATATTCCTCTACCTTCTATGAGTATAGGAGGCAAAGGCTCTGTAGCTGCTTTATACTTAAACATGTGATGAAAGAAAAAATGCCAATAAATGATATATCACGCTATATGACTGTGAGCCTGGATACTTGCCCTTTAGTTCCATGCCCCTCCTGGTTAACTAAACCTGCCAGGGGTTGTTGTATGGGTGGGTTCTAGTGGTAGTGAATTCTTCTTTGAGTGAGGGGGTTGTTCCTTCGCCCCTTAAGGAGGTGCTGATCCACTTCCTCCTGTAGAAACCACTGCTGGATCCCAGTATACTGGACAACTTTCATCCAGTATCTAACCTCCCCTTTTTCAGGGAAGGTCATTGAGAAGGTGGTTATGCAGCAGCTTCAGAGGACTCTGGATGAAGCAGATTATCTGGACCCCTTTCAGTCAGGATTCAGGCCTGGGTATGGGATAGAAATGGCATCAATTGCGCTTTTGGATGATCTCTGGTGGGAGTGGGATGGAGGTTGTGCATCCATCCTTGCCCTACTTGTTTTCTTGGTGGCCTTCAATACTGTTGACCACAGTATCCTTCTGGCTCAGCTCTGGGGATTGGGGGTGGGTAGCACTGTATTGTGCTGGTTCTCCTTCTTTCTCCAGGGTCAATTCCAGTCAGTGGTGGTTGGAAGGGAGAGATCCTGCCCTTGGCCCCTACTCTGTGAGGTTCCAGTGGTTTTGGTGCTCTCCCCCCTCCTATTCAACATCTACATGAAGCCGCTGGGTGAGAAGAGTCCCCTGGACTGCTAGGAGGTCAAACCAGTCAATCTTAAAGGAAATCAACTCTGATTGCTCATTGGAAGGATTGATAATGAAGCTCAAGCTCAGATACTTTGGTCACCTAATGCGAAGAGAGGACTCTTTGGAAAAGACCCTGATGCTGGGAAAGATGGAAGGCAAAAGGAGAAGAGGACGGCAGAGGATGAGATGGCTAGATAGCATCACTGAAGCAATGAGCATGAAATTGAGCAAACTCAGGGAGGCAGTGAAAGATAGGAAGGCCTGGCGCAATATGGTTCATGGGGTCACGAAGAGTCGGACACGACTTAACGACTAAACAACAACAAAAATCATCAATACACTGATGATACCCAAATATATATCTCTATCCCTGGTGAATTAAAAGATGCCATGGATGTCTTATCCCAGTGCTTGGAAGCTATGAAGGTCTGGATGGGGAACAACAGGCTTCAGCTGACTGAGTGGCTTTGGGTTGGTTGCGCTGCCCCAAAAAGACCCAGTACGCAACTTGGGGGTTCTCCTAGACTCACAAGTCCTGCTCAAAAAGCAGGTGGCAGTCCTGGCTAGGAGGGCTTTTGCACAGCTTTGTGTTGTATGCCAGTTGTGCTTGTTCCTGGACCACTCGTGCCCTGGTCACCTCCTGGGTGGAGTAGTGTAATGTGCTGTACATGGGGCTGCCCTTTAAGAGTATCCAGAAGCTTCAGCTGGTGTAAAATGCAGCAGCGTAGGCAGTTATGTGTCCCTAGAATGGCACACTTTATACCTCTGCTCCACAAGCTGCACTGATTGCCAGTCCAATTCAAGGTGCTGGTTTTGATCTTAAAAACCCGAGGTGAAATTGGCCCCATCCTTGATACCCTTCCAGAAGTCGCTTAAAACATGGCTGTATCAGCAGGCTTGGGGATCTCAAGGAAATGGTGATTTAATGAGATGGCTACATTGTTTAACATCAATTTTCTTGACTATCTTGTTATTAATAATATTGTTGATGTCTTTTAATTGTACTTGTTTTGATATTTTGATTTTATGATTATTTTTTATTGTGTACTGCCTAGAGTCATTTTCTGTGAGATGGGTGGTTATATAAATAGGATGGATGGATGGATGGATGGATGGATGGATGGATGGATGGATGGATAGATAGATAGATAGATAGATAGATAGATAGATAAATAAATATTGTTTCCTAGTTTTTTAATGTTATCATCAAAAGACTGATGGAAATAACTATGCACAGACACAACCTCATTATGCTAGTGTTAAATTGTATCAATGTTATTTGTGATATTCATGGAACTAAAATGATTCTTAAATTTTACTCCATGAACTTTTCAGCCTTTTTTATTTAACTATTGAGAAGCTTTCTGTTTTCATATGTGAGTACAGTTTTCTCTAATGAGAAACGGTTAATAAATATGTATTGCTGTTCTTTAATGGATTATTCTTAAACTGTTGATACAGTATTCCAAGCTAATTTGACAGAGACTTGTAGCATTATTTTAAGACAAGTTTTTTATAGGACTTTCCGTTCTACATGTCAATTTATAGGTTCATCACAACAGAATTAGTTTCTTTATAAATGGTTTGGAAGATGATGACACAGCCTTTGATTCCAGAATTCTCACAGGCCTAATAGCAGATCCCTCTGCTGATGGTGTATGGCGAATTGGGCAAAACTTAAATGGTAAGTCTTTTTGATGGAATGCCTTGAATGGATAGATATTTAATGGAAAGAAAGAAAGAAAGAAAGAAAGAAAGAAAGAAAGGAAGGAAGGAAGGAAGGAAGGAAGGAAGGAAGGAAGGAAGGAAGGAAGGAAGGAAGGAAGGAAGGAGAGAGAGAGAGAAAGGAAAGAAAGAAAGAAAGAAAAAGGAAGGAAGGAAGGAAGGAAGGAAGGAAGGAAGGAAGGAAGGAAGGAGGAAGAAAGGAAGAAAGATAGATTGCATGGCAATGTAGAACTTAACAAGCTATCATCATCATCATCATCATCATCATCATCATCTGTTTTCTCCCACACATTTTTCTATAGATGTATAAATGCTTTATTTATCTTCTTTATCTATGTTTTATAGATATTGGCACTGTAATTTAGAAGCGCTGATACAAGTAATCCTAAACAGATTACTATGTATGACCTGTTCCTAGTTTTGACTACCTGAAGGCAAGCTGGTAGTACAATTGGGAAGGATTCAATCAGCCAGGATAGTTTCTGAGTGCCTTGTCCTGTACAAAAGCAACAAATTGTTCAAATAGATAAATCATGCAAAAGATCATATGTTGGATGAAAAGGGAGAATTTCACTCATACTGGCCACCTGCAGCAATATTGTGATAAAAAGAAGCAGATTAGTCCCTCTATTTTGTAAGCTTGTTGTTTAGTCGTTAAGTCGTGTCCGACTCTTCGTGACCCCATGAACCATATTGCGCCAGGCCTTCCTATCTTTCACTGCCTCCCTGAGTTTGCTCAATTTCATGCTCATTGCTTCAGTGATGCTATCTAGCCATCTCATCCTCTGCCGTCCTCTTCTCCTTTTGCCTTCCATCTTTCCCAGCATCAGGGTCTTTTCCAAAGAGTCCTCTCTTCGCATTAGGTGACCAAAGTATCTGAGCTTGAGCTTCATTATCAATCCTTCCAATGAGCAATCAGAGTTGATTTCCTTTAAGATTGACTGGTTTGACCTCCTAGCAGTCCAGGGGACTCTTAAGAGTCTTCTCCAGCAATTTTGTAAGCTACTATAGACAAATGATAGAGATTTAGGTATCTGGACCCTACACTTTTTAAAACTTCAAGTCAGAATGTTTTCAAGTCATAATGCTTAAACATGCAGCCTTTTAATAGCATAATCATACAGTGTACTCACTGTACTCATACAGTTTACTTACTGCTCATGGTACAAGTACTCTGTTTATAGTATTCCTTTAATATAACTATAGTTGGCTAAACTACTTTTCCCACTAGTAGCCATCAATAGCATAGTAATGTAACTCAATAACTCATCTCTTTTCACTAAGATAAAGTACAGCTTGCTCAAGACTATCAAGAGTCTACACAGAGAGTTGCTTGAATGTCAGATTTAAGGAATGTACAAGGTTGGAAAGAACAAGCATGCCACCCTTCCATGGACAATTATGTCACTATTGGAAAGCCAACACTGAATACAATCCATTGGTTTTGAATACTAGTGTCTTCCTTACATGTGATTAAATTAGTACTACAAGTTTGTTGGAGGATAAATAATACAATATAGAAATAAAATCATGTCACCTGTGTGATTTTGGTCATCTAAAACCTAGACCTTCATCCCCTCTTCTACCACAAGTGTTTGGATTGGAATTGTATATGCAGTGGCGCACGGCTTATTGACGCTGGCATTTGCCAGTCAGAAATGGTCGGCACTCCAGTGGTTCAGGCCCGGCTCCACGGGACGGAGTGAGCTTCTATCACTTGTCCCAGCTCCTGCCCACCCAGCAGTTCAAAAGCAATTCCATTTGCGAGTACATAAATGGGGACTCCCATTTCAGTGGGAGGAACCGGCGGTGCTGCACAGGGAGCAACATACCAGGGCTGGACCGGACTCCGAACACAACTGTCGCAAGTGATGATCGACGCGAGCAGCGAAAAAAGATCTACAGGGGTGGAAAAAGCCCAGATGTGCTGTGACTCCCTAGCGACCACTGGTGGTCATGTAGTGTAATATATCACTGTAGTTACTGTTAAGTATTGTTCATCACTGTTAAGAATTGTATTAGAATTGTATACTTGGTGAGCCGCCCAGAGTTCCTCATTGGGGGAGATGGGCATAGAATAAATTGAATCTATAATAATAATAATGTAATAATACTGTCTTTAGTTCTGTTTCTGCAATAAGATATTTAAGTTCCTTTGTCAGTTAAAAACACAATATTAAAAATTCTGGGAAAGTTTCATTTAGTAAGCTAAGTAAAAGGGGTAAGAATAAAAAAACATATCTCAAAAATACCAATGTATTGAAATAATCCTGAGTGAATATTTGGTGATGCCGAGATTGATCCCCCCCCCCCCCCCATTTTCTGAACATGGCTGTCAATATAAGGTTTCAGTGATTTTGCAGCTCCCTGAAATTCTGTTTGGTGATGAATTGGTTCTGCAGATTTATTAAGGCTGAGTATCACTGATCCAGAACATACTGTAATTTGGAGCTGAGTCCTAAATATATCTGCATCTGGCCTGAAGAAAGTTTGATTTATTCTCAAAAACCACTGAGCTCCTATACATCAAAACTTGAAAGTTTTCTCGTTTCAAAGTGCTTGTGGTTGGCACTGTCATTTTGAATACCAGATACAGAACAATTGCACAAGAGAGAAAGAAGTCTTAAAAATAAACCTTTCATCTTTATCACATAAAGTGATAGCTACAGTTGTCTCCTCTCCAGTATATCTCTTCTCTAATTAGAGATGGCGCATGAACTGGCTCATTACTTCTGTCTAATGAGCCAGTTTTTCTGCCACCTCTGTAATCAGATAAGGGATAGGTACAGAATATTCCCATAAAGTTATTATAAATCATTTTAATAAAAAAAATTAAGTTACAGCCTTCCATAGTTTTGTCTGGAACCAAGATGGTTTCATTCAGAAAAGGTAACTGTGCAAGAGAGAGCTCGGTTTGCTGAATTTAAGATCTCCTCAAGCAGCACAGAGTTGTTTTCTGGTTGATGGAACTGGATTATTTATTTATAATGTATTTTTGCAGGTTCAGAGCAATTTGTTGGGAGGATGCAAGATTTCAGATTGTACCAAATGGCACTTACAAACAGGTAGGGACATTCTCAATTTTACAAACCTTAAAAATGCAGTGGAAAAGAGATAGCTATGAGAAATTGGTTTCTTGGTCTTTTTTTGTTTTAAATGATTAGATGTATAACTGGAACTTCATGCAACCTGAATGCAAACAAGGCTTTTAATTAGTTGCATGGATTCAGGCTGCTGTAATTTCAAGATATTAAACAAGAAATTAAATTAACAAAAGCCCCTTGTCCACCAATGGCATAATATCCATACGTTGTGAGATTTTCCTAAGTCATAATCGATTTCTTTATGGCATCTCGCCTCTAGCATGCATACTGAAACACTGGAAACAACCCAAGCTGTTGCACAACACGGGAAACCTATGTTTGTCTCAAAAACTTTCTGCAGTTCTTCCTTCCCTCTCAGTCAAAAGTGATACATTTCACCAAGCAGAAGAAATAGGTTAGATGAGATAGAGTACATGTAGACGTACAAAGTATTTTCCATAATGCTTTGGTGTGGTGCTTTGAAGACCATACAGCATGAAAAAGTCGTAAAAGGACCGAAATGCCTTTGAAGGGATTATTCTGTGGGCCATTAATGCTTGTGGAGGTTGTTGGATTTCATTACTGCAAATATTAATTTTTCAAACTCCAAAGATTAGTGACTCATAGCAACAGCAAATTGATAACAAAAGTTATCTTCGTTCCTATTTTAAATCTTTTTATCCACAAATTCTGTTGCATCCATATAACAGACTTTATCTACCTGTTTTAGATATTGGAGGTTTAATTTTTTCTGTGCTGCTCTTTGGAAAATAAGACTTGTCAAAATAGTGCATAAATAAATTAATAACTTAATAAGCAACAAACCTAAAATACAGTTGAGTGAAACAGCAGCACACAAATTATTTTTCAGTGCAAACTAACAAATACAATAAAGGACAGCTACAGTTAAAATGATTGTTTGCACAATAACATTGAAATTATAGGTTGTTCTTGCTTAATGACCATTCATTCAGTGACCATTCAAAGTTATGATGGTGCTGAAAAAAGAGATTTATGACCATTCCTCAAAGTTCCACCCATCATAGCACCCCCGTGGTCATGTGATTGCGAACTGGGAGCTTGGCAACTCACTCGCACTTATGACAGTTGCAGCATCCCTCGGTCATGTGATTGCCATTTGCAGCCTTCCCTGCTGGCTTCCCACAAGCAAAGTCAATGGGGAAACTGGCAGGGAAGTTGCAAGTTGCTTTGGTAAGTCACTCGCCCCCTCCCCTGCCCAGCAGCAACCGTACCCTGCCACACTCACGCCATGCCTCTTGGGCAGCTTATGCACCCTCCTCCACTCAGCAGCAGATACCTCCAGCCCCACCGTACTGATGTGCCACACCTTACCTACCTGCCAGCCTGATTGTGAGCCACCTGGGACTTGCTTAACAGCCCACAATCCTTGCTTATTGACAGCAATGGGGAGTGCCAACATTGCCATTGCTAAGCAATGTGGTCATGTGACATCGTGCTTTACAACGCTTTGCTTAGCGATGGAAATTCCGGCCCCAATTACTGTTGTTAACCAATGGTACCTATACTTTTCAGTTAAAAGCAGATTTTTAAAGCCTGTTTAAAAACAATAGGAATGGGGACCAAGTACCTTCCATTAGAAAACCCTTTTGTAAAAATAGGGCCATATTGAGAAGACTGTGTCTTTTGTGCCTATCAATCTGATGGTTTTATCTGCAAGTCCTTGGATAGGACATTTGTGCACAATCTTGTATCTAGGGATTTAAAAATTATCCTTGCTCATTTCTTTATGATGTGCCTTACTGATTTCTTATTTATTTCTATTATTCTAGAGACATTTTTGAAATATGGTCTGGAAAATTTCCTCAACTCCATATTCAATCAGAATGTCGCTGTCCTGGAAGTCACCCAAGGGTACATCCTTTGGTTCAGAGGTACTGCATTCCTAATGGTGCAGATGACACAACTAATGACAGAGTGCTCAGACTAAGCCCTGAAGCTCACCCTTTAAGCTATATCAATGATAATGATATTGGAACTTCATGGATTTCATCTATATTTAGCACCACTGAACATCTACGTCATGGAGTAACCATCACCATTGACTTAGAAAATGGAGAGTACCAGGTAATTTTAAAGCTCTCTTTCTTATCTCCTCTTGATGACTGATTTCCAGAAATGGAAACTGATTTGCTTATCTTGTTTTCATTGATCAACAAAAAATTCAAGGATATTTCAAATAAAATAAGAATCCATTATAAAATATCTTTGAGCTTAATTATTTTGATATCTGCTAGTTTATTTTGAGGGGAGCTAAATAAACACAGGACAGCTAGTTTGGTGTAACGCGTAAAGGCACTGGGCTAGAAATAAAACACCATGAGTTTTAGTCCTGCTTTAAGAATGAAGACAGCTGGTGACTTCATGCCAGCCTAGGAAGAAGGCAACGACAAGCCACTTTTGAAAAATGTTACCAAGAAAATTGCATGAACTTGTCTGTGTAGTCACCAGGAGTCAAGGTACACAGACACACAAACAAAAAAAGCAAACACGTGCCTTTTTCATGTCTTTCTGTCTCCCATTCTTTAAATGTAAGATTTCAGTCATTCAAATGGATTTTAGATACTCTAAAGATTTTTTCACAACAGTTAGCTCTTTGAAGAATTCCTGCTTTTTTCAGGAATTCCTATCTCAGAATTCTGGGAATTTCTTGCATGCACACTTGGATCACGTGGGATGCAGCCCTGATGCTCCACATATGTGTTGCATAGCAGATTAGTGCTGATAAACAATCAATTATTCATGGACACCTGTCTGCAGGTTCACTGAAGGGGTATGATAAGTTTTTGAAGAATTCTGGGTTTCTCCAGACACAGTTTAGAAATCTTGTAGTGATGGATAAGATACAAAAAGGTACATGTGGACCCATTGCAATTTACTTCTGAAAGTGAAAAAGCAGGGCTTTTTGCTTTGACAAAGATTTTCACGTCACCTCAAAGCCTCAGCTGGCAGTTCCAAAGCCCGGAAGAAGCTTCTGTGCTGGAGGAGGCAGGTATAACATGCAAAAGAAACCAGCACATCCCTCTTGCTCTTAGAAGAGAAGGGGCTGCTTTGCTTCACAAACAGTTTTGACAAACCACTTTGTCAAAAATAATGTACATTTTAGAATCTGGAATGTTTAGCTTCTGTTATGGGAGCCCATTAGGGATCCACTTGTCTTTGTCTTTGGTTTTGGGATTTTTTGTTTATTTGTTTTGTTTTGTTTTGTATAAAAAGGCATATTAGATCATGGCTTGTGAAATATGAAAAAATATTTCCTCTGTTTTAATAAAAAGAGCCCAATTGTTATGCAAGAAGGTAGACTGAGCATAGAGGAATAGCATAATGTGTGATAAGCGCTCAAGAATATAAAGCACTAGAGTTCAGCTATGATAATTGAACATATGAGTAGAATTGGGATGGAGAAAGACAGCTGAGGAACCTCCTGCTTTGGTTCTACCTGCACTTGGATCCTTTGTTGGTAGCTAACTTCAGTGAAAGTTTTTCTATGGTAGCCTATGAAACTTGCTTCTTCTGTTACAACTGATGTCATCTCTTCTGTTCTCTCTATACTACCTGGAACTACTTCTCGTTACAAAACATCTCCATAAAATTGTTCAAGGAACACATAATAGGACATTATTATGTTCGGCACATATGATAACAAAGAAAACCTCCATTTGTGATGGTTCTTTATTTCCACTTCCTATGACTCCATAAGCATGATGTTTTCTATCAACTACGGATGGTCAAAGATCTGATTTTCCCATTAAAATCACAGACTGTAGCAGTTTGGTAAATAAGCATAGCCTTTAAAATTATATAAGTTCCTCTACTGGTGCTATTGTCCAGTATCAGTTACCTGAATCCAGACTACCTGGATGAGTTGCATGCTATGGAAATGTATTTTTTTCAGGATAGTAAAAGACATGTTCCATTAATTAGTGCTGCAGCATCTTTATTTTACAAAATTGCAGGACTGATGAGGTCATCCAAACTTATATGTTTGCAAGGATTCATTAAAAATACATTCTTTTCTAGGATTATCCTAGTTCCTAAACAAGAGATATATACATCCAGTTAGAAAGTCCAAGGAATTAAGAATAGTTTTATATATACATTTTATATATAAAATTTAATAATAAAGGAATTTTATTTTCACTGTCACATATGTGGAAAAAAAATTCAGGATATTTTCTTGGTTTACCTGACTCATTTGTTGAAATGCTTTCTACACTGTCAGAATGGCTTACTAAAAAAAGGTTTGTTTAGAGATCTGTTTTTTGGATTTCTTCTCTTTTCTTTTCTTTTCTTTTCTTTTCTTTCTTTCTTTCTTTCTTTCTTTCTTTCTTTCTTTCTTTCTTTCTTTTTTGCTGTAAATGGAATAAGGATTTTAAAAAATCTGGGAATATATATTACATTTTTTATAATTTTTCATTGTTATATATTTTTTTAAAAAATAGCCACTTTTTGAATTAAGACTTGAATCTTTTTAATGAAACATTGAACAATTACTGTGTACAATGTAATTAAAAGCTAGTATAATTAAATACACTATAGCCAATGGAACAAATTGATTACATCTAACTAAATACTGGTAGGATTACAGTTTAGTGTTAGAATTGTGCATGTTTTTAAATCCCACATTTAATCCCTGGCATCTTCATGGAAGACTATAAAGAGCTGCTGGATCCCTCCAAGTCCTTTGGCCTACCACTCCCATTGCCACGGCCATTGGCCTTGTGGGCATGCACTAATGCAATTTGTAGGCCGAAACTTCTGGGGAAAACCTCTGGTCCAGGGGAGCAGGTCCAGAACCAGTGAGTTAAAATTAGAAGGAAGTAGCTTCAGGGTAGACATCAGTAAGAATTTCCTGACTATACAAGCTGTCAGCCAGTGGAACAGGCTGCCATGTGAAGTGTTGACCTCTCCTTCACTGGAGGACTTACAACAACACAGAATTAATGGTCATGTCAGACATGCTGTTAGGGGATCCTGCACTGAGTAGAGGGTTGGACTTTATGACCTTAAAGAGCTCTTCCAACTTTCTTATTCCACAAAAGTCTTCCAAATTACCTCATATTTTGCTGTTGATTTGTAGGTGTTTTATGTTATAATCCAGTTCTTCAGCCCTCTACCTGAAGCAATCCGAATACAGAGAAAAAGGCAACCTGCCATTGGTTGGGAAGACTGGCAGTACTTTGCCAGTGACTGTACTGTGTTTGGAATGGAGAACAATGGATCACTACAATACCCGGACTCTGTAAACTGCCTCCAGCTTCCTAGGTATGAACAGGCTTATACTGAATCGATTTACTGAAATCCTGTATTTGCACAGGCAATATGGTGCCTTGGGCACAAATAAACCTGCAGACACTTTTCTTATTCTCACAAGGCTCCTTGCCCCCACATGGCTTTCTTTTTTTTCATTTAATAACAAGTTTCATTTACATTTTAAAAAATGAAATGAGATGCTGATATGCTGCAAGACAAATAATAAACCTTAGTATCCTTTTCCCACCTGCCTTGGCCACACGGTATTCTTAGAAAATAAAAATGATAAGATGCTACAACCAAACTTGGAAGTCTGTTCAGCTACCAAGAAATTAAAAAAAAAAAAGGGTAAAATGGGGAAATAGAGCTCATCTGGGGGACTGAGTTTTATTTTTATTATAATAATAATAATAATAATAATAATAATAATAATAATAATAATTATTATTATTATTATTATTATTATTATTATTCTTGGAAGGGGGAGGAACCTCAGCACTTTTGGTAATTAAGTATTTGATTACTGGCTAGCCCTGCTGTGGCAGCCATGTTGTCAATAGTGAAATCCCCCACCTTGTTTTGTAAAAGTGTTGACTACATGCTTCTGAACTTCATAATATGCCCAGTAGCCTTAAATGATTGCCTATGCTGGACTAGAATATTTTGAATCTCATATCAGCAGCAGCACTCAATTATGTCTTCATTCAGTCTGATTATTTGGGAATTAAGTGCTGAAGTGTCTGAGGGCCATAGTCATAAATTACTTTCAAGAATGTCTCCAAACTTTTTGAGAAGGAAGTTTGTATTGCCTAATCTGGGCAAAAGGCTGCAGCTGTTGACCAGAGAAAATGAAAGTTACAATTTGACCTTAGCCATAAAATTCCACCTTGATTCTTAGGCCATGGGGCACAGGCATGCAACTATATTTTGGTAGCAAACCATTTGAAAACAGGGTTAAGAACAAAAATGACAAATACAACATTTCCAAATGATATGAACTTAAGAGTTGTTGAAGAACTTGGAATAAAGTTGAAATGCAGAGCTTTTCTGACATTGATACATTTGCCATTGATCCATTTACCTTTTACATTTTAAATTGCAATGTGTTCTTCTTCCCAAGTTCCAAACATGCACATGAACACACATACATATCATAGCTATTCCCCCCGCCCCACCCAGACTGGAGAGACTGCTTAAACAAGTGAGGGGTGGGGGAAGAAAAAAGGAAAAAACCCACAAGCAATCTCTTTAGGCAGTCTCTCCTGTGCCTGGTCCATTTATTTCTTCCTTCCCTCCTCACAGAGCAGGGAGATTAGAAAGGAAGGGATTACAAGAGAGTAAGCAGGCACACAATGGAGAATACACTGGATGTTCCCATAGCATGCTTGGGACTGCTGGCACCAGGGCATTGCTTTTGATGCATATTCCCCACTGTGTTCCTGCTTACTCTCTTGTAATCCCTTTCTCTCCAATCTTTCCACTCTGCAAGATGGGGGGAGAAAAACAATGGGTCAGGCACAGGAAAATGCATAACGACTGTAGTGGCGATCCCATGACGGAGAGACGCTGCAAACAGTTGCTGCATGAGGCAGTTGGTAAGCAAGATCTACCTGTATTAATATATGGGTGTTGTTTTTACCTGACTGTACCCATTTATTTCCTAACCCCACTCTCTGAATGTGGTCTTCAGCATTTTACCCAAGGCAGTAGTTTCCTGCCCCAGCTGAAATGGATTGTTAAGGGAGTCTGATCACCACCCTTAAGTCTCACCATGTTCCTGAAATATGCCCCTGGGAAAAAAAGTAAATGCCTCCAAAACACTTAGGAGATGAATGAACATATAAGACATTTAATAGTGTCTATTTAAAAGTATTATATAAATTATTATAAAGGCTGAATGGTATTTGCTGGATTCCAGCAGATAAATGCATATATTTTACTAAGTACACTGAAAACTTGATTGTCAGAAGCCTTTAAAAGTGTACAGTTTTAAAGATCAGGGATCTTTACAAGATGGGGCAAAGGAAACCTATTGCCTTTGTATTTACTGTGTTGCAAAAAAAAAAGGGGGGGGAGAGAGTGATTTGCACAAAAACTGCATAGTGAATGCTTCCCTTCCTTTAGCTTGGTAAATGCATCTCTTCGCTTTTGAAAATTGTGAATGATTAACATACCCCAAAGAAACAACAAAATCTCAGCTGCTGCCTACTGCCCCAGAGTTTTTACAAGAGCATTGCTTTGCATAAGTAAATAATAAAGCTTTCCTTTCTTGCTTTTTTTCCTGAAAGTCTGCCTTTAGCCATAACTCTCTAATTGCACCAATCCTTAGGACACTTCAGAAAATACTCAGCATTAGGAGTGTGTAACACTTGTCTGAAAACCCATCAGGGACCATTCCACCTGATGTTTGTTTACCTCTCCCTCCTATCCCCCCTTCTTTTCAATCTTGGCAGATAGGCTATTACTGTGTCAGCATTTTCTCTGGACTTCCACACTTCTGCATTACAAGGGAAGAGCAAGAGGTTGTTGAAGGTGCATTCATATTCAGCAAAACATACTTGGCTTTCCTATTCTTCAAGGGGAGTGGAGAGAAGCAAAGAATTACCAGGATTAATTAGCTCAGCAAAGGATAATTTTTGGTAAATAGTCAAAAGTGTATTAAAAGCAACAACAACAGCCCAGCATAAAAAAAATAGTGCATCTTCAAAAAAAGTTCAAGTGCTAATGTGTGAAATGCTGCTGTAAATGTTTTATAATGGAACATTGTTTTCCCTTCAATTACATGACATAAACAATAAGTACAATAACAAGGTTACCTAAGGGACCGCCTCTCCCCTATGTCTTCAACCCGTCCCACCCGATCACACAGAGAGGGCATGCTTTGGACCCCCTCAGTAAAAGAACTCCATCTAGCGGGGTCCAGAAGGCGGGCCTTCTCTGCGGTAGCCCCTGCTCTTTGGAACATCCTGCCCCCGGAGGTGTGATTGGCCCCCTCACTCCTGGCCTTCCAAAGGACCTTGAAGACCTGGTTCTGCCACTTGGCCTGGGGTGGGGTGAGAATTCCTCAAGCAGGGGGATGGCTAGCCCCGTAGTGGCCAGCTCTCCACAGCCTGATTTTCCAACTTCTTGGATCTTCCTTTTTTTTTAGTATTGTTTAAATTTTGGATGTTTTACATATATTTATAGTTTTAATGTCTTTTGTAAGTCGCCCAGAGTCCCCTATTGTGGGGGAGATGGGCGGGGGAGAAATCCACTAAATAAATAAATAATAGGGAGTGATGCAGGTATACAGTGTTGTGTAGGGAAGTTACCCCAAATTGAAAAAACAGCCACAAAAGGCTTACGTACATTTGATGTAGCAAAGGAAGAATTAGCTGGTAGGAAACAAGCTACCGCTGTGATTTTAAAGATAAAATTAACAGAACATCTTACTTGTTCTCCTAGATTTAAATACGTGCTGAGCAGGAAGAAATTTTGTAAAAAATATTGCTTTGCACACATGCCATCTAAAGCTATTTGGCTTTTTTAAAACTATGCTGTGTTGACCTGCAAGCAAATTATAGTAGAGGACTATTCATTGAAGAATAAGAACACACTTAAGTTTCCATCCATTTTAATATCTTCTAAGAAGAAAAGTAATTCTTTCAGATGGATATGGAAAAACTTCATATTTCATTGTAATAGATGGCAAACCACTTCCATATGGGACACACCCAGGAGGTCACCAAGAGCAAAGCTTGATTTTAGGGATTTACATCCTAATTGTGAATTAAATCACAAGAAAGGAAACTAAATTATTTATGAATACCCTCCCCCCAAGTCCAGATAGAATTATTTTAGTACAAGTAAAATAATTTTAATATATATGGAAATCAGTCAGTTTTATGTTTATTTATAATTTGCTCAGGCATAAGTTTTATCTTATATCTGGTTTTGACTAGGCAATTCTAGGTCTGCTCATATGTCTTCACTTCTTCTTGGAGTAAGTGGCAATCTCAGGAAGCAAAACACCTATATGTCTGACAGTAGGCCTTATGGGTGATTTTGCAAGATCAGAAAAATATATTTGCAGACTTTTTTGAAAATTGAAATGGGATGGCAGAATTTATTTTGCATAGGAATGGTACCCTTTTCAGAAAAGGACTAAATGTATACTAGTTTGGGTTAAACATAGCAATACTTTTCAGTTTTGCAGGAAGATACTATTGCAGATGCATACAAATATATTACCTATTGAGTAGAATATAACAATAATTCCTACAGCAATCTTTGCTGTTTTCTTTAAGATGAATTTGTACCATTTGTGGATCAATACATAGTGAACATGTTCAAATATGGATACATTACATATGCACGCTCATGTGCAGCCAAACGAAACATAGTATCCCACTTAGATTTTCATGGGCCCAGTAAACATTATACTACAAAAGTTCATGCAGGTGTATCATGTCACGTTTCTAAAAATAACTGTGTAGTTCTATAAAGCAGCTGGCTGCACGTGCAGAAATTTGCTTCTCCATTAGTAACTAAACCTTTAATGGCTTATCAATGGGATGCTCTCTTCTTCGATGCTTTTGTAGCATCCTCTTCCATCCATACTGTATCTCTGCCATATTCCTGGATCCTATTTACAGGAGGGAGGAGTTAGAGACAGAGGTAATTGATCAGTTCAGTGAGGCCAGAGGAAAAGGATGTGCTGTTATTTCCCATAGACGTGGATTAGAGTTGTTGATTTTACTGTCAAAAATAGAAGACAGGGAAAAGATTACTGTTTTTCCCTTAAGTATTTGGAGGGCTCCTAAAATGAAGTAGATCCACTTAGTGGATTAATTTAGTGGATTAACTCAGTGCCAATTGCATTTTCTTTATGGATCACAAAATCATAGCTTCATGATATGCTTTGGATGGGGTTTCATCAGTATGTAAGTCACTTAGTTCTCCTGACCCCAATGGAGGGAGTATTGGAATGCATATGGACAAATCAGTTGAAAGTTAATAAAAAGAAGAGGTCAGTTTGTTTTATTTTGGGGGTAGCAAAATCAACTGCTCAGGATGAAGATTTAATAGAATTATTATATGAGGTTGCATTTCTGGTGAAGGATCATATATATAGTTTGGGAATTCTGGACTTACTCTTTATTGAAGAAACCCAGGAGCAGTAGTGGCCGACAGTATTTTTTCACAATCTAAACTGGTAAACCAGTTATGATTCTATCTGCAGTAATTAGAAGTTGGCCCAGTTAGGTGAGCACAAGTGACATCCAGTGAAAATGACAATAATACACTCTATGGGGCTGCTGTTAATGATTATTCAGAAATTTCAGTTGGTGCAGAATGCAACCATCTGGATGTTGCTGGGAGGAAAACAGTTGGATTATGTGATACCTGTGTTGTGCCAGCTGCACCATGTTTCCAAGCTATATTTAAAATACTGCTTAACCTTTAATTCTTTAACCAATGTGAGGGAAAGTTATTTGAAAGATCATCTCTGCTTGTAACATCATAACAATCAGTTCTTTAAGGTCAGCAACAGAGATTTTCTCTGAAGCTGGCCAGACTGGAGGACACAAAGGAATAGATCTTCCTGCTTCTTACCTCTGGAACATGCTAGGAAAAAGAAGTTTCAAGGCCCTAAAGCAGTGTTGTCCAAACTTGGCCACTTTAAGATGCGTGGACTTCAACTCCCAGAATTCCCCAGCCAGCATGCTGGCTGGGGAATTCTGGGAGTTGAAGTCCACGCATCTTAAAGTGGCCAAGTTTGGACAACACTGCCCTAAAGACTCAGATTGCCATGGGTTTTGCTTAGATCATGTTTCTGTAGGACAGACGGTTTCCTTTTTTAAAACAGTATTGAAAAAGCCAGCTGTTTTTATTTTCACTGGTTTTGACTATTTATTGTTTGTTGCTGTATCCTCAATTCTGCCTTGGGAGGGTTTGTAACCTGAAACAAGGATTAAAATAATTTTAAATAAATATGATGCATCCATTCTAATGCTTACAATTTTTTCAGGTTCCATTTTTTCCCCCTGGTAAAAAAGTTATATTTAAACAACTATGCAATTGTTCAAAGCTCAGAAACATTTTGGACATTCATTTTTTTTTTTCCCTGTGTTTCAATAGCCATACCCCATATTTCCATGGAAACATTACTTTCAGTGTTCTTACTCCAGAACCAAATCGTAGACCAGGATATAATGATTTCTACAATACACCATCACTTCAAGAATTTGTCAAAGTCTCAAAAGTTAAGATTCATCTATTTGGCCAGTATCATACTACCATGCCCTGGGTTAATTCTGGACATAGATACTATGGAATTGATGAAATTACAATCAGTGGGAGGTAAGTTGTGCAGCGTTCTTATTAAAAATTACGTTTTGGGATACAAGGTCACTATGGCATTATATACATGCAAATGAGAATGTAGTATTAGGGCTGTGCAGTGTTTTGGACACACACACAAAAAATGCTTTGGAACAAGCGGGGATATGAATGTAGCCCCCATCTGCCCTGAAAGCAGCCACATCTTTTCCCGAGAGCGGGTACATGCCATCCTCAATTGCCACACAATCCCAGGAAAAGACATGTTTGTACAAGGAACTGCAAACAGCTCTCAAGCGTCTTTTTGCCTTCAAATTTGAGGCACTGTGCAGCCTTATATAGTATGCTGCTCCAGCGCTGGTTTCACATCTAAAATGGCTTGTCTCATGTCAATCTTTAACATCATTTCATTTGTCAATAATGTTTCAATTCTGGATTTGATAATTCATATGGAGAGGTATGATGGAAGCTGACTGAAAGTATGATGGAAGCTTTGATCTACCATATTTCCAATTTTTATTATGGTCTCTCATCTGCGGCAGTTGTAATGGCTTAGTAATGAACTAAACTCTTTGTCTTGGCTAGTTTTTCTTCTTAAAAATGAGGCTTCTGTCAGCAAAAATGTTATATTATCTATGACTGACAGCTTTATTGTATATGTTAAGTCACAAGTCTTGTTGAAGGCATAATTACACCCTGTAAATAAAATGCAAATTAAGTAATGGCTGAGTCTCCAGTGAAAGATGTGCTATTTTTTTTTATCACTTTGGAATTTATGTTTTAGAGGAAAATATAATAAGCAGGACTTTCTTAGGAAGCAAAATGTATCTGTTGTTATTTGAATACAGTAATATTTTATTTTATTTTATTGTGGTTTTACTGTAATATTTCTTTTAATTATTTTAACTATTAGAATTTTGGAGAAGCTAGGATGCTATCTTTCAAGTAAGTGAGTTAAATAAATGTCGTTTTTGTTCTCACTTCTATAAATGAAATAGTGTGTGTAGGTACATGTTTTAAATGGCATTTTGGGGATACTGAGCAGCAGAAGAATCATATTCTTGTTTCAACAAGTGATCTACATAATGAGTTGTTCTTAAGCCCCACTGAAATCAAATGGAAAGATGCAGCTAAATATAATTAATTATATTTTTATAATTATATATTTATAATTAATTTCTTTGGAACTTAAGCATGACCAAATTTATTAGGACCGTACCTATAGAAACAAAAACAGTAGAAGACAGGCCTGTGTATAGTTAGCAAGTATACAGTAATCATTTACCTTTCCAGTAGCTTTTCCCATTCACTCAAATGGATGGTGTTTACCACTATGTATGTCAAGGTAGCAATGCAGATGGAGACATCTCAGTAGTAACCTCACTGGAGTTTGTTCCACATTAGCAAGACTTGAATTATCTATTTATCTTGAAACCCACATAGTTTAATCTATTTTAAGGATTTTTCATTATATAATGAAGGCCTATCTTTATCCTTAACTGTCAGTTTTTTTCCTATTACAATTTGTTGTTTAATATATATCTGTGTATGGTATTTTAGAGTATATAGTATCTTGTGAAGACTGCCTTAAATTTATAAGTAAATACATTATATTTCCATTTGTGTTATTAGTAGAGTTATATCCATATATATAATTATTATCTGTACGCTTTATTTGGAATTTGGCATCTTTGGGAAATGCAGAGCTGCTAGTATTAGTATTAGTAGCAGTAGTAGTAGTAGTAGTAGTAGTATTACTTCTAGTCCATGTTCCTTGAACTTGTAGCTTGAAAAGAGAAAGTTTTATCAAAAACAGTAAAAATAAATTGAAGCACATACTGAGTGTGTTTAAGAACTTGTGGAATTACAGATGGAAGGGTTAATGTTGAAAACACAGGTGTTAACTCTAATAATTAGGGTCTTGCATCTACAGAATACATAATGAAAGCATAATGTGCATTTGATCACTTAATAGTTGGTCTGCAAGATGTCCTGTCAATTTAGTCCTTTTGAAAGCAGCACATATTTGACATTTATAAATGCTGAATCAAGTTCCTATACTTAATCGGGCCTTTTCTAAGATGGTTATCTTTAACAGAAGCAGACAGTTACATTCATGACAATGTAAAAAAAATAACTGGAAGGTGCCCTTTCAAATTATATATCAGCCTTATCCAACATGCTGCTTTCCAGGTACATTGGAACTGCGAGTTCTGGAATTCCTAGCCAGCTTTGCTTTGTTCTCAAAAACGTTATTGTTTTACAGATGTAATTGCTTTGGCCACGCTGATCGTTGTGACACGAGTCATGTTCCATACAAATGTCTCTGCTCCAAGGAAAGCTACACTGAAGGCAATAATGTAAGTTCCATTTAAATATGTGTTTCACCTCAAATCCTAATTTTCAAAATCTTGTGAGGTAGAGAATTAATGGTGCTTACTGGATTTTAATTCCCTTTAGTTTCTTGAAATATCTGGCAACTTCAAGTAATTCCATTAAACCACAGAGTTCCACAACCAGCAGGAAGCTTTCCAGATGCTGATCACAAAGTGGGGATGATAGAAAGTATCATCTCTGGCATTGGTGCTAATGTGGTTCAGAGGAGGGAGCAGCTTTTTTTAAAAACAAGGAAATATTTTTAAGAACATTTTCATGTTTTTGAAATGGAAACCTGCATTCCAGTAATTAAAATCTTTGATTTGTATCTTTTTTTTTTTTTTTTTTTTGCATTTGGTGAAAAATACATTGCAGGGGAGATGAAAATGAATTATTGGTGCTCAGTTAATTACTGCGACTCAAAAAAGCTTGTGGACAGAAATTAACACATTCTCTGGTATTTAACATATATATTTGTCTGAATATACAACTTCAGACATGAAACCTCCCCACAGATCTTTTCCCATTCAGCACTGAGAGTAGGAATTTAAGATGTTTTAGATAGTAAAGGCACAATTGCTTAGCCAAATATTACTGTAATTGAAGAGAAAAGAAGCATTTATTCAAGAGGTATTCAAAACCATTAACCAAAAGCAAATGTTTATATCATGGAAAGGGTAGGGGGTATTTGAAGGGTGAGAAATGTATGAAGATTAATGTTAACTGGATGTGAGTGACAAACATTAGTGTTTGGTCTCTATAAGGATCTAGGTGTCTATTAGGATCTCTATTAGGGATAGCAACAATTACACAGGTAGTAATTTGAAGTTACCATACACTTATCTCTTTTGTGCAGTAGTCAATTCCAGCACAAACTGCCCATGGATGTCCACAGTTCATCACACTGCTTTCTCTCTCTTTTTTTTAATATAAATGTTATTCAAAGTTCTAAAAAGATAAAAACTAACAAAAACTAATACAAAGGAAAGAAAGGAAAAAAGCAGATTGAAAGAAAAGGACAAAGGTGCAAAAAGAAAAGATAAAAAAGAAATAGAACGAAGAAGCTCCCACATTCCTCGGCAGCAAATATAAGTATGATTACAAAATTATCTCTTTTTCTATGGTTAAAAAAAAAAACAGCTCACTTTTTTCTATTACCTAATATTTTCTGATCATCAAAACCACAAAGCAAAAGTTCATTTTTGTTCTGTTTCATGCAAAACAATAAGTGTAGATGTTGTCTTTAGCATCAACTGCTTTCTGTATGAGAAAAGCAGAACCCTGCTAGGGAGAGCAGCTAAGGATGTGTCTTATTGTTCTCCTGCTCTAAAGAGGGCGTGTGCTAAGATTTGTATAGATTAGTGCAGGAGAAGTTAAGGACAAGTATTCCCTCAAAGCAAGACAGTCATTCAAACTTTCATCCATTCTACCTTCTTGCCATGTGGGGTTCTTGCCCCTGCAGTGCTTGAGTGAACAAGATTTTCTGTGGGAGGGACAGGTCACAAGACTACTCCTGCCTTGGGATTATTATCCCACAAAGCCAGAGTGGGCAAGCCACCACTGAAATCTTAGTAGCATTGCAGTGGAAACTCTATCAAGATCATCTTGTCTACCCCAGTTTATTATGGTCAATCTGTGCTGGAATCTTAATATCAGGAGCTCATGGGCATCTCCAGCTCATACATTTCAAAGGGGGTGTGGTTCCCCTCCCTTGTTCACAACCCTTGTTTATGCAACACCCAATACTCGCTCATGTATCACGTGCAGTACTTACAGCAGCAAGACACAGTTCCTAATAATACAGTGGAACCTCAGTTCACGAACGCATCTGTTCACGAACAATTCGGGTCACGACCAGCTCAGGCCGCAAAAATTTACCTCCGGTCGCAAACGCCGGATCGGGTGACGAACAGGATCCGTGGCCATTTTCCCTCCCGTGTCACATGGTCGCGACTTCCTGTAGGGAGGGGACTCTCCCTCCAAGCAGGAAGCGTGGCCATTTTCCCTCCCATGTCACGTGGTCGCGATTTCCTGTAGGGAGGGGATTCTCCCTCCAAGCAGGAAGCACGGCCATTTTCCCTCCTGAGCAAGGTTAGCTTTCTCTCTCTTCATACTGTACTTTGTGTCATATTTTTGCGGTTTTTTTAAAAAAAAACATGGTTCAGAATGGATTAACCGTATTTACATTGAACCTTATGGGGAAATTTGACTCGGGTCGTGACCAGAAATCGGTTGGCGACCAAATTTGGGGTCGGAACGGATTAACTGTATTTACATTGAGCCTTATGGGAAAATTTGATTCCAGTCGTGACCATTTCGGGTCGCGACCAGAGTCGCGGAACGAATTAAATTCGTGAACCGAGGTTCCACTGTAATTACTTTTCATTTATTTGCATCTATAAGTTTATATATAGGAATAATTTATATAGGAACAATCACCTAAATAATCACTGCCCAATTGTTCTTAATTCAGAATGGTCAATGTAGCAAGTATTATCCCAGATAAAGTATAAAAAGTGAATATAGTCTTTTTATATAGTATGATTTTTTAAGCTAATTTAATGTGGATATTTATATTTTTTTACTGTTTTTGATGTTTGATTTTAATTGTGAGCTTCCCAGAGTCACCCTCTGGGGGAGATGGGTGGCATACAAATTAAGTAAGTAAGTAAGTAAGTAAATAAAAGCTTGGGGTTAGCCAACTCCCCACCCACCAAGTTGAACGTTGACTAGAAGATACTGGAAGCTAAAGGACATTTTGGAAGAAGGCTGACAACTGGGAGGTAAAGCACCTGTAAGAATTCTCCTTTCTTACAGGCTGGCAGCTTTTTCCAGCATCCTCATGAAGTCCAGGCTTTTTCAAAAGAGTTTGGCTCTGCTCTGTGTTTTTGTTCAGGACTGAACCTCCTAAACAGCCATCCATTTTTAGAGCTGTTAGGATTGTTCAAAGCAGCCCATTTACCATCTGACAGTGATGTTTTGCCACAGCAGGAGCAATTCTTGCCTTACTTTCTTCCTATGATCATTTTACATTCTCCACAACTTATTGTGTGTGTTCATTTTTTATTTAAATAATGTATATGTCTGTCCATATCACATCAGTTACTCTAGGCAGTGAACAGAGGATTAAAACTGAAAGACAGCCCAACACAATTTGTTAAAAAAGAAAGCCACAACTATCAATATAACACATGTCCACATCTAAAATCTTTCCATATTCACAATCAGTAAAGAGAAAACAATCAAACCAATCAACCAACAGGGTTTGTGTAACATCTTGGCCCAAATACCCAAGGGAACATGCCTTGAAAAAGGCCAGTGGGGTTGGGGCTATTTGGATTTCTGGAGAGATGTTGTTCCACAAGGCAGCCACCACTACCAAGAAGGCATGACTCCCATGTCCCACAGGATGGCGGTCTTTAATAAAGGGGACTGGGAGCATGCCCACCCTGCCTGTTCTGGTAGGGTGAACAGAAACAATTGGAGACAGGTGGTCCTGCAAGTATCCTGGCCCTGTGCCATATAGGGCTTCATAGGTAATATCCATACCTTGCATTGTGCCAGAAGCTCAAAGAGAGTGTAAGATATGGATAGAAAGGTGTGGAGCCATATAATGGGTTATGAGGAGAACAGATTGGATGAAATACATCACTTCCTTTGCATTAAAAAAATTGTAAGCCCTGCTGCCTTGTTTCAGGGGAATTAATTATTTCAGTTAGATGCTCTGTTTGTACAAGTCCCAATAGTACTGCTGTGTTTTTTCCTAGGGCACACATGAATATATTAATAGAGACTTTTCATTTTATATCATACTTCCCTCCTTGCTTCTTCCTCTCAGTTTAGGGTTGGCAAGCTACATCTACTCTCCCCCCCTCCTTTTAAAACCCACTCCAAAATAGAATGAAATAAGTTTATGATGCCCTATTAAAATAATAACCAGTAAACAGGGCTTTGTGATTTACATTGCAATCCCTTTGGCATGTGATGGCAAAATTATATCTTGATAATGTTTCATTTCTTGACATCGGAAGATATAAGGACTACTTTTATTTTATATTTTTTAAATTTAACCATTCCTATATCACTTTGAGTGCATCTTTTCAGGCAAATTACTAAATGAATAGCTGAAGGTACAAAGATAAAACTGGAGGATTCCCCTCATCTCAACATACCTCTCCCATTTACAAGTGTATCATTCATTCATTCATTCATTCATTCATTCATTCATTCATTCATGCTTTATGAACTCAGGATTTTGCAAGAAGCAACAAAGCCAAAGGGTTAGCACTTTAAAAGAGTATGAATTCTAAATACAGTGGGTTCTGGTAGAATTGTCAGAAAGGCAGTAAGACAAAATAGAGTTTCAGAGTTAAGAACAAAGAATTTGTTCAAAATATCACACAGCATGGAAATAAGATTTTAAGGGTTATGGCATATGTTATAAATTTTAAAAAATGAAATGATTTTTGTTCCAAAGTTCTGGATAAAGAAGCAGACCAAAGTGAAACAATTCCAAAACTAGATAAAAGGTTGCTGCCACCCAGGGGAAGGGTGAACATTGTGTTATTAACTAGTGATTTAGCTAAGGAAGTGAAGCAGAAGATACATGCTTTTATAACACTTCATTATTAAAAGTGACATGGTTGAATGTGGCTGTCAATAGCAGGGAGTCAAAGATGAAGCCAAGGCTTCATGGCTGAAAGCTAGAAGGTACTGTTGATGAATAGAAAGCATAATCATGAAGATGAATGCAATATGAAAGGAAAAATGAAAAAAGTCACTTTTGTAGCCACAGTAAATCAAAAAGTCAGCCACTACGCTGTATAACTTTCCATTTAAAAAAAACCAAGTAATGTGACAGGTTAAGTGAAGGTGGCCTAGAATGGTAGGGACTCTGAAAAAGTTTGGTATTTGGGGGCCCCTCAATGCCCATTTTTCTGAGGAAGCAGCATGAGAGGCCTGTGAGAGGCCTCTGTGATGGTGGTTTTAGTTACCATAGGGCTGATTGATGGGTCCAGTGATTTCCCTGTTTTTCTGTTCAGCTATTTTATATAGCTATCTTCTGGTGATATGTTCACATGAACTCAATCCTTGAATGCAGCACATAACTATTGGTGAGCAGCCCCTCCTCTCTCTTAAATCATGCTTGGGATGTGACTGGCAAGACAGTCTTATTCATTTACTTATTTATTTATTTACAGAACTTATATTGCCACCTATCTCATACAATGACTTTAGGTGGCTCACAACAATCCATAAAACTTAGTTAAAAACAAAGATACCCTTCCCCACTCCAGGTGCCAGACCAAATGTCCTCACAGCTCATTCCTCCATCTTAGCTTGGGGGAAGAGCCAGGTCTACACAGCCCTCCAGAAGGCTAAAAGGGTAGGGATCCCTCTGATCTCCAATGGGAGGCTGTTCCAAAGGACTGGGGCAACCACCGAGAAGGCATGCCTCCGAAGTTCCAGCAGATGGCAACATTTAATGGAGGAGTCCTAGAGCATACCCACCCTATTTAACCTAGAAGGACAGGCAGATACCCCAGGGAGAGGCCGTCCAACAAGTACACTGTGCCATGTAGGGCTTTAAAGGTGATAACCAGGACTTTGAATTGTACCTGGAAAGCAACTGGAAGCCAGCACAGCTCATGCAGCAGTGGTGTTACTCAGGTAAAGCATGGGGCATCCAAAACTGTGCTTGCCACTGCATTCTGGACCAATTGCAGCAGCATCCGGATGGTCTTCAAGGGCAGCCCCACATAGAGCACATTGCAGTAATCCAAATGGGAGGTGACTAAGGCATGGGTGAGTTCATATGTTCACATGAAGTCAGTCCTTGAGTTCAACACACAATTATTGGTGAGCAGCCATGCCCCTCTCTTAAATCATGCTTGGGAAGCCCATCTTCAAGGATACCATCCTGTTGTCTCTAGACAATCGTCCTATATCTTTGGATGACCAGCTGTTTATTGACAACACAACATAACTTTACAGAGTTGAGGAGCTGCTTAGTTCTCTATGCAAAGGTATTGCCTGCACAGGCGTTGTTTGTGGTAGATAGGGAGAAAGATAACAATTGTTTATATTTGGGAATGGTTCTCAGATTTGGTGGATTGCCAGATTAGTTCAGTAAAGGTAGTTATGACACTATACTTCATAAACATGTATCTGTGGGCCCAAAAGCTGGGAGTCCTTAATATATATTACCTGTTCCATTGCATTACATAATTTGGTTATGTAGAATAGTTTTATTTTCTTTGGTTGACAAAGAATAGTCCTCTGTTAAAATCAGCCTTCAGAGGATGTTTTTCCCCCCCAGCCCAAGGACTGGCCAATCCAGTGGAGTTAAGTAACCATAGGAAGAGAGAGCTGCATGGGCCTTGGAGCCATGCTTCAACAGCAGCTGCAGTTTAAGCAAGTGTTTCTCAACCTTAGCAACTTTGAGATGGGTGGACGACAACTGGCTGGCTGGGGAATTCTGGGAGTTGAAGTCCACCCATCTCAAAGTTGCTGAGGTTGAGAAACACTGGCTTAAGCCAACAGATTATATTTTTTTCCATCTTGAGACATGTTGTAGTCCTATTTAAATCATAACAATTCTTTCTAAATATTTATAGACATGTACACTAGAATATATTCAGATTTGTGAATCTTTTTGTCCTCTTTTTGGTGAGGCATAAGTTGCCACCTTTCCAATGTGTTGGAAGTGCCAAAACGCAATACAGTGATATTTTTGTAGAAAAAGCATATACCTTTTTAAGCTTGGGAAACCTAATTTCATATTCCATTTTTAGACTTTGTCACACATTGTGACCAGCTTTTAGCAACTTGGTCACACTATTCCAGTATAATGGTCACACAATTCCAGTGGATTGGTGAGAGGGCATTTAACAGGATAATTACACCAAAGATTTTGAAAAAGGAGTGAAAAGCTTGCAGGTGTACATGCAGAAAAGATTGAAGGAAGTTATTACAAGTTTTTGGCTTGAAGTGTTTTATATTAGCCTGCAAAAGACTTGATAAAAACTTAAAAATCAGCTTGATCCTTCTAACTAGTAAAAAGTTACTAGAATGATGGTCCATCACAAAAATGAAGTTTTCTAAGTAAGTCCTTTAGAAATGCAAGTTGATGCTGTCTTTTTAATTAGAACAAGTATCATGAAGTGGCACTTTATGGGGGTTAATTATAAATATTTAATATGATCTGGAGTTCACCAAGTACTCTTTGGAGACCTGTGATTCTGTGTGAAAACAA
Organism: Liasis olivaceus; assembly: GCA_030867105.1. NCBI lineage: Eukaryota > Metazoa > Chordata > Lepidosauria > Squamata > Pythonidae > Liasis > Liasis olivaceus. Next base: position 285,590,909 of record CM061349.1, read on the forward strand.
GCTAAATTAATGCCCTATCATTTTCTGTTTGGAGTCATTCTTTTGGTGATTTCCACAGCTATTGCAATTCTAATCATTCTTAATCTACTGTGGCTATACTTAAAAAGCTTAAATAATCCTTCTTTCATAGTAAGAAAAAGAATGCTTTTCTTGCATGCAGTTGTGGTCCCAGTAATAAAAACAAAATACATTATATTCATTGCAAATTGCAGTTACACATTTCAATCCATTTGCTAACCGTTTTCGTAATATGTAGTATACTTTTGAGGTTTTGGAGTTGAATGATTTCTTATCTATGTTCCTGAATGTATGTCTCTGTGTGTGGGTATTTAGCATATATATAAGTCATAAATGTATATAGATTAATATGATCAGTAGAACTAATCCATTAAATAAAATTAAATTGTACAAAATATAAGCATACATAAATAATTGGCACCTGTCCCAAAGGCTCAGCATACCATCTCAACAGTGAGGGAGCAATCCTGACCATGGTGTGTGTGTGTGTGGGGGGGGGGCAAACTGTTCCATTAGACTGGGGCAGACACTGAAAAGGCTTGTTTTTGAATCCCTACCCCCCTGACCTCCCTTAGGAAGAATATTCAACATAACATCTCAGTTTGTGCTCTACTCAGAGAAGATGGTCTTGCAGGTACCAAGCATATGAACTATAAGAGGCTTTATAGGTCTTATCAGCACTTTGAAGAGTAGCTGGAAATGTACTGGCAGCCAATACAGTGCACGCAATGTAGTATTCTCCTGCTGAAATGGCTGTCCCACCAGCAAATAGGTTGCTACAACTGGAGTTTTTGAGTAGTCTTCAAAGGCAGTCCCAAACTGAGCGCATTATAGTAATCCAAACATCAGGTCATAAAGGCATGAGTGACAATCACCAAGGCATCACATTTCAAGAAAAGTTGTAACTGGTACATCCAGTGAAGCTAGGCAAAGGTTCTTGCAGCCATGGCCTCATCTTGCTGTATGCAGAACCGCCAGATAACAGATGTAGTCCTTCCAAGACCAAATTCAGAGTAGCACGCTCAGATTGTTTCTATATCCATGCTACCATTAATGGAACTATTTAATTTCTGTTTCCATATCTGCACTTTCTGATACATCTGTTACATAACCATAGATACTGTGACATGCATAATTTAACTGTTTATTAATAAACTAGCTATTTTTTGTAAAATAGCAAAAACTGCTTAGCCTAACAATTTAATGTGAGCTTTATATTCATGCAAGAATACTGTATTTATGTAAAAGCTTTTAAAGTTAATTTTAAAAGTTATTTTTTCTTTCTGGCGATACAGTATGTAGGTGTATCTTTTCCAAAGGATACTGAATAAAACAAAATGCTTAAACTTGGTTGACAAAACAAAAGTATGCATGAATGAAAATAAATATCCCTAAATGGATTGTCCAACCCAGTTCTGAAATACAGCAAAGGGGAAAAGCAATCTGGGTCATAGCAGCTGAAAATTTTTGAATATTTTTTTTCAAGATTTTTGTGATAGTGATGGGTTTGTCCATGAACTCATCCTTGGCAAACTGATTTAATTTCACAGGCCATAGATCCTAGATTTCTAAAATAATTTGTGGAAAGTATTTATTGAAATAGCAAGGTGCTGTCTCGAATATCGAAAGACCAGATGCCCAGACAATCTGCTAGAGCACAGAATTGTGAAGGAGCCATTGCATTAGCAAAAAATTTGGTTGTTATCCCACAGGAATACAATTTACTTTGCACAGCTGATGAAAATCCATGAGATCTTCATTTCAAATAGCCAATTAAAATTGAAGTTGTCAGAGTTATCTCAAGATGAGCAAGCTAAAATAGTGACAGGAAATTAAAGAGTCTCCTATATAGGCTAGTGAAAAGTACAGTGACCATATAAATATACTAGTATTCTGTATAGCTGACTTCAGTCTGCGTAATGACTAACTGGAACACTTCCTTCCGTATTATTTAAAATGGCTGTCTGGACCCATGGCCCTGGGGGAATTAAATATGAATTTCAAGCCCTGGGTACATAAATTAATTCTAGTAGTTTTGACTTTTAGAATAGTTCACTCTGTCCAAACTCTGTTAAATTTAATCATAGCAATTCGGTAAATCTCATACAATGATCCTTAGTTAATCTGGATTCTTTCAAAACCATATGTGCAAACAAGATGCTGCTTGTTGTTGTTGTTTTTCCCCCCAACTTGCAATAACTGAGGTTACATATATGGAGACTTTTTAAAACAAACAAAATTCCGAACAGTTGTTGGAAGAGAATGCTGAGTTTAGTCTCATGACACTCCCAAGTGTCTACAAACCAACAGAACGGTGAAGTTGTGGTTTATTAGTGAAGTTCTTACTGCCTTATTTGTTCCACACATACCCTATTCAAGCACAGATTGGTAATTCTTGGTTATTCTCTGTGAAGCTTTCAGAATCCTGTGTATTGCTGCATTTAGTTTCAGATACATCTCTATACTTGGACAACCTAATCTTGAGGTCAGGAGGGAGCAAAGGTAAAGCTCCTCTCCAAGAATATTATCAAGGTAATGGATGGGAAAAATAGCATTTCTCCACAGTTATACAACTGAGATTTCTGTTTCCCATTGATGTTTGTCTACTGAAAAAGCCATTTTAATCAAGACTGGGGGAGGGAAACTTTAATCCCCACCTGAACAATCCCATTTCTAGGTTGGTTGTGCTCCTTCTGACTTAATAAACAACTGCTTGGTAGGTATGCCGACCATAGTCTGTCTCTTCTGCAATAAATAACATTTCCTCTTCTTAACTACAGTGGAGACAGCCAGTGTCTGTGAGTGGTTAAGATGTTTGTCTCTCTGTGTGCATGCATTTGCATGTATATCTGTGCAGAGTACACATGCATTCTGTCATGGCAGCAAACTGTTATGGGGCATGAGAAGAATGTGTATACACAATCCTGTATACTGAGTCTCATGATTTGCCATGAAACTCACAGGTTGAGGCTCCAACTGTGTGCATGTGTGAAGGAGAAGAAAGGAAAGGAAACTGTTGTACCACAGAGGCATTATTGTGGTAATAATTACTAGATACTGAGAGCCAGGCAGGGAAGTCATATGCCCTGAACATTTAAAAAAATAATTATACAAACATTGAATATTCAGACAGTAGCAGTGAGACATCTTACAACGCATTCCATCTGTGTTTCAGAATTCTAGGCAAACACAGATACTTTTCAAGTAATTCTATGCTTTAGCATTTAGATGGCTTGGTGGCTGAGATTGTTTCACCCAAATGTAGTTCTGCTATTGAGAACCACAAATAAGAAAAATGCTGATAATTGCAAATAAGATAAAGCTCCTTTCAAGAATACATTTCCATAAACATATTATAGAATATTATGGAAGATGTATGCATAACAGAACTAACCAAATAACTAAAACTTGAAATAGAAGGTCAGGCCACTTGTCCCTGAAGTATTTCAAGACTTTTGTTTCATAATGTTTGTGATATTGTTCTGTGATAAAATAAATAAAGGCCCTTGTTTAAATTTTAAAAATATCTAGTTTTCTTGTTATCTGAAATACTTAAATTAGGACAAAAGTTTTTTACAGGTTTATGGATTCAAAAGTTGTCTAGTCCAAAATGCCATGAAGTAGTAACTGGAAAATGCAGGATTAAGAATACAAAACTCAGTGAATAATTTGTAGAGAACAAATTATTTTAATCATTTTGCATGCATATCTTTCCTCCTGTCACTAAAAATGTATTGATAGGTCAATATGTAACATGGGGCACACAGTATTTGTACCCATATACATGTTCTAAACAATAATTTTTGACTAATTCTCTATTTATTCCAGTGTGATCGCTGTCAGCCACTGTACAATGACAAGCCTTTCCATCCAGGAGATCAAGTTCATGCTTATAACTGCAAGCCTTGTCAGTGTTTTGGCCATGCCATAAGCTGTCACTACAATAGGACAATGGATTATTTTCCTAATGAATACTATAGAGGTAGTGGTGGAGTCTGTGATAATTGTCAGCATAACACCTCAGGTAATTATCACAACCAAATGGAATGCACATACATTTGCACAGGCATATGCACATGTTTCGTAGTTGGCTCTTCCAAAGTGTCGTTAGTTTGAGATGGAGATCTAAAATGTATAATTCTCTAATGTGAATGCTTTCCCCTCCCCCCACCCAAGGAAATTATTTATTGTGTAAATCCATGCATTATAGAAAGAAGTAAAAATTATGCACTAGAAAGATGTAAGTCTGTTGGAAGTGTCATTGTACAAAATAAGATGGAGCCTGTATCCCTAGCTCCTATACATGGTTTAGGTACATGCATTATTCATAATGTATGGGATCACATTGAAAGACCAATGTACCTGTCATATTATACAGTACATGTTATAGGGAAGGGCCACAGAATGAATGTTTTGCACAAATAAAATCCCAGATTGAATTCCAGCACTGAATTGGCTATTTGAAATCTGAAGAATTCTTTCAGTTAGAGCATCATACAGGTAGATGGAAAAAACAATGAACTGTAATTTGACTCATGTCACAATAGAACGGTTGCCAAGGAAATAAGGGACACAGAGCTGCTATGAGAAGTCATCATAATACGATATGCATTGCTTTCTGGCATAATTTGCTTTGAATCAGGTGGAGCCACTTTAAAGAAGGCAATGCCCATTGCAATAAAGGAGAAAGCACAACATGTTATGATATTTGTGATTTTCCCCAAGGATCATCTTTTAATAGGACCTTGCTGCTCTGACGTATCAGTTCTGATGACAAGTCTTCAAAAAATACAGAACCAAACTAAATTATAATGGAATAACTAGATGAGATTAGGCATTAATTTAGGGATGTACTGCAGCTCTGTGTCATATAAAAGTAAGCACTATGGTTTTGCAAACGTTTTCAGGGTCTGAAAACTAAATTTAGTATCTCAGTGTACTATTGCGAAAGATTGCTATCTGTAACTCACATCAACTGCTCCCAACCAATATAAATTCTACCAGAACCCCCCAAAATTGGCAAACAGGCATATTGCAACTTTGCTGTATGCAGATGACATAGTACTCCTATCACAAACACAAATTGGACTTAGACGAGCCATGAGTGCTCTGGCCAGATATTGTTCAGAGGAAGCATTCGAAATTAACTATAGCAAGACTAAGATTTTGACTTTTGTTAAGAGACCTAACTGCACACCTGGAGGATAAATGGCCAGGATATTGAACAAGTCAAATCTTTTAAATACTTGGGCATGGTTTTTCATAGCTCCACTAAACGCAGTGCACACCAAAATTATGTTATACAAAATGCTCAAAAAACAGTGGCTGCAATCCAATCCTTTCACTTTACCAGAGGAGCACAGCATATCCCAGCAGCACTGAAGTTATACTCAGCTAAGGCTCGTACACAATTACTCTTTGGTGCCCAGCTAGGACCTTATTCTTCCTTTACTCCTCTGGAGTCTGCTTTTCCTAAGAATGTTTTTTTGAGCAGTCAAGTCTTTTCTTATAAGCCAGTGAGATACCTAAATTACATAACCATCCCCAAACCTCAGAGGGCATTAACTCTAGCACGCTGTAATGCTCTTCCTACAGCAGTTTTGGAGGGCCGATATAAAAAAGTCTCATACGAGCTGAGATTGTGCCCCTGTGGACAAGGGGCTATTGAAACTACAGTACATGTCCTGCTATACTGTATTTTCTATAAGAATTCACAAACCCATTTAATAACTCCTCATTTGGTAAAATATCCTGGAAATTCTGATCCTTTTTATGTGCGGTTGTTGCTATCTGATCAGAATGATATAGTTTCCTTGAATGTAGCTAAATTTTGTTACACTGTTTGTAAAATCAGGCAGACGTTGACTGCCCATTGATGATCCCACCAATCTGCAAAGATATTATTATGTTTAGTTTTATTTTATTTTAATGTATTTTAATTCACTTTAATGAATTTTTTAATGTACTTTTGTTGTGGTTCTGGTCTGTGACTGTAATAAAGATGATTCTGATTCTGATTCTACAGAACAAACTCACTCTTCTGCTTTTTCAGAATAAGGCAGATTTGTTGGTTTCTAACATGTTCTGGCCTAATATTCTTCATGTGAAAGGATCCTTGAAGTTGCACAAGTGACTCTGATACTGTGAATTATTTTAAAACAGCGTTTCTCAACCTTGGCCACTTGATGTGTGGACTTCAACTCCCCTTGCTGGCTGGGGAATTCTGGAAGTTGAAGTCCTCACATCTTCAAGTGGCCAAGGTTGAGAAACATTGTTTTAAATGTATAAGTCCAATAGAGTCCTGTCATTTCATACAATTTGATTCTGATTTTGTTTCATACTGAACATTTATAAAACACAAACATATACTTGCTGAAATTATCATTTTGCATGCTGTCTCATGATAATTTTTGGAGCTTTCAGTACTCCTGGCTTTTGTTCTTAGGAGCAGACTGGAAAGTTTGAAGTTTAAGAACAACTTCCTATTTTAAAGAATAGGTATCGTACAGCTTAGCTTCATAGGAGTGTCATGTTATGTAACAGATGGAAGTTTAATGGAGTAAAACACAGTTTGTAACAGGTTCATTGTTTCATATGCTCTGGATCACTAAATTGGCAGGTAGAGATGAAAGGTGCATTAAAATGGACGTCCTGAAAATTATATAATTCTCTCAAGGGAATAGTCTTTAATTTTGAATTATACAGCTAATTTTCATGAATTGGAAGCTACATTGCATAACCTTTTCTTTTTGCAGGAAGAAACTGTGAGTTGTGTAATGATTCCTTCTATCAGCATGTAGATGCAGATCTCTCAGCTTTGGATGTTTGTAAACCCTGTGAGTGTTACACAGCAGGCACCAAAAATGGTAGCCGCCTTTGCAGTAAAGTAAGTGGCTTTGTCCTCACGTTGCCTTTAAATTGGCTGCTGTTGGCACTAATTCCCATTATCAAGATTGGAAAAAAAATGGAGGGGGATTCACCAAGTTCTTGGAAATTTTTTTACTACTTTGTACTTCAATATTTTTGATTTGCCAAATTCTCAAAGGTGAACATGGGATAATAGTATTCAAGAATTCATGAAATATGTTAGAGATACAAAGATAATAACTATAACTTTCATTGCATCCTGTAGAGAAATATGGAGATTTTTTTGTAGAAGGAATGTAAGGGCAGTAATATAAACGCCAGCTTAGCCGTAAGAGAGAGAGGAGGGACTGAGAAAGAAGCTCAAGACTGCCCTGCCTTGATTCTCTTTGGCAGTGTTTCTTAACCTTGGCGACTTTAAGATGTGTGGACGTCAAGTCCCAGAATTCCCCAGCCAGCATGCTTTAATGATTTTAAACTGTTGGCTTTCATTTGCAGTTAAGCAATATAGTGTATTAATCAACCCATCTCTTTCAAAGGGCAAGAAAACTATATGGAAATATAGTTGAAAATTGCTTCCCTTATCACATTTTGGTACCCCAGTGCAGTGATGAGAAATATCTTGCCTGGGAGCATTCTGATGTGTGTGTGTTTTTCCCTTTCATTTTATGTATGTTTTTTTGCTCAGTGAGGACAGTCTTTTATGGGTCCTTTTATCATTCAAAAAGCTGTGAAAATATAGCCAGTTTTGATAACTTCCATCCATGAAGAGCTCATTGCTTTTACAATCCTAAATCCCAAGCCAGCAATGTGAAATGCAACACTGCTGACATTAGCCTTAAGTAATGAGCCTGATTTTGTGTTCCTCATAATGATACTTGTTAGGCCAAGACCATAAAATCTGGATAAATTCTTTAGAATTCCAGAAACAACTGAAAATCACAGGGTGTGCTAAGAATGAAGAGATGGAAAACGAATCCAATGCTACTTTTGAAATTTGCTGTTTCAGTTGGTGATTATTCTACATTGACAGTAGCTTAATTTTTAGTTGTTCTAATTCAAGATAATAAAGCAGTTTCATGGTTTTCTTCTTTTTCTTTTATTTAATTTTAAGACTGAAGCTTAGCAAGACTGAGAAATTAGTTGAAACACAAAGATGATATAAAAAAGAAAATAAGGAAAAATGGGCTGGTCTGTACAGTTCAATAAGGCATAAATAGACTGTAGCAGTAAGACCAAGATAGAGCAGAATGATTAAGAGGCATTAAAAATAGATTAATAAGTCTGGAGAAAATGGGCAGCAATGAATTACATGAAATAGAAAGGCATTATTGAAGGAAGTGTTTCCAAGGCTGACCCATGGAAGATGGAATCATAAGGAATAAGGTCCTGGCTCATGAAAATTAATTGTCACGTCACAAGGATAATTTTCAAGAAAGTGTGTTTAAATGGCCCAGAATACACTTTCGCTGCATAATTTACCATTCCGAGCAGTTCATCAATGCTTTTCTGTAAAAAACCAGTTATATGTCATTTAGCCTAAACGAAGATACAGAATTTCAGAAGAGAATAAGTATATGAGTTTTTATCCCTATAGATTAAAAAAAAAACCTATAGTTTAGGGGAAATGATACTTCTTTCATTATAAAAGCACTTTATTAACATCTGTGTTTTGAAAGGTATTTCAGATGGAATTTTTTTAAAAAAAATTGTCATAATACAGAATGCAGTTCTGGGTAAATCTTTAAAAAACGTGCTTAGTAAATTTTTATATAGGATTGCAGCCTAATTGAGCCCTTTAAATCCCATTAATTTCCACTAAATGTATTTTGATTTCAAGTGAATAGTTTTGTGAGTCCTTAATTTTAGACTTTAAATCTATGCTTTTAAAATCAGATAGGAATTTAGGTAAAGGCATGTGTCAGTCTCAGGTTCAGTATGACCCAACCAAATTAAACACTTTTAAAGCCTGTTCTTCAGGACCAAGCAGAAATTACAGTTTTCTTCTCAAGTGCAGTCAGAAGAATAAGAGCTATTCATTCAGCACTTCATACTGTGTCACTGAATAAAACAATCAGGAGCCAGGCTGATTACATGGGATTTTCCTATTCTGTTGGAGGGTGATTTCCAAAAGATTACTGTGAGGGGGGAAGTTGTAGTGGATTCCTGAATTGCAGAAGGAATTGCAAGAGATTATCTCCAAGATCCTTTTCCGTAAAAGTTCGTTCATTCATTCATTCATTCATTTATTTAATATGCTGCCTGACTTCCAGCAAAATATGATAACCTCATACTGCCAACTGTTTCTATAATCACAGGGTCCTGGTGGCATTCACCTGAGAGTTCCTTAAGTCAAATGTAGTATTGCTGACCTCTTAATAAAAATACGTAATATATGCCTCAAATTGGGCTCATTGCTAGAGGACCGGTATTTAAGGATTATAGACTGGTCTGTTTATCATCCGTTTCAGCAAACTGGAAAAAACAATAATCAAACAAATATATATATATATAGAAGAACAAATCTTTATGAAGGAAAAACAGCATGGATTCCATATAGGTAAACTCTGCTGTGCCAACCTTCTGCAGTTTATTGAGAATGTCAACTGGCACTGCCAACATTGTATACTTGGAATCTCAATGAGCCTTTCAAATGTTTCTCATCAAAAAGTCTGAGTAAGCTTAGAGCTAATGAGATAAGAGGCTGTGTCCTTTATGGATTGTTAAGCAAAGAGTAGGAATAAATGGGAAATTTTCTCAGTACAAAGGAAGTAAGACAAGTCCATCAAAGTTCCATGTTGGGCCTCGTGCTTTTTAACCTCTTCATAAATGATTTTGACTAACTGATAAGTAATAGCTGACCAAGTTTGTCAGTAATACCAGATGATTCAGAGATACAGAGAACTCCAGAAGGATACCTGTAACCATGGGGGAATGTTCAATCAAATGGCAAAGGCAATTCAAGTAAATATAAAATAAGCACATTGGGACACTCTCCCCCCCCCCCCCCCCCCAATTTCATATCTATATTGATACAGGTTAGAACTGTCTGTAAGTAACCAATATAAAGGCCCTGGGTCATAACGGATAGCTCAATGAACATGTCAACTCAGAGTGTAGCAACTAAGAAAAAGACAAATTTCATGCTAGGGATCATTGGGAAAGGGACTGAAAATTATAACGCCTTAATACAAAGCTCATATAGGTCTGTATTACAGCTGCATCTGGAATAGCATGTACCATTCCAGTTGGCACATTTGAAAAAAATTTTTTTTAATAAAGCTGGAAATAATGCAAGAGAAGGCAGCAAAAGTAATCCAGGGGTTTTCTTACAAGAATGTTTGAGACTCTTTAGCTTAGAAAAAAAGGCAACGGAGGTAGGACTCTTTAGCTTTGTGGTATATAAAAATATTCATGGTATGAAGGAAGTGGATAAGGAGACGTATTTCTTCATAGTTCAAAATACTAGTACCAGAGGTCATCCAATGAAGCTGATTGGAAATAGGCCTGTTGAAGGTTATTAGTCTTGAAGATTCAGTGTTTCTTCTGGATGTGGGGTAGCCTACCTCCAAATACCAGTTGCAGGGAAAGAGCAGTAGGAAATGGTAACTATCTCCTGCTTGTGAATACCCTAGAAGTATCTGGTTGACTACTGTGAAAAACAAAATGTTGGACTAAGATGGGCCTTAGTTTGATGCAGAAAAGCTATCCTGATGTTCTTACCACAGCATGGTTTCTTTTCATGTACCATCTTAACAAATCAAGTAGCATAGAAATCGGGGGATACAGTAGCTGAAATATCAGCACCTGGACATTTGAAAGTTGCATATCATACATGAGTAAGCTGTCCATAGGTGGAGTAGTTTGGTAAAGGTTCATGAAAGCATCTTTCTCCTAAGAACACATACTCTTCTTTAAGTGAATGTATTGAATTCCTGCTGTTCCTCTAATTCTCTTTTTTAGTGAATAACTACTAGAGCATGAACCAAAGTGATCTGCTTTATTCGCGTTTCTGTCTGAAGATTGTCTAACCTACCAACAAACTCATTTCACTAATGAGTATGCACAAGGCAAAAGGGGGGGAAAGTGCACTCAACATTGGACCACACTTTTCTTTTTATATCTTTTTTTAGATTGGAGGCAACTGTAATTGCAAAAGACATGTGACTGGCAGACAATGCAATCAGTGCCGGGAAGGGTTCTACAATCTACAAGAGTTCAACCCTTATGGCTGCAGCCCCTGTGGCTGTAATGCCTCTGGGACGGTCGATGGAGATACTACCTGTCACCAAATTTCAGGCCAGTGCAAGTGCAAGGAAAATGTTATTGGTAGGTGCCATCCAGATGTCTTTGTTTTTTTCAAGACATAAAATACTTGATGCCAAAAACACTGAAAACCACATAACGCATGCAGTTTTCATGAGAATTTATGCAAATCTGATTTAGCAGCATATAATTATTGAATACTCCTACCAAATTACAGCCTAGGCTAGGTATAATCTGCTATTCAGATTTTTCTGTATTTACCAGAGATTTGTAGGTATCCCAACAATGCCCACTTTCAAGCAGTAAAATGTAACATATTATTTGCTTAGTCTTACTAGAAAGATTTATTTTGGAGAACAGCACTTTTTCATAGTGTAACAAATCTAATGAGCTTTTAGCTGAGATTTTATGTCAGTTTTCATAGGGGAGATGGATTTTTCCTCAAAATATTTTGTACTATAGGGTCTTGTAATCCTTCCTTCCTTCCTTCCTTCCTTCCTTCCTTCCTTCCTTCCTTCCTTCCTTCCTTCCTTCCTTCCTTCCTTCCTTCCTTGTCATTCATTCTTTATAATTTTTTAAAGTGCTCCTATGAAATGCAAAAGTCAACAGAATTCCACAGAACCTATGCACTGCTAGGGTTTGTTATCATGGGACATGTAACTTTAATTTTTTAATTCAGTGTCAAGTTGGTTATAATAAACTGCAACCTTCTGGGTTATTTATCATTTTTTTAACAAGACATGCTTTTTTGTTTGCTATTCCCACAGGATTTTTCCAGAAATTAGATTTGATTATAGCAATTTATTATGTCTATCATATTTGAGGGGAGCCACATCTATGTAACGACAAAATTTATCAAGTTCCCAAAATATAAAGTGCATATAATGCACTTTGAAATGTTGATATATGGGAATAAGATGCGGGGGGGGGGGGGTGTTTTTTGATGAAGGAATGGTAACTCTACATCTCTCGTATAAGTCACTTTTTAAAAAATCACACATAATATTAATATCCTTCGATTAGAATATGTTTTATTGTAGAAAAAATATAGCATATGGTGGTGTTACAAGTATTAAAATATCAACAGTCTTTCCTAATATTGAAGTCTACATTAAATCTTCTGAGAGCTTTGTTTACCTGTAAGATTTCTGAATACAAGATTAGGGTTTTGGTTTTTGGTTTTAAAACATTTATTTATTTCAAAGTACTTGTGCAATTAATATATAAGCCAGCAGAATGAAATGACAAAGCTTATTCTGGACTGAAGTATGCCAAAAGCTGGGTTGGGGGGGGGGGAGGGGGGTTGTTTGTTTCTTTGCCATAAACTGGTTAAAAATGTGAAAAAAATCTTATATTTTTAAAACATATATTTTCCTATAAAACTGTATTTTATTTATTTATTATTAACCATTTGAACTTTAAAAACAGCAGTTAAACTAACCATAAAATCACTAAAACCCTAACAGTGTTTTTCCTTTATAAGATATATTATCTTTAAGGGTTCTCACATTGTTTTGTCCTATTTGGTATTTAAGACTATCTTTTCTAATTGGAAAATATTTTTAAAAAAATAGAAATTACAGTTAAAGAAATCAAGCTTGAGTTATCATTATTTTGCATAAAGGGATGATTTGCCGAATACAAGGGGAAAGAAACAAGAAATGGAGATCCCTATAATTTTATTACAGGGTTATAATAAACATTAGGAGATTCTGTTATACTTTTTAATTTTACATAAAGGATCATAGTGCTTTCAATATAGAGCGTTGAACAAACTGAACAAAACTGTACATGGGTGGAGGTTGACTCTAACAAAGGCATTTCAGATGCATCGGGCACCTATTCTTGATGTGAGAAAGCTAATAATCAAAACAGGGTCAGAAACTTACAAAGTCACCTTGAAAATTAATAAGGATAAAACGATTAATGCTTAATGTATAAAGAAGCACACACACACATATGCATATACATATACGATCTGGAGAAAATCTTTGCCTAATATTTGGGGAAAACATTCTATCACTGGAGTGTCATCACTGAAAAGTTCTTACTTAACTACTTGCTCATTGTATTGTTTATCTATTATGTATCAGATTTATATTTCACCTTTTGTTTGGAAAAGCTGCCTACAAAGCATTTTCTGCCATCAGTCCATTAGATAGGGCATCAACGTCCATCCTTTCATTAACTGTGTATAAAGCAAGCCATCTGGCTCACCCGTAGAAGGGTAAGAAGAACATTCTTCTTCTTTTTTACTACTGAACAAAATATTGAAAGAGTCTACATGAAATATGTGTATTTATTTTGAATAAATATGTGAGTACTTAAAAAAAAAAAAGCTGGTTGTATAGTACAAGTAATCTTAGAGTCCATTGTCACTGTATCAGTTTAAACAAGCCCTGATAACAGAAAATGTAACTAAGCATTACAGTGTTATAAAGTATGCGCTGTTTGAGTTAGCACAACTGTTAAATCTTACTAATGATCCTATCACTGCTAAAATACATTAGCACCAATAATTTTATTAAAGTAGGTCATTTATCTAGAATAAAAAAGGGAGAAGAATGTGAATTAAATGCCAAGCATGCTAACTCCCCTGTACTTGTTAACATTGAATGGGATGCCCTGTAGGCCTTTCCCAGTATCATTAGGAATAGATTACCTGTCAGGAATATGTATGGCATATTCAAATAAGCACGGTGCATATTTTTAAAACTGATACGATATGAATCCGTGTAGACCAATTTTAATAGTTCAAAATGAGTCATAATTCTTGTTAACAATACAGTTATTTTTAAAATTTGCAGCAATAGTGGTCTTTTTTTATTTTCCTTATTGAAATTAAATGATATGCCTTAGGTGAGCCATTCATCACTGCTGAAAGAACTTGCCTTCTGTTGGAGTTCTCCACTTTTTGTCCATATCTAATATGTTTCCCACCATTTGGGGATTTGTTTTTTCAACATACAATGTTCTAAGTATAAATTTGTGTGCTTATGTCACTTTTTGAAAGGATGAACATGTTTGTTAAAACAGGGAACTCCTGATTTATTTAATTCACCATGTGGCACAACCAACTGCACAATAACAATTTCATTTTAATTTTAAAATAAAGAATTCAGCATAAAAAACATTATTTTTAAAGAGGGAAAGCATTTCTCAGTTTATTTCCTAGACCTATAAATTAATAGATCATACAGGTAAAACTCGAAAAATTAGAATATTGTGCAAATGTTCATTTATGTCAGTATGGCAACTCAAAAGGTGAAACCAATATATGAGATAGATGCATTACATGCAAAGCGAAATATGTCAAGCCTTACTTTGGTATAATTGTGATGATTATGGCATACAGCTTATGAAAACCCCAAATTCACAATCTCAGAAAATTAGAATAGTGTGAAAAGGTTCAATATTCTAGGCTCACAGTGTCCCCCTCTAATCAGCTAATGAATCCATAACACCTGCAAAGGGTTCCTGAGCCTTTAAATGGTCTCTCAGGCTGGTTCAGTAGGAATCACAAGCATGGGAAAGACTGCTGACCTGACAGTTGTGCAGAAAACCATCATTGACACCCTCCATAAGGAGGGAAAGCCCCAAAAGGTCATTGCAAAAGAAGTTGGATGTTCCCAAAGTGCTGTATCAAAGCACATCAATAGAAGGTTATGTGGAAGGGAAAAGTGTGGTAGAAAAAGGTGCACAAGCAGCAGGGATGACCGCAGCCTGGAGAGGATTGTCAGGAAAAGGCCATTCAAAAGTGTTGGGGACTTTCACAAGGAGTGGACTGAGGCTGGAGTTAGTGCATCAAGAGCCACCACACACAGAGGGATCCTGGACATGGGCTTCAAATGTCGTATTCCTCTTGTCAAGCCACTCCTGAACAACAAACAATGTCAGAAGCGTCTTACCTGGGCTACAGAAAAAAAGAACTGGTCTGTTGCCCAGTGGTCCAAAGTCCTCTTTTCTGATGAGAGCAACTTTTGCATCTCATTTGGGAACCAAGGACCCAGAGTCTGGAGGAAGAATGGAGAGGCGCACAATGCACGATGCTTGAAGTCCAGTGTGAAGTTTCCACAGTCTGTGTTGATTTGGGGAGCCATGTCATCTGCTGGTGTTGGTCCACTGTGCTTCATTAAGTCCAGGGTCAACGCAGCCGTCTACCAGGAGATTTTGGAGCACTTCATGCTTCCTTCCGCAGGCGAGCTTTATGGGGATGCTGACTTCATTTTCCAGCAGGACTTGGCACCTGCCCACACTGCCAAAAGTACCAAACCTGGTTCAGTGACCATGGGATTACTGTGCTTGATTGGCAGCAAACTTGCCTGACCTGAACCCCATAGAGAATCTATGGGGCATTGCCAAGAGAAAGATGAGGGACATGAGACCGAACAATGCAGCGGAGCTGAAGGCCGCTATTGAAGCATCCTGGTCTCCCATAACACCTCAGCAGTGCCACAGGCTGATAGCATCCATGCCACGCTGCATTGCGGCAGTCATTGCTGCAAAAGGGGCCCAAACCAAGTACTGAGTACATATGCATGCTTATCCTTTGCAGAGGTCCGATATTGTTCTATTTCCAATCCTTGTGTTATTGATGTCATGTAATATTCTAATTTTCTGTGAGAACTAGAGCGGAAAGAGTTAAGCGCGTACTCTTATCCCCAGAAGAAAGAGGTAGAGATAAGAGAATGAGACTGGCACCTCCCTGAGGAATGCAGGATGTTTGTGGGGTGACTCTGGGAATTGCTTTCACTCTGACAAGATTTCTGTAATGGGAATGAAGCCAATAAACCTTGCTGGATAGAATCTGTACTGTCTCCTGGAGTTTCATGGGCTAATCCTGACATTTTCTGAGATTGTGAATTTGGGGTTTTCATAAACTGTACGCCATAATCATCACAATTATACCAAAGTAAGGCTTGACATATCTCGCTTTGCATGTAATGTGTCTATCTCATATATTGGTTTCACCTTTTGAGTTGCCATACTGACATAAATGAACATTTGCACGATATTCTAATTTTTTGAGTTTCACCTGTATATTCCCTGAAGATTTTTTAAAAAGTGCATAAAGAGTCTTCAAAGCAGCTTGAACTGTAACTTTCAAAAGAAAAGTTATAGAGGCATGTTGCACTGTTATGGGGGTCCTTTTCTCTTTCTTTCTTTTTTTTTCTCTTACCTTTAAAATTAAAGTGTAATCCCATTATCTCATGGATATTTCTAGAAGATACATTGGTTTTGCTGCCACCATTTGCTGACTGGGAATTCTTTTGATTTTTTTTTCTTTATATACATATCTATCTGACATAATATGACTTGGTTAAACATGGGGAAGATATAGACCAGTACAGGTACTGTATTAACATTGAAACAAGGAATCAAATTAATTTTATAAGTAACTTAAAACAGATTGTAAATACGGTTCCTTAATATTACAATTCAGGTTGACTAAGAGTATTTTCTTAGCCTGTCACTACGGAATGATTCCTAGTTATTTATATTTTACTGGCATTAAATACATATTCATAAATTCATCACTCTAATAAAAGGTTTTACTAGGACTAGAACCTGAGCTTCCCCAGATCCATCCTTCCACCCATATCTCCCAAAGCCTCCTCTCTTCAGTTCCCCCTCCTTTCAGAATGTAAACTGTGAGAAGGTGTCAGGCTGTGAGTGATAGTTCTAATACCCGGTCATCATAAGGCACGTGTTGAAATATCAAGAACATGGTTTTTTGGCTTCCACTGTATTATAAATTGGTGGCAAGAAAAGGAGACCTTTGATGATTTGAAGAGTGATCCCCTTTTCCATCTGTATTTACTTGTAATGATCTATTTATTATTTTGTTATTGATTAATATTGTAGATACTTACTTTTGCCATTATACAGTATATTGTCTCTTTTAAATATATTTTAAAACATACTGTTTGGTTTTTTAAAAGAACATAATAAAGTTACAGTGGAAACTGATACAAAGAAGAGGTGAAAGAAAGAGGGGCTTGTTTTTGTAAACTTTAGCAGCTCTGTGCAGGCAAGGTGAGATGAATGGAGACTCTCTGCTTCTAAAGCATGTGCTCTATGACTGCACATGGTATTTACAGCTCAGCTGCTTTCCATACATTTCAGGTAATATGGGCTAATTAATGATCAGTGATCCCAACTCTGGTAGCAACTGGTAGCAACTCTAGGGCTTATCCTCTTGTCCCTCTCCTTTGTATTTCATTGTATTTTATGGATGAATGGGGTATGTTTTGTTCTGATATGTTAGAACTTGCAGCTGGGTTTGTGTCTGTGAATGGTTATTTAGACTAGTTGGCTTTTTCACAGACTTTCTGTAGAACTTTCAGTCAATGGGGCAAGTAATAGTAAGGGTTGGCCTATATGTCTTATTCTTTCTTCCCATTGTTTTTCCATTTGAGGATTCCTAGAGTGTGATGTATAAGTTCTTGTTCAGTTCTCCTTCAGATGCAATGTAAGATATTTATGTTATTTTATTATTATTTTTAATAAGAATTTTCTCTTTTTAGGTCTCAGGTGTGATCAGTGCAAGTTTGGATATAAATTCATCCAGGATATTAAGCAAGATGGGTGTGAGCCTTGTCTATGTAACATCCATGGTTCTGTGAACGATTTTTGTAATCCTTCCACTGGACAGTGCACTTGTAAGAAAGGGGTTAAAGGATTTCATTGTGATACCTGCATTGATGGCTTTTATTGGATGAATGCTTTTGGCTGTAAACCTTGCAGTTGTCAAACAGCAGGATCGGTTTTTGGTACAGTGTGTGATCCCAGAACAGGAAAGTGTATTTGCAAGCCTAACTTTGGTGGAAGACAATGTGATGACTGCCTAAATGGGTATTATAAAGAATGGCAAAAGGATGCCTTATTCTGTGCGCCATGTAACTGTGATAAGTCTGGCTCTGTAAATGGCTCTTTAGTGTGTGACAAATTGACAGGACAATGTCTTTGCAAATCTGGTGTCACAGCTCTTCAGTGCAATCAATGCAGGCCCTATATGTATAACCTTACTGCTCAAAATATTCTTGGCTGCATGGCTTGTGACTGTGATTCTTTAGGGACACTCCCAGGAACAGCATGTGACCAAACCAGTGGACAATGTATTTGCCAGCCTCACCGCCATGGAAGGAGGTGTGAAAAGTGTAAGCCAGGTAAGACAAATGAGCAAAAACATCATGTTTTGTAAATCCCTACTCAGATTCTGTGCATTCCAATCTTGCAAGCTGTACTCTATGTAAAATATTGACTTCCTTATTCATTTTTGTTATAGGAAATCTTCAGTAAGCATGTTGGATATATCCATTCACATAAGAAGGAACTAATATAAACATATGTTATTTTGAATCAGAGGTTATTGTGTCAAAAGGGCATACTGAAGTTAGCAAAACTGGCTGGACAAGCCTAATCAAGCACATCTTTTGTTAAACAAATTACAGGGTATTTAACCATACTGTTATTTCAATTCCACTGAATTCTCACTTTAAAATGTGCAGAGAGGTACTACATTTGTGCTCTGTAGTTACTTGTCAGAATCAAATCCCAAGGACTTCACAATTGATTGATTGATTACCAATCAATCAACATGCCATCAAGTTGGTGTTGACTCTTAGTGATCAATAGATAATCCTTCCCTAACCTGGTCCTTCAGGTCTTCCAGTGGTGAACCCATTGTCATTGTAATTGAGTCCAACCACCTTGCTCCTGCTTGTTGTCTTTGCTTTTCGTCCACCTGAAGGGACGGGTTGGGAACAGATCATCCTGGACAAAGTCTATCTATATGGCTATTAAGGATCAACACTGACTTGATGACACATAATAATTCATAATCAAATGTTGCTAAAATATTTACCAGTTGTGGGTGGTGTATATCACAATATACAATGTAAATTGCGATCTTGATTATATTACTTATTAGCTGAATTTGCATATTGTATGTTCCAAAATTGTAGATTTGATGAAGATTTGTCAGGGATGGTGCAAGGAAATATAGGATATTTTCATTTAGAGGTTGGTAGATGCATAATTGAACTACTGGCTATGTCACTGTACACTATGACATTTACAGAAAGCAATGTCTTTCCATCTTTTTTTGGGGGGGGGGTAATAAAATCATATATCCAAGTTGTTTAAATTTCTGCATAGTTCAGATTTTCTTATAATGCATTGATTCTCTCTCTCTCCAAGACCGAACTGGTGAATTTTATCCTAGCTTCTTGTAAATACTTTAATCATATGAAACAGGCAGAAGAAGCATGCATGAACAGAGGCAACAAACTTAATGTTCACTTATATTGGGCTACATTGCCCGATCAGCCCCTGGATCAGGAGGAGATTTGACTAATATTAGAAGTTAATGTAAGATAGCCAAGAGACATCGTTTACCCCCATTTTTAAACATTAAAAATACTCGTATGTTTATAGGAGTCCCAGATGCTTTAAAGCAGTGTATTTCAAACTTTTCAGGATCATAGAACACCCAACCATCCATCCCATATATATGGAATACGTATTTCTTTAACAAAAGGGAAAAATAAAATACATATTGAAGTAAAACATATCGCAAAACCACCCTTCATTTTCTTTAACATTAATCCATCTGTTACAATTCTTAATGAAATGTATGAGTGTGCAAGTGACAGCTTATTTCATCAATATCTCAACTAAGATTTATTAAAGTCTTAGAATCACCAAGATAACATTCAGCCTATTTCAATATTTAGTCTTGGTTTCAGCAAAGGCAGAAAAACCACTTTCATAAAAATACATTGAAGGACAAGATAGTATAACCAACACTTGTATTGGCTCATATGTTCAATTAGCTCATACGTGAAAAGCTCATGTTCATGAACTTCATCCTAAAGTCTTCTAGTTAGAAGAAGAGATCTGTAATAAAATGTACATATTAGAAAAGAAATATTTAAAAGGCATACTTTATATGGAATACGTACTACAAAACCTACCTTTCAAAATGTATGAAAGTCTGCATACGATGCCTAAAAATGTATGTGGATTGGTGAGATAATGGGGCTGAGCCAAATGAGGAATCAAAAACTGAGAAACTGAAATCGTAAGATACTCTCATACTGCATTGCGCTCCAAATCCATCAATGCTTAAATGAGGAAAAAATATTTATTTTATTGAAAACTAAGTATTAGAAAACATACTGCTCAGCTTCTCAGTAGATGTAAGGCATCCTGTAGTTTTTAATTCCAATTTCACTTGATATTTTCCTATTCCTTTAGTGTTTCTTTTGTAGTTTGTGACAAATTTATGACTGAATGCATATTTTTATACTGTTTTCTTCCTTATTAGGTTTTTATATTTCTGCACATAGTGTGAGTGGCTGCCTACCCTGTTTGTGCCACCCAAGTGGCTCAGTCAGCAATATTTGTGACGCTTTCACCGGCCAGTGCATTTGCCAAGATTCTTCTGTATCTGGGATGAGATGTAACCATTGCAGTGACAACTATTTTGGATTCAACTCAGAAACTGGGAAGTGAGTTTTTATTGCAAAGCTAAGCCAAATGGAGTTGTGATTCACACAGCTGTTCCGAAGAAGGGAGGTACTTTGGAAAAGCAGTTAAGGACATGTTATAGGAAATTCAACATTTCTGCTTCTGTTTATCAGTATCCTGGACAGCTAACTTATTGGTGTATGCAAAGTTTTGATAGGGTTACTTGAGTCCAAGATAATTCATTTGAATCACCCCATGGAAACAGGTCTCCAAAATGGCACTACATTTTGATTTATTTGTTACCTATATCGTCTACCTTTTCTTCAGCAGCTCACAGCAGCACTTCCCATTCCATTTTTCTCCCCAACAACACCCTGTGAAGTAGGGTGGGCTGGCAGAGTGGCATGGCCCAAAGTCACCCAATTTCCATGGGTGGACTTGGACCTAGGTTTCTCTGGTCCTAAGGCTTATTTACTTGTCACTTTAACTGTACTTACCTCCTGTCCTTCATCTGGAAGGGACTTCGACCACCCTAAGTCTTACTGCCCTAATGGTGCATTCTTACCATGCATCCAGAATAGGCCTGTGCTGTGCTGTAAAGGCAGTGTTTGGTGGTTTACTCTGGCTGAAATTTGAATATCACCAACTGCAGGAAAAGCTGCCACCAATCACTATGCAGAATGCATCCCAGGGTGGTATTTGTACAGTCTGGGTGCTCTACTCAATCATTTTTTTCCACTTTTTATTCTGTTGACTTAACCTACCACTTGATGTCAACAAAGGGTTTGTTTCTTATGACCACAACATAGAGGTTACCAAAATTTGTGCTGTTCGAATGCCGATGCTGCATAAGTGTTTTTGGGGTTTGAGTGTGTGTTGTAATTATTATATCATTATTATCATTACTGTTGTTATTATTGGTGAGATATAACAATCCAAATATAATAAATAGGGAAAAATACAACAACAGTAATTATACGGTGAAAAAAGAAATTAATGCATAATAATGATGAAAGTGAATTAAAAAATTAAAAAGAAAAAAGGATCCATATAATATTAATATATAATTAGCCAAATCCTTTAACATATCATTAAATCTAGACCAGTGTTTTTCAAACTTGGCAACTTTAAAATGTGTGGACTTCAACTCTCAGAATTCCCCAGCCACATTATTGACCGGACAACCTACCAACCACTAGGTGATAGCAAAGAGAGTTTTTAATCTGTTGACAGCCATCTCTTGGTCTTCTGGATTTGTGCAATCAAAATGTAGCCACTGGATAAGTGTTGTTGAAGAGCTGGATTTTGAGAAAGGGGTTCTCATAAATCAATTACAGTTCAAAGTGCAACAAATAACGTGGCTGCTGGCATAAGATTCCAGGTTCCCATGCAGCCAGCCAAATACTGAAGGACAGGCATGGAACCCAGTGACTGGCTGGAAGGCTTCCATCTCACAAAGAACTCCTGGACCAACTGGAGCCAAGCAGATTGCTTACACCAACCATGTCAACTAAAACCACCTTTTCCATTCTGCAGGGAATGGCTTGTACTGGCATAACTTAGAAATCACCACTTCACACAAGAACACCTACATCCTTCTTTGGGCTGCCTTATTTTTACATGCCAAGTTAAACCTGGCTTTTATTTGCTTCAGCTGCTTGTCTTTTAGTGGCCCAGCATCTATATACCCAAGAATTAAAACTTACCTACCAGTCAAGCAAACAATGGAGAGCAAACTGACTCTCCTACCACATAGACAGAGCATCCCTTTTTCCCACTGCCAGCTCCTGAACCATCACAGCAGGGTTTGAACCAATTCCTGCTACTTGATTGGCTATGTGGGAAATCATTTTAAAAACTAAGAACACATCTACCGTGCCAAATTAAAGTGATTTTCTGTAGTCTGTGAGCCAGCATGAAAGTATTCTGGCTTCAAGGGTGCTGTCTACATCTTGAACCCTTTTTCTGCCTCAGCAACAAGATAAAATGGGGTCTTTGTTAACAAGAGAAGTGGGTGGATGAGAGAGTTGGGATGGGTAATGGGAGCCATGGGTCTTCTGCTGCCAGTTTTCTGATCCCATGGATTGATCATTCCATGGTATAAGAGAACTGAGTCCAAAGGAGCCATTCTCCCGTGCTTCTCCTGCCACCAATGGTAAGAAAATGAGGGGGGGGGGGCTGGTTTCTTTTTGGTCCCAGTTCTCCCAGTAAACAGTGAAGTTCTGCCCCTTTAACTAGCATCTGAAGAGCTACTTCCCTCACTTTTTCCTCCTCAAGAGGAAGGAAAGGGGGTAGAAACATCTCTTTATCTGGCAAGCAAAGCAGTAAACTGCCCTCTCCCCATGGATTAAGTGCTGCAGTCCCTAATCCAGCAGAAGTATGGGAGAAACACATTTTCTACACCTCTCCAACAATCTTTCAGACTTCTGTGTTGATCCCCCACCTTCAGGTACTAGAGAGGGAGCTGTGTGTGTGGCAGTCTTAGATGGCCAATAGGAGTATGTCCCTGTGCCCCAATTTCACCTGAATATAAGATGCTGTATGCTGGAGGATATTGGAAAATAGTAGTAGCAATTCTTCTGTCCAGTTGTGACCAAATATTGAAAGTAATTTAATATAGTATATCAACAAGCTGAAATATCTTGGGCCTCAGCTACAATAGGAGATTAGTAATTTGGTCTGCTTTCCATGGTTCATACAAGGATTTCTGAACTAATTTTCTTTGAAGTACATTATGTCATTCAAATGGTGGTGTTCTTTTTCTGGTTTAAATTATTCTGATGAGCTAATAATACCAAGAGAAACTATTCTCTGATTCCACTGCCTGGGATATATTAAACTCCTTCACCTAGAATAAAAGCTAAGTAGTAAACAGGTAAAGAAAAAGTACAAAATAGTGTAAAATGAATATATCACATAACACACTCAATTTTTATATACTTTTCAAAAACTAAAACATTATGCATTGTTATTGTTACAGAATCCCTATTTGGAAGGGGATTTATTTTGACTTTCTACAGATGAAGGAATTTAATACAGCTTGGGGAAAAAATACTCTTGGTGCTTGACTGTGAAAGAAAAGAAATGACAGTGTTGTAGTTTTCAAGAAAGAAAGAATATTTTTATTATTATTTAGTCCCAAAGGGATATTATTCCATAAAACAAATTTGCAGCTGATTTTGCTGCCTTAGCTTTTATCGGCCTTTTAAAGGGTGTTGAACTCAGGAGATCACACAGTAAGAGTTACTAAAAAACAACTACCAACAACTCCTTAAAAAAAAATCAGTTGCAGTTGTAAAAGTTACTAAAATAGTAAGAGTAAGAGTTACTACAAAAACTGTTTAAAGTAGGCTGTCACAACTGTCAGTTGTATGTGAACTGTTTTGTGTAAATTTATTTAAATAAATTTTACACATTTAACATGTTTCTCTAATGAGTTGTCTATTTTTTTCTAAAAAGAGAGACATGCTGCAGGAAAAAATTGTATAAGACGTTCACATACTTAGCTTGGTTTGTTCATTTAAAATACTTCTGGGCTTCTTTAAGGTGGCTTACGATAATGAAATCAGAATAAAACATTTACAAAACCAACAAAAAACAGTAATTAAAATACACATTTTCACTACTTAAAAGTATCTAATTTTAGAGAAATAAAATTAGACATCAATTCCAAGCACTAAAGAGAAGGCTTGAATATATGAATATGTCTTTAGAGATTCCTTAAATCTGACTGTGATGGAGCTCAAAGAATGTCAGTTAGCAACATATTCCATATTTAGGTGAGACACTGAAGAACAGGGATTCTTACCAGCCCTCAAAGGGTGCAAAAGAAAAGGGGCCTATTCTTGACCTTAAAATAGGACAGATTGATGTGGAAGAAAGCAGTCCTTCAAGCAGCATGACTCCAAAGCATTTGAGGCAAGACTGGGCAACCTCCAGCCCCATGAGTCTCCTTTGTTTTGACCCTTTCTGGTTATGGCTACTGAAAACTGACAGCAAAGTTTTTTACCATGGTGAGCTGGGAAATGATCAAAGTGGAGTATACTTCCTAAAATAGGCATAGCATAGCTTAGAATGAAACAAAAGCCTTGCCTACTAAAAAGTGGGGGGGGGGGTTTCCTCTGATTAAAGGCTCAATTATGATCTATCCCTAACCTTGTCCTTCAGGCCTTCCACTGGTCACCCATTGCCACTGTCATTGAGTCTATCCATCTTGCTGCTGGTCATCCTCTTCTTCTTTTTCCTTTCACATTTCCCGCATTAGAGCCTTCTCCAGAAAGCTGGATCCTTGCATAATGTGTCTGAAATAAATAATTTGAGTGTGGTCATTTGTGCCTCGAGTGAAAACTCAGGGTTGATTTGTTTGATGATCCATTTGTTTGTTTTCTTGGATGTTCATAGGATTCTCTAGAATGTTCTCCAAGACAAAGTTCATAAGTGTCAATACTCTTTCTATCCTGCTTCTTAAAAGTCCAACTTTTGCTTCTATAGAGTGTCACAGGGAACAGCATTTTGTTCACTATTCTGATTTTTGTGGGTATAAGACATCATGGCATCTGAATACCTTATCCAAGGCTTTTAGTAGTTCGAAAGTACTACTATACTAAGTACTAGTCTATGGCGTTAAGAAATATGCTTGTATCTTTATTGTTGATGGATTTTGCCTTTTGGAATCAACTATCTATCACTTAAATATCTTCATTGTCAGTTCTAAGGATGGTTTGTGTACTTGCTGTCATTAGTGTGGTCTTCTTTAAATTTAATTTTAGTCCCATTTTTTTACTGTGTTCTTTGACTTTTTTTTACTAACCTTACAGATCATTTGTATTTTCAGCTATCAGAGTAGTGTCATCAGTATAGTGCAAGTTATTAATGTTTCTTCCTCCAGTTTTGAAACCACGCTCATCTACTTCCAATTCAGCTTCCCTTAATATATATTGAATAAATAAGGGGAGAATGTACAGCCTTGTCTCACTCCTTTGCCAGCCTGGAGCCAGTCTGTTTCACCATACTCTGTCAGTATGGTGGCTTCCTGTATATAGGTTTCTCATGAGGACGATGAAATGTTCTAGCATTCCCATTTTTCTATGCACATTCCACAGCTTGACATTACTGATACAATCAAAGGTCTTTCTATAATCAATGAAGCACATATTGACTCTTTTTAATATTCTTTGACTTTCTCAATTTTCCCGCATGCATCATCCAGCAGCAATAATATCTCATGTTCCTTGGCCTTTTCTAAACCATTTTGAACATCTGGCATCTCTTTTTCCATGTAAGGTTCTGTGTTTTCTTGGTAAAAATACAGGTGTGGCTTACCATTGCCTTCTCCCACACAGTATGAAATGATGCTTTTTCCATTGTCATTACAAAGATCATCCACCTCCAGCATCTTCCCCTATCACTGCTGCCCAATATAGGTCCCTGCTTGCTTTAGCTGGGCAGCTGGAATGACCTTCATGCCTTAGGTGACCCTGCTGGGAATATATACTCTTGGCATGCATTCCTGATGTTCTTTGCTCATTCCTCCCAGGGATACACACACACTCCCTCCCCCCATCATAAAGAGGCAGCACATATAAAATACCATAAAAACCAGCAAACTGCTTTTAACCAGAATTTTTCTGCCCTGGGATCCATTTGGTTGCCCTATCTGTTTATAAAGGGTTGTTTGAATCCTTTAATATAGCACAGAGATGGGCATTTTTTCCGCCTCCAGGAACTGCTGGTAGCATGGAGGTGTGACAATGTCACTAGAGGGAATAGGGAAAAATCTCTTCTTTTGGAGGAGGGGGAGGAAGAGATATATTAGAAGTACGAATTAAACCTAGCAGAGGCTTCACAGATGTATTTGCATTTATTTCATTTTTTAAAAAGCCAAAAATGGTGTCACCAATCATTGCTTTTTTGCCACTGAATTTCATCATTGTGCCCTTGGGGCCATGAGTGTCTCATCACTGACTTACCAAAAATCTCATTCAGTCAAAAGCATCTGAGTTTTTGATCCAACATTATGTGTTGCTATCATCCATACCATTCAGTTCCAGAAGATATTGCAATCTGCAACAGCAGAGTTATGAGTGGAACAGAAGGTACTTATGGGTGGTTTGGGAGCACTTGTGAAAATTAAATGCTCCAACTTGTGCAAGAGGAAATGCTTTTGCTAAGTTCATTGGCTATAGTCCAAAGTTATTAAGTGTTACAGAAGTTGCCATATTATTAAAATGTGAAGTAAAACATCTACCCAATAGGGCCCATCTTCCATAGATTTAAATTTGATATCTGGTGGGCTAACCTAAATAATAAAATAGTTAGATGAGCAACTGCTGCTTCTCAGTAGTCTCAGAGCAGTTTTTATTTTTGTCTTGCACTGACTGGGTAGAATACTATATTATTGTGGTGGCTAACGGGGCAGGGGTATTGGAAAGCTAGACTCAGTACATGGAGGGAGGGTTAAGTATGCCATGCTTGTGTAGACTCAGCAAAAACATTGGGTTTTCAGACTGCTCCTCTTCCAGAGTATTTCAGCAAAGACAGTTGGCTGGCATTTATATAGAAGTAAGCCTGTTGAACTAAGCAGGGTTTATTTCTGATTAAGCATTCCTAGAATAGTCACTAAAATTCTCAGAGAGCCTTTCTTCAGAATGTCAGACAAAAACTGATTATGCTTACATGCAACATTGTGTGTGTGTGTTTATTTATTTTTATTTACTTATATTTCAAATTTAGATACCACCCATCTCACAAAAAGGGACTCTGGGTGGTTCAATAAAACAGCAATAAATATTAAAATACAATAAAACAGCAATAAATATTAAAATACAATAAAACAGCAATAAATATTAAAATACAATAAAAACAATATAAATGTTTGAGTCAGTTTTTGACTCCTGGTGACTGTCTGGACTAGTCCCTGCAGTTTTTCTGGCAAGGTTTTTTGGAAGTGCCATTGCTATTCAGAAGTTGCCATTGCCTCCTTCCTAGAGCTGAGAGAGAGTGACTGGCCAGGTGGCGTTGTGCCTAAGACGGGACTAGAACTCATGATCTCCCAGTCTCTAGACTGGCGCCTAGTATTGATTTTTTGACTAGATATGTGTCTCAGACTTCATAAAGGTTGAAAGAACAAGCCGTAGATGGAATTCCTGGAACTCCCTATCACATATCAGAGCCTGTGATGCCCCACAGTACATGAAACTGTTGCAGATAACAAAACATGAGAGTGCATGACCTGAATGACTATGATACCAACTGAATTGCATACAATATAGGTGTTACTATAACACAAGTGCTGTAGCGATTATAAATAGTTTTAAACATATTTAAAAGCAGTGGGCTTACTCTCTGATTTGAACTTTGAGAACCAAGTAATAGAGAATTTGGGAGTTCTTGGCCTGGTGACAAAGCCCTTACTGGTCCTAGCCAGTGTTCTAGTATCATCTGAGGTCCATGGAGAGTGGTTTGCATGATACTTTTTGGATAAAACATCTAAGGTTTGTGCTGAACTTTATGCTGTCTTGGACAGTACCATATCTGAGTTACCTATAAACACACACACACACACACAGAGCTTTCTATCAAGTTCCACAAATTCTATCAGGATTTTCTCATGGGAAGAAGGTCATCCCGTTCCCTATACAAAAACAGGTGTCGAGATTATTCTATGAGTAATGTAAACAAAGTATCTTGTGATTCTGTTATGATTTTTACTGCCACCTACTGTAATGTGTATGTTAGTTATTCAGTGGGGGTGTACATGCTGGCAATATAATGGGAGGGCTAAATGCCCAGCCTGTTTGTTCAGTTTGTCTTGTAAAGTTAACCATGTAGGTTTTTATAGGTTATGTAATCTTAACTAGTAACCAAGTAGTGTACCTCTTCTCTGAGAGTGTTTTTTAGCTAGAGACTTTGTTGTGGTTAAGTCTTGGAAGCTAAGGTGAGAAGAAATCTTTGTTATATCCTATATTTTGTATGCAACTTGTATTTTATGAAGTTTTGCATTTTTATCAATAAAGACCAGTTAGTTTATATTTTCTGACTGGATTTTCTTTGGAAAGCTAACTATGGATATTGCATTTTGCAAGCTCTCATGCTGATGTGTAAGTTACCTGAGAGCAGGACTTTTGGGACCTTTTTGCTGCACTCTGCGCAACAAATTCATCTGTTTGGTCTAATTTATCTCCCTATATGTATCACTTACAATGGTTCTCTCCATTTCCCTTGCCACCTTGGTCTTTGCAATATTAATTTTCAGGTCAGTAGAACTATCTAATATTTGTAGCAAATAATTCAGGCTTTTGGCCAACAACATGGCATCAGCAGCAAAGAAATAACACATTTTATGTTCCCAACAAGCATACTTCTAAAATCACTGCAAGCATTTTTATACATTTAATCTGTAAATACATTTAACAGCCAAGGGGACATCACACATTCTTGTTACTTACTTTTGACATCACATTTAGTCAGATGAAAAATTATGTATACGAATTGAGCTCAGAAAACAACCAGTGATCAGTGTAGCTGTTCCAATACAAGGGTACTAAGATGTATAAAGCCTTAAGCCTTTTGCATGTATACCACAGATAGACTTAAGATCAATGGTTAAATAAAAGAAACACTGTAGTGTAAATTTGAGACACAACTCTTTATTTAAATGTAGTAAGTTTTTCCCCACCAGAGTTCAGTTTCTTAAGTTCTTCATTTCTGATACTTAATTATGTTAGTTAAAAGAAGCCAGTGAATTAAGCCCTACTGTGTCTAACTGAAGTGTTAATGTGTTTTCATTACTTTCATGATTTGTTTTTGTTTATAGATGTCAGCATTGTAATTGTCATCCTGCTGGAGCTATTAATTGGACTTGTCATCCCATTACTGGACAATGTATGTGTAAACAATTTGCAGCTGGCTCAAAATGTGACAACTGTGTTCCCAATGCTAGTAATTTGGATGTCCACAACCTATTTGGCTGCAGTAAAAGTGAGTGGCTATTGATTTGCATTTATTTCAGATGAATGGGTCTTATTAGTTTAATGATTGTTATAATATAATTATAATTCTTAACATTGATATTGCTCGTAATAAATGTATTAATCCCCCAATATTAATATATTTGGAGGTACAGTTTGGAATTTGAGGTTCCAGATTGTATGTATGAAATCCATGTATGTATGTAATCCATTTGTATGTAATCTATGACAGCATAGATCTGGGTATCAGTGAAAGGAAACATTTATAACGGCGAGTCAAATTGGAACCCTGAAGTTTGACTAAAAGTGCTCTGCTCATACTATCATTTCTATACTAAGTTGAAATCTGTGCAAGCATACAGTAAAGGTTTTGCTGGAATTATTATTATTATATATAACACATACATACATACATACTCACTCACTCACTCACTCACCATAAAATTGTTTGCATCTGTCTATCCATCCATCCATCCATCCATCCATCCATCCATCCATCCATCCATCCTTCCGTCCTTCCTTCCTTCCTTCCTTTTATTTTTCCTGATCGGTATTTGGGTGGTACTGTTATGGATTTGATTGGTTTCCAGCAGATGCTTGAGCAGCCTCTATCTGATAGCCAATTTCAGTTGGATTATTGGTTTTCAAAGGATCTCCAGGACATGAAGTGACAAAAAACAACATCTGGAGCACAGGTGGGGGATGATGAAGAGTATTGTGACTGAGCACAGGTGCATGCCCAAGTTCGGATATGCTCCATAGCAATAAGAGAGACAAAGCATTCTTACATCTCCTCTCTTACTACAGGTGAAACTCGAAAAATTAGAATATCGTGCAAATGTTCATTTATGTCAGTATGGCAACTCAAAAGGTGAAACCAATATATGAGATAGACGCATTACATGCAAAGCGAGATATGTCAAGCCTTACTTTGGTATAATTGTGATGATTATGGCATACAGCTTATGAAAACCCCAAATTCACAATCTCAGAAAATTAGAATAGTGTGAAAAGGTTCAATATTCTAGGCTCAAAGTGTCCCCCTCTAATCAGCTAATGAATCCATAACATCTGCAAAGGGTTCCTGAGCCTTTAAATGGTCTCTCAGGCTGGTTCAGTAGGAATCACAAGCATGGGAAAGCAAGTCAGTTTTCTGCTGACTTGACAGTTGTGCAGAAAACCATCATTGACACCCTCCATAAGGAGGGAAAGCCCCAAAAGGTAATTGCAAAAGAAGTTGGATGTTCCCAAAGTGCTGTATCAAAGCACATCAGTAGAAGGTAATGTGGAAGGGGAAAGTGTGGTAGAAAAAGGTGCACAAGCAGCAGGGATGACCACAGCCTGGAGAGGATTGTCAGGAAAAGGCCATTCAAAAGTGTTGGGGACTTTCACAAGGAGTGGACTGAGGCTGGAGTTAGTGCATCAAGAGCCACCACACACAGACGGCTTCAAATGTTGTATTCCTCTTGTCAAGCCGCTCCTGAACAACAAACAACATCAGAAGCGTCTTACCTGGGCTACAGAAAAAAAGAACTGGTCTGTTGCCCAGTGGTCCAAAGTCCTCTTTTCTGATGAGAGCAACTTTTGCATCTCATTTGGGAACCAAGGACCCAGAGTCTGGAGGAAGAATGGAGAGGCACACAATGCACAATGCTTGAAGTCCAGTGTGAAGTTTCCACAGTCTGTGTTGATTTGGGGAGCCATGTCACCTGCTGGTGTTGGTCCACTGTGCTTCATTAAGTCCATGGTCAACGCAGCCGTCTACCAGGAGATTTTGGAGCACTTCATGCTTCCTTCCGCAGACGAGCTTTATGGGGATGCTGACTTCATTTTCCAGCAGGACTTGGCACCTGCCCACACTACCAAAAGTACCAAAACCTGGTTCAATGACCATGGGATTACTGTGCTTGATTGGCCAGCAAACTGGCCTGACCTGAACCCCATAGAGAATCTATGGGGCATTGCCAAGAGAAAGATGAGGGACATGAGACCGAACAATGCAGCGGAACTGAAGGCCGCTATTGAAGCATCCTGGTCTTCCATAACACCTCAGCAGTGCCACAGGCTGATAGCATCCATGCCACGCCGCATTGCGGCAGTCATTGCTGCAAAAGGGGCCCAAACCAAGTACTGAGTACATATGCATGCTTATCCTTTGCAGAGGCCCGATATTGTTCTATTTCCAATCCTTGTGTTATTGATGTCATGTAATATTCTAATTTTCTGTGAGAACTAGAGCGGAAAGAGTTAAGCGCGTACTCTTATCCCCAGAAGAAAGAGGTAGAGATAAGAGAATGAGACTGGCACCTCCCTGAGGAATGCAGGATGTTTGTGGGGTGACTCTGGGAATTGCTTTCACTCTGAGAAGATTTCTGTAATGGGAATGAAGCCAATAAACCTTGCTGGATAGAATCTGTACTGTCTCCTGGAGTTTCATGGGCTAATCCTGACATTTTCTGAGATTGTGAATTTGGGGTTTTCATAAGCTGTATGCCATAATCATCACAATTATACCAAAGTAAGGCTTGACATATCTCGCTTTGCATGTAATGCGTCTATCTCATATATTGGTTTCACCTTTTGAGTTGCCATACTGACATAAATGAACATTTGCACGATATTCTAATTTTTCGAGTTTCACCTGTATACTGGCAAGTTGTTGTCCAGCAGCCCTTTTTCAGATGGCTGATTTGGAGAGGCAGTTTAATGTAGGCATTAAGGGCACTGGGCTAAAAACAAGGAGACCATGAGTTCTAGCCCTGCCTTAGGCATGAAACCAGCTGGGTGACTTTGGACCAGTTATCCTCTCTCAGCCCTAGGGAGAAGGCAGTGACAAACTGATTCTGAAAATGTTATCAAGAAAACTGCCTTGACTTTTCTGGGCAGTTGCCAGGAGTTGAGACTGACTTGAAGACACACACAAAAACACCTCCTTTCTGAGTAAGAAGCACTCTGTAGAATTGCCACCAGGCTGCTGTGACCAATTAGCACAACAGTTTGCCAGTAAAGTTGCTCAAATTTGCTCAAGACTATTTCATTTGGATGGAGTCTGGTATTGTGATTAGGGTATCATCTTGTGGTATTACCTGGGATTTTTAGGCCTCTAACCTCTGAGAAAGTAGATAGGGTGTTCTCTAAGCTGTCTATGGGTTGGATCTTTGCCCCTCCTTGCTCCTTCAGGGAGCTGCAGAGAGGATACTTCCCTGGATCTAGGAAATTGTAAATGTTTCATTGCAGAAGGGGAGAATGCCAGTGGCCCTTAAATAGGTGGTAGTTAAGGTGGAAGGTTCTCTTTAAGGGAACCTTCTTGAATCCAGGGATGTTAGACAACTACTGCCCAGTTTCACCCTTCCCAATTTATGTATTTAATTTATATGACTGCCCAACTCACAGGAATGACACTATGCAGCAAGCAATGGATTGAAACCAACTCATTCTGTTAAAATAAACAAGCAAAAACTATCAATATAGCTGTAATGGACAGTAGGAATAAACTTGGGGAACAGGAGGAAGAGCTGCAACCAAGACAACAGTCAGATAAAAGAAATTTGGGTCCAAGGCAGAAATGTAATTTAAGAAAACGTCTCAGACTTGATCCTCCCTAGTTCTCATGAAGATAAAGGGAGGGAGGAGAGAAGCATATTGAGACTTGCAAAATTGATGTCAGCCCTTCAAGGTAGACCAGACTGGAAAACCAAAGTTAAGAATGCCAATACTACTTCTATTATACAGTTACAGTAACAGAATCTTACAAATCTGAATACACACTGAAAGTCCTGTCCTGGGGGCTGTGAGGTCCTGGATGGGAAAAAGTAGGGTTAAACTGAACCCTAGCAATACAGAAGTACTGTTCGTATGTCAGGGTTCCTCTCTGGTCCCTGTGGAGACTCTGGATGGGTTACACTACCATTGAAGGAGCAGGTCCACTACTTGGGGGGTCCTCCTGGACTTTTGAATGGACTTTGCTCAATAGCAAGTGGACTTTGAGCAATTGGACTTTGCTCAATAGCAAGTGGAAGCCATGGCCAGGAAGCCTTTGGCTGAGCTTTACCTGGTGCACCAGTTGTGGCCTTGTCTGTGATGTAAGGATCTTATTACATTGTCTCATACTTTTATCACCATCCATTTAGACTACCACATGGAGCTGCCTTCACAGACAAACGAGAAACTTCATTTGCTGCAAAATGCAGTGGCCCAAGTGCTCAGTTATATTGCACCTATACTGTGGGCCCTGCATTAGCTCCCTGTTAGCTTCCAAATACAATTCAAAGTGCTGATTTAAGCTATAAAACCTCTTCTGGCTTGGCTCCAGATAACTTACAGGACCAAGGTCTTCACTGGAATCAGCCCCACCAATTTGATTGTACCAGGGGAAGCACATGGTTGTTTACCATTTCATGAGGTTGAGGGGGTTGAAGCCCAGAAATGTTCCTTTGCTGTGTTAGGGCCATTCTTCTGCAATGGCTTCCCATTAGAAACTCATTTACCTCTCACATTATCTGCCTTCCAGAATAAGTTGAAGACGGAACTCTTCCAGAGGGCATTTAGGGTGTAACACCACCTATTTGTTGTTGTAGAGGGTTTTTTTTCTTTTAGGTGTTGAGGGGTTTTTTTGTTTGTATGTTTGTTTTTTGTATTATACATGTTGTGTTTTAAGTTTGAGCTGTTGAGAGTGGATTATTAATTTGACAAATAAAATATAAAATAAGTTATTTTAGTGTATGTGCAAATACACTAAAAGGTACAGAAGAAAAAATGAAATGGGTATAATTTCCAATTATTTAAAAAAAGGTTTGAACAAGAGTACTTCCTGGTTGATTGCACATTGCTATTGTCCTATTTATGCTTCCATAAAATGTTTCCTTGAACCTGATGGGGTTAGCTCCGAGTAGAAATGTTATAAGTGTCAAGACCCTAGCAGCCACTTATTATCAAAAAAGCTAGATTCTCACCAAATGTTATTAACTGAATTTATTGAAAGGGAGAAAGGGACTTAAATTACAGAAAACTTGGTAACAAGATGCATTTACTTTAGTGTCCATTTACCTTTAACTAAGGTGGGCATTCCTAGATCATCTTGCTACCCACTTGTTGATGCAGTGGGGAGATGGCTACCCATTTTCCAGATGAAAATAGAAGGTGTAGATACAATAGGGAATGAACTTGTAATATTTTGCAAACTGTCTTCCACAGGTGCTGAGAAGTCCATTATGTCAGGACTTAACCATATATTAAATAACTGATTGAATAGAAGTCTAGAACTTTGAAGTCCAACAATCCCACCTCCAAATTACCCCCCAGACAATGGAAGGAACACATCGGTCCAGCATCGGTATCAGGACTGATGCAGACATGTTCAGGCCCGGTGCAGCTAGTATTGCCCTATGTCATCATCATTTATTTTACTTAAACATGTAGAAATATTTAATTCTCAGTTGTGGTTGACTAGGCATTTACAAAATAATATTCATAGTATTGTAAAAGGGAATGTGTCTTTGGTTTGTTTTTTTTTCATTCCCCACCCTTCCCCCTTAATATCTAAGTGATAGTCATGAACTCAAAATTACAGGATGTAGCTCCAAGTTCTGAATGTATAAAAGCAAAGGCTTTGGATACAGCAGGGACATGGATAAGTTTTATAGTTATTGACATGCATGAAGATCTCATGTTCCCGTATTTAGATTGCAGGCAACATTTAATCTGCCTGGATTTACATAATAATTTGCCCTTTGTTGCTGGTTTCCTCTGTCTAATTCTATGTAATTTCCATTATTCTTTCAAAGCTGAAATTGATAAAATTTAAGTGAGATTAGAATCTGATATAGTGGCAGTAAAATAATTAATTATTACATACATTAGCCATATAAAAAGAAGCCCTTCTCTTTGACAAAATTATCATATAATCTAAGTTTTAATCAGTATAACTCTCATACTATATCCTTGTATTCTATTAGATAAACATTAAACTGACATCAAAAGCAGTTTGATGAAAATATGTACTGTGAAAAAGCAATGTACTAAAATGCAAATTTTAAAGGTTAGGAAGTAGTTTCCTAAATACTATAAGTATAGCACTGCTTTGTAGCATCAGTAGTGCTCTAAGAAATCCACTGACAACCCATAAAACAGCAGCTGAGTCTGAATTGTTGAAGGGGGTAATTTCTGAAATCCTTATTTTCAGATGTTGCTGTTGCTGCTTGCAGTGCAAGAAAAAAGAAATAAACAGACAAAATTACAAACAAGGGAGGGAGGAAGAAAGGAAGGAAGGAGCTGTCATT
Organism: Liasis olivaceus; assembly: GCA_030867105.1. Classification (NCBI taxonomy): domain Eukaryota; kingdom Metazoa; phylum Chordata; class Lepidosauria; order Squamata; family Pythonidae; genus Liasis; species Liasis olivaceus. Next base: position 285,626,778 of record CM061349.1, read on the forward strand.
GCTAATGATGAACCCCATTTTCAAGGCAATCTTAAGAAATGTATTCTTTTCTCCCTCTCCCCAATTTCCCTATCCACGAGAAGGATAAAGAATTATCATTTGTGTAAAGAAGGCCTGTATGTAAGTGAACAGAGATAGCTAACATGCTAAGGAGGACATTCTTAAATTTGTGCTAAGGTAGAAGGACAAAGACAAATGTAGTTCATTTCTATAATATTCTGTGATTGCCTTTGTTTCACATTATTATGGAAATCAGGAGTTTATATGCTCCTATACAAAACTAAAACATATAATAGTACTACTACTATTACTACTACTTATAATAATAACAAAACTTGCTAATAATTATGTTTCAAACTGTATAAAGAATTTCACATTTTAAAAACAGAATAGTAATCTTAAATAGGAATTTAAATTTAAAATATCAATGCCAGGAAGAAAAAGCTGGGAAGACAACATGTTTTATAAAGACAAAGCCTAGCCACAAGGCTCTATTTTCTTCAGTATGCTGGAGAAGATTAATACAGTTAACTGATTTAGTATGAATTTAGTATTGATAAAGCCCCCTACTTTAATAGAAAAAAAAGACACTTTAATTAAACAATAAAATAACTCTAGAACATCCTAGCTCTTGGTAAATGGTCATTTTTGAGCCTGTATTATACCTGCTGTTTTGGGAATAGCTTGCATACCTAACAATTAAAGGAAGATCAACCTTATGGATGGCTGTAGGAAAAATATAGAATACTTGTTGTGGGTGAAATGGATTTATCTATTTGGCAATGTGCTGTCTGCTATTATGCAGGCATGCATAGCACAGCTTTGAAGCCAAAAGCAATGAAGTTATTTTGAAATATGATTCATGTTGTTCATGTATAGAGCAATGCTGTGGTAATGCTGGAGGAAGGCAATACTTATTTTTGTCCCTAAGTGTGAGCTCTACCTTCTAATGTCTGTTCATCAAGCACAATTGGTATCTACTCTTGGCATCTACAAACACCAGGCCAAGGAAATTTTCAGAGAGTTTTGGCTATTAGTGCCCAAACTGATGTAGAACTGCTTGCAAGCTCTAGATCTTTACAATGGTTGGCCAGGACAAAACGATGTTCCAAATATAAAAATATCTGACAAAGTACAATCTTTACCAGAGCAAGATTGGAGATGCTGGACGATGATAAAGTATGGGCAATTCCACTATGTGCCATATGATGACAGAAAATGCATCTGTGGAGCTCCAGACATAGAAGACATTGCACATATCTTGAGTATCAATTATATGCTCCAACTATATGGACAAAACAAAAATGTTGGACCTCAACAATACATTGTCCTATCTCTTTCAGGGTACTAATAAATATGTAGCCAGCAGAACTGTCAAGTTTATAGTTAAAGCTGTTCAGCTAAGAACTTGTTACAGTACATAGAACAGATCAGGGTCACATGTAAAGGTGTGTGAGGGTTCTTTGTTTTCCAGGGACTAGGCACACCACAGCATAGCAAAGCTATACAAAATGCTTTATTGCAGCATACACCTTTCCCCACCAACAGACTATTGCTCTTTACCCATCTAGGACTTGCAAGGTGACATTGTCACGTACATATCTCTTTAATATCCAGTCCTTTAATACTTAGTTCAAGCAAAAGTCTATAAAATGTATAAAATCTGTATAAATATATAAAGTTTGTAAAGTCTGTAGAGTGGCATACAACCTTTAAGTCTTTTCCAAATATTCTCACACTAGTTGTGATAAGGTACTGCTTCAGTGTGCTTGTTCCTCTTTTAGTTGCTACTGAGCTCCCAGCAAAGCTCCAGGCAGGACTCCCACCAAGATAACCTGTGGACTTAGCAGGGGAATGATAGGCCTCTGGCCTGCTTGCAATAGGTGCCAGTCTTTATATGTTGCCTCCACTTCCTCGTCTGTAAGCTGTTTGCTTCTCATGTTTCCTCTTACACACACCTCCTTTCTCACTCTGTCTCAATGTTCGCTTTTCTAAGCTAAGATCCTGCGTGGGGTTGGGGCTGCTTGTGGATGTCTGCATGTCCTTGAAAATGCCAGGGTGTGGCTCATTATCACAGGCAGCTGGAAAGCTGGCCTGGATGCTTTTGAATAGTCAGGGAAATGGGGTGAGAAGTGTTTTTGCCTGGCTGCAGCTTACCTTTCCAAAGCACAGGCAGCAACTCCAACTTCACTCCCTCACAAGGTGATGCATTCATTTGAATACATTTTGTTCAGGATTTTGGTGCATTTATACTTATTTTATCCTTTTGTTAGGCAACGCTTTTGTTGTCTTTTGTGATGGTCAATTGATTAACCCATAAATTGCTATTGTATTAGGGATATGCAGAAGCATGTATGAATTATTGAAACAGCTGCATCTTTTCTCAGGTTCATGTGGCTGCTTCAGAAAATGTTCCAAGCTGGGTCTACATGTCAACAGTGGCTTGAAGGGAGGGACTTCATATGCACTTCCATGCATTATAAAGCACCTCTTCTGAATGATTTGCAAAACTCTGGAATCCATGTTGGTGGTTTTCTAGATCAAATGATGCACTGACTCATATATAGAGGTTCCTTTGAAGAAATCTGAATTCAACATGCACGCATTATGCTAGTGTAGGGAGATATAACTGTGAGGGCATGGTTGGGGCATGACGATGCTCAGGTTTCATCCTGTGAATAATAATTTTTGAATGGTATTTGTTCTATATTTATAGTTTCCCATGTATGTTAGTTAACTAGTTTGACATGCAAATTTGGTTTGTAACTAGGCTAAAGCTTACCTGTAGGAAAAACCTGAAATAGCGGGTCTTCTTAATGAAACACAGGTGAACTATATTTTGTGGCTTGATGACAATCTTTTTCCTTAGCAGGATGCATTTCAGTTTATCAAATTGTGTGGCGATTGTCTTCTTTTAATCTTCATTTTAATTTAGCTCCCTCCCAGCAGCCTCCACCACAAGGACAGGTTCTAAATTCTTCAGCTATTAGACTTGCTTGGAATCCACCTGATTCTCCAAATTCAAACTGGCTTGCTTACAAACTCTACAGAAATGAGACTCAAATCTACACAATGGAGGACTACTATCCTTACAGTGAGTGCTCATTTGTACTATATATGCATTTATAATTTGTTAACTTTGAGAGTTTTTTTAAATTCATTTTATTCTCGATTGGAGCACTGTGTAACATATTATTCCACATATATAATATCTTGGCTGTTTTTCACACATCAAGTAAATATAATTTCAAGATTTTCTTTATGGGGTTTTAAGTCACATTTTCTTCTTTGACCCCAATCTATTTGCTGTTGCTGTTGCAGTTTTTAAATCAACATAATATATGTTATGTGTGAAGAAATTTCTAGCCTGTTTATTCAATTCATATTTTTTAAAACTCTTGTTATATTAGCTTTCTGGGGATGGAAAAACAGACTTGCTTCAGCCCATATCCTAAAATGTTTAGATTTTTTGTCATTCAGATGCCAAGTGATGCTTTATTCTTTTATATACTGTATGCTAGTTTGCTACACATAGGATTTGTACAACTAGAATTGGATTTTGGCATATACCATTTGAAATAAATATGCTGAGAAAATTAAAACAAAAATATATATATATTCATAGAACTGAATAGAGTGGGAAAAGGAACAAGAACTTCCTTGACTCATGTCCACACACACTTAACACCCACTTCTTCACTAGGTTACAGTGATGCTTACTGTTACAGTACTTTTCAATTAATATACACTTAATCAACTCATGTTCAGTATGTGTGTGTGTGTGTGTACACACACACACCGGCCTTAGCTTATCAAACTATACATACATTTCTTTACAGAGCTTTTTGCAGGTTCTTAACTGTCCCAAGTGCTCCTTCCCTGATTCTCCCAGGTGTTCCCTATCTCTATTTTGATACACTGACTCATGAGACAGCTTCAGTAACTTCTCAGGCTTGCTTTTAGCCAGGGGATGAGAAGGGAAAGAGGGAAAAATAGATCTTTGCTGAGCTACTTGAATTCCAGCTCCTTGGTCAAGCTTTGGGAACAGACTCCCAGTCAATCCTTCCAAATACAGCAGTCCACCAGCCAATCTGCTCTGCAGATCTCCCTTTCTGATCTTGCTTGTTTCTGCTGGGCCATCAGCTGCAGATTCTTCTTCCAACTATGCCTGGATTCATACAGCACCTCCAGCACCTCCAGTCCACACAGCACAAATACAACACCAGCCATGTCCAACAGTCACTGACAGTCTCTTCCATTGCATAAGAGATCTGCCCTCTGCATATTTTCATCAGTAGGCAGATGTGCCCACTCCCAAGTGTTTTAATTAGACAGGAAGCGTCTAGGTCTTTACATGACACTTTGAATAGTGCTGGCAAATAGACAAGATCCCTAAACTTTCAGACCAATGTACAGCTCTGTCCCAATCAGGACATCTTGCCCTGGCCTACACTGTTTTTTAGAATATTCTGTGGGTGTCTTTTCAAGGTCCCATTAGCATATATAAGCAGTTGCTCTTGTAACAGTAAGTGCTTGTTTGCCTAATCATAGTCTGATATAGACTTCAACAAATCATTAATTTCTAAAGCCCAAATTGTGTATGTGTTTGTGTGATTAGATAGATAAATAGTCTGATATGTTCTGGCAAACATTATTAATTATTTGAATCCTAAGGAACATATGTTAATGCTGCAAAATTCTCAAGTTTATGGCTATTCTCAGGATGTATATAGCATTTATATTACACACAATCACCTACAGGTGAAACTCGAAAAATTAGAATATCGTGCAAATGTTCCTTTATGTCAGTATGGCAACTCAAAAGGTGAAACCAATATATGAGATAGACGCATTACATGCAAAGCGAGATATGTCAAGCCTTACTTTGGTATAATTGTGATGATTATGGCGTACAGCTTATGAAAACCCCAAATTCACAATCTCAGAAAATTAGAATATTACATGACATCAATAACACAAGGATTGGAAATAGAACAATATCGGACCTCTGCAAAGGATAAGCATGCATATGTACTCAGTACTTGGTTTGGGCCCCTTTTGCAGCAATGACTGCCGCAATGCGGCGTGGCATGGATACTATCAGCCTGTGGCACTGCTGAGGTGTTATGGAAGACCAGGATGCTTCAATAGCGGCCTTCAGCTCCGCTGCATTGTTCGGTCTCGTGTCCCTCATCTTTCTCTTGGCAATGCCCCATAGATTCTCTATGGGGTTCAGGTCAGGCCAGTTTGCTGGCCAATCAAGCACAGTAATCCCATGGTCATTGAACCAGGTTTTGGTACTTTTGGCAGTGTGGGCAGGTGCCAAGTCCTGCTGGAAAATGAAGTCAGCATCCCCATAAAGCTCGTCTGCGGAAGGAAGCATGAAGTGCTCCAAAATCTCCTGGTAGACGGCTGCGTTGACCCTGGACTTAATGAAGCACAGTGGACCAACACCAGCAGGTGACATGGCTCCCCAAATCAACACAGACTGTGGAAACTTCACACTGGACTTCAAGCATTGTGCATTGTGTGCCTCTCCATTCTTCCTCCAGACTCTGGGTCCTTGGTTCCCAAATGAGATGCAAAAGTTGCTCTCATCAGAAAAGAGGACTTTGGACCACTGGGCAACAGACCAGTTCTTTTTTTCTGTAGCCCAGGTAAGACGCTTCTGATGTTGTTTGTTGTTCAGGAGCGGCTTGACAAGAGGAATACGACATTTGAAGCCCGTGTCCAGGATCCCTCTGTGTGTGGTGGCTCTTGATGCACTAACTCCAGCCTCAGTCCACTCCTTGTGAAAGTCCCCAACACTTTTGAATGGCCTTTTCCTGACAATCCTCTCCAGGCTGCGGTCATCCCTGCTGCTTGTGCACCTTTTTCTATCACACTTTCCCCTTCCACATAACCTTCTATTGATGTGCTTTGATACAGCACTTTGGGAACATCCAACTTCTTTTGCAATTACCTTTTGGGGCTTTCCCTCCTTATGGAAGGTGTCAATGATGGTTTTCTGCACAACTGTCAGGTCCGCAGTCTTTCCCATGCTTGTGATTCCTACTGAACCAGCCTGAGAGACCATTTAAAGGCTCAGGAACCTTTTGCAGGTGTTATGGATTCATTAGCTGATTAGAGGGGGACACTTTGAGCCTAGAATATTGAACCTTTTCACACTATTCTAATTTTCTGAGATTGTGAAGTTGGGGTTTTCATAAGCTGTACGCCATAATCATCACAATTATACCAAAGTAAGGCTTGACATATCTCGCTTTGCATGTAATGCGTCTATCTCATATATTGGTTTCACCTTTTGAGTTGCCATACTGACATAATTGAACATTTGCATGATATTCTAATTTTTCGAGTTTCACCTGTAAATACTGTTGCCTGCATAGAAGTCCTAGTCTGAACAACAGTCTGAAATTACAAATATAAAAGCTTCCAACTTTTTAAGGAAAGTTATCAGTATCCTCAAAACCTGGCTTGATGATTTAATTGATAGCTTTCTAGAGCTAGAGCAAAATTATGTTTAGAGTTTTTCATATCAAAGCAAGAATACAAATAGATGGACTCTATCGAAATCTTTCTCTTTTAACTCTTAATTTCTTTTTTTTTAAAGTGTGCTTTCATGAAAGACAAACAATTGGATGTTTCTTTTGATGGAAATGTTTCCATAAGTGGAACCGGGACATTGCTAACCCTTCTCCCCCGCAGTGAAGCATAATCCTTCCAAACCTTCTCCAGAGTTGTTCTACCAATCCTCTGGAGGGGCTGCAGGGAAGTGACAAGGGAAAGAGATGAAAAATAGTTACATGAGCAGAAATGTATTTGTGCACCACTGACTTTCATTCCAAACTGTTCAAAATATTCATTCCTATAATTTAAAATATTGATTATCCACTGTATTGAGATATTAGTAAGGATAGACATTTTATGCCAGGTTAGAAGTATGTACTCTGGTCATTTCCCCTTTAGCAATTTATTATATCTTTTAGACCAACCATGTCTGTGCCAAAAGAATAGTAAAGAGGACAGGCTTTATATCACTTCAGCAATGGCTGGGTGATGCTGTGAAGACACTATAAGTCACTAGTGGGGAAATGATGTCTGTCTGACTATTGGTCCATTTAGTCCACTATATCTACTTTGACTAGCTGTGGCTCTTCAGAGTCTTAAGCAGAGGTTTTTTCCATGATCTGCTACCTGAACCTTTGAACTGCTGATGATTGAGCCTGAGATTTTCAGTATATAAAGCAAATCCTCTGACATTAAATGATGGACTCTTCCAAGAGAGTGCTTGAGAAACCACTGCCCTCCTGTTTGTTGAGGGCAACCCTGAAATACTTGAGTTACTTATCAAGGGAAACTGATATAGATAAACTGTTGGTATGATCCAGCAGATCTCATTTTAGCTTTTATTCCATAATGCTTTAGATTAGTTCCAGAAAATATTCTTTGTTGTTTGTAAAGGAAAATATCTTTTTATTAGCATGCTTCTTACTGTAAAGTTAAATAACATCCAACATTACATTTTACTTGTTTCAGATAATGCAAACACAAGAAAACAAACAAAACCCACCCATGCACACACAAATGGATGCAGCCCTAGCAAAAGTCATTGCATTGTTAGAGATGTAATCCAAAGTGCTTGGCTGCAACTTTAACTGTAATAGCCTAGCAAGAAACATAATACAAAGGAAATTAAATATAGTTCATCTAATGTGAAATAAAAGTGAAAGGCTAAGGTCTCCATGTTTTATATTTTGTAGTTCTACTAACATGCTAAATGGTTGAGGAGAAATGGATAGTAAAATATGTCTTGTTTTTAACTTAAGTCTTGCGTTGGTTCTTCAGTAAGGAATTAAAATGCAGCATTTCAATGTTGACAAGTAAGATGTAACACCTTTTTTCCTTCTCGGTGAGTTTTCCCCACTGCAGAGCCTCAGCTCCAAAAAATTGAGATCCTGTGATTTGTGGCTCATTTTCCTGAGTCAGTCTTTTAGCTCTATGGCTTCAAGCAAGCAAACAAACATGCTAGGTTTTAACTATTCAGCATTTTATTTACTACATTCTTTTTAAAATGATTGTCATATTTTGGTTAGTAATATTCTCCAGCTTCTTTCCTGTTTTTTTTCTTTGTCATTTTATAAGAACTATATTCTAAACTGCAGGTTATAATTTAATGTATACTATAAAAGTAAAAGAAAAATGTTTATATATTTGATGCAGCCCTCCAGGTCTTTGTTGATAGCAATTTACTTCCGTATGCCTTCTATGCATATCATCTTGAAGCAAGCAATGTCCACGGATCTACAAGAAGTACTAACTTGACCTACAGAACACAGCCTGGGATACCTCTAGGAAATTTGCATTTAAATCCAATCTTTCCTATTGGGCCATATTCTATTTCTTTTAATTGGACAGCCTTATCAAATGACTCTGGTCCTATAGAGAAATATATTTTGACATGCATTTCTTCATTTGAACTTCAATCCTGTGGCCAACATGAAAGCTTAGAACCCTCTATAACTGTCTGGAATTTAGTTCCATTTAAAAAATACAGCTTTTATGTTCAAGCGTGTACTAGTGGAGGCTGTCTGCTAAGCCAGCAGCTGTCAGTAGTTACTGCACAAGCTCCTCCTGAGGAGCAGCTCCCTCCAGTCATACAAAGCATCAGCTCTACTGAATTGGCTGTAGAATGGGTCCCACCCAAGAAAACCAATGGTAAGTTTTATGTTTGATTCAACATTTGGGGAGAATTGTATTGGACCCATATATTAACAAGATTTTTCCTGAACACAGTCTAAGTTGCTTAGATACATGAAGGTGATTGGCATAAGACTCAATGAGGCTTGCTTCCCTTTGTCCCTCCCCTTTTCTACTACCATTCATGATCAGTAGTCACATATGGGAAGTTGGGAATAGCTCAGGGGTACAGCACACACTTTGCATGTAGATGATCTCAACACCTCTAGATAGGGCTGGAGAAACAAACCCAAAATTTGCTGCTAGCCAGTACTGGACTGGATAGACCTCTGGGGTGACTAAGCACATAAGATAGCATCCTGTGTTCTTTTGATAGTGTGAAAGGAGGATATGAATAAGAAGGATATGAAAGGAACTCTACAATCCAATGGAAGTCATGTTCCCCCTGAGAACTGTGTTTTCCAAACCGGTGGATGGTTCAGTCTTCATCCAGTAGAAGAATCTATATGTGAGAGTACTTTTGACACTACCTCCAACTAGTACTGGCATCCCTGATTTGGAGCCATTCACAGACTATGAGTTCTGTGTTTTATGTTCTTTTTAATAGTGTGTCAGACATTACTGGCAGCATGTCTTCTCCTGCCAAAGATCTAACTGAACAGACTTAACTTCTGCTTAAGAGAAGAAATATTTATGGCCTACAGTTTTCAGGAGTAGGAAGAAAAATCTTGGAGGTCTGCAAATAATTGTTGAGATAATGGACAGCGCATTGCATACATGTGGTGTCTCTGGTTGTCCTTAAAGATCTAGAAGAGAAGGTATCAGCCCCACTAGGTAGCCCAAACTAGGAAATCAACTGCACAGGAAGGCTAACATTACTTTTGTTGAGGTGAGCTGCAATAACATAATCTTGCAAGTCTGTGTTGTACCTCCTCCTGAGTCACTTCTGAAGGTTATCTTGTTACTCTGGACTTAAAAAAAATGTTTCAGTCCCTTTTGTCTAGGTAAGAGTTCTTGCATGTTTCCCTCAAGATCATCACCCTTACTCTCTACGGAAGGTTTCCTCCAAGTGTTGACCTTTAGAGATTGTAGGGCTGGGTCTTTTCAATGGCTGCTCCCTAGAATATCTCCCCTATTATCAGATGGAGCCTGTTTCTGTTACCATTCTGTAAAGCAGTTAAGACCTAATAATTTCAACAGGCCTTCAAGTTTTGAGGGGTTCTTTTTGTCCCTCTCAGAGGTTGAATGTGTATATACATTATGGTTGCTCCTTAGTGTTTGGGTAATTGATACTATTACATTGTTGTGCTTTCAGTTTTTAATTTCTTTACTGTTTAAAGGTCTGTAAGCTGTTTGGAGTCAGACACAATTGCAGCAGCATATAAACCTAGAATGAATCCACAAATGTTTGTGATCATTGCCAGCTGAGGTAGAAAAAAAAAGGGAATTCATATAAATCATATGCTAATCCCACATTATGTTCACAACTGCATCTTTGGCAGGATGGGTTAGGCAATATAGTATTGTTTAAGTCACATCAGTAGAGATGGTTTCAGCAGTAGATAGTAATGACAAAAGTACAAATGTAAATGTTTTCAGAGAAATATGCTTCTTTTATAAGCTGCCTACTTTCATTTCTAGGTGTAATTATTAGGTATGAATTATATATGAAAGGAGTTCTACAGTCCAATGGAAGTCATGTTCCTCCTGAGAACTGTGTTTTCCAAACCAGTGGGTGGTTCAGTCTTCATCCAGTGGAAGAATCTGTACGTGAGCGTACTTTGACACCACCTCTAACTAGTACCATCGTTACTGATTTGAAGCCATTCACAGACTATGAGTTCCGTGTTTTATCAGCCAATATGGCTGGCAGCACGTTTTCAAATTGGACATCGCAAAGAACAGCAGAGGCAGGTAATTATTTGAGTTTGTAGATATGTTAACCCTTTAGGTTTATATGTGGGAAATGACTTTCAAAACTAGTTCCTTGTATTTTAAGAAGTTTGGTTTTTAATTTAAAATCTCATTATTCAAGTTGATATTCTCCATTACTCTGTTAAATTAAAAGAAAAGTGGGGTGTGGGGGAGAGGACTGTAGGGTTTTGGATTTCAGTGGGAGCCACACATGCTCTGTAATATCTAAACTTGGCTTTAAGTTATAAGATTTAGAACATGCAGAATATTGATTTCTAATGACTTCATACGCATGCTTTACTTACTTTGGCTAATGATATTTAGCTGCTAAAAACTTATACTGTGTTCATTTAAATAAATTAAATAAGTGAAAACCTGATAAACTTACCTAAATCCACTGATTTGATTTCTATTAAATTTACATTGAACTTCAATTTGTGAGAACTTGCTGGGAGCTAGAGTTTCTCACGGCAGGAGAAAAAGTTACCAAGGATATAAATAGGGTTCACAACTTCTTCTGCCAGAGGGCAATCAATCCTTTATGTGGCTTCAGTCTTGGTTTATAATAAAGATTCTCCCTAGCTGTGCCATGTCTGGAAAGCTTTAGCCAGGTAAGGAATCTGAATTGATGGGAAGAACTGAAAAACTAGTCTTACAAAATCTACCACTTGGGTATCTCAATCCAAAACACCTTTATGTGTTGCTGGGCAAATTAAATAATGGCTTAAAGCCCAGGATGTCACTTTTATTTGCTTGTGAATTTAAAACTTCCAGCAGATTTTTCTGAAGAGTGATATGTAAGAAGTGTTTTCCAAAACACTGCCAATTAATAATGCCTATATGGGTTCCAAAACATGGAATTATCTTTAAAAAGTCAGAGGTCATAAAATTAAATTACACACACACACACACACACACACATATACACACATAAATACTAGAGAGACCTATGAACTTCCTAGCTTCTCAATAATTAAATGTACTTTGCTGAATTACTCAGCCTTCCTCTTAATCAGGTTTTCCCAGGTCATGATAAGCCTATGCTTTTGTATGAAGCCTACATTGTGTTTAAAATTTAAGTGGTGGTTTGTGCATTATAGAAAAAATAGATCCAATAGTTTGTTTATAGGTGGGAAACATTTACTTTGAAGTTGTAGCTTTAAAAAAACATATGAAAATTCCTTTTAGACCTGAAAATTAATTTCTACAAGCTGCTTATTTAGGAATTGGATGCAAAGAGCCATTTTATCAAGTTTAACAGATGGTATTTTACAAATATAGTGGGAAAACGTGCCTGACACATGTTGTTCATTTATTTTATGATAAATTAGCACATTTATTTGTGTTTTAGCTCCTGTATTCATGCCACTTCCATCAGTATTCCCTCTTTCACCATATTCTCTCAATGTGTCTTGGGAAAAGCCACGAGATAATGAAGCAAGAGGAGAAGTGATGGGGTATAGCGTCAATGTAATTACCGAACAAAAAGTATTGCCAATGTTTTCTCAGGTATTATTGTTATTAGCAATCTGCTTTCTCTGCTTATTGATATATGGATCTTCTAAAGTGGTCCCAATCTTTTTGGCTATGCCAAATTGAAATTTGCCAATGGAGAAGTGCCCGGAGTTATTAAAATGCAGTAGGGCATCAAAGTTGTTATGGCAAACTGCCCAAGGTGGATCTGACTATTTATTTGCATTCTTGTCAAATGGCAAGAATGATTTTTGAAAGACTGTTCTGAAGTTAAATGGCCCTTTGTGAACATAAATATGTGATTTTATTCTGAAAGGCTATCCAAGAAGCCCAATATGGATGTACCATTTCCTATTCTGGTTGTGCCTAAAAGAGTGGGTATGGGCTGTTTTCCCCTTCCCTTTTCCTTTTTTCAACTGACTATTTTTTATTATTATTATTATTATTATTATTATTATTATTATTATTATTTTCTGTATTATATTACTTTTATCTAATCCATAGCAGATTATGATACTTGAAAAGCAATAGTCTCATAGTGAAAAAACAAAACAAAACCTAATGACTTAACATTCCTTTGAAATAATTCTGGTAAAGTATTCTGTTTGGGTTTGAACAATTAAAATGTTCATTCTCATTCTAATTAATGATTCTCCCAGGACCTTTCATACAGGGAAGCACCATTGACATAGAATATAGAATTATTCTCTAAGGGACTTCATACATCAATGATAATGGTACAAACAGGAATTTTATTAAGGAATCTTCTGAAAAGATACTTAAGGGAAGACTGGATCCAACATATGTACATTGTTTCCAATGATATGCCAGACATTCAGCCTAAAATTAAACACATTTAATGGTATTGATGATCCAAACTCATCTTCTGGAATAGATGGTAAAAGAAGTGTTCTCAGTCTAATTGAATAAACTGGCTTTATTCAGTATTTCCCTTCCTTTCCATTTTTCCATTTTAATGCTTTTCACTTCCTTTCCATTTTTCCATTTTAACACTTTTCACTTAAGGTATTTTAAGGAAGAACATTCTTTTCTGGTGCTGTGCCTACTGATAGTAATATATAATAAGGATAACTTTTCCTGTTTAAAAGGCAGTGTGTCCTCATTTTAAAATATTTGCTCTGATTCCACTGCAAGTCGGCTAGATTTCCTCACATAATGGTGGTACCACTATCTTGCATAATCTGTACAGTTTGTACAAATAACTCCTCTCTTGCACAGCTTTATGAGGCAATAATTTTGTTTCCTCGTTTGTCTACTCAGGAACTGGATTATTACCTCATAAAGTATTGTGATGAACGTATTATAATTTAATTCTATAGCTTGTTGATTTTTTTTCAAAATATTGCTATTTCTGCTAACGGTGCTTAGTGAACTCTGGCCAACCAATTACTTATTGTTAAATATGCTATCGTACTCATGTAAAGTAAGAGAAGCACTCTCAAACCAGACATCTTAAGTCCATTTATTTTGCAGATTTTGTATGTTGCTGAAGCCCATGAGCAATCCTATACAGTGACGGGACTAGAACCGTACAGAATGTACTATTTCACCATTACTCTCTGCAATCGAATTGGATGCGTTGACAGTAAGCCAGGAATGGGACAAACTTCAGCTACTGGTAAGGGAAAAAAGCAGTCATCCATGTGTAAAACTAGCTCATAGCTTTCTAAAGAGGTTATTAGGCATAGTCAAAGATGCTGTAAGTGTTATACTTTTATTATGTGATTGATTAATTGCAGATTAAAATAAAAATACTGAATTTTCCACATAGGCTTATAATAAATTAGAAAGTCTTAATTAAGCCTTTTCTTAATTAAGTCAATTAACCTATTTTTCTTTATGTTTCCTACAAGTGTTGCTAGTTGTAGCTATCATATTGATAAACAATTGCATAACAAATTAATATGCATCCCTTCTAAGCTGGAGCTCTATTAAAACTTGTTTCCTTTGGATGTGTATTGGTGTATCATAGCTAGGGCATTCAACACTAGTGGTGCTTTACTGCAGCAAATTCATCAGTAAATTTAGTCAAGTTTACAGGGATATTTATGCTATCAGCCAACAGGAGCACTGTGGGTTTTTCTTCCCCCCTATCAATCATCATTATATAGGAAGTTACCTGTTTGCCCATTTGAACTTGTAGTTATTTTAGCTGGGGGTGTTGGGATTTGAGCCTGTGCCCCTCTGCCTGAAAAATGAGTGTTCTTTCATTGAGCTGTGGCACTCAATGAACCTAAGTTAAAAATCTCATCTTTCCCTGTGAATTTAATTGCTGAATTCACGTATTATGCTAGGCCTTCATTTGTTTTAACCATGCCACAGAAGCCTGCATAAAATTAAGATATAAACCCTGAGCTACACATATTCACCTCTATAGATATAAACCATGTTTTGCAAAACATAACAGCAAAACTAAAACCAAACAAAATCACATTATGGTTTAATGCAATGTGAAAACCCAGGTATATGTGACCTTGACAAGGAGCTTCTTGTAAAGGAGCCTTTATATTTGAGGTGGAAGTCATCATTCTGACGTACATTTTAAAGTATGTTATTATTTGTTACCTTTATTTCCTGTCGTCTCTCCAGAAGCTCAGAGTGACATTTCCAGCACCCCCTCCTCTTTTCCCCCCCAAAATAACTATCCAGTGAGATAGGTTGGGCTGAAAGACAATAATTAACCTAAAGTTGCCATTGAGTTTCCATAGCTGAGGATTGATGTGAACTTAGATTTCCTCAGTCCTGCTTCAACATTTTAATCATACACTGTATTGGCTCTTATGCAGAACACTTTTCTATATAAATACTGAACACACTTTTTATTATTTGTAGCACATTCTTGTGTTCACATTGTAGCCCATACATCTTTTTTACTTTGGATGTTGCCTGCCATTTTTAAAATGTACATGTACTTTTTTGTATTTTATCTACAAATGTTTAAGGATATTAAATACTTTGTATATGCAATGTTACTCCTTCAGTGTTAGATGAAAGGATATATTTGCCCCTGTCCTGGATTAAACTACTTCCTCACAATTTATTGTTAAGTTCCCCAAAAAATAACAGTTGTTATGCCTTGCTGCCCAAATTCAGTGGGATTGTAACTGAATATATAAGCATAGGATTGCAGTCATAAGCATTTGTACCTACAATAATTGTGACGGTGAGAAAATGACACACTTTCAATTGGATGCAAGTTTGCACATCATAATGTGATGCACTCATATCATCACCCACCCACCCACCCTCATTCCAGCAACATTTGATTCAATTTATTTTTCTTACTATATATCTTTTTCTATGATAATAGAAGGTTCTCTCTGTCATAGCATATATATATATACTGTGCTTTTTATTTGCAGATTGCCATTTAGTCTTCCTGTCAAGT
Organism: Liasis olivaceus; assembly: GCA_030867105.1. Taxonomy (NCBI): domain Eukaryota; kingdom Metazoa; phylum Chordata; class Lepidosauria; order Squamata; family Pythonidae; genus Liasis; species Liasis olivaceus. The sequence goes on from CM061349.1 coordinate 285,642,274, forward strand.
AATCATTTTAATCATTACACATAGAAAATTAGTATCTCAAAGAAAGGGCTAGTTTTCTTTTTGCATAGAAGAGTTTGTGGGACTTTGGCGAGTAAAGTACAGTACTGAAATGCTATAGTCCCCAAACAGGTTTACCGCTTCAATAATACTCATGATCCCTGCCTCCTGGAATAGGCTACTCAGATGTTCAGTTGCTAAGCTGTCTCTGTGTATGTCTTCCAAAAGTACCTGTGGCATTGACTCTCACTTCAACAGTTACTTCTATGGGCTAGTCTGGCCACAAGATACTACAAGTAAGGGTGCCGCCATTTTAATTTTAATTGGGGAAGTTGGAAACTACAGTCCATATCATTGTCAAACCTCAGCTGTCACTGCTGAACTTTTCAATGTCAACCTTTTGAATCTCTGTAGCTGAGCAGCTTAAAAAGTAGCTAATTCAATTTAAATAGGATCTTTTGTTATTATTAATGATGAAGCACACTTACACATTTGTCATTTTTAAAAACTGAATCATTCATTGAAGCCTGACAACTTGTTTCTGTATGTCTCCTTCCTGTAGTTTCAATATTTTTTCTGTTAATTACATTAAACACAAGAGGCTATAACTGAATGACCAATAGAGTTAGATCCATTAATGTTCAATATTTATTTGTGAATTATTTTCAGATTTGGAAAGTGCCAGTTTTGGTTCTGAGAGTGCTATGTTAACTTCTTCAGAATTAATTTCTTTCACACCAGCAAATGAACATCTTATGTGCTAACTCTTGTTATGATCCACAAGAAAAAGGCAATGTACATACATACATACATACATACATACATAAACTTAAAAGGCCACCTTGAATTCCAGGTGCTGGGTTGATACTTACTATCAGCAGGAATGATCAATAGCAGCCTTCCTCATGTTGGTTCAGGCTGCTTGTCTAAGCACAAAAGAGAAAGGAAAGTACATGGGAAAAGGGATCTACCTTGACCCTATTTCATGGACTGCCTTTCTTTGATAGCCCATAAACTAGTCAGAGACAGCCGTACTATATTGCTCCAAACATTTCCTTATTCACGCAGGTTGATTACCCACTCCCTTAAAAGAGGAAGTAAAGAGTGAATTGTAGAGAAACAGAGTTTGAAGTTTGTTGAAAGCAAGAGTTCAGCAGAACCATTGGGAATCTGTAGCAGTTCCTGTAGAAAATGCAGGCTCTGAACATATTAGCAGGTATAGAATCATATGTATTTAATCTGATTTTTTTCATTCTGACATATTTTCATACATAGACTTCTGTTTTTTAAATCTGGAAATATTGGAATTAAAATACACTATTGTATTTTCTGACATGAATTATGAATTTTATGAATTTTAAAATTTACCATAAAAAGGCATAAGTAATAGCATTGAAACCTGGATAATTATTTTTCAATGAGAAATCACCAAATATCACTGTTAAAATCTGGGTCTGTAGTTCACGCAAATCCTCCTACTGCTTGTGCTGCCAGTGGGAACAGCTGGTGGCTGAGGGAAGATAACCATTTAGTTATTGTCTCTTGCTCATGTGTCAAAGTAAAAGTGAATATTTAGACATGCAGGAGACATGACAGGTCCATCTGTGTAGGTATTGCCATGAAAAACCTGCACAAACAGGAGTATTGTCACAACCAAGAGCTTGTGCAATGTTTGTGAATATTTCTGTCTTTCCTTGGTTTGCATTTCCATGAAGACTAGGATCATAGTATCAGAATATACTGATATTTTTAGAGATCTTATTTCAAATATTAACAGCAATACAATAGGATAATACAGGATAATTGCCATAACAGTGTGTAGAATATACAAACAGAATTCTGAAACCTGAATTTACAAATGAATGTCTGAATTCCCACTGCTGTTTAACAATCTGTTCATCCTCATGTATTTGTTTTTCTAGGTATTCATAGTTGCCAGTGAAGCTATGCAGTAGCACTCATAAGTGACCATTAATTTAAAATATTATAAAAACATTAAATGGCCTGTATCTAATAGACTTCCTTTATGTGAACCTGAACTAAACAATGTTATTGATTATATAGTCCTGCCATTGCAATTCTGAATCGATGAACTAAACATTTAGAGGTCATTCAATTGAATGATATTATAGTGAAAACACACATACACATAGACACACACCTCAGTGCTGCTATCAACTCACACTGATTATGTCTACATCCCTTTGAAATTAATAACACAGACTAGATTTTTATGGAAACTCATGGCTAGGTTTAGCTGATTCTGATCTAATGTTTATAATAGACCAGGCACCACATATTCTTAAGTTTTTTCCTGGGGGGGGGGGGGGGGGATAATATTTAAAATAGAGGGAAAGTATCTGGAAAAATACCAACAGTTTTAGAATTGTTTCGTTTCCAATGGATCAAAGTTTTAAGCAGCAATAACCCAAGTAGCATAAATAATCATACAAACAAGTAGGAAGAGTTTGCTACTGGACTCTAGAAACAATTTATACTTTTGAGCAGTGTTAGGCTTCAGGGTTTACTGACTGTGGTCTAGAGAAGAGATTTCCTGATGTTTTGCTAGCAACTATGGCTGGCATCTTTGGAGTCGAAGGCAACTGGCTATAAAGACAGGAGCCCGGTCAGTCCCTGCTCAGTTGCCTTCGCCTCTAGATTAAGCCTTTAGATTAGTTGCATTTGCTCAATCCCACACTCTTCCCTAATGACTTTAGGGTATATTCATATACTGGTACATAGCAACTCATGGGTCATAACCTCCTTGTGAGAATTTTATGTAGCTCAGATAATCATTATCTATTAAATTTATGGAGAATACTTAATGATTATTTGTCAAAACAGCTATATATAATCTCCAGTAAACCATTCTATTCTAGATTGCAACCAGTAGAGGGTGAGGGCCAGTTTCCTTTCAGTCTTGCCTGTGATCAGTATGACATGGGCTGAAGCAGTTTGATAGATTTATTTATTTACTTAGCAAATTTATATAGTTGCCCATTTCACCAAAAGCGACTCTGGGCGGCGTACAACAATCAGATAAAAACAAATAATAAAACCACATTAAAAAAATTCATAAAAACCAAGATACAGACCATAAGGGAGAGAGAATAAAAATAGCCCTCTCAGCAATGGAGCCATCTAAGCAGATCTCCAGTTCTCTGGAGGCCCTGGCCTGATCACATAACTAGGTCTTGAGGGCCTTCTGGAATAGCAAAAGGGATGGTGTCAACCTAATCTCACAAGGAAGGACCAGCTGAATCTTCTGGATACTCTTCAAGGGCAGCCCCATGTAGACCGTATTGCAGTAGTCCAGTCTGGAGGTGACTAGGGCATGAGTGACTGTAAGCAGGACCTACCAATCCAGGAATGGACGCAACTGGCATGTAAGATGAAGCCATGCAAAAGCCCTCTTAGCCACACCTGCCACCTGCTCATCAAGCAGTCTTGATGAGCTGAAGCCTGTTGTTCCCCATCCAGGCCCCCACAGCCTCCAGACACTGGGATAAGACATTCACGGCATTAAATATTAAATCCACAAAGGTCACTTCCTATTATCTTAAATGTATATCCAGCCATTCTTTGCTCCTCAGGGTTATCTATACAAATTTTATTTTTTAATGTTTTTTAAATTATTTCTTTTGTCAGTCTTGTTTGATTCAGGGGGCATTTAGAAAGAAATACTTTGAATATTATATACTTTGGAAAAGTACATGCCACTGATCAAAACCATGTGCTCTTCCTGTCATATAATGGTTATTAAGCACAATACTCTATCACAGTATTTAAAATCACCCATAATTAATTAACTAGTAATTAGTGGTGCATTAGACTTTCCTTTCTCTGTTAAAAAGTAAAATGTGCAGGCTGTTTGGCTCTGGTTTGAAAATACACATTGCTTCGCATTCAAGTACATAAAAATCTGTCATTGTGAATGGGACCCAAAGAGATTAAACAAGCACTCTTAATATGTTAATTTATAATTTTAATTACAGCAATCATTGTATATATAGTCATTAGTGAATACTAATACAAATATTTTTCTACCTTTTTATTCATAATGCATAAACCAATCATCCCCTTCTTTCCTGGCAGTTGCTGTGGTTTTTCTTTTTCTTTTTCTTCTTTTTTTGTTCCTGGTTTCATAATATATTCTTTGTTCTTAGTTATGAATGCATTTTGTTCATTTCTGTCTTCAATAATCCCTCATTAAGCCAATCATTTTGAGTCCTGTGCTAAAAAATGAAAATTGTCATGTAAGTACAGCATTCCATATTATGTATAGGTATATATGTATAAATATTGGCATATGCCAATGCATATATACATGTGCACAAAAATGCACATATATATGTGCTGTTGTGTGCTGTCCCTCTGTGCAATCACAGAACACAGTAAAACACCTTTTACTAATGTGTTTCATGTTTGCTGTCCTACAGTTAGTCACTCTTCTTTGAATTTAATTTTTGTCCAACTACTCACATGACGTCTGGACTCATGAATGTGAAGATGATGCTAAGACCTAGACAGCAGTGGTTGTAGGAGGAGGCTGTACAGTAGGTGAAGAAGAACTGAAGCTTCTTCTGGAAGTTACGAGGCCACGGTAAAACGAGTTGGCTTCACCTTTGATGAAAACCCTTGAACAGCATTGGAAATCGTGTGATAATTTTGCTTGGTTAATCATCCCATTATTTATTTCAAGACTATAGGCACTGTGTTACAATTAGAGACATGAAGCATAATCTGAGAAATTTAGATATGACAGATTACTTAAATAACTTGTGAGATAAACGGTATCTGCTTCATATTTTCTCTTGCCAGGCACTCTCCAGCTATAGATTGGGTGCTCTTTCTCCACCACTGTAAGAGCCAAAACTTATTTGTTTGTTCTCCTCAAAGGACATATTTCACTCCTCAGGAAATTGTGCAAATTATTCTGTTGTCAGTATGTCAAATTTGCATGGTCTTTAGGCTGAGTTTAAGTTGTATTTCTCTTGATTAAAAGCTTTTGGTTCAAAGCAATACTTTTTAATTGCCTAATGATATAAGTCACTTCTTAGGAAAGAGCCATGCATTTAGGAGTTCATTTGCAATATAACTGAAAAATTCATTGCATGGCAGTAAAACAATTTACTGTTAATTACAAGGAGAAGAATTTGCTGTACCATGCTCACAGATTGCCATGAATCATGCAGCACTCCTAGAGATTTATAACAGATGTGTAAGTGGGATGAATTAGCAGGGTTTAATAACAGAGACACAAATCATGCAGACTTCAAGGAGCTTTAATTGATATACTAGAATGTGACGGGCATGAATCACTCAGCCATTCAACAGCACTGTAACATATGGTCAGCTCAATATGCTGCATCTTAAATCGGTTGGTGAGTTGTTGGTTGTCCCATATGGTGGAAGCAATATATTTTTAAGGACTTTTTTTTTTAAAAAAAAAAACACCATTACATTGATTTTTTTAAAAAAAGAAATATGATTCAATATGCTCATCAGGTGAACTCTTAAAACTTGTTATGTTTGTTTGAGGCATATGATATACAATTTTCATACACAGATTTTCTCAAAGAGCTGATTGAAAAGTTGGGTTTTCAATGGAAACATATAGTTTTAATCATCCTATGTGTAGATATCCAGTACAATTGCCTCACCCAAAGATGGTGCCTTTATTTACAAATATCCCAAGCAACCTGCTACCCTACTAGATCCCAGTTCCTTGCTAGCACTTCATTTAAACTCACCTGTACCTTCTCTAATAGAAGACTTAGTATCATGGAGTGCCAGAGAGAAGAGCTAACACGGAATACATATGCACCATGGCAGGAATCTAAATGTTTAAGCACTGCTGCAGAAACTGGACTTAATTTTCTAATATATATATATCCCCCTTTCACTCATATAACTTTTTAATGAATGCTTATTGTTGTATTGCAGCATTTATGTTAGTATTTTATTGTGGTCTTTCAATTTATTTTAGGTTTGTTTTTTTAAAAAAACCCTGTATTGTATTAAGCCATTCTATAAAATCTAAATATGACTATTACAATGTCATATTTTAAATACAGTACAACCACAGTTTCAAATTAAGGGAAGAGGTTTCTTTTAAATGTGAAATCTGTTAAATCTGGGTCCTTTAAATTGATATTTTACTGGAAATGTACAGGTGACTCTGTTGCTAACTAACATTTCCTTGTCTCAAATGCTGAACCCAATCTATACAGTCAGGCCTAATGATCAACCTCCCTAGGTTAATGCGAAGTCAGATGGGATGACGGAGACCTTACATTGCTGAAAACATTCCTGGGATATAACAATAGTCAAGTCTCTAGAGTGAATGAGTGATCTTCCACTCTCTGGGCAAGCCTCCAATTACACATTTGCTTACAAAGTGAAATTGTGCATGAGACACAAATGCTGTTTTTAAAAATGGATAACCCTACATGTTACTATTCAAAAGGTTGAAATTGTAATGAGCAGTTGGCAAAGCATAAATGAGACTGTATCTTCATGAATATTACTCAAGGTTCTACCAGAAATGTAGCTATTTAGAAATTTGATGAAAGAGGAAACCTTAAGAAGCATATTTTTTGAGATAAAGCCAAAAGCACTAAGTGCTACCTGTATAATATTTCACTGAGGGGTTCCTTTTAGTATAAATGCATGAAAGAGAAGTAGACCAGTAAAGGTTTAGTAACTCTGATACAGATGCATTTTTATTAGCTTTAGAACCTGACATGCTATAGGAAAGCTTTAGCAGCTGCATTAGTAAACCTGACAGATTTGCGAAAAGAATTCACTATCCTTAGAAGCACGGTTGCCAGAATTTAATGTCAACAATTAAAATTTATTTTGATCCTCACCTAGTGTTTATTACTGTTTGTATACACAACAGACCTTACTAATACAGTGATGCACTATTAGATGGAATTACCATCTGTTCACAGTGAAATGCTGGCATCTGTCTTAGTTTCTAGAGCTAAAATGATATTGGTTCAAACAAAACAAAGTTAACTGCTCTTTACTTACCAACAATTATATTTTTCTTTCATGCATGCAGATATAACCTGTGCACACAGAGACCTGCATGCAGACATATTCATGGAAGACTTTCTTTTTCTTTAATACTGAGCCATATAATGTTATCTATACTTGATGTATCTTTAATATGAAACTGTATGGATTGTCTGTTCCTTTGATTTTTTGGTGCTGCCTTAACATGGTGCCAGACAATGTAATAAGTGTTTAATGTTTGAATGTTTTAGTTTATGAATTATATTTTTTTACTGAAGAAATTTTAAAAATCTGATATATTTAAAGTATGCAAAATATAATATCAGTCAGCTAAAATACAGAATGCTTTTATAGATGAGTTTTAAAACATTAGAACAAATTTAAATAAATAAAATGATAATTCCAACAGGTACCACAGTCACAGCTTTAGAAAACATATTATGGCTGTTAGCTTCTATTATCTATATTGCATATACAGTGATGTGGAGATACATGTGATATATTTATTATCTAAATATCCCCCCCCCCCCCATCTGATTTGTTGGTGTGTAAGTTTCAGAAGAATTCTTCATATGTGAGGGCATATAAATTGTGAATTATCAAGGACATGATAGTTAAAATTCTAATCTTAAACCAAAGGTGTTGCTTTCTGACATATTAGATTTTTATTTCATATATTACAAAATAATACACTGCGTAATGCTAGTGTTTAATGTCTGTACCGCAGTGCATTAACTGTAACTAGTACATTTATTTGTGCTAGAGTAGACTTGAAAATGATTAAAAAATCAATATTTTCCTGTCAAGGAAGTAAATGTTACAATGCATTTAAATAATTAAGCGCACAAGTGCCATAAAAGCTTCAAATTTGGATAGGGAAGATGCTATAATTACAGTATAGGCAATTCCAATTTATTATGGGAATATGTTTAAGGAAGATTTGCTGTTTGTTCTAAAGGGGGCCATGCGTGTTCATTTTAAGCAATAATGAAATTTAGTGCTTCTGTTTTAGTAGTTTGAAGCTGAATTGGAATATTAAATCCTGCCACTTACATTTAAAATGCTGACATAGCTGAATAACTCCAAAGGTGAAATTCCAATTGTAAAGCCCATGTTTTCTTTTGAAACCTGTGCATTAATGCTGCATTTCATTAATGCTCAGTGCTACTTATGTGGGGAAGCTTGTAACCTCACATGCCAGAACTTCAATTTCGACACAGTAAATTTTGAACATAGCAGTATGATACTAATTAGATTATGAAGTCATAAATGGTATCTGAGCAAGAATTTACAATGCACGGCATGGTTAGTGAGTTTTTGTCTCCCATCATTTCCTTTGCCTTAAAGAAATCTTTGATCACACTGTAGAAGAAGTAATAGCAGCACATTAGAGGATGATACAAAAAAGCAAAAGATATGTCAACGGTTTTGTATACCAAATTCTTTAAAGATATATTATTAATTTATTATGAACAAAGACCTTGCTGTGAACTCTTAGCACAATGGCCTGAATGAATTTACAGGATGCATATTTTACTTCATATTATTCTGTAAATGAATTATGTGCTGTATGATAACAGAAGCACCTGACTTTGATATATGTGGCATAGTTTAAGATTCCTCATGCAGAAAACACGATTGCAGAATAGATTTACAAAGTAATACTTGCTTGGGATTCACAACGGAAGAAAGGAACATAAAGCATTCACTATAAAAAGTACTACTGTATGTTGCAATTAACCATCTAGTTGTTAGCATAATGTGCCACACCCAGTTGCAGAAAGCTTCATTCTGTTTGTAAGTCTTGAAAGATAATTGTATACAGAATGTGACTAACAACATTATGTTCATAAAATCTATAAAAAATTGTTCACCAAAATAGGAAAATACTTATTTTGCTCCTATAGCAAGCTTTTACTGTATATGCTGTCCAGAAAACTAATAGACAAAGCACATTGATAAATGATTTCCAGACATGGCACAATGATTCTTCATAACATCCATATATGCATGTACATGCAAAAGTATTATGTGGCACATGGGTTACGATCCTTCCCAGGGCAGTTGCAGTACCATCTAGTGCAGAATTATCCATCAGATCTGAGCTTAGATTTTCAGTTTCCCACATTGGTTTTTATTCATTATCATGACTGCAGATGATGTAATTTGCCATTTAAGGAGTGGAAGGTCTGTGCAAGTCTTATAGATCTTTTCATTTTAGCCAAGGTATATGAGCATGCATATTTGAAAGCCTGGCAAATGCCATATATTGATAGAAACTCCACCATAAGAAGCTTTTATATACGCAAAAAATGTACGTACTAGGATTTACTATCTCCAGAATTCATGTGAACCAGCTCAGTTGTTTTTTTGACTCAGTTCGAGATAGCTCTATTGTGCTCTAACAAAGGTATAAAAAAAGTCAATGTCAAGTCAATAGACATCTCGTATTTGTGATTCTGTTCTGCAGATAGCATTGTATCTTCTTGTTCAAAAGAATTATTTGAACTTGTGCCATAATGTTTGCACTGTTTTTATGATATTAACGTGAAAATACTTTGTGAACAGAAAAAGTAAAAAGCTAGAAGCATTGCTTAGTCAAACAAGGAATTGGCAGATTGTATTTTTGCATTTTTAACAAGTTAAAGATTATTATGTACGGTGGAGTGGCTGCATAAAAATCTAAGGCAGTTTGCAAGCTATATTGTTGTAAATAGTTCCTTTGGTGATGGTTTTAGTAAATATTTATAAAAGATAAGAAACAAAGAATTAAACCTGTCTTTTTTTCCCCCTTTTCTTTTTTATACAAATAGCTCCTATTCAGCTAATTGCCCCTGACACTGAAGGAATAAACAGCACTGTAATAAAGATAACTTGGTATGAACCTGAAGAACTTAATGGACCTCCTCCAGTTTATCAGCTGGAAAGAATAGATATATCTTTAATAACATCAGATGTAAATGTAAAGAGAGGAACCCGTTTCCCAGGAAATGGGTATTACAAGTTTCCAAATTCTACTTTGCCTGCAAATGCCTATTTTACAGGTAAGGAAATTGTCTATACTGTGTTTACTGCAAAACGTTTTGGAGTACATATTGATGGATTTTTTTCTATGGATGGATTTCCTCTGAATTTATTATTTTACTTTTTACAGTTTTCCCACATAATATTATTCTTTAAAATTCCACTATTTTCTGAAAATCCCTTCTGTATGATAATTTGTAGTGTGATAAAACAGGGCGTTGCTTATTCAGCAAGGAAAAGCAAGTACTCTTCATAAGGCTTTTCTGGGATCCTGTGACATCTGATTGCACGTGATATTTTTGTAAGTTCACATCACAGCTCATGCAAGGGATTATGGGAATTTTAGGACAGCAGTGTTTAGGGAGACTTGTTTCTAATTCTGTCCCAGCAGGCAAGTCTCTAGTCAACATTTCATCCTTTTGCCAGGATACTGAAAGGCTATTTACCCTGGCATGAATTTTTCTTTCTCTCTATACATTGATAGTATTCCATGGATCACAGAAATCATAGTATGCTTATTTTTTAATTGGACTGCCAGGGAGTTGCATGCTGATTTTGACATTTTTTAAATGCATACTTTGCACTCTTGAGGGATCTTACCAACATCCTAGTGTTTCAGTATCCCTCTTTAGGGAATTCACTATTAGGTTATATGAAATATTACATGAAGCTTCTGATTTAACTCTTTTTCCAGTTTATTGTGAGAAAAGGTATGTCTCAACTGGGCTAAGTATGGAAACATTTGTAGGTGGCCATCCTATTGTCCCTTACCTGGCATTGAGTCCCACAGAACAAAGCATGAATGAACATACAAATGATAGAACAATTCATTCCAGGAAAGCCTTTCCTTTTAATCAAAAGGCATCTTTGTAAAAGCAAAAGTATATTTCATGATCCTCCTCACATCACATTTTCCCCTTGATTCTGTGCTTGCTAAACTAGAAACAGTGTCCTCAGTCATGCCTCCCAAACCAGCCTACATACTCTCATTGGTAAACCTGGTAAGGTGAAATTTCAGGGTTGTACTGGTCTGCAGTGCTTTTCAAGAGGGGCTCAAAACTGCTGATTTGAAACATAGATTTTCTGTTTATTGCTAAGAACACCACACTCTTCAGTTGCCATTATTTTGGATTTAGTCACCCATATTTTGATTTTTTTACTCATATTATGCAAGACCTAAGAACTACAATACAATTCATTAGTATTTTGAGTAAAGTCTCTGCCATCTTTAGGCTCCTGCATGTTCTCTCTTCCTTATTATAGGATGAGGTAGTTACTCAAATGCTCCTCTAAATTGGAGAATTCCATAATAGCCCATCTGCCTTGCATGCAAAACATCCTAGTTCTAATTTCTAGCAATTCCAATTTAAAAAATTTGGGTAACTTGTCTATAAAAATTTTCTTTGGACCCTGGACAAAGGTGCCCAACAGAATACACATAGCACAGGGGTAGAGGAACAAATATGTGGCAGACTCTAGGAAACCACTTATAAAAATGAATAGGAACAGAAATAATTCTCAGTGAAGGAAATGTCTGCATAGGGCTTTACAGTGATTGAGAGCTCAGAGAGTAAATAAGTAACTGCTTGGAGTTATTTCCAATTCAGTAGAAGGGTGCTTAATATGTCCCCATCGTCCCCTTTAGTAGGAAGGTATCTGGGTCGTGTCATGATAATTGTGGACCAAGCTCCCATCTTTCCAATCTTCACCAAGTATTCTGAGCCATGCTTGCTTTTCCTTTCATTTATTCCTGTTGACAGTGATATATCCCACTATGAACTATTAACTGGCCTCAGTAAAAAAAGAATTTAGCTGTCCTTTCATTTTTTTTTTTTTCTCTTAGAACTTCTTTTGCTAGCATCGTGGTCTTGCACTTAAAATGACTTCACAGTTCCCCTTCTTGAACAAGACATTTTCTTTCTTCCTTCTTCCTAATCCCAAGAAGCCTAAAGAAAGGGTGAAACACTTTTAAAAAAAGTGATCCAGCACAACAAAGTGATTTGGGCTGCTTTGTGAACAAAACATCTTAAAACATTTTCTAATGTGCACAACAGGGATTTATGCTACAAAGGTGCTGCACTAACCCTGACAAACAGCATTAGTGTAATAATTTTTTTCCCCTCGAAGAAATGAGTATTTTTGTTAAGGTGTAGGCAGTTTTAATCTGCATCAAACTTTGGCTTTTCGTCTCTTTTCTTTGCATGGAAAAGTACAGATTTTTTGGGTCTTTGAGAAAAGTCCCTAAGCCTTTGTTTATGAATGATTTTTCAAATGTATCTTGGGGTACATCTGTTATCCTGGATGTCCTAGGCATTAAAATATAATTTTGGAACTATGCAAAAAGAACTCAGTGCGTTGTTTAAGTTGATCAGTATTGACTGGCAATATCTTGAAAATAAGCATACCAAGCTAAAGTAGGTAACAATAAGTGATAACTGAGATAATAGATGATAATAATATCTGTTATCTATTATCTGGAAAAAGGGTAATAACTGAGAGCCAGTTTGGTCTAGTGGTTATGGTACCAGGCTAGAAACCAGGAGACTGTGAGTTCTAGGCCTGCCTTAGGCATGAAAGCCACCTGGTGATTTTGGGTCAGTCACTCTCTCTCAGCCCAACTCGCCTCACAGGGTTGTTGTTGTGGGGAAAATAGGAGGAGGAGGAAGGAGTATTTAAGTATGTTCTCCGCCTTGAGTCATTTATAAAAATAATAAAGGCAAGATTTTAAAAAATCTTAAAAAATAATTGAATTGGAATTACTATTCTACTTACTTCTTATTCAGATTCTGTATTGTTTTTATTTTGTAAGTTTCACAAGCCACTTAGACCCTGGTTGGTTTCAGGCAGAAGACAGATTTTGTAATTAAATGGTGAGGGCTGGCTTTAAGACAGTGTTGTCCAAACTTGGTCACTTTAAGATGAGTGGACTTCAACTCCCAGAATTCCCCAGCCAACATGGCTGGCTGGGGAATTCTGGGAGTTGAAGTCCACTCATCTTAAAGTGGCCAAGTTTGGACAACACTGCTTTAAGAGGACCAGGAGGGGAGATTTCTTTTACTGAGCCATGGCAGGCTTTCTTGCAGGTATGTTCAAGGCCATTTCAATTAACCAAAATGCACTGGAGAATACCACATCAGGAGCATTGTGGTTAATTAAAATGGAAACTAGGTCTACCTCTGTGATGATACTTCAAACATTAGTCTAGAGGGGGAAAAGTAAAAACAGGAAAGCAATTTTATTGATTGATTGATTGGATTTTTGAGGCTGCCTGACTCCAAAAAGACTAAAATCTCATGCAGGTCTGTCCTCATTTAGTGACTGCAATTCATTCTGGTGAAATGGTTGCTAAGTGAACCATGTGACTGAGAGACAGAGAGAGGGAGATGCTGTGAAGTTCCCTGGTCGCTGCCCTCTCATTTAGATAATGTTCTCTCATGCAGCAACCCCAGCATTACTCTCACTCCACCACACATTGTTGTCACGTGCAGAAATTTTGGCATAAGTGCGTGCATTGATCAGAATTTTTTTTTTTTACTAATGTTTATTACTGTTGTATTTTCAAATGGCTGCTGAGGTGGTTGCTAAATGAGGACTGGCTGTATATTATTACAGATTGTAAATTGGAAGAGGCCATTTCACGATTCACTCAAAAAAAAACACATATCTTCAGAACAGTATAGAAAGGGGATTTTTATGATTTCAGGCCAGAAGGACTCTTTATTTTTTTATTATTTTTCTAAACACAAACAACCATAAAACCTGGTGTTTGGGCAGTACAAAAGCAAAAATGGAGTCCGCATCAGTATTTCCATTCTTTCTTGAAGTCAGGTTGCTCAGATCCCATGTTATCATATTACACTGGCTCTGAGTGATTTCATGACACTTAGAACAATGCTATTTGTATGTTTAGCAGTAAGTCCCACTTGGAGGCTAAATTGTAAATATCATACTCTGCAGTTCCATTTCTGTTTTATTTTTTATGAAAAGAAACTCATTCTTCCCCCATCCTTCCTTTATAGATGCTTAAAAAGGGTGGTGTCATGTTGGACTGGCAACCAGAGTAAGGAAACCTTAGTAAAGAAAATGAGAATTGAAGCAGCATGAAAATGTTTTATATACCATGTAGATAAACTCTCAGCTCACTTAGAAAAGAGTGTATAAAACCCTTATAGCCTATAAGTTATACGTAATCTACACTTCCCTATAAACAGATTGAGTAGCATTGAATAGAATTTCATTATAAAATACTTTAACTTTCTGAAATACTGCCCACTTTTTGAATGGATTAGAGATGTGACTTTTTTATTCTTGCCTTGTGGCTTTTGAAGAAGACAGCGTGATGGTACTAACAAGTAGTGTATCGAACAAACAAGTATGAAAGGCATTCATTGATTCTAATTGTCTGTCATGAATATCATCAGAAAGCGTTCCTATGAATATTATCAGGGAATGTTTCATCCCACAATTGATCTTTTAGAAAGATCAAATTAATATCTTGTCTAACTATGATGAGCCTTATCAATTGAGTGATTGCCAACATTAAAAAAGAGGGAGGGAGAAGAGGATTAAAATGTGTTGTCCCTATTAGATTTAAGTGCTTATGGCCCCAAATCAATCAGATCATAAACCAAGTGATGTTATTTCTGCCAAAACAATCAGTCAGGATTTATAATATACAGCTTTATCTGTAGAAAAATAATTGTATCATAGAAGTTTGCAAAATCTAGCACTAATGTGTTGGATACTGTCTGTATGCAAATATTTAATCTATGCCTTTCTCACATATACTTTCACTCAGTCTTTCACTCATCTCTGATATGAGTAAGCTTATAAGAAGTCTATTAATAAATATGTAAGTCCCATCAAACTAATTTGACCTTATTTACCTAGAGTTATATACTGTTGCCTAACATGAATAAATTTGATTAACTTCTGCATACAGAATTATAGAATTGGGATCTAATATTTTAAAAGCTGTGTTCCATTTCAAGATGGCCCATAAGAAATGGCATTATTGAGATAGCAGTAGTGTGTAGATATCTATAAAAATGTGCTAAATTTGACTTATTCAGCAATCTAGCTGAAAATATTCAAGCAATGTGACCCAGCTACTTAGAGACATAGTTGAGGAATGAATTTATTTTACTGTATTTATCATCATCTGTGTCCAGTTTCAGAAGGATATAGACAAACTAGGACGGAATTAGAGGATGACAGTGAAAATGACAGGAGCATGAAAACGCCTTGCTTCAGAAAAGGTTGAAGGAAATTATTATAGTTAGCCTAAAAAAGGGGAAACTGAAAGGGCACAGTAGCATTCTTCTAATATTATATCTTTAATATTAACAAATGAATTGTAACCTTATACTTAGATGCAAAGTAAATAATTAAAAATACAACTATTAGCATAACTAAATTCAGAAATGCTACTATTAGCATAAAAAATAGAAAGAAATATAAGAAGACTTATAAGCAATATAATTCAAACAGCAGGAATATAATTTGTTAAATTAATAGACAATACATTAATTATAGCAATCTCTCTCTGTGAACATTCACACACACACACACACACACACACACACACAAACACACACACATATATTGAGGTAGGACTATTATATCTCTTCACAGGAATTATTTGGTGAGTTCTGTGCATTTGAAGTGGAGAGCAATAAATGTTTATATTTAATTGAGAAGAATGAATTTTAAAGTCAGATGTATGGAAAAAATAATCTCAGATTCTCTGGTGACCTATCAATCTTTTTAAAATGCTGATTAATTACTATCATTTGGGATAAGAAGATGGTGTTTATTGGACTAAAAGATATACGCTTTTAATTTTTAAAAAACTGTACATCTACTTCAGCCTCTTTGTTTTGGAAAGTAAACATATTTATAGCACTGAATAGTAATTGATGTTGGGGGACCTCTTATATTGCTCTAACTATGGTCTTTGATCTAGCTATCATCAATTATCACAACCATTCAGGTTTATCTATGGACTATTTCAATTTTCTTTTTAAAAAGTAGGCAAAATCTACAGGTATATGACCAAACTTTATAATTGAATGTAATAAGTGGATGAAAAGAGTAAGAACATATGTTACCAGGTCACTACATAAAGCTTATTATAGAATTAAATGCATGAAAATCACATACATTATATATTTTCAATTAATTAAGAGGTTTATTTTTTAAAAAAAAAATCCAAGTCCTATGTAAGGATAAATACAGTAAAGATAAATACAGTTAAAATAATTGGAAGCAGGTTTATTGCTTGAGAATTGGTTTGAGGTCATTCTTTAAAAATATAGTATATTGGAATGCGGTAATGTTTACAAGTCAATGCCTTGGAAATGCAATTTGTCAATTTCAATGCAAGTTTCCTAATATAAGGATTAATGTGGCAAAGAAGAAAAGGAATAGCAGACTACAGAGAACTATTACATCAAAGCCAGGACAGTGGACAAGGATGATCCTGTCATTCCCTCCCCCCCCCCCACACACACAAACAATCTGTGATTGTACAGTTAATTTTAGATTAGAGATTCCAGAAAGACATCTTCATCCAAAGTGAAATACAGTTAGCCTGCCTGAAAGGATATATCAATGAAAATTTATACAAAGGCCAAATTAGATCTCAGAAGGGCTTGCAGTCTGATTCCCAGAAAGGAGGGCCATGAATTTTTAAAAATCATGCTATAGATTCTTGTTTGAATATACAGTAATGCCATTGGATTGAGTAGCAACCCATCAGTCTTCATGCAATTTATGAATCATATTTTTCCTGATTTTTCTTGCAAATTCCTAGTAATTCCTTGGATAACTTAACTGATGTACTTGTCACATCAATCAGGTTCAAACAGTTCTTCAGTACCTTCATGACTACAGCCTATATGTTAAGCTACAGAACTGTGGTTTTTACTCATCTATGTTGGACTATTTGGGATATCATTTTCCTTGAAAGGAATTCAGATGGATCCAACTAAAGTAGAATCCATTTTGTCTTGGGAGTTCCTCCTGCACACGTGCTATTAGGGTTACATAGCATTTTCTGGGCTTTGCCAATTGTTACCATACACTTCTTCCTAATTTTGCTGCACTGTTCACATTGGTAATTCATCTTACCCAAATGGTGGGAATCCCTTAAGTGGGATTGACTTGAAGCCTTCCCTCAAGTCAAACAGGCATTCTCACTTCTCAAGCTGTCTTTCGGCATCCAGATTCCATCTGCTTTTTTACTGTCCAAGCTGATATCTCTGATCTTTCTTTCTTTCTTTCTTTCTTTCTTTCTTTCTTTCTTTCTTTCTTTCTTTCTTTCTTTCTTTCTTTCTTTCTTTCTTTCTTTCTTTCTTCCTTCCTTCCTTCCTTCCTTCCTTCCTTCCTTCCTTCCTTCCTTCCTTCCTTCCTTCCTTCCTCCCTCCCTCCCTCCCTCCCTCCCTCCCTCCCTCCCTCTCTCTCTCTCTCTCTCTCTTTCTTTCTTTCCTAGAAAGCAAAGAAAGAAAGATTGAAGTGGCTTTACATATAAGCCACTCCAATCATATCTGACTCTTAGTAGCTTACAGAACCCCAAACTGTAATGAAATTAAAAACTAAAAACACAACACTCTAAGAATGTAATATAACTTAACCAAGTCACAAGGAACATTCATATATCATATATGTAATCATCCTCCAAAAGAAACAACTTCTCACACCCCAAAGACTTACTGAAACTACCAGATCTTAATAGCTTTGCATAAAGATAACAGGGCCTGTCTGATAGCAGGGTGAATGCTATTCCAAACAAGGAAGATAGCAACTGAGAAGTCTTGGTCCTGCAATCCCTGCAGATGACCTTTTGTCATATTGGCACCTGGAATGAGCCTCCTCTTTCAGATCTCAAAGGATGGGCAGAAGTCACGCCTGAACAAAGAGACAATTGCTTGACTGTGTGCTGTGCTTTGAAGGAGCAGTTGGAGGCTGACCCTGATTTTTTTTTTTGAAAGTCATAACCAGAGATGAATCTTGGTGCTATGTCTACGATCCCAAAATGAAACAGCAATCCAGCCAATGGAAAACTGCCACATCCCCACGACCCAAAAAAGGACAACTGAAGTTGAATGTGAAAACAATGATCTGTTTCTTTGATGTGAAAGGGATTGTGTACTTGGAATTTGTTCCTCTGGGTGAAACAGTCAACCCAAGTTTTTATCTGGAAGTTTTGAGAAGGTTGTGTCATGATTTGCGGAAGAAATGTCCCGAGTTGTGGCAAACAGGTGACTGGTTCTTCCACCATGACAATGCACCTGCACACACCGTGCTGAGTGTTCAGCAGTTTTTGACCAAAAACGGCATGACCCTTGTGCCCCACCCTCCCTATCCACCTGATCTCACCCCGTGTGACTTTTTCTTGCTTCCCCGGATGAAAAAAGTCTTCAAAGGGAAATGTTTTGCCGATGTGAAGGATGTGAAACAAAAAATGGCAGAAGCACTAAAAGGCATCAAAATTGACGAGTTCAAAACCTGTTTTGAGTAGTGGAAAAAATTTCTCGATAGGTATATTGCATCAAATGAGAGTACTTTGAAGGTGACTGAAGTTTGAACATGTAAAAATAAATGTGATTTTTTATAAATTCTGGGGTTTTTTTGGGTCCCCCTTCGTATATCAGCACACAACTATGTCTTCTTTCACCTACTTTTGAAAAATGGATAAGATGTTTTTTATCTGATTCTGAATGTGAAAATGGTTCCCCAGTTTACTTCTTCAAACATTTACTTGAGATTAAGTCCATTAAAGCTGCTCAACTCTTAATTCATTATACAATGTAAATGCTCTCTTTTCCTGCAAAATGATATTAGTAGATAAGTTTTTCTCTTCCTAAATCTGAATTGGGTATACTGTCCACAAAAGTGTATGCTATTTGTTATTGTGTGAGAAGTTTTATTTTCTCTGTAGGTAAGACATTTTTCTGTATAACATTTTGTTTAGATTTTCATTTTTCTTAACCTTTTACTAATAACACTGACATTAATATACACTTCTTGTAAATAATGGCATATGCAGTGATAAAGGGTATGTAGAATGAACTCAGCCTTCTATAATGTGCCCTACATGAGGCTACCATTGGAATCAGTTCTACATCAGCTAATGAAGATTCAGCTAATGCACAAAGTGGCATATATCCATAGATATACTGAACAGGATAGCCATATTAGGTGATATCTTTTCATCTTTATGGACTGCCAGATAACTCCATTGCAATCCAAAGTGCTGCCTTTTACTAATAAAGTCCTTCATGAGGTCCTGCACCTCTAACTTTTCAGGCTCCGTTCCAAGTTCCAGAAACTCTTGGACTAATGGGGTAAGGAGCAGGGCCTTCTACAGATGCAGCTGAAATATATTTCTCGGCATTTATCACTTTTGGCTGGGGATTACTGCTGGAGATTGTAGTTCAGCAACACTGTTGTGTTACTTTAGTTGCTTAATACTCTGGGATGAATTTACCCCTACAAACACCATTTTTCTATCTTTATTAAACTTCAGGCAAAGGTGTGAAAGGCATTTAGCATTGGCTCAAGTGGCTAATTTTGTTCTTATTTATGTTATTTTTCTCTTTTTGTTCCTTTGTTCTCTCTATCTGTCTTTTTTTTTTCTTTGCTACTTTATGCTGCCTTGATACAGGAAGGGTGCTTAATAAATACATTTTTAGCAATAAAAATTAGCTATGCTTCACAGTCTGTCTGCTTGCCTATTACCAGACCTTATCTAATAGTGATGTATTAAAAAGAAATAACAATTTATAATAGAAAATAGTCCTTTTCCCCTCCTCCAACCTCTTCTGCAATTCCTCCATCACCATTAAAATGTTTTGCTCAAATAAAAGTATTATAATCATGCATTCTCTAAAATGATTCATATTTAGGCAATAAAAAGCCATGACAGGATGGAAGTATACTATAAAAGTTGCTGAAACACCTTATTCCATAATTCAAGGATTATACATCTAAATATAAATTGCATATTATTGATAATTAATTACACATTTCAAGCCAAATAGAAACATAGATAATGTCCAGATAGACATTTACCTTGAATAAAATAGATCCATCTTAGTAAAATAATTAACTTGCAATCTTTACTTGTGTACACATTTATAGATTTTTAATAGTTCTTTCCTTTTAGTACAAAACTTTATTTTTAAATTATTCCTTCCTTAATAGAAAAGGTTATATAGCTAAATCATAGTAAGAAAAATACATGTTGATATACACACATCTATATGCATCTAGCTGGAACTAGACCATTACCAAACTCTTAAAAGGTTTGCTTTGCTTTATTATTTGTGCGTGGGGAGGGGAGTTGTACAAGATGTTCACAAATCCCATACCAAAATAGCTTTCTCATTACACTTTGGTAAGTCTGCTTGTTTTGAATGAAACAAACTTTTTTCTCTCTCTCTCAACACTGAAGAAAGTCACCGTGTCAAGAATAATTAGGGGAAATGGCATTTCAGACACTACTGAATGAAATACTGTATATTTCTTTCAGCTCCTGCCTCTTTGATTAAATCATTAGCATTTTTCAGATTTGTTGCTGAGTAGGCCATTCTGCTTTGAAAATCTGAGTTAGCCTGAGTGGAGGATAGTCTAATTTTCTTCCACTTCTGCTACAACTTGCAATTCCTAATGAATTTTCACTTGAGTTTTAATTGAACTTTTGTTTTGCCTCACTGTAGTCTGAACAAATAACTCTTCCAGTTTAGCTTTGCATTCAACATTGGCATTGTTTCCACCTTAAGCATAAACAGAATAATGGGTTCAAGAAAAAGTATAATTCCAGGATTTGCATCTTTCTTTTTCTAGTATCCATATCCCTGATTCTCTTTATTTTATGAGTTTTATTTTCAGCTAGGGTGATTATCTTTCTTAGAACACGCTTTCTTAATCTTTAACTCACTATAGCCTTAGTCTAATCTGTAAACAGCCTCACCGTTGCTGAATTTCTACTTTATTATAAGCTATCACCTCTTCCAGTCTTATGTGCTCAGATTCTGACTTGGCTGCCGTAGTTAAGTCTAAATTTTCTAAGTTTCACATAATTACATTGACTTCAATGTCCATGTATTTTTATTTTATTCAGCACTTTCTAGAGTCTTTGGTTAATTGTTTAGTTTTGCCTGACAATATTTGTACTACCAAAGCTAGTATCAAACACAAATATATACTGAACCTACCAGTAGAAATCATAGATCTCCAGTTAGTTATTAGGATCAATTCAAGATGGTTGAAGTTCCAAGAATTTCCAATAATTTGACTAAAGCATATTCTGGCTACACATTCTGGAATTTGTAGTACTATTGCATCAGGAGAGCAACAGGTTTGGGAAGGCTGGTCTTAGCTGTGCGAATATGAAGGAGGAGATACTGTCAACCGATTGGCAGTTAGCTATAGGTTGAGCAGAGAAAAACAAAAAGGTAGAGAAATGGGAATATCATTCAGTTTGGCTCAGTTTATTATGATGATCATAGACAGGCCAAGCCGCCATATGAAGCAAAGTAATATGACAAATTGCACAGGCTGAGAAGCTAGGAGTCAGAGTTTTATTGATCACTTTGGTCTCCATATAATTAGTCCTGCAGTGTAGCAAAGGATGGGCTAATAATATCCTTGAAGGTTAGCTTAGTAATGCTTTGCCATTTGACTCCCCAGTAAGTTATCTGCTTCCTTTCTAAAACAGCTACAAGTAACTGTGTTCTAGGTTTCATGATCCAAACTTTCTCCTTTTCTCAGATGTTATGTGTAGAGAGCACCACTGCTGTTATCCAAATTGGAGAAGTATCTTTAAGGTACTCTTTCTCTATTACTAAAAGTCATCTTCTCATGACTAGATCAAATTTCCTAAGTTCTACAAATCCAAAGTCCCCCATTAGGGGGAGATGGGTGGAGATAAATTTAATAGATAAATAAATAAATAAATAAATTTCAGTGCTATTGAGTTGGCCTCAGTAAGAGCCTATGGTTTGCAGCTGTCTGCCCTAACTAAATACTAAGTAGAAATATTGTGTTTTTTCAACTACTGACCACGATACAGAAGCAATTTGAAGCATTCCAGGGAGCTGCTATTTTGCATTAATGTCCAAATCATCCTCTGTGTGATTCCTTTGTGTCTGTCATAGTTACTGTCTAGCAAATGTTGATCTAGTATTTAATGTTTTCATTGCTGTAATAAAGTATCTGAATCCCCACACTGGATATGTATATTCATCCCCAGAGTAACCATTTTACCAAATTTGCTAAGTTACTTTAAATATACACTTCAACGACTATAGCTACAACAATGACCAATAATTCTACTGTTTAATGCTTCCTGAGAATCAGAGAAAGCACCTATTTTACAAGCAGCAAAAGTGAAGTCAGCTTATCTCGCTATGTAATAATCTTATACTGTGTATGTCCTTTTTAACGAATCCCACAATAATTGTAGCCTAGGACAGTGATAGAGGAAAAAGCAAATGCACTAACCTCCAACCATGGTAGACTGTGGCAAAGAGTTGTGATATTATTCATAAGTTTCAAAGTTGCCCAGCTTTCATGGTCATTAACTTGTGCTGCTAAACTACCTAACTGACTCACGAGGGGGTACTTATTTAAAGCATTTATATACTGATTTAACCAGAGGTTTGGATGTTTAAAACAAGGTGAACATTAAAATAGCCAGATATTTTTTAAAAAAAAAATCATTTTTTTTTTAAATTAAAGAAATAGAAGATTTTAAATATTTAAGAAGAGTTCACCTGATGTCTAAAAGAGAACAAAATTGGTGCAAGGCCTGACAGGGAAGGGGATTCCATTGATAATAGACCACAGCAAGAAAGTATTTCATTGTAAATGTAACTCTCAGCACCATGCAGAGTATTCAAAGACAGGCATTGGAATGCTGATATTGGAAAAATATTCTTTCAGGTACTTGGTTCCAAAATGATTTAGAGCTTTGGTGGTAATTCATAGTACTTTGAATAGAAATTGATAGAAAGTCAATTAAATTTGCTTAAGATGTATGAAATAATGGAGTGAGCAATGCCAATTAAATCTCTGGGTTATGGCATTCTGCATTATCTGATGCTTTCACTACCGGTAATCAGTATTCCCTGGTGCATGCAGCATCTTCCAAATGAGGATCACAACTGGCCTTGAAGTTGCTGATCACAGGTCACTCTCCAAAAAATACTTAGGACTGAAACTGTTCATTTTATATAGATTTGGTTCATATAGATTTGAATTTAATTAAAATATAATAATATGATTACTCTCCAGTTGTATCTTCAATAACTCCCTGCTTGTCACATTAACACATTTACAAATTTGTAACAACTTTTGGAGTTTACACCAAAGAATTTTGGATGCCATATGGAACTTTAGGCCTGCAAGTCATATTTCTGCCATATTCAATATTACTATTCCTGATTGTCATAACCATATAAAGATGTCTTTAGTTATGAAATAGGGTATTTCCATGAAATATTACATCTATGGTTCAGTTGACCATAATTACAGATACCCCTTACTTTTCCCACATATAAATAAAATATGTTCATTCTGTGCACTGTGGTTGCATAAGTATTAGGCTAAAACTATTTTTAAAATAATATAAATTGTTTACATTTGCCATACTATTTCTATTCCGAGAATACCAAACCCCATTTTTACCAATAATCCATGAAATTGGGCCCAGAGAAGTTAAATGATTTGACTAATGTTCTGTGCTGCGTCCATGGCAGAATTTGGTTCAGAATCCATCTCTCTTAATTTATAGTCCCTAACTACTAGCCATTGTTCTCTTATTAAACAAAACATCATTCAGAAGCTAGGAGGGGAAAGTGCTTCTAATACATCAAATCTTATCAAATGACTCTAAACTTATCTTGCCTTTGTTTTCACCAAGGTTTGCTGTAAATCTTCTTAACTAGAGAGCAACAGGACTGGTGTCCTTGCTAAAAAGGGAAGATTGATTTACTATATTCACAGAGATGCGGGTGCTTCCAGTGGGGACATAATCATGAATTTAAGCCTGTAGACTCTTAAGGAAAAGTGTTAAGGACTGGACGATGCTGTAAATACTTGTAAAATAGAAAATCTGAAAAAGCTTTATACCCAATATCTATTTCAAGTAACTCTTTCAGAAAAACAGATGCTGCCTTATGGGCTTCTTATTCTTCAAATCCTCTAATTGATTGCTCATTGAGCTCATTCAGTCCAAAGTAGAGAGAAACTTTGTACAGACATCATTAGTTTTTCTCCATTTAAAGATTAATCATGAAGAGCTCTGGCTCTTTAATTCTGTAATTTGTATATTTAATGGGCTGCTGCAGAATCTATGACAGTAATTAGCATAGCCTGAAAACTCATTAATACACAACAACATGATTAATGCAACATTAATGCAAACATGACTGAAGTTATTTGGGTTATGTAGTAAGAAGATTAAAGCTAAAATGTCCTGTTTGTTTTACCAGTAGTGGGTATAATGGGGTGACAAAAAATAAAAATACAAATAGGTATCAAATTAGTAATTTTAATCTAGCAGAATACATCCAAATCATGATCATTTCCATGATGTCAGATGTTTGGATATAGAGAACATCATGTATCCTGCTAATATTTAGGCTGGCTTACCTTTTTGGGTAGACTTGTTACTTTGTTAAGTTTGCAGTGATACATTTCATAGGTGGCTTCTGTTTTAGATCTTGCCAAAATTAGTATTAAAAAGAACATTTTTGAGCCCAGTACAAATAGCCACGTCACACCCTGTGATTTAAACATGTCTTGACCTGGCTTTGTCTCTAAGTGTTATAGGGAAGTAATAAGAACATGTTTTCTTTCTTGGAATGTATGAAAAGTTTAAATTAGTTTTATACCAATAGATATTGTACTGTAACTTTTTGCTTTGCAATGAAGTTTTGCACTTACCTGCCACTATTATCATTTTTGCTTTGCAGTACGTTTTCATATTCATCTCTGATAAAGCCAGAAACATGGAAGGTTCCCTTTAAATAGAATAATAGTTGTAAATTGGCTGAAAGATCTGAAATAATAGTCTCTGCATTGGGTACAGTGGAACATACTATGTAAATATATATAGTTACATTATTCTATTATTTAATGCTTACAGTTTTGAATCTGTGGTTATACTTATATGCAGTTATTTTATTTTACTTAAGCCACATTTCATTCAGGATAGCAGCATGAATGACAATTTTATGTATTTCATGGATGAGGACAGACTTGAACCTGGATCCCAATGGATCTTATCTAACACCTTTACTACTACATCACACTGACTTTGGGGGGGGGGGGTGCCTTTGAGTCAGTGTTGACTCCTGCCGACTCCCTGGACAAATCCCTGCAGTTTTCTTGCCAAGATTTCAGAAGTGGTTTGCCATTGCCTGCTTCCTAGGACTGAGGGAGAGTGAATGGCCGAAGATCACGCAATTGGCTTTGTGCCTAAGGCAGGACTGGAACTCTTGGTCTCCCGGTTTCTAGCCTGATGTCTTAACCTTTACACCAGACTGGCTTTCCTGACTTTCCTTAGAAAGGATTATTTTAGAAACCTACTATGCCTGTCACCTGCCCTCTGTTTGTCTACCTCTCCATCAATCACACATATATACAAAGATACACTGTGTATGTGCGTGTATTTTACATATTACATTTCTGTAGAAAATTGCTGTGGGTATGCTTGGCAAATTAAAAGAATGTTCTGTTGCCCAAGATCCTCCTTCAATATTTGAGAAGCTCTGAAGAGAGACAGATTCAAGGCAAGACTGATTTCACATCCTAATGCCAGACAGTTGTGTTTCCTTGAAACTTCAGCACTTTTACATCTGCTCCACGTGAAAAATTCTTGGGTGTCTATATTGCAGTTATACAAGATAAGCTTTTTCTTAGCCTTCATCTGACACCATGATTAAAAGTTAGGTGCCTGATAGAAAAAAAATCTTTGAAGACAACTAACAGTTTGCAGTTGTTTTATTCTGTGGGTTGATATAGAAGCCAGATAGCCATGTTCTCATCTCACTGCAAAATTTTGCTGATCTCTGAAAGGGGGGATGTACTGAATAACTTATAAGATATCTGTGCTTTCCCCAGTCTGATGCCACCTAGATGCATTGCACTGCCACTCACATGATTCCCCATCAGTATGTTTGCTGGCTAGCATGGTTATTGGCTATGCTTGTTAGAGTTTATGGCATCTAGGGAAGGTTATAGAGAAAGTGGTTGCATTTTGGCTTCAGAGGGCTGTAGAAGAAGCATATTATCTGGACCCCTTTCAGTCAGGGTTCAGGTCTCAATATAGGACTGAGGCGGCATTGATTGCACTCTTGGATGACCTCTGGTGGGAGCAGGATGGGGTAGTGCGTCCATCCTTGCTCTTCTTGACTTCTCAGCAGCTTTCAGTACCATTGATATCCTTCTGGACCAGCTCCATAAACTGGGGGTGGGTGACATGGTGTTGTGCTTGTTCTCCTCCTTCCTCTGGGGTCAGTTCCAGTCAGTAATAGGAGGGGAGACATCTAGCTGGCAGCCCCTCCTTTGTGGGGTGCCTCAGAGGTTGACACTCTCTCCTCATCTACGTGAAGCCGCTAGGTGAGGTCATCCAATGGTTTGGGGTGAGGTATCATCAGTATTCTGATGATATCCAGCTTTGTATCTCCACTCCATGCTGTCTGAGTGATGCCCTGCAAGTTCTGTCTCAATGCCTGGAGATGTGGGGGCCTGGATGGGGTGCAACAGGCTTCAGCTCAACCCAAGCAAGACTGAGTGGCTCTGGGTTTTTGAACCTCCTGGTTCCAGAGCCTTCCATCTTTGGTTCTGGATGGGGTGGCACTGTCCCAGACAGACCTGATGTGCAATCTGGGGTCCTCCTGGGCTCATGTCTCCTGCTCGAAGACCAAGTGCTCGAACTGCTTGAATTGCCAGGAGGGCCTTTGCACAGCTTAGCCAGTTGCCCCCATTCCTGGACCAGGGGGCCCTGCTCACAGGCACTCATGCCCTTGTGACCTTCAGATTGAACTACTGCAATGTGCTTTACATGCCTTTGAAGAGTATTCAACTGGTGCAAAATATGGCAGCACGGGCAGTTACTGGTGTCAGTTATTCAGCACATACGACACCACTGCTCCGCAGGCTGCTTTGGCTTCCAGCGTGCTTCCAGGTGCAATTCAAGATGCTGGTTGTCACCTTTAAAGCCCTTCATGGCTTAGAACCAGGATGCTTACAAGATCATCTCTCCCCAGTTATTTCCATCTGCCCTATCTGACCTGGCAGGAAGGGCATGCACCAGATACCATCAGCTTGGGAGTGTCAGCTGGCAGGGCCCAAAACGAGTCTTTTCTGCTGTGGCACCTGCCCTTTGGAACATCATTCCCTCTGAGATTAGATTGGCTCGATCCCTGTTGGCCTTGAAAACCTGGCTATGTGCTCAAGCCCGGAGCCCTGGGCATGGGTTAGAGTCTGTCTCTTGGTTGCATGGTTAGATCATGCCCGGCTGCTATGTATTTTTATTTTTATTTATATTATGTATTTTGTGTTTTTATTGTATTGTAAGCTGTCTAGAGTCACATAAAAGTGAGATGAGTGGCTAGATAAATCAAGTAAATAAATAAATTTAATTCAACACTGGAGAACCATGTGGAAGAAGGATGATCTACTCAAAAACCTCCTGAAATGTGCATTTCTTTGAATATTTTGTTTTTGGATACTGACAAGCTTTTTAAGAATATGCTATTTCAATCACATTCAGTAAACACATTAGGTTGTTGTGATATCCTGTGATGTCTCACTATGGCAAATACAGGTGAAACTCGAAAAATTAGAATATTGTGCAAATGTTCATTTATGTCAGTATGGCAACTCAAAAGGTGAAACCAATATATGAGATAGACGCATTACATGCAAAGCGAGATATGTCAAGCCTTACTTTGGTATAATTGTGATGATTATGGCGTACAGCTTATGAAAACCCCAACTTCACAATCTCAGAAAATTAGAATAGTGTGAAAAGGTTCAATATTCTAGGCTCAGAGTGTCCCACTCTAATCAGCTAATGAATCCATAACACTTGCAAAGGGTTCCTGAGCCTTTAAATAGTCTCTCAGGCTGGTTCAGTAGGAATCACAAGCATGGGAAAGACTGCGGACCTGACAGTTGTGCAGAAAACCATCATTGACACCCTCCATAAGGAGGGAAAGCCCCAAAAGGTAATTGCAAAAGAAGTTGGATGTTCCCAAAGTGCTGTATCAAAGCACATCAATAGAAGGTTATGTGGAAGGGAAAAGTGTGGTAGAAAAAGGTGCACAAGCAGCAGGGATGACCGCAGCCTGGAGAGGATTGTCAGGAAAAGGCCATTCAAAAGTGTTGGGGACTTTCACAAGGAGTGGACTGAGGCTGGAGTTAGTGCATCAAGAGCCACCACACACAGACGGATCCTGGACATGGGCTTCAAATGTCGTATTCCTCTTGTCAAGCCACTCCTGAACAACAAACAACGTCAGAAGCATCTTACCTGGGCTACAGAAAAAAAGAACTGGTCTGTTGCCCAGTGGTCCAAAGTCCTCTTTTCTGATGAGAGCAACTTTTGCATCTCGTTTGGGAACCAAGGACCCAGAGTCTGGAGGAAGAATGGAGAGGCACACAATGCACAATGCTTGAAGTCCAGTGTGAAGTTTCCACAGTCTGTGTTGATTTGGGGAGCCATGTCATCTGCTGGTGTTGGTCCACTGTGTTTCATTAAGTCCAGGGTCAACGCAGCTGTCTACCAGGAGATTTTGGAGCACTTCATGCTTCCTTCCGCAGACGAGCTTTATGGGGATGCTGACTTCATTTTCCAGCAGGACTTGGCACCTGCCCACACTGCCAAAAGTACCAAAACCTGGTTCAATGACCATGGGATTACTGTGCTTGATTGGCCAGCAAACTCGCCCGACCTGAACCCCATAGAGAATCTATGGGGCATTGCAAAGAGAAAGATGAGGGACATGAGACCGAACAATGCAGCGGAGCT
Organism: Liasis olivaceus; assembly: GCA_030867105.1. Classification (NCBI taxonomy): domain Eukaryota; kingdom Metazoa; phylum Chordata; class Lepidosauria; order Squamata; family Pythonidae; genus Liasis; species Liasis olivaceus. Next base: position 285,671,363 of record CM061349.1, read on the forward strand.
GAAGGCCGCTATTGAAGCATCCTGGTCTTCCATAACACCTCAGCAGTGCCACAGGCTGATAGCATCCATGCCACGCCGCATTGCAGCAGTCATTGCTGCAAAAGGTACCCAAACCAAGTACTGAGTACATATGCATGCTTATACTTTGCAGAGTTCCGATATTGTTCTATTTCCAATCCTTGTGTTATTGATGTCATGTAATATTCTAATTTTCTGAGATTGTGAATTTGGGGTTTTCATAAGCTGTACGCCATAATCATCACAATTATACCAAAGTAAGGCTTGACATATCTCGCTTTGCATGTAATGCGTCTATCTCATATATTGGTTTCACCTTCTGAGTTGCCATACTGACATAAATGAACATTTGCACGATATTCTAATTTTTCGAGTTTCACCTGTACATCCATTCAGATTCAGCCATTTTTAAAGCTTTTTCCATTTTTTCCTCTGCTTTAAAAAAAAAAAAGAAAAGAAAAATGTTGGGTTTGTTATTCGTTGTTTTAAACTGCATTCTTCTTTAACTTTTCTGAGATTAAACTCCAAGTTCAGTGTAACTTACATCTGAACAGACATTGTAGAACTATAATCACATTTATACGTTTTTACAGTTTTTTATGTCTAATAGTTTTTATGTATTTATTTTTTAATTGTTGTACGCTACCCAGAGTCACCTTGTGTGAGATTGGTGGCTATATAAATATGATAAATAAATAAATATATGATTCAATATCATTAAATGGAGTAGATATATTTCTGGAAATATGTTTGTGTGTATCTTTTCAGAAATAAATCTACAGCATTTTTAAAAACTGCTTGAAATGTTCTTTTGTGAACAGTATGTGATGAAATTTACTGTGATGAGAGCTCCTGTGTGTGAAATACTAATTTCCATATGCCAGATATGGACTAATAGGTTGCCACAATTCGGTACAAGGGAAAGTCATGTTCATATGATACGTTTCTTCTTCTTGGACATGGTGGAGCTGATTGTTAGGGAATGAGATTGAAGTATAAGAGATTAATTCACTGTTCAGGGATCATTATTGTCTTTGATGATGCTGCTGTGCATGTCTGGGGGTGCGTTTTGCAGAATAAAGAGTCTATAGGCTAAGTCAGCTTGCTAACATAGTTCACAAACACCTTTTCACACGTGACTAGGGAACAAAATGGAGGAGTACTTCAACCCTATGCGGTAGGCCGGACCAGGAAACCAACTCTACGAGTATGACTGGAAATATATTTATTGATAAAGGCTGCAGTAACAGTATTTTGAAAGCCTGACAACCTTTTCCCTTTCTTCCCTCTTATACCTCAGAGAGTTAGGGTTCAACCAGTCTGAGTTTCTTCCTAATGTTTTCTTGTTTCCCAGGCTTAAAGCATGTTTTTGTAACCATCTCAGCATAGTTTCTTCAAAGTCCTCTCTGTGGTTCTCTACACTATAAATGCAAAGCCCTTTTAACACCCAAGACCTGTCACACAACAGTGCAATTGGAGCAATCACTGGAAAGCTGCTCCCAAGGTTCCCTCTGATTTGAGAACAGATTGAATAGTCAAATACTCTCCATCATAGTTTTTTTTTTATTTTTTAGTTCTTGCTGCAGAGGCTGGAGTTCCATACTTTGTAGCAAGTTATTGCAGCTAGTTTTGTGGAAATCCAGAATTGGAAACAACCAGAATTGGACATGCCCAGTCCACCCTGGGAAAATGAAAATCTATTCTGAATTAACCCCTCTGCCGATATATCAGGTTGTGCTGAATCTAGTGCACAGCACTATCAATATTAGCTTTTTAATGTGTATATTAAAGCAGCCTTGATGATTTAATAGAAAACCAGTTTACGGGGGGAAATATAATAATCAAAAATTAAATAAGCATAGATATTTTTCTGTAGTTTTTTCTCAGCAGTCGCCTTCTTTCTTTTTGTTATCCCAAGCCCTCTGTACCACAACTGGAACATAAAGAGCTTTTGATTATATTCCCCATCAAGTTTATTTAAAGTCAGTTGTCACATAGCTCTGAACAGCTATTTTAATAGTATGATGGATGTTCATTATCTCAAGTGAATGTCTTAATATTTGTGAGTATATTGTGACTCTATGGGTGTCAACCTGTGCAAAGATTAAAGTATGTGAGTCAAAGGATACTGCTTATGGTGTGAGGTAATTAGTAGCATTATTGTAATATGAATATGTGCTGTAGTTATGATTCTTTAATTTTTCATAATAGAATCTGTCTACACGAGAAGCTTTCATTACTTATTATTTTCTGCCTGGCAAAGGAAGGAAAAAATGAATATGAAAAAGTTGATTCATTTGATACAGCTGGGTAGAACCCAATAAATTACCCTACGCTGTGATCAATGTGCTAAAAGGGAGCAACAAGGACATGAGTATCACTGTATAAGAAGTAAAAACACACTGTTCATTAGAAGTACTCTTGTCAAGAACTCTGCAGAATATGGCAAATGATTTCAGTATTTGGCTCAAAAACATAATTATGCCAGTTTAATATCCATGAGTTGCGATTTAAAGTTCCATTTTGCCACCCACAAGAACTTTCCTGTGAGAAACTTTCTGTGGGGATAAAACAAAATGAAAAGCATTTCATTTTATATGTGGAAAATGGGTTTATTTAGAAACCAATAACGAAAACTATGGGTCTGGTATGATTTTATTTGGCCGTATATATAACTGACAATAGCAACTGTGGTCTCTGTTTAAAGCAGTGTTTCTCAACCTTGGCAACTTGAAGATGGGTGGACTTCAATTTCCAGAATTCCCCAGCCATGTTATGAAGTCCACCCATCTTCAAGGTTGAGAAACACTGGTTTACAGTGACTGGGGCTCATATTAATTTCATAGAATCATAGAAGGGACCTTGGAGGTCTTCTAGTCCAAACCCCCAACAAGAGCTGGAATCCCCAAACCATACCAGACAAATGGCAGACCAGTGTTTGCTTGAAAACCTCCAATGATGGAGCACCCAGTTCCACTGCTTAATAGCATTCATGGTCAGAAATTCCTCCTTACTTTGAGTTTGGATCCCTCTCTCTTTCTCTCTCTGCAAAACGTCCACCCACTGGTTCTTGTGCTACCCTCAGGCACTACAGAGAATAAATTCACACTTTTTCCCCCTGTGACAGCCCTTTAAAATCTATGGATCTATTTTCTTTCCTTAGTTTTATCCAGACAAGTTCAGAAGTAGTTATTGGATGTTTTTCTCACACACAATCAAATGTGTATAATGTGAGTGCCAATTGCACCCATCCTAGTGCTTTTCATCATGTTCATTTACATGCCATGAATGTGTGAACAAGTGAGAGATAAACATACCTTTTTGATTTCTAACTAGGTATTAAAATGAGCTTTAAAACTACAGAACTTGAGGGTCTACTTTTTCTCTCCATGTCACCTGGTAATCAGGAGGAATACATTGTCCTTCAATTGAAAAGAGGACGTCCTTACTTTCTCTTTGATCCACAGGTAAAGTAGTAAAAGTTACATGGCTATTTTTAATAATACAGTAGATATTTATTTATTTATTTATTTTGCTCTTTCTCTGTTTCTTAATGAAGAGGTTAATGAAGAGGTTCTGGAACTATGGATCCAGACCCCAAGTCATGAGCAACTTAGTTGTGGGTCACATTATTTAGAAAATCTGATCACACTTGGACAAGCAAAGTGGGGGCATTTTCAGAAATTGCTGGGGGCTCTGCTTCTCATTTTGCCTGAGCAAGCCCACAGTGGGCAATTGATGTATCACAAAATTTGAGAATCTCTGTGATGCATAGATTAACATTTAATTATTCAAAATAGTATATTGTCCAACCCTCACACCAATGAAATCATTAGTTTTATTTGGGGGGGGGGGGCTCTAACATAAATTAATTTTTCATGTTTGGGAATCATAATACTACAAAGTTTGAGAACCACTAATTCAGTGGCTTCAGGTGACACATGTCTGCCTAACAAGGGGAGAAGAATCTATACAGTGTAATCAGTCAGTTAATCACTTAAATGGAAAATGAATGAAATTTCAAAATTACAATTATTTGGCCTTTATGAAATATTGATACTAAGGTTATATATAAAAACATATTTAATCTATAAAACATCTTTATAGATTAAAAAAATAAGGAAAATGAGAGCATTCTATTTCGAAGTAATTACAATGCTGATTATAAACATGACATAGGTTTCAATAACAGTGTATCCCACTTTGAAAAATGTAGCTGGAACAAAAATAGTATCTATTCATTCTCCTTCCTATTTCTAGTAGCAAAGGATGAGTTGAAGGTATAGGCCACTAGATGTTGTAAAGTCACATTCAGAGGAATCCCTGTTTAAAGACAGAGGAGCAATGAAGCAGCAATCTTCATGTGCCAGTGCAAAAACATGCTAGAGTAGCAAGTAGGATCACTCTGACTGTGCTGTGTGCTGGTCTGCTTGTGTATAGTAAGACTGCAATGTAACTAACTTCTGTTTGCATAAAAAATAGTCCTTTTATTGCTTATTTCAAAGAGAAAGAGTTTGGGAAATAGATGCATATTTTTTCCAGGGAATTAAATGCAGCCTTCAAAGTTTTATTAGTGAATTGATACTTTTTTTTTCTATTTGAAATTACAAGGTTTTCCTGTACAAGGATATTTTTTCCTGTTGTTTCAATTGATGTTCATCTCTTAATCTAGACTATGGGCTTTTATTTATTATTTATTGCAAGTGCTTTTTTGCCATTTCAATCACAAAATAAATCTAAGTGGCTCATGAAAATAGTGTACAATAAATTATATATCTGTATCTGTAATTATATATTGTATTAATCGATAGCATCATTATAAAATCCCAATAACAATAATGTCATTAATAGTGCCTACATAGATATGCCCTATGTTCACACATCCTCCATATCCGTCTCCGAGTGCCTGCTTATATAGCCAGGTCTTCAAAAACTTCTCCATATTAGCAATTGGGAAACTAATCTAGGGGAGCCAGTTCTACAGAAGGATGACTTTGCTTTCAAGTCCTTTCCTGTTATACCTCAAAGTTTTTCTACATGTCTTGGAGGGCCAGATTCTACTTGGAATAAGCAGTCCTTGAGAACAATCATGAATGGAACATGAGCCAAAACTGGGCAAAGGCTTTTCAGGCTATAGTTTCCACCTACTGTTCCAGCCTGAACTGTGAGTCCAGGAGGACCCCCAGGTTATGAACCAGCTGTTTCTGATCTGAGAGATCCAGAATGATCCAGAAAGGTTATGCTTTCCCTATCTAGATCCTCATATAGGTCATTGACAAGAATGACCAATATGATTTCTTTCCTATGCCCAGGCCTGATCTCCATCAAGGAATTCTATGGACGTAATAAGGATGGAGAACTAAGTTCACTTGTTTGTCCTTTCCATCAGGATACAAACATGTGTCCAGTATTCCTTGTCTGCCAAAAACACTCCAAGTGTCTCTTCTGGCACTTCATTTCTTGAAGTTCCTCTGTAAACCAAGGAGATCCTGGGATCAGCATACAGGTTGAGATGTTCTAGGGCAATCCTATCAAGAGCCCCCATTGGATTTTGTTCCAGAGGCTGATTAAATTCTCAATAGAATGGCTCTCATGTTGCTTGGAAATTTTCCATGCATCCTCTGAAAGCCAGCTGAGTCCATCAGACCACCTAAGGCAAACTGTTTGAATGAGGTCAGCTCCCCTACAGAATTGTGACAGTGGTCAACCCCATAGTCACCAGAAAATGGTCTGTCCATGAGAAATGATTAGTTTTTATATCTACCATCCCTAGATCATTTCTCAACTGCTCTAATGTGTGGCTTCCCTTGTGTGTCAGGTACGTAATGACCTGGCTTAAGCCTATGGCAACCATAAATCCTGAGCTATTTCAGATGTTGCTCACAGGGCTGGCAAGTTGAAATCACCCAGCACTAGCATCCTGGATTGTTCAGGCCTAAGGTTCTTCTACTACATAATCTGTTTCTAGTAGTGGGATAACTAGCCAGATAATTCAGGAAAGTAGATAAAGCATGAACAGTAAGGAGCTGTCCTTTTCTCAGACCCTGATGTATGCTTTATGGCATCTTTTTCCAAAGTGGTGCCCTCCAGATATATCGGTACTACAACTTTCAGAATGACTGACTTGCATAGCTGTGGACTGCTTTGTCTGGCAATTTATGGAAGTCCAGATTGAGGAAAGCTGGTCTACAGTAGTATCTTGGGTACACCTATCCTGAATAAAGAATATAGTATTTTCAGTAGATATGCAGTAAACTAGTAAAGCAATCTGTGACCTACAAAATAAAACAAAGTGAAAATTTTCACATTAGAAATCATCACAGATAATCTAATGGAAGTGATTATTTTGTCTATTCAGCAAGCAGCAGCACTGGGTCAACTTGTCTGAACTCAGAAGCTGAGTTAGTACTAGGATGGGAGACCAGCAGGGAATACCAGGGCTGTAGGCTAGACTGAAAAGTTGAAAAATCCCAGAACACAGCAAACCTTTTTGGATTGCTGCCAAGAAAACAGCATGATTTTTATCCATGTAATCACCAGGAATTGATCGCAACTCAAGGGGACTTTGTTTTCATTGGAACAGTCTTTTTACAAACACTTATCCTTTGCTTTTATCTTTTACTAGTAAAAAGGTAAAGTCGTCTTCAAGTACAGCTCAACTCTTAGTGGTTTCATGGACATCTCCAGGTACTGAAACGTGAAAAACATTCCAAAAGTCAGTGGCAAACCTTCAATAGTACAATGTTAGGATTTTTAAAAATGGGACTAATGTGCAATTATCAGAAAAAATATTAGAATGTGAAGGGAAAAAATGGAATGAATTTGTATGCAGTTTATATTTCAAAATCAATTCTTATCTGATTTTCTTGGCACTCTGTAAGTTTAAATAGTATATAAGACATACATTTATTTTCATGCATAATTTCCTTCAACATACTTTGTCTGTAATTTTTGCAGGCAAGATACATAGAGCAAGAATTCCATGGTATCTGGATTGTGTATGCAATATTTCAGCCAAGATTCACCATTACAAAATTCAGGATACATGAAGTTGAAAAATAACTTTATTCCAGTCCACATATTAGTCTGGGAAATGCAAATTCAATTGATTCACTTAAATATGTGAATTTAAAAAAGCAGTTCTCATTCTTAGAAAGAAATATATGTGTTTAAGTGCAGCTTGCTCTCTACTGGGTCTAGATACAAGGACTGACAAGAAAAAGCAAGAGATTTCTCCAAAAACGATCAACATATAGCTGTAATTTGTCTAATGCCTATTCTTGTTAATTTGTGCAGCATCTTGCTTAGGATACTTAAATGTGTCTATGGATGAAAGTCTTTTACTTCAAAGCAATTTCTATTAAAGATGACTGCACTGTTGCAAAGTAAATGGATTGTGGATCGTAGACCTTCAGCTTTTTACATGCTACAGAAACATTTGAAGGAACGCATCTCAAATCTACAGAGATTGTCTCCACGTTTGCACTGTGTCTGGCATATGTGATTATATAACTTGAAATTGGGAACTTACATATGTGATTTTAGATAAATAACATAAAATATTCCAGACTGTTACCAAAATATATTTAAAGAATCACTTTTGTAGACACCTGATCTTTGGCATGCAGCATCGTTTGTAACAATTTTAACGCTAACTAAGTACACTTTGATGAGACAGCATTTAATAAAATGCTCATTAATTTCATCATTAGCAAGGGTATGCTAAGAAGTAAGCCAGTTTCTTATGTCACGCCCAATTAGCATCCCATGCTAGTAATCCCATTAGTATTGTTGAATTCACTAATGGAAAAACTAATGGGCATGCTACCAGGGCACATTAATTGGGCATGACACCAGTTCTGGTTTTAATTATTAAACTATGATAATGAAATGTATGTTTGTAAAATATTAAAATATTGAAATAGGGTGGAAGACAATAAAAAATAGTGTGTGAATAGAAAATGAGCTGATTCATAAAATGCATTATCATGGAACAGATAACTTTACGATATATCATATATGCCTACTAAGATAACATCTGAGGAATAAACAGAAACTCCCCTATGGCAGTTATGACGTTTTCCACTAATGCACTGAATTTGAGGGGATATATGGTTATGGGAAATGTCACAAAGTTCTGAACATAATGTGAGCGAAAGGCTTTAGGTGATAGAAACATCAAGAAAAGCAAACAGGTAACAACTCCCCCCCCCCCCCAATTAATTGTATTAGAGATGCTATACAATTCTTTATGTACTTCTAGCATTTTTGATTAATGCATTTCTTGTTCCAGAATATCCCTACAATAAAGATAAATGAGATCAAACTTTAGACACAAGTTTGAGGACATGTGATAGCTGCAGATAATTTACTCAGTACCAGAGAATATGTCAAATATATTTTAAGCATTTCCCAGCTGTTGAAACTCTAACAACTGTTGCCCATTTTTATTTGCCAGATTTATTTTTTTTCTCCAAAAATATAAATAACATGAATTTAAATTAAGATGCCATTTATTTTAAATGACAGACTCTAAACTTGGAATGTTTCTGTATCAGTTAAAGTGGCTTAAAGCTCTCAAAAATAAGCAAATATATTTCTGATTAGAAATAATGCATTAGCTCGCTTTCCTATTCTATGTGGTATTATGTTTACATTTGTTTCTCCATGCCTTCCCCAAATCTAAAATGTATATATAATAATTAATGATGTCCAGATCAGTAAATCAAGATGTTTGTGTAAAGGCTTATGTTTATGGCTGTGCTTAGAAGCATGTATTTAATATAGAAGAAGAAAAGTGAGATTAGATAGCAATTTAGTGTTCTATGAAATTCTTATGTACAAATGAAATCAGAAAAGTATCACCTACAAATGTTGTCATACACTTGCTTTTGATCTATGATAACTCTTTTAAAGACTAGCCTGATTATTCCAAAATGGCTATCCTTTATTTATCCAAATCTAGTTTTTGCATTTCTTTTTGAGAGAATTCTCTTTTTCAAGCTGGTAGGCATAGTGCCATAAAGAATTTTCCATAAATCTGTGGAATGTTTGAAAAGGAAGGCAGTTAGTATCAAAAATTATATTGATCTTTTGTGTCTTTGGATACAGAACTAAGACCCACTCTCTTTCTCTTCCCACATTCATATATTCTAGCCTGCAAAATTAATCAATTTTCTGAAAGTTATTTTGGATGCTGTTTTATTTTAGCACATTTAATTTTCAAATTGTATTTTTAATCATTCAAATATTACTTGAATCTTCTTTTCGTCCAATTCTGTCTCATTCACTTTTCAACAGGAAAAAAGTAACATCAGTACATAGATGTGAAAACTCATGTGCAAGCTGAGCATTATGGTGTGTACAATGCATTTATTTATGGTTAGAAACCAATAATCCAAAGGACAAATTTATTTACAAGAAAAGAAAGGCAAAGTAGCAAGTTAATACAATAAAGCAATATAATATTTTTAAAATTCCAAGATTATAGAACATAAAATATCTGATTAATGAATTAAAAATAGACAAGGCCCCTTACAGAAATTGCAGCTGGCAAAAGTTGGTAACCCATCTTGAAATTTTAGTTGAATGATCTGCTAGTACAAAGCTTATGTTTTCTTCATTTGGCTGACGCTGGAGTTGCCGGTCAGAAATGATCAGCGCTCCAGCAGGTTCGAGCCCGGCTCTGCGGGACAGGGTGAGCTCTTGTCCCTTGTCCTAGCTTGTTGCCAATCCAGCATTTCGAAAGCTATCTGCGAGTAGATAAATGGGTACTCCCATCTTAGATGGGAGGAACCGGCGGTGCTGCGCGGGGGAGGAAAATACCGGTGCTGCCTGAATCTCCGAACGCAAGCCGGCGTGAGCGACAGCGGCGAGGAAGATCTACGGAGGAGGAAAAGCCCGGATGACCCCCCTAGTGACCCCTGCTGGTCGTAGGATTCATTGTATAAATATGTGTACTTTGTGAGCCGCCCAGAGTTCCCCATTGGGGGGAAGATGGGCGGACAATAAATTGAATGTATAAATAAATAAATAAATAAAACTAGGATGGGTAACTAGCAGAAGTGTTAACAAGCTGAGGTGCCTAGCTTGGTAGAATAGCAGGGGCTACACATTAGAATGCCCATTTCAAATCTGTATCTAACTCAGGGATATACAACTTTTTCTGGTCTGAGAGTTGTTGACTGCTAAATGATGTGGGGCTCCAAAAAGTAGTAGATGGGACCAGATTCAAACCTATATTTGTTTTAATTTCATTTACATTAATATTTAATTAAGAATATGCATAGTTAATATGATTATTCTTCAAGTAGTATTTAATAATTTTTCTCTATGGCTTATTAAAAATTACAACTCAATGTCAAAAGTCAGTTCCAAAGCTGTAAGGGCTAGAGATGTTGTGCATCTCTGATGCAATGTAACTGTCTTCATCTCAAAGGTGCATTACCATTTACAGCTGTCATGGCTAATAAATATATATGTAGCTTAATGGTCACTATTTATCAAGGGCTTTTGTAGGTTGGGAATGCGAGGAGTCCCTCACATCTGAAGGACAGCTAATGGACAAAGATTGGTTTAAAGATAAGCTGAAAATATAATTGAGAATGTTTTAACATTAAGAGAATTCTTTTTGACAAAGCACTATGGAGAACTTACTGTAGTTGACTTTGGCAGGTGGGTGGGTGGATGGATGGATGGATGGATGGAAGGCAGGAAGGCAGGCAGGCAGGCAGGCAGGCAGGCAGGCAGGTCAGCTAGCAAAATCAGACCTGGCTAGCATTTTGATGGAAAACCACCTGGAAGTATGAGGGCTGCAGGCTAGACTGTGAAGCTAGAAAAAAAAATCCATCTCCATAACCACTTTGATTAACTTTAGGTCTGTTACCCTTCTCATTCCAACCACCTTAGTGGATTGATAATGTAAGGGTAAAATAATGGGGGTTCCTGAAAAAAAGGTGGGATATAAATAAATAGAAACCATTTAATATTGTAATTACTTTTTTAAATCTGGGAATATTCTTGGACTCCTGCTTGATGAGCAGGTGCTAGCTGTAGCTAAGAAGGGCGTTGCACAGTTCATCTGATGCGGCATTTGCACCCTCTCCCGGATTGGAAGGGGAGTCATTCATGCTCTATTCATGTCATAGCTCAAGTACTGCAATGTACTTTACATGGGGCTGCCCTTGAAAACCATGTGGAAGTTTTAACTGGTCCAGAATGAGCATGCCTCAGTATGCCTATGTGTCACCCCTGCTCCACAAGCTGCACTGACTGCCAGTTTGCTTCTAGGTATGATTCAAGATGCTTGTTATGACCTATAAATCCTACATGGCATTGGGCCTGGTTATCTAAGGAGCTCCCTATCTCCTGTGGTGTCTTCCCGGACAATATGAGCCACCATATTGAGTGATCCACATCCCTTCAATTATACAGTGTCATCTTTTGGGACCCTAGAAGCACACCTCCTCTGTCACAGCACCTGCCCTCTGGAATAAGGTTCCCCTGAGATCCATGTGGCTCCCACCATAATGGTGTTCCAGGGGACCTCAAAGACCTGGCTGTTCTCCAAGGCTCTGAGCTAGGGTAGATGAAGTCCCTCATGGGATGTGTTTGTATATGTTTTCTATATTGTTGGCCAGATTCACCATTTTTTTTAGTTTTACATTCTTATTCATATTGTTTCTTTTCTTATTCATATTGTATTTTATTTTATCTATTCTATTGTGAGTTGCCTAGAGTCATTCTGGAGTTGGGTAGTGCCTAAATCAAAATAATAATTGTTGCTATTATAGGGTTCTGCTGTTGCACTAACTCCAGAAAATGATGGTGGAAGACAATATAATGATAACAATTGGCATCATATAATTGCAGTAAGAAATCAAGCTTTGGGAACAATAACTATAGATGGGCAGTTCTCAGGTAATGGTCTCATTATGATCAATTTATAGATTATTAATTTTCTCAAAAATTTCTTCCACGGTATTTTTTTTCTAAAATGTTCTACGAATGTTTATCTCATGATTACTTATCTCTGTTTCACTTACTTTTCATACTTTCTACCATACTAGCACACTTTTCTGAGATCAGGCTCCTTGTCTTATCATTTGTTTTATCTACAAAACTAAAACAGTGAATTTTGATTTAACATATTCTAGTTCATACTTAAACATAACTATAATTTTTAGGTTCCTCATCAGCTACCAGTGGTAGTACCATTATAGGAGAAAACACAGGCATTTTTGTTGGAGGCCTTCCAGAAGACTTTACAATTCAAAGAAAAGACGTAGGTGAGAAGACTACTGTATATTCGGTGTGCATTCTAAGAATTAACAACTACATTTTTTGATGTGTTAGTAAGCATTATAGTGCAGATGCACTTTCCTCACCACTTCTTCACATGGCCCTGCAGACATGTTTATCCATTTCACTGAATATTCAGGAGCTGTTTTTCTGCAAGTACTTTCCTTTTAGTATCTTGGAAAGTATTTACTTCCTTTACACAGCTTGATTTCTTCAGTACCGCTTGCTGAGATTTATCTGATGCTCACCTGCTTGATATGGAAGGATACTACCAAAAAGAATTGTTTACAGCACATCTGCTAAAGAAATATCACTATATAAGTGTAAGGTATTAAATAACATATGTTGAATTGAATAAGGTGCTCCCAACTGCCCCTCCCTATACTGCACTTGCTCCACTGAAATCCTTCCCAAATTCTAGATCTGCAACAACATTTTTGTTTGGAATCAGATCCAAGAAACTTCCCCAAACAGATAAGTGGGGAACTGTGCATCTGATTCTGGGAACTGCTCTGTGAATGCAAGGATGGATATAATGCAAGGAGGGATATAATTCTGTGTCATCTTGAAATTCTAGCAATTTTGCTGTTTGTTTATTTATTCATTGATCAGGCCCAACTAAAATAGTCACACAAGGATTTGTGGGGTGTCTCCGAGATATCTTCTTGCAAAAGATGCACCATCCCTATGAAGTCTGGGAACCTTTAGAATGGGAAGAAGCAGTGGAACAAAGGAATGGTTATCACAGTTGGGAAGGTTGTCCTACTCTGCTTGAAGATGGAGCACATTTTCTTGGGAAAGGTATAATCACATGGTAAAATTGTTTGGATGTAAATGAATACGAAAAGAGGTCCGTCCGCCTTTGAAGGTTTCCCTTTATTTTAGAAGGGTAGCAGTTCTACTGAAGTTGAAAAGAATATAGATGCTTTCATTTGTGTTGCTAATTTATGTGTGCTGAATTACAGATTGAATCTACATATAGTATGTACAGTATATATGTTTCTTGAAAACTTGCAAAAATTAGCTCTGCATTCCTTAAACTGGTATTATATGTAATTCCATGCATGACTCGTATTAATTTTTATTCTCACTTATATAATTAAAGCAACTATAACATAACATTCTTGCTTTTCTCCTTAAGGTTTCCTAGAACTCCATCCAAATATTTTTCATGGTGGGATGGATTTTGAGATCTCCTTTATGTTTAAAACAGATCAATTCAATGGATTACTTCTGTTCATTTACAACAAAGATGGGCCTGATTACATTGCTGTAGGTTCTTTTTGTTTTTGTTCATTGTTGTTGTTTTGCTTGGGTGTATGTTTTTACTTGGCTGAATTGTAAATTGTTCTGGGCAGGAAATGTTCCATTGTCATGCAGGGCATCGTTTCAAAGCAAGCCAAATTTTTATGTGATACTTTGGAACTGACAATTGAGGTCACTTGTTGGGCTTGTCCTAATCTAGAGTAGTTTTATTAATTAGGTTATGTGTGTATGAAAACTCTCCATCAGATCTTCAATTTTTTTTAAATATAAAGTAATATTCCAATAACCTCTGTGACTTCTAGCATTTATAGAAAGAAGACATGTTGGATCAAGATATGTCATGAAAGGGTAGCTTAGAATGGATGTGAGAACAGGATGTCCTCTGTTCTCTTAACAGAACACAAAGAATAGGGGCAAACTTTGGCAGACCAGCATGGATGTGTTTCAGTTTTAAATTTTAAAAATGTTGGCCGTGGCTTACAAAAATGAAAGAAACAGACACACATACAGACACATGCATATTGATTCTCCCCCATTCCAGTTCTTTAAGTGCTATAGACAGCTGATGGGATAAGTCTTATTGAACTGACTTTGAATATTCTCATTTTATCTTAAAAATGAAATAGTATGCAAAGAAGGACGTAATCTACAAATTCAATCTGAGGAAAAAAAATGTGTATATCTCAAAAGCTTGGATTTTGCTTTTTAAACAAACTAAGACCAGTAGTAGTTGTGATCTCTTGTGTTGTTTTGTGTTTCTTGTCCTGAGGATTCAATATAGCCACTGAGACTTGGAACTGTATTCCTTAGATAGTCACTGTACTTTTTCATGCTTAAATTCATACCTTAGTTTTGTTTTGCTTTCCTGCAATCATTAATCTTTTTTTCTCCCTGTTTTAACAAATGGCAGGCAGAACTGAAAAGTGGAAGCCTGATTTTCCTATTAAATAATGGCATTGTCTCTACACGTGTGAATCTCTGGTTAGGACTGTCTTACTGTGATGGAAAGTGGAATAAAATTATTTTGACAAAAAGAGGATTGGTAGCTTCAGCACAGATGAATGAATGGACAGACCACGTGATAGAACCTGATTTAGAGCAGCTATTTGTAAACTCTCCAGTTTACCTTGGAGGGACTCCAGTTAAAGTCCAGGAAGCCTTTAAAGAGCTGGGCTTAGAACAAGGTGTGTACTATGTGGGGAGTGGGAAGAGGTTTGCATATAGATAATAGAATGCATATATTTCTTGGAAATGCTTATAGTTTGAATCAAGGTTTGCAGGGGAGGAGGGAAAATCAGCAAAATTCACTTTTATTTATGTGTGAATGGAAATGTATTCATGTATCTTTGGATCCACTGCCCTATGTTTAAGTAATTAATACTTATGCAATTACTTACCTAGAACCACTTTTTACATTACCTTGAATTCCATGCTACTTTTAAAAATTAAATAATTAATTATACTTATTATACTAATATTTATAATTAGTTTAGCTAATATAATTAACAATACATAATTTAAAGCTATAGATAAAATAGTTTCTGGTATAGGAATGTTCTGTTCAAAAATAATTAAATGCATTTATTTATTTATTTATTTAATCAATTTGTAAATAATAAATAATATCATACATATGCCAGTTAAGAGAGACAATTTGGTTAAGGCACCAGGCTAGAAACCCTGAGCCCATGAATTCTAGTTCTACCTTAGGCATGAAGCCAGCTGGGTGACTTTGGGCCAGTCATTCTCTCTCAGCCTTAGGAAGCAGGCAGTGACAAACCACTTCTGAAAAACCTTGCCAGGAAGACTGTGGAGACCAGTGCAGGCAGTTGCTAGGAGTTAACACTGACTTGAAGGCACTTCGCCCCCCACCCCCCAAAAAAAGCCAGATGACAATTAGAACTCCAGGAATGTTTACTTACTCTTTGCTGCAAACGTTTCTGCCATACTCCAAAGCCAGAAGGTTGGGAGATGTTCCTAGGTCACCTGTAACTGTGATAGTGAATACTAGGCAGAATAGGCATTATATCTTTAAATGATAGGGCAGCTGTATGTCTAATAGCGATACAGCTTTTTAGGTTCCTTGCACCTAAATATTGGATAATATATACATAAAACCAAAATTTAGACAGCTTTATTTAAGAAAATAAAACTATGGGAAAAGAATATTTCTTAGCAGGTAGCAGTGATCCTCTGCACATACCCAAAGTCACACTTTCTATACGATTAACCAGGCAAATATGCCTTTGAAATCTCATGAAAGAACACCCACTATTATATGAATAAAGGAATTAATCACAAATCACATTAGCTTGTTTTGTATTTGAGCTACAACATCAAAATCAATCTTCTGGATGTTTTATGTTGACCAAAAGGGGGGGGGGGGGAGAGCATGGAGCAATAATTGCATACAGCCACACAGACATAGAGTGAAATATAATCTAAAGTTTAACTTTTATATTTAGCTCCCTGTACAAGTAAAATGTAGGACTGTAAGAAGTAAAACATGCTTCTTAATTAACAGCTGAAGCCCTTTACCTGCTGCTAATCCCCTTACTATTTGCTAGGTTTTGGAGGCTGCATGAAGGATGTTAAATTTACACGAGGTGCTGTCGTTAACTTGGCATCTGTGTCCAGCAGTGCTGTCAGAGTCAATCTGGATAGATGCCTGTCAACTGACAGTGCTGTAAACTGCAGGGGAAATGACTCCATCTTAGTGTATCAAGGAAAAGAGAAGAGTGTTTATGATAATGGCCTGCAACCATTTACAGGTACCACTGTGGTTTCTTCCTTATAGGTATGTTTTTTTTTTTTGTTCACTTTGCAGTGATTCTATATTAATTTCTCTTCCTCTCTCTTTCCCTCTCTCCCTCAAGAATATCTATACCGCGTAATTGCTTCTAATGAAGGAGGATCTGTATCTAGTGCCTGGAGCCGTAGTCGCACAAGAGAATCAGGTAATTAACGTTTTTGCATAGCGTTCCCATATGAAGTCTTTATTTAGGTTGCCAATATGACAGTATGGACATATTTAGATTGGCACTAGGAAAACACAGTAACCAGGTAATGCAAAATTGTTCTCTAAACTCAATGATTTTTACAGCTTTGCTGGCTACAGACTGGTAAGATAGAAATAAGAAGATCAGAGTTTGGAATTTCTGTTTTCTTTTGCCTTACTTTTATAGGAGTAACAACAAAATGCCATGAATTTATTTAGAAAGCCATTTCCTCCTGGACTGGACTTTGGAGAGGGGCAGAAAGAGCCCTGGGAATATATCAGATTCTTTGCTTCTCTATCCTGCTCATTGGCCAATATCTATCACACTCCTTTGGGGGTTTCTGAGTTCAATTTTTTCTGACTTTTAAAAAGCCAGCCTTGGAGGAGGCACAGCTGGACATCCCTGTGGTTCCAGTATTCAGATTACTGAATTAGGCTGTGGGTTTGGCCCCTATTTTAAATCCTATTTTTAGCATGTTGCCTCTTTCATCAGATATAAACATAAAGTGTTGTTTCTGCTCAGAAGAGAATTTCAGAGCACTCTTCTAGAATGATAGAGGCATCTCCCTTGAGAATGTTATTTACAGTATTTGATTTATGGCCCACTTTTTATTCTAACAAGTACTCGAGATGGTTAACAAACTTGTAAAAGAAAATACCTCCCCCCCCAGAACCTAAAAAGTTTAAAAACTAATTTAGAATGAGTACTAAAGTAAACACTAAAATAATTTAAACAATAATGGTGAAATATTTTCTAGACACTGAAAAAGTGGGACCCAAATTTTGTTCCAGACAAATATACTTCATAACCTGAGTGCAATACAGAAGGCCCAAGAACCCAAACAATAGAATTCTTCATTCTGCATATTTAATCAGCTAGGCTTGTAATGGAAGAGATTGTCCCTTAGGTTCTAAGCTGTGTAAGGTTCTAAAAGTCAATACTAACACCTTACCTTTTGTCACTGAAGTCAGAACAATTTTTTTCTGATGAGTCTGATGATTCTATTACACCATTTTGCTCTCTAGCTGCTGCATTTTGCATCCTCTGTAGCTCCTGGATATTTTCAGGGGTAGCCCCATGTAGAGCATCTTGCAGTAGTCAATACAGGATGAAATCACATTTTTGATAACCATCACTAAATTTAGCTGGTTCAGGAAGGATCACATCTGGCATTTGTGGGAAAGCACTCCCTCCCACAGCTGCTATCTGCAAATCCAGTGATAGCTGAGAATCGATGAACACTTCCAGATGAGGACCTTCTCATTTGAGGGAGTGTAACCACATCTAAAAAAAAGCTGAACCTCCATCCCCAAGTCCATTTTTTTTTATTTGTAGGTAGCAGCTCCATCTTGTTTCAATTTAATTTCAACTTGTTCTACTTCAGCCAGCCAGCTGTTAAACTTAGCTAATGTTCAAGAGAATTAATTGATCTTGGATTTAAATGGTATGGAGCAGCAGAGCAGGATGGCATTTTGACACTGAAGCTTCAAATGACATCTAATTCCAAAGTTTTGGATGATCTTCTTCAGTTATGTTGTATAAATGTTGAAAAGAATGAGGATTAAGTTTGAAATCTTGAACTTCTTAGGTCAGGAGCCTAGGAATCAAACAGTAGTCTCCTAGCACCAATTTCTCTACATGGCTTGGCAGGAGTGACCAAAACACTGTACAAAAATGCCCCCAAGACCTTATCTTGTCAGGTATTTGTAACAATGCCATAATTATTAAAAGCTGCCAAGAAATCCAGGAGAACTACCAGAACTGCAGTGCCTTCACCAGTTTCTAGTATAGGTCATCCGCTTAGATGATAAAAGCATTTTTGATACCAAATCCTGGCCAAAAGTCCAATTGAAATGAATCATGGTAATCAGTATCATTTGGAGGTATCTGTAGATGCAAGGCTGCCACTTTCTCAGTTATCTTTCCCAGAATTAAAGCATATGAGGCTAGTCTAAAATAATGCAGACCTCCCAGGTTGGTAAAGGGTTTTATAACTGCTTTCATTAGGCAGGGGGAAAAACATTCTACCTGCAAGGATGCATTGATCACCTCACTTAATCACAGCCCCTCCTGAGGTCCAAAATGATCAGGACAAACAGGTACCATAGTTCCATTTACCCCAGCAACAACCTGATCCAACATCAACTCAAAGTTGGTCCAGCTGAGTTTGTCTGTAAAGAATCATGTAGTTTGCATACATTGACTCATCAACTGTTCTGGAGGAGCAGATATCACACAGTGTGAACAAGTAACCTGGCATGTTTTGTGTGAATGCAGTGAAACTAGAGAATGAAGCATTCTTCATTGTCTTCACTGCCTTATATAGTGAAGGCCCTCAGAGGACCTCACTCTGAGCTTTATCTGATCCATCTTGTGAGTCCCTCCACTTGTACTGCAGCTGACATTCCTTCCACTTCCTCACTCTCAGCATGTTAGTAAAACAAAATCCTAATTTGGTTCTGCAAAATGGAACAGAGTGCTGATAATTTTGTTATCTGCAAATGGGGTGAAAAAAATGAGAGAATCTTATTCACTTCAATCAGGCAGTTTGAGAATTTGCTTCTCACCACTTTTTACAGCATACTAGAATTTAAACCCAATTCCTTTCTGGTACTATTATTATATCACATCCACTTTTAAATTATCAATTGCTGATAAAAAAAATCAGAAACAAAATTGGCATATGACCTCCTCATTCTATTTGCAAAGAGGTAACATAAGTGCTTAAGTCACAAAATCTTTTTCAACATGTTTTTGTCAAAGCAAAGGATTTTTACTTGCAGATGTTTTGCTTATACAGCTTAATGCCACCATGTGGTCAACCATCCCAAAGCGAGCAAATGCAGCCATATTTTTGTCCTAATTGTCTGACCAGAGTAAGTTAGACCATAAATTTATATTTACAATCTGACCACAGCACTAGCAGCTACATGTTCCCAAGGGCTAGAAAATAATTGCACTATTTAATTATTTTTTAGTCAGTTTTGTTATGTCCCCTATGAAAAGGCCATCTGCTATACAGTGCCTTACCTTGCTCAGTGATGTATTTCAGAACCAATAAAACCAATATATTTATGTAATATTGCCAGCAAACTGATGTGTTGTAAGTAGATCATATTGCTACTTTTAGGAGGCATCATACTTGGTCAACACTTTGAAAAGTAATGTATCATTTCTATGCAGTTCCTTTCTCTCCCCACTGGAAGATGTTTAAAATAAATCTAGGGAAGGGAGGCATAAAAAGAAAAATACTTAGTTAAGAAATGCTTCAGCAATCCTAATCATTAAGGCTTTTGAGTAGATAGGCATTTATAGCAAAACCATTATCCATCATTCTGCCAGAGAGTTCCTTGAGCCATTTTCTTTGCATTCTTTGTGCAGTCACCTGTGATAAAGTTGTTTCTTACTAGATCTTTACTTGATGTAACAGTAGCTTATTAAAGTAGCTAAAGTTTATTAGAAACTAGAATATTTTTACTACCATAGCTGGCTTCAATGAGTTACATTCTGAATGTTCTTAAGGCTTCAATGAAAGTTTGTGTTAATCATCTTTCATATACTGCTAAATAGGCAACACCTACCTGACTTTAACTGATCTTGAAAAGTTAAGCAGGGTGACACATGGATACACCATTAGGAAATACCATGGTTGTAGTCTAGACAAGAAAATTGAAAAGAAAAATACCTTGGAAGAAGGCAATGGCAAAACACTTCCATATTGTTGACAAGAATATCTCAGGGATGTGTTCATTTGAGCTTGATTTGATGGTGACTTTACATTTACTTTGCAAAGTAAAAAAAATTCTCTATTTGTAGTTTTTTTTAATTGATCCAAAGCAAAACATTATATGCACATATACTAAAATACTTGGCCCAACCCACTTTCTCTTGGCTTTGATAAAGAAATTTTATGGATAATCCGGGATAAGATTACATACACTATCTGTAGGGTTGTTGTTGTGGGTTTTTTGTTTTTTTTTTGGCCCATTAAACTTTGCTTTAAGTTAGGAAACATTCAGTATACAAACTGTGTATGTTTAGTATAAGGCAGAATTTTAGGAAACGTTTTTGGATTTTTGTTGATGGAATGTAGAACCCCAGTTTATATGCATCTAATATTGTTTGAACTATTACATTCCACTTCCTTCTTTTTTAAGTGACGTTTCTTTGGTCCTTAACTAGAGAACGAAGAACATTGCATATATAGAGTTCTGATGGTTTTGAAATATAGCTAATGCTGAATGGCTCAAGATGTGTAGTCATATTAAATCAATGCTGGAAAGTTACAACTCTAATAAATTGTATATATGCTAATGGTGAATCTGATTTACTGCAACTATTAAAAGTGAAGAATGGAGCAATAGTCTTCTTAAGACTGCTATTCTTTCTGTTTCTCTTTTATTCATTCATAGTACCACAAAACGTGCTGACACTCTCAAGAATTCACAGCATAAATGGTTACAACATTGAAGTTACATGGGATGAACCAGTTGGGGTAAAAGGTGTAATTGAGAAGTATATTTTGAAAGCTTCCAGTGAAGATGGTTCCAACATATCTGTTGTCACTACAGAGATTTCTAATACTAGTTCATGTACAGGTATATGCTAATAAATATATCTTTAAAACAATAATATAGAGTTTAGTTTTCATGAGTATTATTCATTGGTGAAATGACTTCCAGGAAATGCCACTTTGCTATTCATTTCCTCTCATGGCATTTCCTGGAAGTCATTTCACCAATATTTTGACTTTTTTGCTGAGGTACCAAAAAAATGTACTCAGATATTGCTTATTAATTGTATGTTCATGTATCTCGCTTTGCATGTAATGCGTCTATCTCATATATTGGTTTCACCTTTTGAGTTGCCATACTGACATAAATGAACATTTGCACGATATTCTAATTTTTCGAGTTTCACCTGTATTTAAGCTTGTTTTACATTCAAGGAATCTGTCCACAGAATGAATGGGCTGGGCAATTGCCCTGGTGATAGAGGCTGCTCTTTCCTGTGCATTATCTGATTCTGTTGTTTTCAGTGTGGCAATGCTGATCCAGAAATTGCCTGATGTAACTGGCAAATTGAGAAGAATAAATGATTAACTTCAAAAGTTTGTTCTATATAGTGGAGCTGAAATGTCAGGTTATAATCCAGAAAAGTGTTTATTATAAAGACAATGAAAACTTAATGATTATGATATACTGGAGTGGCAGTAAATTGAGGGCAGGTTGATGGGTGCACCTTGACAGAAAGGTGGAATAAAGGAAGTCTAAGGAAGAGAAAAAGAGGAGTGAGTCAGAAGATCAGGAAAGCATATGGGAAAGAGGAGAAATGTATCTCCCATCTGCTAAGTGTCTACTAAGTTTCCCAAGATCTCAGAAAGATCATGGGTCTTTTGCTAGGCAAATTAGGTAGGTATGTAGATTAGATAGACAGACAGACAGACAGACAGACAGACAGACTATTTCAGCAAATAAGTCAGATGTTACTGGACTCCAGGAATTATGTGCTTGTTTATAACAGTTTCTGCTTTAGAGGATCATATTATTTTGCTGGAAAAGAAACATGTTATATTTTTATGTTTTCATATTTACTGAAAGGGGAACAGGTTTCCCAAAAAGAATCTGGAAAATGTTTGATGGAAGTTCTTGATGCAGTTTTCTGATGAGTGTGCAGGGCTTGCTGTATTGTCAATACATGACACGGTGCTATTCTGGCTGTGTTAAGGGTCTGAGGCATGCAGGTGGCAAGAGACTTTTTTCTTCATTTCAGTGGAGCATAGAAGCTGATCCTGAATATCTGGCCCTGCTGACATGATGCTCAGGCTTGTCAGTTTGGCAGAAAGAAACAGAGAAAATAAAAAAGGAATGTAACGTAGTGGTTGAAGCAAACCTTGATATAAGTTAAGCAAATGAGGGAATAGCAAAGAATAAGGACAGTTTATTTGATCCAGCATGCTGTTTCCAATAAATTTTCAGCAAAATTGAAGGTATTCATAGAACCAGTAGGCCATAGCTATTATCATCGTCAGGGGCTCTACTAATTTTAAACCTCTGTTTTTACTAAAAACATAGAGCAATGGGACACCCATTATTCCCTATATATTAAAATGAAGAATAAAATAGGAATGGTCTAGTGTTCAGTCCCTTGGAATTGAGGAAGGAACTTTCTTTGGTGGGATTTAGTCTTCTTGAAATAATGTAAGCTTTATTTCTTTGTTTTTCAGAATGAATTTCAAACCTGTAAGTCACCTTGAATGTCCTTTTCAGGCCAAAAGTAGAATTCAATCAATCTATTTAATCTCCTGCAAGCTTATCAATTGTTTTACTCCACAATTTTTTAGACAGCTGTTAAAAATAAATGTGGTTTAAATAAGGGATGGTGGTAGAAATTAGTATGTTAACTTTCCTTTGGTGTGTATGAAAGGATATAATTTGTGTAGCTCTACTAAAATATGTACAGCTTTAAATTTCAAGGAGTTGTTTTGGCTAGTGGTAGATTTAAAGTAAATGATGCAATTTCTTATTGATTTAGAGAGCTGGCAAAAATCAAGTTAAAAAGGTTGAAGCTAGACCTCCTTTGAAAGTATTATGGTCAACTGAATGTTTTTCAAGGACTTTTCACTTCAGCTACCTGATTATACCAGTTTTACTTGCTGTTTGCTTAAATTCACATGAACAGACTTTTGTCAGCACAAATATTTGGAGAATGTCAGTTCTGATATCTCCAAGATAATTCTGAACAAACATCAGCATTTTTTATTTATTGCTCACTCTTCCTCATTGATTGTGTTCTTGGTTTAAAATGTATCAGTCATCATTTTTGGCAATCAGACAAATAAGTTTGAAATTAGGCGACATTAAAGAAATGTGCTTTATTTTCTAAACATTGGCTAGAATATAAAGAAAAACTGGACATCTGTTCTGCAGAATGTCATTGAATTTCCTGTGAGTTTCAAACCAGAGTTGGTATGAAGCAAAAAGAAACAAGAAAAAGGGGGGGGGGGGGAATGCTTTGGAAGCAAAAATGGAAACCTCTGTATGTAGTTGTTCATTGTCCATGACCTCAATGTCTTAATACCATGTCAGTCTTTAACAACATTATCCAATGATAGGAAATCATGGAAACAAGGCTGACTGTATAAAATGGGAGCACAAAAAAGTAGTTTCACAATACCCAGAAAACTAATCATATTACCACACTTCTCTTTTAAGAACTATATCAGATATCTTGCCTTGGGGCTTCAGATCTTGTGCCCTCCACACACCTACACCCATTCCATTCTCACAACAGAGGAGGCCATGACAGAGCATTCTTCGCAAGTAAGGAAGAGAAAAATGAGAACACACACAACTTATTGAACCATGATTTGATGAACAGACCAAAATTGAATGGGTTCACCTATTGTATGAAGCCAGATAAAGTAAACATGGTTTAGTGGAATGTGTGAACCCAGTCAAAGTAACAAATAATTTCTGCAACTGTCTCCCATGGGTCTCTATCATTCGTTCATTCATACCTACACAAATTATCTATCTATCTATCTATCTATCTATCTATCTATCTATCTATCTACTGTATATCACATAACATTCTACCATAGCTAATCAATTGTTTCCTCATTCCTCACAAACACGGTACTTCTAGACTCAGGGATGATACGATGCCTTCCTCTCACTTTATTGTGTATTTTCCTACAAGTAAAGAATCCATCTGATGCTTTTTCCATGTGCCTTATGGGAAAGAAGCAATAGCATGGATCCTTTTCTTCTATCTTGGATTTTTGAACCTCCTTCACAATGTAAGCTTTATGATAGACAGTTAGGCAACAGATCTTGTATTGTGAAACACTACTTTGCTGCCTCTGGAACAAACAAAGAAAGCCCAAGGAAGTGACTTTCTGGCAACCCCTTCATCTCCAATATTGTCCAACAAGGTTGTTATATTTCCTACACAAGGATCCTTGTGTCTGTGTTTGCTGAAGAGCCCTATGTTTAAAAGGTAGGTGAAGCTTGGTGGGCAAACCATTTTTTAAAAGACCACCAGCAAACAAAGAATTAAGCAGAAAGGTAGTTTATAATAGTCCAAGATTTAACCAAGTCAGCAACAAGAGTTCCATCCACCAGAAGGTACCAAAAAGAGTACCAATCAGGCTTAAGTCCAAGAAATATTAACACTCCAATACTAGAGAGGTGGCCAATCACAGGAATATACTGAGGATAGACATTGTTTCCAGCAATGAGTCCTTCCAGATGGTAAGTTTTATCCTAGAATGTCTAAGTCTCAATCTTCCACAACTGCTTGGAAAGAACAATTTTCAAATATCCATATTCCCAAAGAACTTTTTTTTTAGGTGCAATGCTCTTGCTCTGGGAAAGTGATATGGAATCTTCCTGGTTAGCATTTAGGGATTACATTATGGTATAGTTATTTTTCTCCTCATGTTGCCACCCAACAGCCCTTTTCAACATGACCCATACCCTGCAAGAGAGGGATGAGTTATAGGGTCACCTGCAGATTTACTCAGAGTTGGATTATGATTAGGCAAGTTCTAGTGAGGTTACAGAAGCTTTTATCTGGTTAGCTGGGACCGGTTTGAAACTGTAACTCCTGAAGAAGTGGACAAGATCTTCAGTATTCAAAGCTGACCACCTGTTTATTAAATCCATATCTCCCCTGGTTGGTGAGGGCCACGAGGGAGTAATGTGTGGTTAGGTCCATGCTATAGCATCTGCTTCAATAAGAGACTGGGTATTCCTGTAGACAGTAAAGATTACTTTGTTGGAGATAAACCAGATCTGTTGCCAGTGATGAAGCAAGAAACACAACTCAGCCCCAAAACAAGCTGAGGGAAGGAGGAAACTACTCAGACAGACACCTCCTTAGTTTCACAGGAGTGGGGAGGAAGCAAAGCCCAATCAGACTTTCTTGGTCTGGCATAGTGTAATGAATGGCATGATTGATGTCAGGTTCATCCCAAGAACAACGAGGCAATTCAGTGCAGTTCAATTACTTTATTAGCTCACACCCAATAGACAGAATCTCACCAGACTAAACCTATGCTAAAGCAACTAGTGGATATACCCCGTGAGACTCTAGGGAGGGGCCAGCCTCATCCTCTTCATCTTCTCACACTGTTGCAGGCTGAGGAGGTGCTTGCTCTGGAATGCCTCTGCCCCCTCCTGACAACCTTGAACTTCCATTCCAGAATCTTCCCTGCTCATGCCATCCATTACACATAGTGAAGCTGACAGGTCCTCAATTCCATGGAGTAGGGCTTTCACTGAGGATGTTTCATTTTTAATCTGCCATGTGGTTACACTTCTCCCCATTTTTTAAATGTTGTAAACCCTCATGTGCCCCTTTTAAAATCCCCAAATCTGTTACATATAAGATTTTACAATGAACAAACCATAATGTGTCTTGTCTACATACAGCTTTCCATGCTATATGCACAGTGCCTCTGAGAGTTTCTAATAATGCTTCTTCCTACACTGTAAAGGAAACCTTGCAAGTAGGATTTAGGGGGGTGTGTGTGTGTGTGTGTGTATATATATATAAATAAATAAATAAATAAATAAAGAGTTGGTTAAATTTTAGCAGTTCTGAGATTTCTCCTTTTGCCTGCCTTAGCAGGTTGATTGCAAAGCAATTTGCACAGCTGGTCAGGCCTGCAGGTGCTTGGAAATGTGTTAGATAGGTGACCGCCTACTAACATGTGAGTTAATGTGGTGGACAGGGAAAATCTCAGAGGAACTGAAATTCTGTTGGTTGTTAACTCAGGTTGTGCCAATAAATCAGAAAACCATACGGGTAGGATTACCTGTATTAGAAACATTTGTTTCCTTGATGGAGAAGATTATTTTAGCCTGAAAATACATTTTATTATTGCAAAGGAAAAGGCTGCAAATCATATATGTGGGAACTGTATTTTCTAACATTGAAAAGATAGTAGTTATTTTGGAAGTAAACTATGGTTTGCCTTTTTCATTCTGCATTTCCTTTTGGAAATGTATCACCAACTTTAGATCTTCCGTACTTGCTTCTTGTTATCCTCTTAGCAGTAAAAAGATACTCATATGAAGGTCCTGAAAGGTTTATCTTACAAGGCTGAAAACACTAAAATACATGCTGGGTTTCCTTTCTTTATTCAGCATCTTCTCAAAAGTGATAATAAGAAAGGAAATGCTTTAATTTTTTATGTATATTTAATGTTTCATATTTTGGGTTTAGACTTAGTGAACTTCAGAGATATTTCTGAAAGCAGAGATTTGCAGTGTGGGATACAAATAGATGCACTATTTCTGCATTTAAAAAAATAATGTGCAAACTATAATTGAAAAGCAATCACATGGATTTTTTGGTAGCTGATGTTTATTAATGGCTGTGCATCTTCTAGAGTGCCAGCAAAATGCAGACAACATGAAGAGAGATTCAGAAATACCCCATACAACACGTATTTCAGTCATGGAATCTGCTATCGTAAGATGTAATGACAGCCACCAACTTAGGTGGCTTTAAAAGATGATTAGACAGATCCGTAGAAAGGAAGGCTATCAGTAACTACTAGTTATGATAGTTACATGTACCCAGCTACTAGATGACTTAGAGAAGCCCACAAACATACCTCTGAATACCAGTTACTCAACAGCACAAATGCAAGGATCCTGTTTAATCCATATTCTGCTTGTGGGCTTCTCTTGGGCATCTAGTTGGTGATATTGGGACATAATATGGTCTAAATTATCTTTTTGTTACCTTCTTCCTTCATCAGGTAAAGTACTTTTTATCCAATCTTTAAATGAATTTCAGCTGTTCTGAGACAAGTGAAGGACAAATGAAACTGGGATTGAAACACAACAGTGGTTGCGTTTGTATGAGGTGATTCTAGCAAGTCCTACATGTATGGGTATACAGTATCTGCTGAAGAGTCACATGCCTGTATGCCAAAGCGGGTAATGACTTTCCTGAATACTTTTCCTGGACGTTTCTTAACCTGAACTTTGCTTCTTTTGCAAATGAGATTTCAAGCCTCAGTGAAATAGATCTGCAGCCAGACAGGTGGAAAAAAGCTTTTCCTGCTTGGTGCTCAATATTTACCGTTGCGTTATCTAATACACATTCTAACAATCGGTATTGCCAAATCAAAATTCTCACATTTATTTCCTTTCCTCCACGCAGATACTTGCATCCTACTAGTTGTACCCTGTTTCAACATTTCTGATGTCTATGCAAATACAGTTCATTGAATGACTTCATTTCTGGACTGAAATAACTTAGGCTACCTGGTTTATGTTTATTTAGGAGGTTTTATATTACTATTTGCTATAAAACTATCAGGGTGAAGTACATCAAAATAATACTGTAATACTATAAAATTTAACTAAATGTCTTTAAAAAAAAACAATCACTACAATATCTAGGTAATGACTTGCATTATTTTGCATTTTCCCTTTAATCAACAATGCTAAAGGAGAGATGCGACTATTTTTTTTTTAAAGGAAATTAAATTTTTAAAGTTCAATACAATTACTTAAAAATCCAATAAAACAGTTGTAAAAATTACACAGGAGTTCAGGATCAGAATAGGACAGAAAACAGCTTGTCACCCCTCCCCCCCAACCCCTGTATGGCATCAGGAGGTTAGTATTGCCCTTCTGGGTGCCTTTTACCAGGCTGATCTGGGTCAGACAGTGGGAACAATATCACACAGTTGCATTGTTATCTTCCTGAAAGAGACATAATTTGGCAAGGAAAAAGATCAAAGCAGGGAAGAACAAAATTATAATTCATTGTAACCCATTGGAAAGGATAGTAGAAAAGGTAACAAATTAGGGAGCATCAAGTCTCAATATTAAAGCCTACCTTTGAAGAAGGGACAGCCAGAGCTTTGATAGCCTGGTGGTGAGCCATCACTGGCTATGAACAAAGCTCAATTGCTATCCTCTGTTAAATCTTTCCTTTGATTGTCGAAGTTAGAAAGTCCCCATCCCATCTCTTTTGTATGCTGCAATCACTCTAATCGCTAATACAATGGAAGTATTGTAACCTTTCTCTGATTTGGCCTACGGTATTGTGTGGAAGATGCAGTATTCTGCTCTCCTTACATGAGGACACACTAGAAAATTAGGAGTAAAATAATTTCATATGCTATGCCATCAGTGTGCCAGCTTCTACCCACTTTTAAGTGATATTCTCAGCAAAAAATACATTCTTCAGTGCAGAAAACGTGACTGATACATTTACTGAGAAGATATTTCCTGTAACGTTTTCTCAAACGTGTAAACTCAGAAAATGTCAGGAAATAATCTTTGATTTCTATATTTACAAAAGACATAACTTTATGTACTCTACAATCCTTATCAGTTGTAGAATGAAAAATAATTCTAATAATAATTTGGGGATATCAGGCAGTTCATACTTCCCAGATTACACATTGATCCATTTGACAGAGTTAAAGGACACTCTCTAGGAGGACAGCAAAAGAACTGAGAGGTCCACAGATTACCAACTGCAGAGAATGAGATTTGCTATGAGGTTCTCTAATATTACAAATCCCCAGTGCTGGGTTATTGTTTTTCTTTTTTCTTCCTATCTCAGTATCCTCCAATCTCAACTTCTGAGCAGGGAAGAACTATAACAGACAACTTTATTGGGCAATCAGGTTTCTGATAAAGCATTTAATTGATAATTGCAAGATTTCTTTCTTGGTTGTTCATTGTTAGGTCAGCTGCATCTTTATATAGAATTGGGCAACTCTCATCCACAGCTGCAGCTCAATCCCAGAGATAAATGAGTTTGATTTAAGGAGTTGCTGACAGGTACATCCCTGTGTAGCATGTGCTCCAAAGCACCTTTTTGCCTTCGAATCTGAAACACTGCACAGTCCTGTCAAGAAGGTGTCATTCTTTGAATCCATTGTTATGTTATTCCATTCCTTCTGTTCAAGTTCTTCTTTCTCTTCCTCTTCCTCTCCTCCTCCTCTGGGAGTTGGGGGTGGGATAATGGATACCATTTCAATCTTCTAAAGATTCCTTCTTTTTCTAAAAGCTTTGCTGTCAGTGTTTGGTCTCAGTAGTAGCTTTCTGATCTGCTGTATGAATTCTAGAGTGGTTTTGAATAAGACCCAAGCATTCTGGAAGAATTTAACTCTCTTGACTCTTTACATTTATGTATACCAATCCATCAGAGAGCCAGTTTGGTGTAATGGTTAAGGCACCAGGCTAGAAACTGGGAGACCGTGAGTTCTAGCCCTGCTTTAGGCACAAAGCCAACTGGGTGACCTTGGGCCAGTCATTGTCCCAGCCCTAGGAAGAAGGCAATGGCAAACCACTTGCCAAGAAAACTGCAGGGACTTGTCCAGGCAGTCACCAGGAGTCAAAACTGACTCAAAAGCTCACACACACATACCAATCCATCACCTTTGAAGTTCCAACTGACAAATCTTAAAAATCTAACAACATTTTGATTTTTACTGATTCTACCATAACAGCCTTAGTCTTTTTGTCTCAGCTGCACAAACATAAAGTCAGCTTTAGCATAAAAGGAAAATTGGATTCTCTGGCCATAGCTTTTGAGCTATCAGATAATCTAATGTAAATGCAGCAGAAGATACAGTGTCAGAGCAGGGTCAAGAGTGGCATCATAGAAGTTGCCTCTAATCTTCTAGTGATGGAAAGAAGCACTTTGAAAGTGCATTCAATAAGCATAAAGTAAGCATTATTGATGTTTTCAAAGTGTTAGGATCCCATGTAATGCAGGAGTGTTGGCATCTCTATTAAGCTCTTTGGCACCAGCTGATCCGGAGATCTCACCACTAAGCGCTAATGCATTTTGCATTAACGCTTAACACTGACAAAGTGTGATTCACTTACCACAGTATGGTAGGGTAAAGAAAAGAGAAGCAACAATACATTTCAGCTATCTGCATCCAGCAAATGGATCAATCAAATATCTAAATGTGACATTTGCATGGTTTTAGAATACATCAGAAGGAGCTATTTAATTTATAATGGATGATCTTTAGGTGTTCTACTGAATGTAGGGGTGACACTGCAATATTATATAGAACTGCACTGATTTTGTTGTACCCTGATATGTTTGAGGTGGCCTTTCAAAGGAAGAAGAAAATGTCTCTTCTGAAGCCAAGTGACACTTTACATTTTCTATTTTAATGTGCATGCATTTATAGTCTAAATATATCATTCCTTTGGAAGCATTTGTACTGTTTCTTCACCACATGTGAGGAAGTGCATTTTTAAATGAATGGACTTAATGTACATTCCCTGGAGTAATTTAGGAAAGTATCACCGGAATGTGCATTTCTCCAAATTCTGCCATGCAGTTTTTGGCTCAAGCATTGCACATAAAATGTGCCTTTTATAAAAATGTGTGTAAAAAATCCAAATGTCTGTATATGTCTCTTTTGAAAAATACTGGGCTGATGCAGAAATTGAATGGAACACATAGAACAAACTGACATGGATCAAAAATAGACTGATATGGGTATTGTGCTCCTGTTTTCATTCTGTGATTTCACCGTGATAAACTAGATGATATCATGTCACTAGATGTTGGCCCTCAAAAATGTGGGGGGTGAATATCTTCTTCATGCCCAGGTACATCTGTTGCTCCTGCAAATACCTAAGGGATTATTTGGCAGGCCCTCTCTGCCAATGTTCCTTTCCTAAAAAAGGAGCACCAGTGTGCAGAAGCACCAGTGTTCAGGGTTGCTGGGAAGAAACAGTAGAGGCTGAAAGTTACTGGAACATCACTTCCCAGTTCCCTTGGTGTTAACTGATGCCACTGGCTACAATAGCCATTATGACTCCTGCAATTGTCTCCTTTGCAAATTTAAGCTCTGGGAACATGGTAGAAGAGTACCTAAGTCTGGATAATAACTTCTGTGCTTCAAAGAATCTCTCACAGTGTTGGCCCCATTAGGTAGATCAGACCAAGAAATCAACCCCCAGGATGGCTAAAACTAGTTTACTTGATTGATTATGTGCCATCAAGTCAGTGTTGAATCTTAACAACCACATACAGTAGATAGATTTTCTCCATGGCAATCTGTCCCTAACCTGGTCTTTCAGGTCTTCTAATGATACACCCATCACCACTGTAACTGAGTCCATCCACCTTGCTGCTGGTTGCCCTCTTCTTCTCTTTCCTTCCACCTTTCCCAGCATCAGAGCCTTCTCTAGAGAGCTAGGTCTTTGCATAATGTATCTGAAGTAGGATAATTTGAGCCTGGTCATTTGTGCCTCTAGTGAGAACTCTGAGTTGATACTTTTATTGAGATTAGCTATAATAACAGAATCTTGCAAGTCTGATTGTGCTGTACCTCCTCCTCCTCCTCATACTCCAGTGAATTAGGGAGCATCTGTCTGGGCTGCTTCCAAGTGTTATCTCAATGTCCTGGACTTAAAAAATGCTTCAGCCTTTTTTGCCTAGACAACAGAGCTCATATATCTCTGTCAAGGTCATCCTCCTTATTCTCTACATGTAGCCCCATCTCTGATTTTTGTTGGCTGAACTGAACTGGGTAAGCTATTCACTTGATCATTTTGAATCAGACCAGTTATTAGTTAACTGCATGACTTTTTATATAAATAACGAGCATTTTCAACTTATTGAGAAAAATTAAGTGAATAGCTGTACCCCTTCTTATAGTCCTATCTCCTAGCCCAGTCCAGTATGTGCTATTCTGCAGACTTAAATAGTGATATTAAGATCCTATTATCACAAATTATTGTTTATGTTCTCATTGTTCTGTTTAACCCACACATAATATTTAGATTTCATATGCTTGTTTTTAATTTGATTTGCTTTGATTCTGCTACTATACAGATTGTGTCACAATAATTGTGTTTCAAAATAACTTATCTGCTTGGATTCCTTTTTTAACAATTGTTTGGTACTCTTGCCATTAGATCCTTTTCTTTTAAACCCTTTAAAGCTGTTTTTTTAAACTATTCCTAAGGGAAGTGAGCAGAAAGTGTCCAAAGAAGCACATCTCTCTAGTCCTGAAAAAATCAGGTGTGATTATGAGATGGACTGTGTGGGAGTTTTTGCAGGATTGCTTTCATGTCGCATCTGAGTCACAGACTTCTGTTGCTTCCCCTCCCTGCCCCTGCAATGACAAGGGCAATCAGCAGAACACAGGTCTCTGGACTTACCCTTAAACGTACAGGAACTGCTGTATCAAAAAAAATGCCATTTTTCTTCTCTGTAGTTTGGTAAGCTACTTTTTCTTCCTCTCTCAGCTGCCAACCAAGCTGTTTGGCTGGCTTCTGCTGTAATCGGTTCTCCTTCATTATGTTAATCTGTGGGCGGAAAGATTTCTGTCATCTTCAAATCACTTGTACAGCAATGGTAAACACCTTGGCCTGTCTGTAATTGGACAGGTGTCTGCATTCATGTCACCCCAGCTTTTAATTCAATTAAAGAACTGGCGGCTCTGCTCTCATTACTTCCTCATTTGCTCAGCACTCCAGTCAGTCACTGAAATTTATACTCAGCGCCTGCCTATCCTGCACATAAAGGCAGCCCCCACTACCGGGATCATCACTGAGGTATCATGCACGTGTTAATTTACAACGGAGCAAACTGAATTATGCATTGTTATGAGAGTGATGTTATAACATGTTTGAGGGGAAAAAAACTCACTATAAAATTTTACTATAAAGCGTAATTGTCCATCAGTTGTAAGAGCTGAGTGAGTATTGGGGTGTGGGATATGATGTCTCAGAAATCACAATCCCTGGATACTTGGGCCCATTCTATGTTGGCTAGGCCTAGGCAGGAAAGCCCACATGTTGGAGCTCACCACCAATGTGCGTGGAGCTCCACTTAGTTATATTCTGGATAGCGTTTGGATCATAATTGGATAGATTGTAAGATATCGAAAGCGGAAGGATTCCTTGGGCCTTCAGGTTAAAAGCAGCATATATGAAAATGCTACTTATAAGAATATTATCATTGATGTTAAAAAAAAGTATGACTTCGGAAACAATTATCTGTCAAATAGTTTTATTTTACATAATTTATCAAATGCAAATTCTCACCTAGGAATAAACAAATAGGGCCTGAAGTTTTTTTCCCCCCTGCTGTCTAACTTTATTCTCCTCTGAACAATTTAAACAATTTCAAGTATATATAATTGGTCTTTTAAACAAAAATTGTTTTAAACTACTGAGCATGTAGTTTGCATTAACAAACCAAGAAGCAGGGTATTTCTTTCACTCTCTTCATAATTAGATTATGCCAAAAGTTGCAGTCTTTAAAAAATCCACATGGTAGATTATGGATAGTAAATCAGTAAATTGAAGGTACCTCTTTTTCTCCCCAATGATGGAAACCTTTGGAAGTAAATTAAAAATCTAATACAGACATTTTGACACAATGACCCCATGAAACTGAATAATGTCATTTGTTAAATATGGATGTAAAGTTAAGAGTGTGCAGTGAACTGAACTCACACGCAGCAATGATGCCCACTTGGTATGCAAAGCAAGTTTCCAATTTTATTGAAATAGGCTGTATTTAATTATTAGTAATATTTAATTTAATATCTGTTTAGAAAGACAAACCTTGAGGCTTTACTTTAGTTTATCTGAGGAAAATGAAAGAAGGAAAGAAAGGAAGGAGGGAGGGAGGGAGGGAGGGGAAAGATGGAGAAGGTATTGTTTGGTGCTGGCTTCTAAAATAATAATTCGGTTTTCAAGAAAACAAATTACACTTGTTAGAATATAAAATAAAACTCAAATGTTCATTTCTTGATTTTTTAATGATTTGGTTGTTATGGACAGGTCCTTATCAGATCTGAATAGATCTTTCGGGTACTTATAAGTCTCATAGGGGTAGAGGATCCGCTGCATACTCAGGCAACCTTTTGATAGCTGAGGGTTACACTTAAACACTTTCATTTGTTTGGGAGTGATCCTAGGTGTGCAGGTTTATATAACATGCAAGGGTAAAGCCAGATAATAGGATTTTCTGTTCCTTTCTATTTTGTTTTTGGGGGAGGAGGAATTCTAAGTTTTTCTTTTTTTCTTTTGGGGTTTTTGTTACTGTTTTTGTTTCTTACCTCAAAGTATGAAGAAATCACACTAATTAATTTCATCCACTTTGATTGGAAAGGGCTTTTGAAGGTTGCAGAAAAGAGTTTTTTGGGGGGAGTGTCTCCAATTTTTAACTGCTGAAATCGTTTTGTGATTCTGTCCCAGCAGATTTCTCTATCTAGAAGGATATCTCAATTCCTTGGAAGTTATTTTACAGACATACCTGGTAGTTTTGTTATGAATCCAATTTCAATGTGGAACAAAAGAATGACTCGGAATGTATATAATTTGTACAAGTGACTTGATATTTTGGGGAATTGATAGCAGTGAAACTTTTAGGTCACTTTTTAGAGTTCAGGTGACAATGAACCAATTGCAAGGTCCCATTTTATTTTTTCAGAGTTGATAATAATGAAGAAATCTCAGTGCTTTGCTGCCATCAAATCTGTTCAGTTCTATTCAGCTGAAAATCTGAAAGCTGTGTTAGCTTTTCCACCAGAATCCAAAATAGGCAAGCAATAGAACCTTAAAAAAAAATCACAATGGCCCAGTTGTCCTTGCATTCTGTGATAAAGTATCTTACATTTGCATTTAATTTTAAGTACTGTATGACCATCTAATTAGATTGTAAGGAATTTGTTTTTTCAGTCTGTGCAATCTGAGAATATGGGCACATTATTTGGAAGTCTGAAGCCCATCAGCTGTTATATTGATCATAAGAATTGTAAAAGGGAGGATATGTAAATTAGAAGTAGTGAATACCCCTTGATGGAAAGTGTATTCATAGGTCATCTTAAATAAACAGTAGTGCAGTCCTATGCTACAGAAATCTACTACTATGCCTTATGTATTTGAACAACTACCTTCCAATCTATAATCACTCGTTCTTGTGCAACATGTTGTTGTTGTAGCCACTCTTAGCTTAATTTTTTTTTTTTTTTTTTTGGTACTTTACTGGCTGTTTAAATTCATTCCAGCCTGGTCTAAGGATAGAAACCCTAATGGATGACAGTAGTGTAGCAGCCTTAGTTCCTCTAGATGTTTCTCACTATATTTAAATACAAATCAGGCATTATCACTCACTGGAGAAATCTGTCATTGATTTCTTTTCAAGTAAGATGGTATGAGTTGCAGCACAAATTGACCCTCCCCCCCCCAAAAAAAAGGGGAGGAATGCACAAAATATACTAGCACCTATTTCAGAAATATTTCTTGATTCAAAAATTGCACTATATATATATATATTCATGCATTTGGTAAAGTTGGTTACAAAAACGTATTTGGGAATATAAGAGAAATCTTCAGGTATAATGGCTTGATTTGGCAAAATGAATTATGCCACAACAGGGAGCTAAATATTTTTCGGCTCAAAATCAAGTAAAAAATGTTTGCATTCAGAGACTGTTAAGTACACTTGCTATGGATTCTTTGCATCTGTGCCACCTGAATAGTTGAATCTATTAATAGGTTTATAATGAGCACTATACTTTTAAGAACTGAGAACTTCTTCAGAATTGGCTTTATTTTTCCCTCCCATCAACTTTTTCTTATGCCTTTGCATTGCAAACTTAAAGGCAGGAATTACCTTGGTCCTGATATTTGCAAGTTGGGGGTCTGGTTTAACAAAGAGCAGAGCAAAAGCACTTTAAAGAAATAAATGTTAAATGAAGCTTTGTGCTTCTAGTAAGGAAAGGCTGTTCAGACTTTCCTGTGGCTGATAGTTACAAAAATGTGCATGTTAATTGCAATCACACGATTAATGTCTTATCAAGTGACAAGATGCCCTCTGTGTTCTGCTGAAGTACAAGATATAGATAGCATGGCACAGGTTCTACATACAGTACACAGGCTGATTAATAAAGGGAAGTCAAGGATAAGGCACTGGGCACAATCTAGTTTTATCTTGCATGTTCAGACTTATTTGTTCATAGTTTTCAAACAACTAAATAATAATAATACTATCTATATTTGTTATGCACCTCTAAGGAGGCTCGATACAAAATAATAAAATACAACATCAGGAATTAATACAATAGCTTTCTACACACCTCTTTAAAATCATATCTAAAGTATAGTGTTTCACTAGCCTGAATGGTCTGTAACACTGAAAACAGTTATTACAACCTGTATCTAAATAACAATATATTTCAATAGGATGAAAGTGAAATTGAAGTATCCTGCTTAGATAAAACCCCTGTGGAACCTCAAGAGGCTAGCAAAATTTCTTAGCTGAAGCTCAACACATTTGTCTCTGTTATAAACATACAATGTATAATTAGACTCACTGTTGTGTTAAATTAACTTAAGATATATCTGCATGCTATCTTTGCCTATTGTATACCCAGCATGGATTCTTTCTGTTGCAGGCCTGGTGACAGGTTTGCGTCCGTTTGCAAACTATGCTGTAACCCTAATGGCTTGCACTTTGGCAGGCTGTACCAGGAGCTCACATGCCTTGAACATCTCCACTCCACAAGAAGGTAAAGTAATTTCAAAGGTCTTGACTTCCACATTTCAGTCATGAATAATAAAATAGGAAAGGAGCTAAATGCTGCAAAGCCATTTGCTGGAAAACCCCAACCTAATTTGATGACAAAGTGCATTGCCAGACCATAATTGCTCCATTTTTTGGGGGGTGCTAAAATG
The DNA here is from genome assembly GCA_030867105.1 of Liasis olivaceus. NCBI lineage: Eukaryota > Metazoa > Chordata > Lepidosauria > Squamata > Pythonidae > Liasis > Liasis olivaceus. The sequence continues at coordinate 285,708,654 of CM061349.1, forward strand.
AATCAAACTCCATACCCTTTAATGACATGCATCTTTAATAGCTGTAATGCAGATTAATGGGCTTTTTAATTGCTGTTACATTGTTCATGCAAGAGCCTTGTCATTAATATGAAGCATCTGAAAGATTAATGAAAGCTTCCTCATTTTACTATGGCTCAGAAGTAAATCTAGAGACAGTCTGACTAAAAAGAATTGATTGTATGGCACAGTATGAAATTGAGAATCAAACGGTTGATTTCCATGGTCTCTTTTAACTGCTAAACACCAGCACAGGCAACAATTATTTCAGCCTGATGGAACCTCAAAATGCCAATTGGGCCATTTATTAATCTGTTGTACTTGAAACTTAAAAGTTACAAGCTTAAATTATAGTTTCTGAAGCTGGCATTAACCACGAGAGTTGCAAGGAAGAGAAAATGTGTCCCAGTTCTGTCTTTAGAGTGAGACCATCTCAATAACTTCTGTGCATCAATTATCGAAGACTTCTCAAAAAAATTGCAGGACTTAAACATAAACTTAAACATAAAAGGACATAATGCAACTTAGTTTTTAAATTCATGCCAATCTAAATCCACAGTTTTCCTCATGAAATAACATTACTTTGGTTATTGATTAAAAGTTTATATAGAACAGAAGGATCTATCTTTTAGAGAATGATGCTATGTCAGAATCAGGTAAAACATTCATAAACTATGTGGCAATTGCCAAAGATAATTTTTTCTCCGTATTCAGTTTATTGTATGTTCAGCTACTACACAGTTCAGTCCTAAATGACTAATAACTTGGACAATGTCCAGTAAATATAGATGTTCAAAAGAAGTTAAACACATACTTTCCTATAATCCTTATCTCAATTTATGGAGAAGGCAATAATTACAGGACACAATAGGCACCTCCACTTTCTTATCACTGGATGATGGTTAAAAGAACCTCCAGTTCTGCAGTCCATTGGTAAATATTTCTTGTTCACAGACAAACCCAAACTCATGTGTACATGTGGGAATTGATGGTAGAGTCCTTTTCACAGAGGTATAGATTGCCCAGAACAGATTTATGCACAGTTGTTTCACAAATTTGGCCATCTTCCTTTCATCTAAATGGGAATTAATTAGTTCAGTCTTTGACTCCAGCTCAAATCAGTAGGGAATCTTAAGCTCAAACAAGTGCTTATGCTTACAAGCAAGAGGAAAGATTAACTCAGGTGAAGATCAAAGTTCAAAAGATTTACATGTTTATTTCATAGAAGCTTGAGGGACGCTGTAAGTTTAGATGGCATTCATTTATGCATTTAGCTGATTGATAATAGCTCTGGATCTTTTACCTGTTAGTCCTGCTAACTTTTGTCAGAATGGAAAACTTTGAAACATCCAAGTTACTCTGGATGTCAATTGATTCTCTTTCTAGGCTCCCAGTTTATACTCTGGTTCTGTCCCAAGGTTCTTCCATACTCCAGAGGGCTGAATTTCACAAGCTATGAATCATTAAATGTACAAAATTAGCCTTTTCTCAATAGTAGTATTGGTGAGCTCATAGGCTTTGTACAGGAATAATACATAATTTGGAACAGTATACTCTAGAAAAATATGGGACCAGATTTTGAAAGTTCTTGTTACTAACAGTTGATGTACCTAGCTGGTAATTAATTATTTAACCTGTTAGGAAGTAACAACTCTGAAATAAGTATTTCTTGCTTTTGGCTAAATGTGAGACTTTCAGTATTTGGAAATATGATATATCATGTGGTACTAAATAGGTATAAATATCTAAGTTGCTGCTTGGGACAGATGATTTTCACATATTCCCATTTAACATGAATGGGGGGGGGGCACTGTTTGTAAGAAGTTTTAGTTTTATGAATATCTTTGTGATGTCTTCTCAGATGTCTTTCACAGTTTGTTCTTCTACTTCAAAATGTACCCTTTAATTATCTGTTCAGATAAGTCCTATTCTAAATCCCTAAATCCAGTTAGCACCTCCAAAAGTATTCTAAATACCCTCTCAGGTACATTAGTAAATTGATAACTTAATGCTTTACTACCATTTGTCAATAAGAATTAGATTATTTGTGGATCACTATGACAAAAACGAATACATAAATATGCAATTCCAGAATTATAATCAGAATTAGTAAACATGATTATATTTGGAGTCAGATTTTCTAAAAAAACAAAACAAAATAAAAGGAAACTTTTATTTCCTTTCAAAATGATTGATATAGTCAAAACAAGCATTCTACAAGTGATTGAGAAAATAATTGCATTTATGCAAACATTGTCATTATATAATGATTTTTTTTCCTTCACAAAAATCAAATAAAGCCATGGAGAGAGTAGGTTTTTCCCTTGCGAAGGGTTGGACACAAAGTCAATGTAAGCAATTTCTGTTTGGAGATGCTCATATTGCATACATAGTAAAAATACATTGATGATATCAGAAGACTGACAACAATCATATGCTTCAGCTATCATTTCCCCATGCATCATTTAGCATGCACATTGCTAACCAGTATTGGCTGATGCTATAGAGAAAACTTGTGAACGATCAGATTATCTTCTCAGATTCACAAAGTTGACCCCTACTGGGAGAATGCAAAAGACATCACCAAGTTCAATGAATGCAGCTATAACATTTGGGAGATCATCTTCCATGCTGACAAGACCTTACAAAGCCTCCTGGCTGCTACTTTAAATTTCTTCTTTCTACAGAACATTTATGTAGTTAATTATAAGTCTGCATATTGTGCTATTTCTCACACAGTGCTTTGTACAGTGGTCAAACTAGAAAAACAGAATTCATTTACTTCTCTAAATACATGTTGAGAGCCAGTTTAATTAAGGCACCAGGCTAGAAACTGGGAGACTTCTACTCCCACCTTAGGCACAAAGCTAGCTGGGTGACCTTGGGCCAGTCACTCTCTCTCAGCCCTAGGAAGAAGGCAAAGGCAACCCACTTCTGAAAATGTTGCCAAGAAAACTACAGGGACTAGTCTAGACAGTTACTAGGAGTTGACACTGATTCAAAGGCACCGAAAATAAAAGTCAGTTTTATATTTTGAAATATTTGCATACATATAAAGGTAAGTAATCTAAAATGTATAGTTCTAAATCATACATCTCATTTGATCATGAAGCCATCTTTTTTAAAGTATTTTTTTATTTCTTTCTACAGCTCCACAAAATGTCCAGCCACCCATAGCTGTTTCATTCCCCACATCTTTATGGTTGAGTTGGGCTCCTCCAAAAACACCAAATGGGATAATAACACAGTACATTTTATATATGGATGCTCAACAAATTTATACTGGAAATGAAACCAAGTTTATTGTCAAAGGTGAGTTGTTTGGGGAGAAAATTTACATAATCACCAGAGGTTACCATATAGACATTCACCTAGGCTTGCCTGATTATCCATTCAGAACTAAACTTCAGATTGAGTCAAGTGTGGGACATATTAGGCCACTGCTTACACATGTTAGCTAAGTGTGTATGGGCTGTCCAGGAAGGGGGAAGCACCTCTGGTAGAGGGGCCTGCCATGCCCTTTCTAGGGCTGCTTGTTCACCTTTGGCTGCCACCTGACACTCAGCTCTCCAAGTAGCTGTAACACACACAGGAGCCACACCCAGGTAAACTGTCTTGGCAGATAGGCCAAACCAAGTGAGGGTAGTCGATGGGTCTTCGACCCTGGGTGAAGTAGGGGATTTGTCTCTCCCAGCATGTGAAATCTAGCCCTGGCAGATTGAGCGGAGGAGACTGATCAATGGTCCAATGGTCAAGAAGGCAGGTCCAGCAGGCATTGTGGAGCACTAAGAGCACAGCAAGACACTTAGACATCCTGGCCATCCACTGCAGCAGGAGAGGCCTCCAGCTGTAACGGTTGTCCATGCTACTGGATTAAGATCTCTTACGCCAAGAGAGTGGGACTGCTCCTGTGCAATGGTTGTTCCACTTAAAACTCCATCACACACAGGTTTCTGTTGTGCAGTTCATCTTCATCTACAATTCATCTACAATTCATCTCAGTCCAAACCTAATTCGTTGAGCCCTGCAGTGATGGGGGAGTGGGGAAGCAACAGGTGGAGATGACCACTGACTGTTGCAGTCACAAATCTGCACATCGGTGGCCCTTGGACCAGTGGTCATTCATCTCAGTACCCGGGGCAGCAGAGATGTCCGGCAGCATCCAAGGCGACTGGGTAGCCCTTCTAGGATAGCACTGCTCACCTCACTTGAGGGAGGGGGTTAGAAAAGGTATCCTAAACATTGCCCGCCCCACAACATCTGGCTAGCTAACCATGGCTGGCAGATTATATCCTTAGCAGTCAAGCATCACGAAAAACAATACTCATTTTTGGAGCCTGGAACATCTGCACCTTGCTGGATAGAGATAAGGTGTCAAGGTCTGAAAGACGAACAGCACTCATAGCAGCTGAACTTCACCATTATAACATTGACATTGCTGCACTCAGTGAGACCAGGCTGGCAGACAAGGGTTCATTACAGGAAGCAGCAAGTGGATATACCTTCTTTTGGAAAGGGAAACCACAGACTGATGGAGTGGGTTTTGCAATCAAAACTGCTCTGCTGAAGAACATCTCTACCCTACCCACTGGAATAAATGAGTGCATTATGAAGTTCCGCTTTCCTCTCAGCAAGTCCCGATATATCACCATTGTCAATGCCTACACACCAACTCTCATGAGTCCAAACAAAGACAAGGATGATTTCTACAAGGACCTGGACCAGATTATTTGAACAACCTCCACCAGTGACAGACTCATCATTTTGGGTGACTTCAGTGCTAGAGTGGGGACAGACAATGACGGATGGAGTCCTCGGGAGACATGAGGTGGTAAAACTAAATAGCAATGGCCTGCTGCTTCTGAGCAAATGTGCCAAACACAACCTCTGCATCACTAACATGATGTTCACACTTACAAACAAGTACAAAACTACCTGGATGCATCCCAGATCCAAACATTGCCACCTACTTGACTTTGTCATAGTACATCAGCACAACCTTAAAAACATCACCGTCACCCAAGCCATGCAAGGTGCTGAGTGCTGGACAGATGACAGGCTATTCCAGTTGGTTCTCAACCTGCACATAGCCCCTTTATATCATAAGCAACCAAGTCATTCAACATTGGCAGACTGCAAGACCAAGGCCACGTCCAACATTTCCAAGATGTACTTACCGAAAAACTCTCTGGAAATTTACCACTTGTAGGAACCTGTTCTGAAAAGTGGATGAATTTAAAGATGTCATCACACAGACTGAAACAACTGTACTCAGACTGAAAACCCAGGCGCATCAAGACTGATTTGATGAAAATCATGAGACCATTTCAGCAGCCCTCCAGGCCAAGAATAAGGCCTATGCAGACTGGCAGAATGATCCATCATCTGTCTCAAAGAAAGACAGGTTTAAGCACCTGCAGTCCAAAATACAGACAGAATTGTGAGAAATGTGGGACAAGTGGTGGCAGACAAAGGCTGAGCAGGTGGAATGCTATGCAGACATGCATGCCACCAGAGAGTTCTTCAGCACCATAGTCAGTTTATGGTCCTTCTAAATCAGAATGTTTCTCCCTGCTATCATCAGATGGGTAGAGCTTGATCAAAGACCAGGAAGGTCTGAAAAACCGCTGGGCTGAACACTTTTCCGACCTACTCAATAGGCCATCCAGAGATTCCTCAGCTGCTAGTCTTGGATGCCCAGACCTGCCTCTCTCTACAGATGAGATCAAGAAAATGATCTCACAGATGAACTCAAACAAAGTAACAGGACAGAACAGCATTCCTGCTGAGATCTACAAAGCACTAGACCCAAATGCCTTACAGGCATTCCAAGACATCTTGGAAAACATTTGGTCCACGGAGGAGATTCCTGACGACTTCCATGATGCCTTTATTTTTGTAGAGAACCACAATGAGGGAAGCAATCAGACTGTGGAAACTACAGGGGTATCTCACTTCTGTCCATTGCAGGCACGTTTTTTGCCCACATTCTCCTGAAGAGACTTGGAAAGGAACCTCCCAGAGGCACAGTGTGGCTTTTGGCCAGAACGGAGTACAGCAGACATGATATTTGTCATCAGGCAAATCCAGGAAAAGTGCATCAAGCAGAACAAGCCTCTTTACTCTGTCTTCATTGACCTGACAAAAGCATTTGACACTAAACAGGGAGGCTCTCTGGATTATCCTGAGATGTTATGAATGCCCAAGGAAATTCATGAAGTTGATTTAGCTGCTCCATGAGGAACAGGTTGTTTACAACAGTGATACATCAGCTGCATTTGCCATTTCCAATGGGGTAAAACAGGGTTGTGTGCTAGCCCCAGTCCTGTTCAATCAGTTCTTTGCTTGCATGTCATCACATGCTGTCCAGGGTCTGAAGGAGGGAATCTACATCAGGCACCGATTGGACAGCTCTCTCTTTGACCTTCACCACTTGAAGGCACAGATGAAATACCTCCATACAGTCATCCAAGAACCCTCTTTGCTGATGTCTGTGCACTCCTGGTGCACAAAGGCAGTCATCTGTAGCTGAACAAATTCTCAGATGCTGCTATGCTCTTTGGCCTGACTCTTAGCCTGAACAAGACTGAAGTACTTTACCAGCCTGTGCCAAATTCCAACCCCATAGAACCAAAAATCACTGTTGATGACATCCAGCTGACAAATGTAAACAGCTTCAAATTCTTGGGAAGCATCATCTTGAGTGATGGGTCTTTGGACAAAGAAATTGACTCTAGGCTCAGCAAGGCCAGCCAGGGGCAGCTATATACTAGGGTGCTCTATCAACACAACATCCATATCTCCACAAAGCTGAATGTCTACAGAGCTGTGGTTATCCCTTCTGTCCTATATGGATGTGAGTCCTGGACTCTGTACCGAAGGCACATCAAACAACTGGAGAAATTTCACATGTGCACTCGCTGCTCCATCCTTGGCATTCATTGGCAAGACCATGTCTCCTATCTGAAGGTCTTGGATCGCATGGAGTCCACCAGCATTGTGTCCCTGGTTATCAGAGCACAGATGTGGTGGGTGGGACACGTCATCAGAATGGATGACCACTGTATGCCTCTCCAGTTATGCTATAGTGTGCTGGAGTCTGGGAAGAGACCTCGAGGTCAACCATGCAAGTGCCACAAAGATGTTGCGAAAGAAACCCAGGCCTTTTCCCCATCTGATCAGTAAATGACTTATATGCAAGCCTGCCTTTGTGCACCAGGAGCACACAGTCATCAGCAAAGAGGGTTTTTTGCAGAGCGCATCCATGAACACCAACTAGCATTCAGAAGACATGATGAAAACTCCTTGATCTCACAACACATGGACAGACTTAACCATAGTTTCAACTGGGAAACTGTCAGCATCTTAGACCAAGCTAAATCCAAAAATGCAAGGGAATTATTGGAAGCTTGGTATTCAGACAAGGCAGCCATCAACAGGGACATAGAGATAAACAACATCTACACACTATTCAAAAGAGACAATAGAAGGGAAAACAAAAGACCAGAACATCTCCTCACCAGCAATCATCACTCAGATAAGCAGAGATTAACACCAAGATTACCACCAGACATACGATCAAGCAGTAAACAATATCCTAATCAAGGAACTACCAGAGGAAAAAACAAAACCCCCACCCCCACCAACACTGCTTTAAAGCAGGGCATGCCACAGTATATAAACAGAGAGCAAACCCCATTCCATTCTAGCGCTGAATATGTTATCTAGCTGGGTAACAAAACGTCTGCAAGAAAACAACCAAGCTCAGAGAACCCCAAGGACTCCACATAAAGGATTAGATTCCCCTTTTAGTAGTCATTGAGTGATATGTTAACAAGACCATAAGTGTTCTCTGTCGCATATAATTATGAGGAAACTCAATTCTCAAAAAAACTTTAAAAGCCCCACCCCCACCCTCTCCTCCCTATAAGTAGTCTAGCAGACTGATGGCTTGACTATTGGCAGAAAATGAAAACAAAAAGCAGGGAATTCAAAACTGATTGTTCTGGAAGAGGTCATAGCTAACTATGAGGAACCCTGGAAATGAGTACTCCATACTGCAACATTTTATTGTATGGTCTATTAAAGCCTTTTTTATAACTTCATTATGTGTCTGAATAAGATGATCATCTAAATTATCAGGGCATACATACCTACATGGCCATCTATTGGCAGCAAAGGAGGCAAAAGGCAACATGTCCATCATGATGTCATCACCCAAATGGCACAATTTATGTACTTGCATCAATATCATGAGACAACTGATGCACATAATTGTGTCATTTGTGTGATGATGCCACTGTGGGTATTAAGCTCTTGGTAGCAGCATTAAAGCAAATATACAGGGTATTCATGGTTGCTTAAGCAACTTCACTAAACAAGGATATTGTCTAGAGGTTTTTTAAAAATGCATTTAGGCATTACAAACTCAACTGGAATTAATGAGTTTATTACTGGTTTAGGCAGACGGTGATTATGAAATTCATTAAGATTGCAGTTCAATACTCACTTCATTCAGGAGTCCCGCTGAATTCAGAGTGGATATATATAGGGTTGGCCTATAATGCTACCTAAGGTGGTTTTGATGTTGTTGGTTGGACATACACTTTTCTATGAAATTGTGGGGTATATATTGTGTGGGTCCCATGGAAAACAGCACCCAGCAATGCAGCCCCCCTAATCATGTATAAGGGTGGTAGGACAGGCACTTATATGTTCCACAACTAACCAGTAAACCTCAATTCTCTAGCATTATTGTACTGAAGATGTTACCTAGATATCTGCCAAATGAAAAACCAAACTCAAAGAACCTCTACAACCCAACAGAGAGCAATATATACATACTGTATTTTTCCGACAATAAGACGCCCCATGTACAAGACAAGCCCCATTTTTCCAACCCCAAATTAAGAAATCAATATTTTAAAGATAGTACAGAACACATTTTTATTTAGTAATTAGTTAACATTTACCTGATACACTCGGTGGGAGGAGGTCCAAACCGTCTCTCTGCAGCTCTATTTCCAGGCTCTTTTGCATAACTGATTACATTCAAGCACGAGTGAAACTGCAAAATAGCTTCTCTCTGCAAAAGCCTTCCTCTAATTGGTTTGTTCAGCATCAGCTGACATCAGTTACATAAGGCTCGTGATTAGAGGAAGTCTGTTTGGGAGACAAGCTATTTCACTCATGATTGGAGGCTAGCAATTGGAGGAAGCTGCCTGCAGAGACAAAGTATGGGCAGTTTTGCCTCGGCTGACTTCCTTAAATAAGACGCCCTTCAAATTTTAGGGTAAGGATTTTAGAAAAAAGTATCGTCTTATAGTCGGAAAAATACGGTACATTAATTAAGTGGAGGCTGATCAAAACTTCCCTGTATGGTTTCCAGTGGTTGTTATACTTTAGTCCTGTTCCTTTAAAAGCAGCCTTATTAGTCCATGATATTTCTGTTCATGTTATAAGATGGTTCACTTTCTCACTAGTGTTATTTTCAAGTTAGGATCTACTCAACACTTATTTACTTGTGTGATTATTTAAAATGCTTTTATTACAAATGCTTCAGTCAACTGACTTTAAGTGGCTTACTGTAATGCTATATAATACATAATTAGCATTAACAAATTATCAAAAATATCAAATAATACAATCCATAAACCATTATACACACACACATACACAATCAATATAATATAAACATTATATATATACAATCAACATAATAAGCATAATATACAGTCATGTGAAAAAGAAAGTACAACCTCTTTGAGTTCTGTGGTTTTACATATCAGGACATAATAAAAATCATCTGGTCCTTAGCAGTTCTCAGAAATAGGTAAATACAACCTCAGATGAACAACAACACATAACATATTACACCATGCCATCATTTATTTTACAAAAAGGAAGCCAAAATGGAGAAGCCATGTGAGAAAAACTAAGTACACCCTTACTGCTTCCATAGGTATGAAGAGGCTAAGTAGCAGCCAGGTGCTGCTAAACAAATGCCTTTGATCAATTGATCATCAGCAAGTGTGACTTCCTCTATAAAAGCCGAAGTTTTAGGAGTTTGCTGGTCTTAAGTATTGTGTGTGTTAAGGTTGTATTTACCTACCTTTGAGAACTGCTAAGGACCAGGTGATTTTTATTATGTCCTGATATGCAAAACCATAGAACTCAAAGAGGGTGTACTTTCTTTTTCACACGACTGTATATACAATCAACAATAAACTATAAGATGGGGATGTGGTGGCGCAGCAGCTTAATGACGCTGAAAGTTGCCGGCCAGAAATGGTCGACACTTCAGCAGTTCGAGCCTAGCTCCGCACAGCAGAGCGAGCTCCTGCTTCCTCTCCAGCTCCTGCCAACCCAGCAGCTCGAAAACTTACGTAAGTAGATAAATGGGTACTCTCACCCCGGTGGGAGGAAAAATGCTGGCAGCGCCTTGCAAAGGCGACGGGAGCAGTTGCCGGTAACGCAGGCGCTGCGCACACCTGAAAAAGGCGCAAAGCAATGGAAACCCCATCTCCTGCACTCACCAGCTGGGCTCTGCTCTAGGAAGGAGGCTCTGGCAAACCACTTCCGAAACACCTTGCCTTGAAAACTGCAGGGACTCATCCAGGCAGTCGCCACAGAATCAGTAACGATTGAGTGCAGATAAAAAAAACAACTATAATATAGTCATAAAATTTGTGATGGCTTATAACATCAAAACAACTAGATTCATCCCAAGTTCAAATACGTCTTCCATTTTCACTAGAGTCTCCAATCACACATTGAAAGTGCCATGTTTTAAAAGCTTTCTAAATGTTAAAAGTGAGAGGGCAGTTCCTGCCTCTGGCCAGAGGGATGGTGCCCCCCAAATATTTTTCTATCCATTTAAGACAGAGTGGTTGGATTTAGGCATGTTTATTATGAAATCCAATTACCAAGGTAGAGTGAAGAACTGCTGATTCTGATGGATGATGAATAGTTACAATAGATGTTCAGTGGACTACACCTGTATTGGGTTTTTACCTCCACTCAGTCCTTTCTTTCCTTATGCAGTTATGCTATTCCTTTTCTTCATCCCTTCCTCTGGAGATGGCCATTATACCAAGCAAAGAGAGAATACAGTGCAGATGTCTCAGATGTCTATCAAGGTGCAGGGTGTTTTCCTATCTCCTGTATTATAAGAAGAGATTAAAAAACTTGGAATGACCAAATCATACTGAAATTCACAATGATTTAACTTCACAAGCACTCCAATATCCTATCAATTTCCTGAAACCAAAGATAAAACTTATATAATCCTTATAGACAATCGTTTTCTCTGTGTTTTGACCACTAGAAATCATATAATTCGAAGAATCTTAATATTAACTGTTACATCAGTCTGGTATATATCACATTCATCATTAACTGTGCACGTGTGGACCACAGTTCAAAAACTTATACTACAGCATGCATTTGGATTCTTTTTTTAAGTTAGAGACATTGTATGCAATATCATGTAGCTATACAACTACACACATACCCAAACACGCAGCCCATGTTGTTATGCTAACAAAATTCCTAAAATGTACACTGTTTTAAGATTGTCTTCTTTAAAGCTATTTCAAAGTGGTTAAGGATTTGAAAAGAGGGCAGAACTGTTGGGTAATCATTAATGAATCCAGCAAGATTTCAGAGATTAAGGAATGCATGGCATCGTACATTCTGGACCCTCCTATATCTCTGCCTCCCTTGTTCCAACATGCTCTTGTTTGCTCCCTCTTTTATGGTAAAGGGAAAAATGAGGCAGAAAATTTTAAGCACTGGGGCAGGAGTGTTGAAGAGTCATGAGTACATGCCAACTCCACTTGTGAGTAATGTGGGGTGGCTGTAGGATTCTTACCCTCTACAGGGAGTTCAGGCTTTAGTGGTGTAACTACAGGCATGTAGTATTTCCAGAACACAGAATCAGAGCAAATCCTCAGATTATTATCGAGTAATCCAGTTTCACAAAAACTCTTATTTCCTGGATTCAATAGGTTGCAGTTTTATTCCTGTTTATCCTTTGACATAGCAGATCTTCTGAGTTAAAACATGACCTGGAATAATCAAACTCCTTTTGGAATTGGGCCAATCTACTTGAGACAATTTTACAAAAGCTTGGTTTGCAACAGCCAATCAGGGAAACTATTATCATGATGCCTTTCATGCAGAAAAAAGAAAATTTAAACTAAGCATTCTAAAGTTTTAAGCAGTTAACAATACAGTCCTGTTTATGTTTTTGTGTGTGATAAATATGCTTAAATCTTCAGACTACACCCTAATTGGATTATACTCCACACTTTAATCTCATGGAAATTCAGAAATTCCTCTAAAACCCTTGCAGAGCATTCAAAATTGAGTTAGCAATAGAGATTAAGCAGCCTGAGTGGTGTGAGGTGAGAGTTTGAATATTCTTTTGTCAAGTGACTAAATACTGAATCACAAAGGAAATTAAACTTGCTTTGCATACACGGCAGACAGGCAAGGTTAAGTTGATCAGACCTTTGAAATCTTGGCAGTAGAATGCATTTTTATTACAAGAACCTGGGCAAACTAAATGATGGCATTAGCAAGGCTGGCTTTACATTACAGGTGTCTTCAGCAGAATATTTCCACAATTATGGCTCCTAGCCAGGAGGTTACCTAGTGGTAGCGACTGATTCTGTTTTTAATTTTCCTTGGTGCTGCGTTGGTTCACCAGTTCAGGCACTGGGCCCAACCTGCACTGAACCTTGCCAAGGAGCTGCTTTCTTGGCAGCTGCTGCTGTGTGCCAGATTGCGATGCTGGGTGTGTGCTGTTGGTATCTGCTCACACAACTCCATCCCCCACCCCCAGTCCAACAACACCGAAAACTGCCTCTAGCTTAAGACAGCTTAATTCAGTTAGTTGCCCTGGCATAGTATCCCCGTTTATTTGATTGGTCCTAAACTGACTACAGTTTAGCTTGTTGAACAAGTTGCAGTCCATTTTCTGCTTATGCAAGTCTTTATGCATGTAGCATTTCTGCATTTGTAGTTGATACAGAGCACTTTACAATACATTCAGTTAAAATTTCTTGCCAGGCACATCCCATAAGCTACTAGTGTGGTGGGTCACTTCTGACACTGAAAAATGAGTCCAGTTAGAGAACCCCCTGAAGGCTCTTGATGTATACTATAATAAATAGTGCACACTTTAAGTCAAACTTTTTCATTCTGTATTCAAAGGTAATGGATTTTCAGTAACCATAGTAACCTTGGTTTATTTCTAGATAAATACATGAGGTATATACATTCTGGTTTTATTTTTGAATATAAACTACCACATTATGTATTGCTAATAATATGAGAAATAGGATATAGGGTCACATAATGACAGTTTAAACTGGTATGCATTTTTCTTCTGCAAAAAATAAATATTTATCAAATGTATAGGTGCAATTAATATTCCCCCCTCCAGGTTTTTCTATATTCTTGTAGAATCATTTATCTTCTTCTTTGTAAGACCCCCATCAATCTTTTCTGCATGTGCATGTTCATGTGCTTTCTGCCCCATGTCTTCTACAAATATGGAAGCAAAGCTGGCTGTAATTTTATTATTTAAAATAATAATGCTTATAGTCAGAGTTGTATTTTCCTGGTCAGATCCAATCCAATTTGCCACGTTCAAGTATCTATACCTGGTAGTGGAGCTCAGAGGCAGGAGTAGGTTTTGTTGGTGGACTGTCCATTCTACTGTCTAACAACCTTCCTATCTAAATTTCAGACGTCGTGCTGAGAACCACAAAGCATTTAGTCCTGGTGCATTTTTGTGTCCAGGATGTAACTCAGCATTTCATGGACCTTTTTCAATTCATTTCTTGTTCAGCCTTATGGGTGAATGAACTTTGGCCTTAATCTCCTCTATTTGAATGGACAATGGGAAGGGATATTATTGATTCCACTATCATATCAAAACTTGGATCGTTTGCTGTATTCCATCTCTGCAGGGGTGGAGGAAAAATGTTGATATTCTTCCCAGGAGACAGATAAAGCCAAAAGTTTCTTGAAGGCTCTGGGAAATGTTCTTGCAATTTTGGCAGGACGGCCTGCTGAGGTTAACTAGTGAGTTAACTACTAGCATTGGGAATGACTAGACATATTGATGCCACTCCTTGCAAATCCCACTGGCTAACCAATGAAGTTAGTTAAGCTCCATGTGTTCTAATAACCCATTTCAGAGGTTTTTGTATGGAACTGATGGTAGTGAATAATATTACTATTTCTCATTGCTTCCACACAGTGGAGGCCAGATATATTTGTGCATTGCCTTGTGCACCCCTAAAGGCAACCAAGGAATAAATCTTAAAGTCATTACATGGAAGCATAGCTTTTCTGATCTTAGAGCTAGAAAAAAAGCAGAGAACTGATTTAAAAAAGTGGTGGGAAATGCTTTTTGTAGTAATTGTTCATTGTATAACTACAGTGTTTTTAGAACTTGTTGGATGACTCTAGTCACAGGATTCACCAAACTTAATTAATTCTGGAGTGGAATTGATGTGTTTTTTGAGTGGAAATGCTCCATATGACTAGGCTGATCCCACTTGGCAGTTTCTATAACCATTATAGGGTCTGGACAAAGCCACAGTGAGAAATATAAGGCAATGCAGAACCTTATTTCCAGTACCTCAAAGCCTGATTGGTCTAATTAGAGGGTATGTCCAGAATCCATCACACACAAAATTAAAAAGAAATACTTAAACTGGTAAGTTAAAAGATAATTAACTGTTGGCAATTGGCCAGTGTCTCAGAACCGTCTCAGAACTATCATAAATAAGATTGGTGAGGTCATGCTTTATTTTTTTTAAACTATCACGTCCACAGCAATTCACTTTTATTGGGATGAAGATCTGGTTTTCTCTTGACTCACTATTTCTTTTTTTTCTACTTATATCTGCACACTTTGTGCCACAAAGTACTTTACTGGGATGACGAAACAATAACACTATTCTCAAATTATGAATCCAGATGTTTATTTACATGCCATCACATGCATTTGCTTGGAATGGCGTAAGAAGAAATCAATACCAGCAATCTGGAGATGCATTTACACTGAGCTTCTTCAGTAAGGGAATTTAGTATTTGCAATAATGGCATCAATAGAATGGTAATGAACTCTTTCCTCTGCAACTTCAAGATAACCATCTAGAAAGATTAAATTTCTGTCTTACTTAATCTGATGTTTTCTTTGCATAGTTTAATTTATGTTCACTTAATCTGAGTGCTTCTGCACTAGTTATTATTTTTTGTAATGCATCATATTTAACTAGAACCAAATGTATATGGCAAGGCTATATAAGGACTATGGGTATATCTGTCCCATGAAATGTTAACAATTTTGGAAGCCAAACTACAGTTGATGTAATTATAATGGGGCATAATGGGAAGCAAAAGGAACTTAAAATATTATGATGCTTTCTGTAAACAGGCAGTGATGCATAAGAAAAAAATTAAGCCAGCAGTAGACACTATAACTTTTTGATATGCCAATGTTCTGATTTTGGATTTCAAAAATTTAGGCATAGTTTAGAAAATTAGAGCAGATTTGCAATGAGAGCATTTTTCTACAACACTATCCTCTTCTCAGCTACAATACAACTGGCCTACATTATGTTTTTTAAAAAACAGCCTTCCGTGAGTCAGATTTATGACAGACTATAATATTTTCAAAGAAATGCTTCTGACTTTATTTTAAGATATTGGCCTCAGTTAAAGAGCTCTTTGCACCAAGTAGCTGTTTCTGCACAACATGCTAACTTGGTTTATTGAACCATAGTTTGATGAATTAACCAGATGGCTTGTTCGCACAAGATGACAGATTTGTGAACCACATTGTAGGCTAGTGTTCAGCCAGTACATCAATGATTAAATATGATTAAAATCAAATTAGAATGTTGTTTGAGTTCAGATTTAAACTTATATGTTTAACAGCCACCCATCCCATCAAAGCACAACATCGGCACACATCATATGTGCAAGGAACAGTTTTATGAAAGATGACAGCTAAGAAATGCTCTGCATGATTAGCAGTTACCAAGGAATGAAAAGAGCAAATGCCAAAGGATAACTATATTTTAGTTTGGATTTGTTTTGGGAAGTATAAATTAGGTAAAATTTGCTCTACAATGTAGACTGGCTCATTTTGATCCCACTGTTCCTAAAGAGGAAAAATAAAGCAAAAGTAAGAGCAAGTATGTATTTAATCTGCACTCGTTCTAACTTTTTTCTTAAATAATGGATTGATTCTGAGATCCATCCATTAAAAAAAACCAGAGTTCGGTAACATAAAAATTAAAAATCAGATAAATCATAAGACTACACATAACATGAGGTTTCAGGGTCAGATCATCAATACTGAAGAGAGTTTCACTGGGACAAAGGAGAAATGAAGACACCTTTTTCTTAGAACATTTGAATATGTCTTTGTCTTAGTATTGGCATGTTCAGTTTTAAAATGAGAAAGAATATAAAGGGAAGCAGAGTAAATTAGACATTGATATAAGAGCCTGTTGCTGTCTGTTTCAGTCTCATAGATCTAGTGACTTAATAGAAGCAGAAAATGGCCCAGGTTCTCAACAGAAACAGCTCGTTCTTCCAATGGCTTCAAGGGTGATTTGTGTCCTTCAGCAGTAAATGGAAACTTCCATATAATGTGTAATATTATTCCCCATGTGCCTCACAGGAGAATACTGTTAAATGTTAAATCTTAGGACAGTAATAAACTGCATTGCTTTTGGGGCTCTCCTACATCTGCTGGTTGTGTTGCCATAATTCATTACCATCCTGGACCAGGTAGAATCCCTAGTGCAGCTGGCGCACTTGATGTGATACACCTGTAATGCTCAGTTACAGCCCAGGGGTTAACAGCCAAGCAACAATAATTATCGTGCTATATAGGTCACCGTTTTTGTAATATCCATAATGTGCTCCTTTAGACTGCTGGCATCATTCAAATACAGTTTTTCAGCTGCAGTTTACATTGCCACTCATTCGTACAAAATTCTGCATTAACGTATTTGCCACTGACAGTATTTCTAGGATCGTGTGAACCAATTAGCACAAGAAATGTTATTTCAGAAAATGTTAAGAACCAAGCTGCAGAATTGGCGTATCATGGAAATTTTGCTTACAATTATGCCTTTTTTAAAAAAAACAGAGGATCTTGAATATAAGAAATTCCTTAAAAATGGTCAGGTTCAGTAACTGAAACTCAGCAGGAGCTAGCAAGAGACTTGGCATGACATGATTAGATAAGAATCCTAGAATTGTGAAGTTGGAAGGGACCACAAAGATCATCTAGTCTAGCCTACTGCAATATGCAGGAAGACTAATTAAACCATCCTCAAGAGGTGGCTGCTAGGCTCTTCTCAAAAACTCTCAGGAAGCTTTTCCTTATATTTAAAAGGAATTTGGGGGGCTGCAACGTACCTGTTATTTCTGATCCTATTTATGAGGCAATGGAAAATATTTCCTAACCATCTTCCTTCTGGCACTCTTTTATCTGAACACTGACATCATGTCTGCCTTCAGTCATTTTTTCTTCAGACTGAACATCTCAAATTCCTTCAGCCTGTCTTTGTGAGGCATGCCCTCAGATCCCAATAAAAATTCTCCTTTGAGCCTGTTCTAATTTGCAAGTATTTATGTATTTGTGGACCTTCGAGTCAGTGTTGACTCCTGATAACTGCCTGGACTAGTCACTGCAGTTTTCTTGGCAAGATTTTCAGAAGTGTTTTACCCTTTCCTCCTTCCTAGGGATGAGAGTGACTGGCCCAAGGTCACCCAACTGGCTTTGCACCTAAGGCGAGACTAGATTTCACAGTCCTATCCACTACACCAAACTTGCTCTCAACTTGTAAATATCCCTCTGGAAGTGTGGTGCCCTGAGTCATGCATACTACTCCAACAATATTTGTTACAAAGTCACTTTAAACAACTTACTGACTCTGTTAACATTCAGTATGCATGTTTATACACCTTTTATACACCCTATGGTTTAAATTTGGTGATTCTTTTTCCCTTCTTTCCTATGTGTAGCGGGCAGAGGAATGGCCTTGAGGGACAGAAGGAAGAGCCGCTACCAAAGTTATGGTCAGATAAAAGAAACCTGAGTCCAGGGCAGAACCGTAACTTGAGGAAACATCTCAGACCTCCCTAGTTCTCATGAAGATTCTGTTACTATAGCTGCTACAGTAAAAGTAGCCCTGCACTTTATTGCATTGGTTTTTTACTCTGGTCTACCTTATAGGGTTGACATAGTTGCCTTTGTTACTGCTTACAGTGATTTCCACAGTTTTAAGTAAGTGCTGGGTAAAAAAAAAAAATCCATCTGTTGACCATGAATTTTCCAGCATTCAGTTTCAGTTGGTGAGCTTAGGTTTTAACATTATATGAGAAGAAAAGTTCTTTAACATTATATGAGAAGAAAAAGTTATTTAACATTATATGAGAAGAAAAAGTTCTTATACAAATTATCTTTGCCCTGCGTGATTTTATTTATCACGTCTCTGCTTACTCATAATCACTTTGGCTGCCCTTTTTTGCCCTTTTTCTAATTCTATAATAACCTTCTTAAGGTGTGATGACCAAAACTATACACTACTCCAGTTTGGTCTCACTATAAATTTGTTTAAGGTTGAGTTGCATTTTCTATTCTATTTTCAGTTCCTTCCTAATGATTCCAAATATGGAATTGGTTTTTTTTTTTTACAGCAGTTGCTCAGTGACTTGTTCTTAATATAGCAGATAATTATGTCTATAGAATTTCATCATCACTATTTGTATGCCACTTTTTCCAAATCACAAGAACAATAAATCATCACCAAAAGCTATAGTGACAACCTATTCAAGACAATCACCCCAATTTGTTTTTTAAAAAAATCTATGAATATAAATTGTTAAAATTAAAATTGCCTTCTTAGCTGAACCTGAGCAATAAAGGTAGGAAAGCTATGTTACCCTGAACTGAACAAAGGACAAAGACTTTCAAAACTTTTCCAGCTGTGCTACTATAATGACTCCATTAGGTTCAGGCCATAATCAAAGCCTCTTAAAAGTATCCATGGTTTTGGGTTTAGGATCTACAACAAGGTTAGCTAAGATCTTGAGCAGTAACCATTTTAGCAGATCATTTCAGCAAGATATATTTAAACACTACTAAAAAGGTTTCAACTAAGTAGTTTATCTAGCACCGTGTTGAAAAGAATACAGCAGAAATGTCACAAATCAGAATCTTGCTGCTTCTCTCTGCATCTCTATAATCTTTAAGACCAGAGAATGGACAAAATTCTTGGTGAGACTGACATGCAAACTCAGCTAACCCTATTTGTCCTTTGATACGAGTATGCTGAGTCTGCATCCTTCCTGGATAGAAATAATAGCACTCAGCATAAATCAGTGGCAATGTCACTATTGTTAGAGTATAATGCTTGCACTTTGAGAGAAATGTAATGATTCCATATGTATATGTATGTATTCCCTCATGTGAAAGGATGTGGTGTTAATAATAACAACCAAATTAGCAGTATCACTAGATTTCAGGTTTTTTAACACAATGCTATACGCGTCTGGTCAAAAATAAGTGGGATTTCTTTTTAGGTAAGAGGCAAATGGTGTAGTCTTAAGCACCAAAGTATGACCTTGTGACCATGCCCCCCCCCCCCACTTCTCCATTGATTTTTATAACTGGCACTTTGACATCAGGAAACTCTGACTATAGAGAGCGCTTCAGGGTGGGGTGAGAAGGAGGATGAGAGATTAAATTCTGAAAGCCTTTTCAACATCTCCAGCCTAAGGTAGAATTAGACAAGGATCAGGGAATGGCATTCACTAAAGTACATTATTGTTTGGGGCCAAAGTTGCATTAAAATGCATATCTTAAGGTAATGATGTTTTTACAAATGAACAAGACTTTTTGGCCTGGACTACTTCAGCTTCCTGTTTCCCCATCTACAATATATGGATAATAATACTGACATTCTGAAAGGGCTGTTATAAATATATGCTTTGAACAATACAGCACTGTATAAGGGCTTAATGGTATCTGATAAATCTTGATTTTCCTAGTTCAATTCATCTGCAATTGAAAGTTGTCATTTTTTTTTTTTAGTAAATTAAGATTGCCAGTAACTCCTAAAAAATGCAGTGAATTTCATTTTATAATAGAAATATTGATTTATAAACCTTTCTGATCAAAGGGTAACTCTACAAATTCAGCACATAGAACTTTTATTTCACACCAGAATATACTGTACTATTCAGTTTCTTTTTACCAAAAATCAGTTTAACTAAATGAATAGAATAATGCATTCTATCAAATTTTAGTGTACCCAGATAATTTTCTTTAATTCTCTTAAGCATTAAATTATGTTTTCCTTTTTGAGGGCTGAAATGTTTTTAACTCTGGTCATGTTGTTGGCCAGAGTCAATACTGTTGTTTCAAAATCACAGAGTAATTTTATTTTTGGGGGGGGCAGTATTAATTGGCACAAAGAGCCTGAATCTATGCAGAACTGAAGTCTTTTGGTTTAAAGTTATATACAACTCTTACAAACAGGAAATTGTACCTGGACAATGTTCAATGAAATATGAAATCTATTGAGAAAAAAATGAACTATTGATCTTTTTGAACAGGAAAACAGTGAGACCTAGCTTAGCTCTCAAGTTGGAAAACAAACTGTTATTGGAAAGTTTACAATGTGGCAATTGTAAAATTGTAAAGGCTACCAATATGGGTACCAATACATTGTTGGAAACAAGCTCTAAAATATAGAGAAAATCGATAAGAAATTGATCTCTTTAAGTTGGCTGCCCTGGGGGGTGTTCTGTAGAATTCACATTAATAATTACAATTCTAGCACGGTTGTCAAAGCAAAACGATTCCCAAGCCATCCTGTTGATTAAAACTCTTCTTTCCTTCCTGTCAAATCCCGTATTGGATTACATTCAGCAAAAGTGAAACTCACCTAGACAATTGGTTTGGCACATAACTAGACTCAGTTACAGCCATCACATCATGCAATGGAACTTATTCTATGAACCTGTTTCCAGAGTAAAATGCTTTCACTAAGATATTAAGTGTAATGCAGATTCACCTAGTTTTTTAATGTAACTTTCTTGCAAAAATGGATGGGGTACATGAATTAGATTAGACTTTACTTTAATCTTTCAGTCTGAGGTCTAATCTTATTCTGGGAATGAGTATGTTTTGATGTAATGAGACAACTAATTGGATGTCTCAGTTTTAGAAAGCTTTGTCAAAGCAGTTGAATAGCTGAATTAGATAGGACAATGTTAAACTTGTTTAATAAATAAAAAATAAAATTCTACTATAGTTTGTTTAAATGTAACATACACACACACGTATGTATACAGTTGTGTGAAAAAGAAAGTACACCCTCTTTGAGTTCTATGGTTTTACCTATCAGGACATCATAAAAATCATCTGGTCGTTAGCAGTTCTCAGAAATCGGTAAATACAACCTCAGATGAACAACAACACATAACATATTACACCATGCCATCATTTATTTTACAAAAAGAAAGCCAAAATGGAGAAGCCATGTGTGAAAAACTAAGTACACCTTATGATTCAACAGCTTGTAGAACCACCTTGAGCAGCAATAACTTGAAGTAATCATTTTCTGTATGACTTTATCAGTCTCTCACATCCTTGTGGAGGAATTTTGGCCCACTCTTCTTTACAACATTGCTTCAGTTCATTGAGGTTTGCAGGCATTTGTTTATGCACAGCTCTCTTGAGGTCCCACCACAGCATTTCAATCAGGCTGAGGTCTGGACTTTGACTGGGCCATTGCAACACCTTGATTCTTTTCTTTTTCAGCCACTCTGTTATAGATTTGCTGGTGGGCTTGGGATCATTGTCCTGTTGCATGACCCAATGTCGGCCAAGCTTTAGCTGTCAGACAGATGGCCTCACATTTGACTCTAAAATACTTTGGCATACAGAGGAGTTCATGGTCGACTCAATGACTGCAAGGTGCCCAGGTCCTATGGCTGCAAAACAAGCCCAAATCATCACCCCTCCACCACCATGCTTGACGGTTGGTATGAGAAGTTTGTGCTGATATGCTGTGTTTGGTTTTTGCCAAACATGGCACTGTGCATTATGGCCATACTTCTTGACTTGGGTCTCATCTGTCCAAAGGACAGTATTCCAGAAGACTTGTGATTTGTTCAGATGCAACTTTGCAAACGTAAGCCATGCTGCCATGTTCTTTTTACAGAGAAGAGGCTTTCTCCTGGCAACCCTTCCAAACAAACCATACTTGTTCAGTCTTTTTCTAATTGTACTATCATGAACTTTAACATGCTAATTGAGGCCTGTAGAGTCCGAGATGTAACTCTTGGATGTTTTGCAATTTCTCTGAGCATTGCAGAGTCTGACTTTGGGATGAATTTGCTGGGATGTCCACTCCTCGGAAGATTGGCAACTGTCTTGAATGTTTTCCACTTGTGAATAATCTTCCTCATGGGAGAATGATGGACTTTAAATTGTTTGGAAATTATAACCCTTCCCAGATTGATGGGCAGCAACAATTGCTTCTCTAAGATCATTGCTGATGTCTTTACCCTTTAGCATTGTGTTAACACACACCTCAATACTGAAGACCAGCAAACTCCTAAAGCTTTGGCTTTTATAGAGGAAGTCACACTTGCTGATAATCAATTGATCAAGGGCATTTGATTAGCAGCACCTGGCTGCTACTTAGCCTCTTCATACCTATGGAAGCAGTAAGGGTGTACTTAGTTTTTCTCACATGGCTTCTCCATTTTGGCTTCCTTTTTGTAAAATAAATGATGGCATGGTGTAATATGTTATGTGTTGTTGTTCATCTGAGGTTGTATTTATCTACTTTTGAGAACTGCTAAGGACCAGATGATTTTTATTATGTCCTGATATGTAAAACCATAGAACTCAAAGAGGGTGTGCTTTCTTTTTCACACGACTGTATGCATATGTATATGTATTTGCTGAAAAGCACAAATACTAAGAAATAGCTTTCACTGGTTTAAAATTAAAGTCATTTTGAACTTTATAATTTTTATAACAGGTGAAATCTAGACATCTTATTTAACCCAGTGAAATCAATAGGATCAAAGTTAGTTACAACCAATGTAAATTTAATGTATGGCATATCATGTACATATAAATATGCATCTTTAATACATTAACCATTAAAAAAAAAAGCCTGAAAACAAAACAATCTCACACATTACTTCTAACACTGCAGTCTTGGCCTATTGAATATAATTATTGAAAAGAGGCACTGAAAGTTTTTTTTTAAACTGGGATCTAAAAAGGAGACACTATTCTAACATTCAACTAACAGCCTTAATGGATAATAAATAATCAGGAAGGTCCTAAGTTAGTACCCAGGGAAGGTATGAAAATAACAAAAGCAGAGAACAGTGGGAATTGAAAAATATACCTTCATCAGCATGCCTGTGATTGGGGAATTCAGGAGTCTCTTAAGGGTTCACCACTTGTGAATTATGCATCTCACACTCACTAGTAGGCGTAAATGCATAATTCTAATCTGTTCTTATAATTTATTTATAACACACCAGTAGAATGTAAATTGTCTGCCTCCTTTCAACAAGCTATCATTCCATTTAAGGTATGCAGATATTTCAGAGGAGGCTACATAGACAATTTGCCTAGGCTAGCACATTGATTCCAATTAAAGGGCATATAACCTGCTAATGATAAATTAAACTTGTTCTCCCTGGCTCACAGGTAAGCTGCACAGGAAGGCTGCAAAGCAAATAAACAGGAAGCAACTGTTCATCCTGAAATAATATGCACAATATAGCACAGCATTTTTTAAAAAAAAATAAAAGCATCTTTTTATGATATTTAATAAAAGAAAAATATTGCTTATGACTACAAAAAGTAAGATGCAAATAATTCCACATCTACGGCACTAGCACTGACCGGAATCTAACAGGAATGGAAGCAGTGAGGAAAAGGTCCATGATAGTCAGATTTGTTGCTGATTGAAGTATGTACCAAAGATGTAACCTAGCTACATTTATATACTACATAGTTTGCTCTTCATTACTTTGTTCTTTCTCACATAGTAAATGGAGGCAGGTTGGTACCTGTACCATCTCACGTGGGACAGAGGCTTAGATTCTCTGTCTCCTACTACAGTGGAGTTCCTACAGTATGCGTACCATTGTCTACTCTTTTCATGGAGAATGAAAAAGCTCCCATTTGCTCCAGGCCAGTGTGGATGGAGGCAACCTTCACTGCATGCAGAACTCATGCCAAGCAGTAAAAATGACTCCCTATCATTGTCTTAAATGAGGTGAGGTTTGGGCAATCTGTACTAACCTTACTGTGTCTAGGGAAGGTCATGCTAGCTGTTGCTTGAAGCCTTACTTTTTTTGTGATTTCTGCATGCATTTCTTCTTTTAGTAGTAAAGCTTTCATCAGCATCATGACACCCTCCTTATCTTTTCTGTGTGTGTGCGTGTGGGCACCTTTGAGTCAGTTTTTGACTCCTGGTAACTGCCTGGACAAGTCCCTGCAGTTTTCTTGGCAAGATTTCAGAAGTGGTTTGCCATTGCCTGCTTCTTAGGGCTGAGAGAGAGTGACTGGCCCAATGTCACCCATCTGGCTTTGTGCCTAAGGCAAGACTAGAACTCACAGACTCCCAGTTTCTAGCCTGATGCCTTAACCATTATACCAAACTGCGTCTCCCTCCTTATCTACTCCACACCAAATAAATAGAGGCTATTCTCTAAACAATTCGGTCCCTTTCCTTTTCTCTCTGGACAAGTGCTATCTATCTATCTATCTATCTATCTATCTATCTATCTATCTATCTATCTATTTATTTATTTGATTTATCTCCACCCATCTCCCCCTAATGGGAGGATCACAATAAGTGGTCTGCAGCATGAAAAGCCACTTGCAAGGGGATGCTCGAAGTATAGTCTTAGAATTATGATTATTGTTCCTAAACTGCCTAAATCTAGGTGTACCTAGTCTGTAACTGTGGCTCTAAGCTCTCCTTTGGAATCCTTTAGAGCCCCTTCTGATTCCGTCATCAAGATTTGCTACCATAATAACTTCGGTTTATTTAATTAAATTTAGAGGCCCACCCGTCTTGCCATAGCAACTCTGGGCAGCTACAGTGACCCATGTATAAAACTTACAATGACCACCAAGATTTTTTAAAAAATCTAATAAACTAAAAATACCAATGAACTCTAGCTAACCTTTTGATCCCCATGCCTGGGAACATATCTAGGTCTTCAAATCTTGGAGGGTATGGTGTTCCAAATGGCAAGTGCTGTGATTGAAAAGGCCCACTTTCTGGGTCCTATAAGGGATACATGACCATGAAGGCCTTTATAGGTGACAACCAGCACTTTGAATTGCACCCAGAACCATACTGGGAGCCAGTGCAGGTCATTGACAGAGGTGTAAAATGGACACAGGAGTGTCTGTAACTGCCTGTGCTGCCACAGCTGGAGCTTCCATGTGTTGTTCAAGGGCAGCTCCATGTAGAACACATTGCTAAAGGCATGAATGACCATGAGCTCCCAGTCAAAGAAAGGGTGCAATTGGCAAACAAGATGAAGCTGGAAAAGGCCCTCCTAGCCATGGCTGCCACAAGAGCTGTGAGTCCAGGAGCTGCACATCAGTTCCTTTGAGGTAGTATGACTGTAGAGAGTAAGGAGGATAACCTTGTTGGAAATATTCATGAACATAGGCAAAAGAGACTGAAATATTTTTAAGCCCTGAGAAATTAGAGCTGGGCTGAAGCAAAGTGTTCTCTGTCCAGGCCCCCACAGCTTCTAGACACCAAGACAAAACTCCTACAGCATCACTTGATCAGCTCTGGCAGAAAAGTAGAAGTGGATATCATCAATGTATTGATGATATCTCACCCCTTGCCATTGGATGATCTCTCCCAGTGGCTTCATGTACATGTTAAATAGGAGTGGAGGAAGAGTTGAATCCTGAGGCGCCTCACACAAAAGGGATCTAGGGTCAAACCTCTCTTCTTTCCTCCAACAACACCAACTGGAATTGGCCTTGGAGGAAAGAGAAGAACCAGCACAAGACTGTACCTCCCATTCCCAACCCCCAGATCAATGGTATTGAAAGCCACTGAGAGATCAAGAACAGCCAAGATGAACACACTGCCCCCATTCCACTCCTGGCAGTGTCATCCAAAAGTGTGATCAATGCTGCTTCTGCCTTGTGCCCAGATCTGAAACTGACTGAAAGGAGTCTAGATAATCCACCTCTTCCAGGGTCCTCTGAAGCTACAGCATGACCACCTTTTCATCAATCTTCCCCAAAAAGACAAGGTGGGAGGCAGGTTGGAATTTGTCCAACACGGTCAGATCCAGTGATGGCTTCTTGTAGATGGGGTACACCACCGCCTCCTTGTTTTATTTTCTTAGATTTTTGTAGGGTCTTATTTTGTATTTGATTTTCCTCCTGCTCTCACCACTTGGCAGCATGGCTTGTCCACTGCAGCCCTGTCAGAATGGAAGCTTGGTATATACACTTCCTTATGTGAAAATTCTGCCTTCCTTTCAGGTTGAACCTGAAGTCAAAATAATAATAATAATAATAATAATAATAATAATAATAATAATAATAGTAGTAGTAGTAGTAGTAGTAGTAGTATGCCACCCAACTTTCAACAACCCTGCATCTCATCTCTGCTTCCTCTGTCTTCTCCCTGTGCCCCCTCCCCCTTTGTTAAAAATAAACTTTTTCTTAGAAGAAGCAAGCATAGGACAGTAGAGAAGATTTTCATTTTGTATATTCAGCACTGGACTGCTTTAAAAAATCAAAGTTATTAGGTAGAGGGGATAGAAAGAGCTCCTCTATTTCTGTTTGCTTTTACCCAGAACCAATTATTTATTAAAAGTTTTACATTTCTCAGTTGAGGCTGAATTATGCAAAAGGAGAAGATATTGGTACTGTATAAAGTAATAGGTAAAATCTATTCATTCTACGAAAAGTTAAAAATTAGGTAAAAAGAGCAGTTTCCCAAGCATACTCGAGAATGGAATTGTGAATCATGGTTACCTGTTGCTTAATTCTACAATGGGAGATCACGAAAGATTGCATTACAGCGTCACCATCCTTTCTTCTGTCACGAACTCCTAATTTAGGGTTTCTAGTACATAAGCTGTTAAGGTTACCTGGCAGCCTATTTTCAGTGCCAAAATTTGGAACACAAAGAGCAATCATTGGGATGAGAATGTCTTTGAAGATTTGCAAAATGACTTTCTTTCTGTGAGTAACTTGATAGCTTCTAGTGTTCTGGGATTATGGGACCTGCTTTCCAAGATTCTGACATGTAGTATTCAGGAAAGGCATGTGCATTGAAACAAGGCCACTCTTCCTGTCCTGCCTGAACTATGCCATGTACAGTTTGGCTTGAACACACTCTTTTTTTGTTCTTGTTTTGTCTCTCATTCCCACACACACACATTTGACAGAGACACCTTCCATCAACTTTGACTTAGAAGGAGGACTAGGCACTTTCTTAGTCATGGAATGATAGAACTGGCAGGGACAATTTAGGTCATCAAGTCATTCCTTTCCTTGCTCTGAGCAGGAATCTAAGCTGAAACATCTATGACCTGACAGTTGACCATCCAACCTTCGTTTGAAAACCTCCATTTCTCTGGGTAATGAGTTCCATTATCAAACTGCTGTGAAAGTTATCAAGTACCACTAAAAATGCTATGATGATGGGGAAGAATCACGTTGTCTTAATATTTTGAAATAAAATCTGACTATTTATATTGTTCACATTTCATGAAATACACCTATACTTTATATCTGGATGCTGCATCAAATACAAATTGCTGCGTACAAAATTGCCCTTTGTTTCAATTAAGCCCTCATCTTTCTCTTTTTAATATGTTTTGTCAAATACTCAAGAAAAGTCTATAGTGCTGGCCAGTAGACGCCCCAAAGGATCTTATTTGTCAGGTTGCCTAAATCAATAGGACATGCTTCCAAGTAAGCAGGTTTTGGATCCACATGTAAGAATCAGATTTGCAGCAATTAGTTCCTGATTTACTACAGCAAATTTCCATTTATATTGATATAAACCTGATGAAACAGGATTGTAAAATAATTGTTCAGAATGGCTATCCCTGCACAAGATTTCTAATAGTTCTTACCCCTAAAGTTGAATTGGCTGTTTCATATTATTAATACCCTGCTTGAAACCTTTAGTTATAGCATTCCCTTTTTTTATGCTAGCAAATAAGATCAGGATCAGGGCCACTCTGTTTGACTGTTCACTAATTGAAATGAGAAAGCAAAGAAATATTAATTAAACCATGGATGGCAATGTAATGACCTCATTTAAACCAACCATGCAAGGAAATTCAGATTTAATGCTGAAAAATAGGGCTAACAGTTGGAGCCAATAGATGAACCTTATGTGGAGGGATATTTACACACTAAATAACCACATTTTGGTTTGCTCCGTTTCATCAGCACAGCAGTGATTGGAATATGGATCTAGTTTTAAAAAATAAAATCAGAAGAATGCACAGCTAAATTACTACCAGCTTCTGAATTTTAATTAAATACTTACAATATATTTTAGCTTTAGTTCCAAAACATGGTGCTATTGAACCATTTGTTTACCTTTTATGCCATCTAAAATAGTGCATGCCTGAATTTGTACTGGTTTGTGTGTGTGTGTGTGTGTTTTATACATGAAAGTATTTCTAGCTTAGAATACCATTTTTTCTGGAGAGTTAAAGTATTTCCTGTTTTACAAATCAGACACTTCTTTTGTACGTGAAAGCGTTTTTTGTTTTTTTTACAAATTACTTTTGTGCAATCTTTTGCACAAAATTTTGTTTATAAATTATAAATGTAATTTATACCCTCCATGGCTTATGAGGTCTTAAGACAACATCATTATTGTTTAGTTGTCAATTACGTCATAAAGAAGGATCTGAAACTTCATCTACACATTCGTTTTTTGACAGGAACTCTACATAGATCTAATGATCACTACAGTTTCATCACCTGTGCTGTTAATCAAAGACAAATGTCCATGGTCTGTACCCTGGAAATCCTGATTCTGCATCCTGGCCACTTCTAATTCCCCTCATATATTCAACTGAAAACATACACATGATGCCTGATTAGGTGTGTGTGTGTGTTAGAGAGAGAGGACAGCTAGTGGAACTTTTTAGTGCTTTGTGCAGATTTAGCAGCATGTCTAAACCATAAGATTCACAGTATAATTTTGTGCATATCTGCTTAGAAGAGTAAGTCTCACTGAGGTCAGTGTGCTTTATTCCGAGGAATAGGATTACACGATCGGAGATTATTATAGACATAAAGCTTTTTCCCCCACCAGGTGTCCTCTTGATCTGTTCAAATACAGCTCCTATCTAAACCTGAAATTATCACTTCAAAAGAATGTTTAAGTAGCATGTAACTTTTACAGATTCAAAATCATGATATAATTGTGTATGCCATTGACACCTGGCTGGACAAATTGATAGGAATATAATATTCTTCAATAGGTTTTCTATACATTTGAATCACTGCCTTGAGCACTGGTAAATTACGCTGGCTTCCCAGACAAAGTTGGGATTCTGGTATTGTCCTCCTTGTTTTGCTTGCAAGAATTACATTAATCCTAAAGACATTACACCTAGATAGTAATAATAGTAACTGGAAGATATTAGCAACTAAAAGCCAATTGCCTACATCTACTTCTTAATCAAGATCTTTGAGTAGGTTGTTGCCAGCTAATTCCAAATATTTTAAAATAAAACTGATTAGGAATGGCATTCTGCATCTCTCTGGATGTTACTGAAGTATAACTACCAGCAGACTCAGCCAGCATGGTCAATAGTAGCAAATGCAGGAACTACACTTCATTACTGCCTGAGTCTACAGGTTCCCCATCCTTTCATTATAGTTTCAAGTTTTAGAGTAGAATTTACTGTAATAATGTCATAGGATGGAGTTTACTAACACAGGAACTAGGGGATAATGTGATTCTGTTTCCATCTTTAAGCAGTCTTTAATACCATCAGCCATGTTATCCATCTGGCTGGGTTTTATAGATTGGGATGTTGCATTGTTAATACAGCACTAGTTTTCCTCTAGACAATTATAGATGGTATAGTATCATAGCAGTAGCAGTGAGGATATTACTCTGTTTGATGGAATGTGGGTTTGACTCAAGACAGAGGGGAAGAGAATGACTCCTGAGAAAGTAGTAAATGTGAGAAAGAAACTCAAAACAACTCCACCATGTTTTTGTTAGATATAAATTGAAGTAGGGAAGGGCTTTGATGGACTTTCAAAATACCATTGTAATAACCACATTACAGTGTATTCTAAGATTCCTAGTTACTCCTGTTTGCTGACTTTGCCAAATTGGAGGGCTTATATAAATTTTGAAAGCCTTCCTACTTTCTTGTTAGAGAGGTCTTAGGCTTAGAATATGGTGACAGGACCTCGAGGCACCCCTGCCTGCAGAACAAGTGGCTGAAGCATTATTGCAGCATTAACAACACCTGTCAATGTGATATACAGAATTAACAAACCTGCACAATGCCATGATGCAGCACTTGGGACAAAGCTTCCTCATCTGGGAGCAGCCCCACAAGTTCCTGCACAGGATAGTGTTGTTCTGTTCTCCTGGAAGTTTACCAGGGAAGTTGGGGATGGGGGTGGGGTGGGGAGAGACAAGATCAATTCCTGATTTTCACAACTCATTATGAATTGTTTGTGGTGGGCAGGTCAGCAGAATTTCCTACAGATTGGACCAAAGTTGTGTTTGTTCTAAGTCTACCAAAAGAAGAAGCAGCCAGATGGGCAGTTCCACTCATTGACAATAATGATACCAATTTAGACAGCTATCAAAATTTTATGCAAAGATTTAGAGCTGCATTTGATGATTCAACCAGAATAGCAACTGCAAATTGGGAGATCTGACAGCTGACATGAAGAACTCACTGAATTTATGACTACATGATTGATTTCCAGTTTTATGCCTTGGAATGTTTTTTGTCTGCTTGACCAATTTCAGGAAGGACTTTCCAATGAAATGAGGGATGAATTGGTAAGACAGGGCACTCCAGAGAATTTGGAAGAGTTATTTCAGCTTTGTGTAATAACTGATGGCAGTTTGGAGGAGTTGAGGCAGAGAGGAAAGACCATTTCACACCTTTTCATCACCCTTTCTTCCTTCCCCATTGCCTCCTTGGATTCTAATGATGTAGAGTATGTGTAAATAGGAGCAATAAGAGATCCCTCTCTACAGCAGAGAAACAGCAAAAGGAGATTTCAGATTGTGTTTTTACTATTGTGCACTAAGGCATGTAGCTTTCTTGCTCAGAGTCAGCTAGAAGAACTGCACCTGTGCAAATGTTTCACCTTGTGAGTAAATGCCCAGACCACTCCAAAACTTTGCCTTCAGGAAACTTTGCAGTTTCCCCTTCCAAGAGCTCTACAGGGGTTCCTCAGACAATTAAAAGGAACTTGGACACCCCATACCAGGCAACTGCAATTAGGCAACATAATGCCTATTAGCCTTTACATCTCCATAGGCTTGCAAATCCAACTCTCAATTCATATGGACTCTGGAGTGAATGATAAGACTATTGTGCAACAATTTGGCTTGCCTTCACAACCATTGGAAAAGCCTATGCAGGTGAAGATGAATTGACAGCAGAAGACCTCTCAATTCAGATCCCATACTGCAACATATGATTCCTCTAGAACTGAATATAAATTGCAAGTATACTTGACTGCTTCCTTGTATGTCCCAATTATGTTGGGGTAGACTGGCTTCAGACACATAATCCTAATATTCACTGGAAGCAAGAGACAGTTTCTTTTCCCCTCCAAAATGTCAACAGCACTATTTGCAGGCATTTGACCCTTTTCCTTCTCTCCTTCTCACACCACTGTCTGAACTTCCTTCTTTGCCAGAAAAGTATGCAGATTTTGCTGATGTTTTGGGGAAGAAGTAGCAGCTACTTTACCTTCTTCTTGGACATGTAACGTACCATCAACTTAATATTTAGATCCCAGATCCCAGCTAAAAGGCAATATTCCATGTCTCTTTAAGAGTTAACAGCTTTAAAGGCATTCCTAGACAACAATCTAAAGAAAGAATTCATTTGCTATTCTTCCTTTTCCACATCTGCACTCTTTTTTTTTTAACCGAAAAAAGAAAGATGATTCTTCACTGACATTTGTCTATGATTATAGGCTTCTAAACTTTGTGACTATTAGGGACCACTATCCCTAATATTTCAGGTCTGTTGAATTGCCTTCAAGAAGGCTGACTTCTGCTTTAGAGATTGCACAATTCTTTCTAGGTCATATTTTTCAGATCATGTGATTTCAGAATCTGGTTTTCATTTTATATCCAGATTCCTTTCCACTTGCTGGATATTCATGTACATTTGTCATCACCTCATCACCCAGAATTAAATGGGTAATCAGAGAACACTAACACTATGCTGGAACAATTTTTGCATTGTTATGTTTTCTTTCTATAGCACAAATGACAAATGTTGTCATTTCCAGAATTTGCATACAACAATTCCCTGCATTCTTTGATCAGCATGTCTCTTTTCAAGCAGTTTTTGGCTATAATCCTCGTCATTTGCTCTCTAAAATTCTCTTGATTTTCAGCAAGAGATACAGGCAGCACAGCTTCTCTTAGAATAAGAGTCACCCATTGGGTGGAGATGGGTGGCATACAAATTTAATAATAAATAAATAAATAAATAAATAAATGATAAATAACAGATTTGGCCAAGGCTTCATAAAATGTACAGAACATGTACATCAGCAAGAAGGTAGCAAGATTGCTTGTGGAGGAGGATTTGGTATGGCTTTCACCTTTCTCCTGTCCATCCAGGAAACTAGACTCAAAGTTTATTGTCCCCTTCCATGTCATAGATCAGATTAATCCAATGGCCTTTCATTTGCAATTGCCAATCTCAGTGAAAATACACTTGGTGTTTCACTGTTTTCCTTGTGTGGGAGGGGCCTTCCTGTCCTTCATGTTCTCTATCTTGCCTTCCTCCACCAGTTCTCATAGATGGGGAAGAGGAATATGAGGTCGAATATATTTTGGATTTCAGATTGCTTCACTGGAAAGGCTACCTTGACATGGAGTGATCTTGGAAAGTGGCAGAAGATATTCACATACCACAACTTTTCTTTTTTAAAATAATATTTTATTAAAGGTTATAATTACAACAGTAAAAACTTATGCAAACTGAAAAATTAAAGAAAAAGAGAAAGAGAAGATGCAGAAAAGAAAGAAAAAAGGAAAAAGAGAAAGAGAAAAGAAAGAATAATAAAAATATAGTAAAGAAAAAGAAAAGAAATATATAAAGAAGTGACTTCTCACCTTCATCACAAGTATAAACAATTTTAGTAACTTATCACCTCCTCTTAAAATACAACAATCTCTTCTTTCAATATCCCATCTCTTATCTATAAACAAATCCATAAAGCATCATCATTATAGTCCTGGTGTCAGCAAAAGTCCATTAAGGATTACCAGAGATAACAACATATCTATTTTAATCTTGATCAAATAAACCAATTTTATATTCCTTTCTTTTACTTCTAATAATCTCAATCTTTAGTCCCTTCAAATAATGTCCTAGAACTTGATTTCTTTTCACTTCTTCTTTGTCCCTTCTCACAAAATTCTTCAAAGCTTTAACAAGTCTTTTTTGTAAATCCCATATAGGAAAATTATCCAGGTCACTCTCTTGTTTTGTGCCTTGTATATCACTTTTAATTATTAAAACATCAGCCAGTTTCTTTTGTATGTCCAGTGTAACATCTTTTTTCATGTCATTCTTGTAGCCTATCATTTTTAAATCCACTTTCAAATCAGTCTCAATCTTGTCAGGTAAAACTTGGCCCTCTTCCATAACATATTTTAAACACAGTCTGTTTATAGAGGCAGACACTATTAAAAATTAACTTCTTGGTCTGTTATTCAAAAATATCCTTCAATATGTCTAGTGTTAAAATATTTTGCTTCATTCTGTAAATGTAATTCAAGTTTAAGTGTTCTTCTCCTTTAGTTTTGATCCTTAGTTTCCACTAGTTCCCTCTAGTGTCCAGTTTTAAAATCTTATTTTATTATGGTTTTTTTTTAAAGAAAATTAAAAACAAAAGCATTTTCCCATGAGAAGGATTCTTTGTAATTAATTCCAAAATCTTATTTCAAATTTATCTGGACCTTTAGTCTGTTCATAACTTTCTAAAATCAAAGTTTTAATCATCTTTTTGCTGTTTATTCCCCCTCCCCCCAAATTTAAGTTCTTAAACTTGTAGTTAAAGCTTCTTTCACTAAGGATTGAAGGAAACTCACTTGGTGCTATAAAACTTGTCAATCCAAAGGTTCCTAATAGCTGAAAATCAGTTAACAAGCAATTTCCAAAAGTGATTAGCAAATATGCAAACTTAGTGTCCTTTCAAAGCTGCCAACCACAGTTTGAGCAAGATGGCTACTCCCCATCTCACAGAGCTCTAAACCTGCTAGAGACCACTATCTTGCATTCTCCTCACAAGAAGCAGCTGTCTGAAGCACTTGTGGGTGATCTCAAGTCCTCTCCTTGTCCAGAGAGGAATTGTCAAAGAGCTGGTCAACTCACTGGCTCTTCATTTTGCTGCGGTCATCAGCTCTACTTTTCACAGAGCCGTCTTCAGTCTGCCATTTCTTCCCCAGAAGTCCCACATATCACAACTTTTCCACCAGTTCCATTGGAAATACACCAGCCCTATTCCTCTGAAGTGTCTCCAGACTCACCAGATAATGATCACCAAAAAGAAGACTCCTTGCTTCCTGCCATACTGATCTCTCCAGTTGCTGTTGCTGGGCTACAAGAGAGGGGAAGATGCATTCAAGCTTTGTGTAAATGTTCCATTTTTGACTTATTTGTTGACCTTTGTGAGCTACCTGGCCTAACTTCACTCATGGGAGGGGGGAGTGACTTATGGGGGAGATGACATGCTGAAATATGGGCTTTAATCAGAAAAGGAGGAGGGAAATGCCTGGTTATTACAGAAAAGATATCTGAGGTCTTGGGAACTTAGAAAGCAAGAGAAAGAAATTCAAAACAACTCTGCCTTGATTGTGTTAGGTATAAAATGAAGTAGAGAGGGGCTTTGATAGGCTTTCAAGATTATGCTACTATACCCTAGCCACATTAAAATACAGTCTAAGACTAATCCTATTTCCTGACTTGCCAACCTTGAAGGACTGACAATCCCATCATTTTTGCAATTACATGTTATTACATTTTACCTCCCAAACTGTTCATATCAATCTTAAACCATTAGGAGGACTTTTTTTTTATTTGTTTGTTTTGAGATGAAGCCAGGGTTGTCACCAATATACAGATAACCAGGTTTCTCATTTTTGTTAAATTCAACTGAGGCAGTAAATGTTCTGAACCAGTATTTAATTGCTGAAAAAGGGCCAGTTAACTGAGATTTCATCTAGACAAGATGGAGATACTGTTGGTAGGTGCCTTGTCTACACAGCTGAATGGTGCTTAGACATTTCTTCAATGAATTAATTAACTAGATTAATTGTTTGTAAATGTTCTTTTGGATACCACATATTCAAGGAAGCCCATATGGTTTCTTGGAGCAAAGCTTTTTTTAACTTCTTAAATTGAAATACTAATTATGATCGTGTAGGCTACAGCCATAACAATCTACAATTATTCATACTTCAGTTACCTCTTATTGGAGTTTTGGAATGTATTATCTACTCTTCCTATTGACTTGGCTATGAGGGGATGCTCTGAGTCCCCCACCATGTGGAATGGGCACAGAAATGATGTGGGGGGGGGGGAATAAGCACAGAAACAACCATCTGTGGAAATCCCTTCTCTTTGGAACATATTGCCCCTGAAATTCATAGAACCCTCACGCTTCTGTCAGAAATAAGTTCACCAGCACTCACATTTCTTATAGGGCATTTGGAATATAGAACTGTAACAGATAATTTTTACTGGTAAAAGTTGCTTATGGTGTTTGTTATTTATGTTATATTAATATGAATATTTTTATTATTTTATCTTATTAATGTAAAATGTCTGGAGTCTTGGGAGTAGTGTGAGGGCTTGGCTATACGTTTTAGTAATAAATTATTACTAAATAAATACTAAAATAAATAATTATATGTAGTGATGCTACCTCTGAAAATAGTCCAGAAATCAGCTGGTCAAAGATAAACCAGAGGGTTGTTCACAGAGACTATACTGTTTGTTCATATGATAGTCCTTTCTGATTTCACTTTCAGTTCATTTCTGAGCCCAATTTGAAATGTAGCATTAACTTTTAAAGTCCTAAATGGTCTGAATATCCTACTAAACTGTTAGCTCTTTCCAAAACATTTTGTCAGTGAAAGTAGGAAAGGTTGTTGGAAATGAGAACTATTTTAGGAAGAACTTTCCATCCCTTAAAAACTCCATAGGGAGGCCACTGATGTTTTTTTGAAGCCAGTTAGAACCATCATACCTCATTAGCATGTCTAGCATCCATTATATCTTAACGCTAAAATAAACTTCAGCTTTTCAGGTTTAGCGGTAGATATGGTCGTAAAGAAGTAAGTAGCAAAGAAAACGTAAAACCAAATTTTCAGAATGGAATAAAGGCAGAGACATGTCATCACATTAAACAGTTTAGATAGAATGGGCTATACTGTTGATAAATATGATATGTTACAGATTAAAAAGGGCAATGACTGGATTTTAATTTACTAATGTGGGTGTGAGTAATAACATAATAAAACATTCAATTTCTGTAGAAAGTTAAAAGGAAATCATTGCCTGTTTATTGGTTCATTTTGTAAATTGAGATCAATAAAATTTCTCCAAGAAAAGCATGAAATCAATTGTTAAATAGCATATAACTTGTGATCTTTAGAGTAAATTGTAGTTTATTTGACATGAATCCATGAGACTTCCATATTCTGAGCTGCCTTTCTTTTTAAGGCATCTCTAGATAATTTTTGTAGAACCATTTCTAATACATCTTAGAATTATCTGTTTTTCATGTCCACAACTGCCTGCATTTGCTCTTATGCAAATAATCCAATCAAGCAAATGGAAAACAAGAAGCCATAATCAGGAGGGCTTGACAAACAGTAACCTTAGAGTTTTAGGGGAGAGCCCAGGATTTAGATTTATGTTCCTACCTGCATCTGTTGAAGCAATTGATCCATTATGAAGCACTTGAATAGGTCAATTTCCGACAAGCAGTATAAATTGGATCAGATGTGGCAAGTAATTGATGCTGGTTTGATTTAAATGTGTGGTTCCTGTAGTTCATTGCTGGTAGAAATCAACCTGGGCTGTTGAAACATGTTAAAAACCCTGTCTCCTATTCTTTACTTATCATGCTGTGTTTGAAAAGACATCAGTGGATTTCTTTGATATCTGCAGATACAAGTCTTTTTTCTCCTGCTTTTATTTAAAATGAATGATGGAAGTGGCAGCAAGTTGTTGTTGTTGTTAATTTTTTAGTGCATTATGAATAGGAACAAGAGTCAGAAGCTGCTGGGAAGAAACTGCTCTCATTCCCACATTTGAAACCTGTCATCTACCTCTAAAATTAATTTGAACAATAGCAGTTGAAGACCATGGGGGGTAGGCAGAGGATGTTAAGGGTAGAATAGGAGAGGTTGTTCTTCCATTCCCATCGTTAAAATCCTGGGGGGGAAATATGAAAAAAATTAGCTCTGACCCTCCGCTGAGATCCCCATATCATCAAATGATGCCTTGCACTTCCTGAGATGTCAAAAGGCTGAGTTGTGGTGCACAACCCTTCAAACACTATCTGCTTCTGCTGTATGATAAAAAGCAATATAGGATGAGAAGATGTTAAAATGTACCATAAATGGTCTGGTTTGTAAAAGTAGGCATATCAGGGCTGCAAAAATCTGGACAACCACTAGATGGTAGCACATGGTTAGAGCTTTTTATCTTGCCTTGCTGCTATCTAGTTTTTGCAATCTAGATATAGTAGTTCTACTAAAAGTATTAAAAGGGAATCTGAAAGGACTTAAATCTAGGGTACCAGAACACTGCAATGTTGAGAAAAGAACCCTGTGCTGGCATCTGACTTTTGGTATAATAATGGGGACAATGTACTATATGTACTTCTTTATTGTTATTACTAAAAGTTCAGTTTTCCTTTCCTTTTTTTTTTTTTACCTAAATATATTGTATTATTAAATATGTCAGTTTTTAAATGACTTTAAAGGAGAACAGCCATAGATACTTGGTAGGATGTATAGTTAGCACCTAAAGTTGATAGATTTCCTCCTAAATATCTTCAGACAGTGCTGAAAATCCCCATCTGAAATTCTGGAGAGCTTGGTGTGTGGAGTCTTCCATGATACAGTGGTACCTCGCGTTACGAACTTAATCCATTCCGTGACTCTGATCGCAACTCGATTTGGTCGCACCGCGAGGCAAATTTTCCCATAAGGTTCAATGTAAATACGGTTAATCTGTTCCACCCTCCGAATTTGGTCACACCGCGAGGCAAATTTCCCCATAAGGTTCAATGTAAATACGGCTAATCCGCCCTCCGAATTTGGTCACGCCACGAGGCAAATTTCCCCATAAGGTTCAATGTAAATACATACGGCTCTGCATTTTCTTTGGAGCCATGCTGACAAGCACACCAAAAACCTTCCAAACGCCACAAAACACACCACAAGCCTCACTGAACGTCTCCTTGCTACCGCGATCTCGCCCACAGGAAACCACGACCACGTGGCAGCAGGGCAAATGGCCATAGATCCGGTTCATAGTGCGGGGCGGAGGTCGCACAGCGAGGTAAATTTTGGGGGCCGGAGCTGATTGTATCGTGAAAAATTCGTAAGGAGGGGCGTTCGTAACCCGAGGTACCACTGTATAATGTATGCTACCCAGACTACATACAACTGAGCAGAGATGAGTGATTGGTTAATCGGAAGCCGAGATGAACAAAGCACCAATCAGGAACCAACACCACCAAAACAACCAATCAGGATCGGGCACAAACAAAGAACCATGAGAGATCAGCCCTCACCAACCTGCACCAGTCAGAAGCCAGCTCAGTTAAAGACCAATCAGCAGTCAGGACACCTGGCTATAAAGGCAGGGTTCCAGTCAGTCTCTGCTCAGTTGCCTTTAGTTTGCATAGCAGACCACCTTGTCTCTGAAGATGCCAGCAAAATGTCAGGAAATCTGTTGTTTAGACCACGGTCACTAAAACCTGAAGCCCAACACTGCCCAACAGATACTGGCCATGAAAGCCTACATCAGTATATAAAAATTAATTTATCTATTTATTCTTGTTATTAGTTATGTGTATTGCTATGTTTTCTACATTATATTTTTGACTATAATTCAGAAACTATATTTTTATAAGATTGGTAACTATATTGACATTTATGATATCCTAATTTTTGAAAAAATATACAGAGATATGGTAGATAAATATTTGCTAATGCTTTATTAAATCCAAACAGGGAAATTAATCTTCATACCTATTGTTCCCTTTTTGTAGATTTAAAAACTTTTACAGAATACCAGTTTTTTATCTCTGCCTGCACAATTGTTGGCTGCAAAAACAGTACCCAGGTCACTGTGCTTACAACAGAGCTCCCACCAGTTCATGTGGATGTGCCAGACCTGATAGTTTTGGATTCTAGAACAATAGAAGCACAGTTAAGTAAAATTTTTCCTCTTTTTCCCCAGTAGTGCTGGAATGGGGTAGTCTTGGCTAATAGAATAGCTTTCCTCTTGAGTTCTTGTTCTGGGCACCACAGTTAACTATGCCCAGTTCTGGGTCCCACAGTTCAAACAGTCATTGACAAATTGGAGCCAGTTCAAAAGAGGACTGCCAAGTTGGTGAAGGGTCTGGAAACCAAGCCCTATGAGAAAGGGTTAAAGTCCCTTTTCTACCTGCGACACATATAGTGTCAATTTATGCAAGAATCCTAGTGAATTCAATCATAAATAAGGTCTGCGACATATATTTACTATGATTAAATGCACAGAAGTGATTAGTATAGTGGCTCTGTAAATCTTTGATTACCATTTGCCAAGTTAATTTTCATTAGTCTTTATGCAATCAGTGTAACCTACATATGGCCATAGTCTCAGTGCAAACAGTGGTACAGGAAGAAGGGTTTGTGATATGATCAGGATATAATTTTCATCCTAAACATAATGTCAAAATAATTTGGGCCCCAGCTACAGATTTCAGATTAAAAAGTTTTCTATGTTGCTTTATTTGTTCTTCAGTACTTACCCAAAATTGCCTGATGATTAGATTAGCTTTCACTCTTTAAGTAAACATTATATATTCCCCCACTACCCTCATTATTTGTTGTACAATTATATGTTGATTCTTTTTTTAGGTGGAACACACCAAAGGAAGTGAATGGAGTGGTACATAGATACATTCTGTACATTGCCAAGAAAGAGAAAAATGTTATAGTTTGGGATACAATTTATAACTCTACAGATCTTTTTCAGAACTATACTATACAAGATCTTTCCCCTGGTACTGAATACTTCATCAAGTTAGCAGTAAGTTGGGAAAAATAATAATATGACAGCTGAGCAAATGATAGCTTCTGTATGTGTGAATCTGTATTTTCTTTTATCTGTTGTGATGGAAGTCAAACTGGTTAACTTTTCTTATAGCACATTAAAGGAAAGGAATAAATTGAATGTTTGTTTCAAAATAGGTATGAGGAAAATCAAATTTTCTATTACCCAAATCAAATGGGATCACAGAGACAGAAAGGATTTGGCAATTTGGTATATAAGAATCATGGTGGGAACAAGCAGATCTGAAAAATTGGCTCCATTTTACTTCTTCCTTTAATGAATCAGGTATTCTGGCCTGCTTATTAATAAACAAAATGTAGATTTATATCCTGCCTTTCATTCAAGACCTCAAGGTGGCATACATAGCTTTGCCTCTTCCTATTTTTCCCAAAACAGCAACACTATGAGGTAGGTTGGACTGAGAGAGAATGACTGGCCCAAAGTCACCCAAAACCTTCTGTGGTTGTGGATGGGCTACAGCATGGGTTTCCCTGCTTCTTGTCCAACATGTTTAACCAGAAAGCCATACTGGTACATTTTTTTCCAACAAAAAATAGTTTAAAATCCATTGAACCCATTTAGGGGATTGCATTCATATTATGAATGAAATGTTCAAGATGTCACCAGCCTTTTTTTAAATATGCAAATATCACAGAGCTCTTACCTGAAAGTCTTTCTCTTCCCCAGTTGATCATGCACCATTGCAACTCCTATAAACAGACTGCAATGCCTAGGAGTCTCCTAACAGAAGCCTTTTTTTCAGCAGTTCTACTTTCTGGTCTTCCCAAATGACCTGCAACGGAGCATGATCACCTGGAAATTCCAGGAAGTACTGGTAAACAGGTTTAAAGATGTTGAAAAAGGAGAGAGAAAATCTATTAGTAACCTTGTAAACATAATAAAATGTTTTTTTTTATTTTTTGTTTTTAATTGGGAAATGCAATGCCTGTCGATGTCATGTAATGATAGCAGAAAAAGGGGTTGCTTCCACCACATTATGCAGCAGATTTCTTTTGCATCATTGACATAGAAACCTCCTTGCCTCAATAATAAGGCAAATCCCATACTAGATCTTTGAAAATAGGGATTTGAGTTTGATTTACCTCCTGTTGGGCTCACATCCACCACAATAATTTCCTGTCACTTCTGCCTCTTATTTCATCATTCCAAACCAGTTTCCAGTTACTCTCTTACTAAGATACCAAGTGTCCAAGGCTCCCTAGAAAAGCAGTGTTCTCTAAACCTCCTGGCTCCAAGAACTCTGGAGGTTCATTTTTCAAGGGCCTGCAGCCCATTCAGTATTGCTACTTCCACTTTCTTGTAGGAAGGAGAATAGGAAAAGATGTCCTAAAATCAACTGACATGTAGGTTTGGAGAAAGGAATGGGGTGATCAAACAGTAGGGTTAGGGCAGCCGTGACTTTTGTGTCTCTTGAGCCAGGTAGGGATGATGAAAATTGTAGCTCAACAATTGGAGGATCATACTGTAGGTTCCCAACTTCAGGACAGAAAATTCCCAGGAAGATTTGGTGGAGAAAGATTTGTGATAGTTATGGACATACTCAGAAATACAGTCATTAAAATGATCATAAGCAAAGCGAAAAAACTGAGTTGCAAACTATGGGGATCCAAACAGTGTTCCTTACATCAAGGAAGATGATAAATGACAATGCTCTCTCTCTCTCTCTCTCTCTCTCTCTGTTCTGCTCCTCTGTAGCTCCCCACAATGGTGAACGTATGAAAATAGAAGGAAAAAACATTTATTGCAAACTAGAAGCACTTAAAAATGTCTTTTAAATGTCATTGCTATTATTTTGTGCAGTCGTTTCCTTTTATTTTTTGATTAAAGAACAGTTTAAGTTCCATGATACAACTGAAAATATCTTGAATATAAACATGAGATTGTCCCTATTTGTTTTAAACACTCTCATCATTTTATAGTAATACCTATATAAGGACATTTGCTTTGATAAATGCCATAGAAAATATTCTGCTCTTGATTATGAATACATTTACATTTATGTGTAGACACTCTGTATGCATTCATTTTGCTCAACATGCTCTTGAATGCTCTAAATATTGTACCAGATTATACCACAAAGAAAATAATCTACCTTCCAATAACAATAAGGCTTTGATTCAAAGTCCAACTGAGCAAAGACCTTCAAATTAATTAAGTATGACTTGGAATCCACACTGATAAAATCTGTCCTTTATGTATTTTAGCACAGAAACCTATAACAGTTAACAGAATCCTCTGTTAATTTTCTAACTACTTAATTCAACTTTTACATACCACCCATTACCATCCTTGACTCTAAGCAGCTTACAAATATTCATGAGAATAATTTTTGTTATTGTTTCTTTTTACTGTTTCTTTACAAGAGGAACCAGTGGAAGTTAGAAACAAGGGAAGAATTTCAGTGCAATAATGATGGAACTGTGGTTGTGGCTTACCTCAACTGAGTTTATAATTTAAAAAAAACAAAACAATAACACTGACTTTTCATAGCAATTTGACTTGGAATGTAACCGTTGAGGCAGCAAATTAATTTCATAGCACAGGATTGTTGTTTCCCTCCCCCCCCAAAAGCAGCCCCTAGATGGACTGGGCTGATCTCAGAAGCTAATAAGGATCAGTGCTGATTGAATTAGGGGGTAACTGCCTTGAATGGGGGACCACCCAAGAATTCCAGGACTAGACTAGGAAATTTAAAAAAAAAACATATTCCA
Source organism: Liasis olivaceus (assembly GCA_030867105.1). Taxonomy (NCBI): domain Eukaryota; kingdom Metazoa; phylum Chordata; class Lepidosauria; order Squamata; family Pythonidae; genus Liasis; species Liasis olivaceus. The sequence goes on from CM061349.1 coordinate 285,752,093, forward strand.
GAAGTAGTCAATGACAAACTACTTCTCCCAAGAGACCTGTGTCAATGCAGTTGCCAGGAGTTGAGTTTAACCTTTCATAATTCATCCCCCTGAGATCCAGACAGCTCCCACCCTGAAGACGTTCAGGAAAATCTTAAAACCCTGGCTGTTCTCCCAGGCATTGGGGTAGGGGGGATAGAACCCCCTCTTGTTAGAGGTGATTGACAGACAGCCCTTCTCTTTAGAAGTCAGGATACACTCAGAGTTTAGCCAATGACGGTTTTGATTTCTATTACACCACTGCATTTGCATAGGTCTCATGTTCTAGGCAGCTGTGAGAGTAATTTTTAGCTAATGTCTTAGAGCTGTTATCATATACCTAGAAAATAGCATATCTCCTTAAATGCCACTAGGAATGTACATTGAAAGAAATTCAAATACAATTCCTCAGGCATGGCAGTGATTTCTGAACCATTGCCAAAGCCACTTATTGTCCAAAAGACCTGTTTAAGAAAAAGAAATGAAATTCAGTGCAAGATCCCAAATCAGTATGCCACTCCCTTAAATTTACTAGCATAGCCTTTCCAAAACTGCTGCACTCCAGATGTGTTTGATTACATTCCCCAAAATTCCCAGCCATCATACTGAACGCATCCAGAAACATCAAGTAATGGGTGTATATGGAGCAGTGGGCAAAAGATGAAATATGTGTGATCACTTCATCACCTAAATGCCACAGCTGGCAACTTAATGTTTGATATATACATACCTTTGTAATAATGGCATTAGTCTGATCATGTCACTTTGTGTGTGTGTGTATGTGTGTCACCATTCTGGTATCACCATGACTTGCTATAGATGCTAGACCACCAAGTTCCTTAAGTCTTCTCTAACATCTTTGTGTAGAGAATGGAATTTTGATAGCTATAATTTCTTCCATAGTGTAAGGGGTTGCAGGTGCTAATTGTCTGGCTTTCATTGCCATGCTTTGGTGCCTGCATTTCATCTTTTCCTACCCTTGTTCCCCAGATTTTTCTCAAACACCTTCTTTGCTCTTAAAGCAAGAGATGCCTTCTTTTACACACATCTTTGTCCTCTGCTTGTCCTTCATAGTGGAATTCCAGTTTGGGCCCACAAGGACTGAAGTTTTAACAGTTGAACTGTTCAGTTGCTGCCTCTTGTCTTCTTATATTGATTTCTTAGGTGAAGACATCATCTCCCCATTCCTTAGCACTTAGGTCTGCATATAAGCATATTCCCCTAAAAAACTATGTAAGATGCAAGATACTCTTAGGTCTTTTTATCCACTAATCTCTGGAAGTGTGACTAGGAATGTGAGAATCAGCAAAAAGACTGTTTACTTTATGGCTGAGATTAGCTGAGCAGAGTTCTGAATAAACATGTATTTCTATGACTAAGAAAAATCTGAAGGAAATTCTCTACTTCTGTTCTCACTTTGTATTTATCATCATCGAAATTTATATAATTGTTAAAATGATCAAGAACCTTTGAAAATGCAAATCACTCTACTATCATTCTTTGGCATGCAGTTTTTTATCATGATTCTTTTAAAAACTGTGTGTATTTGTATGCAATTTTCAGTGGCAGTTCCTTCTTCACAGAAGCTTTTGAGGGCAGAATGTTTTTATGCAGAAAGATGAATGCTGACTGGACTGCCATTCATAAAGTGATGAAATGTAGTGGGAAAGAGCCCAAAGTCAGTAGTTGGTTGGTTTGTTTTCCATCAGCAGATTGAGTATAGCTTACAATATATCAAATTCAACCTATGATTGTGTAAGGTAAGGCTTGTCCAAATCTCATGTGTGTTCGAGCATATGCTGAAGAGTTGCTAAGACTTGCCTTGTCCACCACTTGATTCTTCCAAGATAACTTAGCAAGGGCAGATCTTGCATCAGTGTGCATATAAGCATTGTTCCAAAGTGCACCCTTTGACAGGCGTGGTCCAGCAAGTGAAGGATTTGGCCAAGACATGTAGTCCTGCTAACTCATAACATGGAAGGGGAACTAATTTGACCAGCTGGTTTTTAAGAAGGAAATAAAAAAAAAATCTGGCCTCAAAAATGGCATGACACCTCTTCAGTTATGTTGTGATTGTGAAGAATCCATCACTAGGATTGGCTAATGTCGTCTAGTCTTATTGCTTCTGAGTATTAAGTCACTTAAACAAGTGTGGTGTAGTAGTCAGAATGCATGGCTATGAATGAGGTGATCCAGGTTCAGACTCCCATTTTGCCATGAAGGTCTTGGGTAACTTTGATATAGATATTCTCTTAGTTTATGATGATGTTAAAATGGAGGGAAGCAACACACACACACACACACACCAGTTGGGGTATCTGCATAAAAGGGAATATGAAAGCCTCAAAATAATAACAATATATCAAGACAGCAATCCTAAATCTTTATTTAGGAGTGGGCCCTGTTGAATTAGTAGGACTTGCTGAATAGGCAGGTACATTTTTTAAAGCATTTTCCTTCCACTCTTCAACTGTAAAGTTTCCTAAGGGGAACAACAACAAAGGCAGTCTTTGCTCTTCGGCTTACAATCTGAAAGACACAATTCCAAAGGGAAAAGGAATAATAATGGATGCTGGATAGGGGGGAAGCAAATTAAGGCAGCATACTTTAAAGTTATTGGGTTCTTGGTGTCCCCTGAGCTTGCTTTTCTTCTTGCAATTGTTTCATTACCAGGCTAGGTGACAACACCAACTCAGAGAACACTAGGAATCCAATGACTGAATTCTGAGCTACATATATTCTCCACTAGTTTAATTCTAAGTCAATGTGAAGTAATGTACTCAAAGGAGAGGAGCCTGATGGAGCTGGTCTTTCAGCAAAGAAGGACCCCCAGGATCCAGTCCCTTTTTTACTACAGCCCAAGGAGAACATATAGGATTTTGCTTTTAGGCAGCTTCAGTTGTAGATGCTTGTAGATTCCACTCTAATACTTGAATGCAAGTATACACCTGATATGTTATAATTATATCAATATAAAAAAAGTAGCAAACTGTGTTAGTGACTTAAGAACTAAAAACAAAGATCTGGAGGGAAAAGACTTTGAAAGGGAAAGTTAGGCTTGATTCCTGGTGACTACATGGACATGTTCATCTAAGGGGTTTGGGAACAGTGTGGAAATGGTTTGTCATTTCCTCCTTCCAGGATGTTTTCCCACCTCCTAGTCTGGTCTAGAGTCTTGGGATTTCCTAGTAGTCTTCCTTTCAAGTAATAAAAAGATCTGACCCTGCTCAGGTTTTTCAAGATCAATCAAGGTTAGCTAGGTGCTGCCACCTAGCTAAGCTCAGAAAAGAAACGTAAGTTTTAGTATGTTTCACCTACGCCAAAGAACCCCAGCAAAATAAAATAAATCTTTTCCCCCTCCTTGATGGAGAAAAGAAGCAGTCTAGAAATTTTTACATCTCTGTCCATTCCATAAACAAATTTTAGTGCCCCCTCCCAATATAGTGTGACACCCAAGAGTGTTAGAAAATGTTAATAAGCATATGATTATAGACATTAGTGTCCTAGATACTTCAGTTCTGCTTGTTTTCACACAAGAAACTGACCCTGTTCTACAGGAGTCTTTTTCATGCCAATGCCTTTTTCTTAGGTTCCTGGATGGTGGTTGATATGAATGTTAGCAGCAGGACTTCTACATAACAGCCATCCCCTCTGGAGGGGCCTGTTCTTGGGAAAGAGTCTTGGAATGATTATAAGTGAAAAGCATTCCTCATGAACAAACATAGACTACATTTGGAAATAAATTATGTTGCTCTGAGAGCTAAACATATGAAATGAGTAGATTTCTTTTCTGAATAGCATACACTGGGGATATGTTTCATGCCAGGTTTTAGCATTGGTCTCTCTTTCAAAGGCCTGCACTGGAGGTGGATGTACAATAAGTGAAACTACTTCAGTAAAAACAATGAAAACTAACCCAGAAGGGGCTCCAGTTCCGAAAGTCCAGTCATATTCCTCTGACTCCTTTAACATCTCATGGACTAAGCCCGAGTACACGAATGGTGAGTGAACTGTTTTAGCCTCAAGTTAAAAAGATGATTAGTAAAGGTAAATTAATATTCTAAATGGCAGCTTATATGTGGTGCTTAATTTTTAATGATCATTTTGGCACATAAAATACTGCGATGGTATCATTGTCTACAGCTTGGAGATTGAAGTTTTCAGTCCTGTTTTGCCGTTTCAGTGGCTCAAAAGTGCTCCCTTTTGATGGTTCTCATGAATTGCATTCTCTTATTTAATGCTTTATGGAACAATTGAACTGAAGGCTACTGTTTGAAATCTCTTTTAAACATCTTGATTTTCTTTATGGCATATTATTAGTTTTGACTTTTAAATACATCCAGCCATTGGTTTTGTATCTGTACATTTTAAAGTGCTTGTGAGGAGGGAAATAACAGGTAGGGAATCATGGTGTTTGACTATATGTATCTACATGTAAAATTGTGATATGGTCTTTCCTTTTCTTTTAATACTCTTACCAGAGTGCAACTGGTCTTGTCAGTGAGATTGTCAGAGGCAGCCAAAAAGCTACTGACTTTGGAGTATTGGATAGACCTAGAATTCAGATCAATTTCCTCTGAGCCATATTTACTGTATGCCATTTTATGTAGAGGAATCTCAGAATTCTTCCTACAGAAATGCACACTGTAAAATGACTACTTGAACATCTTAGAAGAAAAAATTTAAAAATGGATAAAAAGTTGCCTGTACTATTGTGGCACTTGTGAATACCATAGCAGTGAATTAGACTTTCTTCCACAGGTCACTTGTTATGGAAGCCTTCTCCAATGTGGCACATTGAAATGTGTTGGCACATCAGATTTGATGGGATATAAGTCCCAGAATTCTTAGCTAGCGGTCTGGAGGTTGCCAGGTTGAAGAAAGCTGGTTTATGATTGATCCTGATAAGTGAACTATCTGGATGCTAGATGGAGAGGAAAATTCCTCAGTCGAAACTAAATACCTAATTGTAGATTTGTAACTAGAATGGTAATCTTTTCCTGTTGTTCCTACGTTATTCATGCCTTAACAAGCGTGTAGCACAGTAACTGATATTTTTCCTGATATTTAATTATTATTAATTATATTAATTATTATTAATAATTAATTATTAATTATATCCTGATCATAGTAAAGTTCTTTACTAGCTCAATGTCCATGGATCAAGCATAGGAACAAAAGCAGTAAAAAAATGGCAGCCGTATTAATATTATATATGCTTGTCCCTACTTTAAAAATATCTGGATGTTTTAAAAATATCTTATATGAATGTCTACTTTCCCAGCAATCGCCTGAATTCTTAAGGCTTATAACAGAAAACGATACTAAGAAATTATTCAAGTTGAGTATAAAATATCTTTAATAATGTATTTGGTAGTCTCAGAGCACTATAAATATCTATTGTAATCTGCGAGTTAATTTAAGTTTGAAGGTAGTCTGCCTTTTGCTTTGAAATGACATAGTGTGGCTGATTATTTCAGAATAAATTGTAAGCAATTAGAAATTGTAACAAGACAAGTTTATTTGTCAGATGTGCACTGCACTGAGCATAATACCACTGTGTGTTATTGCTGTTATTTTTTTTTCCTGTAACATGAATTTTTCCATGGGAACAGTCTACTGGCATCAGATGTTCAAGACAAACGTGTAAGTAACAAAAGAAAGTCATGGATGATAGAGTTATCAGTGACTACAGTTCTTTATGGTGGTATCATATCTCAAGAACCATAGGAAGCACATTCTAAATAACAGCTACATGGAAGTTACAGTGCAAGAGAACAAACATCCTCCTGTGCTGATCTTGGGTATTTCCAAGGCAGATGCTTGGCCAGTGTGCAACACACAATAAGGCCATCCAGATTCATCTGCACTAGTTTGGAACCAGTGTTATTTCATTCTATTTATCTAGGAGTCTGGAGAATTTAAGCAAAAATAAGGCAGGACTGGACTATTCTTCTACCCCCTACCCATCCAGTTATAATTGTTCTGATAGCTTTTAATATAGAATCCTGAAAATGCATCGTAATCTTTAATGTGCCACTTGTGAACTGTTTTATTGTAGGATAACCAATGGCAGAAATGGAGAATGTTAATCTGTTACATTGCAAATATAGGAAATCCAAATATGAGTATAAAATTGATCTTAAATTACAAGGAACAACCACCATTGCAGCAGGTAAAAAAAAGCTTCTAAGGGCTAATGCAGGTGAGGCAGAAACCAGTAGTTCTCAGATTAGACAGAACTATTATGTACGTTTCAAGCAGATGTCTTGCCTCCTTCTCAAGGCTGGGAAGAGAATGGTGATGGCTAGAGCAGGCAAGGTCACAAGCAAAGAGCCTGAGACCAAACTGGTCTATTACAACAACAGCACATAAATACATAGATATCTCTGTTACAAAGAACAGGCAGGAGAAATATGTAAGATTTAAACCTTGGATATAGATGGCTTGAGTCTCACAGTTTGCATTCACTGGTTTCCTTCACTATCAACAGCTTCTCTAGTGTCTGCAGTAAAACTCTCATCTATATATGCATATATGGCATTTACCTTTTCTGCAATGAAGCATTTTACATAGTGATGACATGTCTGTGCCGTTATGTTGTAAGCAAGTTCCTGAATATAAAGTTGAGTTCTGGAAAGCTGAGATGTATTGCTGTGGCTGATGTGATGTCTGATAATCCTGTATTGAATTTTCTAAACTGATGCTATAATCAGACCTTGTATTATTAACAATAATCAAATTGTTTAAAACAGCTATAGTGAACAGCATTGATAATTGCAAGACACAATTGTAGATTTATTATTATTTATTAATTAATTATATTTATATACCAACAACAACTCTTGGGCAGTTCACAATTGAAAACATTAAAAACAAGGGAAAAAAAACAAGAACAGACAAAAATGAAGAATAGAAGATGACAAAAAACTGGACAGGAATGAAAAAGAAACAAATCCACATAGTAAAACTGATCTGATCCTTATAAAATAAGCTCAGTGTTGCTTGATTGCCAGAGAGTGTACTGAATTGCCCATTAGGATACATAATGGGCCTAATACTGTAAGCCAGTAGATGTTTTTTAGTGATTGGAAATGGAAATTCTTCAGGTCCCAATTTGCTGACATAAGCTAATACCTTCCATTAGAGCTAATTTTACAGAAATCTATTATGTAGCTGAACCTACAGACCCTCAAATGTACTTTTATACTGTATACTTAGATAGTCTTTCATAGTAGATTGCCACAAGGGTTGTCCATCTCTGTTAAATTATATCTTCTGATGAAATTCCAGCTCAGCTATTATGCAATGGTTCAACACCATTTCTCATAGATTAAACAAAGATCAAGGTTTTTTATCACGCTGCATGTGTTAACTAAACATTTTATGACAATATCCTGATTTTGGAGAGCACGTTGCATTTGATTGGATCACTCTTTTGAAGTTGTTTTGGTTTGTAGCCTTTTCTACAGTTACCGCCAGCATTTGCAATGGCCGGAAGAGGCTTATGGGCAGGCCCAGCATCTTTCTGAAGCAAATTCCATCACTCACAACCACAACATCTCCCATTATTGAATCGAAGACTGATGTGATTTGTCTTGACACAGCCTCCACTTAGCCTCTTCCGACATTTGCACAACCGCCATGTAGAGCAGAATCGTAGCTGGTTCACAGAGGCCTACAACACACTGTCAAAATATCTCTGCTATACACCTATCTGATGCTTTCTGTTCAATTACTAACTAAATAAATTTTGTTGCTCTCTTTTTTCTTTCACCACTATCCCCTTTTTGCCTATTTCCACAACACCTTTGTGTGTGTGTGTGTGTGCATGCATGTGCACACTCCATATATCTGAGAAGCAGATTATGACCCATAAAAGCTTCTGTGACTAACCTGCAGCCCAGATGCATACAGCTCTCAAGCTTTTTTTATTTTTTTTGCTGCCCATGGTCAATGAATGCTAAAAATGTGATTTTGTGATACATGTCAGAAAGCACATCCCAACTATAATATGGGTCTTAAAATAAGCATAATAGAAACAAAGACCTATCCAATCCTGCTCCCTCCCATCCTAAACTTGCCCACTGGCATCAGCAGTTTACCCACTGCACTCCCAAATGGCATTAAGTGCAGTGCTCTGCCACCGAAAGGTTACCTGTCCTGCCTTATGGGGTAATGGATTTGTAAGTCTCTGAAGTGCTTCAAGATTCTTTGTGGGTGTGATGTCTTTAGGAGAGGGAATGATCCACTGCATCCATACCTTTATGTCAATGAGTCTAGTACCTGATGGCTGCTTTGGAGCAGCCAAGTAAAACTGAGCATCAATTCAGAATGGCCCCATCTAATTTAAATTAATTGCTGATTTAAATTTCAGTCCTAAAACATGCTCAAAATTGGGAAAGCATTGTATAAAAAGCAGTGCATTTGTAATAACCAAAACTTAAATTTAAACTTAAAAGGCAGTTTATATCCAGGACCAAAAAAGTCCATGTTAACTTCTATGGCCTATTAATTACATTCACAATTCCATTACAGACAGTGCTGCTGTGCATTTTAACTTCCACAAAGCACTATTAAATAATGTTCCCCTTGGATATGCAGAATATCCAGTGGCTTTAGATATTAGGTTAAAGGAAGTGGAGGGTTAGGGGGTCAGGAGACCAATTATTTGCTAATTACCATATAATTTCAGTGAGAATGGCAATAGTATGGATTTGCTTTCTAATGCTAAGTGTAATGTAAATGTTGTATCCCTGGGGGCTTTGGAAAGTTGCTTACATACAGATAGGAAAATAGGGGACGATAACATAAAGTACAGTCTTCCTCTAGAAAGCATTTAAATTGTAGGATTATAATGAACATAGAATCTATTTAAGCATCTCTAAGGACCAAACTTTGTTTGCCAAAGGAAATGCCAAAGAGATTCCATTTGGAATTGAAAATATTTGGCTTTTCCTACTTGTCTTATCCCAGCATTTCAGGGTTTACTGATTATTTTGAGAGGATCATGTTACAACTAAGTGTTAACTTACCAGAAAGTAAGACCAATTGGAATCAGTGGAGTATTCTTAACAGAAATATCAATAACAGCAGTCACGGGTGCATGATTGGAGGACCTAAAGGACCAGGTTGGGGACAAATCATCCTGGAGAATGATTCGTGGTTGTTAAGGGTCAACACTAAATTGATGGTACATAATCAGTCAATCAATTGATCGGTCAACCAGTTTGATAGAGAGGCAGTTTGGTATAGTGGTTAAGGTGCTGGCCTAGAAACAAGGACACTGTGAGTTCTAGGCCTCCCTTAGGCGTGAAGGCTGGCTGGGTGACTTTGGGCCAGTCTCTCTCTCTCTCAACCCAACTCACCTCACAGGTTTATTGTTGTAAGGAAAATAGGAGGGAGAAGTATTAGATATGTTTGCCACCTAATTTTTATTATTATTATATTTTTGGGATAAAAGTATAGTAATAATAACAACAACCACAAATCAGTCAATAGGACTATGGCATAATTAACTTAAGTGGACAGTACAGACAGCTGGTTTCCTTGTGCCATTAAGTAGCTGGCTGATTACTTTGTTTCCTGCCCTAAATGTTGAGTAGCTAGCCAGTGTGAAAAGTCCATGGGGTTCCTGTAGGGCCATGGATTATTCTTTTTGTGGTCAAGGCCCATATGCATGGAAATCCTTTTGCAGTTGGGAGCCACATTTTTTTTAAAAAATGGTGAGTGAAGGCTGTAGTGGATAGGGAGGTGATACAATGAAAACTCAGAAAGGGAGAAGGTGTGGGAAGTTGTGTCCTTGGTTTTTCACAATTTGTTAGTAAAATTTGGCAACATGATTTCTGAGGACTACAATGGGTGAGAAAAGTAAAGATGGGACAACTTAGGTTCCCTAATATGTTAGATTTCTCCAACTATGCTACAGACAAATGGAAGTTTTGAAAATAGTTCGTGGAATCCTATTCATGGAAGGCAGAGGAGCTGTAGTAGAGACAAGTAACAGGAACCTCATAAAACTCTAAGAAGTTTTTTGGGGGGAAGGGGTCATTATCATAATATGAAGGATGAAGGGCATATAAAAGGCAACAAAACTAGAAAACAAAATGAGTCATAACCTTTCCAGAGTTTTGTTGCTGATTTGCAAAGGCAAAGTGAGACACGTAACTCTGGAGAACTTGCTGACTTACTAATAAAGGATCACATTGTCAGAAATACACTTAGTTGAAAAATGAGAGACATATTGCTAGAAATTAAAAACCTTTATTTTTGGCAAAAGCAATTGAAATGTCTCTAGCCACAGGGATTATCTCTCAGTTGAATTTTGCATATCACATGGCGGCATATGAATACCCAGTTGAGATGGACTAGGTCTATGGAAATAATTGCAGTGGGCAAAAGATGGTTCCAGGTTTGCAGCACTTCCAAATGGTAACCTGTCCAGGGTTCATTGAATAATTAAAGAAGCACAATCAATTAGCCTAGATTGAAAACTAGCAGTGATTGCTTGTAGCTGACAATAATATGATCAAGAGCTCAAATCTAGAGTTCAGTCCAAGAAGATGCAGTATAAGTAGCACAGGATGATCAGGTCCAGTCAGAAGTCATGGTTGCCAAAAAGTGGAAGAAGTTCTGTCTGTCACATATGTTCTTTTAGTATTTCAGTGGCAAAGACTTTTATTACAGAACTCCTGGTCTCAACACCCAAGCACAGCTGGTGCAGTTTACACCGAACTGCAGTGACTGGGCAAAGTTGGGAGCAACAGTTAACAATCCATTTCCAGATAGACTGCTATACCCAAAACATTCTTCTCTGCTATCTGGCACTCCTTCATCTTTGCCATTTAGTTCTCCATGCGGTAGCATTCTGTTCCCACAGGATCTTTAAGTCAGGGTCAGAATCCAAGACTGGAATTTCAGGAGAGCAATTCCACTAAGGCATAACACCAGTGGAACATCATCAAATGTTTTACCCAGCTCCTGCTCTTCACTCTTGCCCTTGGAAAAGGACTCATCTCAGCAGGTAATAACAAGAAAAGGACCGCAGAGTATACCTTCAGCATTACAGTGTAGGAAAAAGGCAAGCCTACATTACTAGCTTACAGCATGGGAAGCAACTCGGGTTTTTTGTTTGTTTGTTGGAGACTGCATCATATCTTTGTATGTATGAACCTATTTTGACTATTGGGGCAAATGGCAAGAGATAGATAAGGGGAAGGGTCTTCACATGTTATTCCTGCATCTATTTCTCACCTGGCTTATTGTAAGTTAAACGAGTCTCTGTGTTTTTACAGACAAAGGGAACCTCTTCTTTCTCTCTCTCCTTTATGTAGTTTAGGTAGAAGTGAGGCGTTTCTATCATTTATTTTTAAAATAAATATACTTTTTAATTTCAAATATAATGAATGTCTGTTAGCATTCATTAATATGTGGGTTAGGTCCATGCTCTGCATCTAAGACAATTATATTATGAGCATTTTATTTTATTTTTAGTTGGACATTCTGCAACTTAATTACTTAATTTCAATTTCCAACACTGTTGAATGCCAACTTCTTACAAAAACAATCAGCTGGGGGCCATGTCAGATATCACTGGGGTGCCACTGAGAGCACATGCAAACTGGATTTTCTGAAAATGTGATTCAGAATGTGAGCTACCAAGTCAGCTATAAAGACAAAAAGAAAGGGAAGGGAAGGGAAGGGAAGGGAAGGGAAGGGAAGGGAAGGGAAGGGAAGGGAAGGGAAGGGAAGGGAAGGGAAGGGAAGGGAAGGGAAGGGAAGGGAAGGAAAGGGAAGGAAAGGAAAGGAAAGGAAAGGAAAGGAAAGGAAAGGAAAGGAAAGGAAAGGAAAGGAAAGGAAAGGAAAGGAAAGGAAAGGAAAGGAAAGGAAAGGAAAGGAAAGGAAAGGAAAGGAAAGGAAAGGAAAGGAAAGGAAAGGAAAGGAAATTAATAGTATTGGAAATCTGCCGAGCTTCAGTTTAGAAGAGTTTTTTTGATCTCTCAAGTCTGTTTTGTTTGTAGAGAATGAGAGACTAGGGCAGTATGAGGTGCATTTCCAGAATACAAGTAGAAAACATGAAGGAAAATTATGCTATGGAACTTAAAACCATCAAATCCAAAGCTTGTATGTGTGTTTAGGATGTCCCTCCGATCCCATAAGGTTAGAAAAGACTTTGCAGTCTTATAGCAACATTCATTGGTAAATCATACAGGAAGAACAGTTTCTAGGAAGTGACACTTAAGGAACTGAACTCCATGATATTATATCATACACAGAAAGCAATCATTGCAATTAGAAGAGGTCTGGATCAAAATTCAGAAAGTTTTCAGGAGGACTATAATGGATACTGATAAGGCAATGCTAAAAAGACCTGAAAGTCCTTTATGCTAGGCGATGGTGAGATATTTTTCCCCTTTTCCTCTTCCCCCGCACCCCCAGCAGGAGTATGCTTGTTAATTTCCCCTCCTTTCATTTCCTAGTTTTGGATATGATATGCTATAGGTTTGCCACCTGTGTCAAGTTATTTGGTTAGAATGAAGAGATAAATATGATGGTAAAGCTCCTTTAAAAATGTGCTGGAAGAACATAAGCCAGAACTAATGTGGTAAAGTGGAAGGCTGTAGCTGGTGGCGGAGGAAAGGTAGAAGAGAAGCAAGAAATTAATTGGGATGAAGGGTTTTTTTTTTGTTCTAGAGCAGAATCTGTTGGATGCAACACTTTAAACACTGCTTCATAATATGGGAAACAATTCAGCTCATATTAAATATTAGATGTGCATAGGTGTGCAAAGGACAACCCTAGGCCTTGCAAATGTGGATTATAACCTCCCCACTATTGCAGTTTTCTTCTCCCAGAAGCAAAGACTGCTGCATTGGCCCATTGAGGGAGAGTCTAGAGTATTCCTGTCAGACATCCCTTACTTGGGATAATTTTCAGCTATCTGAGGCTATTTAGAAACATTGTCCTGAGATGTTATTATATATCAGCTGAATTTTTGTATTTCATTGCTTTCAATAACAAACATTCAAAGAATTAAATCAAACCTGCTAATACAGTATGTTTCAAATTTTACATCCCAGTGGATAAAAACAATTCTTTCAGTTTTATTACAGTAGCAATAATTTATATAGCTGCTTGATGCTGAAAGAAGGCTTTCACATTAGGGAAGTTTAATTATGCCTGGAGAATAGAAAATCTTCATGTCAATTGCCAACCAAATAAATTTTCCCCTAGGTTTTTGATAGAACAGATATTAGTGATATAGTACATATCAAAAGTGAAACAGAATGGTATTAAAAGGAAATATATAAGTGGACAAACATGAAGAGAAAAACATTGTCAGGAATTTAATTTGGGGCAAAAATTTAGTTCTAAATTATCATTTTATGTGATGTGTTAAAATACAATGATTTCTCACCAGTGTGACCACAGCTGCAGGACATCAGATTGGAGAAGTCTACTTTAGGAGTATCACTACACTTGTCTCAATAACTTTTTAACTTTTGTAAGATGAGGAAAACTGAAATAATCCTACAGAAATCATTCTCTTAAGTATTTCTTTAGAAAAGTAAGGAAAAATGATGTCAAGATGAGCAAGATATTTGCTTCTCTGTGATGTCATGGCCATTACATAATTGACCATGCCCCACAGTCCATGCAAGTTGTTAACAGAAGAGGAACTGCTTTTCTCAATTAATCTCATACTGCATTGTGAATTTAACAGGGTTTCTACAAAAGGGGATAGGGAGAACCCATTTAGACTAGAGATTAAGAGACTGGCATAGAACTGGGAAGGCTTAAATCCATCAACAGTTATGGAAGCTCTTCTCTTGATCTATTGCACAAGGTAGCTGTAGGGGAGAAAATGGAGCAAAAGCAGTGCACTGAGCTTTGGGAGAAAGTAACAAGTTAAGATCTATAACTGATAAACCAGTGTTATATTAAGTGTTGGATTTGGATTAATCTCTTCATTGTTTTAATTTTGAAGCAGTACATTTGTTTCTATATTACATGATGACAAATGTATTTCCACATCTAGCTGTCTGTCAGGGGCAATGCAAATCAGGTGGGCGGAAGTAGTTCTGGACACCCTTCCTGGGGATATTTTCAAGGAAAGTACAGCTACCAGGTGACCACTTTTTCAATAAACAAACGAATGAGATGACCCATAATACCTCTGTCTGAATTAATAATGAAAACATGATTATTTATATAATAGATGTTCTTGTTTATAATAAATTCAACAATTACCGTTGCAATGAAAAGCTAAAGTAAAGAGGCAATGGATCACTTCTGAATTGTTGCATGTTATACTGAAAATATGGTCTACTAGTTTTTTCTGGTTAGGATTTTAAATATTATCTGTTTCCTTGTTGTTATCTACATACGTATTTTTATGCAGTATGGTAGTGTGAAACAGAATTATATCAGCTTTCTCAGTTCTGAGTCTATTCAAAAACAGATTCTGTGAGGAATCTCCCCCACAGTTCCAGACTGGCTGACAATGTCTGAGTCTGAAAACACATTTACATGGATAAAATTTAATTTTTGGTATCAGTCCTTTGAAGTAAGCCAGGTCAGGAAACTTCACAAGAAATGCTGGAACTCTGTCTATGTAGGCAATAGTAACAGAATCCTGAAAGCCTGACAGCATTTTTTGTTTTCTTCCTCTTATACCAAAGAGAGTCAAGGCAGGTTCATTTAAGTTTCTTTTGAACACATTCTTCCCTTCCCAGGCTTAATTCCAGTTTTGCCAATTGCCATCATATTCCTTCTCCAAGGTAATATTTGTGATTCTCTACAAATATCCTCCAATGTCTCCTTCTCCTGGAGCAGGAAAAGGCTATGTCCTCTTAAAACTGGTAGAAGATAGAAAAGGTGTTGCTGGATGGAGATGGAAATTAATGAGAATCAACATCACGGCCTCAGAATTAACTTACTGGAATTTCCAAGGAAAAGGAAAATCCAAGGTAAATTGAAGCAGAAGTAACAGCTGCCTTTTAGGTCTTCTATATATTTGGTAGTCCTTTGGGTTCAAAGAAGACACGCTATTGTGCAGTTCATCTGTGGACATGGAGGTGGCCCTGCAGTCCCAGTCTGGAGGTGTAGAATCTAGCACAATGGGGGTACTGGAATCCCATTGTTGTAGTAACTGTGGGTGTTATTCTATGACACTGCTTATGGTTTTCTATCAGTTTTTAGCAATACCTGCCTTCAAAGCCAGTGGAGGCTTAGTAGCACAAGGCTCGCTAGTGGCTTCTGTTAGCAGCCTCAGCTTTTAGTTCCCTTGGCTGGATGTCACAGTGGCATAGGATTTCTTCCACAGCATCTTTGTAGTGCTTGTGTGGACAATCTTGGGGTCTCTTCCCTAACTCCACTGGTCTACACTATAGAGTAATCAAAGAAGTCATATGGTGGTCATCCATTCTGATAACATGTCCTACCCACTGCATCTGGGCTCTGATAACCAGGGGCTCAATGCTGATGGACTCCATGCAATCCAATACCTCCAGGCTGGAGACATGGTCTTGCCAATGAATGCTGAAGATGGAGCACATGTGAAATTTTTCCAGTTGTTTGATGACCCTGTGGTACAGAGTCCAGGACTCACATCCATATAGGACAGAAGGGATAACCACAGCTCTGTAGACATTCAGCTTTGTGGAGATATGGATGTTGTGTTGATAGAGCACCCTAGTATATAGCTGCCCCTGGCTGGCCTTGCTGAGCCTAGAGTCAATTTCTTTGTCCAAAGACCCATCACTCAAGATGATGCTTCCCAAGAATTTGAAGCTGTTTACATTTGTCAGCTGGATGTCATCAACAGTGATTTTTGGTTCTATGGGGTTGGAATTTGGCACAGGCTGGTAAAGTACTTCAGTCTTGTTCAGGCTAAGAGTCAGGCCAAAGAGCATAGCAGCATCTGAGAATTTGTTCAGCTACAGATGACTGCCTTTGTGCACCAGGAGTGCACAGACATCAGCAAAGAGGGTTTCTTGGATGACTGTATGGAGGCATTTCATCTGTGCCTTCAAGCAGTGAAGGTCAAAGAGAGAGCTGTCCAATCGGTGCCTGATGTAGATTCCCTCCTTCAGACCCTGGACAGCATGTGACAACATGCAAGCAAAGAACTGATTGAACAGGACTGGGGCTAGCACACAACTCTGTTTTACCCCATTGGAAATGGCAAATGCAGCTGATGTATCACCATTGTAAAAAAACCCATCCTGTCATTCCATCGTGGAGTAGCTGAATCAATGGCTGATGTGGGTCTTCCGGGCTGTGTGGCCGTGTTCTAGAAGTTTTGTGTGGCCATGGTTCTGGAACCAAAACTTCCAGAACATGGCCACATAGCCTGGAAGACCCACATCAGCCATCGTATTCCGGCCGTGAAAGCCTTCGACAATACATAGCTGAATCAACTTCATGAATTTCCTTGAGCATCCATAATGTCTCAAGATGATCCAGAGAGCCTCCCTGTTTAGTGTCAAATGCCTTTGTCAGGTCAATGAAGACAGAGTAAAGAGGCTTGTTCTGCTCAATGCACTTCCCCTGGACTTGCCTCATGGCAAATATCATGTCTGCTGTACTCTGTTCTGGCCAAAAGCCACACTGCATCTCTGGAAGGTCCCTTTCTAAGACAATGACAAGTCTGTTCAGCAGAATGTGGGCAAACATCTTGCCTGTAATGGACAGTAGTGAGATGCCCCTATAGTTTCTGCAGTTGATTTACCTCCCTTATTTTTGTAGAGAGCCACAGTGGGGGCATCATGGAAGTCATCAGTCATCTCCTCTGTGGACCAAATGTTTTCCAAGTTGTCTTGAAATGCCTATAAGGCATTTGGGTCTAGTGCTTTGTAGATCTCAGCAGGAATACCATCCTGTTCTATTGCATAGTTTGAGTTCATCTGCAAGATTGCTTTCTTGATCTCATGAGTAGACAGAGGCAGGTGTAGGGCATCCAAGACTGGCAGCTGAGGAATCTGATGTAAGACATCAGAATCAACTGTGGATGGCCTATTGAGTAGGCTGGAACAGCCCAGCAGTTTTTCAGCCCTTCCTGGTCTTTGATCAGGCTCACCCCATCAGATGACAGCAGGGAGAAACATCCTGATTTAGAAGGACCACAAACTAACTTTATGGAGCTGAAGAACTCCCTGGTGGCACGCAGGTCTGCATAGCGTTCCACCTGCTCAGCCTTTTTCTGCCAACACTCGTCCCGCATTTCTTGCAGTTCCATCTGTATTTTGGACTGCAGGTGCTTAAACTTGTCTTTCTTTGAGACAGATGATGGATCATTCTGCTGGTCTGCATAGGCCTTGTTCTTGGCCTGGAGGACTGCTGAAATGGTCTCATGGTTTTCATCAAATCAGTCTTGATGTGCCTGGGTTTTTAGTCTGAGTACAGTTGTTTCAGTCTGTGTGATGACATCTTTAAATTGCATCCACTTTTCAGAACAGGTTTCTACAAGCAGTAAATTTCCAGAGAGTTTTTCATTAAGTACTTCTTGGAAATGTTGGACTTGGCCTGGGTCTTGCACTCTGCCAATGTTGAATGACTTTCTGACAGTCTTTGGTTGCTTACAATATAAAGGGGTATGTGCAGATTGAGAACCAAATGGACCATCCTGTGATCTGTCCAGCATGCAGCACCTCACATGGCTTGGGTGATGGTGATGTCTTTCAGTAGTTAAGCAGGTGGCAGTGTTTGAACCTGGGATGGATCCAGGTAATTTGGTACTTGTTTGCAAGTGTGAACATTGTGTTAGTGATGCACCGGTTGTTCTCGGCACATTTGCTCAGAAGCAGCAGACCATTGCTGTTTAGTTTTACCACCTCATGTCTCCTGAGAACTCTGTCCCAGTTGTTGCTGTGTGTCTGTCCCCACCCTAGCGTGAAGTCACCCAGAATGATGAGTATGTTGCTGGTGGGGGTTGTTCAAATAATCTGGTCCAGGTCCTCATAGAAACCTCCCTTTTCTTTGTCTGGACTCATGAGAGTTGGTGTGTAGGTGCTAACAATGGTGATATAAGGACTTGCTAAGAGGAAAGAGAAACTTCATAATGTGCTCATTTATTGCAGTGGGTAGAACAGAGTTATTCTTCAGCAGAGCAGTTTTGATTGCAAAACCTACTCCATGAATCCTGTTGTCAGTCTGCGCTTTCCCTTTCCAAAAGAAAGTAGATCCACTTGCTGCTTCCTGTAATGAGCCCTTGTCTGCCAGCCTGGTCTCACTGAGTGCAGCAATGTCAATGCTATAATGGTGAAGTTTGGCTTCTGAGTGCTGTTCATCTTTCAGGCCTTGATACCTTATCTCTATCCAGCAAGGTACAGATGTTCCAGGCTCAAAAAATGAGTTTTCTTTGATTTGCTATGGTGCAATTCTGTTGTGTACAGGTCTTCTACTCTTTGTACAAATAGGCAAATGTTTAGGCAATATCTTGTTCTTGACTGTCAATTTGTTTCTCTATACAATCCTGAGAATTCTGGGAACTTTAATCTTTTATGCATACCCTTAAGTTGTATATGAAGATATTTTCTTTCTTTCAAATTTCTTGTGATCTACAGTTCTAATTTGGAACTCTCTGTTCTATGTCTTCTTTTGTGAGACCCTAGGACAGTAAATGAGCAATTTCTAGTAGGCCAGCATCATCTTTGATCTGATTAGAACACTGTATTTGCTTTTAGATGTTCCTTTACAACATTAATTGCCTGAATTTTAAATAAATGTTTTTATATATCTTCTTTTTTGGGAAAAATGTTTGATTTTGTTTATCTCTTGTGAGATTGAGCTAACTCTGAAAGAATGGTTGAAACCTCATAAGCCTCTCTGCTACATAGCCAGGAAGCTGCATTATAGAAATTATTTCATTGCCCCCCCCCTTTTTTTTCTTTCTACTTGCTAGTAAAGCAGCTAAGGTTGTGGGAGCCCTATCCTTCTCACATGCCTGGGTGAGGGGAGAATGCCAGGTGAGGAGCCCCCTTGAGATAGTTGGTACCAGCAGTAACTATGAAGCAGGTACAGCAGGGCAGGAGGTGAGGGTGGTGTGGAGGAGTACAGAGGTAACCTTGAAGACTGAATACAACAGTAGTTATGTTAATACCAAATTAACTTTGAAAGGGAGTAGGGGATAAGAAAGAAACTTATGATTGTCTTGCCTTGATTTTATTGGCTTTAAGGGGGAGGAAGAAAAACTTTATCAAGCTTTCAAGAGTTTGTTACTATACCGTGCAAGAATAGAGTTCCAGTAGTCCATGTGGAGTCAAGTTCCTGATCTGGCCTACTTCGAAGGGCTGGCACCCAGGATACGTTGATTCTGGGAGAGGAAGTTTGAAATCTCCAGGGTTTCAGACATGCTGCTACACAGGTCTGTTAAAATCAGCTTATTTTGGAGTAGTCCAATATTATTGTCAGCAATATTAGCATTGTACTGCTTCTGGAATTCAGACATTGTCTATGAAGGTAACAGAGATGTATATATTGTTTTTGTTATAGTAGCATCAAGTATTTGTTGCTTCTATTTTGTAAGCCATTAGCAGCACCATCCTAGATATGGTGATTTTGATTTTATGATTTTATGGTTTATGATTTTATAGTTATTAGTTTTATTGTTGTGAGCCACCCAGAGTTGTAGGTATGATGGGCAGCCATACAAATCTTTTAAATGAATAATAATAAATAAACATGTACTCTGAAGTAAGCTTCACTGAGTGATGCTTCACAATGTGACCTATTTCTAGGTAATTGTGACCTTTAAAATGTACCGGTATTCTGACTTAATAGTTACTGTCTGTATTTCCCTTTTATTGTTGTTGTTGTTTTTAAAATAGGATTTAATACTAGTTACGGATTGTACATGAATGGCATTCTGGTGCAGAATTCTTCAGAGCTGAGCTATTATACTTCTGGGCTTTCTCCTTGGAGTCTCCATGTGTTCAGAGTTCAGGCATGCACAGCAAAAGGCTGTGCTTTGGGTCCGCTGGTGAGTACTTCCATTTACATTCTGAGAATGTAATAAATGTCATTTGGCACTGAATATCAGCGTAAATGGTGATGATTCTCACTGGTCAGTATTAACCCATCTGACAAAATATGACATTTTACAAAAAATGCCATTAAAAGCTGCAATGGATTCAAATAGGTCACTGCCAAGCACTTTTCCAAAATATCATATAGATACAGTAAAGACAGAGAATGGGGGGGGGAAAATGAGAGAAAAATGCATATGATTGAAATTAAAGGAAGTTAATAGGTTTAAAAGGCACAGCTGTGGTTTAATCTGATTTATAAGGACACAATTAAAGTAAGAATTACTATTCCAGAGATGAGGAAAAAAATGCTAGCCCCTCTTTGCCTTAAAAGGATTGTGTGACAGATTCATACAAGATCAAACAACATTATACGTCACAACTTGAAAGATGTTGTCCAAAGTGATATGTTGCTTTAAAAAGCTATGAATCCGAGTTGAAAATTAAATATTTAAGGATGTGATACAGCAGCAATCAGTACATGAGAATTTTTAATATGAATTTCTCTTTACACTGAAAGCAACAAATTTTAGAACTTAAATGATATTTACATTATTCTCTAATCTTAATCGTTTTACAGATTCGTGATGTTTTGCTTTTGTAGCATATACTTTAACAGTGTAAAATACTATTGCCAAATACAGTATAAGATTCTTTATTATATTTCCCCTGATTAAAAATCAGTTCAAGCACAGTATTGTGTTGTGTCAAAAATAACATACTTTCTGTCTTTGTGGAGCTGAATTTACCCCTCCCCACTAAAATCTGTGATAAAACCCCTCATTTTCCTCATCTTACTCAAAACGGGTGGGGGGGAAGTCTGAAGCACATATTCCAGCACTTCTGGCAAAATTTTACTTAACAACTTCTCAGTTTCTAATAACACCTTCACTGTGTGAAGATTACCCCAGGAAAGGGTATCACAATTTAATTTTTTCTTTTCATTTTGTCTAGTGTTTTCCATTTTCTTCCCAAGATTCATTGCTTTAAAATGCTAGTAATATCATCCATCTGTAAAGCAGAATGGTAGACTTTATTACCATTAAACATTTTAGAGCTTGAATGGGGCTGATGGATATTTACTCTTAAAAGCAGGAGTGGCTTTTTGCCAATTGTTCTACTCTCTCTCTCTCATTCTGTGTGTGTGTGTATGAATGAGATATTTAGGAAACAATCCAACAATCATTGTAATATTACTGCTTCCATATATTTCTGTGGGACTACCTCATAAGCCAGTGTTGTCCAAACTTGGCCACTTTAAGATGAGTGGACTTCAACTCCCAGAATTCCCCAGCCAGCATGGCTGGCTAGGGAATTCTGGGAGTTGAAGTCCACTCATCTTAAAGTGGCCAAGTTTGGACAACACTGTCATAAGCCTATTTACAATGCATGAAGGTTGCACAGCAATGACCATGCTGGTAGAACCATGCCCTTAAAACAGTTTCTTGTTCTGTTTTGTTTAAGTTGTATCAGCTCAGGTACAACATTATTATTACTAAGATCACTTCCCATATGACACTGATATAGTTTATTTGCTGCTTGCATTATCTCTTAGGGTATTACAATACTTTCAACATAGGTCCTCCTAATAGATGCGAATATGTGTAGCTCAGGGTTGAAATGTGGAGTCCTTGGGATTCTCTGAGCTTGGTTGTTTTCTTGCAAACATTTCATTACCTAGCTAGGTAACATCTTTAGTGCTAGAATGGAATGGGGTTTGAATGTGCTAGGCAAACCCCATTCCATTCTAGCACTCAAGATGTTACCTAGCTGGGTAATTAAACATCTGCAAGAAAAGAACCAAGCTCAGAGAACCCCAAGGACTCCATAGGTCCTCCTCTTCTGCAAGATACTAGTGGGTTAAAGCAATCCATTAAAGCCAAAACTTAGCCTTGATTTCTAATGCAGTTCAAAATAGAGAAGTTGCAATTACCCTAATTATTACTATCAGCTTGAATCAATCTAATGCAGCATAAAGGCCTCCTCATTGAAAGTTATGCATTGTAATCTACTATGCTGGTCCAGTGCAGGTGCATTAGGCTTTCCAGACCGGGGCTGGGGGGAGGTAGTGACCCAAAGTCAACCAACCAACTTCTGTGCATAAAGACAGAAGGACAAGTTCTGTACCTTAACTGGCTCTTAACTGATCTGTGATTATCTGCATTTCTTTCTCAAAGAAAAAAAAAAATCAAAACTATTTTCTTGTCCAGTGACCCATCTCCAGTCACAAAAACTGACATACATTGTCTTTATTTAAGAAACAAGGGGCCTAAATGCTGCCAGGAAATTAAAGCACCATATGCTCATTTGATTTTCTAAAGTATTTCTCTCCCTCTTTACCATTTATAACTTTGCTTTCTGATTCCTTTTAATAGAAACAAGGGCATCCCCCAACAGTAAGGTGATATTCTCCTTCCGGCTATTTTTATTGCAGATCTTTTATTTAATGTGCCAAGAGTAAAGATTTTTATCCATAAGTTTGAGAACTGCTCTTGCATAATGTTTTAATTTAAGGTTTTTTCAAAGAAGTTGTATGTGATTTAAGATTTAATGAAAATCTAGGTAATTCATAATCAAGCATATTAACTTATATTTGAACAGAACATTAGTTTAAAATCTGAACCAATTTTAATATGCTGTTTATGGAAATAAATACTATTAATAATATTGATCCATTCATGAATCATGAAAATATACCTAATTTACAATAATACATACTTCAGAAAGATTATTCTATGAAAAAGGAAAGAGGCTAGACTGTCATATAATATATAAACTTGATAAATTAGAATTAGATATATTCTATTGTGATATATTTTATTTTTACTGTGGCATATTTTTCTAATTTGTCTACAATTGGACAATTTTAGTGTTTTGAACTTTTAGATTTATTATTTTATTTAATCAAAGAATAAACATTTTCCACTAGTATTAATGCATGTGTTAAATTGGGACATAGTTATATCCAATAAATATATATCCAATATTTGATTATATAATAAACAATATATAATTTAGGCTATTGAAAAATACTTTAAGATTGGGACAATATGATAAGTATGAAGTGGTACATAGGAATTTAAGTTTATTTGCTTATTTATTACTTACTTTCTTAGGCTTATATACTGCTCCATTTCCAAAGACTCCAAGTGGCTTACAAGTAACCCCAAAGTGAAAATATAATAGATATACAACAAGGATCTGATGTATTACCTTTACACCATTATCAGATGTTCCCAAAATGGCTTTATAAGGAGCTATTTCATAATTCTATAAAAACTTAATTGAGGGGGGTTAGACTGATATCTGGGTGTAGGCTGATTCAGAGGCAGGGCACTATAACTGGGAATGCTTCCATTCAAGCAGATGGCATTGTCTTAGACATAGAATCTTAGCAAGCCCTCTCTGCCAGATCTCCCCAGGTGGATAGATTCCAGTCTGAGATGGTGGTCTTGGAGATATCCATGCCCAGAGCCATATAGGACATTAAAGATGATAACCAGCATCTTTGAATTATGCTTGGAAGCTAACTGGCAACCAGTGTAGCTCCTGCAATAATGGTATTACATGGGAAATATAAGTAGACCCATAACTACTCAGGCTGCTGCATGTTGGACCAGCTGAAGTTTCCAAGTGGTCTTCTAGGCAGACCCATAAAGACCGTTGCAACAGTCAGCTGTGAGTTGACAAGGGCATGAGTAACTAAGAGCAACCCCCTCAATTCCAGAAATAGTTGCAACTGACGGACAAAATGCAATTGTATAAAGGCCTCCTGGCCATAGTCTCTATTTACTGGTCAAGCAGGAGCTATGAGACCAGAAGAACCCCCCAGACTGCAGGACAACTCCATCGTAAATCAATATGAACTCTCTCTGGAAAGAGTTGGCTTTTGTATCCACAAAATCTTTAGCTAAGATTTAATCTAAGCTTTTTTTTTCTCCCCAGTCAGACCCTAATAGCCTCCAGAAATTGGGTCTGGTCCTCTATTACACCTCTTGCCTGATGCAGGATGGTGAAGTATAACTGGGTTGTAATCAACATACTGATGATATCAAACCCCAGCCAGTAGATACTATTTTAGCAGCTTCATGTAGATGTTGAACAGCAGGATAAAGAGGAATGAGTCATGTTGGACCCCATAATAAAGTTCCTGAGGGTGTGACCTCTCTCCACCCACCACACCAAGTGGAACTGACCATTCAGAAAGAAAGAGAACCACTGCAAAACAGTACTTCCCAGCCCTTACCACAGGCACAAAAGGATACCATGGTTGATAGTATTGAAAGCTGCAAAATGATCAAGCAGGACCAGAACAGTAGCATTATCGCTATCCTGTTCCCACCAAAAGTCATCAAGAAGATCAATGAATGCAATTTGTTCCCACACCCAGGCCTGAATCCTCACTGGAAAGGATCCAGGTAATCCTTTTCATCCAAGGCTGCCTGTAGCTGTAGTCCAAGCACCTTCTCAACCACCTTCCCTAAAAACGAAGATTGGAGATTGGATGATAGTTGAGTGGAGTGATGGCTTCTTGAGGAGGAGGTGTGCGAGTGCCTGTTTTTCAAGGAAGAAGGCAACTCCCTCTCATCTAAAGATGTGTTTCCCACTGCCTGCACCTAAATTTCTATTACCTTCCTTCCAAAAGTGTACACAGTATGCTATGGCTTTGAGAAGAACTGAGAATTCAGAATTCAGCAGCGAATTTATGTGAGACATAAAAAATAAGTCTAAGCAGTTGCAGAAACAAACATTGTGAAGAAAAGTTGATATTACTTCAATTACTTCAACTACTTCAACTACTGCCAGAAGGCCTGGGGGCTGGATGGGGGCCTGCACCTGTGGAGATGGCTGGTGGGGTGATGGGTTTGCTCCCTGCCCCCCAGCATCTTGCAGGTTTTTAGGACTAAAAATTAGGAGGTTCTTAGGACATTTTTAATATATGTTTCTTTTTAATTATTTATAGATTTTACCCATTGTTGGAGGGACTCGTGTTTTTTCCTTTTTTATTATTGTGAGCCGCCCAGAGTCACCCATTGGGGGAGATGGGCGGCATACAAGTTTGATAATAAATAAATAATAAATTACAGTATCAAAACAGCTTCATTCTGACGATGGAAAATATTTATATATGCAGTACTTCCAAAGAGTTTAAATGTCTTTTTAACTGATCTAATACACCCTGACTAGAAGGTTTGTCCCAAAGACAAATGAGAGATAATGAGATGATATGAGACATAATATCAGATATATTTTGAACAATATTGATAATATAAATCAGAAAAACAACAAAGCAGCTATGATTTTCCAAAATATGGAGATAACAGCCAAGTGGAATTTATCTGAAGAAGAAAAGCAGTATCTGCTCCAAATAACAGGATTTAATATCACTGTTATACCAGTTAAATACCTGAGACTTTACTTAATAAAAAACAATAAAGACTTACTTAAAAATAATTACTCACAGACTTGAAAAAACATAATGAAGGATATTTTAAGATGGAGAAAATTAAACTTGTTCTGGTAAGGTAGAATATTAGTAGTAAAAATGAATATTTTACCAAGGATTAATTTTCTATTCCAAATGATTCCAGTATTAAATGAGTGGCAGAAACAAATAACTAGTTTTATATGCTCAAATAAAAGACCAAGGAATAAACTCAAGATTTTTCAAGATGTGAAAGAACAAGATAGTCTGGCAGTAGCAAATCTTAAACTATGTTATTGAGCTAGCTGCCTAACTTGGATTACAGACTGGTTTCTGTGACTGTACAACAGGGTTACCTGTACTGGTGGAGCAGGAATCCCAGAAGGTTTTCATAATATCTTTGATTGGATTCAAACAGAAATATGCAATGTATAAGGTATCATTCAATTATAAATATTGTAGTAAAAGTATGGGATAAATACAGAAAAAGATTAAACTCAGACGTATCAGCCCTTGCTTCACTATTAGACATTAATTTTCCTGAAGATGAATGTACAAAAGAGGAGAGATAACAATTCATATAGATTCTAAGATTTAATTCTTAATAAAACAAAGATAAAACATTTTGCTAGTCTCTCTTTGGTACGGTCAAAATTGCCTTATTGGTTTCAATATCTCTAAATAAGCAGCATAGTCCAAAAGGAATTACAAAAACAAAGCAGAATACTTAGAGATTGATTACTGATTATATATCATCAGGTTGGTGTTGACTCTTACTGACCACATAGAATGTCCTTCTGTACATGATCTGTCCCCAATTTGGCTTGTCAAGTCTTCCAACGGTACACCCATCACCACTATCATCAAGTCCATCCATCTTTCTTCTGGTGGTCCTCTTCTCCCTTTCTTTCCACCTTTCCCAGCATTATAGACTTCTTAAGAGAGCTAAATCTTTGCATAATGTGTTCAAAGTATGATAATTTGAGCCTGGTCATTTATGCCTTGAGTGACAATACTATATTGATTTGTTCTATGGTCTGTTTGTTTAATTTCTCGGCTATCCACAATATTCTCAGGAGTCTTCTCCAATACCAAAATTCAAAGGTATCAATACTCTTTTTAATTATTTTCTTTTCTTTTTCTTTTTCTTTGCCTTCAAGTCAGTTTTTGACTCCTGGTAGCTCCCTGGACTAGTCCCTGCCTGGAAGTGGTTTTCCATTGTCTCCTTTCTAGGGTTGAGAGAGAGTGACTGGCCCAAGGTCACCCAGCTGGCTTTGTGCCTAATGTTGGATTAAAACTCACAGTCTCCTGGTTTCTAGCCTGATGCCTTAACCACTACAGCTTTTTAATCCTGCTTTTTCTAAATCTAACTTTCAATACTTCAGAGAAATGACTAAATTTGAAAAATGTATAATGCAAATCTCGGAACATCTGTTGGAGCTTATTTACAAGTTGTTACTGTAATACAATTCAGAAATGAAATAAGCTAAAGATTATATAATCTTTACTTTTACATTTACACATACATACTCACCATGCTATTCATTTTCAAAGTAATGTTACACAGAATGCAGAAAAGTAATAAGGAATAGTAACATAAAGAAATTAAAGATATAAGATAAGAAAAAGGAAAGCAAACAAACTAGGTTGTACCAGTACCATTCACTATACCTTTCCATACCTTTCTATCCTTGCAGACCATCCCTGTGTCCATTATATCCATACACTGCCTCATATATATGAAGATCTGAGGCTCTTATCAATTCCATCTAACCAAAACTTTCTTCTACATCTTCTCAGTTTGTTCACTTTTTCTTTATTTGTTTTGCAGTTCAGTTTCTTTTTACATAATCAAACCACCTCCAAGCACTTCTTTTGCATTGTTCTTCACTTTTGATTTCAGTTCACATTCAGTAAGTATCCATTCATTCTTGATCTTATTACCAGATACAATTCATGTCAGCAGTACTATACAACACACCCAACCTAACCAAATACACCCAGATCAAAATACCCAGAATCATGGACCTCATCAGCCTCTGCCTCACTACCTATTTTCAGTTGGATGGACAAATATATCAACAAATCAGAGGCACACCCATGGGATCACCACTATCAGGACTCATAGCAGAGATTGTAATGCAATGCCTAGAAGCTATAGCACTTCCACACATACAACCCAAAGTATGGATCTGGTATGTAGATGACACCTTTGCTATAAAAGAAAAGGAACAACTAGAGAAGACACATGAAACTATCAATAACATCTTCAAAGGAATAAAATTCACCAGAGAGGAAGGAAACAATAACACGCTACCCTTCCTGGATATCCTCATCAGCAGAGGAAACAACAGCAAATTAGAAACCCAAATCTATTGGAAAACAACCCACGCTAACCAAGTACTCCATTACCAAAATAACAACCTTACCTCCCACAAGAGGAGCTGTGTAAGAACATTATTCAAACAAGCGCAAACACACTGCAGCAACCTAGAACACCAGAAAAAGGAAACAGACCACCTATACAACATCTTCCAACAACATGGATACCCATGCAACTTTATCAAAAAGTGCCTGACCACTCAACCTACTACAACACAACCAACACAAGCCATGAAAAGGATAACACTGCCATACATCAGAGAATACAAGTTGCATACAATATACAGGATATAACAATGACTTCTTCTCCTCTTAGCTTCCAAGACTTATCCACAGCAAGGTCTCTAGCTAACAAAACACTCTCAGAGAAGAGGTACACTACTTGGTTACTAGGTACAACTACATAACCCATAAAACCTACATGATTAAACTATACAAGACAACACTGACAGGCTGGGCATCTAGCCCTCCCGTTATATTGCCAGCATGTACCCCCCCACTGAATAAATAACATACACATTACAGTAGGTGGAAGTAAAAAACGTAACAGAGTCACAAGATGCTTTGTTTACATTAATTCATAGAATAATCTCAACACCTGTTTTTGTATAGGGAACGGGATGACCTTCTTCCCATGAGAAAATCCTGATACCCCTCTCAGCCCGTTCTTGACACAGTAACACATGTTACGGGATAGTATAAACAACTGATTACAGCAATACGTAAACAATTTACATTTGTTCTCATCCAAAGTTTGCTAACATTGCTTCATGTTGTACAATAGGCAATGGTTTGGTAAATATATCTGCAAGATTTGTTTCAGATGCACAATATACAAGATCAATGAAATTTTCTAATATAGCTTGTCTCACATTTTTATACTTTACATCAACGTACTTTGTACGAGCTCTAATGTTTTCTGTTTTAGCTAACCCTATACAGGCTTGAGAATCTTCATACACTGTATACGGCAATGACACTTGAATGTTTAAATCAGTGAATAATTGATGAAACCATCTTAATTCACAGATTGCTTCTGATAAAGCTACGAATTCAGCTTCTGCAGTAGACAAGGCAATGGAGGTTTGCTTCCTTGTTTTCCATGCAATTGTAGATTCACTAAATTTACAAACAAACCCAGTTATGGACTTTCTGTCACTTTCTTCTGCAAATGAACTATTGACAAAAATTACAGGCTTTTCTGACCCATTAGTTGACATTTTAAGACAAAGGTCTATTGTACCTTTTAAATATCTCATTAATCTTTTCAATCCTAGCCAGTCATGTTCTGTAGGATTAGCCACCTTACGGCTCAAAATCCCAACAACATAAGACACATCTGGACGTGTCCATTGTGCTAGGTGCAGTACAGAACCAATCACAGAATGATACATTGCAGGTGTTTCACACAACTTTTCACATGTTTCATTTTTCAAAAAATCACAAGTCATTGGAGTTTTTACAGGTTTGCATCTGACATTCCCATGTGTGTTAACAACGGTTCTATCTTTTTCTTTTGACTTAGATAGATTTCTCCATTTTCAGCTCTATGCACTTCAATCCCAAGGTAGTATCTTAACATACCTAGATCTTTCAATTTAAAATATTGCTCTATTTGCTTGGCAAATTCTTTTACCAAGTTTAAAGAACTAGTAGCAAGACAGAAATCATCAACATAAGTGAGAAGTACTGTATAATCTTTCCCAGTTCCTTTGGTATACACACATTGATCAGCTATTGATTTCTTGAAACCAATTTCCAACAAAGCTTTATCTAAACATTGATGCCAACATCTCCCAGCTTGTTTCAATCCATACAGTGCTTTACGCAATCTGTATACTTTCTGGGAATCCTCACATGTGTAACCTGGAGGTTGCTTCATATACACAGTTTCATGAAGCTCAGGATTTAAATAAGCTGTATCTACATCAAAATGATGAACAACCATATTTCTTTGTGCAGCTAAGGCCAACATTACACACAATGATTCAGGCCTAACTGTAGGTGCAAATGTAAGATTATAATTCACAAACTGTTCTTGTGAATAACCTTGTGCAACCAGTCTAGCTTTATACTGAACAGTATTATCAGGTAAAAGCTTTTTTCTAAACACCCATCTGGAACCTATGGCTTTTTTTGATTCAGGTAAATCAACAATTTCAAAAACATTCTTATTTACTAATGCATTGAACTCAGTATCCATAACCTCATTCCATTTATCTTGTTCATCAACTGGCAAGGATAACATTTCCTGAAAATTTTGTGGCTCACAAGTTATTTGACACACCCTGACTTGTTGAATAACAAATCTTTCTGGTGGAACACCTTTTGTTATTCGTGTTGATCTACGAGGAATCTCAATACTCTCTTGTATTTCCTCTACTTTCTCTTCTTTCTTTTCTACTTCAGCTAAAGCCTCTGCTTCTTGCTTTATCTGGCGCAGGGGCAGATTTTATCTTAGATTGTTTACACACAGTACAATCAAGAAACTTAGAAGACTTCTTGAATTTCAGTTCTGGATACACTCTGGCCATTTGTGACAAACACTTCCATCCAGGATGACCTAATACTCTATGATAATGATGAATGCATTTATCATGTAAAGGCACATTACCAGTACAACTTCCAATTAACACATCTTGTTTAGGAAGCATTTCATACAATTGATTAACCATTCTCCCTCCTGTACATTCAGCCCCCTCTTTTGTAACATAGCATTCAGAACCTTGGAACATAACAGAATACCCAATGCTAGTTAATACAGGGACACTGAGAAGAGAAAAATCAAGTGTAGGAACACAGAGTACATCAGAAACCACTTCTCCCAAACAAGGAATGAACACTTCACCTTGCATGGTTACTTTAGCTACAGAACCATCAGCCAAATTGACCTGTTGAATTTTAGGTTTACATTTAGTCAATAATAACTGCTCATTGTTTACAATGATTTCACTACAACCAGAGTCCAGTAACCACTTATCAACATAACGTTTGTCTCTGTTAGAAATCAAAGCAGATACCAGTCTAGTACTCCCTTGTTTCTTAACTGTTGCTTTTCCACAATGGACAAACCTTCTGGAACTCTCAGCAGGCTGATTTTTCATAGGACAGTCTTTTATAAGATGCTTGGTAGAATTACAACAAAAACATTTTCTCACCAAA
Source organism: Liasis olivaceus (assembly GCA_030867105.1). Lineage (NCBI taxonomy): Eukaryota > Metazoa > Chordata > Lepidosauria > Squamata > Pythonidae > Liasis > Liasis olivaceus. The sequence goes on from CM061349.1 coordinate 285,783,107, forward strand.
TATGCACATTCTGTGCCAGCTGGAGAAGGTTGCTGCTTTACGTTATCAAGTCTTTTCTTAGGATTAGTCTGCATATCACGTGTGCATTGAATTTCTTGCAACCTATTTGTTAAATACTCCACAGTTAGGTCGGCAATTGGGAGCGACTGTACAGCCTCTACTAATATGTCAAACAACTCATCCAGACTTGAAAGAATTATACATGCTTTTTGTTGCTTGGGAATGATCAGATTACGATCTGCCAACTCAGCAAACAAAGTTTTCATCTTATTCAGGTGCTCAATTACATTAGCCCCTGGCTCCAACTTAAGGTTATACAACTGCTTTGTCAAACTTACGATAGCAGATGCAGTTTGCCTCGCATAGATCCCACGCAACGCCACCCAACATGCATTAGCAGTTTCCAAACCACAAACATGCACCAATTCTGAAGACTCAAGTCCCAAAATCAAATTACCATATGCACGGTCCATCAAAGCTTGCTCTTCATTCGTGGGTGCCACCGGGGGTGCGTTGTCTACATAACGCCAAAGCCCCTCTCTCATGAAAAAAGATTTTATCTTTATATTCCATGTTTGGTAATTCTTTGAATTCAGCCTTTCAAACGGAAGGCTCACTGCTGCAGGTGGAGCTGTTGCCATATTTCACTTAAAACAAGCACTTAACCACAGAGAAAAAATCCAAACCTCAAACGAAACAGTCACAGGTAGGGTAATAAATCCATAAATCACCTGTTACTCAGGAATCTCAGTCCTTGCTTCCAGCACTCCTGGATTCACGCTTTGGACATCATCCCTGGAACCTCACGCCTGGAATCCTGTTCCGGAACCACTGACCTCAGTCCTCAGTCCTGGGCACTTGGTCCTGATTCTGGATCCTGGGTCCCCTCTGGACTCAGAAACTTAGCCCTGGGCCCATAACCTGTTGTGCAGAGTGCAGCAAAGGTCCCAAAAATCCTGCTCTCAGGAAAATTACACATCAGCATGAGAGCTTGCAAAATGCAATATCCATATTTTGCTTTCCAAAGAAAATCCAGTCAGAAAATATAAACTAACTGGTCTTTATTGATAAAAATGCAAAACTTCATAAAATACATGTTGCATACAAAATACAGGATATAACAAAGACTTCTTCTCCTCTTAGCTTCCAAGACTTATCCACAGCAAGGTCTCTAGCTAACAAAACACTCTCAGAGAAGAGGTACACTACTTGGTTATTAGGTACAACTACATAACCCATAAAACCTACATGATTAAACTATACAAGACAACACTGACAGGCTGGGCATCTAGCCCTCCCGTTATATTGCCAGCATGTACCTCCCCCCCACCACTGAATAACTAACATACACATTACAGTAGGTGGCAGTAAAAAACATAACAGAGTCACAAGATGCTTTGTTTACATTAACTCATAGAATAATCTCAACACCTGTTTTTGTATAGGGAACGGGATGACCTTCTTCCCATGAGAAAATCCTGATAGTCAGAAACTGCCAACAGACTATTACAACCACATGGCATCTCTGTAGCAGACAAACCAACTAAACCCCTCCAAAACATCTTAAGTAAACCAAAAGACCCAGTAGCCCAAGAAGAAAAAACAGGAGTTCCCCAAGGACTCCACAATACAATTCTTAAATATATTTCCATTGCATTCAAGTTGCTTGTATGTTTTTACTGATATATCCAACTCCCATATAATGAAGTGGGCAAAAGTATACTGTTATACCATTTTTGCTTCTTTCAACAAACATTCATTCACAACAACAGACTACATACCACTCTGCTTTTTTACTAGCTTTTGCATATCTTAAACATTTCTTCATCAATTTCTCCATCAGTGGTAAACACACTAGCAAGATACACAACTTCATGCACCTGCTCTGATTTTTCATTATTTACGTATAACTTATAATAATTTACTCCATTTTCCCTATTGAACACAATTACTTTGGTCTTTGATATATACTTTTATCCATAAATATATTAAACAACTGAGGAGACGTTTCATATTTTTGTCTTACTCCCTGCTTAGTATTTAACTATTGGTTAATAATTCCATTTATTCTCATGTATACTTTAATTCCATAGTATACTGATTTTATTGCAAACAACTTCCACTTCATATTTGTGCAAAACTTTCTATCATTCATTTCTCTTTGCTTAATCATATGATTTCCCTAAATCTTTATATGTACAATAAACTTTCCTTCTCAATGACCACCTAAAGAGTCAGAATCTCCTGTCTGGCATAAACCTGCACTAAACTAATTTTGGTCTTCAGTATTTTTTTGAATCAGAACTCTACCAAATATATTCCACAGTATAGTTAAACCAATTCCCTATAGTTTTGCATTCACTCTTACAATATTTCCCTTTGTACAGGAGAACAATAATGGCATTCTTCCAATCATAGGCACAGATGCTGCCTTCATGAATATGTCAAACAAGTCACACAGCCACTCTATAAGCAAACCACAGCCATATTTTAACATTTCTCAAGTAATTCCATCAACATCTGCAGCTGTATCATTTTTCAACATTCTCACAGCATTTATGACTTCCTTTTCATTATTTTTTCCTAGACACTAACATTTATTGTTTTTGTTTCAATTATACTCTTCAGCATATCATTATCATCACAATACAGATTTCAAATGCTCCTTCCATCATTCCTTCATTTCAGTTTCATCCCAAATAATTTCATCATTTTTATTTTTAATTCCATTCACTCTACTGGAATTTCCTTGTTTAGCCTTCTTATTTGGAAAACTTTAAAAAAATCATTTATTTATGTACACCTCTTTTAATCTTAACTATTCCTTTCTCTCTTTGGGCAATTCCATACAGCATGTTGGAACTCTCCCATGCTGGAAATAAAGCCAGTTTAAGAATTCACAGTCTGGATGTTATGCTTCATCACTGATGCTGATCAGATGTTCTGTCTGGATGGAGATTACATGGCCCCCAATTGATATATTCCTTTGCTTTTTTCCTCCTCCTACTTATGCCAGGAAAGCAAGAACCTGTTGCTTTTGTTTCCATGACTAGATTTTTTAGGACATGTGGTTTCTATTTTTGTGACTAACCAACATCCAGCAATCATGGAAGCATAGAGTTGACTTCAAAGTTAATTTGGTCCAAGCACCTGCTCAGTGCAGAGATGTTGATGATGGCGATGAATATTTTCACCCATCTGTTAGTGGACTTGTGGGTGGTGGCGGAAAGGAACCTACCAATGTTTTACACTAGTAGGATAAACTAGTAAATGGCTGTCAATTTTACCCCAGTTCTTATGCTCAGAAAGATGTCTTCTTCCAGCACTTCACTTTGCAATCCCCATTAAGAGAGTGTCAACAAATCAAAAACAGTACTGGATTCTAGTCAAGAAGAAATTGAAGGCTCTTTTACTCCTCTTAAATTCTAAGTAACAATCTTCCACATTTCATGATCACCAGATGGGTCCATAGGTATTGCCCATTATGGCTTTCACCTAATTTTTAGTAAAATAGAGGAGGCATAGCTTAGGTTACCAGACTTACTCCTACGTGTGTGAGATGCAGCATTCTCTGCTAATGGTGGGGATAGTACTGGATCTTATTTTCTACAAAGCAGCTGGGGAAAGCTGATTTGATGTTGAGAAGCAAGTCATTCTTCCCCATTCCAGTATTTATATTTGTATATATAAAGCATTGCTTCTTAATGAATGAAGCTGTGAGACCCCTGTTATTTGCCTAGGCAGACAAATAAACCATCTGAAGATAGATGTAGAGTTCATTAATGGCTATATAGGACAGCCTTTCCTAACTTGTTACCGTTCAGATGTACTGGAACTATAATTCTGAAGTTACAGTCTATGCAAGTTTGGTGGGCACTAACTTGATATAGAAGATCAGATGCTTCCCAGAGGATTAATAGGGTGGAACTAGACTGGAACCAAAAAGTAAGTAGCCAGATCCAGGGCTTTGAACCAGGGCAAATAGTCAGCAGATCTTACAACCAACCCCTTCATGGATCACTGCCTTGTCGTGGCGAAGGGGCTTGTGTAACTCAGTGAAGCCATGAGCTATACCGTGCAGGGCCACCCAAGATGGACAGGTCATGACAGAGAGTTCTGACAAAATGTGGTCCACTGGAGAAGGAAATGGCAACCCACTCCAGTATCCTTGCCAAGAAAACCCCATGGACAATGTTAAAAGGCTAAAAGAGATGACGCCAGAAGATGAGCCCCTCAGGTCGGAAGGTGTCCAATATGCTACTGGGGAAGAGCGGAGGGCAATTCCAAGTAGCTCCAGAAAGAGTGAAGCGGCTGGGCCAAAGCCAAAAGGACGCTCAGCTGTGGATGTATCTGGAAGCGAAAAGAAGGTCCGATGCTGTAAAGAGCAATATTGTATAGGTACGTGGAATGTAAGATCCATGAACCAAGGCAAGCTGGATGTGGTCAAACATGAGATGACAAGATTGAACGTCGACATCTTGGGAATCAGGGAATTGAAATGGACGGGAATGGGTGAATTTAATTCAGGTGACCACTATATCTACTACTGTGGGCAAGAAACCCTTAGAAGAAATGGAGTTGCACTCATAGTCAATAAGAGAGTGGGAAAGGCAGTAATGGGGTACAACCTCAAAAACGACAGAATGATCTCAGTGCGTATCCAAGGAAAACCATTCAACATCACAGTAATCCAAGTCTATGCCCCAACCACTGATGCCGAAGAAGCTGAAGTTGACCGGTTCTATGAAGACCTACAACACCTTCTAGAACTAGCACCAAAAAAAGATGTCCTTTTCATCATAGGGGATTGGAATGCTAAAGTAGGAAGTCAAGGAGTAATCGGAATAACAGGCAAGTTTGGCCTTGGAGTACAAAATGAAGCAGGGCAAAGGCTAATAGAGTTCTGTCAAGAGAACAAGCTAGTCATAGCAAACACTCTTTTCCAACAACACAAGAGACGACTCTACACATGGACATCACCAGATGGTCAATACCGAAACCAGATAGATTACATACTTTGCAGCCAAAGATGGAGAAGCTCTATACAGACGGCAAAAACAAGACCAGGAGCTGACTGTGGCTCAGATCATGAGCTTCTTACTGCAAAATTTAGGCTTAAATTGAAGAATGTAGGGAAAACCACTAGACCACTCAGGTATGACTTAGATCATATTCCATGTGAGTACACAGTGAAGGTGATGAATAGATTTAGAGGATTAGATCTGGTAGACAGAGTGCCTGAAGAACTATGGACGGAGGTCTGTAACATTGTACAAGAGGCAGCAACTAAAACCATCCCAAAGAAAAAGAAATGCAAGAAAGCAAAATGGCTGTCTGATGAGGCTTTACAAATAGCTGTGGAAAGAAGGAATGCGAAAAGCAAGGGTGAAAGGGAAAGATATAAGCAACTGAATGCAGATTTCCAGAGAATAGCAAGGAGAGATAAGAAGGCCTTCTTAAATGAACAATGCAAAGAAATTGAAGAAAACAATAGAATGGGGAAGACTAGAGATCTCTTCAAGAAAACTGGAGATATCAAAGGAACGTTTAGTGCAAAGATGGGCATGATAAAGGACAAAAAAGGCAGGGACCCAACAGAAGCAGAAGAGATTAAGAAGAGGTGGCAAGAATACACAGAAGAACTCTACAAGAAAGATCTTAATGTCCCTGATGTCCATGCTGGTGTGGTCACTGACCCTGAGCCAGACATCCTAGAGAGTGAAGTCAAGTGGGCCTTAGGAAGCATTGCTAACAACAAAGCTAGTGGAGATGACAGTATTCCAGCTGAGTTATTTAAAATACTAAAAGACGATGCTGTTAAAGTGCTGCACTCAATATGCCAGCAAGTTTGGAAAATGCAACAGTGGCCACGGGATTGGAAAAGGTCAGTTTACGTTCCAATTCCAAAGAAGGGCAATGCCAAAGAATGCTCAAACTATCGCACAATTGCACTCATTTCACATGCTAGCAAGGTTATGCTCAAAATCCTACAAGCTAGGCTTCAGCAATACGTGAACCGAGAACTACCGGATGTACAAGCTGGGTTTCGAAGAGGCAGAGGAACTAGAGATCAAATTGCCAACATTCGCTGGATCATGGAGAAAGCACGAGAGTTCCAGAAAAGCATCTACTTCTGCTTCATTGACTATGCAAAAGCCTTTGATTGTGTGGATCACAACAAACTGTGGCAAATTCTTAAAGAGATGGGGATACCAGACCACCTTACCTGTCTCCTGAGAAATCTGTATGCGGGCCAAGAAGCAACAGTTAGAACCGGTCATGGAACAACCGATTGGTTCAAAATAGGGAAAGGAGTATGACAAGGCTGTATACTGTCACCCTGCTTATTTAACCTATATGCAGAGTACATCATGAGAAATGCCAGGCTGGAAGAATCACAAGCCGGAATTAAGATTGCAGGGAGAAACATCAATAACCTCAGATATGCAGACGATACCACCCTAATGGCAGAAAGTGAAGAAGAACTAAAGAGCCTCTTGATGAGGGTGAAAGAGGAGAGTGCGAAAGCTGGCTTGAAACTCAACATTAAAAAAACTAAGATCATGGCATCTGGACCCATCAATCCCTGGCAAATAGAAGGGGTAGAAATGGAAGCAGTAACAGACTTCATTTATTTGGGCTCCAAGATCACCGCAGACGGAGACTGCAGCCATGAAATTAAAAGACACTTGCTCCTTGGGAGGAAAGCTATGGCAAACCTAGATAGCATATTAAAAAGCAGAGACGTCACCTTGCCGACAAAGATCCGCATAGTCAAAGCTATGGTTTTTCCAGTAGTAATGTATGGCTGTGAGAGCTGGACCATAAAGAAGGCTGAACGCCGAAGAATTGATGCCTTTGAACTGTGGTGCTGGAGAAGACTCTTAAGAGTCCCCTGGACTGCTAGGAGGTCAAACCAGTCAATCTTAAAGGAAATCAACTCTGATTGCTCATTGGAAGGATTGATAATGAAGCTCAAGCTCAGATACTTTGGTCACCTAATGCGAAGAGAGGAGTCTTTGGAAAAGACCCTGATGCTGGGAAAGATGGAAGGCAAAAGGAGAAGAGGACGGCAGAGGATGAGATGGCTAGATAGCATCACTGAAGCAATGAGCATGAAATTGAGCAAACTCAGGGAGGCAGTGAAAGATAGGAAGGCCTGGCGCAATATGGTTCATGGGGTCACGAAGAGTCAGACACGACTTAGCGACTAAACAACAACTTACAACCAAGATGAAGACATCTCAGTAGACTATGGTTACAAATGATATCTAGCAACTTTTCTTGTCAGAATGTCTCTTATAGACTTGTGGTTAGGTGATATTCATCTGTGGCTATGTGGAAATACTCTGCTGAAGTGCAAAAATTGTGGCTGGCTATGGAATTGAAAATAAATGCGGGTAGATGGTGCTGCCACAAGTACTCCCAGTCAGTCTCTCAGAGGGATGGGTAGTATTTTTTAATGCTCAGTAGGAAATGGTGGCAACAGCTAAGTACTATTATAAAAATAACATATTGTTTTATTGGTATTATTAATATAATATTAATTATTACTAATGTAATTATTGATATTATATAATATATATAATAATATGTTATATAATATGTTATATAAATAATAGTAAATAAATAAATGAGAGCCAGTTTGGTGCATTGGTTAAGGTGCTGGCCTAGAAACCAGGAGATGGTGAGTTCTAGGCCTCCCCAAAGCTAGCTAACTTTGAGTCAATCACTCTTTCTCTGCCCAACCCACCTCACAGGGTTGTTGTTGTGGGGAAAATAAGAGGCAGAAGTATTAAGTATGTTCACCACCTTGAATTATATCTAAAAAGGTGGGATAAAAATATCATCATCATCATCATCATCATCATCATCATCTTTCTCTTTGCGCCATTGTTTTGACTTAGGGCATTTCATATTTTAATAAATATTTTAAATGATATGTTCTCCACTAAAATGTCTGAAACAGCTTGCAATAATGTATTTAAAAATAAGAAAACTAACACAGGGAACAAATAATGTATCTATCTTAAACACAAAGAAAGCTCAATAGGTAGAATATGTTTTTATTCACAAGGAGTAGGTACATATATCCCTGTGGAACATCAGCCACAGATAGTAAATACTTAGCTTGGGAAGGGGAGAAAAAAAAGCAATATTTTACAAGAACTACAGGCAGAATGCAACATCCCTGGGAACCTCCAGTCAGGCTACCAGTCAGGGGCAATGATGAAGCTCATGGGCCACTCACCCAGCGTCAGACCTTCAAGATCAGGCTAGGAAACCAATGCCATGCGGGTCAGTAACCGCTGTACTGTAAAGCTATAGTAACAGAATTTTGCAAGTCTGAATGTGCTTCCCCCTCCCTCCCTTTATCTTCATGAGAACTAGGGAGGGATTTGTTTACTCACACTACCTTCTTGGTCCAGACTCAGGCCTCTTTTATCTGACCATTGCCTTGGTAGCTGCTCTTCCTTCTGTCCCTCAAGGCCATTACCTCTGCCTTCTGCACTCAGAAAGAGCCAGAGATATGGAGGATACATATCAGATATTCAGTTCTGAATCACTACAAACAACACATGAGACTTTAGATACACAGCTACCTCCAGATGCTGTTGAATTATAATTTTCATTAACTCAAACCATAATAGTCAATAGTGAAGTATGATGGAGGTTGTAGTCCAGCAACCTCTAGAGATTCACATGTCTGTCTTTGAAAAAGATAATGCCCTAAGATTGCCACTCCATCTCCAACACATGGAGGGATAGAAGGAAAGCAAAACAGGAATTGTGCAGTTTCCCAGATAGATGGCCTGAAGAGCTCTTCTGAAACAAAATTCTGAGCTCTGTACAGGAACAGAATCATCTTTTGCCAAACAGAGAGAGCAGATACCTCATCAGGTTGGTTACAGAGCCATATTTATCCTAGTGTCTTCCAGTAGCTTACTGCATTGTACAAAACATTGGGCCAATTAAGGGAAAAGTGAAGTATACACTCTTACAAATGCCTGGAAAAATGGAAAAGCATTCATACTAGGGCAAAAAATGATGAGAATCTGGGACTCAGTCTCACCTCAAGCAAATCTCAGGACTGATAACTTCTTCGAATATGTCAGGTCTCTCAAGTGACAAAGCCAATCAATCAATCAGTCAATCAACTTTATTGATTTAGTCTATTGACCATATCAAGTGTAAAGGAAATAAAGTAAAAAGCCATTATAAACATACAGATAAGAATTAGTAAAAATATAATTAAAACTATGGTATAAGTTCATATCAAACCATCATCCCTACAGTCAATGCCAACCTGGTCTAAATAATCTGTCCTCTTTGTAATTGCCTTTGATATGAAGAGTGCAGTCTTACTAGTAATACACAGGTTCTTGCCCTGTAAAGAAAGTAGAAAAATTTCTGCTGGCTGCTCCAGTATTTTTTATTTTTTAAATATAGGTCTAAGTGGTCAGTCATTTCTACCAATTATAATTTGCAATCAAATAAGGTACATGTGGTATCTTCAACAGCTGGGGCTACACAAATACATAGCCTTCTTTATATGGAACTCCTTGAAATCTCCCATATCTTACCATAGAGTCTAATTGATCGAAACGAGCTCTAGTAAAAGCTCTTCTAAGATATTGGGGTAATATCTTAAGGAGTTGTTAAGTACTTTTCTAGTTGAAAGACTGATTTGTGTTGGGCCAGCCACTTCAAGGACTTGAGATGTTTAAGAAATGCTATATCCTCTTGCGCAGCCATGTCCAAAACCCTTTGTTTAAAGCTTTTCTTGGCCTTCAAGTCTGATTGAACTGGGAAGTGGATTGAAAATCCATATTGGGAGATGGTATTGATGAGTCGGGCCGCCCAAGCACAAGAAGGCTTGTTGTGCATCTGTTCTTCAAAACAAAGCTTAGGTAATCTTTCTGAGTCCATAAATAGGATCTTCAGCCAGTAATTAAATACTTTTTTTACCGAATGGCTTTGTATGGGGGGGTATGCCTAGCTCTGTTCTTACAGCTTGGGTTGGAGTTGACTTATCCACCCCCAGAATACATTTCAGAAAGGAAGACTGTATTTGTTCAAGCAAAGGGACATTTAAGCATCCCCACAGTTCTGCACTGTAGGTAAGCATTGGGATAATTTTACTGTTATAAACCTTTATAATTGGGGTTAATGATCCTGGGTAATTATGGTTGCTTAACTGCCTTAAGGCATTGGCGCAGGCTGTAGCTTTTAGGGAACTTCTCTTGAAATAGTGGAGCCATGAACCTGTTTCAGTAAAAACAAGCCCTAGGTATAGATGGGACTTAACCTGTTCTATATGTTCTCTGTCCATGGTCCAATTGTACCTGATCCTTCTTTTCTCAAAGATAACTACCTTGGTCTTAGATTTGTTGATAGACAGGTAGTTATGTGTACAATATGTACTAATCTTATGTAGCAGCCTTCTCATTCCTACTTGGGTGTGTGATATCAGTACCATATCATCTGCATAAAGTAGTATATTTACATGTTTATTTTTAATTTTGGGCATATGTGTGTCTGTTGAATACAAAAACTTTGGGCTGTCACTTATATATAAATTAAACAGAATAGGGGCCAGTACACATCCTTGTCTGACCCCTTTGTGAGTGTTAATGGTCCCTGTTAAGGTACCATTTGCTCCAGTACATACCCTTAGGCAGGAATTTGAATATAATGCCTTGATTAATAAAAGGAGTCTGGGTTCCATATTTATATCCATTAGTTTCTTCCAAAGGAGGTCCCTATTTATTGAGTCAAATGCTGCCTTAAGATCAATGAAGGTAGTATACAGTTGGTTCCCATTAGCTGAATATTTGTCTGTTAAGTGGTATAGAATAAAACAGTTATCAATGGTTGAGCATCCAGGTTTAAAACCACATTGCTCTTCAGGTAGTAGGTCCTTTTCTTTCACCCAATCCTCAATCTTACATAAGAGATATTTAGCATATAGTTTAGCTACAATATTGATTAAACTGATTGGTCATTAATTTGAGAGGTCACCCTTGTCCCCCTTTTTATAGATGGGGATCACGATAGAGAGCTGCCAACCAGCTGGGATTTGGCAGGAGTTATTTATGTGGGTAAATAAGCCTGCAAGTAGGGGAGCCCACCAATTAATGTGTCCTTTAAATAATTCAGGTGGAAAGAGATCTTCACCAGGAGCCTTGTTAGGCTTCAGAGTCTGTATAAGACCTCTAATCTCCTGCTCGGTCACTGGGGGCCAGAATGGAAGAAAGCTGCAATCCTTCTGTGCTATATTTTGTGTATCTGCCATTCCATTACCACTTGGGGCTATGAAAAGTTGACTATAATATTCCTCCCAAGAAGGCGGATATTGGAATATCCAAGGAAAACATACGTTCCTTCAGTATTCCTGTGACTGAATGCCAGAAAAAGACTGGGTGTGTATTTTTGGCAGCTAATTCTAGCTTTAGCCAAAGTGAGGATAGATAGAGAGATTTTTTGCTCTTGATGGTTTTCTTGCATTTTTGTCTGAGTGCTAGCATGGCAGTATGATTGTTATTTGAGAGTTGAGTCCATGCAACCCACATAGCTTGTCTTAATCTTTTCCCCTGTACATAACACTCTGTATCAAACCAATGAGGGCCTTTTCTTGGGGGCCTTTTGGGGCAGGCCCCATCAGTTAAAAATGTTCTTAGACCTTCACTTAAATTTTGATAAGCTGCAAAAATGGCAACTGTCTCAGAGTCTGGTGCAGCAACAGTGTCTACAAATGACTATGTTTGGGTAGAATTCAAATAATCAGTCAGGACCTTTGCATCAACTCAGGCCCATTTTATTCTTCTGTCCTGATGGACCTCTAAATGGTGTAAAACTCATCTGTCTTTTTCAGTGTGGGGTCTAAGATCTGAATGCCCACAAAATTTTACGGCAACCAGTTGGTGATCACTATCCTCTCTTTCATATTTTTTTAGGGCATTTTTAATATATGTTTTTTAATTATTTATAGATTTTATCCATGTTTGGAGAGACCTGTGTTTTTTCTTCTTTTTTGTTATTGTGAGCCGCCCAGAGTCACCCGTTGGGGGAGATGGGTGGCATACAAGTCTGAAAATAAATAAATAAATAAATATACCTGGATTTCTGAGAAAAGGGATACTTTGCTGTTTGAGATGCATATATAGTCTAATGTGCTGCTTGATTTCACTCGATGATAAGTATAGGGGTAAACAAAACTATGGTCCTTACCCCTAACACTTGCAAATTACCTTTAAACAGGTCTCTCAAGTGACACAGCCATAAAAGCACCAGGCTGCAGGAGGCAGGGCAAGCCAATACAAAGTCTTTTGTTTTATATGTGGGGTTCCTAGATTTTAGTCCAAGTAGTGACCCACAGCAGAAATTGCTGTTAGGTACAATCAGCAGTCTGGCTGCTGCACTATTCAGCCAATCCTGCTGACCTATCCAATCCCTGTCTCTGTTTCCCCTGTTGCCTTATAGAGCCAGTCTAACGTCATCCTTTCAGGTCTCCTCCTGGCCAAGAGTGCCCCAAAGAGACTCAGAACACCATTCATCCCACTTACGTACTCCAGAAGTACAAAGAGAATATGTCATAGGGGCTGCTCCTGAACCTGTCAGGCTTCCTGTCCATTCCACACTGTCCCAGAGTGGTTTTATTATTTGGATATTTTTAGTTTAGTTTATTTGTGGTCAAAGGTAAGTGTAGTATCTTTCTTAGCAATTGATTTGGATATAGAAATTTAAATTAGATGTAGCGAAGAGAGTAGGAGAAAACATACATGATAGCTTCAGCAGTTGTAGATTACAACATAATTGTCCCCTTATTCTTCCCTTTATAAAATATTCAGGTAAAAGCTCGTACGACTGAAGATGTACCTAAAGGAAACATTGAACTGTTTGTTATTAATGATGGAGCCAGAGAAGTTAAAGTGAAATGGTTTCCTCTGCATGAACCCAATGGGCAGATAATGTATGTTGTTCTTTTTACTGGAATCTTCTATGCTGACAAAGGTATTTCCATTTTGATACATTACTGGAGAACTTCTAACGTTGCTTCTTGATTTTTACAGAATAAGTGTCTTATGAAAACATGGATCTGATATTGCTTC